>OZ005735.1:112060616-114560616 GCA_963930755.1 Eudasyphora cyanicolor | reverse complement strand
GAAAGGTCATTGGAAAGTTATTTTAGGAACTATGTACTGTCGACATAGCCCTTAATCTGCTTCCAGTCTACGCCCCTAAGTTGGGTCAAGTCTGGTATAGTATCATTTCCTAAGAAACGGGATCTATTGTTCGCGAACGCTGGGCAATGGCAGAGGGAATGCTCCAATGTTTCGTCATCCTCCCCGCATGTCCTACATACGCTGTCATCTACAACTCCTATCCTATGTAGGTGTGCTTGTAAGCATGTGTGTCCTGTAAGGACACCCATGATCTTACTAGTTTCTACCTTGCTCAATCTCAGTAAGGTCTTTGTCTTGTCCTCGATTGGGTCACCCCACAAGACCTTCGTTGTCTTCCCAACGTTTTCACTATTCCTTAGCGTGATATGGGCGTTCTTCGCCCATATGATGCATATAGTGCCGTGTTCGGAGTAGGCGTTAATCGCCGTTTTACAATCTAAAACTGTCCTCGACTTCACCGTTCTAGACGTTATTGCCCTGATAGCCATTTGGCTATCTGTGAAAATATTCAATTTTTTTGGTCTTGTGTTAGCCCCAAGCCAGCTCATACATTCTGTAATTGCACGGACTTCCGCCTGTAGGACTGTGTTATCATTTATTAACACTCCAAGATATTTAAAGCTTCTCACTCGTTCGATTTCCTTATTACCAATATTTAGTGTCGTTCCTTCGTGCTGTTTTTTTCTGCTGACAACCATGTATTTTGTTTTTTTTTAATGTTGATTTTCAGGCCATATGAATCGCTTACGCAGATAAGTTTATCCGTCAGTTTCTGTAGACCATTTATTCTACTTGCCAGTAAAGTGGTGTCATCTGCATATCGTATATTATTGATAAACATCCCGTGAACTTTTATTCCAATTCTTTCTCCTTTAATTGATTCCCGAAATATTCTTTCTGAATATATGTTGAATAACAAGGGCGATAGTATACACCCTTGCCTAACTCCTTTTGAAATGACAATTTCTTTTGTTAGTTCACCATTGATGTCAATTTGTGAACTTGTGAAGGAATAAAGTGGACACCGTGCCAAAAACTCCTTCAAGGCCACGAGATTTCATAAATTTATTTAAAAATTACTCATTTATGACACGGGAAAATGTTATCAAATAATATCGAAGAAGATATTTCCTACACATTATTTTTTTGTGACTATCCATCACCAAATGAATCTAAAGGAATTTTGATCCTACTGATCGTCATGGATGCGATTTATCCCAAGCTGTAGATACAAGCAATTATTAATAATCTATAATTCTCAAGATAGGCATGTAAGTATAAAAATTTCTAAAATATAAAAAAATCATAGATTAAAAAAATCATTGAATTTAGGACAGAAGTCGAAACTTTTTCTTTTAAAAAAATTTCGCAATTTTTTTAATAAATGTTTCGCCTTCTTTCATAAGTTTAATGATTATTCGCCCATTGCGAATATTTTTTTTTAAATCGTGCGATTTTTTAAAAAATATTCACCATCGGTCCTAAGTTTAATGAATAACTTTTAAATCCCACGATTAAAATAATTCTCCTGCGGCGTTTTCTATATTCTTCAAATTTTATATCGGCTACAAATCGTTTCATCTTTGATAAATACATTTATGTTAATTACTTACTTGTAGGGTTTCCCATTTGTGTTCATACTAATGGCTAATAAAAAATAAAACTCATATGAATAGTCTATACTGTTTATAGACTCAAACATTTCCAAACTTAAAGCGTAGGAAGCTGAAGACTTTTTAATTTAAATTAATTTAATTTAATAAATTTAATTTAATCTATTAGTTTTCATATTATTAATATATTATAAATATTTACTCCTTTACTTCAACTAAATTATATATTCGAGTAAAATGTATTTCCCTACACGCTGAAAAATAATCGCTTCTCTAGTATATTGTCCCAAACATATTCGTCTTGAAACATATATATGTTTAGGGTATACTCTAAGCATATAATATTTGGTACACACCAAAATTATATATTTGGGAAGATGTTGTTCTAAACAAATATTTGTTTACATCCCAATACATTTTTATTTGGGACCATTGTTTTCGAAACAAATATTTATTTGCATTAAGGTATTCAGAACCAAAAACAGCGAGCAGTCGCTCAATGTACTGCTCGACACACATTTCCCGGGGAACTCTATAACAGAACCCGAGGATCAGCAGGACCAACAAGAGTGCGAGTGGACTGCGAGCGTCGCTAGCTTCTTGACTGAGAGATCCAGAATAAGCTGGGCTATTAACAGCTTTGAGCCCTTCAAGTCACCTGGACCAGATGGCATCACTCCAGCAGAAATGCAGAAAATGTTAAAGTACATTATCCCCTGGCTGGAGAAAATTTATGTAGGCTGTATCAGGCTTTCATACGTCCCGAATCGATGGAGGAATACCAAAGTGGTATTCATACCTAAAGCGGGAAAGATATCACACACTAGGCCAAAAGACTTCAGACCAATTAGCCTATCCTCGTTCTTATTGAAAGGTCTGGAAAGACTTTTAGATCATTTCATTAGGGAAAACCTGGATACAAAACTCCTGTCGGGGAACCAACATGCTTACAACAAGGGCAAGTCTACTGAATCAGCCCTGCACGAACTTGTGAGCACTATCGAATCGTCCCTGCATTTCAAGGAATTCACCATGGTGGCATTTCTTGACATAGAAGGGGCTTTTAACAACATTCATTCCGATGCGGTAATTGCGGCACTCTCACATCTAAAAGTTAACACTAGTTTGATTAGACTAATTCAAAGTCTGCTCACCAGAAGACGCATAACAGCATGTCTAGGGTCCACAACTCTAACAAGGTATGTAAACAGAGGGACCCCGCAAGGAGGAGTACTGTCTCCACTAATTTGGAACCTAGCGGTGAATGAAATCCTGCTAGATCTAGAACGTTGTGGCTGCAAGGTCGTGGCATATGCGGACGACGTGGCAATCGCAGTGAGTGGCAAATTCGTAAACGTCCTCAGAGACATCCTACAGGTGGCTCTGAACAAGTTGGCTAGATGGGCCAGAAGCAGCGGTTTGGGCGTTAACCCCAACAAGACAGAATTGGTTCTCTTTACTAGGATGAATAATGTCCCACATGTGGACCCTCCACCTCGGATAAATGGAACAGATCTAGTCTTTTCTGAAAGTGCAAAATTTTTAGGAATAATTCTAGATAGGAAAATGTTATTTAGACTTAACGTATTGGAACGTGTAAGGAAGGCCAACGTCGCCTTATATTCCTGCAAAAAGGCTGTAGGGTCGCGGTGGGGACTCTATCCTAAAATCGTCCACTGGATATATATAGCAGTAGTTCGTCCAATAATGTTATACGGTATTGTGGTATGGTGGACGGCAACTGACAAACTAACCATTACCAACCTACTAACAAAGGTTCAGAGAACTGCCTGCCTGAGCATAAGCGGAGCCTTAAGGACTACAGCGACCGAGTCTCTACAAGCCCTACTCCATACACTGCCGATTAATATTGTGGCGAGAGAAGTTGCAACCAAAGCGGCAATAAGATTAAACTGCCTATCAATGTGGAGGTACAAGAACTATGGTCACATGAGGATATCAAAGTGTAGTCTATGGTAACCGACCGAGTGGACTATATACCAACAGTGTACACCTTCGAGAGAAATTACATCACTATGATTCCCGCCAGAGATGAATGGGTCGGCAGAATACCAGGTAATATAAACCATCTCCACTTTTACACGGATGGTTCGATGCTTGATGAAAAGGTTGGCTTCGGAGTACACTGTGAAGAACTTAGTCTGGATATAGCTCACAGACTACCAGATACCTGCAGTGTCTATCAAGCCGAAATAATGGCAATATGGGAAGTCGCCAAGTGGCTGAGTCGCAACATAGTAACCAACAATGGCGTTGTCATTTACTCGGACAGCCAGGCTGCCATCAATTCTCTGGAGGCAACATCCCTAAATTCACAAACAGCCCTCGACTGCCGCAGATCTCTTAACGAGATGGCTGAGCAGTTTAATATACACCTCATATGGGTGCCTGGGCATAGGGATATCCCGGGGAACTGCAAAGCCGATGAACTTGCTAGGAAAGGGACGACATTACAAATTCTCGAAGAATTTGCATATATTGGTGCGCCACTATCCACGTGCAAGCTTTGGCTTAGGCAAGAGACAATCAGACAGTCCAATGATAGATGGACAGAAATCGGCACCTGCAGGGTAGCTAGACAAATCTGGCCAAGGTATGACCTGAGAAGGTCAAAATATCTCCTCGCACTAGAGAGGAAACGATTGTCTACGTTAGTACAGGTTCTGACGGGACACTGCTTGATCGGCGAACACGCCAAAAGATTGGGTATTGACTCCAATGACTTCTGCCGAAGCTGTGGAGATGAGGAAGAAGTGGAGAGCATTGAGCACTTGCTTTGCGACTGTCCCGCTTTGAGTAAACGACGACTGGATATACTGGGGTCGGCCTTTTTAGGCAGCCTAACAGATCTTTCCAGTACTGATATTCGTACTATCGATAAATTTATATATCAAACAGGTTGGTTTCGATGAGGGGCATTTCAGCCCGTGGTAACACTAGGGACCTAAACTGGTCTATGTGAGCTTGTAAAAAAATACGGCTGCCACCCTAACCTAAACCTAAGGTATTCAGAAAATAACTAAATTGTGTTAAATTTTTCTGTAATTCAAAGTTAATTTTTTAAATATTGTTAATGTTTGTAACACAATAAATACTAATTATTGAAATCGTATAATCTTGTACCAAAATAAATTACTTGAGGGATTGTCAACTAATGATGGGTTGAAATTTAAATAATTATAGAAGTTAATGCTGGGAGGTACAATTCAAAAAAGTCAGCAAAGGTTTTGAAAATCTTTTTTTAATAAAATATATTTGGAGAAATTCCTAAACAATAATTTTATTTGTATTTAAACACATATTTGATTTGAGAAATTTAGTTTACAAGTATATATTGTTGTAATATATTTATATATGCGTTCCAAGTATATTTTGTTGATTTTCAAATAAAATTTATTCGCTAGGAAATATTTACTATTTAAAAATTTGTGTTCCAAATATATTTTCTTTCGATTCAAACATATGTATCAAAAAATGCGATTTTGCCCCGTGTAAGAAATATAAAACACATTTTTTATGTAAATTAATAAAAAGGACATAACTGCCATTGGGCGTTATGTCCACTCGATACCGTCTTACATAAGTCCCAACAATTTTGGGTGTTATGTCCTAGATTATATGCGGACATAACTCCCAAAATTGTTTTGGGCGTTGGGTGTTATGTCACGCACCGTGAGCTACAACCTTTTCTACGCTAACACAGGTACTCTTTTCACTCCAGAGTTGTCAACATCGGACGCAACGGTGCTTAGGCAAGGTAATGAAAATATGTACATTGTAAAGGGTATTCCAACAAGAGGTGTTATTTTGGTATTCAAAGAAAAATTTAATTTTTTGAGATAAATAATCGGATGTTTTTTCATAATAAAGAGGAAGGTATGCCGTTAATAATGAAAAACAACATCAGCCAAATTGCCACCACGACCACGCTTACAGGACCATATCCTTTTCACGAAATTTTCCATAACCAAATCGCAAAGTGGCTGCCCTATGTCCTCGATAGACTCACGAATTCTATCTTTGAGGTCTTGAATCGACGCTGGGCTGTTGGCGTAGACCTTATCTTTCACGTTGCCCCAAAGGAAGAAGTCGCAAGGTGTTAAATCACAAGATATCGGTGGACAATTGTGATCACCTCTTCGAGTGATAACACGGTCCGGAAACTTTTCCCGTAACAGAGCACTGGTTTCGTTGCTTGTGTGGCACGTAGCACCGTCTTGTTGAAAGTAAACGTTGTCCAGATCAATACCATCCAACTCCGACCATAAAAAATCAGTAATCATCTCTCGATAGCACAATCCATTCACCGTAACTGTTGATCCAACCTCATTTTCGAAAAAGTAAGGTCCAATGACCCCGTCGGACCATAAACCGCACCCAGCAGTCACACGTTGAGGATGCAGAGGCTTATCAACAATAACTCTTGGGTTTTCCGAGCCCCAGATACGACAATTTTGCTTGTTGACGTAGCCACCGAGGTGGAAATGGGCTTCATCAGTCAAGATGATTTTTCGATTATTTTCGAATTTTAACAATTTCAATGCGTTGTTGAATCGTGTATCGTTCCATTTTAAGTTATGGCGTAGTTTCTACTTGTCAAATGTCAAAGAATAAAAGCTTCAAAAGCGACAGCTACTGAAATACCGGGTGATTTAAAATAACACCTCTTGTTGGAAAACCCGTTACATGGCGTCAATATATCTGTCATTCGATGCGCCACATTGCCACCTACGTCGGAATTACAACGTCTGGTGAGGGAATAGAAACACACAAGTAATGAGATATTAGCTGGTTGTGACGCCAACTCCCATCATATCGCTTGGGGGTAGTACTAACACCAATAAAAGGGGACACGCCCTTATAGAATTTTTGAATACAAACGATCTCATAACTCTTAACATAGGAAACAATGCAACCTTTGTTAACAAAATTAGGAAAGAAGTATTAGATATAACGGTATATTCTGAAAATTTTACTGATGAGATCCGTGACTGGAGGTTTTCGGATGAACACTCCTATTCGGACCACCGTTATATAAGATTTAAAATTGCACGGCCACCGCCAAACCCAATAAGTTTCCGTAATAAGTCTAAGACGACTGGACTAAATTCGGAAATCTACTTAGAAATCGATTGGGCCAGCTTATACGCGATTGTCTATGTACAGAAGACATTGATATCAATGTGAAGAAGATTATGGAGGCTCTTGTAATATCAGTCGAAGATAGCTGCCCACTTCGAGAAAGGTAATCTGCCTATGAGGAACTCTGGATGACAGGACAAATTAGCTCGATTGGCAAGGATGTCCGCAGACTTTACAACAGAGCTCGACGTAAAAAACAATCAGTATATTAGGACGAGTACCACAGAAGACTCAAAGAATACAATAAAATCATTAGATCGGCGAAACGTAGCTCCTGGGAGCTTTTCTGTGAGCAGGTAGACAGCGTTAACAGCATGTCCGAAATGAAAAGGTTCCTCTCAAAAACTCGACCAAACCTAAACACTGGTGGATGACACGGGTAAAAGGATGGAAACTATAGAGGATACCGTAAGGCTCTTGATGAAAACTCATTTTCCGACTGGTAATGCTGGACCAACAGAGGAACAGTTACAGAATGAAAATGTATTGCATCAAGTACCTATTACGGATATAACAGATGGTATGGTTAAAGAAGCGATAAAAAGTTTCTCTCCCTTTAAGGCTGCGGGACCGGATAGAATATTTCCAGCACTTCTGCAGAATGAGGTGGATCTGGTATAAACTCATCTGGCAGGAGTGTTCACTGCATGCCTAACCCATGAATTGGCACCCCAAAATACTGGCAGCAATCAAGGGTGGTCTTCATACCCAAGCCTGGCAAGGCGAGTTATACGACTCCAAAGGCTTATCGACCCTTTAGCCTATCGTCTTTCCTGTTAAAAACAATGGTGCGAATAATTGGTAACATGGTCAAAAGTAAAATAGCGGATGACTGGCTAAAATTCAAACAACACGCCTATGTCAAAGGAATATCAGTGGAAACAGCTCTGCATGAGGTACTGCACCACATAGAAGAGTCCTTTAGTAATGCCTTGCTGTTTGCATAGGCATTGAGGGCGCATATAACAATGTACAGACCGATACATTTATCCAGTCCTTAGACGAGTTTCAGGTTAACCGGGCGCTGAAAACTGGATCAACAATATGTGGATTATTTGTGGGTCAGATGACGTAAAAATTAGAGACAAGGTAAATCGTGGTATACCTCCGGGGGCATTTTATCGCCTCTTCTATGGGTTACGACGATACACAGTCTCCTAAAAGCCCTCACCAATGAAGGACTTAATCCAGTCTGTTATGCAGACGACGTTGTAGTACTTCTAAGGAGCTTTCATCCAAATCTATTATGCAGTAGAGCTGAAGAGGCACTTAACATAGCATATAACTGGGCACAACAAAGGGGATTAAATGTTAACCCAGACAAAACAGAAATATGTCTATTTACAAGGAAAAGGAAGATCACACGCCTCGATTTAGAATCTCTAGTTGGTGACATTGAAACACCAGAAATCTCCGACCGGAACACTGGCCAATGTGCCAGTGGGAACCAGCTGCTACACGGATAGGTTTAAGCTAGGGGTAAGGACGGGTCTGGGACTTTTTATTGATGAACTAAAAGGCGAAGTAAGTTCGTGTAATATATAAAATAAAATTTTGTATGATAACCATTTGCATGCTGTAGAAAATCCTGTAAGGCGCCTGAGGAAAAAATCATATGAAAATCGTTCACACGAATTTTTATGAAGGATATATCTGCTGTAATGCGCCTCAGACAAAAAATGTTATTTGGAAATGGCCGCGATATCCAAATAAAATTTTCTTTTTGAGGCGCATTGCAGCACATCCTAAATCATTAATATGATTAATTAGCTCAAATAATGTCTTATTGGCAAAAGAATATTTGAAAATTGTACAAGACGATGTCGGATATGATCTAAAGCGCCGCATGCAATCGCTCGCGCGGTTTCCAAATATTTTTTTTTGCGTGCGGCGCTTTGCAGCAGATGCATCATCCATATAAAATATGATTTTCAAATACATTTTTAATGCATCTCACTACAGCATTTCCAATACATACCAATGATTAAATCCTGCGCACTTCTCATTTGCAATTGTATGGTATTAAAATATGTATTAATTACACTATGCAACAAAAATTTTGTCTAAGGGATGTGGATAACAGTTTCTGGTGTATTTTGGTGTCACAAACACGAAAAAAATATTATAAAAAATTTTTATGGTAATTTGTTTTTTTAAATTTTTTTTTAATATTCCAACTTTCATGGAAAGTACATTTAGTATTTGGACCATAATTCCTCAAGTATAAGTCTGATTGAGCCTTGTTATGCGTTAAATTTAAGGGAATTATGAGGGCTATATGTGCTGCAAATATCGCTTTCACATATAATCTTTGGTTCAGTATCTGTCGTTGAAAATATGAGAAAAAATTATTTTTTTTTGAAAAAAACACTTTTTCCTGGTACAAAAAATCATAAAAAATAGAAAAAAAGTCGAAAAAAATATTTTATCACATTTTTAAAAAGCCAGCATGCTAACGAAGCAAACACTGTCTATTTGAATCTATGGATAGATGTAAAAGTTATGGGCCATTTTTGTAAATGTTAGGGAAATTAAAAAAAACTTGTTACATATTTTTCCGTTTTTATACCCTACACCACTCTGTGGTACAGGGTATTATAAGTTTGTTTCACGGCAGATGTTTGTAACACCTTAAAATAACACAGCTAGACCCACCTTAAAGTATACTGATCGACTCAGAATCACTAGCTGAGTCGATTTAACGATGTCCGTCCGTCCGTCCATGTAAAGTTGTTCGTCGACTACAGGTCGCAATTTCACTCCGATCGTTCTGAAATTTTGCAGTTTAGAGTATTTCGCGGCTGTTAAGATCGCTATTGAATTTGGTTGAAATCGGTTCAGATTTAGATATAGCTCCCATATATATCTTTCGTCCGATTTGGACCTTTAGTCCTATAGAAGCTGTATTTTACATCCGATCGTTTTGAAATTTAGAATGGTAGAGTTTCTTGATCCATGAACCACCATTGCTGAATTTGAAGAAAATCGGTAAAGATTTAGCTATAGCTCCCATATATATGTTTCGTCCGATTTGGCCCTTTAGTCCTATAGAAGCAGTATTTTACATCCGATCGTTTTGAAATTTAGAATGGTAGAATTTCTTGATCCATGAACCAACATTGCCGAACTTGGAGAAAATCGGTTCAGATTTAGATATAGCTCCCATATATATCTTTCGTCCGATTTGGTCCTTTAGTCCTATAGAAGCTGTATTTGACATCCGATCGTTTTGAAATTTAGAATGGTTGAGTTTCTTGATCCATGAACCAACATTGCTAAATTTGAAGAAAATCCGTTAAGATTTAGCTATAGCTCCCATATATATCTTTCGTCCGATTTGGCCCTTTAGTCCTATAGAAGCTGTATTTTACATCCGATCGTTTTGAAATTTAGAATGGTAGAGTTTCTTGATCCATGAACCAAAATTGCCGAATTTGAAGAAAATCGGTTAAGATTTAGCTATAGCTCCCATATATATGTTTCGTCCGATTTGGTCCTTTAGTCCAATAGAAGCTGTATTTTACATCCGATCGTTTTGAAATTTAGAATGGTAGAGTTTCTTGATCCATGAACCAACATTGCCGAATTTGAAGAAAATCGGTAAAGATTTAGCTATAGCTCCCATATATATGTTTCATCCGATTTGGCTCTTTAGATCCAATCGTTTTTATACCCTACACCACACTGTGGTACAGGGTATTATTTAAGTATAAAATGTCCCAAAAGTAAATTTATGTAAACAATTTATACATGAATTACAAAATTTATATATCAGTTGTTCAATATTACGAGAGTGGTGTAGGGTATTATATAGTCGGTCCCGCCCGACTTTAGCCTTTCCTTACTGGTTTATTTATGAGGTTTCCATTCAGTTACGCCAAGCTTGGCTTAGGCAAGAGGCAATCAGACAGTCCAACGAAAGATGGACAGAAATCAGCACCTGCAGGGTAGCTAGACAAATCTGGCCAAGGTATGACCTGAGAATATCAAAATATCTCCTCGCACTAGAAAGGCAAAGCTTATCTACGTTAGTATCAGTTCTGACGGTACACTGCTTGATCGGCGAACACGCCAAAAGATTGGATATTGACTCTAATGACTTCTGCAGATCATGCGGAGATGAGGAAGAAGTGGAGAGCATTGAGCACTTGCTATGCGACTGTCCCGCTCTGAGTGAACGACGACTGGACATACTGGGGTCGGCCTTCCTAGGCAGCCTAACAGATCTTTCCAGTACCGATATTCGTACTATCGATAAATTTGTATATCAAACAGGTTGGTTTCGATGAGGGGCATTTCAGCCCGTGGTAACACTAGGGACCTAAACTGGTCTATGTGAGCTTGTATAAAAAAAATACGGCTGCCACCCTAACCTAAACCTACGCCTTTTAGGGGCATGGACATCCCAGTCGTATATACAGGTAGTAAAATTATATGTACGCAAAACAAAGTAGTACGCGGCAGTCTTCAAATACAAAGTAGTACGCGGTAGTCTTGAAAATATTGGGTTTCTACGTTCGAAGCAAACTATATGTCAGCTACAGGTACTGCAACTTATGTACCTTAAACTCGGAATTTTTGAATGAAATTTCTTATTAATAAAATAGTGTAATTCGGCGCCTTAAAGAGATAAGTCGATTTTCTGAAAAATATTATAAAGTTATATTTCGAAGTATGAGTAAAAGGCAAAGAACTTTTCAATGTGTATATGATCCCGACAATTTCTGCTACATCTGCGGAAAATATGTGATTAACAAAAATCGACGTGCGTTTAGTAAAATAATAGAAGAAATATATGTGCAATATTTTGGTATACTTATTGGTTAAAAATATGAACGAACCGTAGACACCTAGTATTTTGTGTAATTCGTGCCATGTAAATCTTACTCGATGGACTAGTGGAAGCATGAGGTAAGTACTTTACAATTAATGTATTACAATGTTTTGTGGAATAAAACGTTTTAATTTTAGACATCACGTGCAATTTGGAATGCCAATGATTTGGAGACAACCATTCATTCACGATACGGACTGTTATTTTTGTCTAAGTAAACAGATTGGAGTAGGAAGGAGCATTCGCTGGAATTACGCTGAAGTAAAATCTGTCACTTTGTCAGTTGCACATTCGTAAACAATACCAATACCCAAGTGTCCAAGTATAGGTAACAGCCTAATTACGGAAACATCAGCAAGTTCAACTGAGTACTCAACTCTGAGCGATTCAAGTTTGAGTCAGAAGTCATCGCTTTTAACTCAGTTTCAACTCATTGATCTAGTGAGAGATTTGGAACTGACCTACTACCTACCTACTTGCATCTCGGATGAAACAGTACAATATTTTGGCCCCAGATGTTAACATATCATATTATAGAGTCCGTGATATACCTTACAAACAATTTTATACAACTGTGGATAACAGATGCTTTTGCAAGGACATTCCCGGATTGTTCGAGGATCTTAATCAAACATAAAATTCAAAGGAATGGCGGTTATTTGTTGACAGCAGTAAATAACGTTTGAAAACCGTACTTTTGCACAACGGAATTCAGAAACCGTCGATTCCCATTGCTCATGCTGTCAACACTAAGGAATCATACGAAACAATGGCTAAATTGATAAAATACATAAAATATGAACAACATGACTGGAAAAGTTGTTGCGATTTGAAAGCAGTCGGGATGTTATATGGAATGCAAGGCGGATAAACAAAATATTGCTGTTTTTATGCCTCTGGGATAGTGATCGCGAAGATCATTACAGAAGAAAGAAATGGCCAACAAGAAGACACATTACATTGAGTGAAAACAACATAAAATACACACCTCTCGTCCAAAAAGAAAACATTATTTTGCCAACAATGCATAATAGGTTGGGGCTCTTTAAAAATTTTGTAAAAGCCTTAAAGAAAGATGGCAATTCACTCTCATAATTAAAAAGTTTATTTAAAAGTCTTTCTTTTAAAAAAATAGAAGAAGGCGTTTTTGATGGGCCTAAAATAAGCAAACTGATGAAAGATGTAAATTTCGAATCATATTTGACGTCGGATGAAATTGCAGCATGGAGGTCGTTTAAGCTTGTGGTTTCAAATTTCTTTGGATTCAATAAAAGCCCGCAATATGAAACAATGATTAATGATTTGTTAAAAAATTATGAAAAAATTGGTAAGAAATATATTTTTCTATATTTATGTATATAACACATATATATGTATTCTTCTAACTTATTTTTCGCTTTATGTATTCCAACATGTGTAAATATGTCCCCCTAAATTCATTTCTTGAATTCTCATTTAAAGTTTTTACCCGAGAATCTTGGTGACGTAACATGGCGAAAGATTTCACCAAGTCCATCGAGCGGCGTTACCAAGGGCACTGGGATGAAAGAATGATGGGAGATTATATTTGGTTCCTCATTACAGACACCGATTCCGAAATCTACAAACGTCAATAAAGAACTCACAGTTACTTCTAATGAAACGTGTACATACATAAACTCAATAAAAGTAACAAATAAAATCGCTATTTAAACAGAAATTAAAAAAAAAATATTTTTTTGAAATTCTCTTACCTCTTGCAAAAGGGCCATAATTTCTACATTTATCAATAGATTTTTTTTTCAAATAGGCTTTATATTCTTCGCTAGGATGCAAACTATTAAAAAATAAAATAAAATATTTTCTAACGACTTTTTTCTATTTTTTATGTTTTTTTTTCTTCCCAGGAAATTTTTTTTTGGAAAAAATCTACTTTTTCCAATTTATTTAATGACTGTGTGTTAATGACCACTGTTTTAAAGTAAAGTTAGCCCACATTCATAGCTTCAATTTAACGTTAAAGTCGACCTGATCAGGCTTAAATTCCAAAAATTAAAGTGCAAATTCTAAGGGTACCTTCGACGATAAAAGCATTTTTAATAAAAAAAATTAAAAAAAAAATTTTAGTTCTACGACACAAATAAAATTTTTTTTGTTGCATAGTGTTACATAATGTAGAGTATATTAATATTTATTTGGGATTAATGGGATTATAACATTTTGGGATTTATTTCATCGTATGAAATTTTTTGGGGTTTATTTCATTTTATTTTTGGGTGTTATTTCATTGGGGTTTATTTCATAGAGCCATTTTTTGTCGCTCCCTCATTGTTTAGAATCGTTATGTGGCTCTTTTTATTTTGATCACCACCTTCGCTGGGAACTTCCTGCAAAAGTGGCTGTACTATTGGTAAAAGGCGGCCGGAAGTTGGGCCTCAAGAAAATACACCCCAAATTGAAAATGAAAGTGCGGCCCAAATTTGGGGTCTATTTTCGTTACAAAAACTGATTTAGGAAATTACACCCCAATCAAGAAAACAACATGAAATGTACATAAACCCCAAAAAAACTAAGAAATTTTTTCTTCGTAAATCTGGGGAGTACGTAATAATACACGTATACGAACCTATTTTCTAATTATAAATCTTTACCTGCGAGGTCGGCCTACGGCCTGCGGCCTCTGTTTAAGACTTTCTCCTATGGACAAGATCAAAAGTTGGCAACGTGGAGCAAATGTTTTATGCGTAGCCTCTCCTGTTTCTAAATTTATAGATGAAAATAAGCCCCAAAAAGCAGACAAGAAATGAAATGAAATCCCAAAAAGTAGACAAAAAATGAAATTAAGCCCAAAAAAAATTGTTGTTGTTTGACATGTTATTTTTTGGGGCCCGTATTCATAAAAGTATTGGGGTGTATTTTCCTGGGGCCCAATTTCATTCCGCCTTGGTAAAATGGTGGCGGTACTATTGGTAAAATGGTGGTTTGGCAGTGTCTTGCATGTCTCCATCCGTTAACTACCAGTGTTTGCCTCTTCAGACAGTATATTTGGACTCGATTCATCTGTCCTGCCAATCGGGACCTTTCCAATTTTGAAAAAGACTGTCCAGATCAAGAAGTACGCCATGCCCTCCGCCATGACAACATTGTTCTTGGATTCTGGGTCTATGTCCAACATGAAGAGAGTACCCTCGTTATCATCCTTCCTATAGAAGACTTCCCACTTTCTCAAGGAAAGTTTTGGATTCTGTTTGGCAATGATGTCGAGTATGTACTCTGATGAGAACTTACTGGGACATCCCTTGACATATAGAGTCGTTTTTAAGAGTTCAGAAATGTCGCTTTTCCTTAACAATTTTAGCTTTGCACCGTCCCTAGGTGAGGGGAAGCTATCTACAAGTTTTACGAGGACACCTGCGCAGCGTTGTGATGCCAGCCTTAGCATCAAAACACCCCTCTCAAACTTGCAACTCAAAGACTCAATCTTCGAAGTTACTACGATGATTCAGAGTCAGAGTCCCCACTGGCTTTGACAGGCTGAGGTTGCTTAGAGCCCCATCTGGTTTCTGCTTCATCTGTCTTATCTTTTGTTTTGCCTGCGGCTGCATGTGCTCTTGTTTCATTTTCGACGGGCAGCAAAGCTCGTAGAAGTTGCATGCTCGCGATCAGTGTTACCGTTGGAAAATTTCAAAAAAGGGGCAGAAAAAGGGGATTTTTCCGAAAAACGGGGCACACGTTCATAAAATAAAGTGGCATGCTTTTTAAGGTTCTTATATAAGGCAAAATACAATAAAATCAAAACTTGTACACATTTTCTACAAATTTGTAAAGAAATTTATAAAAAAAACTATATGTGTACATGACATTACATTTTATGGGCCTTGTCACAGAGTTTATTATAATGAAATCCAAAGCGCTAAATTATTTTTATTGCTGAATTGCTGCAATTTTCATGTGGACCTGATATATATAATTTTCTGCTTTTAACTACGAATTTCCGAACGGCATCTGTGATATGTCCATATATCGGAATGGACGTGATCGGGTTATGCAATATATTTCGATAATAGTACCTGTGTTTTACTCTAAAACAAATTTAAAAAAGCTACACAAACCTTTTTTGTGATATATAATATCTAAGTTAATATATGAAATATCATATATTTTACATTTATTTTTTTATTTATCATTACTTTTTGGCAATTTATTGTCTTCATACGTTACTTACGTACATTAGTACGTAAAATGCTGTTTAAATAGTGCAAAAATATAATTTTTTACAAAAGTGGCACCAAAAATGTGAAAAGTGGCACATTTAGTATCCCAAAAGAAAAGGGGCGCAAAAGTATCACGGCTGAAAAAAAGGGGCAAAACTGCCCCTTTAGTCGCACAACGGTAACACTGCTCGCGATTGTTCGATAACAACGATACATGACTCGTGAGTGAATCTACGCTTGTCGCCGGCACTGGGTTTTACCTCCCCTGCGCCGTAATCTCTTTTGTCTTTTTTGGTTTAATCATAAATTGTTTGGGGGAGACACCCCCATAGCCAGTATTAGCCAGTAAGCTCCGAAATGTCTGTCCAGAGACCGATGCATCCTATTCAACCTACGCTTTAAAAACAACAAACCACGTGGTTGCGTAGTAGGTAGTTGAATAGGTATTGCGTAATAGGTTAAAAACTATGCGCTCTGTACTTAGGATTTGTTTTCAGTACTTTTTTCACTTTTTGAAGTATTCGACAATCAATAAAATGTATTTTTTCTTTGAGTCACACACAAAGCAACAAGTGACTGATTTTGACGTTTCGTTCGTACAGATGGCATTTCGTTCGAGATAGAGAAACCCAAATTTATGTGAAAAGGCTTACTTTTTCTTTCTATTTGTCGTGTGAGTTGACTTTCGCATTTAGAGAAACCCAAACGAAAGTGTTCGTTCGAGATAGAGAAACAGGCTACATATTTCAAATATTAAATATAATGCGGCAGAATGATAGATTCAACTGTGTCACAAATTTTCAACAAAGTCGTGACCAAACGAATCTGACACCTAATCTTTATGTAAAATTGTCCGATGATTCCGAATATGACGATGATTCAGAATGGTGAAAAGTAGAACAGTTTTCGAGATGTTTTAAAAAAGATGACGTCACTTTAATAAAAGCATCTTCGAAAATATATTATTAGAAAAATATTATGTATTAAAAGGTAATGAAATTACTAAAAAAAACATGGGTCGTTTGTAAAAAGTGGTCAAGAAATTACCGAGTTAAAGTGGAGCGAAGCTGAAATTTCACAAAAATTTTAATGATTTCTTGCAATTTTTATCTTATCAACTTTTTTTTAAAACCAAACAGTATTTTTTTTTTGTTTTATCAGTTACGACGTTAGTTTATTTCAATACGAACATTTTGTGCCCAATAGAATCTAGATCGGTGCAAAAATGACAAAGTTACAGAAGATTAATTGAATTATCCCCCTTTTCGATTTTTATCAAATAAAAAACACAAGAAGTAAATATACAGAGTTAAAAGTTAGTTACAATAAATATTAAAAATTCCTTTGCTTATTGCGATTATTTTCTGCCTCTCGCACAAGGAACCAACAATATTCGCCAAAATCGACTCTTCATACGTCCCTTGATACCTACGATCCATTTCTTGTATTTGTTGGTAAAAACGCTCACCATGTGTTTTCACCAACAACTTTCATCGCCACGTTTATTTGAGAAGAAATTTAAGTGCGAATGAAGAAGGTGTATTTTAAAGACATATTAACTTCTTTTTTAATTAAGATATAACAAGAAAGAAAGTTGAGTCGCGTAAACCGACTTACGAATCCCCTCACCTTCAGTCCCAAAAATATTCGTAAATTTATTTATTTTTTGTTTTAACTAAAGTATTATCAATTTAAATTGCATTTAATAACTTTAAATTATGTACTAGTATTAAAGTTAAAAGCTGTTTACTTTTGATACAAAATGGTCGATTTGTGTGGGAGGTACCAAAAGGGGCGTCCTAATAACCGCCACTTTTCTCTGGACTCTAGATACGGCGTAGCGTCATATCGCCCAATTTCATATCGCCCAAAACCATGAATGTCATTTCGCCCAAAAAGCGACATATGGCCCAAAATTGT
This sequence comes from Eudasyphora cyanicolor, assembly GCA_963930755.1. NCBI lineage: Eukaryota > Metazoa > Arthropoda > Insecta > Diptera > Muscidae > Eudasyphora > Eudasyphora cyanicolor. The sequence continues at coordinate 114,542,872 of OZ005735.1, read as the reverse complement.
TACCTGGAAATGTCATATCGCCCAAACGCAATGTCATAAAGCCCAAAGGTCAATAAATATAAAATGTTGCAAAGCTTAGCCTAACAAAAGAACTGTAATAATACCCTTCATCATGCAGCGGTAACACATACTGATTTACCTTGCCAAAGACGGATACGCGGACCACAGTTTATATGCGTGGGCGGGGTATGTCCAAAGACGGTTACACGGACCAAACAGAATGTGCGTGACCGGCCTTCGGCCGGTTTTAAAGATTTTTCTCCTCTGGGGTATGTCCAAAGATGGCTACGCGGACTAAACAGAGTGTGCGTGAAGATTTTCTCCTCTGGGGTATGTCCAAAGATGGCTACGTGGACCAAATAGAGCGTGCGTGACAGGCCTTCGGCCGGGTTTAAAGATTGTCTCCTTTAATGTATGTCCAAAGACGGCTATGCGAACCAAAGGGTCTTTGCAAACAAACATTGATCAGCGTAGAAGTCTTAGGACTTACTGTCAGTCACGCACACTCTGTTTGGGCCGCGTAGCCGTCTTTGGACATACTCTAGAGGAGAAAATCCTTAAACCCGGCCGAAGGCCGGTTACGCCTACTCAGTTTGGTCCGCGTAGCCGTCTTTGGACATACCCCAGAGGAAAAAATCTTTAAACCCGGCCGAAGGCCTGTCACGCACACTCTGTTTAATCCGCGTTCAAATCGTCGAAAAATACTCGTGACATTTTTCTTTGATTAGCGTGATGGACATTTCAGAATAAATTGGTTTGTATATTTTGGGCGTTATGACATAACTTTTTTTTGGGCGAAATACAAAATAAGAAATTATCTACTATTCAAAATGACATATCGCCCAATGTCTATGTCATATTGCCCAAAAAACATTTTTTTTTACAACAACAACTAACATTGGTGTTTTTTGGGCGATATGACATACATGGTTTTGGGCGATATGACGCTACGCCTCTAGATACTATAAAAGCATTACACCGTACAAAATTCAGGTATTTATGTGTACTTGTATTAATGTTATAAGCTGTTAGCTTTTAATGTAAAATGGTCCATTTGTGTGGGAGGTGCCAAAAGGGGCGTGCCAATAACGGCTATTAAAGTTATAGCTGGTAACATTTGGTATTAAAGTTATAAGCTGGTAACTTTTGTTGCAAAATGGTCCATTTGTGTGGGAGGTACCAAAAGGAGCGTGGCAATAATGCCCGGATTTCATTGTATTGTAGTTTTAGTTGAATGTACATTCAAACACCAGAAATATCCCACCGCATTCCACAAGTACGCCTTGCAGATACCTGTGATTCAATCGTGCCAGACAGACTCTCCTGGGAGAACAGAACCCTGTCTCATGTGCAAGTGGGAACCATCAGCTACACGGATGGGTCAAAGCTAGGATGAAGGACGGGTCTGGCCTTTTATTGAGGAACCAGAAGTCGAACTTTACTTTCGCTTTCCAGTATGTGAACTGTCTCAACACCACAAAGCAAATATGCCAACATCTTCACCGATAACCAAAAAGCAACGATCAAAGCAATAACGTCGGAAAGTATCAAATAGAGAAATGTGTTGGACTGTAAAACAATTATAAATGATTACTCAGCTCTAAATTTAGAAAATTGTAAACGAAGGATGAATTGTAGCATTGGGCAGTGATGGCTCACAAAATGGTGTGGGATAGCGAAACAGTGCACACTGGGCCAGATTTCAAATTGTGCGGCATAAATTCAAAAATTTTTTTGGAAAAAAACCAAACTTATATAATTTTTTTTAAGAAATGTGGATGTTATGGCAACCCTAGAGCAATGCCGTTGCTTTATATTCATATGTTTTATCAGCTGTTGATTTGGTATAAAAGAGGCAAAACTTTTTGTTGAATTCGTGGTTGTGTACATTTTTTACGTTTTACTTAAAACTAAAACTTAAGAATGGAAATTAATGATCAAGGTATGTAGAGTGTATAAATTGAAAAATGTTTTCATTTGTCTGTGTCAAATGTAATTTTTGTGCATTGTTTTGTTATGTCCTAAAATAGAAAATTACTAACCACGTGCCCGTGTATTGTGAATCGAGAACTAACTTCCTGCCAAATTGTGCCAAAATGTAATTATGTTAAATTAAAGCCCAAAGTGTGTATAAAACTATGCTATTAATTTTATTTGCGGCTTTTTCCGCTTTCTCTTCGTCTTTGTCAACTTTCAGATACGTTTGAATTTTGTCATGCAACGCTGTTGAATGTTTGGATAGACAACAATAGAGAAGCGTCTGAAATTTCGAGGTGGATTTTTGAGCAGCTAAATGCAAATAGCTTAAGCCCTGAAATCAAAAAGGATATTGAGAAAAAAGTAAAAAGCTTTGACATGTTTATTAAAAAAAACTTGCAGAAATGCAGCCGAAATTTAAGAACGTTCAAGGCAAAGCATTCGAAGTGGCTATCGTCAAACATGATTTTGACATTGAATAGTACGTCGTCTATGAATCGAGTAGGGCGTCCTCGAGTAGAATACACCCATGCAGGAACCCGACTAAAGAGGAAATTAGCCTCTGCTTTGGCAGACGACCAAGGCCACAATGCTTCTCTTCCTGTGCACGCTGCAGCAATTCTGCGAAAAAATGTAATGAGACAGATACGTCACAAATGTTAAGAAATACTTTTCTTACGGCAAAATAACCGAATTTAAAAAAAAAATAGAACGGGTTCGGAACCGTTATATCTAACTCCAAATGAGGCTGTAGCATTTTTGCTCGAAAACTCGTTCACAAAACGGCAATACAACAACATTCGCGAGTTAAACAAAATTCAATATCCAAGTTACAATAAAGTAAGGAAAGCAAAATCTAATTGTAGGCCAGAGGGAATTACTGTTACAGAAACCGTAGCGCAAGTCCCTCTTAAGGACTTGTTGGATCATACTGTTTGTCGCATTATTCTTTTGCAGGAAGAAATATTCAAACAGTTTCCAAAAATTGCAAATGTTAAACTAATCGCAAGCTATGGATTCGACGGATCTACTGGTCAAAGTACATACAAACAGAAATTTAGTGTGAATGAGCCACAATCTTTTGATCATTCCTTGTTTGCAACTACTGTCATACCACTAAAACTAGTAGGAGATTTTGAAACGGTTTTGATGGCCGCTCAAATTAGAGTTTGTGAAAGAAACCAAGGAACACATTCTTACAGAAAAAAAAGATCTGGACGACCAAATACAAAATCTGAAGCCCTACGTATGCACTATATTGGATGAGAGAAAAATCACCGTATCTTATGATCTTCATATGACATTAATAGACGGGAAAGTTTTAAATATTTTGACTGGAACAAAATCTGCTCAATTATGTCCGATATGTGGGGCCAGCCCGAAAATTTTCATGGAAAGTGATAATATTTGCTATTCGAAATTCATTCCAAAACCTGGAAGCTTGCAATATGGCATAAGTCCGCTCCATGCGTGGATACGCTTCTTTGAATTCGTGCTAAAAATCTCATACAGAATTGTTTTGGAAAAATGGCAAATAAGAAATTCAGAAGAAAAAATTTTAATTATGGATAGAAAGAAAAAATACAAGAAAGGCTGTGGAAGGAAATGGGTTTACATGTTGATAAGCCAAAACAAAATGGTAACGGAAACAGCAACGATGGAAACACTGCGAGGAGGGCATTTGACAATGTAAAATTATTTGCGGAAATTTTAGGGCTCGATTCAGCAGTACTGACATGTTTTCACAACATCTTAATTGCAACATCATGCGAACTACAAATCAATCCCCTTAAGTTCCAGGAATATTGCCAGAAAACTATATAATTATATATGTCTAAGTACCCATGGTATCCGATGTCGGCAACTGTGCACAAAGTTCTGATACACGGTTACCAAATAATTGAATCATCATTATTACCATTAGGCTTTCTTGGTGAAAACGCTTCAGAATCACGCAACAAATATTATAAAAGCGACAGGCGGTCGCATGCCAAACAAAACAGTAGAGTGAATAATATGACAGATGTTTTTCAGAGAGCAATTGATTCCTCGGATCATCTTATATCGAGTATAGTATTAAATAAAAGAGCAGCTCAAAAAAAATCTAAACCGTTGCCCGCAGACGTTATTTCCCTCCTGAAAACCCCAAGCGTTGAAAATCATTATAACATTAATTCCACAATCGATGACAGTGACACTGACTCTGATTCAGTAACTGAAATTACATATTGTTTTGAATTAGATGCAGAGGAAGATATTTAAAAATGACAAAGATGACAAGGATGGACACTATGACTATACTTTTTAGTGGTAAACAAATTTTATTTTATTGAAATTTTGAGTTAAAATTAAAATATTCTACAACTTTCTTACAAAATCACACGTCACATCCGATAAAATAAATAATACTTCTTGCCAATTTGCAGGAAATCGTTCGAGCAGTTTTGAGAAATCGGCTTCAACGTCAAAAAAGGAGTTTCTATATATCAGCCAATATCACAACAATTTCTTTAACAAAATGTTCTTTATTATATTTTATTAATCTTAAACCCACATACACAAATAAAGATGTACCATAAACATAATAGTTAAGTCAAAAAAAGTTAGCTATATAATATTACTATTTGTTCGCACTTAACCCCTTAACTTTATATGGGCGGTATGACTTTGCGTCGTCGGATCGGTCCAAATTTTGGGCTATTTGTCACACATTTAGGTTCTATCTGATATGCCAAGTTACAGTTTTATAGCGTAATTATTCGAATTTATGCCGCACAATTTGAAATCTGGCCCAGTGTGCAGTGGGAGAAACTGCAAAGATACTGTGGGGTGACCCAGATGAGAAGAAAGCAATTAGTTTTCGGAAATTAAACAAGATCGAGATTAGTAAGTGATGAGCGTTCTAACGGGACCCTCAATACTTACAGAATGTCAACGAAGACTCTAAAAACAATTTGGTAGCGACGCCTCGCGACGCTTCCTAGTTATATGAAACGTAATGTAAAAAAATAAAATGTTTCAAAAAAGGACTGTATTTCTATGTAAATTTTAACAACGAAAACAAAAAAAAAAATGCAAGCGTCTATAAGTGATTTCATACCTCATAAAGCATGGCTTAAGTTGATGTGTATTTTGGTCCAATTAGTTTCACATTTCTATCTTCTCGACAATTCAAATTTCAGCAAACTGTGCTCTAAATGCAGGTTCAAATATATACTTTGGACAAGCATTTGATCATCTAAATATCAATATATTTTGTTTACATTTTGCATACCGAATAATGGATATGTGCTTAACAGATTGGCATAACCATTTTTTCAATATTACATGTGTTATAATATATTTGATTTTTGGCCGGATATTTCGATTTTCGTCCATAGTGCGGCCCCCTAATGGGCTGCGGACCACCATTTGAGAAGCCCTGACCTAGACATGTTCCTATGAGGGTTTAAAAAGATCATAAGTAAGGAGCGCACAACAAGCCGATCTACTGGCTTAAGTGTATGTCCATGGACATGAAAACTTGAAACGTTTCCTCTTTTAAACAGCTTAAATTCTCGTTTGCGAGGACTGACATTTCTTTTGGTCAGAATAAAAAATTGTTTTCGCAAAATAAGTTTCCGTCACAACAAACGAAATTTCAGTTCCTGCAAACGAGAATTGTGGTTGTCTAAAATTTCTTTTCGCAGAAACAAATTCTTTTTTTTTTGAGTGCAGGACTAAACTTGGTGCAAGTTTAGTACCGACCCGACATCAGTTTCAAAGTTCACTCACTTGACATAAAATCCCCATATACATGCATACAAATGCAGACAAGGCGGTTATCCCAGAATATAGTCGCAGATATTTAGCTCTTTATTTTCTTTTGCTTATTTACGCTCCAGTAGATTTATTTTACGTATAAAGCTTGGGAAATGATGGTTGACTCCGTCCGGACATAGCTTTTGCAAGATTTTTCTTATTCTATTTCCATATGAAAATCTGTGTACAGAGTGTACCACTTACCGAGAAAACTCAAAGTGTTGTACAGGTGTGGTTAAAAGTTTTCACAATCGCACATACATTTTCCTGTCGAAAAAAGAAGGAACAATAAAAAAGTGTAAAGCTCGTACATATTTTAAATATTTCGATTTATTTAACACATAAAATCTTACGTACAATAAGTTTCGGGTTTTTCAAATCAGCGATCAAAATCGTTATGGCTAGATGGCGTATAAATATAAGTTTTTGGCTTTAATGCATTTGTAATAAATTTTAAATATATAATTACATAAACTCTCACACTCATACGTACGTATTCTTTATTTAAATACAATATTAAATTGATAATAACTTAAATCCAATACATGGCTAAGACACTGAGGACCAGTTTGTTCGTACGCAGGAAGAAGAATCATCTTAGACGTATACCTCTTTGGTTTGGTTGGTCACATGTGTAACAGGACCAGATGTATGACCACAGGAAGGTATTTTAAAAACTGAATTTGTTAAGATAGTTTACACTTACGTTAACTTTTCCTCGCATGTTCTTATAAAACTACAAATATACATATATAGATATTTACAGACACATATACAGACAGATACACTGATACATATGTGTAACTACACATTTTATTTATTGACTAGAACACAGAACTTTCTGTTAATCTGGTAAACTCGTCTTGTCCGAGTGAATGTACATATAGATATAAATTAAGTTCCTCTTTGTTCTACGGTGCACAATGGTTTCAAACCTTCTAATTTTGAAAAAATTATCTATGACATGGAAACCGATGGACATGCATATGTAGATATATTTAGGAAAAATCCACATTAGCATTAGGGTCGATAGCGGTGCTATTGGTGAATGTACAAAATTGGATCATTATAGTATGGTCCTAGAAAGCCTACAATATTTAACATAACAAGTCACAATTCTCACGAAGATCTCTGAAGAAGAAGAAGAATCTGAAAGGGTCCAGCACTAATGAGCTACTAAGGCCGCTGAATAAGCTATTATGATCTTGTCGAGATTTGAACCTGCGCTATTTGAGTGATAGGCATACATACAGTCGCATTACGTTTTACATGGTGGCAATAATTACATATATACATAACTAGCTGACCCGGCAAACTTCGATCCGTCCACGATCCTTTGGGCAAACATAAAGTTTCCTCCATATTGTACTTCGAAATTTTAATATATAATAGAGATTTGTACGAAGTTTTCGTAAAATTTAAATTATACTCGTACGTTAAAGCGCTGATGGAATTTAAACATTAATTTCAGATCTTTGGAGACTTTTAATTTTAAAGTGTAATATACGTACGTAAATGTATTTTTTATTAGAAAGTCATAATAACTTAATAATTAATACTGATATAATGTTTGATGCACAGCAACCGCTGAGAAGAACCAGAAAAGTTAGGTAACTCCAACCAAATGTGACAAAGTAAAGATTTCCAAAATAAAAGGCATTGAAGCCATTGCGAACACTCTACAATTGATTTAAAAAACTAAAATTTTTAGACAACTAGTTCTACACGAATACTTAATCTATAGAATATTGGTCGTTAAATGTTTTTGTATGTCAAAATGCATTTGAAATGCTATAATGAGGTTTTAGTGCTGTCCTCAGATAATTGAATGCGATCTCAAGGTCAATGCATTGGAGGCATTAGAGGAATGTGCCCCGATCCACTATGCGAATGTGAGATCGTCGTAGGCACACATGATGAGAATTGACGTTGATGGATCATTCCTCAATATTGAATGACGCCTTTGAAGATTTGTACTTGAGAAGAGACTATAAAGAAGGGGCAGACCCAAGGGCAGGGATTTTGGAGGAAGAGGATGTTTACAACCAATTACGCAGAGGCTATAACGCATCGTTGTGACTCTTGGACAGAGTCGTTTCAATCTGATCGATGCGTCGGAATGATGGCACGTATGAGGCACTTGTCTGGGTGACAATAGAATTGTTTGAAGAACTCTGTAAGGAATTGACAAAAAATAAGTGAAACTCCCTTTTACGATTCGTTCATAGCGAATAAATGTACCTTTTTCTGGCGATATGAACGACCACGAACTCTGGTAGTGTTGCGTCGCACTGGATTGTTCACTGTGGCCTTTTGGGACAGTCTCACCGAACTGAACGTACTACCTCTGTGACCACGTCGTATTTGGGGCGATGGTGTCCCTGTTGCTATTGGAATAGATTTTATTAAGACCAACCGGGAATAGGCGTACAAAAGAAGACAAGAGCTATAATACTTACGGGTACTAGTCAAATTTGTACTTCGTTTCGATGCCTGGAGCATGCCGAAAACCACAGCGCTGAAGGAGCCGTGATGTGATGTTTGACGTTGCAAGTTGGGCGTCTGCGTCATGGGGACACCGGCCGGCATATGGACGGGGGAGGGTAATTGACTCTCTGATACACCACGTGGATGGACGAAGTATGTCGTCATAATACCTTTGCCTTTGACATTGATATCGCCACGTTTCTGGAAAACAAAAGGAACAAATATTACCGAATTCCTTGGAGATGCAGAATCTGTTTCTCATACCACACATGTATAGCCTTTCAGTTTAAGTAACTCTGCCGTTGTGTCGGGGACCTGGATCCGCCAATTTTCTCCCGTTGAGTCCATGCGTGAGGCTACATTTACCGTATTGCCCCAAATGTCATAGACTGGTTTGCGAGCACCAATAACTCCGCTCACTAATGAGCCACTGCAGATTCCCACGCGCAATTGGAAATTATTGAAGGCCTCTTTGTTGATGTCTTCCAGCTTTTGCTTCATGGCAAACGCAAATTCGACTAGGCTGCACACACTGTCCTCGGAGGTCTCCCCACGCTTCCTCAAATGGTCGGCATTCAAGCCGGATGCAGCCATGTATGTGGCGCCCACAGTTTTAATCTTTTCAATCGATGCGAATCGTGGCTCTTCCAGTAACTCGTCAAAGTCACCTGATCTCAAAAAATTTGTTGAGTAAAGACTGATCTGATTAGTTTTTCTACACTGCTTGACTTACATATAATTTCGTTTAGTATTCGTATGCAGGCCTTGCCATTGTCGATATCCTCCGAATAGAAGTCCTGGAAATTTGGTATGGACGCAAACATGACACCGCACAAATTGTGCATATTCGAGTACAGCTCGTCCGTGTGTTCATCCGACAAATAGTAGGCGGCCACATGATCCGGCAAAATATTCTAAAGAATTATAAAACTCATTGATTGTCACCGAATTAAAGGATGTGGGCTGATCACTGTACCTTGATTAATGTGTCATTTAAAGCTCGATTCGATTTCATATTGATTAATTCTCGCTCGGCCTGCTCCTTCCATATGAAATCTAAGCGTGACGTGACCTGTAAGTGATCGAGAAAAGGACTCAGGATATTAGTTATAGCGCATATAAGTTGCGTACGATATATCTTTGGAAAATGTGCTTGAAAATATAATGAGAAAATGTAGTAAATCATAACATGAAAATACAAATACATGTTGAGGAAGTAAAACTATTTATTTCCATACATTGGGATAGTATTACTCGTATCAAGACATGTAAGCTGATGCATATCCGAATTTCCCGTAATTACATTCATGAACAGAGTTTCTTTATCGCTATTAATTCGAGAAAACGGACCAAATTACCACGTTCTTTGGAAACCCATAAAGTATATGGGGGATTTCATCATAAGTGAGTGTAGTAGTTATGACAAAAAATTTCAACGAGATCGGTTAAAAACTCCGAGTTGGAGGGTGTTGAATTTGGACATTTTGGCCAAGCGGCCCATTTTCCATACAACTTATTACCAGACCTCGGATTTTTGCATATCTTTCAATTTTCATCCGATTTGAACCAAAATTTGTATTTAGACGTTTCATCACTCAAATTGAAATAATTTGAGTGCATATCAAAAATATGCAAAGAATATGTAAAATATATGCAAAAACATGCAAAATATGCAAATTTTTCTGGCGATATACGAATCAAAAATGCAAAATATCAGAAGGATATGTCAATAATATTTAAAAAATCGTGTCACAAAAAGGAAAAATGGGTGATTTCAAAAATCATTCAAAAAAATTGCATAAATATATGAAAAGTATGGGGTAATTCCAAATGAAACCGATTCACTCTGAATATTTACATATGTAGATTTGGATGCAATTTTGCACGCGTATATTAAAAGACAATGCGGAATTAAAGCTATTTACCGTTTGACCAATTTCATAGTGGTTTAGATTTTATAGGGAGCCAAAGTTGGTTATCTACAAATTTTTTTTACAAATTTAGCTATTTTGAAGACGACAAAACTTTTGAACAGAATATCAGATTTGAATGATATAACTATCATATGAAAGATTTTAACATCCTCTCTTATAAATTAAGTTACACATTTTTGTGTATAAAGGACTCAAAAGGACGAAAATATCCTTAAACCTTGATTATCCTGAAAAGCGTATCGTAAATTTTTTTTGTTATATTTTTCAAACTTACCCACTATTTTCCCAAAAAATTTAAAAATTTCAGCATTGGTCTCCATATGAATTAATTAATGTCCGTCCGTCTGAATGGTGCTAACGATGATTCTGGAAAGGAGTGACCGAATGACGTAAAATTTCGTACGTATATGGGTAGTTCTTTCTCAAGTGCCACAGGTCAAAAACTAGATCTTTATTAAATTCTCAGAAAATGTTTCCCTAGTATGTGGGAGCAATGACCCACAATTTTAAAAATATTAAATGATGGTCAAACTGAAAACTGTCAATGATATATTCCAAAAATGTTACCTATTATCTAAGAAATTGCATCAATTTAACAAAAAAATGGCAATTTGGCTGCTTAAATTATTTGAAATTAAAAATGTGTTTCACAAAAAACAAAAAGGTTTAAAATTCGCACGATAAAACATATTGCACTATGCATTTCTACTAAGATTTTGTGGAAAACCATTTATTATCCAGGACGGCGTTACTTATTTTTGCATGGAATCAATATAATTTCTTGTTATCTTTGTATCTATGGAGTTCCAAGCATATGCTACGCCTTCTCGATTTATCTCTTTGTTGACAATTTCCCAATAATTTTCAATGGGATTCAAGTCTACGGTTAAGCTGGTCACCCCATAACGTTAACCCCTTCTTTTCTAACTCAATCATTGAATCATTTCGCGGTATTATTCGGGTGGTTGTCGTGTTGAAATTGCCTTAATAGAGCAAAATTGCCGGAAAAGCATCCGCAGACCATGACATTGCCGCCTACATGATTTACAGACCGTTTGTAGTATAAGGGGTCCAATATTTCATTAACTAGTATTGCACTAATATATATGTATATGTGGCTATATCTAAATCTGAACCGATTATGACCAAATTAAACAGTATTCGATCCTAAACTAAGAAACTTCTTTCTGAAATTTTTTTTTATATGGGGGCTATAACTAAATCTTAAAATTTGGCAGTGTTCATTCACGTAATAAAAACCCTCTTTCTGCCAAATTTCGTAGTGATCGCATATAAAATACAGTTTCTACAGAGCTTACATATCAAATCGTGGGTTATATATGTATGGGGGCTATATATAAATCTTAACCGATTTTCGTCAAAATTATTATTGTCCTTAAGTGTATCCAGAGTCTTCTCTCTGTCAATTTTTATATAGATCGGATAAGATAGGGTGTAAAAAGCTTAGGTATTTTCCTTTAAGAGCTTTGTGATCGATTAGTGTGATGTGACTTTTTTATCTATCTAAATAAGGGTTTAGTAACTGGAAATAACGTTTTTTTAAAATGTTTATATATATCCCGCGACGAATAAATTTTTAACAAAAAAAATAAGTTTAGAATTAGTTTACTATATAAGTCAATTATCACGCACACAGTCAGTCCTAGGAAAAAGTGGTCAAAGGATGTTTGGGAGATAAGAGGAACTCCTACAACTCTTTCTTTAACAAAGCAATAATAAAAAATAACCTTTTCAAGGCCGAAATAAAGAAGATTTTTATTTGGTTATTGGTCCCAAATGGGTTAAAGCGAATTCACTGCCATACAAATTATACTACGCGCATTATTTCAACATACTATAAATACTAATGATAACCAGTAAGGATAGGATAAAGTCGGACGGAGAATAAGGACACATATAGTTGTTCAATATCTGAAACGATTACATGTAAACTCAAAGCGTTAAAAACTATATCTAAATCTGAAACGATTTTCTCAAACTTTACAGTGTTCATTCCTAGATCAATGAACTCATTTGTGACATATTTATCAATGCTCAAAAGTAAAATGCGTCTTTTATAGCGAACAGATGGTGAATATATAAAAACGGAGGTGAATATATAAATCTGAACCGATGTTCATCCTTGGATAAAGGAACTCCTCTACCCAAAATTTCAAAATGCAAAAATATAACCTTTATAGCGTTTAAATGCCAAATCGGAAGGAATATATGTATATGGGGTTTATACCCAAATCTGATTCGATTTTCTTCACTATGCCAAATTTCATAATGATCGAATGTAAAATACAACTTTAACACCGCGTATATGCCATAGCAAATCGGGGGTAACATATATATGGGGGCTATATCTAAATCTGAACCGATTTTTCTCCGAATTTGGCAGTATTCCTTCATGTAGAAAGAAACCTCTTTTTGCCGAATTTCGCACTGATCGGATATAAAATAACATTTTACAGCGCTTACATGTGAAATCGGGGGTAAAGTATATATGGGGGATATATCTAAATCTGAAGCGATTTCTTCCAAATTTAACAGTGTTCATTCATGTAATAAGAAACCTCTTTCTGCCGAATTTCATACTGATCGGATATAAATAACATATTTACATCGCTTACATGTCAAATCAGGGGTAACGTATATATGGGGGCTATATCTAAATCTGAACCGATTTCCTACAAATTTAACAGTGTTCATTTATATAATAAGAAACCTCTTTCTGCCGAATTTCATACTGATCGGATATAAAATACGGTTTCTACAGCGCTTACATGTAAAATCGGGTGAAACATATATATGGGGGCTATATCTAAATCTGAACGGATTTTCTCCGAATTTGGTAGTGTTCATTCACGTAACAAGAAAACCCTCTCTGTCGAATTTGGTACAGATCGGATATAAAATACGGTTTCTATAGCGCAAACACTAGGGTGTCCAAAACCGGGACCGGTTATCCGGTTAACCGGTTTTGCAACCCAAACCCGTAACCGGTTTCTTAAAAAATGTCATTTTCGGTTAACCGAGAAAGCCTGTTTTTTCATGTCGGTTAACCGGTTTTTTATTTATTGTTTAAAACAAAAATTAAATTATTGATCTATTTGTTCTTCTTGTTGTGGATCACACACAGAATCGAAAAACGAAAGGCAAGCAACATTGTATGATGACTTTGCTTTTTTGAAAAGTTTAAGAAGAAAACGGAGAAGCTGTGTTGCTTATACAACGCTTTAATGACTATCGGACTAATATTGACTACATCAACGTTTGTGAGATTTTTCAACGTCAAGTTACACACAATATTAAAAGAAAAATCGTTTAAAAATAACACTGTGCTTGAAATGGACACTTTCAAAATGTAACAGAATTGAGACCTTATGGATATACCTATTTCGACATTGCTGAATCCAGTAGTGTTAGCCGTTTTTCTAGGTTAGCTCTTGTTTTCGCGATATTGGACCACAAAGTTTGTAAAGAAATCCAAGAGGTTAGTTATCTCGGAGGTGATTTTGAAGTGGAAGGCTTCGGAATACAAATAAAGGGAACCATTCGAGAATTATTTTTCTCAAAATAGTCAACCACGCTTCTCACCTCTTTACCCCTGAAAAAGTGCGATCAAATCTAACCATATGTCAAACGTCATACAAATCGTCGACATTTTCATTTGCGTCTTTGAGAAAAATATTCCTTGCGAAAAATTACTAGGAGTCTCCAAGGGAGTGAAGATAGAGTCCAAAGTTATAGTCTATTTAGCCAAGACAACAACCTGTTATACTTATAGTCTAAAGTTATAGTCCGTTTTCGCAAACTGTTATACACGAACAAAAAAAAGAAGATTTTCAGTTTTTTTAACAATTAAATGGTATGAAACAATAAAAAATATAATATTGAAAAACCCAAAACTTTAAAAAGTAAATTTAATTAAAAAAATTAAAAATACACATGTTTCAACGTGTGAATTGAATCTATTGCCTAACACAATTCATTAGCCCATAGCTCGAAAACTTGATTGGGTTAATCCATACTATGACCACTTGATGGATAGGCCTTGGTGAGCACTATCCAATGATGTAACATTTGTCAAGGTTTATTGTACAGTTTTTGACCCAGTGGGCCATATATAGAACCCATATAGGGTCTAACACAATAAAATGGCCCATAGCTCGAAAACTATCGGGTTAATCTGGACTATGAATAATCTTGTATATTCACCTATACCTATACAAGATTATTCATAGTCCAGATTAACCCGATCTAGTTTTCGAGCTATGGGCCATTTTATTGTGTTAGACCCTATATGGGTTCTATATATGGCCCACTGGGTCAAAAACTGTACGATAAACCTTGACAAATGTTACATCATTGGATTGTGCTCACCAAGACATATCCATCAAGTGGTCATAGTATGGATTAACCCAATCTAGTTTTCGAGCTAATGGCCATTTTATTGTGTTAGACCCTATAGGGGTTCTATATATGGCCCACTTGGTCAAAAACTGTACGATAAACCTTGACAAATGTTACATCATTGGATTGTGCTCACCAAGACATATCCATCAAGTGGTCATAGTATGGATTAACCCAATCTAGTTTTCGAGCTATGGGCCATTTTATTGTGTTAGACCCTATATGGGTTCTATATATGGCCCACTGGGTCAAAAACTGTACGATAAACCTTGACAAATGTTACATCATTGGATTGTGCTCATCGAGACCTATACAAGATTTTTCATAGTCCAGATTAAACCGATCTAGTTTTCGAGCTATGGGCCATTTTATTGTGTTAGACCCTATATGGGTTCTATAAATGGCCCACTGGGTCAAAAACTGTACAATAAACCTTGACAAATGTTACATCATTGGATTGTGCTTATCGAGACCTATCCATCAAGTGGTCATAGTATGGATTAACCCAATCAAGTTTTCGAGCTATGAGCTATTGAATTGTGTTAGGCAATAGATTCTATTCACACGTTGAAACATGTGTATTTTTAATTTTTTTAATTAAATTTACTTTTTAAAGTTTTGGGTTTTTCAATATTATATTTTTTATTGTTTCATACCATTTAATTGTTAAAAAAAAACTGAAAATCTTCTTTTTTTGTTCGTGTATAACAGTTTGCGAAAACGGACTATAACTTTAGACTATAAGTATAACAGGTTGTTGTCTTGGCTAAATAGACTATAACTTTGAACCTTTCAACATATTTATGAAAAATAAACAGATTTCATAATTTAGCAGGTTTTGTGGGATACCTTTGAAATTTCCATTGACACTAACCAAAGAATAATTTACAAAAATTTAAGTCAAACAATTTTATTACAAATATTTTCTGTTATGAGCAGAAAAATACACAAATTATGTAAAAACTCGAAATCTGCTTAATTCTCATAAAAAAGTTGAGAAAGGACATAGTATTTTTTCGCGATGAATATTTTTCTCAACGATGCCTACTAAAAATATCAACGATATGTATGATTTTTAACATATGGGGTAAGGGAGTGAGAAGCGTGGACGACTGTTTTGAGAGAAATAATTCTCTAAATGTTCCCTTTATTTCGATCTTTTTACTGAAGCGTTTATTCCGAAGTCTTCCACTTCAAAATCACCAAAGAGATATGTAACCTCTCTGATTTCCCAACAAACTTTGTGGTCCAATATCGTAAAAACAAGAGCTGACATAGAAAAACGGCTAATGCCATTGGATTCAGCATGGCCGAAATAGGTCTATCCATAGGGTCTCCTATCTGTTACATTTTTGGACTAGCACAGTGTAATCATTTAAATTGTATTCTATTTTTAAGATATTATTATAAAAAACATTCTAAATGATTTATTATTTTTTTAAGGTAATTTCAGAAATATAATACTTTCTATTTAAAGTAAACCAAAAAATTAAACCTGTAATAAACGAAATACTAATCTATTTTAGTTTACTAATTTTTACTCCAAATGATTGTTAGTTGTTTTTTGTTTTACAATAAACATTTAATAAAATTTTAATCTTTTTCGTATATTATTTAAAAACCGGCCTAAAACCGGTTAACCGGTTTCGACAAAAAATAATAACCGAAAACCGGGTTTTAAAAAAAGTAGTATTTCGGTTAAACCGGAAACCGCTTTTTCGAAATAACCGGTTTTTTGGACACCCTAGCAAACACGTCAAATCGGGTGAAACATATATATGGGGACTATATCTAAATCTGAACCGATTTTCCACGAATTTATTAGTGTTCATTCATGTAGTAAGGGAACTCTCTCTGCCAAATTTCGTACTGATCTGATATAAAATACAGTTTCTACAGCGCTTACATGTCAAATCGGGGGTAACATATATATGGGGGCTATATCTAAATCTGAACCGATTTTGACCAATTTCAATAGGGATCGTCCTTGGGCCAAAAAAGAGCACTGTGCTAAATTTCATCACAATCGGACCATAAATACGACCTGCACTTTGAATACAAGAATACATGGACAGACGGACATGGGTAAATCGACTCAAAAATTGATTCTATGACGATCGGTATAATAAATTATGGTTCTATTTCTTCTCTTTTTGGGCGTTACAAACAAATGCACAAAGTCATAATACCCTGTACCACAGTGTGGTGTAGGGTATAAAAAGACGATTTTGCCCAGTGTAGGGACTTTTGGCATTGTATATAGTTTTGATGTTCAGTTTTTTAATGAGATTTTCATAAGAACACCTTTAAGCTTACAAAACTGATCTAGCACCAGCACTTCTTACGGGTTGTCATATATACGCAGAAAATAAAATGTTATATTATTATTTTATATTACTTTGAAAGTCGTGAGATTTGAAATTTGTAAGAGTGTATTTTTATATGTGTAGGTTGGATTACTCTACATTAAAGATAAATAAATTTGAGAGATGCTCAGCGGGTGTTTCTGCATTTCATACTCGTATATATTCCAATGATTTTGTCCCCACTCTCAAAAATGTCGATACACATATTTTCCAGCTTCATACTCACCTCTACAAGTCGGGCATGATAGCAAACCATCACCAGAAATGATGCGAGCAATATCAGCATTTGAACGCCCAATGGCATTCCAAGACGCGATTGCTCCAGCTCAATCAGTTCCTTGGTGTAGATGCGCGGAAACACCGATTGTATAAGAGTCGTGTAGAAGGCCACCATACAAACGGCCATAATGACCTTAACCAAATAGTACAGTTTCAGAGCTGTGGCCAGCGAGACCAAACAAAGTATCCAAGTAAAAACAATGTACTCGGGGTGGGCACACTCCATGGTATCCAGGTCCGATGTATCCAGATAAACAACCGTGTAATTGGCATCGGTGACAACACTGCTGTTGCCGGCGATTGCATCGTCCGTCCGCTGACCGCCGCCTAGTATTAACGACCGTTGCGAGCTCTCAAAGGGTTCCACAGAGCTGTTAAGGAGATTACCAGAGGTGGTCTGGGTGAGATTAAGAGCATTCACAATGCTGCGACGGACAAAATCATTTGTCGTTGCATTTGTCAAATTATCCAAAATAGCTCCGGCTCCGTTAGCTGTATTTATGGTGATGTTGTGGTGTATGGTCGCCGACAGGAAGACATTCAACTTGATTTCCTTTTCGCCCCCATTGCCAATGATGGATGATGCTCCTCCATTGCTGTTGGAACCCGCCACCGCTGCCCTGATGCTACTGCTAAGAATAGATTGCGCTTCGGCTTCATCGGTATTGGGAATCCCGTCGAAGTAAGCCGAAGAGGGACACAAAATCAAACCAATGGCACTCAAAACCGTAATCAGGACTATGACGGCACATATAAAGTACGTTCGTCGCTGTCGCTGATGCACCAGTTTCGCTGAGTTGCGCTTGAGGAGATCGGGCAAACCTATAAGCGAATCGTTTAAATTATGATCAGAAACATTTTACAATGTCGGATGTTTGGATGAATATACCTGAGAATTCTTCGGCCATCACAAGGATGCAGCTGAAGGTTAAAACGATTGTTCCTACTGCTAAGCAAATCACTAGATTCGTACATCGGGGAATGATGATTATCTGACACAGCACTATGAAAATCCAGATCACAAATACACACAACATATTGGAGCTGATGGAAGACAATTGGACGGTGATGGACGTCTGAAGCTACACAAGCATAAATGCAAAGCCACTTACCGGAACATGTCCTCACGCAACTGACAGAACTTCATTTCCTGATCTCTGTCTTTGAACTTCAGTGTCCAGGGACTGAGATATTCGCGACGAATTTCTTTGTTCGAATTTATTTGAATATTTTGTTCAATAAATTCGTCAATCTGCGAAAGTATGAAAATGGAGGGTATATTGTCAGACACATTTTTCTGTTTTATAGTCAGATTTAAATGTACCTCCTCATCTAGGGGTGTCACCGAAACACGCTGCACTTGTCTGGGGTCGCCTAAAACAGAATCTGATCGTATGACGCCTTCATCTGGCGAGTTCAACTGAAATGGATAATGTGGAAATGGTAAATTATACTATACTCGTACAACAAAAATAAGAAATAAGCGCTTCTGAGGAAAGATGCGAAATTTACCTATGAATATGTTTTTTTTTTAAAAATTAATTTATTTTACGATTTATTATATTCCGGTTACGGTTTATATTGTTAATATTTTCTTGTAAATGACGTGATATCTTTAGGAATTGAATGGGATTGAACTTACATTTTTGAAAGGTATTTCTGGAGTCCATTCGGTTGTCGGTTCATCTTCAGTTACCATTGATCTGGGATCAATGGAGTCCAGGATAGTGTGAATGCTCTCGCCATTGGTTTTCGGTGCCGTTGTGGCAATAGGCGATGAAACTGTGGACGGCCCTGTTGGACCCATGGCAACACCTTCCACTACATTGGGCAAGGAACTCAGCGAAATATTCTTCTTTTGTAGCGCCGTGAGCGGAGGCAGGTGCGGTAGATTTTGGTGTGTTTGCTGTTGCTGAGGTTGGGAATTGGCGCGGAACAGGGTTTGCTGGTGCTGATGTTGTGGCGGTTCATTGTGGACTCCGGTGGCAGAAATGGATTTCGGAACAAATGGCTTGGCGTCAACCGTTGGTGTCGTCGTAGCAGTTGGAATGCTCGTGTTGCTGCCATTGTTGTTGGCCAAATGTTGGCTGCTACGCGTGCCAAAGCGTCGTTTTGGCCTTTATTGTGGAAAGAAGAATAACAAAATATTTTCAGATGTAGAGAGTGCAAAAATTGATTTATATTGTCATGAGTGTTACATTTCGAGCTAAAACATTTCGTTTAATGGTGATGTAAATGAAATCTATACAAAAATACATCGCTCACTCACTTCAAGAGTGACATAGCTCAAAATTTTAAATTTTGAGGTTTAGGCTCATAAGTAAATAACCAAATTTCGGATTATTCCAGCTTTTTTATTCGGACTTAAAGTTACACATCTTGAAAATATTCAACATTGAGTTATGTCACTCTTGAAGTAAGTGAGCGATATGTCTTACTCTCGGATCAGCCCGATCATGGATTATCTTGTAGAAATTGAAATGTATGGCAATATGTTATGGGCAACTCAAAAATTATTATTTTGAGTTGTGACGATCTTGGAGAAAGGGAGTGGAAAATGGGCTTCGACAATTGAGTTGAACGCATGTAAAAGTGTATAAATCATGCTGGAGAATACTTTAAAAAACAATAAAACCATTTTTGATGATAAATATTCGCATTTTCATTATTAGGCCAGAAATATACACAGCAGCCTCGTGATGAATTTGTAATATGGGATTTTTAATTTTGTTATGAATTATTTGGTTTTTTGTTCGAATTTTTAATTTATATCATACTAGCATTTAAATATCCAGCGTTGCCCGGATTGACTTTAAACAACGTAATTAAAAGTTCATAAGCTTCAAGATATTCTAATAAAAACTCAGATTAAAAGAAAACATCAAAAAAGAAAATTTTAAAGCTGATCCAAATGCAGGTATGAAAATCCTTAGCTCTGACTACCACCAACATTAACTTTGTAATATTTCTTATTATACTTGTAAGTATGTATATGTTTATTTCCTGTAGGACTAAAAACCGACTTGTCACAGAATAACAATATTAAGAAAGTATAAATTTTAAGATACCATGAAGTCTCATATTCTATTTGATCACGTCTGGTCGGTGCGACCATAACCGGAAAATCCCAAAGGCAATTGTAAAACACATTTTTGGTTCTCAAATACTTTTGTAGGTTTGACCACAGGCTCATCATAAAATGCATATTTGTTTGCTTTAGCATGACTATTTAGGTTGATATTTTGAAAGACGCATTCTTTTATTTTTTATTTTCGCCGAGTGATTTTCGACCACTTGATGGTCGCTCTTTTCATACGCGTATAGAAAAGAGCGTTGTATATGGGCTAATTTAGGTGGTAATTTATATGTATGGGCCGTATTCAGTTCTGGTGCTATTGAAGCTTTAGTATAATTTTTGTTTTTGAGTAAAAAATCAGGACCCAAGAAAAATATCTAAAGTAAAATATGTGTATACGTATTTAAAATCTTTGGTTCTGTTTGGTCATACAACGATCATAAAAAATTGGTTTAATATTCATGATCAGTCTACTTGAAAGTCTATCAAACTTTTGATATGAAAATAGTTTTAATCGGACGGAAATTAAAATGTGAGAATATATCCAACTCAGCACCTCTTATAGGTTTTTATCTCTTAATCGACCCTTTAAATATCAGACAGAACTATATTATTGTGGTCCCAACTGTTAAAATTTCGATAGTCTGAATAAGGTATTATTCCAGCCACTGTCTTAACTATATGTGTGCTAACTTTCTGCATAATACTTCTCAGACGTCAAATGGTCGCAAAACGCGTCTCGTATAATATACAATAATATCGACGTCCCATTGTTCGATTAATCAGTTAAGTTGTTATAGTACAAAGAATAAAACGAAATTAAAACCGGCCGATTTACGTCCGGTTTGTCCCCTGGCTAGACATGGAATTGTTGATTTCGCATCTGCTTGAAGATCTATGTATAAACATTAATTTATAGATTTTTAGCTCCTAAGTGAGTTTTGAAAGATTGAAAACTGTTCTGGTCACTGCTACACTGACCACAGTCTAACCACTAAACATATATATGTTTCAAGCCGAATATGTTTGGGACAATATACTACAGAAGCGATTTTTTTCAGCGTGTAGTAAGTACTACATATTATTTTACATATCGCACCTGTTCCACAACTCAAAATTTATAAATTTTGATTTTTTGCAAGAAAACAACGTACAATGGAAATTTCTACCCACTGCAAAAAATGCCCATTGATTTTTCTCCTCTTTCATAATAAAAAACCGTTATGACACTCTCTGTGTTTTCAGAATAACGTCTAAAGAGTAATACTTTTAGTTGTGCCCTTTTCAACTTATAATCCGAGTAAGATTTGTCAGTTAAAAAGGTACAACTCAAAATAATACCACTATTTATATACAAACTTTTTTCAGGATTGTTTTTTTCTATAATCAATAAAAAACAAAAAGGAAAATAGCGCTATTATTTTTTCTGTGATATATTCTTTTTTTGTAACATATCATTAATATTTACGGAAACAGTTTTTTGCCTCAGCTGAAATTTTTTAAATGTTGAGTTGTTACCCTTTTGTGGAACAGGTGCGATATGTATTATATAAGTACAAAAATGATAAGTACAAAAATAATATTAAAGATTTGCAGAACGCGAGAACTGACCGCTTACCAAAGAAGACTATGTGAATAGTCAGTTTCTAGATTTCTACTAATTATAGGAGCTGCAGCAGTCATGCGGTCAAAAGTCGCTTGGTGTAAAAACTTCCGTTAGATATCAGTATATACACATGTCACCCGGTATTATTTGCCTATGTTCGTTGATGTCTGTCTGGCAACGCTTGTCTAGTTTTCTTTTTACTTGAATTCCCTTTTTGACACATTCCTTTTTGTTTGACAGGCGACAGACACAACACTTAGTTTTAGTTCGTATTTGACATTCAAGCCGATCGTATCGATTCTCCATATATTTAATCATTCATAACTATTAATTACATTTCTATTCTAAATAAACGACTTATACTCTTGTAAGAGAAGCTGCGTTATTATTTTAACATCGAATCCTATTCGTGGTCAGTGTCACCGCCTCCCACTCATCCATCCGCATGACACACATAAACTAGTAGGATCATAGCTATTGAGGGACTGAAAGAGCGAACATTTTTTTGGGCACTACTACACTGACCACGGTCTGAGAATTGACCGAATTGACAACGTTAGATATGTTAACACACTAAGTGGTGAGCGATATATTTGGGAAAGGCTTTACCAATTTTTAGACGCGGTTTTAGGTCGGGTTCAGTATTTACTTATACATTTTTAGATTATTAGCTATTAAAAACCTATTAAAAGCAGTGAAATAATGAAAATTGATCTGGTCACTGCTACACTGACCATTTGTGATGTCGTCCTTTTCCTAGCAAGTTCATCAGCTTTGCAGTTCCCCGGGATATCCCTACGCCCAAGCACCCATATGAGGTGTATATTAAACTGCTCAGCCATCTCATTAAGAGATCTGCAGCAGTCGAGGGCTGTTTGTGAATTTAGGGATGTGGCCTCCAGAGAATTGATGGCAGCCAGGCTGTCCGAGTAAATTACAACGCGAGTGTTGGTTACTACGTTGCGACTCAGCCACTTGGCGACTTCCCATATTGCCATCATTACGGCTTGATAGCTACTACATATATCTGGTAGTCTGTGCGCTAAATACAAACTAAGTTCTCACAGTGTACTCCGAAGCCAACCTTTTCATCAAGCTTCGAACCATCCGTATAGAAGAGGAGATGCTTTCTATTGCCTGGTATTCTGCCAACCCATTCATCTCTGGCTGGAATCATAGTGATGTAGTTCCTCTCGAAGGTGTACACATTTGGTATATACATAGTCCAGTCGGTCGGTTAGAATAGCACTACACTCCTCAAGTGACCGTAATTCTTTTACGTCCACATTGATAGGCAGTTTAATCTTAGTGCAGCTCTGGTTGCAACTTCTCTCGCCACAATATTAATCGGCAGTATATGCAGTAGAGCTTGTAGAGACTCAGTCGCTGTAGTCCTTAAGGCGCTGTAGTCCGCTTATGCTGAGAAAAGACTAGATCTGTTCCATTTATCCGAGTGGGGGCCACATGTGGGACATTATTCATCCTAGTAAGGAGAACCAATTCTGTCATGTTTTGGTTAACGCCCAAACCGCTGCTTCTGGCCCATCTAGGCAACTTGTTCAGAGCCACCTGTGGGATGTCTCTGAGGACGTTTTCGAATTTGCCATTCGCTGCGATTGCCACGTCGTCCGCATATGTCACGACCTTGCCACAACGTTCTAGATCTAGCAGGATTTCATTCACCGCTAGGTTCCAAAGTAGTGGAGACAGTACTCCTCCTTGTGGGGCCCATCTGTTTGAGTTGTGGACCCAAGACATGCTGTTATGCGTCAGGCTTTGAATTAGTCTAATCAAACTAGAGTTAACATTTAGATGTGGCAGTGCCGCAATTACCGCATCTGAGTGAATGTTGTTAAAGGCTCCTTCTATGTCAAGAAATGCCATCATGTTGAATTCCTTCAAATGCAGAGGACGATTTGATAGTGCTCACAAGATCGTGCAGGGCTGATTCTGTAGACTTCACCTTATTGTAATCATGTTGGTTCTTCGACAGGAGTTTTGTATCCGGGTTTTCCCTAATGAAATAATCTAAAAGCCTTTCCAAACCTTTCAATAGGAAGGAGGATAGGCTAATTGGTCTGACGTCTTTTGGCCTAGTGTGCGATATCCCTCCATCGATTCGGGATGTATGATAGCCTGATACAGCCTAATTAAACTCTTGTTGGTCCTGCTGATCTTCGGATTCTGTTGGTGAGTTCCCCAGGAAATGTGTGCGAGGAGTACTTAAATCGTCTGCTCGCTGTTTTTTTGTCCAGTTATTTGCCTCATACTGCAAATAACCCACTGTACAGGTTGAAGCGGATAGTATCTTCCTCAGCCTTGCGGCGTCGGAGACCTTTTCCACTTCGCCACAGAATGTATACCAAGAGCGTCTGTGTGCCTTACTCAGTAGATTTCGCCTTGTTGCAGGTAATTTTCCTAGCCGTTAGCTCAGAAGTCCACCATTGACGTTTACTTTTACCCTTGTACCTTGGTTTTGGACAGGATTCTTCAAGGGAACTATTGGTGATATGCTCGACCAGATTATCCAGAACGGCTTTGTCATTCGGTTTGTACAGAAGATTAGAGCTGAGGACTTTCTTGAAATGCTTCTCATACGGGTGCCACTTTGTCTTCCTCAGATTTCTGTAGACGGCAGGTTTAGGCGCGTTTGCAGCGAGTTTGAACTCAATATAATGGTGATCTGAGAATGAGTGGTCGTCGAGTACGTTCCACCCAATAATTTTGTCTGACAGCCGGTCAGTAGCAAAGGTTACGTCGAGTACGTCTTGTCTGTCTTTAATTGTGAAGGTCGGTTTATTTCCTATGTTACAAATAGTTAGGTTGATCGTTAGAATAAGGTCAAGAAGCTAATCACCCCTACTGTTTATATGCAATGTCTGCTGCACCTGTGGACAGGCGCGCAATAGTGCCGCTGAGGCTGCTTTAGCGTGATGGAGGTAAACCTGTAGAATGCTTAACATCATTAGTAATCGACCGATTAACATCCACCCCGACAAGGGTGTTATCGAACTCTTCGTCCGTATCATCTAGGAGCATGTCCCCGCCAGATGCGTCAAAGAGTGGGAGCTATATCCTGCTATTGTATAGTCTCGAACCATATTGCAGGGTTGCACTCGCACGTTGTATGTGGGAGGTGGATTCAGCGTTAAGGATCAAATTGATCTGCCGCGTTTTACCATCCGCCTCACCCACCTAGCTAATTCTCCCATTATGGGTCGGCAGACCAGAATTGGAATCTTTTATTATCTCTAATCTGTCAGTCTATTTGGAGGGCTCTTCTGTAACCCAGGTTATGGCTCTAGGGTGACTAGGGATGTTGTTTTTTTCGACAACATCGAACAGGGCGCCCGGCCACACCTCACCCGCTCGACTCAGAGCAGCCTTATAGAGGTCTACTGATCTGGCATCACCGAAATATAAGAGTTTTATTCTCCCCTGATGTCAACCTGCATGGTTGCAGATTGGTGGTTTGCTCGGCATTTCTGTACGGACATCCAGGTAATGAAACATAATGGCTGATTGCACATAGCTCCATTTGTCCTTGACGATGGATCCATCCTCACTACTTTTGTCTATAACAGCCATCACTAGACTCTCCTTCGCCAATTCATTGAAGGGCTTGGTGAGTGTCCTGTTGATGGTGACATTAGGGCCTCTTGTGTTTTTCGAAGGCAGGGACTCATCAGTTGATCTGATTTTTTGACTTAGTAGCCGTAAACACAGCTGAATTTGTGTCCCTTTCAGCTGACTCATTGGCTTTAGAAGCATCTATGACGCCTTTAGCACAGGTAAGTGACTCTTTTTGTTTTTCGGTAAGAGCCGAAACATCAACAGCCTCCAACTTCGTCAAAACTCTGAGTGCTATCCGGTGCTCATTGTGCTTCCGTTTTTCTGGCTAACCTCCAAATCGGATTTTATCGTATTGTGAATATTTTGGCTGAAACATGAATTCGAGAATTTTTTCTGAGAAAATGTAATTTATCCATTAGCTATATCTAGTTAGCCGATGGGAATTTTGTTTTTCGGCCCTCTGCATAATTGTAGGTATAGACCTGAAGAAAAATTGGCGATATCTAATTTTCGAATTTTGTTTTTCGGCCCTCTGCATAATTGTATAGACAAGAAGAAATAGAACAGCATCTAGTTCTTCAAAATCGCAAAATTGTCCAGAAATTGCCAATTTGTTGAGACGTTTCTGCATATTATTCATATCCCGGAAACGACTTGTCCGATTTGATTGAAATAAATATAAGAAAATTAAGACATACATTTCCTTTAACCTATTACATAAAGTTTGTAATCTGATCAATAGTTTCAGAGCTAGCTCCGCACATGATTTTATAGGTTTTTTATTGGTTTGTCTCAGTCGAGTTCGTTTAATGAAAACATGCTGTTAGTGTTGATGAGAATAAAAACTAAAGCAATATTGATATTCATAAGTATACATATTTTGACATCTTTTCCACGGGATTTTAATTTCTGATAGATGTAAAATATCCATTGAATTAAATTGATGAATTGTTTCTTCAAATCAATGAAATGTGATTCAGACAGACAATCGAAGAAATATCTCCTGCTTTCAGTGTAAGGGTTAAGTGGAATACACATATTTTTAGAATTCATCATAAAATAAAACAATATCCATTTGTTAGTAAAAACATTTTAAACGACCAGCATTAATGTTTTTGAACACAAGCGCATACTAACCTTAATGGTTCGGTGCGTTTGATTAAATACGTTTTAATATTTAACATTTTCAGATGGTTGTCACGACTGCCACCGTTGCCCGGCTCCACTTCGTAGGCATCATTGAGACATTTGAGCGTTGCTTCCGATATGTGAACTCGCCTGAAATGTTGCGGATTATTGTGTACAGTTAATGGCCACGTTCAACGGATGATGGTGAATGGAGATGAGCGTACTCACCCGGGTATTCCTCCAGATTCCATGTGATTTGCAGTGATGACATCGTTGGACCATACGTCGAAATGCCATTTCTTGTTGCCCAATACGCCACACATTACGGAGCCACTGTGTATACCTATTCGCATATTGAGATCGACCTGTGGACGATAGATAATAAAGAAGATTCACTATATTGTTGGTGGATTGATAAAACATGACAAAAGAGTTCTTGAAATAAGATTGAAAATTTTAGTCGAGTAAACCCTCACTTTGTGAGGAATATGGTACCTTGTTGTGGGAGGTACCAAAGGGGGCGTTGCATAACCCCCACTTTGTAAGTGACTCCAGGCACTGTAAACAAAATTACACTGAACAATATTTAATGAATAACATTTTCTGTAAAATGGCCACTTTGTATGGGAGGGGCGTAACAACTTCGTTAATTTTTCTCAAGCGACACACGGGACAAAAACGCATTTTTTGATATGTTTGAATCGAAAGAAAATATATTTAGAACACAAATTTTTAAATATTATATATTTCTGAGCAAATAAATTGTATTTGAAAATCAATAAAATTTATTTGGAACGCATATTACAACAAAATATATTTGCAAACTAATTTTCTCAAATAAAATATGTGTTTATATACAAATAAAACAAGTAAGAAAGTTTCAGTCGGGTAAACCGACTAAGGTATACCCTCACTTTGTGAGTAATGTAATATGGAATATTAAACGAATTATTCTGTCAATTTGTATGGGAGGTACCAGAATGTTTTTAACAAATACACCTATTTTTCGCTGAATAGTAGATTCTTTAAATACATTACACTGCGCCGAATTATAAACGTTTTTTGCACTGGTATATTAACGTTATGAAATATTAAATTTGGTATGATTTGGCCATTTTGTGTGGGAGGTACAAAAAGGGGTGTGGTGATAACGGTCATTTTTTTACAGGGCTATAGGGACTTCAAAAGCGTTACACTGTGCAAAATGTTGTTGCATTTTCGTGCATTGGTACTCATGCTGTGAGCTCTTAACTTTTTGTGCAAAATGGTACCTTTGTGTGGTACCATACAAAGTGAATATGACACCCATTTTTCACTGGACTGTATGCACTATGAAAGCATTACACTGTACAAAATTTCAAGTATTTTTATGCACTGGTATTAATGTTATAAGCTGTTAACTTTTGGTGCAAAATGGTGCATTTGTGTGGGAGGTACCAAAAGGGGGGTAGCAACATGGCCCATTTTTCTCGAGTTGATAGCGACTAATAAACTAATGCTATGTGTGGAATTTCAGAAGATTCGTATAAGTAGTATAGCAGTTATTAAAGATTCAATATTTCACAAGATTTTAACACTTTGTGGGGGAGGTACTAGAATGAGTGGATCAATATGGCCCATCTTCGAACTTAGCCGGAGATAGAAATATTACCACGTAACAAACTTGAAGTCAATCGGTTACTCCTTTCGAGAGTTATCGTGCGCACCAGCCAGCAGACAGACAGACACACAGACAGACAGACAGACAGATAGACAGATAGACAGATAGACAGATAGACAGATAGACAGACAGACAGACAGACGGACGGACATTGCTCATTCGTCTTAAAATTACCCAAAACGAATATCCGCCGAACATATGTACTTAGGGTCTTAGATCACTCCTTCGATGTGTTACACTTTTTTTCGTAGCAAATGATATATACCCTCGTCACACTAAAGTGAGGGTATAATTATTGTTTAAGAATTTCTCCAAATATTTGTGGTTTAAAAAACTTTTCAAAATGTGGCAGATTTTCGAATTTCGTTTTTATTTTTCATTGATTTCGAGTTTACAATTTAAATTGACATAAGCAGCAGTAACTTTTTTAAGTACTAATTTTAAATTTCTGTTTATTGTAAGTCATCATTTGTTGAAAACCCATTAAGCAATATATCATTATGCAAGATTATACCATTTCAATTATAAATGAATTTTACGAACATTTAAAATTTCTGAAAAAATAACGTTGAATTGTTGAAAACGTAAAACATGTCTTAAAATTAAGGTTTTAGATATTTTTTTCGAATACTTAAATGCAAATAAATATTATTAGAGCGGAAACAAATATTTGTTAAAAACAACATCTTCCCAAATATATAATATTTGTCTGTGCCAATTATAATATATTTCGAGTGTACCCTAAACATTTATATATTTCAAGCAGAATATGTTTGGGACAATATACTACAGAAGCGATTTTTTTCAGCGTGCAGTTATACTATTACTAGTGTGAGGGTATATAAGAAGTAAAACACAGAATTTACTTCTGCGAGCTAAGAATATATAATACTATTATAGGGACCATAGTTACTTATGGATCAGAAGTTTGGCCCATGACGAAATCTGAGGAAGAGCCCCTCAAAATCTTTTAAAGAAAAATTCTTAGACGAATATTTGGCCCAAGAAGAAATGAAAGAGGTGTTTACATCCTGAGGAGCAGTAAGGGACTGCTGCTAGAGTGATCAAAACCGATTTAAAATAAACCGGCCCACCGGTTTTTTGTTTCCACCGGCCCCGTTTTTTTTAAATCATTAATTTCGAACACCCGGTGCAACCGGTTTTGTGTCTGTTACCACCGTTTTTCGGTTTTTTATTATCACTAAATTATCGAAAAGCATATATAATTGCATATACCAAATATGACACAATGTATACACCCACGGAAATATATGGCTAGAATTCAGTTGCAGCAACACATGTATGATTTAGCTAAACATTTTTTGTTATGGAAACCAAAAGGCATGAGTCCTTATCAAAATACGATCTAAAATACTAACACAGAGTGGTGTAATACCCTACACCACTCTGTTGTACAGGCTATTATAAGTTTGTTTTGGACCAGATGTTTGTAACGCCCCTAAATGTTCTAATTTCTTACACCACACGGGGGAAAATCGTCATTTTTGATATGTTTGAATTGAAAGAAAATATACTTGGAAACGATTTTTTTAAATATTTTATATTTGTTAACAAATAAACTTTATTTGAAAATCAAGAAATTTTGTTTGGAACGCATATATTAATATATTAGAACATAATTTATTTGCAAACTGACTTTCACAAATAAAATGTGTGTTTACACACAAACAAAGTTATTGTTTGAGAAGCTTTCCAAATATATTTTATTTAAAAAAGATTTTTAAAACTTTGCTGACTTCGAATTTTAGTTAGTTTTTCCTGGTTTTCGTGTTAAACTTTATAGCTAAAAATGTCTTTTAATTTATAAATATTCCAATTCATCACTCTTTGTCAATCCATCAATCCAATTTATATTTACGAAAGATTATACATACGATTTAAGTTTTCATTAAGTTTTACAAAAATATAAAATTTATAAAAAATTGCTCTTTGAACATCTGAAAACCAGAAAACTTGTCTTTATATTAAGGCATTGATACATTGCCAAAATATTTAAAGACACATTAATCTTTATTTCAGGAAAACTAGTTCCAAATAAAAAAAAATATTAGAATGTGAATATATTTTGGTTTAAAACAATATCCTCCCAAATATATAATATTTGTGGGTGTCAAATATTATATATTTGGAGTGTAACCTAAACATATGTGTACTTCAAGCCGAATATGTTTGGGACAATATACTACAGAAACGAATTTTTTTCAGCGTGCAAGGACGAAGTCTATTGAGATTGTGCAAAATCCGTTCTGATTTAGATATAATTGCCATATACTCGTACATACATTTGTACATACCGATTTGACATTTAAGCTGTATATAAGCATTATTCTTCGGCAGATCTCTATGATATTTAGTACAGGGAAGTTCTTTGATGCAGTAATTACTCCTGCCAAATTTCATTAAAATCTATTCAGATTTAGATATAGCTCCCATATATATGTACCTACCGATTTGGCATTTATACCGCTTAAATACCGCTTAAAGCTTTATTTTCCTACAAATCTTTATAATGCAGTCATTACCTCCGCCAAATTTTAAACGTTACTTGCTAAAATTAAAGAATATCGGTTAAGATTAGATTTAGCCAATATAAAACTATATCCTGATTTTGCATCCAAGGCTAATCCGCTCTTTTAACATATCTTCCGCTCTTCAAAATAGCTTCCGATTTAGATATAGCCTCGGTATATATGTACTTGCATCCCTATTTTTTATCTAAACACTATACAATAATTTTGTGACAGATCATTATTATTAAGAAAACTAATAACAAAATCTTGACAACATTTCTACTTATTCTCGCCGATATAGTGGTGTAGGGTAATATATAGTCGACTTTAGCCCTTCCTTACTGGAAGATCTGTTTCAAGTATTAATTTTCATAATTTTTTATTATGCAGGAAAAAACCCGGTTATATTTCGACCGAAAAAACCCTTACTGAAAGTGGGGGGAATGCAGGAGAGTTGCGAGCTATAGAGCTGAATGATGATCATAACTGCTGGATTTTACACAAGGAAATGTACACAATAGCTAAATCCATCGGTAGTGAGTCAAACAAGTTTTTTAGTTTTTTTTGGCGGGTAACGTGCTCAATGCCGCGGGCCTCCAAACTGTGGCTATATTATTTGCAATATCTCCTTCAATTCTTAATCAATCTGTACAAAATTAACAACCAAAAAGACGGGCGAAATGTCCCTTTCACATCTTATTTCAAAGTATAGGGTTTCCAATAGGGATGATATGATTTTGAAGTGACGTTTCGGCAATTTGTAACATGTCATGATCTGTCATTTGTTTTTCATTGTATTCAGTAGTGTTTACAATTTCATCATGGAGAGATATACGCAAGAACAACGTTTACAAATTATTCAGTTGTATTATCAAAATAATCGTTCTCCAATTGCAACTTTTCGTGCGCCAAATTCAAAACAAAACACTTTCCAGTCGACCTACGACATTGACACGTTGACGTTATGAGCTATCTTTTTGCCATTGACCGATTCCCTTATTCGACGTACCGTTAAGGAGCTAGAGCAAAAATAAACTATCCGTTCACATTTGAAAATGATGCTAAGTCCATATATTAATATATTAGAACATACTTTAGTTGCAAACTGAATTTCACAAATTAAACATGTGTTTACACACAAACAAAGTTATTGTTTAAGAAGGTTTTCAAATATACTTTATTTAAACAGATTTTTAAAACTATGCTGACTTATTCGAATATTAGTTAGTTTTTCCTAGTTGTCGTGTTAAACTTAATAGCTAAAAATGATTTTTAATTTATAAATATTCCAACTCATCACTTTTTGTCGATCCATCCATCAGTTTACATTTACGAAAGATTATTCGATTTAAGTTTTAATTAAATTTTACAAACATATACAATTTATAAAAAAATGCTCTTTGAACATCTGAAAAACAGAAAACTTGTCATTAAGTTAAGGCATTGATACGTTGTCAAAATAAATAATTACAAATTAATCTTTGTTTCGGAAATACCAGTTCCAAATAAAAAAATAGTTGAATGGGAGCATATTTTTGTTTAGAACAATATCCTCCCAAACATATAATATTTGTGTATGTCAAATATTATATATTTGGACTGTATCCTAAACATATGTATATTCCAAGCCGAATATGTTTGGGACAATATACAACAGAAGAAATTTTTT
Source organism: Eudasyphora cyanicolor (assembly GCA_963930755.1). Taxonomy (NCBI): domain Eukaryota; kingdom Metazoa; phylum Arthropoda; class Insecta; order Diptera; family Muscidae; genus Eudasyphora; species Eudasyphora cyanicolor. The sequence goes on along the minus strand of OZ005735.1, from coordinate 114,510,366 downwards.
TTCAGCGTGTAGTACCTACAAATACTTAAAATTTTCTTCAGTGTAATGTTTTTATAGTACCTATAGTCTGTCGAAAAATTGGCGTTATTATCACGCCCCTTCCTGTACCTCCCACACAAACGTACCATTTTGTACAAAAAGTTAAGAGAATACCAATGCCTATAAATACTCAAAATTTTTGCACAGTGTATACTTTTTAAAATTCCTACAGTCCTGTTAAAAATGGGAGTTATGACCACACCCGTTTTAGTACCTCCCATACAAAAAGAGCCAAGACATACCAAAATTAAATAGCTCATCATATTAGTACATACACGCTGAAAAAAATCGCTTCTGTAGTATATTGTCCCAAACATATTCGGCTTGAAGCATATATATGTTTAGCGTACACTTTAAATATATAATGTTTGGTACAGGCAAACATTATGTATTTGGGAAGATGTTGTTCTAAACTAATTTTTGTTTCCATCCTCATATTTGTTATTTGGGACTATTATAAGTATTCAGAAAATATGTCGATACCTTAATTGTGCTAAGTTTGTCAGCAATCCATAGCCTATTTTTCAGGAATTTTTAATGTTTGTAAAAATACTTTATAATTGAAATCTTATAATCTTGTATAACATGGATAACTAATATATTGCTTGATTATAGACAACAAAAGATGACTTGAAATATTCCGATATTAAAAGTGACTTCTTTGCAACAGAAGGAATAGTTCGAAACCAAGGAAAATTTAAAACTTAAGTTTGATGAAGTCACCAATGTTTTGAAAATATTTTTAAATAAAATATATTTGAAGAAATTCTAAAAAAAATAATTTTATTTGTATTTAAACAAATATTTTATTTCAGAAAATTAGCTTGCAAATATATTTTGTTGTAATATATTAGCATATGCATTCCAAATAAATTTTATTGATTTTCAAATAAAATGTATTTGCTCAGAAATATATAATATTTAAAAATTTGTGTACCAAATATATTTTCTTTCCATTCAAACATATCAAAAAAGGCGATTTTGCCCCGTGTATACCCGTGCATATTTGCATTGCTCACAAATTGAGGGTATACCTTAGTCGGTTTAACCGACTGAACTTTCTTACTTGTTGTGTTTTCGTTTGCTATGTTTGGGTCTTCAAATCAATTTTTGCTTCTATACTGCTATAGAATGCAAAGTTTTTTCAAAGCGGGATGGAAAATACAATAATCTGACAGCTTAACTCCGTATCGCTATTTTATTTCATTTGAAAATTGTTTTTTCCCGCGACCCTGTTCTAGTATTTTGTGAATATATTCAAAACCTCTATCTTCAATTTTTGCAAAAATGAGATTTTTATGTTAAAATTTCGGTAAAATAAGGCGCATCTATGGTACTTATTTGGAAATAAAAAAAAACAAAAATTGAGATTTTATGGTCATTTTTGTAATTTCTCTATCTTACACACTTATTTTTTCTGAATGCAATACCCTCTATCTCTTCATATAATTTGGGACTATTTTTTTTTTTTTTCTTCTAAAAGATGGTTCTTTGGTTAAAAGAACCATCGAATTTGGTTAAATTTTTTTAGTCGAAGCTTTAGTTTTCAAATTATGACTATTTTTATATCTAACCTGTGATTCCACAAGAATACCATTTTTTCTATGACAATTTTAAAATGTATTAAAATTAAATTAATCATTAATTCATTGTTATTATTATTTATTATTTTTATTATAATATGTATAATTATATATAAAAAAAAAATTGTGGAATTCATATATATAATTTTTTTTACTATGCAAAACCCTCTATCTTTTTTTATACATGAAGAATTTTTGAATAGCAATACCCTCTATGTTCCATAAAATGGCTCGTGGTGCAAATATTGAAAAAAATATTATTTAGTAGTTCACGTAGTTAGGTGTAATAAACATTGTAGAACAAACAATTTTAATTTTCTTTAAAATTAGGGATTTAAACGGTTTTTTGGCTCTACTGAACAATTGTGTTTTTTAAGATAGAGGATATTGAATATAAACTGTCGATATACTGATTTCAAAAAAAAAAATATTGAAATATGCACGGGTATGTATATGAATTTTTAAATATTTTATGGACTTATTAAGTTTCTGTCGGCGTTTCACATTTTTCCCCCTTTCCCAGTAATTGGTGTATAATAGAACCGGATATACAAACATATACCGATTATTTTCTCATTATCTTTTATGGACAGACAACAACATTTGTATGAGAAAATATTACCATCAGATATGCCCACTGAGACAAAAGTTATCTTCTTTATCAAAAATACAAATAAAATAATTGTTTGGAAAGCAACACTTTAATTGCCCATAACTTTATTAAATTCTCCAATACCTCTTCTACAAGCATGCCATGTTTTGTCAGAATCGGCTGTCTAGTTATGAAACGGCCGAATTATTCTCACTTTTTTAATTCCTCCCACTGTGTACTAGTACGCGCGAATCGCGTGCGGAGAAACAGGTATTAACTGCACTGCTATTAAACGACTTAATAGTGAAATTTAAAAATAGAGCCAGAAAAGCCAACTGAACCCAACCCAACCAAACTTAACTTGTGCTCAGCGCCGTACAAATAAAACCCTTTAGCCACCGTTTGCAGGCGAATGGGCAGATTGAAAGTGTTTGCTGCTGTCAGGACACTAAATGCCTGCAATTAATGCAGATATACGATGCCACTACCAATAAAACAATTCCGGCGTTGATGAACACTGAACAAACACGTAACATTGACACCCTGCACCAACACCCTGCCCTGGGCAAGCCACATAAAAGGGAAACGGAAAAAATGTCAGAGGTATCTTCTCGTCGCGTTTCACAGGAACGTTGGGTTCAGTTCAAAGTTCACAAGGAAAGGAAGGGCAATATTCTGGCCCCATCAAAAAGTAAAAACGAAGCAACAAAAACTACTTACATGTGTATGCAATTGCACATCCTTGATGGCCTTTATCATGTGCAGTCCAGTCTCAACACTGCAGACGGCGTGATCTGGACGTGTTTTCCAGTTATCGCTTTCAAATTGCGAGACACAATAGTAGCAATCACCCAGCAGCTTGACTCGTAAACAATGATTATCCTGTGAAGAGAGAAAGAGAGAGGGGGAGAGAAGGAGAGGTTGAGTGTTAACATGAATAAACAGTCATATTCATTCGTCCATGCAGGAGTTTGGCAGTATGACTGCACCGTTAGGTTGTTGCGAGAACACGAGGCTCCGCTTTTTTTTTTCCACTAAAAATAGGTGTGATAAACGAACTATATATGAACTGTTTATTTTAAAAGTGGTACAAACGCCTTTTTGCTTTACCCGATTCACCCCTGAAAAAGGTTGTTAATAAAACTCAAATGCAAAAATGTTCAGTTAATATAGAAGCAGTGAAGTCTTGGGATAAACTGAATGTATATCATATATTTCTTTTAACGATACCAGAATACCAGGTAATAGAAACCATCTCCACTTCTATGCGGATGGTTCGAAGCTTGATGAAAAAGTTGGCTTCGGAGTACACTGTGAAGAACTTAGTTTGGATATAGCTCACAGACTACCAGATACCTGCAGTGTTTATCAGGCCTGAATAATGGCAATATGGGAAGTCGCAAAGTGTCTGAGTCTCAACATAGTAACCAACACTGGCGTTGTCATTAACTCGGGCAGCCAGGCTGCCATCAATTCTCTGGAGGCAACATCCCTAAATTCACAAACAGCCCTCGACTGCAGCAGATCTCTTAACGAGATGGCTGAGCAGTTTAATATACACCTCATATGGGTGCCTGGGCATAGGGATATCCCGGGGAACTACAAAGCTGATTAACTTGCTAGGAAAGGGACGACAGTACAAATTCTCGAAGAATTTGCATATATAGGTGCGCCACTATCCACGTGCAAGCTTTGGCTTAGGCAAGAGGCAATCTGGCAGTCCAACGAACGATGGACAGAAATTGGCTCATGCAGGGTAGCTAGACAAATCTGTCCAAGGTATGACCTGAGAAGGTAAAAAAACTCCTTGCACTAGAGAGGAAAAGATTGTCAACGTTAGTATCAGTTCTGACGGGACACTGCTTGATCGGCGAACACGCCAAAAGACAGGGTATTGACTCCAAAGACTTCTGCAGAAGCTGTGGAGATGAAGAAGAAGTGGGGTGCATTGAGCACTTGCTTTGCGACTATCCCGCTTTGAGTAAACGACGACTGGACATACTGGGACCGGCCTTTCTAGGCAGTCTAACAGATCTTTCCGGTACCGATATTCGTACAATCGATAAGTGTGTATATCAAACAGGTTGGTTTCGATGAGGGGCATTTCAGCCCGTGGTAACACTAGGGACCTAAACTGGTCTATGTGAGCTGGTATAGAAAATGCGGCTGCAACCCTAACCTAAACCTAAAAACGATACCACTCTTGGTTGAAAAGCAGAATGGCGTTTACGCCACTTTCATTATAAACAGTTCATATGTATATGTGTTTGCTCGTGTGTGTTTGCATAAGGACCCAGCAGGAAGACGAACTAGTAGAAAACCACGAACTTCGCTAGCCACAAAAGGTCAGGACTAGTTCCGCTGCTATTTCCGTTCCATGTTATTAACTGGCAATTAAACATGGAGATGTCATAGGGCGCGGATAATTGTCACCACCTGCATTACCTTGGGTTAGTTACTTTGCTAGTCACATTGACCTATCCACATTTTAAGTATAATTGTTTTTATACCCTCACTTAAGTGTGACGAGGGTATATATCATTTGCTACGGCCAAAAGTGTAACGCATCGAAGAAGTGACCTAAGACTCCAAGTATGTTCGGCGGAAATCCGTTTTGGGCCATTTGAGCAATGTCCGTCCGTCTGTCTGGCTGGAGCGCACGATAGCTCTCGAAAGGAGTAACGGATTGACCTCAAATTTGGTATGGGGTACTATTTTTTCTATCTCAGGCTAAGTTCGAAGATGGGCCATATTGGTCCACTCCTGGTACATCTCTGGTACATCTCTCACAAATGGTTAAAATGTTGTGAAAATACTTGAAATTGTGCACAGGGTAATGCTTTTTTAGCGCCTATAGTCCAGTGAAAAATGGGCGTTATTGCCACGCTCTTTGGTACCTCCCACACAACGGTACCATTTGTAGAAAAAGTTAAAAGCTTATAGCGTGAGTACCAATGTACGAAAATACTTAAAAATTTTGCACAGTGTAACGCCTTTGAAGTACCTATGGTCCTGTGAAAAATGTGCGTTACCACCACGCCCCCTTTTGTACCTCCCACACAAAAATGGTCATGTTATACCAAAATTGAATAGCTCATAACGTTAATTGACATATTAATTCGTGTAATATTACATATTACATTACTCACAAAGTGAGGGTATATCTTAGTCGATTTACCCGACTGAAACTTTCTTACTTGTTATTAAAATTTTTGCTGTATTAAATTAATGTATTAAATTAAAGTATCCATTGAAAATGTCTTAATCAAAACAATAAGAGATCTTCCACAGAAAATTGTTATATTCAATAATTTGTTAATTATGTAAATACAAAATAATTGAAATAATTGCCTAAATTGATCAAGTTTTAATCTAAAAATTTTACAAATCTTAAGAATCCAAAGTTTTTATATTTTTATTTTTTTAATATTCACCGTGATAAGAAAAAAACAGTAAGGAAAGGCTAAAGTCGGGCGGGGCCGACTATATAATACCCTACACCACTCTCGTAATATTGAATAACACTGAAATATACATTTTGTAATTCATGTATAAATTGTTTACATAAATTTACTTTTGGGACATTTTATACCTAAAATATTGGGGCTATATCTAAATCTGAAGCAATTTCCATCAAATTATGCAACGTTCATCCACGGACCAAGAAACTCTACCATACTCATTTTCAAAACACTTGGATGTAAAATACAGCTTCTATAGAATTAAGAGGCCAAATTGGACGAAATTGAAGCTATATCTAAATCTGAACCGATTTCAACCCAATTCAATAGAGTTCTTTCCAACTGCGTAAGACTCCAAACTGCAAAATTTCAGCACGATCGGAGTGAAATTGCGACTTGTAGTCGACGAACAACTTAATATGGACAGACGGACGGATAGACAGGGTTAAATCGACTCAGCTAGTGATTCTTGACAATGCAAATTGGGACAAAAAAATATTTGGGGATATGGGATTTGGTTGCAGTTTTCTCAAAACGTTAAGTTTCTAATAAAAAACTCAAGATATTATGTAAGTTGATAATAATTTATACGACAGAATGATTTTTTAATTTATTAATTTGATTTTAATCCAAAAAGATTGCATCTATTTCAACTCTTTAGAACCCCCGATAGGTGGCGCTGTATTCAAGTTATAAACAACTTCCTCATTTATGGATCAATATCACTTATATTCTTGGTATAGGTAAACTTAATGTGAATAAAAAATTAGAGAATAACAACAATTGTGGGCTGATTTTGTTCAATTTTTTTTCTTCAAATTCGGCAGTGCTCTCCATCGGATAAAGGATCTTTGAAGATGATTAGATGCAAAATTCAACCTTTATAGAGTTTAATTACCGAATCGGAAGGAACATACATATATGTATATGGGGACTATATCTAAATCTGACCCGATTTTCTTCACATATAAAATTGTTCATTCATTTATCAAGATACATATGTATATACTTTTTTGTATATATGTTTATTGTTTATTTTTATTTTCGATAAAATGTTCTTCACAATTAATTAAGTTAATGTCTGTGCGCCAAAAATGGCTTTATAGAGGCTAGCTAGCTAATTAGTTGCTTATAGATATAAATAGGTACATTTTATAAAATATTCAATTTAAAATACAATTACATTTATAACGTTAGAAGTATTTCAATATTTTAAATTAAATATTATTTCAGTTCGACATTAAAACGAGGCAAATGAAATTTATTTTAAAATGTGTGGAATCTAGAGCTGTCAAACTATAGATAGTCGCCCATTCGATAGTTTCTATAGTATTTGTCAACACTATCGATAGCATCGGACAATTAGTTAAATATATGGATGATTGTTTTATTCTATCTATAGATCTAAGTTTTAGAGGAAAAATAAGCCACAAAGATGTTTTATAAATTGAAATGAAAGTAGTAAATATAGCACCGTGCGACACGATTTTTCACCCATTAACGAAATTAACGGGTTTTCCAATAAGAATGATATGATTTTGAAATAACGTTTCGGCCATTTGTAATATGTCATGATCTGTCATTTGGTTTTCATTGTATTCAGTAGTGTTTACAATTTCATCATGGAGAGATATACGCAAGAAAAACGTTTACAAATTATTCAGTAATAACGGGTGAACCAAGTAGAGATACTTTTTTCAATAGCCTTTTATTGACAGATCACTTGTGAGTCGTACATGCTGTCATGTTATTTTTGTTAAGTATTGTTTGGCATTTCATCATGGAAAGACTTAGGCCTGAACAACGTTTACACATCGTTCAACTTTATTACGAAAATTCACGTTCTGTGGGGAATGTATTTCGTGCACTTCGCTCAACTTATGGTCAACATAATCGGCCTACTGAGCGTACTATTCGCAACACCATCACCCATCTTGAGACCCAGCATTCATTATTGGATAATATTCTTCAAATTTTGTTCAGCGATGAGTTCCATTTCTGGCTAATGGGTATGTAAACAAGCAAAATTACCGCATTTGGGACGAAGAGCAACCTGAAGAGATTCAAGAGCTGCCACTTCATTCAGAAAAGACAACCGTTTGGTGTGGTTGGCCCAAATGGAATCATCGGTCCATATTTGTTCAAAAATGATGCCGGTGAGAACGTAACCGTCAATGGCGACCGTTATCGTGCCATGATAACCGACTATTTGATGCCTTAAATTGATGCTCGTGATCTCGGCGACATTTGCTTTCAACAAGACGGCGCCACTTCCCACACATCGCATCAATCAATGGATTTATTGAGAGAACACTTCGGTCAGCAGATAATTTCACGTTTTGGGCCGGTCGATTGGCCGGACAACCCCGCTTCGATTCAGGCCTTGGAGAAAAACATCACGCGTGTCATTCGGTCGAAATGCTCGACCGAGTCATCGAAAATTGGACTCAACGGATGGACCATCTGAGACGTAGCCGCGGCCAATATTTGATAGACATAATCTTCAAAAAATAAATGCCAAAGAATGTTTTTTCAAATGAAAATAAACATTCCATTGAAACATTGAATTTTCTGTGTTTTTTTTTTAAAGTAGGGAACCTCGCTTTATATATTATCAAAATAATCGTTCTCCAACTGCAAGTTTTCGTGCGCAAAGTCCATTTTTTTTAAATAAAATAACACTTTCCAGTCGACCTACGACCTTGACACCTATGAGCAATATTTTAGCTCTCGTTAAGAGCTATCTTTTTTCCATTGACCGATTGTGGCTACGTGCCACATGGCAAATGAAACAATTGAATTGTTGCGAGAGTTTGGAGATTCGATTATTTCAAGATATTGTGATATTGAATGGCCTCCATGAAGTTGTGATTTAACACCATTAGACTATTTCTTGTGGGGTTATTTGAAGTCAGTAGTCTTTCGAAATAAACCAGACTCGCTTCCAGCTTTACCAGTCAATATTGAACGTGCCATTCATAACATACGACTTGATTTAGTGGAGAAAGTGCTGGAAAATTGGATTCGTCGAATTCGTTCCTGAATTTCCTTAACAATAAGTGTTAACAATATGTGTTTTTTTCATAGAAATCATATCACTCATATTGGAAAACCCTATATATGCAAGTGCAAGTGCAAGTGCAGGTGCAGGTAGCAAAACTGCATACTCAGATTTTTATTTCGTGATCGTTTGTCCTTTTTACAGGACTTTAAATTTCTAAAGGATATAGAAATTTGAACAATTTATTTTCATACTTTTACAAGTCATACAATGGCGATATGGATATCAAATGAAAGAGGAGAATACCTGTTATTTAATAATAGCATTGTTTTAATTTAGTAGGACTAATAAAGGCAAAAAAAGTCCTTTGACATTTTTATCCTAGAAGATTTCCAATGGAATTTTCTTAGAAAAATATGCAATGCTTTTAAATATGCTTAAATTTCGCGCTCGTAGCTGTGTTAGTTTAGCATTAACAATCATTTCAAATGTTCACCCATAATATATTAAATATGAATAAACCATTTAAATCACCTCACCCACTTTAAAGAAAACAGCTTTGAACTTTAATACCAGTACATACGATACTTTAAAGTTAATAAATGCAATTTAAATTGATAAAAATTTAAATAAAACAAAAAAATAAATAAATTTACTAAAATGTTTTTGAGACTCAAGGTGAGGGGATTCAGGGTTTATTCGAGGGGGTGAGGGTTTACCCGACTGAACTTTCTTACTTGTTATACCCTTCACCATAGGATGGGGGTATATTCATTTTGTCACTTCGTTTGTAACACCTCTAACCATTGATCTGAGACCCCATAAAGTATATATATTCTTAATCGTCGTAAAATTCTAAGACGATTTAGCCATGTCCGTCTGTCCGTCCGTCCGTCCGTCTGTTGTAATCACGCTACAGTCCGTAATAATAGAGTTAGGTTGATCAAATTTGGTACAAATACTTTTTATAGTTGCACGTTGTTTGGGATTGCAAATGGGCCATATCGGTCAATGTTTTGATATAGCCCCCATATATAGCATCTAATTTTCTACTATATTTTTTTGTGTTTTTCGGTGTTATTTTCTTTAGGTTTGAGTTATTTTGTGAGGTCACATGTTATCCATGGTGGAGGGTATATAAGATTCGGCATGACCGAACTTAACGCTTGTTTTTTATTTGGAACTAATATTTTCGAAACAAAGATTAATTTGTATTTAAGTATCAATACCTTAATTTTAAGGCAACTTTTCTGTATTTCAGAAGTTCAAAGTGCAATTTTTTAGATATTTTATATGTTTGTAAAGAGATAGAGAAAATTGAAATCGTATACCGTTTCGTAACTATAAATTGCATTGATGGATTGAGAAAAAGTGATGAATTGGAATATTTATAAATTAAAAATTAGAGCTGCAAAACCAAATATAATGCTGCTTATGACATTTTTAACTATAAAATATAACACGATAAAATTTAAACTAACATTCGAAAAAGACAGCAAAGTTTTAAAAATCTTTTTTAAATAAAATATATTTGGAAAACTTCTTAAACAATAACTTTGGTTGTGTTGAGAAAGTCAGTTCGCAAATATATTTTGTTCTAATATATTATTATATGCGTTTCAAACAAAATTTCTGGATTTTCAAATAAAATTTATTTGTTCACGAACATATAATATTTAAAAATTTTGGTTCCAAATATATTTTCTTTCAATTCAAACATATAAAGGTAAGGAAGGAAAGACAGAAAGTCGGGCGGGGCCGACTATATAATACCCTACACCTACCTACCAATGCGAAAATGGGCATTGCGATAAGAATTTGGTAGTGTTCATACATGTAATAAGCAAACTCTCTCTGCCGATTTTCGTACTGATCGGATATAAAACACGGTTTCTACAGCGCTTACATGTCAAATCGGATCTAACATATATATTGGGACTATGTTTAAATCTGAACCGATTTTCCAGTAAGGAAAGACAGAAAGTCGGGCGGGGCCGACTATATAATACCCTACACCTACCTACCAATGCGAAAATGGGCATTGCGATAAGAATTTGGTAGTGTTCATACATGTAATAAGCAAACTCTCTCTGCCGATTTTCGTACTGATCGGATATAAAACACGGTTTCTACAGCGCTTACATGTCAAATCGGATCTAACATATATATTGGGACTATGTTTAAATCTGAACCGATTTTCCCCGAATTTGGCAGTGTTCATACATGTAATAAGAAAACTCTCTCTGTTAAATTTCGTACTGATCGGATATAAAACACGATTTATACAGCGCTTAAATGTTAAATCGGGTGGAACATATATATGAGGGCTATATCTAAATCTGAACCGATTTTCCCCAAATTGGGCAGTGTTTATTCATGTAATAAGAGAACTTTCTCTGCCGAATTTCGTACAGGTCGGATGTAAAATACGGTTTCTACAGCGCTTTCATGTCAAATCGGGTGAAACATATATATGGGGGCTATATCTAAATCTGAACGGATTTTCTCCGAATTTGGTAGTGTTCATTCACGTAATAATAAAACTCTCTCTGCCGAATTTCATAAAGATCGGATGTAAAATTTGGTTTCTACAGCGCTTACATGTCAAATCGGGTGAGACATATATATGGGGACTATATCCAAATCTGAACCGATTTTAACCAATTACAATAGGGATCGTCTTTGGGCCAAAAAAGAGCACTATGCTAAATTTCATCACAATCGGACCATAAATACGACCTGCACTTTGATTACAAGAATACATGGACAGACAGACGGACATGGCTAAATCGACTCAGAAAGTGATCCTGAGTCGATCGGTATAATAAACAATGGGTCTATCTCGTCTCCTTTTAGGTGTTACAAACAAATGCACAAAGTCATAATACCCTGTACCACAGTGTGGTGTAGGGTATAAAAATGCAACCGGGTGCATTGCTTTGTAACTTCTAAACAGCATCTTACAGTGTTCAAATTCCTTGCATGTCTTGTTATTCGTTGTGAGAGAATTAAGTTTGTTTGATTGTCTATGGTGATAGTCTGATGTAATTATACACAGAAATATTGAGTTGTTGTTTGTAGAGTCCTTTAACAGGAGGTATATTACTCGCATCATTATACCCTACACCACACTGTGGTACAGGGTATTATAACTTTGTGCATTTGTTTGTAACACCCAAAAGGAGAAGAAATAGACCCATCGTTTATTATACCGATGGACTTAGAATTACTTTCTGAGTTGATTTAGCTATGTCCGTCTGTCCGTCTGTCTGTCTGTCTGTGCATGTATTCTTGTAATCAAAGTACAGGTCGCAATTATGGTCCGATCTCGACGAAACTTTACACATATGTTTTATTTGGCCCAAGGACGATCCCTATTGAATTTGGTTAAAATCGGTTCAGATTTAGATATAGCCCCCCATATATATGTTACCCCAGATTTGACATGTAAGCGATTTAAAAACTTTATTTTATATCCGATCAGTCTGAAATTCGGCAGAAAGAGGTTTCTTATCATATGAATGAACACTGTTAAATTTGGAATAAATCGGTTCAGATTCAGATATAGCCCCCATATATACGTTACCCCCGATTTGAAGTGTAAGCGCTGTAAAAATGTTATTTTATATCCGATCAGTATGAAATTCGGCAGAAAGAGGTTTCCTATTATTTGAATGAACACTGCTAAATTTGGAAGAAATCGGTTCAGATTTAGATATAGCCCCCATATAAACGTTACCCCCGATTTCACATGTAAGCGCTGTAAAAATGTTATTTTATATCCGATCAGTGCGAATTTCGGCAAAAAGAGGTTTCCTTCTACATGAAGAAATACTGCCAAATTCGGAGAAAATCGGTTCAGATTTAGATATAGCCCCATATATATGTTACCCCCGATTCGACATGTAAGCGCTGTAGAGATTGTATTTTATATCCGATCAGTACGAAATTCGACAGAAAGATGTCTTTTTACATGAATGAGTATTCAGGGAAAATCGGTTCAGATTTATATATAACATCCGTACATATGTTCCTCCTGATTTGGTATCAAAGCGCTATAGAAGTTGTACTTTACTTCCGATCACTAAAATTTTCCAGAAATATGTTTCTCAATTTAGGAACGAATATTACTTAATTTAGCGATTATCGGTTCAGAATTAGATAATATGTTCCTACCCATTTACCAATTATTCCAAATTATTATCGCAATGACCCTTATCGCATTATTAGGGAGGTGTAGGGTATTATATAGTCGGCCCAGCCCGACTTTCTGCCTTTCCTTACTGGTTTTTAAACAGATCTTTGGTACTGAATCTTCGTGGAAGGTCGAAAAGTAATTTCAGTGCAATGTTTTCAGCTGAATGTAGATATTTCAAGAAGTTGTTACATGTAGCTGCGTATACGATTGCTGAATCATTTTCATCTCAATATTAAGCTTGTTTCTAAATATATGTAGGATTCCTATTCCACAAGCCAATTTGGACTTTAAGCATCCAATGTTTTTTCCACAACAATTTTTGGCTTATGTGCCTCCTAAGGTAATGTACACTGTCCAATTCTGCAATTTCATGACAAACTTAGTTTTATTCGCATTCAGAAATAGCATATTTACTTTCGAAAATTCTGATAAAAGAGAAGCGCCCTACTCAATTTGTGTCTGTAGTACTATCGGGTACTTATATTCATAAAAGAAAAAATATCATCTGCAAACATAAACAATTTGCCTTTGAAATAAATATTTTTTTTATGTCGAGTATATTTTAAATAACAATAGGCCAAGAACAGTGCTTGGCGGAACTCCATATATGTAAATACTACGGCAACGGTATCGCTCTTTTCATCGCTAATTTGTACATAATGCCTTCTGTTCCTTCTATATAGCTTTCAAATAATAAAAGTGTTTGTTGTGAAAATCCAATGTTTTTAAGTATGACATGAGCTACTATTATCGAAAGCCTTATGGTCATTTCGATTCTGACAAAAAATGTTGCCCCGTCGACACGAAATTCTGAAAAATATTTGCCCCTTCAGCTGGCACTGAAGTAGACCTTCGAATTAAATTTAGCTCCTATTTCAATATTCCAAAATGTGGTAAAAAAAAGTCCTGTTTTCGGGGAAAAGACAACGAAAATGTTGCCCTTTTTTGCAGGAACGAAATCGCCATTAGTAAGATCAAACAAGTAAGAAAGTTTCAGTCGGGTAAACCGACTAAGGCATACCCTCACTTTGTGAGTAATGTAATATAGAATATTACACGAATTATTCTGTCAATTTGTGTGGGAGGTACCAGAATGTTTTTAACAAATGCTGAATGTTTTTTTTTGGCTGAACAGTAAATACTTTAAATTCATTGCACTGCGCCGAATTATAAGCGTTTGTGTGCACTGGTATAAACGTTACGAGATATTAAATTGTGGTATGATTTGGCAATTTAGTGTGGGAGGTACAAAAAGGGGCGTGGCGATAACGCCCATTTTTCACAGGACTATAGACACTATAAAAACATTACACTGTACAAAATTTCAAGTATTATTATACACTTGTATTAATGTTATAAGCTGTTAACTTTTGGTGCAAAATGGTACCTTTGTGTGGGAGGTACCAAAAGGGGCGTGGCAACAACGCCCATTTTTCTCTGGACTGTAGGCAATATAAAAGCATAACACTGTGCAAAATTTCAAGTATTTTTATACACCGTTATTAATGTTATAAGCTGTTAATTTTTGGTGCAAAACGGTGCATTTGTGTGGGAGGTACCTAAAGGGACGTGGCAACTTCGCCCATTTTTCTCGAGTTAATAGCGACTAATAAACTAATACTATGTGTGGAATTTCAGAAGATTCGAATAAGTAGTATAGTAGTTATTAAAGAAACAATATTTCACAACATTTTAACCATTTGTGGGGGAGGTACTAGAAGGAGTGGACCAATATGGCCCATCTTCGAACTTAGCCGGAGATAGAAAAAAATATTACCACATACCAAATTTGAAGTCAATCGGTTACTCCTTTCGAGAGTTATCGTGCGCACCAGCCAGCAGACACACAGACAGACAGACAGACAGACAGACAGACAGACAGACAGACAGACAGACAGACAGACAGACAGACAGACAGACAGACAGACAGACAGACAGACAGACAGACAGACAGACGGACAGACAGACAGACAGACGGACGGACATTGCTCATTCGACTTAAAATGACCCAAAACGGATTTCCTCCGAACATACTTAGGGTCTTAGATCACTCCTTCGATGTGTTACACTTTTTTCCGTAGCAAATGATATATACCCTCGTCACACTAAAGTGAGGGTATAAAAATACTCCTGCAACTCAGTATCTGACCAGTATCTAAATTGTTTGCTTGACTCTGCCAAATTTCATAAAAAAATGCTCACCCTTAGATTTTATTAAAATTTACACAGAATATGCGCCAGACTCTCACAAATCCTAAACAGTAATTGGGGACTCAATATTTTAAAAAGTTATGGCGGAAATACTAATGGTGTTTTCTTTTGTGCCAAAAAATTGCATATTTTTTCTGCCCTTCGCCTCAAAAACGCCTTTTTGTTTACGTTTGTAAAAAAATGCTGCATAGTGATAGGGTTTCGTTTTCTTTTGTAAAATATCACGCACTTGCACGGTGCAAAAGTGCAACATTTCAATCCTGTATTTAATCGGAGGGGTGGACGCTGCCCTACAAAACTAGGGTTACCATAACCTTTTTTCGGAAAGGAGGACTTTTGTGTCAGAAAAGGAGGACATTCGTAACATTTACAAAGAGAGTTTGAAACTTTCGGAGGACATTTAAAAAATACAATTTCCTATGATAATGATTTGTACAACAATTTGTATTTTATAGCGCTTAGATGCCAAATCGGAGGACTATATCTAAATCTGATAATTTTTTTTTGAAATTTGTCAAGGTTTGTACTTGGGTGCTACATTTAAATCTGAGCCGATTTACACCAAATTCGACAATGTGGGCCCTTGGATCAAGAAACTCCACCCTGCTTAATTTCAAAGTGATTGGATATGAAAAAGCTTCTGTGGCGTTAAAAGGCCAATTCGGAAAGAAAATTTATATAGGGCCTATATCTAAATCTGAACCGACTTTGACCAATTTCTTCCCAGGTATGAAAAAGCCCTTATTGTCAATTTTCAGCAAGATCGGAATAAAAGTGCGAACTGTACTTAAGGAACAATTTTATATAATCAGATAGACAATCGGTGTACTTTAAAGTGGGTCTAGCTCCAGTATTTTTAGGTGTTAATTATAATAAATAAGTGAAGCGACTTTAAGAACTGACAAGTCGAATTTTGCATACCCATAGATTGCATGTCAACTGTTTTTTGATTCAGTGAAATTTGTTGAGTTTCTTGCGTTAAGAAGTAAAATCTTGAGGTACCTTTGTGTGGGAGCTATATCAAAACATGGACCTATGATGGCCATTGTTCGTCTGAAGGGTTCTGGATATACATACTCCCAAATTACCAATTTCAGTTCGACCAGTTGAAATATGCGGTCTCTATGGCGTTAATAAGTCAAATCGGACAGAAGATGCTAAAAATTGATCGATATTGCTTATTTTCAATCCCAAGTTACCTGCAGCTATAAGAAGTATCTGTACCAAATCCATCACTTTTGAAAAAGGAGGGAGGACGGGAGGACACTGGTTAAAAAGGAGGACATGTCCTCCCAAAGGAGGACGTACGGTAACCCTGTACAAAACAGATTTATTTTCAGCGTCGAGCGAGTAGCCTAAATAACCGCGTGTGTACGTGCGTGTTTTTTCTAATGAAGTTTGGACAGATGATTTATTTAAGTGGCGCCGTGGAGCATTCTTTGGTTTTAGTTTTTTTGTGAGTTAAATGGCTAGCTTTCTGCTTTTTTGTTTTCGATTTTTTCCATGAAAAATGCAGCAGTACAAGAGGGTGTAGGCGACATTATTTAAATGCTGCTCTCTGACAGGGCAACATCTTTTTGTAGAAAAGAAAATACCATAAAACTGCTTAACAATTTCGAGTACAATCGGGATATGCTGCGCCACTAAATTTAAAGAAGGGCAGATCGTCACTACCAATTTCTACGTTAAATTTGGTAAAGAAGTTCTACGAGTAGGGTGACAACAATAGAGTAATTCCTGGCAAGAAATACTGTATATAGGTTTTAGTAGACGGAAGAAAGGAAACAATGCAAAAAATATTACTTCTCTGCGAATTGAAAGAACTACACGCAAAATTATGTGCCACATATTCGGATACGGACATAAGCTTGTCTAAATTTACAAAGTTAAGACCACTCTATGGCGTACCCGTTGGATGTAGCGGCAGCCATAATGTTTGTGTCTGCAAAATACACAAGAATCTAAAATTGAAACTTCAAGGATTAAACAACGCCCTTTTAGGAACTGGGGTAAATTTCTCATCTAGAGAGATGGCAAGTCAAATGAAGTGTTCGAATCCCAGCGAATATTGCAATATGATAATTTGTGAAAATTGTACAGGATTTGCACCAATATCAAATGATTTACTAAAACGTTTTGCAGATTCAAATATAAAAGAAATTGATTCTATGCAATAGAGTTGCACAGACAGGCAAGATTCTTAAGAAACGTTTATATTATATACTTTTTAATTCATAAATCGAGATTTTTAATTTCAGATCGAGATTTTTGCTGATTTTGTAAATAATCTAGAAAAGGAACTGTCGATATATATAAAACATAGTTTTTTACACAGTCAAATTACTTGAGTTGCCTAAAGAGCAATTAAAAAGAAGGAGATGTTTTAATAACCCTAGATTACGCTTCAAAATTCAAGATGCTGCACAATCTTATCACTCGTCAAATAGGCAGGCTACACTTCATCCTTATGTTATACATATATATCACAAAAATTAAGCTACCATCGACGCTAATTGCTTCGTTGTACAGCGATTCAACAAAAAATCGATTCGAAACCTAAAAGAAACATATGGCGACGTAGTTAAAAGGCTGATTTTCTTCTCAGTGCTGCGCAATATAAAAATAAATTAAATTTTCAAAATTTATTGAACAACAATGCTGATTTTGGTATTAAAGACTAATGGAACTTTTTTGCGCCCTCTCATGAAAAAGGTGCATGTTACGGAGTTTGTGGGACTGTAAAGTGGGTGGCATCTCGCGCTAGCTTGCAACGACCCAATAACGAAGCCTTTCAAATGGTATGAATGAACCCAACAATCATGTAATAATATATATTTTGAATAATGATCAAAAATAGAACACAAAAAAACCGCTTTAGAAAGACTAAAATAATTTAAGGCACTCGTAAATACCATTACATTAAACCCATTAGAAATAAATACTTCTATTGTAAGGAATACTCAATGAGCGATGATTTTTTCCTACACAGATTATTATAAACATAAAACTATTTAAAATGCACAAATTTAATATATACGAGAATCCTTATGTGTAGAACATTATTAATTCTTTGTTAAGTTTAATATTTTCTATTTACACAGTACAGAATTTTTCAGCCCATTGATTTGGGACTCCATTCTGAGAATTTGACGGGAAAGTTTCAAAAATAAGAACTTCTGCATCATTCGTTTAGCAAAGTTTGTTGATATCATAATTTAATGGCCATACGAATCTTTTTGCTCGTGGTAGATTTTTAGCACTTTTTCTACATTTTTACACGGCTATATATCTCGGTATATCAAACGGAATATATCTTTTGTGTCTGAAGCAATGTTGTAGATATTGAATAGGAGAAAAAATGCGGGGCAAACCTTCCAGAAAAAAGTGCAGCCAGTGCCTTAAAAATCGCATAAATGCCATTTTTCAACTTTTTTGCTCAATAACTGGATTACGAATCCACAAATACGCTCATTTTTTCTTTATAAACTTTATTTTGCATGAAAATAAAAATTCCGATTCATATTTCAGCTATTCTTACACAGAAAATGTGAGATTTTTCTATGTTATCTATGCATGGAAACAAACTATAAAATATTTTCAAATATTGTCAATATCCATCCTCGTTGTTTTCCTCGTTCGTTAGATATAATATTTAAGGGCATGGTTTGTTCAGTGTGTCCACCAATTTCAGTGTCATCTTCATCTTCGGTGCTTTCATCTTCAAACTGCATAATTTTAGAACTCCATCAACAAACCTCCGCAAGCAATGCACCTAATTTGTTTGCCTTTGAATCGCTTTTCCATTGGCATGGTCGTCTGGTGGAACCTCTCTTCTTGTCCGACTGATTTCTGAGGTAATTGTGCCAAATAGGTATTAATGCATGAAATGTAATTTTAACGCCATCTCGCTGTACACGGTTCTTTCTTAAAACGCCTTCGATGACTTTCTTTCTGTAGAAAACGCTTTCACTACAGGTAGTCAACGGGAAAAAACACACGATGATAAAAAAGTCCACTTCCCTTTAATTGACTGTGAACGGAGTAGGTACGCAGATTTATGAGCGTCTATGCACCTGTGTTTCTAGGTTCTGCATTTTCATTATACCATTTCCTGTAGAACATCGACGAAACGTCCCTACGGTATTGTAAATAGGCACTTCCAAAAAAAACCAGCATAGTTGTGGATTTGTAATCCAGTTATTGAGCAAAAAAAAGTGAAAAATGGGAATTTTTGTGATTTTAAGGTGCACTTTTTCGTTTGTTTGTTTTGTATATTTTTCGACCTATATTTTTAATTTAAGAAATTAATAATTGATTGAGCTCAAGGTCTTGTTTTGTTGTTATTTATTTTTTCATATTTTATTTATTATTGCCGATATTTCGCAATTCTTTGAATTGCATCTTCAGGGCTGATCTACAATTAAATAAGGTATAAATAACACTTATATTAATATCACATTTACTTTAAAAATTTTTTTGTTAATATTTTCTTTTAAAAAACATATCTAAACACATCTAAACACAAAGTTTTTCGGGTAGGTTTTAGGGTGTCAAAAAAACCGGTTTTTTCGAAAAAGCGGTTTCGATTAGTTGTATTTTTTTGTTTTTCGTCATGTAATGTAATGTCAAAAGTTAAATGTAAACTCAAGCGAATGCAAGCGCCTTTTCTGCAGAAATAAGAAAAGTTGATTTGTGGTTAAAAATTGTATATCTTTGTTTCAACAAAATCATATAAAGATCTAGTAATTTTAATTTCGAATATTTAAATAATTTGCGCTTTGTTTTCATACCAAAATGTTACTATAAGTATAATAAGACATTGTGTATTCCTTTATAAACGTATATTTTCTTTGCCTTTTAATATGAATTTTAATCAGAATCAGAGGTATCTGGCTGTTCTGTCGGGATTTAACATCGCAAAAAAGTCGAAGCTATTTGTCTTTCCGTTCTTGAACGTATGCTTGAAGTGTTCTGTGCTTCATGGACGACTTATTAAATGCTTTGCTGTACTTCCTGACTGTATTTATTACATCATGATATCAGGAATAAAGCCAAAATCATTTTCAAGATCAGTGAATTCATATTCACTTTCAGAATATTCAGAACAACTGTCAGAATTATCCACCTCATCGTTGTTATTTGTTGCATCTTGTATAAATGGTATCTACAACAAGTAGAAAAAATATATCAATACTTTAATTTTTGTTTTAAACAATAAATAAAAAAACCGGTTAACCGACATGGAAAACCCGGCTTTCTCGGTTAACCGAAAATGACATTTTTTAAGAAACCGGTTACGGGTTTCGGTTACAAAACCGGTTAACCGGATAACCGGTCCCGGTTTTGGACACCCTAGTAGTTTTGCTCCGCTTTTTTTCTCCTATGCAATAACTATTTTCTCCTAATAATAACTACCGAGATATAACCATGTTAAAATATAGAAAAAGTGCTAAAAATCCACCTTAAGCTAAAAAAAAGGTATGGCTGTTAAATTATTAATTGAGCAGACTTGACTAAACGAGTGATGCAGAAGTTCTTATTTTTGGGGCTACTTTCACGTCCAATTCTTAGAATTGAGTCCCAAATCAATGGGCTGAAAAATGCTGAACTGTGTTATTTTGTTACATCCGGAGTACATTGCCATGAAGGAATGTGAGTAATTTGTATAAAAAAACAAGTAAGAAAGTTTCAGTCGGGTAAACCGACTAAGGTATACCCTCACTTTGTGAGTAATGTAATATATAACATTACACCAATAAATCTGTCAATTTGTGTGGGAGGTACCAGAAGGGGTTTTCCAAATACACATATTTTTCGGTAAACAGTACATTCTTAAATACATTGCATTGTGCTGAATTATAAGCGTTTATGTGCACTGCTATATTAAAGTTACGAGCTATGTAATTTTGGTATGATTTGGTCATTTTGTGTGGGAGGTACAAAAAGGGGCG
This sequence comes from Eudasyphora cyanicolor, assembly GCA_963930755.1. Taxonomy (NCBI): domain Eukaryota; kingdom Metazoa; phylum Arthropoda; class Insecta; order Diptera; family Muscidae; genus Eudasyphora; species Eudasyphora cyanicolor. The sequence goes on along the minus strand of OZ005735.1, from coordinate 114,489,330 downwards.
GGGTGATAACGCCTACTTTTTACAGGACTATAGGCACTATAACAGCATTACACTGTACAAAATTTCAAGTATTTGTATGCACTGGTATTTAAGTTACAAGCCGTTTACTTTTGGTACGAAACGGTCCATTTGTGTGGGAGGTACCAAAAGGGGCTGTACGATAATGCCCATATTTTACCGGACTATAGGCGCTACAAAAACGTTATACTGTAGAAAATTTCAAGCATTTTTATGCACTTGTATTAAAGTTATAAGCAGTTAAATTTTGATGCAAAATGGTCCATTTGTGTGGGAGGTACCAAAAGGGGCATGCCAACTTCACCCATTTTTCTTGAGTTAATAGCGACTTATATACTAATATTATGTGCAGAATTTCAAAAGATTCGAATAAGTAGTATAGAAGTTATTAAAGAATCAATATTTCACTAAATTTTAACCCTTTGTGTGGGAGGTACCAGAAGGAGTAGACCAATATGGCCCATCTTCGAACTCATCCGGAGATAGATCAAAATATTACCACATACCAAATTTGAAGTCAATCAGTTACTCCTTTCGAGAGTTATCGTGCGCACCAGCCAGCAGACAGACAGACAGACAGACAGACAGACAGACAGACAGACGGACGGACATTGCTCATTCGACTTAAAATGATCCAAAACGGATTTCCTCCGAACATACTTAGGGCCTTAGATCACTCCTTCGATGTGTTACACTTTTTATACCCTCACTTTAGTGTGACGAGGGTATATATCATTTGCTACGGAAAAAAGTGTAACACATCGAAGGAGTGATCTAAGACCCTAAGTATGTTCGGAGGAAATCCGTTTTGGGTCATTTTAAGTCGAATGAGCAATGTCCGTCCGTCTGTCTGTCTGTCTGTCTGTCTGTCTGTCTGCCTGTCTGTCTGTCTGTCTGTGTGTCTGCTGGCTGGTGCGCACGATAACTCTCGATAGGAGTAACCGATTGACTTCAAATTTGGTATGTGGTAATATTTTGATCTATCTCCGGATGAGTTCGAAGATGGGCCATATTGGTCTACTCCTTCTGGTACCTCCCACACAAAGGGTTAAAATTTAGTGAAATATTGATTCTTTAATAACTTCTATACTACTTATTCGAATCTTTTGAAATTCTGCACATAATATTAGTATATTAGTCGCTATTAACTCGAGAAAAATGGGTGAAGTTGACATGCCCGTTTTGGTACCTCCCACACAAATGGACCATTTTGCATCAAAATTTAACTGCTTATAACTTTAATACAAGTGCATAAAAATGCTTGAAATTTTCTACAGTATAATGTTTTTGTAGCGCCTATAGTCCGGTAAAAAATGGACATTATTGTACAGCCCCTTTTGGTACCTCCCACACAAATGGACCGTTTCGTACCAAAAGTAAACGGCTTGTAACTTTAATACCAGTGCATACAAATACTTGAAATTTTGTACAGTGTAATGCTGTTATAGTGCCTATAGTCCTGTAAAAAGTGGACGTTATCACCCCGCCCCTTTTTGTACCTCCCACACAAAATGACCAACTCATACCAAAATTACATAGCTCGTAACTTTAATATACCAGTGCACATAAACGCTTATAGTTCAGCACAATGCAATGTATTTAAGAATGTACTGTTTACCGAAAAATATGTGTATTTGGAAAACCCCTTCTGGTACCTCCCACACAAATTGACAGATTTATTGGTGTAATGTTATATATTACATTACTCACAAAGTGAGGGTATGCCTTAGTCGGTTTACCCGACTGAAACTTTCTTACTTGTTTCCGTAGCAAATGATATATACCCTCGTCACACTAAAGTGAGGGTATAACAAGTAAGAAAGTTTCAGTCGGGTAAACCGACTAAGGTATACCCTCACTTTGTGAGTAATGTAATATTGAATATTACTCGAATTATTCTGTCAATTTGTGTGGGAGGTACCAGAAGGGGTTTATCAAATACACCTTTTTTTGCTGCACATAAGATACTTTAAATTCATTGCACTGTGCCGACTTATAAGCATTTATGTGCACTGGTATAAACGTTATGAGACATTAAATTGTGGTATGATGTGGGCATTTTGTGTGGGAGGTACAAAGAGGGGCGTGGCAATAACGCCCATTTTTCACAGGGCTATAGACACTATAAAAACATTACACTGTACAAAATTTCAAGTATTTTTATACACTGGTTTTAATGTTATAAGCTGTTAACTTTTGGTGCAAAAAGGTACCTTTGTGTGGGAGGTACCAAAAGGGGCGTGACAACAACACCCATTTTTCCCTGGACTGCAGGCAATATAAAAGCATAATACTGTACAAAATTTCAAGTATTTTTATACACTGTTATTAATGTTATAAGCTGTTAACTTTTGGTGCAAATTGGTGCATTTGTGTTTGAGGTACCAAAAGGGACGTGGCGATTTCGCCCATTTTTCTCGAGTTGATAACGACTAATAAGCTAATACTATGTGTGGAATTTCAAAAGATTCGAATAAGTAGTATAGCAGTTATTAAAGAATCAATATTTCACAACATTTTAACCCTTTGTGGGGGAGGTACTAGAAGGAGTGGACCAATATGCCCCATCTTCGAACTTAGCCGGAGATAGAAAAAAATATTACCACATAGGTCAATAGGTCAATTGAGGTCAATCGGTTACTCCTTTCGAGAGTTATCGTGCGCACCAGCCAGCAGACAGACAGACAGACAGACAGACAGACAGACAGACAGACAGACAGACAGACAGACGGACGGACATTGCTCATTCGACTTAAAATGACCCAAAACGGATTTCCTCCGAACATACTTGGGATCTTAGGTCACTCCTTCGACGTGTTACACTTTTTTCCGTAGCAAATGATATATACCCTCGTCACACTAAAGTGAGGGTATAATTAAAGGGTTTAAAAATATTCCCGTTTTGAAACGTTTTATATCTTTTGCCAAAAATTTTGGTCGTTATTAAAAATGCTGACTCATACATACCATATCGGAGCGATCGGATATAGCAATCAAATCGACTAATCATATTTATAGGTCACGATTAAAAAAACACTTGTGTCAAAAGGTTTCATATGTGCAGAAACAGAAAAAACGTAAAAAATTACCAGACCTGTCTTAGTATTTCGTCCATAACTCTTACAAATATTGAGTCCCCAAATACCCAATTACAGTTTTGGATTTCTGTGAAAATTTGAAAAAAAAATAGAAGAGGTAAAATTTTTTTTTAATTTTTTCGCAGAAGATGGCGGTTTGTTTCCTCCTTTAAACAACGTAAAGTTAGCAAAAATGCCCACTCGGAGGAAATCGTCATTTTTGATATGTTTGAAACGAAAGAAAATATACTTGGAAACGATTTTTTTTTAAATATTATATATTTGTTAACAAATAAATTTTATTTGAAAATCAAGAAATTTTGTTTGGAACGCATATATTCATATATTAGAACATAATTTATTTGCAAACTGAATTTCACAAATAATATATGTGTTTACACACAAACAAAGTTATTGTTTAAGAAGATTTCCAAATATGTTTTATTTAAAAAGATTTTTAAAACATTACTGACTTATTCGAATTTTAGTTAGTTTTTCCTAAACTTTATAGCTAAATATGTCCTTATTTATAAATATTCCTATTCATCACTTTTTGTCAATCCATCAATGTCGTTTATATTTACGAAAGATTGTTCGATTTAAGTTTTGATTAAATTTTACAAACATATAAAATTTATAAAAAAAATTGCTCTTTGAAAATCTGAAAAACAGAAAACTTGTATTTAAGTTAAAGCATTTAATACATTACCAAAATAAATAATTACAAATGAATCCTTGTTTCGGAAATACTAGTTCCAAATAAAAAATATTTGAATGGGAGCATATTTTTGTTTAGAACAATATCCTCACAAACATATAATATTTGTGTGTGTAAAATATTATATATTTGGAGTGTACCCTAAACATATGTTTATTTCAAGCCGAATATGTTTGGGACAATATACTACAGAAGCGATTTTTTTTCAGCGTGCATACAATTTTTTTAAAATTTATAGCGCAAGCTTATTTTACCTATTTTCATTTTTTTGGGCTATTTCACAAGTTAGCCAAAAAGAACTACATAGGTCGATATTAAATATTCTGGCCCAGTTGTAATAATACACTGCGTGGAGCTAGCGATGTGGGTAGCTGAAAGGAACTATCTACTCGTACATCACTGGTGATGCGGGGACAACTGCCACAATAAAATCTGCAGCGTCGAGTTACAGGTGTTGATTTGGCTCACGGCAGTGGCTGTGTATGGATACACATTCACAATCACACTAATGACAGTGGGCCAAAATAATTGCTATGCTACAATAAAAGTATCAGTCGCGTTTACAAATGTCAGTTATTTTCCATTAAAAATTCCATTACATTCTGTGGATGATATATGTATGAAATGTATTTGCCTTGGGCTATGCAGATTACAGTCGAAGGAATGGTGACCAATTACATTGTGTTATTTGAATAGTCCACATATTCGTAGTATGCTGGGATGAATTTGAGGCAGAAACTTTTGGATACAAGTTTCGTGAATGGTGGCTAGGAAATTATTAAAATGTTTTCAATTTATTATGAAATTTAATAAAAACGTTGGATATTATTTGGTTGCTTCAATTAGAACAGCTAAAAGCTAACATCTTTTCGAATTTGATTTTAAGTAATAACATAAACAATTCGGTTGTGTAATTCCAGTTCAAGCTGCTAATTTTTCCGAGATGCGGACAATTACTTTTACCTTTTTAATGGAAGTGCTTCTCCACAATATTAGATGAAAAAATGCTTTCACAATTTTTCATAAAATTGACGAGTACGGTACAGAAGAGTGGCGTCAAAAAAAGGTTCTCGTTGTTCAAAGCTTATATGAAAATTTGGCTTGTTTTAAGTATGTTCGCAAAATATTTTGTTTCAGCGATCGCTAAATTAGGGGCTATTTGCCGTTTAAATAACGTGAACCACTGAACATTAATATCTCGGCCATTATTAATAGGGCGACGTGACTTCCTTTAAAAAATTGCAATATAAAGTCACTTTTTTCTCAATTTTAGTGAAATTACAAAATCGGAAATAACTTGTACAATTTTGGCCCGATTTTTTCTTTTCGTGGCTCATTATAGAACTCCTGATCTTTTGATTTATTTTTTATAAAAAAATTACCCGCTTAAACGTATTTGGGACATACAATCAAATACAAAGTTTACGGCCTTGAAAGAGTTAATGTATATGAGTCATTCTATGCCAAACAGGACGATTTTTGACATCACTATTTTTGATTGCTTCGAAATTTTGTGTATGTATTATTTTCCTAAAAATATCTTATACGTAGTTAAAGAAAAAATTAAAAAAAAATTCTGTAAGAGTTATGAGCAATTTAAAGATGACGAAATTACGTTTTTTTCTAAAAGGTGTGTTCATTCTTTAGCTTGTATCTCCTGAAATACGTGACCGATTTTAATGTGATGTACCTTGTTTTTAAGGTAATTTAAACTAATACAACTAACTGAAACTAAAGCACATTCACAGAAATTATGCAAATGTTGTTTAAAAAAAAATCGTAAAAAATAGTTCCCATCAAAGTTAACAAAGACATCTAAGAACACGGCATTAAAATTTGCAAAACATCGAAGGGTGTAATCATTTTGAAAATCGCAATAGAAAGTATAAAAGTGCAAAAACATTAAAAATTAGTATATTTGTTGCAGTGCTGACTCCAGTTAGTCGTAGTAGTTGAAATTACCTTCAAAACAAAGTATATCACATTAGAATCGGTCACGTATTTCAGGAGATACAAGCTAAAGAATGAACACACCTTTAAAAAAAAAACGTAATTTCGTCAACTTTAAATTGCTCATAGTTCTTAAAGAAATTGTTTCTTTAACTACGTACAAGATATTTTTAGGAAAATAATACATACACAAAATTTCGAAGCAAACAAAAATAGTGATGTCAAAATTCGTCCCGTTTGGCATGGAATGACTCATATATGAAACACAATGTCGTACGTTTAACCACGCATCACTCGAGAACGGATCTTTCGATTTTCATGATTTTGGGCTTGATGAGATCATAGTGGCTCTAGAAGTGACACCATGAGGAGGAAATTTATGTTTGGTCAAAGAGGCGCGAAATGGCCAAAAAAACTTCATAGCACGAGAAACTATCGTTCGATTTTCAAGATTTTGGGCTTAATATATTCGTATTGGCCAAAAGAAGCACATTGCAAAGGAAAATAAGGCATAGGTCAAAACGCGCGATACAGCCAGCACAGTCTTATAGTTCGGGAACGTATTTTTTGATTTTCATAAATTTGGGCTTAATGAATTCGTATTGGCCTAAGGTAGAGCACTTTGAAGGATAATTTACGATTCGTCAAAGAGGCTTAGCGCGGTCAACACAATATCATAACTCGAAAATGTATCGTTCAATTTTGAAGATTTTGGGCTTGAAGGGTTTGTAGTGACACCATGGGGGGAAATTTGTGATTGGTCAAAGGACGCGAAACGGCCAACAAACATTTATAGCGCGAGAACGGATCGTTCGATTTTCAATATTTTGGGCTTAATGTATTCGTATTAAACGAAGAAAGAACCCCATAGAGGAAAATTTAGAATTGGTCGAGGGGGCGTGACACAGCACAATTTTGGGCTTAATGGATTCGTATTGGGCTAAGGAAATGCACTATGGAGGAAAATTTACAATTGGTCAAAGATGCCTCGCGCGGCCCACACAATCTCAAAGCTTGAAAATGCATCGCTCGATTTTTGGCTGGAGGGTTCATAGTGGCTTCAGAAGTGACACAATGGGGGAATTTTAAGGTTGGTCAATGGACGCGAAACTGCCAACAAAACTTTATAGCACTAGAACCGATCGTTCGATTTTCAATATTTTGGGCCTTATGTATTCGTATTGATCTAAGGAGGAACACTATAGAGGGCAATTTAGCATTGGACAAATGGCGTGAATCCGACTTATAGCGCTAGAACGGATCGTTTGATTTTTACAATTTTGTTCTTAGTGGATTAGTATTGGCACAGGAAGGGCATTATTGAAGACAATTTAGGATAGGTCAAAAGGGCGTGGAACTGACTAAAGACAACGATATAACTCGAGAGCAGATCATTCGATTTTCATGAATTTGGGCTTGATAAATTCGTGCTGGCCCAAGGTTGGACACCATGGAGGGATATCACCGTATACATAACCTCATAACAAGAGAACGGATCGTCGCAATGAAGGACACTGTGGTGGAATTTTTATCATTTGCTCGCCCATACAACCTCATAAATCGAAAACGGATCATTCGGTTTTCACAATTTGGGGTATAACAAATTCGTATTTGCCCAATGATCGGTACATGGTCATGGTACCTCCCACTGCTTATACATTATACATAACTCGATAATAGATCTTCGATTTCCCTAAACATGATGAATTTGTAGTGGTCCAATGAAGGACTCGAGATGGGAAAATGTGTGTGAGACCGCCCATGCAACTTGATGGTTACAAATTCAATATTTTGAATACTATTGCAGCAATAGCTTAATCTAGAAAAATGTGTGACACCCATAAAGAAAGAAATGTAAAATTGAAACACTTCAAATATAATTGCAGGGGCACATTGAAAATATGTATGACAGTTCTTGGTAATGTCATGCGGCGTCAAGGAAATAATACCCGAAATCGGGCCAGTAAACTTGGCCGTGACATTATAATCTCATTTTGAAAACCTGATACCAATAACTCCGATGAGTCTTCAAATTTGGTGTAGATGCATTTGACAGCAATGCGAGTGTTCCTGCAGGCGCCCACCCATAAGACTCGAATACTGAGAACCTATTGTGGAGAACTGTTGTACCAATCGTCTTGAAATTGAAGTGGGTGCTTTTGATAGAAATCTACATTATCTGATCACGTTCTGAGGATGAGACTTGTTCGAATACAGATGTCGCTGCACATCGGCTTCTGCATTATTATACCTCAGATATTGCTGTTGTATTAAATATAACTTTTGAATAAAATATTTGGAGGAAGCGAATTACACGAAGGATCGTTTATGTATAGGCTCGAATTACTGTTTTCATTGCATTACAGATTTTAGGCGCAATGAAGTTCGCCGGGTCAGCTAGTTCCTTATAAAAATGAATTTTATTTTATAAAAGCAGCACCAGCGATGCCAAAGTGGGCTCTGATAATGCAGAACTTCAGCATGTAATGGGAGTTCAGGGAATTGGTATTATGAACGATAACGGAGAACGTCTCGCTGAGTTATGCGGAATGAATGAGTTCAAAATTGGCGGAAATGTATTCCCACATAAGCCCTCGCTCAAGGTTACCTGGAAATCGCCAGATGGAAACACACAAAACCAGATTGGCCATCATTGGGAAATTAAAAAAAATTAAGCATACAAAAGCTCCACAACAAAAGAAAGCATATCAGAGAAAAAATAATACAAATTAACTTAAAGTAACACAACACCGTACGCTATTCTCTGAAATCCTTCAAAATAAACTTCCAGAACCGCTAGCTTGTTGCTAACTCCATTGAACAAAATTGGAGTCATATCAAAAATGTTATAGAGATTTAGGGTAAAGCGAGATACAGAAGAAAATATTTTATTTCACCCCCAAACTTGGGAGCCTATTAATGACCGTGCAACAGCCAAAAACGAAATCAAATCCATTAAAACCATCAATGATAGAAAAAGAGCTCAAAAAGTATACAGACATCTTGATAAACAAGTGAAGCGCACCATAGAAACAAATAAAAAGGAATATATGATCAGTATGGCGAGAGAAGCTTAAAATGCAACTGCGGCTAATAATATGAAAGACCTATTTAATATCACCAAACAAATTGCAGGATCTTCACGAAGAACAACTATTGCTGTCAAAAATCTTGATGAAAATTACTCACAAAAGTTGAAGAACGACTGAAACGATGGAGAGAACACTTCATGTATTAAAGTGCAACGAGATGGTATCAGCATGATAAACAATAATGTTGATAACGTACTACCTATTACAGGGTTTTCCAACAAGAGGTGTTATTTTGAATCACCCGGTATTTCGGAAGCTGTCTCTTTTGAAGCTTTTATTATTTGATATTTGACAAGTAGAAACTACGCCATTACTAAAAATAGAACGATACACGATTCAACAACGCATTGAAATTATTAAAATTCGAAAAATCGAAAAATCATCTTGACTGATGAGGCCCATTTCCACCTCGGTGGCTACGTCAACAAGCAAAATTGTCGCATCTGGGGCTCGGAAAACCCAAGAGTTATTGTTGAGAAGCCTCTCCATCCTCAAAGTGAGACTGTTTGGTGCGGTTTATGGTCCGGCGGGGTCATTGGACCTTACTTTTTCGAAAATGAGGTTGGACCAACAGTTACGGTGAATGGTTGGCGCTATCGAGAGATGATTAATGATTTTTTATGGTCGGAGTTGGATGGTATTGATCTGGACAACGTTTACTTTCAACAAGACGGCGCTACGTGCAACGAAAGCAACGAAACCATTGCTCTGTTACGAGAAAAGTTTCCGGAACAGGTTATCTCTCAATGATGTGATCACAATTGGTCATTGGAATCTTGTGATTTAACACCTGGCGACTTCTTCCTTTGGGGCCACGTGAAAGATAAGGTCTACGCCAACAGCCCAGCGTCGATTCAAGACCTCAAAGATAGAATTCGTGAGGCTATCGAGGCCATAGAGCAGCCACTTTGGTTGTGGACAATTTCATGAAAAGGATATGGTCCTTTAAGCGTGGTCGTGGTGGCCATTTGGCTGATGTTGTTTTTCATTATTAACGGCATACCTTCTTTATTGTGAAATAAAGATCCGATCATTTATCTCAAAAAAATTTAATTTTTCTTTGAATACCAAAATAACACCCCATGTTGAAAAGCCCTTTAGAACACCCATCTAAACTGAAAATAGAGGATGCCATCTTGGCGCTAAAGTGTGGGAAAGCAGCAGGGGTCAACAACATTGCTGCAGAAATATTTTGGGCATATTTAAATTTGCTGAAGGAAGGAGAAGCGACAGATTGGAACAATTGGCGCGGTATAACTATTAAAATAAGAAGCTGCGCCCAGAACAAACTGGCTTCAGTGGCAGATCATGTGTCGAATGCCTCAGAATAATAATTTAGTAAGCTGTAAAAATGAGATCTTCACTATATATAATGTTCATAGATCATGAAAAAGCATTTACTCTATTCATAGATAATATATATGGGCCGAACTGAAGAATATGGGTGTTCCACATAAGATAATACTCGTATCAGTAATACGAAGCAGCTATGAAAGTTTCCAAAGCACAGTTCTTCACGAAGGCAAAATGTCGGTGTCGCTTAACACCATATCAGGCGTAAGACAGGGCTGCTTACTATCACCCTTGCTCTTTCCTATTGTAGTGGATGCTGTATAAGCCCTTAGGAATTGTATGGAATCCTCTTAGACGAGAAACCCGACTAGTTTAAGTTAGGTAGAGGCTTCAACGTCTCATGCCAATGGACATATACTTAAACTAGTGGTTCGGTGTTTTGTGTCACTTCCCATTGCTTTAACTCATCCTTCGTGGCTTCGAAAGGTTTCATATTTTCTAAGTTTATTACTCGAAGTTCTCTGCCCTTTGAAGCCAAGCTGTTTGCCTGTTCATTTCCAATCACTCTGATGTATCCTTGTACCCACAATATATCGTTATCGTTGTTTTAAAGTCCAACACAGTTCTGGATTTGACCTTTTCCGACGTTATTGCATTGATCACCATTTGTCCGTGAAGATGTTGGCATATTTAGGCTTTGTGGTATTATTGAGTCAGTTCGCACACTCAGTGCTTGCTCGAACTTCCGCTTGAAATACCTTGTTATGGTCTGGGAGTTCGACTTTTAGTTCATCAATAACCAGTAAGGAAAGGCTAAAGTCGGGCGGTGCCGACTATAAAATGCCCTACACCACTCTCGTAATATCGAATAACTCTGATATATAAATTTTGTAATTCATGTATAAATTGTTTACATAAATTTACTTTTGGGACATTTTATACTTAAATAATACCCTGTACCACAATGTGGTACAGGGTATTTATTATTGGATCTAAAGAGCCAAATCGGATGAAACATATATATGGGAGCTATAGCTAAATCTTTACCGATTTTCTTCAAATTCGGCAATGTTGGTTCAGGGATCAAGAAACTCTACCATTCTAAATTTCAAAACGATTGGATGTAAAATACAGCTTCTATAGAACTAAAGGGCCAAATCGGACGAAACATATATATGGGAGCTATAGCAAAATCTTAACCGATTTTCTTCAAATTCGGCAATGTTGGTTCATGGATCAAGAAACTCTACCATTCTAAATTTCAAAACGATCGGATGTAAAATACAGCTTCTATAGTACTAAAGGGCCAAATCGGACGAAACATATATATGGTAGCTATAGCTAAATCTTAACCGATTTTCTTCAAATTCGGCAATGTTGATTCATGGATCAAGAAACTCTACCATTCTAAATTTCAAAACGATTGGATGTAAAATACAGCTTCTATAGGACTAAAGGGCCAAATCGGACGAAAGATATATATAGGAGCTATATCTAAATCTGAACCGATTTCAACCAAATTCAATAGCGAACTTAACAGCCGCGAAATACTCTAAACTGCAATTTTTCAGAACGATCGGAGTGAAATTGCGACCTGTAGTCGACGAACAACTTTACATGGACAGACGGACGGACGGACATCGTTAAATCGACTCAGCTAGTGATTCTGAGTCGATTGGTATACTTTAAGGTGGGTCTAGCTGTGTTATTTTCAGGTGTTACAAACATCTGCCGTGAAACAAACTTATAATACCCTGTACCACAGTGTGGTGTAGGGTATAAAAAGTCCCTGGCCAGTCCTTCCTCCTAGCCTGGACTCATCAGTGTAGCAGCTGGTTCCCACTGGCACATGAGCCAGTGTCCTGTTCTCCCTGGAGCGTCTGTCTGGCACAAATGAATTACAGATAGCTGCAAGCCGTACTTCTGGAATGCGTTGATGGAATTGGTTGGATGTGCAGTATAGTCTCCAATGCTCTTGTGCGGTTCTAATTATGCCTAGACTTAGCACATACGTTGAATTTTTTGCAAAGGTCTTACGTTGCACTTGGTTTTTATTGGTCTTATTACGCTCAAGTAAAGCCAGTGTGTCATACTTGGACGTGGTCTCCATTTTGAACCTATAGATCTTCTGCACAACGACTTTCGGGCAATTAAGGCCATGTCAAACAAAATGCCACGCCCCTTTCGGGCAATTAAGGCCATTTCAAACAAAATGTCAAAAATAGAAAAATATGAAAACGAGTTTTGAGTTTCCCTTACTTTCACAATAAGTGTCATAATTTCTATATCTATATTTTATTTATCCACAGATTTTTCTTAAGTAGACCTTGTTTTTTTTTGTAAAAATGGAATAAACTATTTCTTTCCGTTATCTTTCTACTGTATTTATTGAAAAAAAAAATTCTAATTGTTTTATCGACAGTTACTAAACTTCTGTTGATACGATTTTCCGCATTTGTAGCCCTAATATTTTTAATTAATTTAACTGGTATACTTCAAAAAATATGGTCCAACTACTAAAGATAGCTTCCATTAAAAATGGAATTTTAGAAAAAAAAATTAAAAAAAAATCTTGTTGTTTTGGTTTCATAAAATAGTATGCACAAATGACTTTTAGGTCTCGGAATCAAAAATTTTTTTTGCATAGTATATGTAGAATTTGTCCTTTAGTGGAATAACTCAAAAATCATTGATCGTAGGAAAACAAAATTTGGTTTATATGTTAGTGACAGTAATGTCAACAAAGTCAAATGAGGAGGATGGGAAAAATACGAACAAATCCAACAAATATGGGTTTGGTTAGGATAGAGGAAACTATTAACAAAAGAATACTGAAATTTAACTTTTGAAATAGTGTAGTCAATTAATAACGGGTGATACAAGTAGAGATACTTTTTTCAATAGCCTTTTGACAGGTAACGGGTGAGTCGTGTCATGCTGTCATGTTATTTTTGTTAAGTATTGGGTGGCATTTCATCATGGAAAGACTTACGCCTGAACAACGTTTACAAATTGTTCAACTTTATTACGAAAATTCACGTTCTGTGAGGAATGTGTTTCGTGCACTTCGCTCAACTTATGGTCAACATAATCAGCCTACTGAGCGTAATATTCGCAACACCATCAACCATTTTGAGACCCAGCATTCATTATTGGATAATATTCGACCGAATAGACCACGTCCAGCACGCAGTGAAGAAAATGTAGCGGCCGTAGCTGAGAGTGTACACGAATGCCGTGGAGAGTCGATTCGCTGCCGATCGCAGCAACTCGGACTGACGTATGGAACGACTTGGCGCATTTTACGTCGAGATCTTAAATTGAAAGCATACAAAATACAGCTTGTGCAAGAACTGAAGCCGCCCGACCTTCCCAAGCGACGTCGCTTCGCTCTATGGGCTCTTGAAAAGTTCCAAGAAGATCCGACATTTTCGAGCCAAATTTTGTTCAGCGATGAGGCCCATTTCTGGCTCAATGGGCATGCAAACAAGCAAAATTGCCGCATTTGGGACGAAGAGCAACCTGAAGAGATTCAAGAGCTGCCACTTCATCCAGAAAAAAACAACGGTTTGGTGTGGTTTGTGGGCAGGTGGAATCATCGGTCCACATTTCTTCAAAAATGATGCCGGTAAGAACGTAACCGTCAATGGCGACCGTTATCGTGCCATGATAACCGACTATTTGATACCTGAAATTGAAGCTCGTGATCTCGGCGACATTTGGTTTCAACAAGACGGCGCCACTTCCCACACATCGCATCGATCAATGGATTTATTGAGAGAACACTTCGGTGAGCAGATAATTTCACGTTTTGGGCCGGTCGATTGGCCACCAAGATCGTGTGATATCACACCGTTAGACTTTTTCCTGTGGGGATATGTAAAGTAGGGATGTAACGAAAGTGACTTTAGCGAAAGCGAAAATTGAAATGTATTTCTTGCGAATGCGAAAGCGAATAGTTAAATATGCATTTTTGCGAAAGCGAATAGTGAAATATGCATGTTTGCGAAAGCGAATGCGAATAATAGTGTGACCCCTTAGTACCAATTAAATTAAGGAACTAAATTGATACTTTTCCAGGATATTCAATTATTTAGAATGTATTCCATATTTTTTCCTCTTGTTACCACAAGGACAAGCATATTTGTCAACTGTTTTGAAGAAAAGTGGAAGAGGTTTTCCTTGGTATTAATATCTTCAAAAAGTGTGAAGCGAATAAGAAGACATAACACTTTTAACAAATGGAAGCGAATACTGAAATATATTTTTGCGAAAGCGAATGCGAATAATCCAAAGTTGGTTTTTGCGAAAGCAAATGTTAAAATGATGCGAATAATTCGCGTTCGCATATGCGAATGCGAATATTCGTTACATCCCTAATGTAAAGTCTAAAGTTTATGCGGACAAACCCGCTCCGATTCAGGCCTTGGAGCAAAACATCACGCGTGTCATTCGCCAGTTACCAGTCGAAATGCTCGAACGAGTCATCGAAAATTGGACTCAACGGATGGACCATCTGAGACGTAGCCGCGGCCAACATTTGATTCAAAAAATAAATGCCAAAGAGTGTTCTTTCAAAGGATAAAAAACATTCCCCATTCAATTTGAATTTTCTGTGTTTTTTTTTCTTTGAAAAAGTAGGGAACCTCGAAATGGATCACCCTATGTATATATATTCAAGTGATGATCGCTACAACTACAAGCTCACATTGTGTCATGTATAGGGTTTTACAACAAGAGGTGTTATTTTGAATCACCCGGTATTTCGGTAGCTGTCACTTTTGAAGCTTTTATTCTTTGACATTGGACAAGTAGAAACTACGCCATTACTAACCAGTAAGGAAAGGCTAAAGTCGGGCGGGGCCGACTATATAATACCCTACACCACTCTCGTAATATTGAATAACTCTGAAATATAAATTTTGTAATTCATGTATAAATTGTTTACATAAATTTACTTTTGGGACATTTTATACTTAAATAATACCCTGTACCACAGTGTACCACTCTACCATTCTAAATATCAAAACGATTGGACGCAAACTACAGCATCTATAGGACTAAATGTTCAAATCGGACGAATGATATGTATGGGAGCTATATCTATATATTAACCGATTTTCTTCAAAATCGGCAATGTTGGTTCATGGATCAAGAAACTCTACCATTCTAAATTTCAAAACGATTGGATGTAAAATACAGCTTCTATAGAACTAAAGGGCCAAATCGGACGAAACATATATATGGGAGCTATAGCTAAATCTTAACCGATGTTCTTCAAATTCGGTAGTGTTGGTTCATGGATCAAGAAACTCTACCATTCTAAATTTCAAAACTATTGTCGATCGGTATACTTTAAGGTGGGTCTAGCTGTGTTATTTTCAGGTGTTACAAACATCTGCCGTGAAACAAACTTATAATGCCCTGTACCAGAGAGTGGTGTAGGGTATAAAAATGGAACGATACACGATTCAACAACGCATTGAAATTATTAAAATTCGAAAAATTGAAAATCATCGAAAAATCATCTTGACTGATGAGGCCCATTTCCACCTCGGTGGCTACGTCAACAAGCAAAATTGTCGCATTTGGGGCTCGGAAAACCCAAGAGTTATTGTTGAGAAGCCTCTCCATCCTCAAAGTGTGACTGTTTGGTGCGGTTTATGGTCCGGCGGGGTCATTGGACCTTACTTTTTCGAAAATGAGGTTGGATCAACAGTTACGGTGAATGGATTGCGCTATCGAGAGATGATTAATGATTTTTTATGGTCGGAGTTGTATGGTATTGATCTGGACAACGTTTACTTTTAACAAGACGGCGCTACGTGCCACACAAGCAACGAAACCATTGCTCTGTTACGGGAAAAGTTTCCGGACCGTGTTATCTTTCAAAGAGGTGATCACAATTGGCCACCGAGATCTTGTGATTTAACACCTTGCGACTTCTGCCTTTGGTGCCACGTGAAAGATAAGGTCAACGCCAATAGCCCAGCGTCGATTCAAGACCTCAAAGATAGAATTCGTGAGGCTATCGGGGACATAGGGCAGCTACTTTGCGATTTGGTTATGGAAAATTTCATGAAAAGGATATGGTCCTGTAAGCGTGGTCGTGGTGACCATTTGGCCGATGTTGTTTTTCATTATTAACGGCATACCTTCCTCTTTATTATATAATAAACATCCGATCATTTATCTCAAAAAATTGCATTTTTCTTTGAATACCAAAATAACATCTCTTGTTGGAAAACCCTTTATAAGTCCCTCTGATGATATCCCCGCACAGGATTGAAATACGTATAAGGTCTAATCAGAGGCAAAAATAATAGAGGCAAAAATGGTCTAAAGCCAGGAGAATGAATATCCTAGTGACAAATCGTTAAAGAGGAAAATTAAATCGATTCTGAGATATCGCTATTTACACCAGTATTTATATTGTTTAAGCGCTTTTAAACGATATCTTCTGCTTTCAATTTCTTATGCATTGAAATGAGCTTCATGCCCGCAATTTACAGCGGTAGAATAGGAAAACAATATCTAAGGATTTGAGAAGGTTCTTATTTTTGGCCTGTGACACTTGAGAAAGAACTATCCATATATTGGAAATAGAATTTTTACAGAAATATAATTCAAAGCACGAACAAACTGAAAACATACAATTTTATAAATGTCTTTCGCGTATGTTCAACTAAATTACATTACTGGAAAAAATATATATTTATATTTTCGTCGAGCTTAGGAAGCTTTACAGAGAACGACCCATTATTTTAATTGGCAGAACCATTATTTTAGTTGCTGTGCAGTAAAGTTTTATAGTTATCCTACTCACCTCGGCTATCCTATCGAAACGTGCAAAAAGGTCATTCAATATTTTTACCAATTGTTGGGCAGAAGTTTTACTCGCCAGTTCCGTAAAGCCCTACATAAAGAGAAAAAGAAAAAAAACAAAATAATTTACTGTTTCATATTTTTTAAAATGCGGCAATTCTTGATGTTTCCATGAATTTACTCACCTTTATGTCGGCAAAAAGGATGCTCACATTATCCATTGGATAGACGTACAATTTGTTGAACTGCGTCTCGACATTGGGATCTGTACCCTTGTACATTTCACTGCGTATTTGATTGTTAACAATGTTCGGCAAAACTGTTGAGAAATAGCAAAACAAACAATTCTCACTTTAGTAACGGAACACGTGTGTTATTTTCTGATCTTCGTGTAGTGATGAGTGTTCACTCATGTACGCCTTTTACTCAAATGATGTCAAGATTTGGCGGAATTAGCCGGAGTTGCACACGCCGGGTTTACCTGCTGCAATAAACATCGCCCATGTTACCTGTGTAATTCCTTAGAATCGTTTTGCATGCCACTTCAGAAAGTCACGGTGGGCTGTGTTTTATGACTTCCATAAAATGATTGCAATGCTGAAACACCTAATTGATCCGATCCGTCAAGACGTTTCTACTGTATTACGAGTAATTCGTACGAACATCTAATGAGTTTATTTTACAATCATTTCGGAAAATTGGAAATCTCAGTCGCTTAAGAAAAGCCATGGAATTTCCTCTTCTTAGATATGTCTTTTCTATGATAATCTGAATATTGGTAAGTATTTGATATGGACGCGCTAGGTTCGTGCAAATGTAATTCCTCTCAGGCTAAAGTGTCACACACAGATAAAATTCAACTAGGTGCGGATTAAATAATATATTATGTATAAATATTCTTTCAAATAAGTTGTTTATAATTCAGTCACTGATGCCAAATCATCATGTCAAGTTACATTTGCGTTTGTGCAAGTGGTGTTTAGATGTTTGGTCGTCAAATTCAAGTACTTAGAATTTTGCAGACTACATCATCTATCTGTTGTTTCTGAGATATTTTGGAGCCATTTTGTTGTATATCCACTTTTGTTAAAAATTTAACGCATTATGTTACCGTATAAACCATTATTGTGGATATACTATAGAAACTATATGAAATCTTTGAATTTAAAAATATTGAATTATCTTCACGTTTGTCCGTCTACCCGTCTATTTAAATCACACTACAATCTACAATAATAGAGTTAGAGGCCTACAGATCGTCATCAGAAACGAAAAAGGGCCTATCATCATGTTTGAAAATTTTACAGGAGAAGCAAAAAACTACATAAAATGAAAAGTGCTGTCGTTAGAAAAACGGGGTTTTCAGGATAATACCTAAACATAATGATGCATATATATGTAAAATCACACAATTATGATTTATAACTTCTTTGTGAAAATTGCGTGAAATAGGGCTTTTTTAACTATGAAAATAGAAATAATTTGTTGTTAGCCCCTTTTGAATTTCGTTAATAAATTCGACATTTATAATATTACGCCGCTAAATATTTGTTAGGATGTGTACTTTGATGCAGTGTACCGAAATCCATCAAAAACTGAATTTCCACTTTTCTTGTTGTTACGCCCTTTTTCGTTTCTGATGACGAGATACTTCTTATAACTGTAGATCAGTTTAGATTGAAAATGGGCAATATCGGTACAATTTTTAGGTCCCGTATATAGCATCTCTCCGATTTCACTTATTAACGCCATAGACACCACAATTTTTATCTGATCGGTCGAAAAAATTTTACTTTGAGTTTATGTATATCCAACACCATTCACACGAACAACGGTTGTTATAGGTTTGCGTTTTGATATAGCCCCAACACAAAGATCTCTCCCCATTTTTCAAATGATCTGGTTGAAATTTAAGTATTTATTTACTTTATATTGCACTAAATCGTCCTTAGCAAAAATGGAGAATATTGGCTCCTTATATTAGACTACGTCCTAAAGAACAAAATTTTCAATAAAATACACAGGAAGAGGAAATTTAAGTTGCAAGTTGGTGAGAGCAATAATTACAAATTATGTCCACCATAAGAACAAAATCCTAAATTATCTTAGAGTGTTCAGATTTTGAATAAAGCAGTCTCCTTGTGCGATTTTTCAGAAAACTATGGTTTTTTCCAGGCTTCTTTAAATCCTGAAATTTTCAATATTTGGTTTACAAATGCGAAAGATCGGAAAAGAGTGACGATATAATACTATGGAAAACTAATGTGGATGAATGTTCTGATATGATTTAAATTATTAAGCATAAAAGGCTTGAATATTCATATTTATGCGAAGTGGACAAAGTGTCACTGGAAGGCAGAAATTATTCGTTACATAGATATACATAACATATAAACAAGTAAATTCGATCTACACATCTCATTTTTCGTATATAGTTTTTTCACATTGCTGATACATAACGTGGAAATTATAGTATTCAAACAACTAGAGAACATATTTTACAACCACACGGAGCAAAATCGACGTTTTTAATATGTTTGAGCAGAAAGCAAATATATTTGGAACAGAGATTTTTAAATATTACACCGTGCGACACCAATTTTTGGTCATGAAAATCTACACATAATTCTGAAAGCTGACATGAAATAAAACATAAATGTATACTCAGTTCTTATTTTCTGGTCGAGTTCACGTTTAAAAGGACGTGACATATTTTAAGGATATGTTTATTTAACATTTTTTTTGTAATTTTTCTGAAAGTCCTAGTAGGACAATATGGGTGTCAAATGAAAGGGCACAATTGCAAAAATGGACTTGCAAATTTTAGTGTTTCAATATCCTTTAAGATCCAGGTTAGACAATTTTGAAAAAAATATAATTTTCGGATCTTACTATGGTGATAAGTTTGATTTGTATACCCTCACTTTAGTGATACGAGGGTATATGTATATCATTTGCTACGGGCCAATAGCGTAACACATCGAAGGAGTGGCATAAGACTTCCCCCACAAAGGGTTAATATTTAGTGAATTATTGAATATTTCATAACATCTATACTACTTATTTGAATCCTCTGAAATTCTACACATAATATCAGTTTATTAGTCACTATCACCTCGAGAAAAATGGGCGAAGTTCCCGCACCCCTTTTGGTCCTCCCAAACAAATGCACTATTTTGCGCCAAAAGTTAACTGCTTATAACAATAATATCACTTCATGCAAATACTTGCAGTTTTGTACAGTGTAATGCTTTTATAGTACCTATAGTCCAGTGAAAAGTGGACGTAATTTGGGACCTCCCACACAAAATGGCCAAATCATACCAAAATTTATTCTATATATATAAAGATGGTGTGAAAAATGTATAGTAATTCATCAATTGAGAACGGCTGGACCGATTTGGCTCAATTTTTTTTCAGTTGTTCGTATTTGCTAGGAGAAGGTTGTTACGAAAGAAAATTTTGGGAAAACCCTCCGGAAAAGTCGGAAAATTGGGAAAATCGAAAAATGCTATTTCTTGCGAGATTCCTACTGTTCCTATCTACTGCTCTCTTTTTCAATCCAAATTTTTTTATTAATTTTCTATTAAACAAAAAAGTTTTCTATTAAACATATGTACGAGTATGTGCTATTTTTCTTGCTGCAATTCATTCGAGTTTTGCGTATTGTTACACTGATTTCGCGTATCACATCGGCAAATGGTACAAGCATTACGATCAATTAAAATTCAACGCGATATTTATCAATTCGAACATTTTTTCAGATAATAAGATTGAGTATAAGAGGTAAGGTTATCTTATTGGATTGCGGGCATTGCAAAATCATAATTTGGGATGAATGCACGATGGCGTATAAACGAGCTCTGGAGGCAGTTGACCGAACGATGAAGGATTTACGACGTGATTTGAGACAATTTGGTGAGTCTGATATTGCTCTCCGGAGATTTTCGTCAAACGCTTCCCGGTCATCCCGAAATCTACTGCCGATGAAATTAATGCATGCCTGAAATCGTGGTCTTTGTGGCGGCATGTCAAGAAGTTGAAATTGACCACGAACATGAGAGTCGCGTTGCAGAACGACTCATCGGCTCTTGAATTCTCGAAACAACTGTTGGCGCTTGGCAATGGCCAAATTACTGTTGATGTCTCCACTGGATTGATATTGATCCCGGCAAATTTTTACGAGTTCACATCGTCGAAGGAGGAACTCATCACAAAAGTGTTTCCAAATCTCGATTAGATTAGTGAACGGGCAATATTAGCAGCGAAGAATAAGGCCGTCGATAGCATGAATTTTATTATTCAAAGTAAAATCGACGTCGCTTGATGTGCCAGGAGCTCCGCCGCATAATTTACAGCTGAAGGTGGAATCGATCATAATCATGTTGAGGAATCTGAATCATCCGAAATTGTGCATAGTTCGCGGTTGTCCATTATGAAACTGATGGACAATGTGATTCAGGCGACGATCATCAAGGGAAAATTCAAGAGAAAGTCCTTATCCCACGAATTCCGATTATTCCAACTGATCTTTCATTCCAATTCAAGCGGATTCGGTTCCCTGTACGACTGGCTTTTGCGATGACAATCAATAAATCTCAAGACCAATCGTAGGAAGTCTGTGGAATTAATCTCGAATTTCCCTGTTTTTCGCACGGTCATCTGTACGTTGCCTGTCTTCCGTCTTCGTTGTTTGTTGTTTATCACATCGCTCTCTACTGATTTCGATTCCTTTTAAACAAATCGCATTAAAATTTTAACTATCTGTATTTTATTATCACTCTGGAGTTTATCTGAAGGCGTTAAATTGGGACTAGTCGAAGTTCGCCGGGTCCGCTAGTAGATCATAACTTTAATATACCAGTGCACATAAACGCTTACAATTCGGTACGGGGCAATATATCTGAAGTATCGACTGTTTAGCGAAAAATATGAGTATTTGTTAAACCCCCTCTGGTACCTTCCATACAAATTGACCAATTAATTCGTGTAATATTTCATACTAGCTGACCCGGTGCGCTTCGCTGCCCTCGAAGAGCGTTTCAGTGAAATAGAACCATATGATATGTTGAAACTCTTGATATAACGGCAGTGTTTTCGGGTCATCCATATTGCACTTAAATGCACAAATTTCGTGTAGTGCAGTACCCGTCAAATCACCTTGGGAGGCTACGTCGCTCATTCTCTGTTGGGGCATATACATAGATTGCTGTGAAATACAGTTATACCAATTAGTGCAATAATTCTATCAGTATTTATTTCTTCTCAATTTTTTAAAATTGTCCTGCAATGATACTGGAAATTTTTCAAATTCACATCTCAGGTTGTGTAGGAGTACCCACTTTTAATACGATGCCAGTTTTTGGTTCAATCATTGGTTGTGGTTCGAGGTTACACACCCATTTTTACAGGCTAGCTGCAATAGTGCAGGAAATATTATATATTCAGATGTCATTTTTCTCATTTCAGGTTGTGTGAGCGGTGCCACGCACACTGTTACTATCACGCCAGTTTCTTGCTCCAGTACTCGATCTAGTTCCACATACCAAATTTCGAAAATTTTGGCCCAATAACAATCAAAATTTTGCACTATAACGCGTACTGGCACGAAGGTCACACATACCCAATTTTGAGAATTTTGCTATTATAGTATTCGAAATATTCCATATTTGAATTTTAAGTTGTGTGGGCGGTGCCACGCCCACTGTCACTAACACACCGGTTTTTGGCTCCATGATGTGTACTGGTACCAAGGTCACACATATCGAATTTCGAGTACTTTGAACCAATAGTACCCAAGATATTCCATTTTTAAATTTTACGTTGTATGGGCGGTGCCACGTTCCTTTGTCCAATCAAAACCGAATATAGCTACGAACCTTCCACACACCAAAAGATATTCTCATGCAAAAATTCAGCAAAATCTGTTCAGCCGTTTTCGAGTCCATCGCGTACCAACGAACACCATTTCATTTTTATATAATAAATAGGTGGCGCAAAAGTAACCTTTCGATGTTTTTTGGCTGTAATTTAAAAAAAAATTAAAAACTTTGATTCTTCTTGTGGATTATTTTTATTTGGTCTTTTAATCTTTTTTTACATCAAGTCGAGAATATGATGTCATGTAAATGGCCGCCGCCACAGTTGATTGTCATTTGAGCCCTTTTTATGGCATTTTCCATCACTTTGGCCAAAACTTCCGGCGATAGGTCCTCACATTCTTGACGGATATTGTCTTTAAGAGCTGCAAGAGTCTGAGGCTTGTTGACAAAAACCCGCGACTTCAAAAAGCCCCACAAAAAGAAGTCTAGAGCGGTCAAATCAGGCGATCTTGCTGGCCAGTGCAAATCGCCAAAACGGGAGATTAGGCGCCCGGGAAATGCATCCTTCAGCATATCGGTTGTGGCACGTGCAGGGTGTGCCGTTGCACCGTCCTGTTGGAACCACATGTTTTCCAATCCCAATTCATCAAGTTGCGGCAAAAAGAACTCGTTGATCATTGCTCTGTAGCATTTTCTGATAGGAGGATTACTTTTGCGCCACCTTTTATATAGATTACAGTATGTACTCACAAAGTGAGGCTATACCTTAGTCGGTTTACCCGACTGAAACTTTCTTACTTGTTAGAACTATTTTTCGTATATCTTGGTTCAAAAAACTGAATTTTAATTTTTAGAAAGATATGTTAAAAAGCGAATTATATAGCTTTGGGTGAAAAATCGGGATGTAGTTATATATAGGGGATATATCTTAATCTGAACCGATATTCTTAAAATTTGCCAAGTAACGATCCTGCTTCAAGAAACTATTATCTGCAAAATTGTATAAAGATCTCTTCAGAAATGCGGATTGTATAGCCCTTATAGGCAAAATCGAGATATAGCTATATATGATGGCCACATCAAAAACTTAACCGTTTTTCATAACATTTGGTAAAGTTAAATTTCAGCACAAAATCTTTTTTGTATCAAATTTCGTAAAGATTTTTGGCTAACTATGGCTATATATAACTTTCCTGTTCTAAATTTCATAAACGTCATCCGGAAAGTAGAGCTTATATACCGCTGAAATGCCAAATCGGTAGGTACATATAAATGGGAGCTATAAAGTATTCCATCTATATCAAAATATAGACCGGTATGCCGCATTTTCACCATTCACGATTGAGTGTAATACAAAGTACTAATATTTAAATTTCAGCATGATCGGTTAAAAAATGCACCCCCTAGAGCGTAAATATATCTTATCGAAATGGATCTTTGATTGGGTGTAATACACGATTGAGTGTAATACAAAGTACTAATATTTAAATTTCAGCATGATCGGTTAAAAAATGCACCCCCTAGAGCGTAAATATATCTTATCGAAATGG
This sequence comes from Eudasyphora cyanicolor, assembly GCA_963930755.1. Classification (NCBI taxonomy): domain Eukaryota; kingdom Metazoa; phylum Arthropoda; class Insecta; order Diptera; family Muscidae; genus Eudasyphora; species Eudasyphora cyanicolor. The sequence goes on along the minus strand of OZ005735.1, from coordinate 114,464,985 downwards.
ATCTTTGATTGGCGGCTATATCAAATTATGGACCGATATGCCCCGTTTTATAGTGGGGTCGTCCCTAGGTTAAGAAATGATTATGTACCCATTTTCATTAAGATTACTTCATATTTGCGACCTGTGGTGTCGAATATAAAAAGGAACAGAAAGCTAAACGTAGTGTATTCTGTTAGTGTTCTGTTCAAGAGAACAATAACACTAGGCGTAGTTATAGGGTTCGAGGAACCGTACGTTATCGTAGTAGCAGCGTTAGAGAACACAAACGCCAAAAAAACCAAATAACGTTTGTGTTCTCTGAACGAACCGTTTGTATAACGTACTGTTTTCCCGAAATCTGGTTACAAACATCTGGGCCAAAACATATTCAAATATATAAATATAAATATATATACTCGTACACTAGTATTTTAATACCCGGCGTTGTCCAGGTTGTATTTAAATACCGTGATCCAAACCTCGTAAACTTGAAGATATTGTAGTAATAACTCCGATTATCTCCGATATCTGGCAAATGTCGACCTTCGCTATCCACACACTGCTGCATACGTTTTCTGAACACTAACGACCTCTAATTAGGTCTTCAAAGGTGTTGGGACGGTTGATATACACCTTCGCATGGAAATGATCGCATGGGGCGAAGTCTGGTGAGCGTGGCGGCCAGTTCACATCACCCCGAGCGAGTGCGGATTTGAAAAATACGCTTCAACACAAAATTAACTCTCCTCACGAATACAAATCTCCCGTCAGCGACTATAAGCCACGCACACTCTACACTCTCTTCGACCAACAGTGCCGCCATAGCCTGCAGTGCAAAAATATATATGCTGAATATATTGGTATAACCACTTTAAAATTTTTCGAATAACAAATGTGATGCTCTTCTACGAAATGAGTGATATGATTTTTTTTGATCACGTACAAATTGACAACACCCAAAAAAACATATTTTATGGTAGGCGATATATCTACTTATACATACATACATAAATACTTGAACTCAGGAAGGACATTGATCAGATGGTTTCGTATTTTAGATATCAGTATTTTCACATATGTGTCTTGATTCTTAGCTCTTAAGGAATTTTTTAAGGTTCTGGAGAAAAAAAGAAAATTGATTTGGTCGCTGCTTCACTGAACTCAGTCTGACAATTCAAAATTGTTTTTCGCGTATGTTTACAGCACTATATATCTTAAATTGTTCGCATTTTATCTTATAAGAGCTTCTGCAAGGGCAAACATAATATAGCGTGATCCATTTCGAGGTTCCCTACTTTTTTAAAGAAGAAAACACAGAAAATTCATATTGAATGGGGAATGTTTATTATCATTTGAAAGAACATTCATTGGCATTTATTTTTTTAAAGATTATGTCTATCAAATGTTGGCCGCGGCTACATCTCAGATGGTCCGTCCGTCGAGTCCAATTTTCGATGACTCGTTCGAGCATTTCGACTGGTAACTGGCGAATGACACGTGTGATGTTTTGCTCCAAGGCCTGAATCGAAGCGGGGTTGTCCGCATAAACTTTAGACTTTACATATTCCCACAGGAAGAAGTCTAATGGTGTGATATCACACGATCTTGGTGGCCAATCGACCGGCCCAAAACGTGAAATTATCTGCTGACCGAAGTGTTCTCTCAATAAATCCATTGGTTGATGCGATGTGTGGGAAGTGGCGTCGTCTTGTTGAAACCAAATGTCGCCGAGATCACGAGCTTCAATTTCAGGCATCAAATAGTCGGTTATTATGGCACGATAACGGTCGCCATTGACGGTTACGTTCTCATCGGCATCATTTTTGAAGAAATATGAACCGATGATTCCACCGGCCCACAAACTACACCAAACCGTTGATTTTCAACAGGTATTTGGTCCTTGGGCCAAAAATATGCACTGTGCTAAATTTTATTACATTTACATACGGACGAACGAAAAGACGGATTCGGTTAATTCGACACAGGGAGTGATTCCACGTCCATCGGTGTAAGAAAACCAGTAAGGAAAGGCAGAAAGTCGGGCGGGACAGACTATATAATACCCTACACCTCCCTACCAACGTGAATATTAGCATTGCGATAAGAATTTGGCAGTGTTCATACAAGTAATAAGAAAACTTCCTCTTCCGAATTTCGTACTTATCGGATTCGTTCGATCGGATCGAAAATACGGTTTCTACAGCGCTTACGTGTCAAATCGGGTATAACATATATATTGGTACTATATTTAAATCTGAACCGATTTTCCCCGAATTTGGTAGTGTTCATTCACGTAATAAGAAAACTCTCTCTGACGAATTTCGTACAGATGGGATGTATATGGGGACTATATCTTAATCTGAACCGATTTTCCCCGAAATTGGCAGTGTTCATTCATGTAATAAGAGAACTTTCTCTGCCAAATTTCGTACTGATCTGATATTAAATACAGTTTCTACAGCGCTTACATGTCAAATCGGGGGTAACATATATATGGGGGCTATATCTAAATCTGAACCGATCTTGGCCAATTTTAATTGGGATCGTCCTTGGGTTAAAAAAAAGCACAGTGCTAAGTTTTATCACAGACCATAAGTACGACCTGCACTTTGATTACAAGACAGACAGACGGGCATGGCTAAATCGACTCAGAAAGTGATTCCATGTCGATCGGTAATAAACGATTGGTCTATCTCTTTTCCATGGACGGATATAGAGTTCAGAGATTTTATCAAATAGATATTCTGTCTGGGAACCGTTTCATCGAACAATCATCTTCAGCGATGAGGTCCATTTCCCGATAAATGGGTCCGTCAACAAACACATGTGATCCAAGAGCGTCCAATGCATCCCGAAGAAGTCACTGTTTGCTGTGGATTTGGGGATGGCGGCGCCATCGGTCCATATTTATTTGAGAACGACATTTGGTCAGGCCATCAACGTCAACTGTGAGCGCTATAGGTCGACGATTACCAACTTCTTTAGGCACGAATTGAATGATTTGTACACCTGAGACATGTGGTTTCAGCTGAAAGGCGCCACGTGCCACAGAGCTCATTCTACATTGGAAATTCTGCACGAGCGAGAGAGCGTGGTCATCTCACGTGGTGTTGATGTTAGACTTTTTCTTGTGGGGGTTTCTTAAGTCACAGATCTATGCGAATTTGCCATAAGAAGAAGAGCTTACAGAGGCATGTCTACACATTCGAGTTATCCTGGAGCGTGTAAGGTAGTTCCTAGTCTTGCAAGATCGTCTGCTTTGCAGTTACCTCGTATGTATCTGTGGCCATATCGGGCTTAGTACATAGTAAAGACATGCCGAATATTGCTAGCGGCATTTAAATGTAGTATAACATTTAGTGCCACAGTTGGTGCCGTTCTCAACGCACCAATGATACATATGGCAACCATTCGCTGAACTTTGCTTAGTAATGTGCAGAAGGTGGGAATCGAAATTTTAAAGTTCCCAAAGGGATATGTGCAACTGTTGGTACCTTATCTTATATCTCCTGCTGAAAAGAACTAGATCTGTCTTGGTCGGGTCAAGACAGATCTACCAGAAGCCCATCTTGCGGTTGTATGAACTGCCTGTTGTTGGATGTATCAAAGAGGCTGATAAATCTATGTAGGCCTGCTGTCAACCCCAGGGTTGCTGGAACCGTAATTACAGCTGTTGTATTACTGTATTATATTCCATACACGAAAGATATCCTTGAATAAAGCTGACTAGATCATGCAGGTTTCGGTTTATTTGCCCTTACTGTAAGCATGCTGTTGACTAGACAATGGGTATTCTGGATATATGTGTGTTGCTGCCGTGCTGTAAACACCTGGGTGAATACTTGCGTCGACCAACGCCCCCACGCGCAATGTACATAAGTACCAATCAATTCCGTGTGTCTGGACACTTTTGCCCCCCTTCTTGGTTAGCAGCGGATCCCATCTAAAACTTCTTGCCATTCTATTGGTCCTGACACCCGGTTGGTTTGCAACTCCACATCCGAGAATATTCTCTCCCAGCGATTTTGGTTTCAACCACAGCCACCACGTTGCACCCAATAGGGCCCTCGCCAATAGTCAGGCCGGAACCTGCGTCCCGAGGGCTTTCCTGACTCCCGTGGCAGCCGAGTCGAAGATACTACCAGTTAGACTCCAGCAAATCTAGGACTGGTGACCAGTCTGGGATCACTGTCGAGTCCCCATCCTGGGAATAGATGGGAACTATAGATGCGTAGATCCCCCGCTGTTGATTGGACTGTAGCCTACGATCAATTTCTGTCCTAATGTAACTATTTTTTTTATCTATCCACGGTTTTAATGAGAAATGACGATAAACTAATCGACCAAAAATCCTTAGCTACTGTATGAGCCGGCTTTTGGGATGAAAACAACCTTGAATGCTCATATCACATAGACCTGATTGATACAGCATGTGTATATCTCTCTGAGCTAGGGAGCAGTTGTAGCAGGCACTGTCTGTAGCTCCGCCGGCGAGACATTGTTTGGTCCTGGCGTCTCATAAGTTTTAAAGCCTTTGAGAGTATAAAGAATTCTAGACCCGGTTACAATTTAAATGCCTCTTCAGAGTTGCCCGGAAAATGTATATCTAGTGCAATTACTGTCATATTTATCGATGTACCCAATAGCTTCCTGTAGCACTTCTTCAGCATAACTAATTGGGACGACCACCGGCATGGTCGATGTTGGCCCCTTGGCCCCTAACTAGTGTTACCGATGTTTTCAATAATTGCCTTCGTCATTTTAACTGTATTACGGATGAAATCTTGGGAACGCAAGTTATTGTGTTTTCTTAAAGAGCAATCAATACTTACTTGAGTCCAATAGTTTTTGTGTTCTTTGCAATTCTTTTTCGGATTCCTTTTTATGTTCCATAGCCTTGTGCGTCTCTATGAAGGCCAATCGTTGTCCTCTGTCTGTTAAATACTTGGTGTACATGCCGGCCACATTAATGGCCGAGTAAAGAATGAAATTGGCAAAGATTTGAAATGCAATACAATTGGATTTCTGTAAATTAATCAAAAAAGGAGGGGCAATACATTAGACAAAGTCCCGACGATGAAGATGTAATGTATTGCCATGAACATCCTTCCGCTAACTACATTGTCCTCCAGGAGCATTTTTGACATACATGCATGTACATCACTCAAGGCGTAAGGGATACAGAACACTAAACAGGAAGAGTCGATATTTCCTTCATACTATTATGATAGAAAGCTGTTCCAGCCTTCTCGGTGTTTGGTGCTCTTTCTCTCTCTATCTCCCACTCAAGGAGGACCAGCGGCGGAGAAATGTTGTCGGCATCTCGTTATTTATTCATTTATTCGTTGCTTCGTTGATCGATTTTCTACTTACTTCGTCTTCCTGTAGTTTAATTATGGTTATTACTGTTAGATGGCAACTCGCTGTGATGGTGCCACCCACAACGCACCACTTGAGCGGCAGAGGCAGCATGGCATATGGGACAAATATAACAAACAAAATGTACCATATGAGGTACTCCCGGTCGGCAAATCCCACCCCCTCGCCAACGAAACCTGCAATTGAACTCGGAATGTATTCAAATAATGTACAGTGGGTCGAGGGTCAGTGAAATGTCATCTGAATTTTTGTTTGTTTTTTTGTAGGGTACCGGAGGTTCAATCTTTGGACATTACTGGCATGCAATTGAGTTCCAATGGAGGTTAAAAGATGATGCGAAATATCATCTGCTTACCTTGAATGTTGAACAGGATCCAGGTACATACAGCTGCCCAGTGGAGGTAATTGTTAGCGAAACAGCGCCAATAACCGAGAAAGCAAATTGACATGTTCGACAGGGCACAGCACACCGACCACGTTACAGCCGTTGCCACATTAACTTTCTGCAATGGGAATATCACAGGGAGTACAAATGTGGCCCACGATCATTTCATCTGATGGCATAAAACTTACCACCTCAATTTTTGTCTCGGCCTCCTTCAGAAACCAAATCATGGCTAGGACCACTTTGAGGATAAAATCCACTAGATTGACAATAATCAGAGATTTCTGTCGTTGGCGGTGAGTGTAGGTGAGATAGGCGCGTTCCAGTGAGGTCTGCCTAAATGAATTTGTCAATGACGGACACAAGATACCCTTGACCACATTCCCACTCTTGAAAGCCGAATATGTATCATTGTTTAGAAGACGTGGTGAGGGTGGTTTGCGGCCATTTTCTTCGGCATCAAAATCTGTAGGAAAGTTGCTACATGTTACCTTAACACATACGAGACATGAAGGAACGATGAAAACATCTTAACTTACCTAAATCCGTGTTTCCAAACACATTACAGCTCTCGGTTCGTCTCTTTGGGGCATAGCGAATCTTCCTCTTCATTATACGCACGGATTGAACACGCAGGGGTACTCCGGACATGATTCTAGGCTCGCGGAAACTAGCTGCTAGAGTTGAACAGGAGTCGCGCAATGAGGACGGCGTCTCATCGTCCATCTGTGCTCCATCGCCGGGCAGACGTGGTATTTTAGACATATCTTCGAGATTCTGTGTTTAGGTGACCCAATAAAGCAATTCTGTGATTATCTCCAATTTAGAATGTTCTAAATATTACCTCAATGTTTTCTGTGATGTCGACTTTGGCATCCGCTTCGGAATCCTTATCCTCGATGACCTCACTGCCGTCATCCATGCGTATGCATCCATTAACCAGTTCATCCTGTTGGTTACAGTGCTCATTGGCATATTTGGAGTCATTGTCGTCAATATGTACTTCAATAGCTTCATTTGTTAGACCGCCTTCATATTCATTGTTATCCTCATCATAGATTTCATCTCCGGTTCCATTCGTCGTCGGGTGCCGTTGTGATGTTGGACTTCCACTTCCGTCTCTCATGGTGTATGACAAAACATTGCCAATGGAGTTGAAGGACTTTTTTACGGCCGCTTTGGCTGCGTGCTGCTGCGGAGATTGGCTAAGGTTGTGTCTGTGTATCTCACCGGAAACCAATTTGTTGTCATCGTCATCCATAATGCGCTCCTCTGGACTTCTATTGGAGAGAGAGCGAGATAGAAATAGTATTAATTTGTGTTTTTGTTGAATATAAAAATTTGGTTCTTTCTCTTAGTTTTACGGAAAGCTTTTAATATATTGAAACAAAAGGACGATATTCACCATTAACCATTTGAACTTCGGTTTTGTGAATGTACACATAACATAATATATCTATTAATCCATGAACGACGATACGAGCTGAAGGTTTGGTTTCGCTGAAAATAACTTAATTTTGACTGGTCTTAATTAGATAAATACAACACTCTGTGGTACGGGTTATGTTTGTTTTGGCGGTACATTTTTGTAAATACTGTCTAAAAATACTGAAGCTAGATCCACCTTAAGCACTTTATTGCATCACAGATGAAGCCGATGCAATTACTCAAAATCGGTTCAGATTTAGATAAAGCGCTCATGTATGGGTTCTTCCCGATTTGGCATAGAATCGGTATAGAAGCCGATGCAATTACTCAAAATCGGTTCAGATTTAGATAAAGCGCTCATATATAGGTTCATCCCGATTTAGCATAGAATCGATATAGAAGCCGCTTTCTTCCATAGATATTTATGAAATTTGAAAGATATTGGCAATTAAGCTCAGATTTAAATATATAGTCCCATAGTACATATGTACTTCATAATTTATTGCCTAAGCGTCGTAGAAGTTAAATTTTGCATCAGATAATAATTTTATGAAAATCCGTTCAAATTTATTTATGATTATAGAAAATCGGTACTAGACATGAAGTTTCTCAGTATCTTCCAGTCATATCCTCTGAGATGAGTCAAGTCTGGTAGTGTATCGAACTCGAAAAATCGGGATATTGCATGTGTGAAAGCCGGGCATTGGTACAGGAAATGTTCCGTCGTTTCGATGTATTTCCTGTATGCCCTGCATTCGCCGATTTCTGCTATTCCTATGCTATGAAGATGTGCCTGTGCCTTACTAATCCCGATTTGGGTCACCCCACGGTATCTTTGCAGTTGCTTCTTCAGTTTTGAGAGCCATCAATTTCAATTTTCTAACTTTATTACTCGAAGTTCTTTCTATGCCCTTTAAGGCCAAGCTGTTTGCTCATTCATTTCCAATCACACCGTTGTGCCCCGGTACCCAGAAAATACGCAGTTGACCATGGACTGAGTATTTATCGTTCTTTTACAGTCTAACACTGTTCTGGATTTGACCTTTTCCGATGCTTTGATCGCCATTTGGCTTTGTGGTATTACTGAGCCAGTGAACACGCTCCGTGATTGCTCGAACTTCTGCTTGAAATACTGTGTTATGGTCTGGGAGGCGGAAGTAAAGTTCGATTTCTGGTTCACCAATAAAAAGTCCCAGACCCGTCCTTCCTCCTAGCCTGGACCCATCAGTAGTGTATCAGCTGATTCCCATTGGCACATGAGCTAGTGTTCCGTTTTGACAGGAGCGTCTGTCTGGCACGAACGCGGCTGTAAGCCGCACTTCAGGAATGCGATCGGAGATTTCCGTTGTTTGACCGACCAGTGATTGTAATATATTCTGATGTTACGACTTGTGGTCTTGATTTATCCATTCGCCCATCATTTGTAGACGTCTTGCTGTGAGGGCCGCCTCATACTTTATACGAATATTAATTGGTTGGATGTGCAGTATAGTCTCCAACGCTCTTGTTGGTGCGGTTCTAATTGCCCTAATTGCTTATGCCTAGAAAAATTCACGTTTTGCTATGGTATTACGTTGTACTTCTTGTCCATTGATGTCCACCACACTAGGTTATTATTGGTCTAATCACGCTCATGTAAAGCCAGTGTGTCATATTTGGACGTAGTCTCCATTTTGAACTTATAGCTCTTCTGTACAACGACCAACATCTCTGGGCCTTGGTAACTCTTTCTTCAATATGATCTTTCCAAATCAGTTTCTGATTCAAGATTACTCCCAAGTATTTTACCTTTTTAGATATGGCAATATTCTTATCCAGGAATCGAGGCACGGTAAAAGGTTGGATCTTCGTTTTCTTTGGAAATAGACACTTTCTGTTTTGTCTGGGTTAACATTTTATCACCTTGGTTGTGCTATGTTAGGTGCCTACTCAGCTCTTCTGCATAGTAGGTTTGGATGTATGCCCCGTAGAAGTATTACAACGTCGTCCGCATAACAGACTGGTTTAAGCCCTTCATTGGTGAGGGGATTAAAGAGACTGTGTATCGTTGTAACCCATAGGAGAGGCGATAAAATGCCCCCCTGAGGTATAATACGATTAATCTTGTCTCCAGTTTTTACGTCATGTGACCCACAAATAATCCACCTATTCCTTATCATATTGTTGATCCAGTTTATCAGAGCCCGGTCAACCTGAAACTCGTCTAACGACCGGATAAGTATATCGGTCTGAACTTTGTTAAAAGCGCTTTCAATGTCTATACAAACGGCAAGTGTGTACATTTCTTCACTGAAGGACTGTTCTATATGGTGTACTACCTCATGTAGGGCTGTTTCCACTGATCTTCCCTTAACATTTGAGTGTTGCTTGAATTTTAGCTTGTCATCGGTTATCTTACTTTTGATTATGTCGTCAATTATTCGCTCCATTTTTTTTTAACAGTAAAAAGTTAGGCTAATAGGTCGATAAGACTTTGAGATCGTATAACTCGCCTTGCGAGGCTTGGGTATAAAGAATACCCTTGATTCCTGCCAATTTTTTGGGGTATATGCATGAGTTAGGCATGCAGTGAAAACTCCAGCCAGATGAGTTGATACCAGATCCACCTCATTCTGAAGAAGCCATGGAAATATTCCGTCCGGTCCCGCAGCCTGGAAAGGTGAGAAGCTTTTTATTGCTTCTCCAACCATAGCATCTGTTATATCCGTAATAGGTACATGATGCATCACATTTTCGTAAAACTCTTAACGACTCGTTACAAACCGCATGTCCCAAACAGAAACTAAGGGGCAAACAACGGCCGAAATGGTGGTCGTCACAATTTGTTATGCCAGCGAAATTGTAACCGAATCTAGAATTTTTTGGGCTATGAAAAGCTTTAAACCTTTTAAGTCGCCAGGACCAGAAAATGTTGCGCCAGCGGAGCTACAGGCAGTAGCTGACACAATTACTCCCTGACTCAGAGAGATATAAACATGTTGTATCAAACAGGCTTACATACCAACACAATGGAGAGAACCAATAGAGGGGGATTCCAATAACATAAATCCAGCCGCTATAATTACGGCTATAGATACACTGGGGGTGACAGCAGCATACGTTGGTTCATTCATAACCTTCTAAATAAGAGACGCATTTCAGCTAGTTTAGGGTCAACTGGCCTCCATAGATTTGTCAGAGGGTGTGTTCTGTCTCCTCTGCTATGGAATCTCTCCATGAACTATATTTAGCTTTCTCTGGAGATGATGGGTGTCAGAGTTCTTGTTTATGCAGATGACGTGGCAATAGCTATTAGAGAGAAGTTTCTGTATACTCTCAGAGACAGCAGGCACTTCATACAACCGCAAGATTGGCTTCCGGTAATGGTGTTGATGTTAACCCGACCAAGACAGATCTAGTTGCTTTACCAGGAGAAATAAGGTACCACGCGTTACACCTGTCTCCTTGGGGATAGTGCAAAATACTTATATATTTTACTAAACAGGAAGTTGCACTTCAACCCATCCTTTCAGCGGAATGGCTAAATTGATGTGCTGATCAAAGTCGGTATAAATATTTTCTCTGATAGTCAGGCTGCTATTAAGTGCCTGGAAACTATATTCCTGAATTCATAAACTGCCCTCGTATGTTGCAGATCTCGTAACGGGATGGGCGAACAGTTAAATATTCACCTGATATGGGTGCCAGGCCACAGTGACATACCAAGGAGCCGCAAGGCAGTGAAATTGCAAGACTATGAACTACCTTACACGCTACAGGGGACCTGGAACATGTGTGAATTCCTCTAGCGACCAGCAAGCTCATCTTGTAAGATAGTAAACTTATGGAAAAAAATGACAAGTGGTAACTAGTCAGGAACTGCATACATTCCAGGCTGATGTCAAAACGGCATAGACTCAAAACGTACCAAAGCACTGCTATTGTTGACGAGAACGGACGTCTGACTAATCGAGTCTGTCAATGCAGCTAACTGTCTCATTGGACGGCACGCACAGAAATTGAAGGTCTGGCATAATGTCTTTTGCAGAAGCTGTGGAGACGGAGAGGAGGAGGAATCAATAGATTACATTCTGTGTCAATGCCCCGCTCTCTCTAGAAGGCGGCATACAACCTTGGGTTCATATTTCTTTGATGAGTTAGCTAACTTGACTGATGTTGGAATCCGCCAACTTTTGAGCTCTTCATAGCAATCCGATTGGTCCAACGGGAGGGCCTTGGAATATCTTATATTTCCCCTTACGTCCCTGTGGTAACGCAATGGACAATGTGATTCTGTTTTAGAATTGAATTTTACTGCCCAAAAGTCATTTTTTTGTCATCGCCGATTTCTAAAATTGTAATGCCATTCAATAACAACATATTGAGACTCGGGTAGCCAAAAAAATAGATCAAATTATTTATTATTGTGACCTGTAGCTTGATTACCACAGACGGACGGACATGGCTAAATCGTCTTAGAATTTTACGACGATTAAGAACATACATATATACACTATATGGGGTCTCAGATCAATAGTTAGAGGTGTTACAAACGGAGTGACAAAATGAATATACCCCCCATCCTATGGTGGAGGGTATAAAAAGAAGGAAGATGTTATAAGTTACGTTCAAAGCAAAGTAAATTCCTCAAGCATCGAAATACAATTGGAACTGCAAAATAAAGTAAATATTTTCATCAACAACTTAACTAAGCGCTATAAGCAAGTTGGATGGAATAAACATACATTTTATAAGACCTTTGCAATATGGTTAGAGGGCGAACTTAGTGTCCAAGTATCTTCAGAAAGTAAAAATCAAAACAATTGTGGGAGACGACCAAAATCACTCGGCAACTGTAGCGATAGATCTAAAAGGCGGAAACTTAAGGATATCAATGAAGAAATCGGATGTGAAACTATTGCAGAATGCTTGTTACATCAATTGCGATCACAAAAACAACGTACAAACGCCGAAATAGTTGAAAATGTTTTAATCGCTAGTCCTCTGAAAACGAAACATATTATTAAGAGTATTCCAACTCCAAGCAATGAAAAACAGTTCTCAAATGAAAAGGCATTAGCATTATTTTTGGATTTGAAGTTAACAAAACACCAATATACATAGCTCAGGTTGCGTGCGATTGAAATCTGTATCCATCATATCATCACATACTTGCTGCTAAAAATTAATGTATGCCACCAACGGACACTATTAAAATCACATCCAGTTCGGCAGAGGTAAAACTTCAAGACCTACTTAATTATACAGCTCAACGCTTGCTACAATCATTTAAAGGACATGATTTGAAGAAATATGGGAACTGCAAGTTTACTCTCTTTTGCAAATGGGGATGTGATGGTTCTTCTGCACAAAAACAATACAAGCAATCTGTATCATTTGTGCCATTGCGATTGATAAAGAATTTGGAAGACTCGGAACCTTCGACCACTACGGTGCAGACAAAGGTTATTTGGAAAAATCAAACACCATCTTCTACGAAATACTGCAGACCAATCAAATTTGAATTTAAAACAGAAAAGAACCCAAATTACAAGACTGCAGCCATTAGATGCAGAAATCGAAGGCCAGACGATTGAAGTTAACTACCAATTAGTGCTAACCGTGATAGATGGAAAAGTTGGCCAGGCTTTGACTGACACAAAGGCTTCATCCAGCTGCATTATATGTCAATCTACATCAAGCAAATTAAACCAAGTCCCTGAAAAATCAGTAGATAATACTGACGCATATGAATTTGGATTATCGCCTCTACGATCAATAAGAAACAATTACACCAACAAGGCTTTAAGAAATTTAAAAAAGAAACATGTTCAGGATGAATTTCTCAAATGTGGGTTGATTATAGACCAACCAAAACAAGGATCAGACAATACCAATGATGGGAATACAGCAAGAAGGTTCTTTTCTGATCCCGAAAAAGCATCTGAAATAACTGGTGTTGATATAAATCTCATTTCAAGATTTAAAACAATTATCGATGTACTTGCGTGCCATAAACAAATTGATGCTAAAAAATTTAATGAATATACCAAGGAAACTGCACGAATATAGCATATCAAATATTCATGGAGAAATATGTCAGCAACAAAATTCATTATCATTGAGCAGATGTCATTAAGCATCATTTGGTACCAATCGGAGATCTATCAGAGGAAGCCCAGGAAAAAAAATAAGGATTACAGGTTTTATAGAGAGCACAATACCAGAATAAAATCTCGATTGTACAAACGAAGATCTATTTAATATTTTGTTGGCAACGTTAGATCCCCTCATCTCTAGCATTCGAAATCAATGGAAAGTAGAACATCGGGACTTAGATGAAGATGCAAGAGGGCTGTTAGAGGATAGAAATAATAAGGAACAAAATATGGAATATTTGCAGGCAATTTTTCAACCGAACGAATAAAAGTTATAATTTACTTTTTGTTGTTACATAAATAAGTAAAAAAATGATTTTCTCTAATGTTGTTCAAATACAAAATATAAAAAATGTTTGCTATACAAGGTGTTTTTTTTAATATCGAAGAAATTTGTTTGTCGAAAAAAAATTTTGTTTTAGCTTTACAAAATTTATTATTAAAATGGTTTATTTATTAACGTATGACATTCTTTTAATAAATAAAGAGGATGAAAACAAAACAAAACCCGACTTTTCCATGATAAATATTAAAAAAATCTAAAGTTCAACTTTGACCTTGAATTCTTCAATTACTGCTGACCCGATTTTATTGAAATAAAAACTGACTTACTAAAATATCTCTATCGGTTCCAAAGTTACAGAGTTTTGGCCAGTAAAAAACGATTCTGAACCACTGTGCAGGTATACTGACGCCAGGAACATGCTCCAATAACCTTGCCTCAGAACAGTTGCTGCCGTTGTTAACAGCTCTGGAGAAAAAAGAAAGCATAAGCTTTTATGGCACAAAATACAAGTCCTAGGACGAACACCTGTGAGAGCGTAAAAAGGCTGTAGTTCACATGGTTTAATCCAAGAACCTTGTTGCTAGTAGTCCGTGATACCTGGATCAAAGTAATATGGACCCTGCATTTATTTATTATGCCCATCAGAGCGTTGGATGCTGTTTCGCTCCGGTGGAGTTTTATATCATAGTCCTTCCAGTAAAAGTCTCTCTTGTGAGTCGTCTATCCTATTTGGCGGCACTTTCCCTTATTATTTGGTAGTGAGTCATTCTTATCCTTCAGTTCACTACCTTTCTTATATACTTCCATTATTCGTACTTGGGAGTTGGAGTTAGTCTTTTTCACTCCCTTATTATTGTGATTCGTTGTGTCGCTCTTTTTATTTTGATCACCACCTTTGCTGGGAACATTCTGCAAATTGTGGGTACTACTGGTAAACTGGAGGTGTTATAGCCTACGTACACATCGGATTTTGGCAGTGTCTCACTTATCTCCGTCAGTAAACTACCAGTGTTTGCCGCTTCAGACGGTATATTTGTAGTTGGACTCGATTCATATGTCCTGTCAATCGGGACCTTTCCAATTTTGAAAAAGACTGAATCATGGCCTTTAACTTGACAATATTGTTAACAGGAACCAATCAATTTCAAGTATTGCAAATAAATATTGCATTTTGTTTTGTCTTTATCTTCTTTAATGTTTACTGATTCGTATATTCGCTCTTGTTTTATACTTTCCAAAAACATATGATTTGTATTTTTGACAAATAATATTTTTTGGCCATAATTTTTGTCTCAGATAGCCTACTTCATATTATGGAAAGGTATTCGATTTACTTCATAAAGGAATTTCTTGTTGGTCAGAGATGCAGGGTCGTCTTTCTAAAGAATCTCAAGGATCCTGAGAAACGTGCTCCGATCATTGAAGGACGGGTATGCTTGCCATGGAAAACCGAAGTGCCAGGTAATGTTGCCTCTTTAAAAGAGGTCGTTGAACCACTAGGCTTGTTGTTAGGTTAGGTTAGATTAGAGTGGCGGCCTGAAAACAGACTCACTTAGACTACCCAGTCCACTATGTTACCACAGAGACGTAAGGGAAAACATAAGCTATCCTAGTCCCTTCCGATGAACCAATTTAATTGTTTTAAAAATCTCAAACGGACTCCAACATCAGCCAAGTCAGCTAACTACTCAAAGAAATAAGAGCCCAAGTTGGATGCCGCCCTCTAGAGAGAGCGGGGCACAGACACAGAAGGTGTTTTATTGATTCCTCCTCCTCTTCGTCCCCACAGCCTCTGCAAAAGTCATTATGCAAGACCTTCAATAGGCCGGGCCACATCAGCCTGGAATGTATCCAGTTCCTGACTTGTGACCACCTGTCATTTGTTGCCGTAAGTGCACTATCTCTCAAGAGGAGCTTACAGGTTGCTAAAGGCATGCCCACATGTTCCAGGTCTCCTGGAGCGTGTAAGGTAGTTCCTATTCTTGCAAGTTCATCTGCCTTGTGGTTCCTTGGTATATCCCTGTGGCCCGGCACCCATATCAGGTGAATATTGAACTGTTCACCCATCTCGTTAGGAGATCTGCGACAGTCGAGGCCAGTTTTTGAATTCAGGAATATAGTTTCCAGGGACATGATATCAGCCTGACTATCAGAGAAAATATTTATACCAAATTTGGTCAGCACATTAATTTTCAGCCATTTCGCTACCTCTTTAATAGTTAAGATTCTGCCTGGTAAACACTACAGTGATCAGTATAGAAGTTATTAAATCTACTCCGTCCTGAGATACGACCATTCCATTCTGATCTATCAGGTAGAAGAGTGAGATACTTCTTGTCAAAGAGTGGTTCAGTCATAGTGTAATCAACAGTCCACGGAAGGTCAGGCATTCTGTTTAGAATGACACTATGTCCGTAGCCTTTTCCTGACCATAGCGACAGTTCCCTGAGTCGAATCGCAGTACATGCGGCATATTGCACTGTCGTAATATCTAGCGGCTATAACAAATAACGGTGTTGTTATAGCCTCGTCGTCTGCGTCCGCTAGAAGCTCATCCTCACAGGATTCTTCCGATGAAGGGCTTCTCGACACATCCAGACACATCGGTAAAGGGTGAAACGCAAGATCCCGCCAGATGCTGCTCCGATACTTGCGAAGAAGGAGGTTCTTTATTAGATACTACGCCAGTGTTATCTGAAGGAGTACGAGTATTTTTCGAATTTCCTCACTCATCGCTCTTTTACACCTTAAGTCGGATTTTGCTGAACCCATATAAAAGGCATGGGCCTTCGGATTTGACGAGGTGGGGTAGAGACATCGGAGGCACGCAGTATAAATGCTGCTTGCCTCCGCTGCCCATCCGTTTCATCCAATCGACCGACCTTTCAGTGGCCAGTTGGAAGGTCGGGTTTGCAAACCTTTAGGATCTTAGTCGCGGATTTCACATCGGCTGGTATAGCCGGGATCCTCCTTGTAGGCAACATTCAGCGCCGCACCCGGCCAGATTACACCAATTTTCTTCAAAGCGCAGCGATAGCACTCAACAGAGCGCACGTCACTAAATCATATTAGTTTTATGCGGCCCTGATCCCAGCCTCCGTGGACACAATCGGTAGCCGAACCCGGCATCTCCTCAAGAACATCGAAGGAACAGAGCTACTTTATCTCACTCCACCTGCTCTTGGGGATGTTGCCGTCTTCCTCTCCCCTGTTGGTGACCGCCACAGGCTTGCCAGTTTTTTTTAGTGCCGAATCCCCAAATTTTTATTTTTTATCCCCTAAATCCCCAAAAAAAGATTTCTCATCTCCAAAAAAATCCCCAGATACTATTTTAACTCATGTGAATGAAGTATTTTAAAATGCAATGTATTTTGTACTAAAATTCATTTTGTTTGTAGAAAACGTACGTTTTAAATATTCATTATATCAAATATATCTGATTCAAAGTCTTCCATCTCATCTACATCATCTAATATTTTGTACATCTTTCTGGTATTAGGTTAGGTTAGGAAATACACTTAAGCCATGGACATGGGACGTTCTGGTATTAAAAGTTTTATATTTTCTGCCAATGGACTAAATAATTGGCAAAAAGGTTAATACTAGCGATGCCAGTTCTTTTGAGCTGGACCATCATAATCCTGATACAAGTAAACTTTAGTAGAAAATGAGCTTAAATTGTTCGTAATGTCGTCTCCGAAGAATTCTTTCCATTTTATAAAGCACATTTTGTTTCCATTGAGATTTATAAATATCTATAGAAATACATTGCAATTACTACAGGTAGTCTATTTAAGTCGTACTCTAATACACTGCGAGAGCGTTAGTCAAAGATTCTTTTTGTACGAACTTTTGACACAATTTTTAACAGAAAATACTAATTTTAACATAAATGAAGACATGTAATAATAAGAATTTGCAATCCCCACCAATTCCCCGGATCCCCAAACCAAAAAATATATCCCCATTTACAAAGAAAAATCCTAAAATTGGGGATAAATCCCCTAAACTGGCAGCGCTGGACCGCCACTATCAAACTGTCCTTATTAACGTCAGCGAAGGACCGAGGAGCAGCGTTACCACTAAACCCTTTGGTCCTTTTGGATGCCTGCGGTTCATCTGGAGAGCGCAGCCTTTTAATTGGCTGCTGCCGTATGAAAGTTGAAGCGGTATTCTGTTCTTCAGTAATACTCCGTGCCCACTTTGGGGATTCTCTTCTCTCGGTTCGAATCTATGTGTGTGTTTTAATTGAAAGTGGTTAAGAGTAATTAGGGTTACCGTATATAAAATAAATAAAGTCGCACAAAAAGGGACCTACTTTTTTAAACATTTGTATGTGATTAGCAATTATGTTTTTTTAATTATATGCGTTAAGAGATTGATTTTTGATAGCATAATATTTGTACTTGTATTTACAGAATTAGCTATAGTTGAACCCAGCACATTTCTTTTGAAAAATAAATAAAAAGTGTTGTATGGTATCCTGCTTAAAATGTGTTTTGGTACATTCCTCTTGATATGTATTGGATTTCATAAATATTAATTATTTTGGAAATCTTGTTCTGTTATTTTCTGATATGATATAAAAAAAATACTCGTATAATAAAATTTACAAGAAAATAACAGAATTATCGAAGGATTATAGTGTTTCCAGACCCCTTTATTTCTGTTACCATAACTCAAAAGGGGATCATTTTATTTTTCTCTTGTTAAATTCATTTTGCTGATGGTAAAATTTTAAGTACATTTCCGTATTGTAAGTAAATTTTGTCTAAAACGTATGTAAACAAATGTTTCAAAACTCCTAAATACTTCACCGAAGCTGGAAACAGATCGTGTCTATATTATTGATTCTTGGAATTAGGAAACAAAGGAGTCAACATGTATAAAAACTGACATCAGACTTTATTATTCTCCAATGCAAATGGTACAATATATTTTTTTTGGTTTAAAGAATGGGCCTGACAGTATACTCGTATAACGGGTGTTTTTTTAGCTCCATAAGAACTTTCGGTAACTATGGTTTGACAACTGATAATGTCAAACTGTCTTCGTATTTCTGTTCAGACTTGTTTGGCAAGTCATCATGAATCGTTTAACGTCAGAACAACGCTTCCAAATTGTTGAAATTTACTTTGAAAATAGAATTTGTTCGCGAAGTTCAAATCAAGGAATTATGTTTAGTGATATGGCTACGTCAGTGAACAAAATTGCCGTATTTGGAGCGAAGACAATCCTCAAGCTGTTAAAGAATCATTATTACATCCATTAAAATAGACTTCTTGGTACGATTTAGACGCTGGCGGCGTTATCGGTACTTATTTTTTTCGAAATGAGGAGGGAGCTGCCATTACTGTGAATGGCGAGCGCTATCGAGTCATGCTGACAGATTTTTTTTAATTAATCAGCTAAACATCAACGACATTTGGTTCTAACAAAACGGTGCAACTTGCCGAACAGCGCGATAACAATTCTTGAAGCAAGCCACCCACCATTGACGCCATAGGCCAGATTTATTTGAAAAAGTTGTACAAAATTTGACTGATCGAATGGACCATGGCTGATGAAAGCTGCTACCAAAAAAAATTTAATAACTTTTTTTCTATTAAATGAATCTGGTTAATTTTTTTTTTTTTATTTTGCAGATTGATTTTTAGATTTAACAAAAATGGATAACTGGGACACTGAAACAAGAATTTGGGTTGTCCGCCGCTATTACGCACTGAAGTCCGTAGTTTCGGTTCAAAGAGAGTATAGGGGCACGTTTGGCGGCAATCCTCCGAGCAGATGGACCATAAACAATTTTTCCGAGCATGGGACAGTCAACAGAAGACCTTACCATCGAAACCCTTCAGTTCGAACGGAGGAAACAATCGCTGCTGTAGCTGATGCCATACAAAACAATCCAAGAGTTTCGACAAGAACCTTATCTGCTCAAATGGGTATAAGCAGACAGTCATTGCAGTCAATTATGCACAACGATTTTGAGTTATTCCCATATAAAATTCAAATGGCCAACAAAGTGAACTCAGCAGACTTCCCGATTCGCTTGGAATTTTGCCAGAAGATGCTTCAAATGGTGGAAGAGGTCGGAAACATGTTGAACTGTCTTTTCATGTCTGACGAGGCGCCCCAGGTCGCCTGACCTTAATGCACCTGACTTTTTCTTGTGGGGTTATTGCAAACAGGAAGTCTGCAAAGCAAAACCAACAAATTTGAATGAACTAAAGCAATCCATTCGAGAAACAAATCTCAACTCTCCAAGCAGTAATGAACAACTTTTTGGTAAGATGCCGCACATGCATCAACGAGCAAGGGGGCATTTAAATTCCATTATTTTTAAAACTAATTAAGCTATATTTAATAAAATTTAATGAGCTTTAACATGAATAAAAGAAAACTGAATTCCATACACTGAAAAAAACTTATTTGAGTTTCTTAATGTAGCAATATTCATCAGCCACCCTGTATGTTGAAAATCCTATAAAAAAAGTAAATGCCATGAAATTATACCGAGCATTGACTGTACACCATTTTTTTATAAAAAATCTGGAACTCATACTAACAATGTCCAGATTTACACTAGGATATTTTTTTCAGCAGATTATCCGCTAATTCTCTTTTAAACTTGTCTCTGCGTTTAGACACGTAATATTGTTTCGGATATTCCTGTGTGAATTGTTGTTGTTTCAAAGTGCGAGTGAAAAACACAAAACGTTCAGCCCGATAAGCCCGAGTACAGGAGAGTTTTTCCCCCTCTTGCCGACTGCCTCTCTCTCCAACAAAACGCCGATAATCCGCTGAACAATCAGCCAGTGTAAATCGGGACAATATTTATCTATACAGCAATCCCTCGATTTGCGTCGTCTCGACTTACGTCGTCAAAAAATGGTTTCTACTAACTTCGATTTCCGTCGTCATTCGATTTACGTCGCCTCCTTAGTTTGAAAACAAACAAGTCAAAGCGTTAAGTTCGGCCATGCCGAATCTTATGTACCCTCCACCATGGATTGCACGTGAAACTTTACGGGTACTAATAAACTCATTAGTACTAATAAACACCTCATCCTATAGTGGAGGGTAAAAAAAAACGGGGAACGCCAATTTTGCGCCGGTGTGGGTGGTTGTTTATTGTCTATTTTAATTTACATACTCGTATTTTGTAAATTCGTTCGTGTGTTGTTGGAAACTCGGCGCACAGAAAAACGTGTTCGAAGCGTAAAAGTTGTCAGAATTCTGGATCCCAATTGAAGAAACAACGAAAACTTATTTCACTAAAAATAACAGAGGTGAACAAAGCTTTGAATATTGCCAGTGCAATAAGTTTGCCACAGACAACAATAGGATCAATAATACAAATTGGAGATACAATTCGTTCAAGTAAGTACATCTGCAGCTGGAACATTCCTCTTAAAAAAATAAAAAAAACGAATACCATTTTTGGTGAAAAAATGGAGATGGCGTTAAGTCTGTGGACCTAAGCGAAAACAATATTAGAGGAAAGTTTTGCTGCAGGAGCAACAATTTCGGAGGACAGATTTACTCTTCCTCTTAGGGGTAATGTAACTGGAGACCATAAGCTAAAATCGTTATTGATATATAACTCTGAAGCCCCCAGAGCCATAAAAAATATTTCCAAAGAATTATTATTTGGATGTCAAATAAAAAAGCTTGGATGAAATCGAAATTTTAGCAATTGGTTTAAAATTAATTTTTGCCCTGTGATTAAAAAATATTGTGAAAAAAACAATTTGTCCCAGAAAATACTAATTCCTGTTGACAATGTATCAAGCACACTGATAGAAAAAGCTTCGTCATTCGCCAAAAGTCAGCTAACGTACGGATAATCCTATTGATGAATTTGTTCGTCGTCCTGACGAATCTCTGTTTAATCTCTGGAAACTCTAGTTTCGAGGGTTATCGTTCGCTCCAGTCAGGCTTACGGATGGACGGACATACGTAAAATTACTTAATGTGTTCTAAACGGATTTCCTCCGCATAAACTTAGGGTCTTAGGCCACTCCTTTGATGCGTTACCCTTTTGCTATATGTTATATATGTATACACTTATTGATATTTGTATTATAAATCAAATAAATCCCCATATTTATCCCCTCACCTTAGATAGGGTATATATAATTTTTTTATTTATGAACACGATTCGTCGTAGGGATGATATGTAATCACCCTGCGGGGTTTTTTTATTCCCCTAAATAGTTCTTGTTTTAGTATACTTAAACAGAGATTCGTCATGGCGACGAACAAATTCATAGATAGGATTATCCGTACGTTAGCTGACTTTTGACGAAGCTTTTTCTATCAGTGCAGCACGATTAATTGAGAATATTTAAACAAGAACATCGACATTGTTTTCTTCCCTCCAAATACGACGCACGATGGGAAAATATGATGAAATATGCGCGCATAGGACTTTGAAAGCAACTACCAAAAATCAGTTTTTTGAAATCAGTTTTTAATGAAAATACCTTTAAATTTTATGAAAATATGTTCAGGCGATTTCGAGTTATGACCATTCAAAGTTTGTCTTTTTTCCTAATAAATGCAAATAACATTGCGATGATAAAATGTATATACTACAATGCTTGTAGAATTCGCGTTTGTTGGTGAAATTCGACCGGACTTTGTAACATATAATTAGGTTATATTCATCTTAATTTTTGTGTATAAGATGTATTTCTACGTCTTTAAATAAAGAGATATTTCGAAGAAAAAACACATTTTTTTAGTTTTTTTTAAAAAATTATCCACAGTAAATAGAATACAACTTTTTTGGATCACGTGGGTTCACTACCATATGACATAGAGAAGGTAGGTGACTTACACGAAGGAAACTCTTAATTTTTGATATGTTTGAATTGAAAGAAAATATACTTGGAAACGGATTTTTAAAATATTTTATATTTGTTAACAAATAAATTTTATTTGAAAATCAAGAAATTTTGTTTGGAACGCATGTATTAATATATTAGAACATAATATATTTGCAAACTGAATTTCACAAATAAAATATATGTTTACACACAAACAATGTTATTGTTGAAGAAGTTTTCCAAATATATTTTATTTAAAATGATTTTTAAGTTGATTTTTAATTTTAGTTAGTTTTTTTTGATTTCGTATTCAACTTTATAGCTTAAATTTTCTTAATTTATAAATATTCCAATTCATCACTTTTTGTCAATCCATCAATGCAATTTATATTTATGAAAGATTATTCGATTTAAGTTTTAATTAAATTTTACAAACATATAAAATTTATAAAAAAAATTGCTCTTTGAACATCTCAAAAAACAGAAAAGATGTCTTTAAGTTAAGGCATTGATATATTGCCAAAAAAAATAATAACAAATTAATCTTTGTTTCGGAAATACTAGTTCCAAATAAAAAAAAATATTCGAATGGGAGCATATTTTTGTTTAGAACAATAACCTCCCAAACATATAATATTTGTGTGCGTCAAATATTATATTTGTGTTTTACCCTAAACACATGTATATTTCAAGCCGAATATGTTTGGAACAATATATTACAGAAGCGATTTTTTTTCAGCGTGTAGTTATGAATCCAACTGTACCTAGTTTATCTGCTACTTTTTGCGATTATGGCAGATTTTTGTAATTTACATATGTGCCTTTTTTACTTCAAATATAGAAAATATGTGTGGGAGCTACATCTATCTCTAAACCGACTTTCCCGAAACACATAGACCGATTTTCTTGGTCCCAAAAAATAACTTTTTGCGTAATTTCGGCAAAATCGAATCATAAATACGTCCGATACAAGTCCGGCTGCAAGTTTGTAATGTCCTACAATCAAAAATAGCGATCTTATTAATGTTATTAAGATTATATGTGTCATTTTTATAGTTTACTTCTTCTACAAAAACCATAGAAATATAGTTAAACTCTTCTGTAGTTAATGTATTTTAGGGTGGACCGATTATTTTTAGTTTTTAATTTAACTTTTCTTGTATTAACAGTCGACGACCCATTGTATAAGTCCATTATTGGAAAACGTCAGCTTTCAAAAATATTGCAGATTACGATTTTATCTTATTTAAGTTGTTTTGGTTTTAATTTCAAAAACATTGCCCGGTTTCAATGGGGTATATATTTAAAACGCAGCAACACACAATCAAGTAACCCAAATAGATTTTGAACTAAATTTTGTCAGCTTTAGTTTAAAATCAAGATCACCGAAGTTGGTACGATATTATGGTTTTTACATTAATTTCCACAATGTCGCTTTTGTAAGCCCACCGTGCGCTACACGGTAACAGCTAAATAAAATCTGGCTGCACCAATTTCTTCTCCAAAGAATTCTCTTGAAGGTGGTCCAAACCATAAGACTCTATCTCTAAGGGTATAGTCATGAGATAGACAATACTGTTATGCGCGCGTATTTACCACATTTTGCCCATTGTGCGACGTCTCTTATCCAGCCCATGGCCCATTGCCGCTTTTAAAAATCTTATCTACGTCGCAGTTTTAATGACCTGATTGATGGAATTGACTACTAGCTACAAAGAGACGATCACATGGACCATGTTTGCCAATTTTGGATAAATTACACACAAAAAACATTTTAGTTGCCTTAACCGAATTATTTGCCAGCCTAATTATTAGGACAACCAACATTTTGGTTGTGGTATACTTCTGCTTCCATGTTGAAAACAATCATATTTTGTTGCGCCAACCACGAAAATGGTAGCCAAAATTATCTTTTGTATGTTGCCACAACCAACTGTTTTTAAAAATTGGTTGTTCTGACAATTTGTCAGTCATATACTACCGACAAATGAGCAAAAAAAAAAATTCATAACAAAATTAAAAATCCCATATTACAAATTTATCACATGCAATCATATGAAATGTGGTAATACGAGTATTAAACAAAAATTTTAGTACACGAGAGTACAATGCATAACTTTTATGCAAATATCGCTTAGCCTTGTTTTCAATTTCATGATTGTTGTTTTTGTATTTATGTAAAACATTTTGCACAACATATTCCGCATTCACACATTATTATCCCCACGAAATTATATTTGAATACAGATACCGTTCTTGAACAAAATGTTGAAGATTTATTTATGTCGAATAATTTTATTTTTTGTTTGTCATGTATCAACAAATCAACAGCAACCGAGCTTTCGGTTGTATTTCCCAAAATATATTTAATTATTCTAAATATTATTGGGATAACCAAAAAATTACACAGGTCTACAAAAAAGGAATAATTTTTTGGTGCCTTGAGTTTTGCAGTTGATTTTATTTGTACTTTTAAAGCGGATTTCAAAACTGAATACCATTTTTCCCTAGCATCTCTAGTTTTTGAGTTACAGAAATATTCAGTTTACCCTACTATGTATTTAAAAAGTACATATCGTCATCAGAAATGAAAAAGGGCGTAACAACAAGAAAAATTCAAATTCAGTTTTTGGTGGATTTCTTCTTCTGCCGAAGCTGTGGAGATGAGGAAGAAGTGGAGAGCATTGAGCACTTGCTTTGCGACTGTCCCGCTTTGAGTAAACGACGACTGGACATACTGGGGTCGGCCTTTTTAGGCAGCTTAACAGATCTTTCCAGTACTGATATTCGTACTATCGATAAATTTATATATCAGCCCGTGGTAACACTAGGGACCTAAACTGGTCTATGTGAGCTTGTAAAAAAATACGGCTGCCACCCTAACCTAAACCTAACCTAAGGGCTAGAAATGCTGAAAAATTCGCTTTCACGTAGAAACTGAAGTTTAGTAACTGTCGTAAAAACAATTGGAAGAATTTGATTTCTTTCTTCAATAAAATCGTTTTTTGCTGGCAAGAAAAAAACTATAAAAAACTTGCTGACCCCAGCAGACGTTGTCCTGTCCATTCGTTTCGGGATGTATTGCTGTTATTCATTAATATTTAATTCAAAAATGCATATATTCCCATTTTCAGGAAAAAATCTACAAACAATTTTATTTTGGACATAAGTCTACTACAGCGTCATCTACTTGGATTTTATATATAAAAAAAAAATAGAAAAAAAAACGCAAACATTTGTTTTTTCCATTTCTTGAAAGCTAAAATGTATAAACTATGACCCATATTGTAAAAATAAGGAAATGTAATAAAACTAATATTTCATATTTTTTTTATTTTGGCAATTTTGTTAGGGTGGTACCAAATGGGGATTGGCAATAACTCCCATTTCTTAATATATTATGTGTACTATTAATACATTACACTGTGTTTCAAGGGTTTGTATGTGCAGGAATCGAAGTTATAAGCCGTTAATATTTTGAACAAAATAGTCCATTTTTATGGAAGGTACCAAACGGGGCGTGGCAACATCGCCCATTTTTCTCAAGATGATAGCGACCAATAAACTAATACTATGTGTGAAATTGTGAAAGATTTTGAATAGTAGTATAGAGGTTATGAGATAATAAATATTTCACTAAATGTTGACCCTTCGTGGGGAAGTACTTGAACGAGTGGACTAACATAGTCCTTTTTATACCTTAGCCTGAATTAAAAAAAATATTGACACATTCCAAATTTGAAGTCCATCGGTTAATCCTGTCGAAGGTTATCGTGCACACCAAGCAGACAGACTGGCTGATAGGCTTTCGGACATTGCTAAAGTGTCCTAAAATGGCCCAAAAGGGATTTCCGCAATTATTCTAGGGGTCTCTTAAGTCACTCCATCGATTTGTTACAATTTTGGCCCGCAGCATTTGATATATACCCTTGTTCACAATAGTGGGGGTAAAAAACCGAATTATGTTGAAATTCTCTTATTTTTAGCAAAAGTTCTATAATTTCTACATTTATAAATAGATTTTCTCCAAATAGGCATTGCTTTCTTCGTTAGCTTTCAAAAATTGGAACAAACAATTTTTTGGAGATTTTTTTTCTATTTTTATTGTTTTTTCGCGCCAGCATAAAAATAATTTTTAAAAAAATCGAATTTTTTCTAATTATTTTGACGACAGTTTTGTTTCCACTTGAAAGTGCCATTGTTAACATTTGTAGTCATCATATTTCAAAACAAGTAAAAAAGTTTATGTGCACTGGTATATTAACGTTACGATCTATTCAATTTTGGTATGATTTGGTCATTTTGTGTGGGAGGTACAAAAAGGGGCGTGGTGATAATGCCCACTTTTCGCAGGACAGTAGGCAATATAACAGTATTACACTGAACAAAATTTCAAGTATTTGTATGAACTGGTATTCAAGTTATAAGCCGTTAACTTTTGGTATAAAACAGTCCACTTGTGTGTGAGGTACCAAACGAGGCTGTACAATAATGTCAATTTTTTTACCGGAAAAACATTATGCTGTACAAAATTTCAAGTATTTTTATGCACTTGTATTAAAGCTATAAGCAGTTTAATTTTGATGCAAAATTGTCTATTTGTGTGGGAGGTACCAAAGCGGGGGAGGTAATTTCGCCCATTTTTCTCGAGGTGATAGCGACTAATAAAATAATACAATGTGTGGAATTTCAGAAGATTCTAAAAAGAAGTAAATATGTTTTTAAAGAATAAATATTTCACTAAATGTTAACGCTTTGTGTGGGTAAAACCTTTAGCAACTAATCTTGCCGTCCATCGGTATGGGTTATGAAATGCATCACATTTCGTCTTGAACATTTCGACCTGATCGCTTTACTCCTGGACATCCGAAAACTCTTAAATGTTTCAAGTTTGTTCGTCGGCCAGACTATATTTCCACAGGACATCGTTCCTCTCACCGACAAGCACTCGGTTGATCAAATATGTGGCGGTGGCTGCAGCTTCAGCCGAAAATCGTTGATCCAGTCCACTGTCTATGAGCATACACCTAATACGTTCTATGATGGTCCGATTAATTCGCTCGGCTTCGCCAATTTTTTCTGAGGTATAAGGACATGTCTTCTGATGAATAATGACATTGCTCATCTTGAATGCAGAATAACTGTGGTTGATGTATTCTCCCCATTCTCCGATCGCAAAATCTTAATTTTTTGAAACATTGGTTTTCAACCATCTTCTTTAAGCTGACAAAAGATGAAAAATATTACATTTTGTTCTTAATCGGATAAACGAATAATTTACGGGAATAGTCATACACAAATGTCACCAAACATCGAGACTCAGAAAACGATTAATTTTCAGCGAACAACAACGTCTGCGATGACTATTTCCAAATGTTAATTTGCTTGGTTTGCGCGTTTGCTTCCCTTTCACACATACTGCCCTTCAGAAATAGCAAAACCTTTTCCAGGTCTATCATTTGATTGACTATCCACGTGATACAAGTCACTTTTTGTTGTTGCAGACGCGACAATGCGCCCATTTTTGTCTGTAACTCAGCACTTATCTCCTTCGAACGAAGCCTTTTTACCACACTTGGTCATTTGTAGGACAGAAACTAAGTTAGCACATACATTAGGGACGTATTCAACTATCTTTATTGTCACTCGTTTTGGTTTTCTTCCAGAACCAACACGGATGTCAATATCTGCAACAGATTCCACGACGATTTCATTCTTATCGGCTACCATTACCTTCTTGTTAATAACATCTCGTAGTTGCCATGTGTTCTTTGCTCCACTGTCCACATAACACTAATTCGATTTGTCTAATTTTGCTTCTGTTGCCTTTGCACAAAATTCGGTATCATCAGATGAAAAAAATAGTACCTAATTTCTCCTCCTAAAGGTGATTCTTACTCCGTAGCTTTATCAACTTTTACGCCCTTCACTTTATCGACCGCTAATTTCTATTCTAATTTGAATTCTCTACTGCAATGACTATCGGCTTGAAGTGATCGGTCCATCCAGATAACATTACATTCTACCTAGCACTTTTAAAAAATGTGATTTCTTGCACAATTTTTTAGTGAGAGAGCTAGAGTTTTGTGTATATGTATCTGGTGGTAGTCTTCGTGATTTGTCCAAAAATGGACGGGATTTGCCCAATGGGCGTGGCCCCGCCCATATAAGTCAAATTTTTGAATTGAGATATCTTGCACAATTTTTTGGCGAGAGTGCTGTAATTTTGTACATATGTATCTGGTGGTAGTCTACCTGATTGGTTCAAAATGGGCGGGATCGGACCAATGGGCGTGGCACCGACCATATAAGCAAAATTTCGATGACGTCGGCATTAGCCGTTGACAAAACTACATTTGTTTTCGTGGTTCGCGATGCGAACCCAAGCAAAAAACAAAAATGTATTGGTATGAGAGTTTTAGTATGTTGACTTAGTTCGGCAAATTACGGGTTTAGTTACCAGTTCTTGTTAAATTCAATTTACTGCTTCCACAAGTATTTCAGCTGATTGAAGTTAAAGACATACACTATTGCTACTGAATTCTGAAGATGATAGAGTGGTGTCTATCGAAACTGCAGTCAATTCTACCAAGCAATTAAAACTCTCTACCAATTTTTGTATTTGTTTCTATTACTTTCTTGGAATAGACAGAAAGTAAATGGAACAAATGGTCTCAAACCAAAAAAAAAAAAATTCTGACTGAATAAAATTTCGAAATTTAAATATTTTTCACAATATGTTAGAGAGTGTGTTGTAAATAATTCTGTGTATATGTATCTGGTGGTAGTCTACGTGATTGATTCAAAAATGGGCGGTATCGGACCAATGGGCGTGGCCCCGCCTATATACATAAATCAAATTTTTGAATTGAGATATCTTGCACAATTTTTTGGCGAGAGTGCTGTAATTTTGTACATATGTATCTGGTGGTAGTCTACGTGATTGTTCTAAAATAGCCGGGATCGGACCAAAGGGAGTGAAATTTTGAAATTGAGATATCTTGCAAAATTTGTTAGAGAGAGTGCTGTAATTTTGTGCATATGTATCTCGGTGTAGTCTACGTGATTGATTTAAAAATGGGCGGGATCGGACCAATGGGCGGGGCATGATTCTGATGGAGAATGACGAATGGACAGAAAGAAACACACCATCCCATTCTTTATGCATTGGGACCGAGGAAACTAGTTACAATGCCAAGCGGAGCTCTGTTAACATACATACTCGTACACTGCCGAATCGGCCAAGCAGTTGTTTAAACATTTCCTAGTTCCATGACAAAACGTTCCTTCAGATATCCTAACTCTGCTCTCATACCATTAAGAAAACGTTCCAAACGCTTTTGCTAATTTACTCATTGATAAATTGAGGATTTCACCCTTTTATATACTAATGGGGTTTTAAGATCAGTAACGCAACAAGCAATTACAAAGTATCCTGATTATTTGTTGGATTTTCGGAGAAAGATAGTGAGACCCTCATGGCATTTCTCCGTAAGTAAAGTAACAACTCCCACCTCAAATCTTATTTCAAAGGCCATAAAAATGATCTGTGCAAAAAATAAATTTTTAAATTAAATTTTAAAAAAATCCTCCAAATTCAATATCTTATATCTCGTCCTAGAAATACAGTACATTTATTGTTTGTTTTGATTTATGTATTATCTTGAATGGCTTTATTGTAAAATGTTTATATTAAATCAATGCATTAATTTCTGAACTATTATTAATTATAGGAAAAACAAACAACCGATTTTGGCATTCCTAAGTTGAAGTGGATGAAGTGATTTGGTCAAAACCAAAAGGTAAATCAGAACAAAACATAAATCTAATGAATGAAGAGGGGTGAGAGGTGGATGCTACACATTTTCAAATTTGCAAAATAAGGACCCGGCTAATACACAAATTCTATGTAAAAAGAGCGCGATACTGAGCAGAAAAAGGAGATAACATTCATTTCCGTTGAAAACGTTTTTGTGGCTCATTTTGTTGACAATTATTTATATTAATTAACTGACGTAATGAATTATTTTTACGCTTTTAATACAATGTTTTACTGTCAGCTCTCACAGCCCATGGAGTTTTTGGTTCGATTTTTTATAAACATTATCCAAACACGACAAAAAATTTAAACAGTTTACCAGAGCTAATAATTTCATTTCACTAATAACAAAATCTTAGCGTTACACCTTATACTGAACATTATAATTATTTGTATTGTGGTACTGTACGAGTGTATTGTGTATTTAATACACAAATTTGAATAATTATTTGTCTTATTACATATTCAATTAATTCCTTTTGTAATATACATATCATTATGAATTTCATAATAACATATTCTTTTTCTAATACATTCTAACACATTCTTCTTCATTTTTAGGCAGAAACTGGAATAGCTGTGATTTAGAAATAAAATCAATAACTTATTAAGAAAAGCAAACAAAATCGATTTATACTTTTAAATTTTAAAATATGTATTTTACTAATTTTGTTTTCGGAACAAAATAATCCTTAGAATTTTCAAAAAATCACCCAATGTGCAAATTTAAAATTAGACATTAAAAAGTTACAAATAATTTAAATTTACATGTTTAATGATTTAGCATTAATCATTTAATGTTTAAATGTTACATATCATGTGCCGGAATAATCAGCAACAAAATGTTTAATATTACACTACAATTTTGATTTTTTGTTTAAATTTACACATTTATTAAACATTTAATGTTTACATTTAAACATAATATATAAACATTTATATGTTTAATTTTACACATCTGATGTTCAAACTATTTGTTTAAATTAAGACATAAAATATTTAATTCTGTTGTGTGTCTAAAAATGCGACTATAATGGTAGGAAACTAGTTGCCTACCTTTAAGATAGCGAAATTACTCTAAAATTTTTTTGTGTGTATATGTGTGCAAGATTTCTGCATTATTCCTCTCAGAAGTCAAGAAGACGCATAACGCATCTCGGAAAATCAATTGGTTTATTATACTATTGCATATTTCAGACAATGGTATCTACGTTCCATGTTTCGATTTAATTAGTTTAGAAGTTATAGTAGATTTGAACCCAGGCTGGACATAAAATAGTTGATTTCGCATCTCCTTGAAGATCAGTATATACACATTAATTTATGGATACTTAGCTCCTAAGTGAGTTTTGAAGGATTAAGAGTTTTAAAAATTAAAAAATTGTTGGTCACGGTTTTTGTGTCCATCTCACAACGCATTTCATTGAAGATCGGTATATGTACTTTTAGGTGTAGGTCCATAGCTCTTTATGGAATTTTTGCTTTGGTCACTACTAAACTGACCGAAATCTTAGAAGAAAAAAATTGTTTTTCCCGTGTATAGAACTACACGCTGAAAAAAAATCGCTTCTGTAGTATATTCTCCCAAACATATTCAGCTTGAAACATATATATGGTTAGCGTACAATCTAAACATATAATATTTGGTAAACACAAAAATTATATATTTGGAAATATGTTGTTGTTTTTAACAAATCTTTGTTTCTATCCTAATATTTTGTTATTTTAGACTATTATTTCTAAAGCAAAGATTTATTTGCATTTAAGTGTTACATTTTTCAGCACTTCAAAATTAATTTTACAGTTTTTTTTTGTTTTTAAAGAAATAAATATTCGCCCATGTGATGACAATCGCGTGAGTTCAAATCGCAAAACGCTAAAAATTCCCCTTCAATTTTAATGGTCTTCGATATTAAATTTTAATAAAATGCACGTATGGATGTAGTTATTTATCACTGTAATCAATAATTTGATTTTAATAAATCCAAATTGTTGTGCTAAAAAAGAATTCAGAACATGCATTTTGAGACTTGAAATCACAATCGCCAATTTTAGGCGAAATGGGATTACCATCACATGGGCGATTGATAATTTAAATGTTGGATATACATAAATTACTTGAAGGATTGACTACAAATGATAACTTGGAATAAATTTAAAATGATCGATTTAAAATAGAAGTTAATGCTACATATGGTGTTATGACTGGGAGGTACAATTCGAATTAAAGAAACAAATTAAAACTGAAATTTGAAAAAGTCAGCAATGTTTTGAAAATCTTTTTAAATAAAATATATTTAGAGAAATTTCTAAACAATAATTTTATTTGTAATTGAACACATATTTTATTTGAGAAATTTAGTGTGCAAATATATTTTGTTCTAATATATTAATATATACGTTCCAAATAAATTGTATTGGTTTTCAAATAAAATTAATTTGTTCAGAAATATATAATATTTCAAAATTTGTGTTCCAAATATATTTTCTTTCGATTCAAACATATCAAAAAAGGCGATTTTGCTCCGTGTACATATTATTATATCTTTGTATCTTTTAAGACGCTCCTGAAGAACAGTCATATTACACTATGCAACAAATGAACACTTTTTAAAAAATACACGGACTTGATATTATAGGTTCGATTATACTATCGAAGGGAAGTATAACCCTATACTCGGTTTGGCGAAATTGGTGACCAATTTTTGTTTATGGGCCCCCCAAGTTTCTGAAAATTAGTGGGCCACTCGAAAAAGGTGTCATCAGCTTTTGTCCAACAACTAATGCAGACTTGGTGATACCGCTTAACTATGTTTGGTAATAATTTAGCTAAGAATATGCTGAACAAAGTTTCTTAACATTATTTGCCAAAAAAAAACTTTCTCCGGTACTTTTTTTTGAAAAAGTGAAGGGAAAAAATATTTTTTTTTCACTTTTTTCAGCATAACTTCCGGGGACTCGTAATTTGTTACTAACAATGCTTGGCAAAATTGTAGCCAACGTAAATCTGAACAACTTTTGTGAACATATCAATACAATCTGAACAAGTCTCGACACCCTAAATAGCTCAAAAAACCACATTGTACCCCAAAAATCTAAGTATTTCGCTGTTATGTAACAAAAATATATTTTTTTGGTATAGGGTATGTCCAGCAACATTATAGAAAATATTAAGGCCAATATTTTTGTGGGACATATTAACCCTCTAGCTCCCCCACATAACTGTAATTTTCGGCCCAATTATCGTAAAAAACACTCCTTAGAATGGGGAGGGCGGGGATGAAATGTTCTACAAAAATGTTCGCCATAAAATTTTACTATATGTGTCGGAACACACCAAAGCCCAAATCTTAACACAAAAACCAAAAAAACGGATTTTCGCAAGAAAATTTAAGAAACTTTATTCGTCATATTCTTAGCTAAATTATTGCCAAACATAGTTAAGCGGTATCACCAAGACAAATCTAGAGAGGCCTTTGTATAAGGGCTATATAAAAACGTGGACCTATGACTAACGCCATTCGTGTGAAGGATTCCGGGTATAAATAAACACCAGTTACCAAAATTCAGCCCGATCAGTTGACATTTGTGGTCTCGATGGGGTTAAGAAGTAAAATCGGGGAGATGCTATATATGGGGCTATATCAAATAATGGACCGATAGTGTCCATTTTCAATCCCAAGATACTTGTAGCTATATGAACTATCTATACCAAATTTCAGTTATCTAGCTCAATTATTGTAGACTGTACTTGATGCTTGAACTTTACACTTGCGGTGTCGAACGTGACAAACTTCAAATGGATACAGGAAAAATTCTATATAAGTATACCCTACACCACACTGTGGTACAGGGTATTATAAGTTATTACAGAGCTAGACCCACCTTAAAGTATACCGATCGACTCAGAATCACTAGCTGAGTCGATTTAACGATGTCCGTCCGTCCGTCCGTCTGTCCATGTAAAGTTGTTCGTCGACTACAGGTCGCAATTTCACTCCGATCGTTCTGAAATTTTGCAGTTTAGAGTATTTCGCGGCTGTTAAGATCGCTATTGAATTTGGTTGAAATCGGTTCAGATTTAGATATAGCTCCCATATATATCTTTCGTCCGATTTGGCCCTTTAGTCCTGTAGAAGCTGTATTTTACATCCGATCGTTTTGAAATTTACAATGGTAGAGTTTCTTGATCCATGAACCAACATCGCCGAATTTGAAGAAAATCGGTTAAGATTTAGCTATAGCTCCCATATATATGTTTCGTCCGATTTTGCTCTTTAGTCCTGTAGAAGCTGTATTTTACATCCAATCATTTTGAAATTTAGAATGGTAGAGTTTCTTGATCCACGAACCAACACTACCGAATTTGAAGAAAATCGGTTAAGATTTAGCTATAGCTCCCATATATATGTTTCGTCCGATTTGGCCATTTAGTCCTATAAAAGCTGTATTTTACATCCAATCGTTTTGAAATTTAGAATGGTAGAGTTTCTTGATCCATGAACCAACATTGCCGAATTTGAAGAAAATCGGTTAAGATTTAGCTATAGCTCCCATATATATGTTTCGTCCGATTTGGCCCTTTAGTCCTATAGAAGCTGTATTTTACATCCGATCGTTTTAAAATTTACAATGGTAGAGTTTCTTGATCCATGAACCAACATTGCCGAATTTGAAGAAAATCGGTTAAGATTTAGCTATAGCTCCCATATATTTGTTTCGTCCGATTTTGCTCTTTAGTCCTGTAGAAGCTGTATTTTACATCCAATCCTTTTGAAATTTAGAATGGTAGAGTTTCTTGATCCATGAACCAACACTACCGAAGTTGAAGAAAATCGGTAAAGATTTAGCTATAGCTCCCATATATATGTTTCATCCGATTTGGCTCTTTAGATACAATCGTTTTTATACCCTACACCACACTGTGGCACAGGGTATTATTTAAGTATAAAATGTCCCAAAAGTAAATTTATGTAAACAATTTATACATGAATTACAAAATGTATATATCAGAGTTATTCAATATTTCGAGAGTGGTGTAGCGTATTATATAGTCGGCCCCGCCCGACTTTAGCCTTTCCTTACTGGTTTTTTAAACAGATTTTTTTGGAATGTTGGTATTTTGTACAAATGTTATTGTACTAATAGTTTGATGCACTTTCTTTGAATATTGCTGGTCTGATGCTTCTTTTCGGTGTCGAACGTGACAATAGAATTTGTAGTAGAGATAAGCCAAAAATGACCGTTATTCCTAATTTTTTTTTTGCTTTGACACTTTTATTTCAGATTACTTTTGCTATTAGGAAGATTATTTATAATAAGCCTCTTTTTACATAAGCCTCTAGAGATTAATTTTAAAGAAATGTGTAATAAAAATGAGTAAATGAACCAAAACTACAATTTTCCGCTACGCAATTGTTTTTTTCTTAAAATGTTGAGTAAATACATGTGAAATTTGTTCATTAAAATTACATTAATGCGATTGTAATAACTTAAATTTTTTTGATCACTGTAGACCTTTTGGTGGAATTGCCCATATACATTTTTATAATCTGGAAATAACGTTTAAAACCAGTGAAATAATGACAATTGTTCTGGTCACTGGTACACTGACCACTGTCAGAGAATTCAAAACTATTTTTCGCGCATATACTTTCCATTTATAGTACTTCATATTTACAAAGTTAAATCTTTGTCTGCAATTACAAAAACAATACTGAAATTTTTGGTAGCGCTAGAACTTACCACAGGGTGAAAAATGACTACGCGAGTCGCCTATGGTTTATGCTAGGGATGTAACGAAAGTGGCTTTAGCGAAAGCGAATATTGAAATATATTTCTTGCGAATGCAAATGCGAATAGTGAAATATGCATTTTTGCGAAAGCGAATGCGAATAATAGTTTGAGCCTTTAGTACCAACAAATTTAAGAAACTGAATTGATACTTTTCAAGGATATTCAAGTATTAAGACTGTTTTCCATAGTTTTACCTCCTGTTACCACAAGCACACACATATCTTCAAATTGTGTGAAGGGAATAAGGAGATTTAACACTTTAATAAATGGAAGCGAATACTGAAATATATTTTTGCGAAAGCGAATGCGAAAGCGAATAATCCAAAGATGGTTTTTGCGAATGCGAAAGCGAATTTTAAAATGATGCGAATAATTCGCGTTCGCATATACGAATGCGAATATTCGTTACATCCCTAGTTTATACAACGCTCCTGTCTATGCGTGTGTAAAATTTCAGCTCTCTAGTTCTAACAGCCTCACCGGTCAAGTGGTCGAAAAGAACTTGGCGGAATATCGAAAATCAAAATAGCCTATGAAACTTCCCAGGCATTCGTCTATCTGTCCACCAAGTTTCAAGAGAATCGTTTCAGCCATTTAGGCGTGGTGATGGAACAAACAAACAAACAAGCGGACAAACTATAGATTTTATAATATTAATAGGATTAAATCTCTTTTTTGTGCAAGGCCCATAACATGTTGTTTGAGATCGTTTATTGAAAAATACACAAAATTGTTTATATTAGCAGTTGCTCCTGAATTCCGAAGTCCATTAATAGGACATTAACGATCTTAGTATTTATTTGTCATTGACCTGAACTTAAATTCAATCAGTTTGAGATTATAAGTCGATCATCGGTCGGTCTAGCTGTATTATTTTAAGATGTTACAAAAAACACACTTGCTCGTTAAAACCCCGGCACGTCAGTGTGGTATAAGGTATAAATAGAACCAGTAAGGAAAGGCACAAAGTCGGGCGGGGCCGACTATAGAATACCCTACACCTCCCTAACAATGCGATAATAATTTGGAATAATTGGTAGGAACATATATCGCACCTGTTCCACAAAAGCGTAACAAGTCAAAATTTAAAAAATTTCAGTAGAGGCCAAAACTGTTTCCGTTAATATTAAT
This sequence comes from Eudasyphora cyanicolor, assembly GCA_963930755.1. Classification (NCBI taxonomy): domain Eukaryota; kingdom Metazoa; phylum Arthropoda; class Insecta; order Diptera; family Muscidae; genus Eudasyphora; species Eudasyphora cyanicolor. Next base: position 114,427,814 of record OZ005735.1, on the reverse strand, counting down.
GATATATTACAAAAAAATATTAAGTCGTTGTAAGAAAATATCATTGAAAAAATAATAACGCTATTTTCTTTTTTGTTTTTTATTGATTATAGAAAAAATAACAACTTTTTGAGTTGTTGCTCTTTTCCTGAGAAAAGTTTGTGTATAAATAGTGGTATTATATTGAGTTGTACATTTTTAACTGAAAAATCTTACTCGGATTATAAGTTGAAAAGGGCACAACTAAAAATATTACTCTTTACTCGTAGATGATCACATCAACGGTCACATTTGCTTAAACACTTGGAGACAATTCAAAATGTAACTCTTTAGATGAATCTAAAGACGTTATTCTTAAAACACAGAGAGAGTCCTAACAGTTTTTATTATGAAAAGGAGAACTATTAATGGACATTTTTTGCAGTGGGTAGAAATTGCCATTGTACGTTGTTTTCTTGCAAAAAAGCAAAATTTGTAAATTTTGAGTTGTTACCCTTTTGTGGAACAGGTGCGATATATGTTGCTATATCTTAATCCGATTATCGCTAAATTAGCCAACATTCGTTACTAAATTGAGAAACATCTTTCTGCCAAATTTTATAATGATCGGAAGTAAAGCACAACTTCTATAGCGCTTTGATACCAAATCAGGAGGAATATATTCGAGTATATGGAGGTTATATCTAAATCTGAACCGATTTTCCCCGAATTTTACAGTTTTCCTTCATGTAATAAGAAACCTCCTTCTGCCGAATTTCGTACTGATCTACATATCGGATCGATATGAACCGATGTTCTCCAAAGTTGACAGTGTTCATTCATGTAATAAGAAACCTCTTTCTGCCGAATTTCGTACTGATCTACATATAATATAAAGAAGAATGTGTGTTTGTTTGTTGAGATATTTTGCACAATTCGTTAGCGAGATTGCTGTAATTTTGTACATATGTATCTGGTGGCTGTCTACGTGATTGGTCCAAAAATGGGCGGGACCGGACCAAAGGGCGTGGCACCGCCAATATAAGACAACTTTATAAAATGATATATCTTGCACAATTTGATAGCGAGAGTCCTGGAATTTCGTGTAAATGTATTTGGTGGCAGTCTACGTGACTGGTCCAAAAATGGGCGGAATCGGGCCAATGGGCGTGGCACAGCCCATATAAGCCAAATTTTTAATTTGACTTATCTTGCACAATTTGTTAGCGAGAGTGCTGTAATTTTGTGCATTGGGTTAAGAAATGGGCGGTATCGCAACAATGGGCGTGGCCCGCCCATATAAGTCAAATTTTTGAATTGAGATATCTTGAAAATTTTGTTAGCGAGAGTGCTGTAATTTTGTACATATATATCTGGTGGTAGTCTACGTGATTGGTCCAAAAATGGGCGGGATCGGACCAATGGGCGTGGCCCTGCCCATATAAGCCAAATTTTGGAATTGAGATATCTTGCACAATTTGTTAGAGAGAGTCCAAAAAATGGGAGGAATCGGATCAATGAGCGTGGCTTCGCCCATATAAGCAACCTTTTGAAATTGAGGTATCTTGCACAATCTGTTTGCGAGAGGGCAGTAATTTTGTGTATATGTGTCTGGTGGAAGACTACGTTATTGGTCTAAAAATGAGCGGGATTAGACCAACGGGCGTGGCCCCGCCCATATAACCCAAATTGGAGCTATCTTGCACAATTTAGTAATGACAGTACTGTAATTCTGTTTATATGTGATTGTTCCAAAAATAGCTGGGATCGGACCAATATAAGCCACAGTTTGAAATTGAGATATCTTTCATAATTTGTTATCGAGAGTGCTGTAATTTTGTGCATATGTATCTGGTGGTAGTCCACGTGATTGGTCCAAAACTGGGGGAATCGGATCAATGGACGTGGCACAGCCCACGTCCTCTTTCTGCCAAATTTCGTACTGATCGAATATAAAATAAAGTTGCTACAGCGCTTACATGTCAAATCGGGGGAACATATACATGGGAGCTCTTTCTGCCGAATTTCCTACTGATCGGATATAAAATACAGTTTTTACAGCGCGTACAATCAATCTGAACCGATTTTCCCCAAATTTTGTATTGTCTCTAAGTGTATGAAGAGACTGCTCTCTGTCAATTTTTGTACAAATCGCTTCAAAATGTTGCTTACACAGTGCATATATGCTAAATCGGAGGTGCATATATATGGAAGCTATATGTAAATCTGAACAGATTTTAACCAACTTAAATAGGGATCGTCCTTGGGCCAACAAAACAAGTTTCGTTGACATCGGACCATAATTGCGATCTGTACTTTGATTACAAGAATACATGCACAGACAGACGGACATACCTAAACCAACTCAGAAAGTGATTCTAAGTCGATCGGTATAATAAACGATGGGTCTCCTTCTTCTCCTTTTGGGTGTTACAAACAAATGCACAAAGTTTTAATACTCCGTACCACAGTGTGGTGTAGGCTATAAAAAGAGGAGAAATAAGACAAATTTAAAATATAGTTTTATTTTGCTTTTTTTAAACTTAAGTAAATGTCAAATAACGGCATTTTTCAGAAATAATTGCGGTCGTCTCATCTTTAAAAATAATATATCGAGTGGGGAATTAGCAGAAATATACTTAATTCTCTACTCGGTTGCTCTTCGGAAACGGAGTTGTAAAGGGTGTTTGTCAGTTTAGGACGTTAGACCGGAATGAATCACTTTGGTTGCATCTGTCATATCCTGTTATCTTCATAGTAATGTCGCCTATTGTTGTTGCTTATATTACCAGAGCCTTACACAAATACACGTATACCTATACATACATACATACTTACTTAGTGTGCTTTAATCTATTCTAATAGAAATTAATCAGATTGTTTTCCTTTCACACTCGTCACTTGCGAACATTCATATTTACAGATATTGAAAGAACAATTTACAACTCTACGTGTATATGTACACGCACAACACATACTACATACTCGTACAAACAGATGTGTATGTAGAACACATTACTTTACGGTAAAACTCTTTTTGCTTCGTTTCGTTTTGGCTACGATATTTTATGTATTCGTTTTATCACTTGACATTAGAGTTAATATAATTATCACTTTTGGATGATAAATAAACGTAATACTTGTGTACATAAATAAACACATACAACACATATTCATTGGCGCATTCACATTTGTATTCAAATAGAGGTATGTAAGTAAGTAGGTAACACTAATTTTGCTACTGCATATGTATGTATCTTCATCCGTAAATATGTAAATACTCGTATGTATGTAAATATGTATTATATAAACACACCTCGATTAAATCACCAAATTCCATATGTCAGATGCTAAGATGACCGACGGACGCGACGCCACTGAACATTTCTTGCAACGGACACTTAAGCTGCACTCACTTCTCACGACGTTTTAAACTGACCGACCGACCAACTGTTGATTTCTCTCAACATATTTTGTTGACCATTTCATGATCTCGCGAATTCAAAAAACGTTGTTTGTCTTTTAATATTTTCTTCAGTTAAAAAAAAGTTTAAAAACTCAATTTGAAATAACTTCTTTGTTCGAAAGAGCAATTATTATTTTCAAATGTAATTATCACCCGAAATAGGGAGAATGAAAGGAACATTCGTGAGCGGCGGTGGGTGGGTGGTTATGTGAGTGAGTGATTGTCTCTACGATTTTGTTTTTGGTGGTAACACGCCACAGGTCGGCCAAATTTTTCCCGCAAAGAAACGCACGTGTAATTCGAAATGCTCACCGACTGCAACTAAATACGGTCACTTAGCTTCGCTGGAGTGTTGGAGTGTACGAGAGTAGAGCTTATTTTGGTTAGCATGTGGCGCAGCGGCTGCGGCTCCCTTGTAATAATATTTTCGTTCTTTCGGGCTTTTTCGCATTTACTCTGATTAGTCAATGTTTTCAGCACATTTGGTTCGTACGGATATACATCCATACATATGAATGGACGTCGTCTAAATATACACACACACAACGACACTCACACACCCAGACTACGTAATACATACTTGAACCCAACCCCCACATGCCTGAGAGCATTAGTGGAGAGGGTTGAGCGTAATCAAACACAGCACAGTGGAGGATTTTCATTGTATAGGGGGTCCTCGGTCATACGGTGACGCTATAAATAAATACTAAGTAGTATAGGTATATATATAAGTAGTACATACAGTAAAAGCTCTACTAGTAGATACCATTCAAGACCGACATATTGAAAAAAAGGAAAAAAACTGCCCCCAAAATAAGAGTTATTCCTTTTCACAATCTTTAAAATACTAACAAGGTACATTCGGCACGTCACATCGAAGTTCTAGAAGGGGTGTTTCGATGGTTTTACAATCACTCGTAATGTATGTAGTCGGGGAACTATAAACGTTTAATTTAAGTGTACACTATAGGTAACTAGCCTGAAGCATTCAGGATACATTTTTGAATTCGGTAAAAATAAGTAAAACCAGTAAGGAAAGGCAGAAAGTCGGGCGGGGCCGACTATATAATACCCTACACCTCCCTAACAATGCGATAAGGGTTATTGCGATAATAATTTGGAATAATTGGTAAATGGGTAAGAACATATATATGCGGATATATCTAATTCTGAACCGGTAATCGCTAAATTAAGCAATATTCGTTCCTAAATTGAGAAACATCTTTCTGAGAATTTTGTAATGATCGGAAGTAAAGTACAACTTCTATAGCGCTTTGTAACCAAATCAGGAGGAACATATATATGGAGCTTATATATAAATCTGAATCGATTTTCCTTGAATACTCATTGATGTAAAATAGAAACCTCCTTCTGTCGAATTTCGTACTGATCGGATATAAAATACAGTCTCTACAGCGCTTGAATGTCAAATCGGTGCTAATATATATATGGGGGCTATATCTAAATCTGAACCGATTTTCTCCAAATTTGGCAGTATTCCTTCGTGTAATAAGAAACCTATTTCTGCCGAATTTCGCTGTGATCGGATATAAAATACAGTTTCTACAGCTATTGAATTTCAAATCGGGGGTAACATATATATGGGGGCTATATCTTAATCTGAACCGATTTTCTCCGAATTTGGCAGTATTCCTTCATGTAATAAAAAACCTCTCTGTGCCGAATTTCGTACTGATTGGATATAAAATACAGTTTCTACAGCGCTTACATGTCAAATCGGGTGCAACATATATATGGGGGCTATATATAAATCTGAACCGATTTCCCCCAAATTTTGTATTGTATCTAAGTGTATCACGAAACTACTCTCTGTAAATTTTTGTACAAATCGGTTACAAAATGTTGCTTATACAGTGCATATATGCCAAATCGGAGGTACATATATATGGGAGCTATATGTAAATCTGAACCGATTTAAACCAAATTCAATAGGGATCGTCCTTGGGCGATATGTGCAAAGTTTCGTTGAGATCGGACCATAATTGCGACCTGTACTTTGATTACAAGAATACGTCTACAGACGGACAGACAGACGGACAGACAGACAGACGGACAGTCAGACGGACATAGCTAAATCGACTCAGAAAGTGATTACAAGTCGATCGGTATAATAAACAATGGGTCTATTTCTTCTCCTTTTGGGTGTTACAAACAAATGCACAAAGTCATAATACCCTGTACCACAGTGTGGTGTAGGGTATAAAAACTAGTATGAAAATTTCAGTCGGGTAAATCGACTACGGTATTCCCTCACTTTATGAGTAATGTAATATGGTAATCCGGGTGGGAGATGCCAGAACGTTGAAAAAATGATTCATTCTTTGTCAGTCAATAGTCATTGGAAATGTTGTCTAAAACGCAAAATGTGAAAACATTTAGATGATTGCTGCAGAAGTTATGGGAATGTATCGTTTGAATGAATCTGTCAGTTTGTGTAGAAGTTGCTGGACGAATACGCCTATTTTGCGCAGAACAGTAGGTTTAGGTTAGGGTGGCAGCCGTATTTTTTATACAAGCTCACATAGACCAGTTTAGAAACCCTGTGTTACCACGGGCTGAAATGCCCCTCATCGAAACCAACCTGTTTGATATACAAATTTGTCGATAGTACGGATATCGGTACTGGAAAGATCTGTTAGACTGCCTAGAAAAGCCGACCCCAGTATGTCCAGTCGTCGTTTACTCAGAGCGGGGCAGTCGCACAGCAAGTGATCAATGCTTCCACTTCTTCCTCATCTCCACAGCTTCTGCAGAGTCAATTCCCAATCTTTTGGCGTGTTCGCCAAATCAGAACTGATTCTAACGTAGACAATCTTTGCCTCTCTAGTGCGAGGAGATATTTTGATCTTCTCAGGTCATACCTTGGTCACATTTGTCTAGCTACTCTGCAGGTGCCGATTTCTCTCCATCTTTCGTTGGACTGCCAACTAAATGCTTCAAAGTCTCAGGCTATCTGTTTAAGAAATGCTTCTGGAAAATGTAAGAAATTCGTTGTCCCGGAAAGTAAATCGCTAGTACTTCAATTAGACGGAACTGAAATTTTAATAGGAGATACCATTAAATACCTTGGAATTAATTTTGATAAATTGATGAAGTTCAATAAACATGCTAAAATTGTTACAAATAAAGCGTCTAAATTACTAGGATTGTTTTCCAGAATTCTATGGAACATACATCTTCCTTCTAAAACTAAATTACTTCTTTACAAAACTAGTATTCGGCCAATCTTTACATACGCCTTTCCAATTTGGTTTCAAATTTCACCCACAAAACTTAAGGACATAGAAATTCTCGAAAGAAAAATAATTCGCTTCTTTATAGGTAAAAACTTTCAATCTCCCCATAAACGCTTTTCAAATCAGTTTATTTACTCTCTATCTAAAGTCACTCCTATCGGTCTTTATGTTTGTGATGTTTTAAAACGATTTATATCAAGATTAGATCAACATAATAATATGGTCATTAAATCAATTTTAAATGAACAGAAAAATTTTAGTTGGTCAAATACTAACTATATTTCTCCTATTGGTTTTATTAATGAACCCGCGCCAAATTTTAATGTTAATGATTGTGTACGGCATCCTTTTTATGACAAAGTTCTATCAGGAACTCATAGGGGATAAATTCAATTTCACGCCATTTATTTTATAAACACTTCCTACTATAAAAATTTTGTAATTTAAAATTATTTGTTATTTTCTTTTAATATCCTTATTTTGATTATTTTGTTTGATTTTAGAATTAAGTTAGTTTTAAGTTAACCTTTGAGAACTTACTCTCTAATTTTTGTCTAACCCCGGGAGCAAGGGCACCAACACAGTCCATTTTTATACCCTCACTTTAGTGTGACGAGGGTATATATCATTTGCTATGGAAAAAAGTGTAACACGTCGAAGGAGTGATCTAAGACCCTAAGTATGTTCGGAGGAAATCCGTTTTGGGTCATTTTAAGTCGAATGAGCAATGTCCGTCCGTCTGTCTGTCTGTCTGTCTGTCTGTGTGTCTGCTGGCTGGTGCGCACGATAACTCTCGAAAGGAGTAACCGATTAACTTCAAATTTGGTATGTGGTAATATTTTGATCTATCTCCGGATGAGTTCGAAGATGGGCCATATTGGTCTACTCCTTCTGGTACCTCCCACACAAAGGGTTAAAATTTAGTGAAATATTGATTCTTTAATAACTTCTATACTACTTATTCGAATCTTTTGAAATTCTGCACATAATATTAGTATATTAGTCGCTATTAACTCGAGAAAAATGGGTGAAGTTGACATGCCCCTTTTGGTACCTCCCACACAAATGGACCATTTTTTATCAAAATTTAACTGCTTATAACTTTAATACAAGTGCATAAAAATGCTTGAAATTTTCTACAGTATAATGTTTTTGCAGCGCCTATAGTCCGGTAAAAAATGGGCATTATTGTACAGCCCCTTTTGGTACCTCCCACACAAATGGACCTTTTCGTACCAAAAGTAAACGGCTTGTAACTTTAATACCAGTGCATACAAATACTTGAAATTTTGTACAGTGTAATGCTGTTATAGTGCCTATAGTCCTGTAAAAAGTGGGCGTTATCACACCGCCCCTTTTTGTACCTCCCACACAAAATGACCAAATCATACCAAAATTACATAGCTCGTAACTTTTATATACCTGTGCACATAAACGCTTATAGTTCAGCACAATGCAATGTATTTAAGAATGTACTGTTTACCGAAAAATATGTGTATTTGGAAAACCCCTTCTGGTACCTCCCACACAAATTGACAGATTTATTGGTGTAATATTATATATTACATTACTCACAAAGTGAGGGTATACCTTAGTCGGTTTACCCGACTGAAACTTTCTTACTTGTTATACACAGTATTCAATCCATTTCATGAAAAAGCAAGGTGCTTATAACTATTATGTTAATTAAGATAACACATTATAATCTTAAGTTATTTTCTAAATTATTAATGTAGTTACTCCAATTATAATTGTATAAAAGGCTCAATAAATTAAACTAAACTAAACTTTTTCGTTGGACTGCCTGATTGCCTCTTGCCTAAGCCAAAGCTTGCACGTGGATAGTGGCGCACCAATATATGCAAATTCTTCGAGAATTTGTAATGTCGTCCCTTTCCTAGCAAGTTCATCGGCTTTGCAGTTTCCCGGGATATCCCTATACCCAGGCACCCATATGAGGTGTATATTAAACTGCTCAGCCATCTCGTTAAGAGATCTGCGGCAGTCGAGGGCTGTTTATGAATTTAGGGATGTTGCCTCCAGAGAATTGATGGCAGCCTGGCTGTCTGAGTAAATGACAACGCCAGTGTTGGTTACTATGTTGCGACTCAGCCACTTGGCGACTTCCCATATTGCCATTATTTCGGCTTGATAGACACTGCAGGTATATGGTAGTCTGTGAGCTATATCCAGACTAAGTTCTTCACAGTGTACTCCGAAGCCAACCTTTTCATCAAGCTTCGAACCATCCGTGTAAAAGTGGAGATGGTTTCTATTACCTGGTATTCTGCCGGTATTCTGCCGATATCATAGTGATGTAATTTCTCTCGAAGGTGTACACAGTTGGTATATAGTCCACTCGGTCGGTTACCATAGCACTACACTTTGATATCCTCATGTGACCATAGTTCTTGTACCTCCACATTGATAGGCAGTTTAATCTTATTGCCGCTTTGGTTGCAACTTCTCTCGCCACAATATTAATCGGCAGTATATGGAGTAGGGCTTGTAGAGACTCGGTCGCTGTAGTCCTTAAGGCTCCGCTTATGCTCAGGCAGGCAGTTCTCTGAACCTTTGTTAGTAGATTGGTAATGGTTAGTTTGTCAGTTGCCGTCCACCATACCACAATACCGTATATCAGTATTGGACGAACTACTGCTATATATATCCAGTGGACGATTTTAGGAGAGAGTCCCCACCGCGACCCTACCGCCTTTTTGCAGGAATATAAGGCGACGTTGGCCTTCCTTACACGTTCCAATACCTTAAGTCTAAATAACAGTTTTCTATCTAGAATTATTCCTAAAAATTTTGCACTTTCAGAAAAGACTAGATCTGTTCCATTTATCCGAGGTGGAGAGTCCACATGTGGGACTTTATTCATCCTAGTAAAGAGAACCAATTCTGTCTTGTTTGGGTTTACGGCCTGGCTTCTGGCTCATCTAGCCAATTTGTTGAGAGCCACCTGTAGAATGTCTCGGAGGACGTTTTCGAATTTGCAACTCCCTGCGATTGCCACGTCGTCCGCAAATGCCACGACCTTGCAGCCACAACGTTCTAGATCTAGCAGGATTTCATTCACCGCTAGGTTCCAAATTAGTGGATACAGTATTCCTCCTTGTGGGGTCCCTCTGTTTACAAACCTTGTTAGAGTTGTGGACCCAAGACATGCTGTTATGCGTCTTCTGTTGAGCAGACTTTGAATTAGTCTAATCAAACTAGAGATTACCTTTAGATGTGACAGTGCCGCAATTACTGCATCTGAGTGAATGTTGTCAAGAAATGCCACCATGGTGAATTCCTTGAAATGCAGGGACGATTCGATAGTGCTCACAAGTTCGTGCAGGGCTGATTCTGTAGACTTCCCCTTATTGTAAGCATGTTGGTTCACCGACAGGTTTTCCCTAATGAAATAATCCAAAAGTCTTTCCAGATCTTTCAATAGGAAGGAGGATAGGCTAATTGGTCTGGAGTCTTTTGGCCTAGTGTGTGATATTTTCCCCGCTATAGGTATGAATACCACTTTGGTATCCCTCCATCGATTCGGGATGTATGAAAGCCTGATACACCCTACATAAATGTTCTCCAGTCAGTGGATAATGTACTTTAACATTTTCTGCATTTCTGCTGGAGTGATGCCGTCTGGTCCAGGTGACTTGAAGGGCTCAAAGCTATTAATAGCCCAGCTTATTCTGGATCTCTCAGTCAACAAGCTAGCGACGCTCGCAGTCCACTCCTACTCTCGTTGGTCTTGCTGATCCTCTGGTTCTGTTAGAGAGTTCCCCGGGAAATGTGTGTCGAGCAGTACATTGAGCGACTGCTCGCTGTTTTTGGTCTAAATTATTTGCCTCATCCTGCAAGTAACCCACTGTACGGGGTGAAGCTGATAGTATTTTCCTCAGCCTTGCGGCGTCGGAGACCTTTTCCACTTCGCCACAGAAGGTATACCAAGAGCGTATTTGCGCCTTTCTAAGCTCCTTCTTATAGATCTTGAGTTGCTCTTTATAGGCATCCCAAACATTAGCAACCCCTGTAGATTTAGCCTTATTGAATAGCTTGTTGCAGGTCTTTTTCATAGCCGTTAGCTCAGAAGTCCACCATTTGAGGTTTAGTTGTACCCTTGTACCTTGTTTTTGGACAGGCTTCTTCAAGGGAACTATTGAATGATGTGGTGATATGCTCGACCAGATTATCCAGACCGGCTTTGTCATTCGGTTCGTACAGCAGTTTGGAGTTGAGGACTTCCTTGAAATTTTTTTCATACAGGTGCCACTTTGTCTTTCTCACATTTCTGTGGACGGCAGGTTCGGGCGCTTTTTCAGCGAGTTTGAACTCAATATAATGGTGATCTGAAAAAGAGTGATCGTCCTGTACATTCCACCCAATAATTTTGTCTGACAGCCGGTCAGTAGCAAACGTTACGTCTAGTACTTTTTGTCTGTCTTTAATTGTAAAGGTCGGTTTATTACCCATGTTACAAATACTTAGGTTCGTAGTTAGAATAAAGTCAAGAAGCGAATCACCCCTATTGTTTATATCCGTACTACCCCAGATAGGCAAGTAGCTGGAGACCACCCAATATATGCGATTACCGATCACCAGACTAGCAAATGTTTGGTCTTTACCACTTAAATTAGCCAGGAGAAAGATGCTTGGATCTTTCCTGGCCAAATGCAGGTTCTTGGAGTGCCTTCACAGTTGGCTACAAGCAGTTTAAAGTTTGGTGTCCTGATACCGCACACCCTTCCTCCCACTGCATAGGGCCCCTGTAACAGGACGAAGTCTACTGCACCTGTGGACAGGCACAGCAATGGAGCCGCTGAGGCTGCTTTAGCGTGATAAAGGTTAATCTGTAGAATTCTTACCATCATTGGTAATTGACAGATTAACATCCACCCCGACAAGGGCGTTTTCGAACTCTTCGTCCGTATCATCGAGAAGCGTGTCCCCGCCAGATGCGTCAAAGAATCCGGAGACTCCCCTCAGCCCCTCTGTGACAGAAGTAGAGCTTTCGTCCTCAGAGAAGGACGTTTCAGATCTTCTGTTAGAGTTGGAGTCACCAGAAATAATGGGCGTGGGTACCTCCGCACTTCCAGAGGCCGTGTATCAACCACGGTCTACGACTCACCTTCCGCAGTGGGAGCTATATCCTGATTGTATACCTTCAAGACTATAGTCTCGAAGCCATATTGTAGGGTTGCACTTGCACGTGGTATATGGGAGGTGGATTCAGCGTTAAGGGTCAAATTGACCTTCCGTTTTTTACCATCCGCCTCACCCACCTTGCTGATTCTCCAATTATGGGCGGGCAGACCAGGATTGGAATCTTTTATTATTTCTAATATGTCAGCCGGGTTGGTTGGCGCTTCTGTAACCCAGGTGATGGCTCTAGGGCAGGGATCGGCACACTCATACAACCACTCAAAAACATTTCTCTCTCTCAATGTAAACTGAATGAATTACTTTATACCCATTCAATGTGTGAGAGGAGAGAACCGCCAATGGGCGCTGTTTTGCCGATCTCTGCTCTAGGGTGACTAGGGATGTTGTTTTTTTCCACAACATCCAACTGGGCACCCGGCCACACCTCACCCGCTCGACTCAGAGCAGCCTTATACAGATCTACTGACCTGGCATCACCGAAATATAAGAGCTTTACTCTCCGCTGATGCCATCCTACATCGTTGCAGACTGGTGGTTTGCCCGGCATTTCTCTTCGGACATCGAGCTAATGAGCCATAATGGCGGATTGCACATGGCTCCATTTGTCCTTGAGGAGGGATCCATCCTCACTACTTCTGTCTATAACAGTCATCTCCTTCGCCACTTCATTGAAGGCCTTGGTGAGTGTCCTGTTTATGGTGACATTAGGGCCTCTTGCCTTTTTCGAAGGCAGGGGTTCATCAGGTGATCTGATTCTTTTAAGTTTATTAGCCGTTAACACAGCTGAATTTGTGGCTCTTTCAGCCGGCTGATTGGCCTTAGAAGCATCTATTTAGCCCAGGTAAGTGACTCTTTTTGTTTTTCGGTAAGAGCCGAAACCTCAACAGCCTCCAACTTCGTCAAAACTCTGAGCGCTATCCGGTGCTCATTGTGCTTCCGTTTTGACGGTCGGACATGACGTTTTCCCCTCACCGTATCACCTGCTGTGAGTACTTGACCAAAGCCGACCACCTAACCTAGTGTGGTCGGCTTTGGTCAAGACCAACGGACGGACAGTAGGACGATTGGGGAACTCCGCTCCATCGGAACGCGAAGGCATCCACGTCAACGAATTTATTAATTTTTTGTGTGTATTAGCCCGTAATAGGTACTACGATGTAGACCTTCCAGACTTTGTACAGATTTTATTGCGATTGCGTAATAGGTACTGCGTAATAGATTTTAACTATCCGCTCTGTGCTAAACACGTCCGTTCACTACGACTGCAACGATCAGCAACGAGTTTTGGCTTAGGCAATAGACTGTTCCATGAGATATGAACGCTATACAATATAGTGGTTGAGAGAGTAAATTTAGATTTGCTCTTTGATTGTTTTCTTTCTGTGAGATTGATATAAGCTTTTTCTTTTAATTTTCTAGTAACAGGTCTTCCATTAGGTTAGGGTGGCAGCCGTATTTTTTTACAAGCTCACATAGACCAGTTTAGGTCCCTAGTGTTACCACGGGCTGAAATGCCCCTCATCGAAACCAACCTGTTTGATATATAAATTTATCGATATTACGAATATCAGTACTGGAAAGATCTGTTAGGCTGCCTAAAAAGGCCGACCCCAGTATGTCCAGTCGTCGTTTACTCAAAGCGGGACAGTCGCAAAGCAAGTGCTCAATGCTCTCCACTTCTTCCTCAGGTCTTCCATTAACTGCTTTAATATTGATATTAAAAAAGAGTATTTTTTAAGGGAAATCATCGGATGTAAGTGGGAGCGAGTGTCATTAATAATGGAAAGCAATATCAGTCAGATGGCAGCCACGGAATGAAACTCATGAAATTTTGTATCACCAATTCGCACATTTGCGGCAGTACGTCCTCGGAAATTTCACGAATTCAATCCTTGAGGTCTTCAAATGATAGTGGGCCATGGGCTGTAAAAAAATAGTGTTTTTTTTGCACAACATTGAGTTGGCAACCTCTTCTATGAGCGAATATTTATTTTTGTAGTGTACAATCATCTGTTCAAGTTGCATCTTTACCTTTTTTCGATAACGTGGCTCTATTCGAAACTAACCTAATACGAACTCACGAAGTTTCCCAAACGACGTTACAACTTCCTTTTCTATTTAACCTTTCAAGAAACGACATCTAACTTGGCTTGCCAAGTAAAAGTTATAAAAAAAAGTCACTAATACGTTGACTAGAGCCGATTTACTTTTAACCCATTTGTTAACTATATGGAATTTTAGAGGTAATTAGTGTCATTTTATTATTTCCTATTAAATTTCCAATTTTGTAACGATTCCCCATTACCTGCGTGCCACATTTGTAACCCCCGGCGATTCTACAAACTGAATTGTGACAGAAAGCCAAAGCGAATTGGGATCCCAGCGATTTGTTCTTTTTTGGAGAATTTCAATGTCATTGACTTTCTAGTGACTAATATTGGTCCCTTTATCACATCAATTATTGTGTCTCCTTCAAATTCCCAATTTCGCCACATTAGAACTTTGTAGTGACATTCATCACTTATCCTTAACCTCATATTCCTCATTACAAATCTGGAGAAGAGAGAGTACATACAGAGGAAAATCCAATATTCTGACAGCTGGAAACCTGCTCATTTCTTCCAATATCTGGAAGGGAGGCAACCGAAAAGAGTGCAATTTTTGTCGAAAGCAGTGTTGTGTAAACAGAAGCAATTGCAGAAAATTCTAATCATCACGATCGTTTGCTATTTTTGGTGTAACGGTGCGTTACATACGGTACATTACATCTATATATATAAAAATGGAAAAATGTTTGTATGTATGTATGTGTTTTATAGACGCTTAAACCACTGGACCGATTTACATTTTTTTTCTTTTGTTTGAAAGCTATTTTGTCTGAGATGGTTTTGGAAAAAAAAATTTCCAAAAAGTGGGCGGCGCAAAAATGGACGGGGTCGAAAATCTAAATCTGGGGCAACGAAGTGGGCCGGGTCCAGCTAGTACAAGATAAAAATAGATTATTTAAAAAAAACACTCGAGGAAGTGATACAAAAAAGTTTAAGTTGCTCCTTATGTTTTAAGGTAAATTATTTTTATATTTTTTTTTTGTGTCCGAAATTCATATCCAATATGATACAGATTTTGAAGAGTGAAAAAAGCAAAAATAAAAAAAAAACGATTGTAATTAGAAAAAAATTAATCAGCCGATAACATAAAAGTAAGACTCAACCAAATTCTTAAAATTTACTCCAGTATATCCACATTACCGAGACAAGCTGAGGCTTCAGCTTCATCAACGGAATGTTGGGTAAGTGCGTCAACAATATCATCATTTTACGAATTACTGCACATAAGCAAACGAAAAACTGAGAAAAGGAATTAGAGAGAAGTTTGAACGACAAACGTCACAATCACCAAAAGCATTTAATAAAAAGTAAGCCAAAGAGAAATCTGTGACAGCGAATTCATCTTGTTTTGTCTTTCCTACTTCTTTTATATCTCCTTCGTGTCAATTTTCGGTAATTCTGCTTGATATCTTTTTTTATGAATCGGCAAGTATAAACAAAAGCAATTAAGATTTTTTTTAGACTTAGAGAAAAATAAGAGTTAAAATTAGATCAGTGAATTAAATTAAAACTAAGCCAATGAATTAAATCAGTCAAAAATGCATGACAGTTCTCCCTTGTTGTTATTCAAAAATCAGATCTTCGGACATGTCAGAAAATAGTAAATATATATATGTATATTATGTTAAAAATTTTAATTAAAAAATTGTTAATTATATTAAGCACGAACATTTTAAGTAATGATTTTAATGGAATAAATATAGGAAAATAATCATGGATTTGCTGGAAGACAGTATATTTTCTTACATGGAATAAGAAGCTAAGTGTAGCATCCAATATGGGTCTCCAGAGACATGTGCGACTAGAGTATGGTTGGTGTGGGCATGGGTGCAGGGATCCCATAACATCTGGGGTTCCTGTGAACACAACTTTCTTGGTCAAGACTATTTCTTTATCACCTTCTCATTATTAACCATAGAGGGGAATTTTTTAGTTTATGGTTGCTTTGGTCCATTCTTGTCAAATTGTTAACATCGTTTAACATCATTGGGAGTCTATAACAAACATATTATGTACCCGAAAGTAATAATTTAGGGAAAGAGATAAGAATCCCCCTATTCCCCGACTGCTGCTAGCAATTGAATGGCTCCCGTAGTCTCTTTTCCCGAATTATTAAGTGAATCATTTTTTTAAGATCCCAACTCAAAACACATAGATAATAGACGTTAAAATATCTATTTATTTTTGCACGCTACATGGCTAGACATTATTTTTCACGTAGCCACAAAAAAAGTCTAGAGGTTTTACATCACAAGATATCAGTGTCCAATTGGGATCTCCTCTTCGAGAAATCACACTGCCAAGAATCTTTTGAAACAAACGAATGGATCGAATTCCGATCATACAAAATCATTAACCATTTTCGAAAGCGCAATACATTTACCATAACAGTTGCTCCTGTCTCATTTACGAAAAAGTAAGGTCCAATGACCCAGCCAGATCAAAAACCGCACGAAACAGTCACTTGCTGAGAGAGAGGCTCTTCAACAATAATTCTTGGGTTTGCTACAATTCTGTTTGTTAAAGTAGCCTCCGAGGTGAAAATGGGCCTCATCACTCAACATGATTTTACGATGAAATTCCGGATCATGTCCTACAACCGTAACCGTGGCGGCCATTTCACTGATATTGTTTTCCATAATTAATGGCATACCCTCCTATTTACAATGAAATAAACATTCGATGATTTCACCTAAAAAATACTCTTTTTACTTTCAATGATAAAATTAATATGACAATCGCTTTATTTTTAATGTATCCCGTTTTCTACTTGATTTAAGGGTAACAGAGAATGAACTTACTTAGATTTTTAAGCACGATTACAGGTAATAATAAGAATAATGACTTTCTTAAATTTAGTACGCCATTTTTGTTCCTGTCTGGGAATTTTGGTAAGAACTTATTTTTCGACGCAAGGACGATACCTATTTAAATTGATTAATAATAGTTCTGTTTTAAATATAGCCCCGAATATATACATATGTATCTCGGATTTGTCATCTAAGCGATATAGAAGCTACAATTTCAACCGATATGTTCGATGTTCTAGACAGAGAAGATTCTCATATACGTATGTATATTACCAAATTAAAAAAGGTTCAGATTTAAATATATGTATGTATCCCCCATATATCTATTTGAAATGTATTTTACATAAAATCATTGTGATTTTTGGCAGAGTTGAGTTTTTGATCCAACAACGCACACTGCAGAATTTGAAGTAAATTTTACATTCTATCATTAGGAAATTTAATAGAGAGGAGTTCCGTGATTCACTTAGAAGAAAATCGGTTAATATTTAAATATAAGCCCTCTATATCGTCGGCGTAGTGCTGTTTTGTTCTAAGAGTTACACAAAAAACATTCCATAGGGTTCCCAACAGTGTTAGTATGATTCTCATACATTTCTACGCCATTACAGTCAAAAACAAGTAAGAAAGTTCAGTCGGTAAACCGACTTATGAATCCCCTCACCTTGAGTCCCAAAAAAATATTCGTATATTTATTATTTTTTTTTGTTTTAGTTAAATTATTATCAATTTAAATTGCGTTTAATAACTTTAAAGTATATACCGGTATTTATGTTATAAGCTCTTAACTTTTGGTGCAAAATGGTCCATTTGGGTGGGAGGTACCAGAGTGGGCGTGCCAATAACGCCCACTTTTCCCTAGATTCTAGGTACTTTAAAAGTATTACACTGTACACAATTGCAAGCATTTGTATGCATTGGTATTAACGTGATAAGCTATTAACTTTTGGTGCAAAGTGGTTCATTTGTGTGGGAGGTACCAAAAGGGGTGTGTCAATAACGCCCACTTTCTCTGGATTTTAGGTACTGTACAAAATGCTAGAATATTGTTATACCCTCCACCATAGGATGGGGGTATATTCATTTTGTCACTCCGTTTGTAATAGCTCTAAATATTGATCTGACACCCCATAAAGTATATATATTCTTAATCGCCTTAAAATTCTAAGACGATTTAGCCATGTCCGTCCGTCCGTCTGTTGTAATCACGCTACAATCTATAATACACTGATGGAAAAAGCTTCGTCAAAAATCAGCTAACGTACGGATAATCCTATCTATGAATTTGTTCGTCGCCATGACGAATCTCTGTTTAAGTATACTAGAACAAGAACTATTTAGTGGAATAAAAACAAAACCCCACTGGGTGATTACATATCATCCCTACGATGAATCGTGTTCATAAATAAAAAAATTATATATACCCTCCTCCCTAAGGTAAGGGGATAAATATGGGGATTTATAATACAAATATCAATAAATGTATATATAACATATACCAAAAGTGTAGCGCATCAAAGGAGTGGCCTAAGACCCTAAGTATATGCGAAGGAAATCCGTTTTAGAACACATTAAGTCATTTGAATTATGTCCGTCCATCCGTAAGCCTGACTGGAGCGAACGATAACCCTCGAAACTATAGTGTCCAGATATTAAACAGAGATTCGTCAGGGCGACGAACAAATTCATCAATAGGATTATCCGTACGTTAGCTGACTTTTGACGAAGCTTTTTCTATCAGTGTACTTGGTATAGATACTTCTTATAGCTGCAGGTAACTTGGGATTGAAAATGGGCGATATCGGTCCATATTTAGATATAGCTCCCATATGTAGCATCTATCTTGTTGTTATTCCTACTCATCTACTATATTTTTTTGTGTTTTTCGGTGTTATTTTCTTTGGTTTGACTTATTTTGTGAGGTCACATGCTATCCATGGTGGAGGGTATATAAGATTCGGCATGGCCGAACTTAACGCTTTTACTTGTTTGTAGTTGTATTACATGGATCACAAAAGAGGGCCGGTATGGAAGGAGAGTAAGTTACATACAGTGATCGAAATAACGTAAAATAGTGAATAATTGAGACATAGAACAAAAATATGAAATTATTTCCCGTAAATCAGAGTTAAATGGATTTACCCTACCAATATCTAGAAAACTTGACGAGATAGGAAACAATTTTTGTAGTTTCTGAAATAAATTGCTTGAAACCCATATTATCAACTCTTAACTCAAAAAACACCAAAATGGCGTATGGACCAAAATAGCATTAAACAGACGATATGTTGGCTGCATTTTTACATGAAAGCACTACAAACCTATCTTTGTAAAATTTTAAAGGGAATAGTTCCTTTATCCTCTAGCGAACACTGCGGTTTTAGAGGTAATCATTTCAGATTTAAATCAACAGTATGTGTGCTTATTCTGCAGGCAGTGACTTGTTGGTTATGGTATCATATAGTCGGCTCCGCCCAAATCTAGAACATTTTCTTAGTTCCAAAAAATTAAAATTTCAAAATGGCAAAGACAGAAATTTTGTTAGTTATGCAAAATAAAAATTATTCCAGAAAATATAACTTTTTATTGTTATATTACTTGGCGTCGCGCTCCTTTTACCAATCCTATATAATAATCTTCCATTGAGTCCTTCTTTGGGCCAATACGAATACATCAAGCTCAAGATTGTAAAATTCGCATATTCAGTACTCGATCAATCCTAAATTTTCCTCCATAATGTCCCCCTGGGGCCACTATGACTCCATGAAGTAAAAAATCGTAAAATTCGCACAACCCGTTTTCGGGCTATTAGGTTGTGTTGGCCTTGTCGAAACCTTATGACCAATCCGAAAATGTCCACTACTGTGGCACTTCTGAGTTCAATACAAATCCATCAATCCCAAAACCGTATGACCTTCACATCAAGCCCAAAATCGTAAAATTCGAACGATCCATTGGTCCCGCCCATTCGAACCTATTATTCCAAAACGAAATATCTTTACCATTTGGTATTCAACACCCAAAAATAAATGGACGATACTGGATTAACAGTAGTGGATTAGTCCACTATTGAAAATGAAATCTATGGAAAATCATTGCCATAATTGTCTTAAAATGTGATATGTGTGATAAAATAATGTGAAATGCCCTATAGGAAAGTGCTGACATCGGAAAGTGCATCGAGAAAAGTGCAGAAAGTAATAATCCAAGTACCGGCGGCAAGTGTTGAATTGCTCACTAGTAATGTGCCGTCGTTATCCCTCAATAGTGAGCCAAACAATATAATCAATTCTCTGCCTTGTGCGCCTGTAGCACCAAGCGCACATCTAGGTAAAAACAATGAAAAGAAATAGGAGGACCCACGGGAGAGTACCAACTGGACCCAGCCTTCAAGTACAGGTAGAGGATCCGATTCCGACTCAAACGACAACGTTAACATTACTGTCTTAGCTAAGTCCAATGCCACTACCTCATTTATATCATCAAAATATAAATGAGGTAGTGGCAGTGAATTTAACTGACATAGCATTAGTATCCGACAGAATACCTGAAATATCAATACTGCACTCCTAAGAAAGAAAGTCGTATCTCCATTTCAGTAGTTTTGAGATATTTAGCTTTTACGTTTTATAACTTTCGCGCCTTTTAATTTTATGTTTAAGTTAGGGAACTAAATTGGTCTTTGTGAGCTGGTAAAACAGGCTTCAACCCTACCCCACCTAAACCTAAAGGCGCTAATGTTATAAAACGTAAAAGCTAAATATCTCAAAACTACTGAAATGGAGATACGACTTTCTTTCTTAGGAGTGCAGTATTGATATTTCAGGTATTCTGTCGGATACTAATGCTATGTCAGTTAAATTCACTGCCACTACCTCATTTATATTTTGATGATATGACCTGAAATTAGCTTTCAATCCATTCGCTCACCACTTTAAGTCATCGCTCATCCGATGTTTAAGGCACTGAATGCACTTTTTTCGCGCAGGTTTGTTCCGCATTTTTTTTCTTCTATTCAATATCTACAACTTAGCTTCAGACACTAAGGAGATATTCCGTACGGTATACCGGGAAAGAAATATAGCAAAAGTGCTAAAAATCCACATTGAGCAAAAATATCGTATGGCCATTAAATTATTAATTCAGCCAACTTGACTAAACGAATGAAGCAGATGTTCTTATTTTTGGGACTACTTTCACATCCAATTCTCAGAATTGCGTCCCAAAATCATGTGTTGTACTGTGTTATTGGATGTTTATTTAATTGACCTGACCTCGAGCTCAATTAATTAAACATCCAGTAATTTCATTAAAACAAAGTTATGGAAATTTGATGTAATGCTGAAAATAGGTTCAATAAATTTGTTTGAATAATGCAAATAGTGGATACATTTGGTACTGAGTTAACGATCCTTGTCCAAATAGGAATTGAGTCGTTCCGGAGTGTAGATCAGATGGTCTTGGGTCTCAATATTTGTAAAAGTTATGGACCAAAATATTAAGATTGGTCTGTTAATTTTGGAAGTTTTGTTTTTATTTCTGCACATATGAATTTTTAAATTTTCCCTTGCATGAAATTTGACATGTAGTGTTTTCCAGAAGGAAAAGAAAAATGCCAGACCTACCTTAGTATTTCATCCATAACTTTTACAAATACTTAGCCACTAAAAACCCAAACACTGTTTTGGTTTCGTGAGAGTGCGTCGAATATTCTCAAGCATTTAAATAGAACTAAAAATTAAAAAAAATATACAGAAAAAACTTCTTTTGTTCTCTTTAAAACAACGTAGACTTTGTAAAAATCGGTTCAGTTGTTAATTTCCGTCAACTCAAAACGCATTTTTTTCTTGACTCACCAAATAAACTTCGGCGGCTGAGTTTCAGCCGATGTGAGCAGCTTCAATCGGCGGCGGAGCCGGCTGGAAAAAAATGGCGCGCCGCGTCGGCTTCATAGCCTGCTTTCCACCACATTACGTCCAGTCCATTGTTTTGCTGGCCGCAGAGTTTGAACATGCGTTCTATTGAGAAACTGCTGCCCCATCCTTTGACATAGACTGTCGCTTTTATGTGCGGGAGATGTCCCTCATCCCCACCAGTTTCAGCTTAGCGCCTTCCCAGGTAGAGGGGATACTATCCACAAGCTTTTTGAGGTGAAGAAAACTTCATCCTCAGAATGGTCCCTTTGAACTCGCTGCTCATTATCTGAATTGGGAGCACGTATTCGGTATTGTGGGTGTACTCCACAATTTGATTGTTTACCAAGTCTTCAACGTTGTCGTGTTGGTTAGTTGGAATTTTGCCGGATGCTCTGTTGATATCGATCACAGCGAGTAGCATAGCTCGTCGCTTCCTCGCTACCTTGGCATACAATGGTGGCTTCTTACCTTTTTTATCAACCAACTTCCTCTTCCGTGTCGACCAGGATATCTCTTTGGATGCCCCAATCTTCTCGGAGGATTCCGTGATTGCGCTCGCTTTCTTTGTAGTTGAATCGACTTTGTCGTTAGCCTTTCCATCAGGATACAGACTAAAGTCTCCTTTGTGAGGGGCTTGACTTGTTCTCTACAATTTACTTAAAAGCAGAGAGCTCTTTTTCATCTTCGGCGGTTTCGCTGTGTTCTGCTCTTCGGGAGATCTGACCCTCTTTCCTGCTTCCGAAGAGGTGGAAGGAGTTTCAGTAGCTCCTTTGGAGCATCCTGCACCTTCGCCTGTTTGTTGTTCTGGCTCATCTTCTTCAATTTTCGTCGTTGTGCCCTAATCGCTTTTTCATTTTTGTGGTGAGCTGTGCCAAACATGCGTTGACTTCTTCTACCATCATGCTGACCTCGGTATCATTGGACTTAGCTAAGACAGTAATGTTAACGTTGTCGTTTGAGTCGGAATCGGATCCTCTACCTGTACTTGAAGGCTGGGTCCAGTTGGTACTCTCCCGTGGGTCCTCCTATTTCTTTTCATTGTTTTTACCTAGATGTGCGCTTGGTGCTACAGGCGCACAAGGCAGAGAATTGATTATATTGTTTGGCTCACTATTGAGGGATAACGACGGCACATTACTAGTGAGCAATTCAACACTTGCCGCCGGTACTTGGATTATTACTTTCTGCACTTTTCTCGATGCACTTTCCGATGTCAGCACTTTCCTATAGGGCATTTCACATTATTTTATCACACATATCACATTTTAAGACAATTATGGCAATGATTTTCCATAGATTTCATTTTCAATAGTGGACTAATCCACTACTGTTAATCCAGTATCGTCCATTTATTTTTGGGTGTTGAATACCAAATGGTAAAGATATTTCGTTTTGGAATAATAGGTTCGAATGGGCGGGACCAATGGATCGTTCGAATTTTACGATTTTGGGCTTGATGTGAAGGTCATACGGTTTTGGGATTGATGGATTTGTATTGAACTCAGAAGTGCCACAGTAGTGGAAATTTTCGGATTGGTCATAAGGTTTCGACAAGGCCAACACAATTTTACGATTTTTTACTTCATGGAGTCATAGTGGCCCCAGGGGGACATTATGGAGGAAAATTTAGGATTGATCGAGTACTGAATATGCGAATTTTACAATCTTGAGCTTGATGTATTCGTATTGGCCCAAAGAAGGACTCAATGGAAGATTATTATATAGGATTGGTAAAAGGAGCGCGACGCCAAGTAATATAACAATAAAAAGTTATATTTTCTGGAATAATTTTTATTTTGCATAACTAACAAAATTTCTGTCTTTGCCATTTTGAAATTTTAATTTTTTGGAACTAAGAAAATGTTCTAGATTTGGGCGGAGCCGACTATATGATACCATAACCAACAAGTCACTGCCTGCAGAATAAGCACACATACTGTTGATTTAAATCTGAAATGATTACCTCTAAAACCGCAGTGTTCGCTAGAGGATAAAGGAACTATTCCCTTTAAAATTTTACAAAGATAGGTTTGTAGTGCTTTCATGTAAAAATGCAGCCAACATATCGTCTGTTTAATGCTATTTTGGTCCATACGCCATTTTGGTGTTTTTTGAGTTAAGAGTTGATAATATGGGTTTCAAGCAATTTATTTCAGAAACTACAAAAATTGTTTCCTATCTCGTCAAGTTTTCTAGATATTGGTAGGGTAAATCCATTTAACTCTGATTTACGGGAAATAATTTCATATTTTTGTTCTATGTCTCAATTATTCACTATTTTACGTTATTTCGATCACTGTATGTAACTTACTCTCCTTCCATACCGGCCCTCTTTTGTGATCCATGTAATACAACTACAAACAAGTAAAAGCGTTAAGTTCGGCCATGCCGAATCTTATATACCCTCCACCATGGATAGCATGTGACCTCACAAAATAAGTCAAACCAAAGAAAATAACACCGAAAAACACAAAAAAATATAGTAGATGAGTAGGAATAACAACAAGATAGATGCTACATATGGGAGCTATATCTAAATATGGACCGATATCGCCCATTTTCAATCCCAAGTTACCTGCAGCTATAAGAAGTATCTATACCAAGTACACTGATAGAAAAAGCTTCGTCAAAAGTCAGCTAACGTACGGATAATCCTATTGATGAATTTGTTCGTCGCCCTGACGAATCTCTGTTTAATATCTGGACACTATAGTTTCGAGGGTTATCGTTCGCTCCAGTCAGGCTTACGGATGGACGGACGTAATTCAAATGACTTAATGTGTTCTAAAACGGATTTCCTTCGCATATACTTAGGGTCTTAGGCCACTCCTTTGATGCGCTACACTTTTGGTATATGTTATATATACATTTATTGATATTTGTATTATAAATCCCCATATTTATCCCCTTACCTTAGGGAGGAGGGTATATATAATTTTTTTATTTATGAATAAAAAAATTATATTAGCGCCTTTAGGTTTAGGTGGGGTAGGGTTGAAGCCTGTTTTACCAGCTCACAAAGACCAATTTAGTTCCCTAACTTAAACATAAAATTAAAAGGCGCGAAAGTTATAAAACGTAAAAACTTAATATCTCAAAACTACTGAAATGGATATACGACTTTCTTTCTTAGGAGGACATAGTAGTTGTTGACTGTAAAACCCTGATCTTGGATTGATGGAACCCTAGCGCAGACACTCGCTGCAGCTTGCTGCTATACCGATGGTTCGAAACTTGGGGAAAGGACGGGGCTTGGACTTTATATCGAAGAACCGGAAACAGTTCCGTCTACCAGACCATAACACGGTCTTACAAGCGTAAGTCCGAACAATTACAGAGTGTGTGAGCTGGCTTTTGGTTAACACAAGAACAACAAATCTAAATATTTTTACAGATAGCCAAATGGCTATTATGGTAATAACGTCTAGAATAGTTAAATCAAGGACAGTTTTAGATTGTAAAATGACGATTAACGCTTACTCTGAATACGGCACAATACGCATCTTATGGGTGCCTGGTCATCACGGAGTAAGAGGAAATGAGAAAGCAAATGCCTTGGCATCATGAGCCAGGGACTTGCAAACGACAAACCTCGAGAATCACGCTATGGAATTGTGAAACCATTGGGGAAACAACAAGAATCTTGTGGGGTGACCCAAACGAGGACAAATTGAGCAAAATGGAGAGTATACATATTCCAGGAGGAGCAATCGGCCTCCTCTTCTCAACCTAACCATCGAGATACACATGATATTTTCCTATTTCACTAAACTGTAATATGGGCTAACGAAGTGGAGCGAGTCCAGCTAGTTACAAATATAAGGATAGATTTGTTACTAGCTGAGGCTGAAAATTGGTAACATAAGTTTATTTGTACCCAAATCCCATCACACGAACAACGCACTATAGGTCAAAACGTCTCTTTTTCTGGCCAAAATTAATAAAGTTAAAAATTAAAAACCGAATCTTGTTTAATGTTAACAAAAATTTAAAGTGAGAATAATGCTAACAAATAATCCCAATAAATTAACCCTTTTAGGACGATTAACCCTTGCTGAACCAAAATTGAATTTGAATAGTTATACTTTGTTTTTATAGCTGTATGGAATAAAATAAGAGGTAATTTACAATCGGCGCAATAATTCTCGATGCAGTATGTAAGAGAAGTGCGTTTAATGGAACTCTTACAAATCTCTCATTTAATTCTATACCACTAGGTCGGCATTTTGATTTTGCGGCGGATACTTCATTATAATGTGGATATATATCACAATTTCTTTGTCGTCTTTCAGTACGTATTCCACAATATTGATTTTTTGTAAAATTATATTCCAACAAAAAAGCCACTGCCTCATGTGGAGATTGGCGTTTCTTTTACTTGCACGCAAAGAAAAAATTCGTTTCTGCGAAACGAAATATTAGACAACTACAATTCTCGTTTGCCGGAACTGAAACTTCGTTTGTTGTGACAGAAACATATTTCGCGTAAGCAATGTTTTGTTCTGACCAAAAGAAATTTCAGTCGTCGTAAACGAGAAATGTAGTTGTCTAATATTTCGTTTCGCAGAAACGAAATTTTTCTTTGCGTGTGGAAGCAAACCTTTCTTAATTTTGTGGATATTTTTGTCCTCGTTTTCGAGCAGAAGTTGCAGCAGCACGCACCAATAAATTGGTTTCATTTTGCTTTTCTCTTGAAAGCGCCGAAGCATCTATTCTATATCCGCGTTCAGATTTTTTTCGAAAAGTTCATACACGAGCGTACAACTTCTGAAGTTGTCTTAGCTATGTCAGGATTTCTTAAAACCATGTCGTCATTTAGCCAAGTTGAACGACAAGTGCGAAATACCTCTAATTTTCTATAACTTTTTTTCCACTCAGCTGCCAATCTGTTGTAAAAATTTCGTACCTTTTCTCTTAAATATATATTGTATTCGTCGGAAATTGGTTCAGGACATAATTTGTTTAACAAGTAATCATAAAATGTTTGCCACTTTTCTTCGTTTGTTTTTTTTAGTAATACATATTTCGAACAGCTCTTTTATTTTGACACGGAGTTGATCTACAAAAAGATACATAATTCAAAAAACGCAAAAAATCGCAGGTCAAAATATGTTCTAAAATATGCATAACATCTTAATATATATGATTATGTTCAGTTTGTGTTGAACAAACTTGAACAACACATTAAAAGCTTACATAACCTTAACTATTTATTGTAACTTCAAGAATTCTTAGGTTACATTAAAATAATGAGTATTACATTATAATATGCAAACAATTTTTAGAATTTCCAACTTAAAACGTAAATACTTACTTGGAACACAATTTTCCATGATTCATATATATATATTTTTCAACGAAAGTTAAAAAAAAAATCCACTTAAATTCGTAATCTTAAATCACGTGGCTCAAGCAGTGTGAAATAAAAAACACAAACTTTCTACTTTGACAGCATATTGTGTAACGGTAAATTATTCTTGACAGAAACAAAATTCACTTCTCTAAATTTTGACATGTTTCTTATCGAATAGTAACAACAAAAACAACAAAACACTATCAGCCGTATTCAAAAAAATTCTTATTGCAGCTTTAAAGTACACAATACTTATCAACCCAATTTTGTACAATAAACTTGTAATAGAACATCGTATTCAAAAACCCACAATATAGGTTTAATAACTAAAATGCATCACATAGCAAATTTGTGTTTGCATCTGATATGAAAAAAAATTGGTTATAATTTATCCGGTAATCATGTCTGAATCAACCGGGCATACTTTTTAAGCAAATAAATATATATATGTTTATAAAAAATATTATATTTAGTTTAGTATAAAGCATATGTATAATAAATTCACAGATATTAATAAAATTATCATTCGTTAAGACATATTGTTGTAGACGACCCGATAAGTATTCGAATAACTACTCGATAGGTATTCGATTATCGTGTTTGTTTACATATCGCTGACATATTAATTTGCTCAAAATAATTTGTCAATCGTGGAAATTACAAAAAAATTAAAACATGGAAGAAAAAGCTTTAACAAAAGGGACTGTTCCGGACATAAAAATGGAGGATGACTCAGTAAGTAATATTACTCCAGGAAAAATGGACGTCGTGAAGATTGCAGTCATGCGTTCTACGACGACGGTTCAATTATTTTGCAAACTCTCGTCATGAGTAGAACCTGTGAAGGCGAAGGCAACGGGGCTAAAACGACAAAGATCCGAAAATTGGAGCGATGTTGAAAAGGTGAGCTTATGTATATATAAGTGCAACACACCGAAGTGCAACGTTTCGAGATATTTAAAGTCGTTCTAGCTATGTCCGTCCGTCTGGCTTGCTGGTTGCACTAGGCGAATAACAATAGATGTGAATTGTATACATACTAGAAAAGTTTCAAATCGGAATGTCTAATCTTAATCGTTATGATGGGTCAATGTTTTGTTAGGAATGCGCGCAGTGAGATTTAAAGTGGCTCCTAAAGATCTCTGCAGAAGCAGTGGGAACGAAGAGGAGGAGGTATTCGTAAAACACGCAGGGAGCGTGTGTATGCTTCAAACTTTCGGAAGGAAAGTTGGCCACTTTGGGCTCTTGTTCCTTTATGGAGATAGCAGATTTATCTGATGTCACCATCAGCCATCCATTTTGTAAGAAAATTTAAATTAATCACAGAGTAATGATGCGAGTTCAAATTTGGCTAGGAATTAAATGTGGTGTCATAAAGTGAGGGTGTACTTTAGTCGGCTTACCCAACTGAAACATTTTTAATTGTTTATTTTTATTGTTTTGCAGGAGCTGCTCAAAGAGCTTATTAAAAAGAGAGTAACGGAAATTGAGAACAAAAATACGGACACAAACACCAACAAACTGAAGCAAAAAGCTTGGTTCGAGCTTCTAGAGGAGTATGTTAAATTAATCCAAATTATAGATTTTTTTTAATTTCTTTGTCTTTTGTAGCTTCAACAGTATGTGTTCAGGAAATATACGCACTCTTGTCCAATTAAAGTCCCAGTGAACTACTATAAAAATTCAAGCCAGGAAAGAGGTGTCTGCCTTTCGCAAGAATGCTAAGCAAACTGGAGGAGGAGGACCTTCTCATGATGAAGCCTTGTCAGGTAGTGACTTAGCCGTATGGCTTCCAAACGAGTTCGTGGTTGATACCAATGAATACGACTCGGATATAATTGTTTTAGATGTAAGTAAACATTTCTATTCAATGAAAAAACATTCTCAATGTTTTCTTTAATTCAGCCCGAAACAGATGGGATAGAGATTTCTTCCGAATCCGAAAACGTGGTTAGCATGGAAATGGAAAGTAAACCGGAGCAGAAACTGAAACTACAAAAAATACCTGCAGTCTCGAAGAAAAAGGTTTGTAATAATGCAGTTCATATTGTAAAGTGAACTTTACTGAGGAACTGATATTTTGTCTTATTTTAAAAACTTCCCAGAAATTCACGTCGGAAAAATGTAATGCTGTTGACGACAACATAATTAAACTTGCTGAAACAGACGTGGAGTGTCGGAAAGAACTACATCTACTTCAGGTGGAGGTTGAAAAAAAGAAAATTCGAAACCTGGATTTGGAATTCGAACTAATCAGAACGCGTTTAGATTATTATAAGAAAAGATCGTTTGGTACGTAACACTGTTTTGCATTTGCATTGATTAATGAAACCATTTGATTAATGAAACCAAGTTAGTTGGTTGATTTTGACCCTCTGATTCGAATAACATTAAACTGTTTCGTCAGTGACATCATGTTTTCAATATTTTAAGGCTTGTTGAGCAATTATAGTATTGATTCCTTTGTGACAATTTTTTGGGAAGTATTTCTTCCAAATTCCTAGAAGCTCCGGTACATCTCCATAACCTCTCAAAACTTGATTTTAAGAAATGCTCCTCAAAGTTTCTTCATTATTACATACTGTGTCGTAATGCCATTCGAATCAGAAGGTCGAAGTTATTTAGGGTAACTTGATTTCATCAATAAAGCATTTTGGTGCACACACAGAGTACCATTACAAACAATTTGAAAACTTTCATTAAAAAGCCAACAACGAAAATTTTCTTTACTGCTACAATTAATACTTCGTTGCAGTAACGAACATTGTATGGTTGACATTTAATGCATCTAGGATAAAATAGGTCTGTCTAGGATAAAATATTCTTCATTCCTTATTTACAGATAATATTGAGCAATAATATAATTTTCAAGAATCCATTTTTAAACCCATTTAACCTTTCCATTTATCCAGTTGGTTCGGAATGCATTTATTTATTTTCGTTTCATTTATTTTATTTATTATCGTTTATGCATTGAATTGAATAAAATTATAGAATGTAATATAAACTCAAAATGTGTTATGTATTTTAATGTTACAATAAATAAATCAGATGATTGTTTTTATAAGATATGTGAGTTACATTTTATTCACCAAAAACTTAAAAGTTATTTTGAATAAATCTTTTCAACAAAATTTTAGCTGTGCTCTGGGACACACTTGAATTATTCACATTTTGGACGGTTTCCATTTCAAAATCAGCATCGAAGTAGTCATCTGGAAAATACATAACTTTTTTAGAAATCGGTTTTAAATTAGTGTATCTTACTCAGTGGTACAAGATATTATAAGGTTGTTTATTTAGTTATAACAAGTCTGACCACTTTTCCTTAGAAATTAAAAAAGTATGTCTCTGTCAAGATATCGCTATAGCGATATCTTGCCGATATATATAACGGCAACCAAAAATCTAAATTCAGTAAAATCAAAATACTTTTTACCATAATATAGTGTCGTCTGTAACGACTACTGCACGTTACATTGAATGGTAATAAATTATTTACCTGGGACAGTGTCATTTTCTTCTATTGCGAAATTGTGGAGAACGGCTAGAGCTATGATAACAACCTTTGCATTTGACAGACTTACAGTCATTCCGTCTAGCAAACACCGAAACCGCTGTTTCCATACACCAAAGCATCTCTCTACGGGATTTCTTGTTGCCATGTGGGCAACATTATTCTTTTCTTCTTTTTCATTTTGAGGTTGATGTAGAGGGGTAAATAAAAAAGGAGTTAATTTATAACCCGAATCACCAAGCAAGCGTCCTTTAAATTCGCCGTTTTCAAAACGCTGTGTCACAAATTACCTGTTGAATTTTTAAGATAAATTAATATTTCTGAAATAACTATATTATTTGATATACAGTCGACATGCTTGTAAAGTTTATAACTTTTTTGTTTCATTCCTAAATAATCAAATTACCGCGCACCACCCAGTACTGACCTGAACGTTAAGCGAATAATATCCTTTTCTATTGATATAATATTGCGCAATATCGCCCCCAGTTTTTTTGATACGAACATGGGTACCATCAATGGCACCAATTACTCCTGGAAAGTTTCTAATTGCTCGAAAGTCTCTCATTATTAAAGCCTCTTCTTCCAGTGATGATGGCATTTTAATTATGTTTTTAGCGTGACGAGCTAACGCATGTGCCACTCTTGAGCAAATTCTAGAAACTGTTGGTTGTGTGAGACCATGCAAGTCTCCTGCATCATCTTGGTACTAAAATAATGGTGTTAAGATCATCATTATCCATGTTTATTTAAAACCTTACCTCTCTGTGACCCCAACAACGCAAAGCAACCATTACCTGAAGATCGACAGGTGTTCCACATCCTCTGTTGTCTAATATGACGTCATCATTAATTACGGCAACAATTTTTTCCACCGTTGATTTTTTAAACCGATATCTTCTTTTAAATTCGATGTCCGGAATAGTGTATGGGTTGACCCTTTCCTTATATACCATTGGTCGACGATTTCTTCTCATCTCGGAGAAAGTCCCTGTAACATTGTGAAATAAATATATGTATGTACATACATGTCTTTTTTATGATTTTACTTACTCATACGACGGATTGTTTTTATTGTTTCCATACTTCTCTGAAATTTTTTTCCAACAATTTTAATAATAATATTGCAGCACACAATACACGAAAATAAATAAATACATTAGACGTCAAAATGACAATCTCACTTATTGTAGGTTTATAGAAGGGCATATCTTACAATAAAATTTTTCAATGAAACAAACCTTTATTAAAGGCTTATAACGCTATTAATCGTTTTTGAATACTCATTTATGAAAAATACTCTATTATCCGTTTATAAAACTGTTTTAAGTTTTTTTGAATACGGCTGTATATGTGAAATTTGAATTTTGGCCAAAAAAAGTGCCGCTTTGACCTATAGTGCAACGGTCGTCACAGGTCCATGCTTTGATATAGCCCTCTTACAAGGGTTTCGCTTATTTTGCTCAAATCTATTCAGCAATAAACACATTTCTTTTGGCTCACCTTTTGATATAGTTTCCATACAAATATTTTCCATTTTCTGCGATTTCTATTTGCGTTTTTATACCGTGGAAAGCTACCCATGCACAGTGGGAGGAATCCAAAAAAAAGGAAATAATTCTGCCGTTTCTTAACTAGACAACCGATTGCAACCAAACTTGACATGTTTGTAGAAGAGGTATTATAGAAGTTAGGTTTTGAGTTTGGGCCCCCTGTGGTATACAGGGGCGGACCTGCAGGGCCTCAAAGTTGGCTACCTCGGTTAAACAAAATGTTTAAGGGCGTGTAACTTTCGCCTTTTCCGTCCGATTCATAAAATCTTTTTTTGTGTGTATTCTAATAACCGCACCTAACAGTTAATTTGTATAGTTACCGAGATATCTGTATTTGAAAATTGAATTTTTAATTTTTTCCCCGACCCAGTGCTAGTATTTTGTAAATATCGAAGCAGAATATGCACCAATTTTATCCACTTAATCATATCTAGATTGGCAACTAAGATGAAAAAAAAAAATTGGTTCGATATACCCAATAGGACAAAAGTTATGGCCACTTGAAATTATATTTTCAAAAAAATTCGATTTTTTTGTAATTTTTTTAGGAAAAAAATATATATGGCGTATTTTTGAGTTTTAGAAGAAGTTAGTTAACGAATGTGTAACATATTTACTACCATATTAAAGGAAGCTTTCCAAGGTATGCTCTCAAAAACGAACGGGTCAAAAATATTTACTGGTATTGTTACCAAGCTTCTCCAACTTACACCATTTTTTACACAAATTTCAAAAGTAAGCCACATTTTCTCCAATCGCAAAGCTAAAATGTCAAAACTTTTGGCATATTTATATGTGGTAAGGTGTTGTAAGTTGAACTGTAAAGGGAATCTGAAACCCGGCTTTTAGTATAGTAAATATAGAGGAAAACCAAAAAATCAAATTTTTGGGGATTTTCAAAATTATTTTGGGAATTATGGGATTGACTTTTGGAAATATAATGATTTGCGAATTACACTCGATTTGTAAAGTCAAGACCTACAAACTACAAAATGTTTCATTGAAATATATTGATTTTTAAATATTTTATGGCGCTGCTAAATTTCCGTCTGAAAATTGATTTTTTGACTATTTCCTCGATCCTCTCCTAGCATTTTGTTAATATTAGATCCAAATATAAGCCGAATCGTTTCAAAACGACATTTAAAAATAATGTTTTCTAAATAATGCAAAAAATTTCGCTAATACATAATAGACAAAATACAAAAATTCTAGAACAAATTATTTGAAAAGTACACCAAATACTCATCATGAAGGAAACTACTTGTAGAATTTTTTCGAATATACATATTTTTTTATTTTCTTTGTTTTTGTTAATGACCAAACCAGTGTTTTATTATTTTATAGTTGTTTTTATTGGGCTAATGTTGGTCAGCTATTTATTGATGCAAATAAAACAATTTATTTCACCATTTCATCTCGACGTTTCGTCGGCTTTTTTCCGACATCCTCAGGAGATTATTTATTTTGTGAAATATCTGTTGACAAAGATAGGTTTTTACAATTTGTGTGTATAAATATTCGAAGTTCAACTTACGATTTTATTCGCATACTAATATAATTAATTTTTATTATTAAAAAACGGGACATCACGACACAGTTAAAAAATAATAATATAATTAATCATATAAAATAGTTTAAAATATCAAAGTTGAACTTAAAGCTAATATCACAGAGTTTCATTTTCTTCAAACGATGGCAATGGAATACTGTGAGTTCGTATTGTCTTTGTCTTCTTTTGTGTTTATTGATTTTTCAATTCTCTGTTGTATTCGGAGGCTTTCTAATGTGTAGCGTTGT
Organism: Eudasyphora cyanicolor; assembly: GCA_963930755.1. Taxonomy (NCBI): domain Eukaryota; kingdom Metazoa; phylum Arthropoda; class Insecta; order Diptera; family Muscidae; genus Eudasyphora; species Eudasyphora cyanicolor. The sequence continues at coordinate 114,393,913 of OZ005735.1, read as the reverse complement.
TCTCTCTCTTCTCTCTGTCAAGAATTTTGACGTTTTTAAAGTCAACAACATGTTTTGTTTTGTTTTTATGTGTTGTGCTAATGCTGTCGTCTCTTTGCTTTTGTTTATGTCGGCTTCGTGTTCTGTCATTCTTACACATAGTTTTCGTTTTGTTGTTCCAACGTACACTTTATTGCACTCCTCCCGTTCTTTTCCCTTGCATGTTAGTTCATACACAACATTGTCCACTTGTAGCTTGTCCGTTGTTGTGATAAATAGACTTCGTATTGTTTCGTTTGATCTGTATGCTATTGATGTTCGTTCATCATTTGTTATTGTTATTGTTTTTCGTAAGTTATTTCTATCTGTCAGGTTGGGTACATACGGTACACTGAAAAAAATTATCTTCTCCGTTTTTCAATCTTTCTCGCGTTGTTTTTCGTTTAGAGCTTTGTCTATTAGTTTGTTAATAATTTTTTGTGGAAATGAATTCTGTTTTAATGTATGTTTGATACGTTTTATGTTCTGTTTCCAATATTGTTTGTCACTTTAATATAGGACTTTATTTATTAGATTTGATGCGGTATTTATTTTGATATTTTCAGGTTGTGTTGAATGATAGTTAAGTTAACTAAAATATTTTTTAGTTGTTATATTAATACCTAGAAACTAAAAAATACTCATTCATTATTGCGTTATTGTTTCTCATTCTGAGGAAATCCCTAATTTTTTACCTCATAACAGGTGTTAACAAAATTGTTGATTTCTTGGCATTTCCACAGATGCAGAAATCGGAATGTCAAAAAATCAAGTAATTATATTATTTATAATAAAACCACAAGGGACTTCGAGATACCACATCATTAAGAATTGAGCAGTCAAACATGGCGTTATCATTAAAGCACTCACCACTGTACAGTATTTTGATTAAAATACCATCAGATCCTTTTGAGGAAAAAGTCTGTAAATTAGTGACATTTATCGAAACAGCATACAATAGCAAAATAAAGAAAACAGAAATGTGCAAACTTCAAAAATTTGTACAAATGTTTGATGTGAAATGGTCATCTTCAAAATCAGACCTGAAATTTCTTTCTAAATATTCTGATTGGCTCGACAATGATATAGAATTTTCAGTGTGTACATCTTCAGTCGGTGCTCCTCACAAATCTTACGAAGACTTATCCACAAAGACGAAGCGAAAACGTATGTCAAACAATCTTTCTGTTATGTCTACTGATGAAGTTTCGGATACTTTTAAGGCGTTGTTAAAACAGGAAAAAGGGCCAACGGATGCTTTTATGATTGCCGATGTGCTTCCAAAAGCATCACAAAAACGTCTAAAAAACGTTGCAGCATAAGAAGCAATTGCTCTTATGCTGCAACTGGGTCTCAGCAGGTACAACTAGATCATATTAAGAAAGGCGTCAACGTTTTACCCTCATATGACATCATAAAGGAGAGGAAGAAATTATACCATCACCTCTACAAGTTTTTAACTGCACAGTTAGTATTGAACTATCCAACCTTCTGGAAAATACTGCGGCACGAATAGTTTCCACTCTTTCTAAAGAACAGCTGAAACAAATTGATAAGTGTGACTTACAACTCATGTGTAAGTGGGGATGCGATGGCTTATCAACACTATCGGAATATAAGCAAGCCTCAGCTGCCCGAAATGTTCCAGATTATAGAAGTATTTTCATGGCATCCTTAGTCCCGCTGAGAATTAGGAAGAAAAAAGACACGGATTCTCCTTCAACCAGTTTTCATGACGTTTGGATAAACTCAACACCTGGCTCGAAAAGCTTTTGTATACGAATATGCTTCGAGTATACAAAAGAGTCGGCATTCAAGACACAGAATCTGATGAATGAATATTCTGATTGGCTCGACAATGATATAGAATTTTCAGTGTGTACATCTTCAGTCGGTGCTCCTCACAAATCTTACGAAGACTTATCCATAAAGACGAAGCGAAAACGTATGTCAAACAATCTTTCTGTTATGTCTACTGATGAAGTTTCGGATACTTTTAAGGCGTTGTTAAAACAGGAAAAAGGGCCAACGGATGCTTTTAGGATTGCCGATGTGCTTCCAAAAGCATCACAAAAACGTCTAAAAAACGTTGCAGCATAAGAAGCAATTGCTCTTATGCTGCAACTGGGTCTCAGCAGGTACAACTAGATCATATTAAGAAAGGCGTCAACGTTTTACCCTCATATGACATCATAAAGGAGAGGAAGAAATTATACCATCACCTCTACAAGTTTTTAACTGCACAGTTAGTATTGAACTATCCAACCTTCTGGAAAATACTGCGGCACGAATAGTTTCCACTCTTTCTAAAGAACAGCTGAAACAAATTGATAAGTGTGACTTACAACTCATGTGTAAGTGGGGATGCGATGGCTTATCAACACTATCGGAATATAAGCAAGCCTCAGCAGCCCGAAATGTTCCAGACTATAGAAGTATTTTCATGGCATCCTTAGTCCCGCTGAGAATTAGGAAGAAAAAAGACACGGATTCTCCTTCAACCAGTTTTCATGACGTTTGGATAAACTCAACACCTGGATCGAAAAGCTTTTGTATACGAATATGCTTCGAGTATACAAAAGAGTCGGCATTCAAGACACAGAATCTGATGAATTTGATGATTATCCGTCAACTCAATCAGAAGTTACTCACAAAACAGTAAAGGTCATTCGATTTGCATTACAAAGGAATTCCACACAAATTTAAAAAAATTCATCAACCTTTGATCGCCTCTCCTGAAAAACTTCATTTTTGCACTTTGCATAGTTTAGAATGGAGGTATCGATATATGTATACGATTGCTTTGAATTCTGAAGATGTTAGAGTGGTGTCTATCGAAACTGCACATCAATTTTTGAAACTCGCTACCATTTTGTTATTTGTTTCTATTACAATATTAAATAATTTCAGTAAAATTTCTAGTCAAATGTTTATTTGTGTCAATTAATTCCTGAATCAACCTTTCAGAGCTAAGCATACTCGTAAGTTTATTACCTCGAAACAAATTTTAAATTGAATGAGAAAGTCACTTGAACAATTATTTAATTGGGGATATTTTGGGATATTGGCTTCACTAACACTTGTCCACACTAGAAAAGTATGTGAGATCATTTTTACTGAAAGAATGCTGAATATTAGTGATTGGAAAAAGTCATTCTGGCGTAGCGACATTTCGCCCAAAAACTTGAATGACATATCGTCAAAAAACAAGTAAAATGATAATTGTTGTTGCAGGAAAAAATTCGATTTTGGGTAACATTCTATCGTCATTGGGCAATCATTTCATTCCAGGTAAACAAAATTTCACCTAAAAATTAAAACTAAGTCATAACGCCCGAAGTACACAGAACATTTTATTTTAAAATCTCATCATTACAAGCCAAATCGGTTTTTTCGTATAAAATATTTCCGATCCAAACAAAAGACTTTATAATGAGTGATTTTTTAAGAGCTTTCGGATTTGATTTATAAAAATCACATAAAATTTAGAGAAATGTATGAAATCTTTATTTGAGTCGATAGAACGGTCTATATAATTCAATGTTTAAAGATGAAAAAACAATATGTAAAGATGAAAACACAAACACAGCTGAGCTGCCGAAAACAGTGTTGCCAAAAACTCACCCTTTAGGTTTCTTCCTGTTCCGGAAATGTCCGACAAATTATTTTCTTTATCGAAAGAAGACGTTCCCACTTTTCATTCGATTAAAAGAACAGCTTGGGGGAACAGCTGGCACATACATGGAGAAGGCAGCTCGAATAAGACATTTAATCGACCGGACATAGCTGGGCTGAAATAAAACGATTGGCTACTGATAGAATTGTTTGGAATGACTTTGTAATTGTCCTATGTTCCCTGTAGGGATTTCAGGAATAAATATATATCGACCCTAGGAAAAATGGGGTACATTGGCTCATGCATTGGCATAACCCCCACCGATGTCACTTCTTGACCCTTTAGAGAACATATTTTTCAATTTATCTGCCTGAAATTAAAGAATTTTTACTTTTTATTTGGATTAGACCATAGTAAAAATGGGGTACATCGGTTCATGTTTTGGTATAGCCCATATATGAAGGTCCCTAGCGAAGACATTTTTGACGCTCTATGAAATACATTTTTCAATTGATCTGGCTGAAATTTAAGAATTTATACTTCATATTGCACTTAATCGCCCCTAGTGAATATATAAAGGTCCCTTCCGATTATACTTCTTTGCGTTGTAGGGGACGTATTTTTTAACCCATCATGCGGAAATTTAAGTTTTTGGACTTCGTATTGCATTAAATCGTGTCTACTGAAAATGGAGTATATCGGTCAATTTTTTGTTAAGTATAAGCCCCTTATTTAGGGTCACGTTCTTTAACATATATGCCTGGAATTTATAAAAGTACTCTATTTAACCTACATCTGTTGATAGTAATAATTATACACCGTGAATTTGCTGGCAAACAATGGTGGAGGGTATTGTAGAGTCGTCTCCGCCCGACTTTAGTCTTATGGCGAATTATTTTCTGCAAAAAGTGCAACACTTGCATTGCCCTTTTTCCGAAAACAGCACTATTATATCGCTTTTTTGAAATTTTGAAATTTTAGTTGTGCTAAATTCGAGTAACTTAATTACCAAATTTCAAAAAAGTATCACAAAAGTGCCATTTTCGGAAAAAGGGCAATGAAAATGTTGCACTTTTTTGCAGAAACGAATTCGCCATTAGTCTTTCCTTACAGGTTTTTCATTAATTTCGAGATATACCTTCCAATTTAAAACGTCATTAATAGCAATAACATTTGTTTTAAAACACTAATTTTTAATTTCTTTTTGCTCCAAGTCATCATTTGTTCTCAACCCATCAAGCAAAATATCATTATGCAATATTATACGATTTCAATTATAAAGGAATTTTACGAACATTTAAAATTCCTGAAAAAACTTAACGTGGAAAACACAAAACATGTCTTAAAATTAGGTTAGGTTAAGGACGCGCGGCACACAACCATTGCTGGCGTGCACCACTTCACTCGGAGACCATTTGGTCCATTGTGTTCGTCCTGAGAAGATGAGTAAAAGAAGAGGGAGAGGTCGAAGAAGATGAAGGAGGTGATAATTATAGATAAGAGAGAGGAGAGATGGCTTTTTAGGAGAGGTTTAGATGAGTTGATGTCAAACCATCCATCTCAAGCAACCTATGAAGTCCATTATTCTATCAATATCGTGGAATGATAGAGATTCCAGATTTTGTATCGTGTAATCACCTAGGTAGCGATCTCTTCGTCTTGATAGAGAAGGACATTGATAGAGAAGGTGTTCGAATGTCTCCAGTTCCTCTTCATCCTCACAGAGTCGACGGTAGTCGGCAGAATCACTCTGCCACTTTGATGTTAAGGATCTAACATTACAGTGGCCAGTCAGCGTGCATATCAATAAACGAATGTCCCTCTTTGTGAGGTTAAGAATATCTTTGTTCCTAGATTTCGATATGGCTGGCCATAGAGATTTAGTGATTTTACAGTCAGATCTGCTCGACCACATCTGCTTTGCCAGCCCTTTGTAGAAACACTCTATGTTACTGAAAAATTCGCATAAGGGGGGATATAGTGATGTCTCAACCCTTGCAGAGTCCATCGCTGATCCATTTCGCGCGATGGATGGCGGAGATCTCCAAAGGAAGGTTGCCGCATGACCCGTCTGTTCTGGGGGTGATCATTATGTTGAGATTTGAGAAAAATTTCTGAACTGCTGACAAATAGTCTATCGGTCCTGCCAGAGCCCTTAGATCAGACATTCTTGATGCCTCAATGAGAAGGGCCGAACGGCCCCAATCCGCGTTATGCCACATACGAGCTTCTTGGAGTCTGAGAGCGCATTTAGTAGCACTATTGGCTCCCCTGCCACCCCTCTCATTTTTCAATCTACTATTTTTTCTATTGTTTCTCCAAATCTTTAATTCTTTATAGGACTAACACAATGGACCTTTCGGTCTCCGAGTGGAGTATTGCACGCCAAATTGGTGCACTACGCATCCTTTAACCTAACCTAGTAGCACTGCACTTAACAAAAAGACCTACATGTTGTAGGTTTAATAGCATGTCGAATGCCGCCTGCGGTGTGCTCTTTCTCGCACAGGATATAAATAATAATGCCGCTCTTTGTACATTCTCTAACTTTTTAAGCTGATATTTAACTTCTGTCGCCTTCCACCATACCGCTGAACCATAGGTAAGTATAGGACACACTATAGCTGTATACATCCTGTGGATGGTACTTGGCGCCCCCAGCTCTTACCTATGGAGTTTCTGCACGAGTATAGTGCGTTCAATCCCATTTTGACTCTCTCCACTGTGTTTCTTTTCCATCTCCACACCAAGGTATTTAGCCTCAGAGCTCAGGTTCAGCACCACTCCGTCCAGAATAGGTTTGGTGAAATGTGTTATCTTATTCTGTCTGGTGAATAATACTAGCTCGGGTTTCATGGGGTTGATGCCCAGCCCATTTTCCGTTGCCCACCTAGATAACCTGCTAAGAGCACCCTGAATAAGATCGGTGATAGTCGAAAGAAATTTGCCTCCAATCATGATGGCAACATCATCCTCTGGTTACCATCTTCCTAATAGATCCCGCTGAAAGTGAATCGTTGATGATTCTACTGTTTAGCATTGAATCAATCCAATCAACCAGTAGAGGGGGAATGTCCACATCCACATTAGGGATCGGTAAAAGTTCGCTGTTTATACCCTACACCGCACTGTGGTACAGGGTATTATGACTTTGTGCATTTGTTTGTAACGCCCAAAAAGAGAAGAAATAGAACCATAGTTTATTATACCGATCGTCATAGAATCAATTTTTGAGTCGATTTAGCCATGTCCGTCTGTCTGTCCGTCTGTCTGTCTGTCCGTCTGTCCATGTATTTTTGTAATCAAAGTAAAGGATTATGGTCCGATCTCGACGAAACTTTACACATATCTTTTGTTTGGCCCACGGACGATCCCTATTGAATTTAGTTAGAATCGGTTCAGATTTAGATATAGCCCCCATATATAAGTTACCCCCGATTTGACGTGTAACCGCTGTAGAAACTGTATTTTATATCCGATCAGCGCGAATTTAGGCAAAAAAAGGTTTCTTATTACACGAAGGCATACTGTCAAATTCGGAGAAAATCGGTTCAGATTTAGATATAGCCCCCATATACATGTTACCCCCGATTTGATATGTAAGCGCTGTAAAAACTGTATTTTATATTTGATCAGTATGAAATTCGGCAGAAAGAGGTTTCCTATTATATAAATGAACGCTTTTAAATTTGGAAGAAATCGGTTCAGATTTAGATATATCCCCCATATATACGTTACCCCCGATTTGACATGTAAGCTCTGTAAAAATGTTATTTTATATCCGATCAGTGCGAAATTCGGCAGTAAGAGGTTTCTTATTACATGAAGGGATACTGCCAAATTTGGAGAAAATCGGTTCAGATTTCCATATAGCCCCCATATATATGTTACCCCCGATTTGACATGTAAGCGCTGTAAAAACTGTATTTTATATCCGATCAGTATGAAATTCGGCAGAAAGAGGTTTCCTATTATATGAATGAACACTTTTAAGTTTGGAAGAAATCAGACAAGATTTAGATATAGCCCCCATATATACGTTATCCCCGATTTGACATGTAAACGCTGTAAAAATGTTATTTTATGTCCGATCAGAATTAGATAATATGTTTCTACCCTTATCGCATTGTTAGGGAGGTGTAGGGTATTATATAGTCGGCCCCGCCCGACTTTCTGCTTTTCCTTACTGGTTTGTAATTAAAAAAAGGTTCTGTATTTCAATAAAACCGACATTTTTACAGTGAAAGCCACTGAGTTGCATGCACATTTCTATTAGTTTTCGTTTCATAATATTTGATTGATTTCATTCGATTATTTCTATGACTAAATATTACTTTTTACTAAAACAATTTATGTATTTATCATAGTGAAACATTTTTCTATGGAACAGCATCATTTTTGAAAATTAATTCGCGACCTTAGAACATACGATTTTATCAGCAATTAGAACCGAATTGTCAAACAACAGTGTTTGTTTTGGTCTATATGCTTGTAACGCTTAAAAATGCTGGAGCTAGACCTACATTAAAGTATAAGAATCGACTGAGAATCTCCAGCTGATTCGATCTAGCGAAGTGTGTCCGTCCGTCCGCTGTCCATGTAAACGTTGTAATCAAGGAACAGATCGCATTTCTGGACCAATCCTGATCGATTTTGGCACAAACAACTTTTTTTGCATTAAGAGCGAATGGTAACACTATGAAAATGGTAAACATTTTTTTTTCTAGAATTCCAATTTTTATTGTAGGTACCTTTAGTATTTGAACCATATTTTTAATTAAAAGCCCGATAAAGCCGAGAAATTATGAGGGCTTAAAATGCGGAAAATATTACTTTCATGTAGAAACTGAAGTTTCGTAATTGTTTTTAAAACGATTAGGAAAAAAATCGATTTTTTCCAAAAAACATCGTTTTAGCTGGCACGAAAACAACCATAAAATATAGAAAAAAATTCGCAAAAGAAATTTTTGTTCCAGCTAGTATCCTAAGCTAGTGTTGCCTGGCGCCATCTGACATTTCCATTGGAGAGTTTGACTTTTTTTAGACGTACTCAGAACCTAAACCTAACGCTGTACAACATTTTAAGTATTTCTATGGACTGGAATCAAAGTAATAAGCCGTGAACTTTTTTTGCAAAATGGTCCATTTGTATGGGAGGTACCAAAAGGGGCGCGGCAACTTCACCCCTTTTTCAAAAGATGATAGCGATTAATAAACTAATACTACTGTGAAAGATTCTGGGTAGTAGTATAAGTATATAAGTTATGGGATAATCAATATTTCACTAAATGTTGACCCTTCGTGGGAGAGGTACTCGAAGGAGTGGACCAACATAGTCCATCTTTGACCTTAGGCTGAGATAGATAAATAGATATAGATAGATATTGACACATACCAAATTTGAAGTCAATCTGTTAATCCTGTCGAAAGTTATCGTGCGCACCAACCAGACAGACAGACGGACATTGCTAAATTAACTTAAATTGGCCCAAAACGGATTTCCGCCAAATATTCTTGGGGTATCTTAGGTCACTCCATCGATATGTTACTATTGGTTGGCAGCATCTGATCTATACCCTTGTTCACAATAGGGGGATATAAAAAACATAATTTTGTTGAGAATCTCTTATTTCTACCAAAATTGCTATAGTTTCTACATTTATCCATAGATTTTCTTCAAATAGGCATTCTTCTCTTCGTTTGGAAGCTATCTTTCAAAGTATGGAACAAATTGTAGTCCTCATAATTTCCTTTAATTTAACGATTATCCCGGCATTGCCAAGCATATACGAGTACTTCAAAAAATATGGTCCAAAGATTAAAGGCAACTTGCAAGAAAATTTGAATTTTAAAGAAAAATTTAAAAAATAAATTTACCATGAGAATTTTTTTCAAAATTTTTTTCGAGTTTAGGAGTCCATATTACTCCAGAAAATGTTATGCGCAGCCCTTCGACAAAAATGTTGTTGCATTGTATATTTAGCTCCAATCTAGCATTTAAGAGCTATAGAAGCAGTATTTCACATATCATCATTAATAAATTTGACACAAACTTGTTAACTTAACCAGGAATGAGCATATTAGATTCTGAACAAAATCTGATCAGATTTATCTTCCGACTTATAGAAGCTTTATTTAACATTCGGTCGGTATGAAATTTGTCAGAGAGGAGTTTCTTGATACAGAAACAAACATTGCCAAGTTTGAAGAAAATCTTTTCAGATTTATATACTCGTATAGCAGCACAATAAACATTTCTTGCGATTCGAAAGATTATATCGAGCCATAACAGCCAAAAAGACGTAAGCGCCACTCACAAAAATTTAGAGGAGAAGGTTTCTTTTGCGATTATTTTTTTTTAAATGCATATGTAATGTATACATCTGTATATCTAACTGTGAAATTTAGTATGACGGTACATTTAACAGCTATACATTTTGGAAACATGATGCCATTTGTCATAAGTGAACGATATTCCTCAAAAAATTAAAAGTAAAGAAAGGCTAAAGTTGGGCGGAGCTGAATATATAATATCTTTTACAATTCGGCAAGAGCGCACACTTAAGAAATAAATTTTCCGAATAAATAATTTACGAAATTCCCACTGTGCAATGTATACCATACATTGTAAACAAAAAGTTGTTAATTAGACACAGTTTTAGGCAAGCGACGATAATTCGATATGAGCTTTTGTCGTGTATTAGGTTTTGTCGTGTTATTATTAGACTGACTTCCCAACAAAGATTTGTGATATGTTATAATCGATTCCGTTGTAACTATTCCGTACGTTTTTGTTTTAGCATCTACAGATTTCGTTTGAAATTGTGAATTCCGATAAAATCAAAAACACTTTTTTGTGTATTAACAAGTAAGAAAGTTCAGTGGGTTAGACCGACTTATGAACCCCTCACCTTGAGTCCCAATAAATATTCGTAAATTTATTCATTTTTTTGTTTTAATTAAATTCTTATCAATTTAAACATTTAATAACTCTAAAGTATGTACACTAGATAGGGTCGATGCCCAACCAAGAAAAATAAGTTGCGTTTGTCACCCCCTAGATTTGAAGATTATTCAAAGACAATGTCAGAAAATTTTTTTTTAATTTTTTTGGTGCACCCTACATACCGCCCTTTTAGTTTTCTTTATCCTGTGTTGCTATTTGAAGTCCGATCGTAACGGGATGTATACCGTTGTTCACGTTTTGGAAAGGGCTATATTTCGTCCACTAGCCATTTTTGACTCCGAGGTCAAATTCGATAATTGACCTCTACTATCTCGTTTTCTACCCCCCTTGTTTTGGACTTATTTTGAAACGATAATAAAGGCAATTAAAAATAATTAAACTTTTGTCTTTAAAGTACTCAGTTTTATTCATAAACAAAGAAGTTACATAGGATTTAAAATTGTAAAATATATGCTGGAGTCAAATTCGACTAGTTTCTTTTGACCTCGTTTTCTGTCTCTCTCTCACACACACATGAATAACCCAATGCCACAAACGCACAATCACTATGGCAGTTCGGTCCAGCATCAATAAATTAAATTTGCGGGATTCTCTAGCAAATGTTGAAGCTTTTTAAGAAGAATAAAATCACTTTGTTTTCACATTCACCCTACACTCCACTAAAATAGTATTTTTGCCACTGACTCCATATTTATTATCCTATGTTTACGTATGATACCTCGTGGATCATCTCTATAAGGTCTACTTTTCTTCCATACGTCACTTTGGATTTTTTACCAGATTTTCTACTTTCACTATAAAGGGTGGGCCATTTAAAATTTGAATTACCGATTACCTTGCATTGTGATTTGAGTCCATTGGATTATTTTCGGTGGGAACCCATTAAGGATAAATGCTATGCAAAGCATCCAAAGACAATTGAAGCGTTGAAACATGAAAACTAATGATGATTTCGTTTGTGTAAAAAAATTTTAAAATTTTTCTACATTTTACACTAAAACCGCATTTTTAGGTTAGTTTGTAAAAATGGTGCAGCCGTACGAACGGGTTTGTAAAATTATTACACTCCGCAAATGCGAAAATATCTATTTTCCACACTCAGCCCAGTCCACGATGTGGAGTGTTGCACCGTCAAAAACCAAACTTCAGAACCAAGCCTAATTGAAAGCGTACATGCTTAATGCACTATCAAATGGTTGCGCTATAATGTAGGAATGGGTTTTACTCACCGCACGATTTTTGTTCGATTGTTCGCATGCAAAATTCGAAATTAGCAGTATTGGCTGGGGCAATTTTTAAAATGTAGCAACATGATGTAGTGATATTATTTTTCAGAAACGAAATCACCATAAGTTGCCATTGAAGAGATTCGACTCGAAGCAATAAAATATGTCCTGAAAAATTGGGATGAGCGGATGAGGTACTGCCGAGCCAGTCATGGTAGTCATATGAATGATTTTGTGTTGCATTATTAAATGAAAAAGTTCAACATTTCCATAAAAAAACAGAAATTCGAAAAAACTATCAGTAAATTTTTTTTATAGCTGATTCAAATTTTAAATGTATTCATAAGCAAATAAGTTATAGAGAATTATTAATAAAATGTTATAGACATGATTAATTTGTTTGAACACCATATTTAACTTACATACAAATGCCTTCCCATGCGTTTCAAAATAAGTGTTATTTACGGGGGTTGAAAATCAAATAACTGAAGTCACTAGTAAAAATTTACTTCGGATTCAAAACTGAAGTAAGGAAGAAGTGTTGTCGTTGTCAAGAGATGATCATCGACGTATCATACAAAAATATCATACTAGATTAAATCAGGAATTAGTGGAAAAAATACTATTTTGGTGGAGTGTAGGGTGAATGGGAAAACAAAGTGAATGTATTCTTATATTCTTCCTTAAAAAAGATTCAAAATTTGTTAGAGAATCCCGCAAATTTAATTTGTTGATGCTGTAAAGAACCGCCATAGTCGTTGTGTGTTTGTGGCATTGGGTTATTCATGTGTCTGCGAGAGAGAGTGAGACAGAAACGAGACCAAAAGAAACTAGTCGAATTTGACCTCAGCATATATTTTACAATTTTGAACCCTATGTAACTTTTTTGTTTATGAATAAAACTGAGTACTTTAAAGACGAAAGTTTAATTATTTTTAAATGCCTTTATTATCGTTTCAAAATAAGTCCAAATAAGGGGGGTAGAAAAAGAGATAACAGAGGTCAATTATCGAATTTGACCTCGGAGTCAAAAATGGCCATTGGACGAAATATAGCCCTTTCCAAAACGTGAACAACGGTATACATCCCGTTACGATCAGACTTCAAATAGCAATACAGGATAAAGAAAACTAAAAGGGCGGTATGTAGGGTGCACCAAAAAAATTAAAATTTTTTTTCTGAAATTGTCTTCGAATAATCTTCAAATCTAGGGGGTGACAAACGCAACTTTTTTTTATGACCCTATCTAATGTACACCCAGGAAAATAATTGGTTGGAATTCGATTGTAACAATAAAAAAATAGTACTAGCAACAAAAAGTATATTGCCTACACCGTCTGTCGGTTGTATTTATATATAATTAGTTGAAACAACAATAATATCATGGATACGATAAAATGAAAATGCTTGCAACGAACTCGATGGTTGTATCAATCGAATTGAGATTGTTTTTTTCATTGACACTCGATTAGTTGTGGTAACCAATTTTAAATTTTCTTTATAGTACCATATGATCGATTTTTGGTGGTGACAACAAATGTTTTATTCTTGACAACAGAAATTGTATCAATAGACCAAAGATTATTATTGCAACGAATAGTTGGTTACTACAACAGAAAAAATATTAATAAATAATCGTTTATTGGTTATCCCAATCATTTCCTAAATTTAGAATAATTAAATGTATTTTGGGAAATACAACCGAAAGATTGGTTGCTGTTCTTTTGCTGATGCATGACAAACAGAAAATAAAATTACTCGACATAAAAAATCTTCAACATATTTTTCAGTTAAGTTAGTTAATCAAAAATAATCTCGTGTGGATAATAATGTGTGGAATGCAGAATATGTTGTGCAAAATGTTTTACATAAATAAAAAATAAAAGCAACAATCATATTTGCATACAAGTTTTGTGTTTTTTGTCGTGTACTAAAATGTGTGTCAAATATTTCCACATCTCATAATAGTGATGAATTTGTAATATGGGATTTTTAATTTTGTTATGAATTGTTTTGTTTTTTGTTCAATAAATAAAATAAAAATTAATGAAAACTGTTTTTAATTAATTGTATATGACTGACAAATTGTCAGAACAACCAATTTTTTAAAACAGTTGGCTGTGGCAACTACTACAGATATTTTAAGCCCCCATTTTCGAAGTTGGCACAACCAAATATGATAGTTGTCAACATGGAAGCAGAAGTATACCACAACCAAAATATTGGTTGTACTGATGGAATCGCATGATAGATTCATTTCATTTATTTACAGTCAATGGAATTACAGTATTCCTTACAGACTACGACTTATATCTAAAAATAAATTAAATCTAATTCTTTTGAAAACATTGCTAAACTTGAATTTATATCCAAATCCACACAATTTATTTATAGTAGACAGAACTACCAAAATTCGGTTGGGAAATAATTCAGTTGAGGCAACCAAACTCTATTCTGTGTGTAGAAATATTTGTTATAGGTGCAGGTTGTTTGGGATTGCAAATGAACAATATAGGTCAATATTTTTATATAGCTCCCCTATAGAGGTCACTCCAAAATGCGGTTTTTGAGATAAAAACCAAATTTTCTAAGAAATTTAGCTGAAACCTTGCAGTTTTGCTATTCTATTTTGGCCAGAATTCATTTCAATAAAATTTATACAGATCAAATTTTATTTAGTTGCAGTCCCCGTGTAGATTTAGTTCTCAGTAATGCAACCAAAATTATGTTTACGAACTTTAAAAATTGCTATAAAATTAATTTAGAGTTACTGAAAAATTTAACACAATTTAGGTGTGAAAACTCTTATGTGTTTTTTTACTAGTTTTCAGGAGAGACAAAAAACCGTGCCATTTCGTCAAATCGCTATATATTTCATATCTCAGATGTTTGTACTTATCTTTTAATTATTTACATATATAACATATGTATCATTACAAAAATCGTATATTTGAAAAAGCCATGACGTGGTAAATGTTTTCAAGAAAATCTACACAGGACATGGGAAAATACACATAGGAGTTTTGATATTTGAATGTTAACAGCGTCGCTCACGCAATCGAAAGTTGGCCTAGATTGACGACAAAAACGGCTAAAATAAATTCGGTTTAATAGTTTTGGAAAAATGTGGTGGTAAGTCGATTTTATGGATTACACAAAATACTCAATATAAAAACATTGCAAATATCGCGGACGCTAAAAAATGTCTTGGAAATTATCATATTTATAGCAATATTCCGCGTTTTTCTTTACGACTAAAAGCAATTGGATTTGTTTTGAGTAAAAGTACTATTTTCGCGATAAAGGTAGCAGATCCGATTTTGATCTATTTATAGTCTAATTGAGGGAATGATTCTGAACAACCCCTCATTTTTATTCGACAATAAACAAAATCAAAAATTACATTGAAAATTTAAGTGGTTGCATTCCGGAATAAAAATTCGTTTTACATTTTCTATAGAAGCAAAATTCGGATTTCGTTCCAAGGCCCTACATGTCTGTAGTCACAAGGCACGACTACTCACCAAAGTATTTTTTTTTGTAATTTGTATGTTTTGACACCAGAAATCGAGGCTAATTCTAAAATTATTATAGGCGTATTTTCGTTACACCATAGGTGCTTAATTTGTATGGGGAGCTAAACACTTTTAAACATTATTAGTTCCCGATAAAGTTTGGCGCTTGTGTTCCTGTCTTAATCGAGTATGGTATTGCCAGATTGGGCATCCTATATTTCGCAGTATGGCATCTAACTTTTGGAGAGATTGTTGTCAATCATTGTGAATTAATGGGAAGAAGAAGAACAAAAATGGAAAATTATTTTAATATTTGCAAAAAGATTGTAAACAATTGAAAATACAGTTGAACTTCGATTAACCGTGACTCTATTAACCGTGATTATCTATTAACCGTGATGCTGAGTGGTTGATTTTTTACCTCTATTATCCGTGATGCACATATCCATATGACTGCTTGTTTGTTTTTTTTTTTTCGTATAATACTCACACATCTCTCATATTAAAATTCGGTGATTCCCCTATTTCATGAAAGTGTAATTTTCATATCAAATTTCATATGTATTCATTCATCAGTGTGAAATTTGATCTGTCAAAACGTGTTTTCCTTACATCATGCCACCGTCAAAAACTAAATCCGCGAAAAGAGCAAGAAAGGTTCTTTCAATTTAAAAAAAAGATGGAGCTGATAAATGAATACTCAAAACGTAAAGTACCTTTTAAAACGTTGTCTGAAAATATGGAGTTGGCATTCAAACTGTATCCGATTTAATAAAAAAACAAAGATAGGATTTTAAAATTTTGGTCCGATACTGATTCAATGCTTGGCCTTAAACACAGATATATGTACACTAAAAACATCCGAAAATCCAAAAGTTGATTTCGCAACATATGAATGGTTTCGGCAAGAAAGATTTAAGGGAACTCCAATTTCAGGTAAGTTAACTGAAATCGAGATATTGTATGAACATAAACTGAAATTTGCTTCTGAACTTCAGGCGAAATGATTGTCGAAAAGGCAAAAATGTTCCATTTGAAGTTAAACATGAATTCAGAGTGCACTTATTCATTTGGTTGGTTGGATAAATTCAAAAAACGTCATGGAATCCGTCGACTGAAATCTACGGGAGAAAAGGAGTGTGCTGATTATGAGTCTGCTACGATGTTTGTGGACGACTTGGATGAAATCATTAAAAACGAACAACTTACAACTGAACAGATCTACAATGCAGACGAAACCAGTCTATTTTGGAGGTGTTTGCCTCAGAGTTCTTTGGCTAGTGGTAATGAATATTCTATTGAAGGGTACAAGGATTCCAAGGAGAGAATCACAGTGCTAGTTTGTTCAAATGCTGCAAAAAGTCACAAGTGTAAATTGATGATAATAGGAAAAAGTGCCCATCCAAGAGCTTTAAAAAACGTTGAACACCTTCCTGTGATTTATAAATCTAATAAGAAAGCTTGGGTAACACAACAGCTATTTCTGGAGTGGTTTAATCAAAATTTTGTACCAGAAGCAAAGGAACATCAACGGCGCATCGGTCTCAAAAATAACTGTAAAATACTTTTACTATTAGACAACTGTCCAGCACACCCAGAAGTAAATGCTATGATATCTGAAAACGTTACAGTAAAATATCTCCCACCGAATTGCACGTCCTTGATTCAGCCTATGGATCAAGGAGTAATTCGGAGCTTCAAATGTCACTACCGTAAACTGATCGTTCAAAAACTTGTTGGTGCTAATGACAGACGTGAGTTCGTTAAATCTTTGAATATTAAGACAGCTTTGTGGGCAGCCGCAGCTTCGTGGGACCCTGTAATCGCTCCGTTTGCTATTATATCTGAAGACGAAATCGTAGACATTGTTACCCAAAGCCAAGAAGATGAGCTTGATTCAAATTCCGAGGAATCAGATTTAGGAAATGCGGACGAAACGCCTAAATTTCGGTTATCCGTGATTATCCCGGTCCCGAGCATCACGGTTAATCGAAGTTCAACTGTAGAATAGTAAATTTATGTTTTATAAATACATTTCACGAATTTTTTGTCTGTTTCGCACTGTTCTTTCTTCGTAACTCATGACTCCATTGTTACCAGATAGTAGAAATCCGCCACTTACTGCTAATGCGTCAGTTAGTGAAAGTCAGTTGTTTTCGTTGCAAAGTGCTAAACTAAAATTGCTAGCTTGTAACGAAAACATGCCTTATATTTGTAAAGGAAAATCGCACAATTCCCAAAATAAATTCGAAAATCTCCCATAAAATATAATTTCAGGCTCAAGATCGTTATTGTTGTTTTCAGTATATGAAAACAACTTTGTTAAAAATTAAAGAAGAAGTAAGTGACATGTATTGGGGGCGGTTGTAATGGTTGGATAGACAGATCTGTTTCGGGAGCCACCAAACTTCCATTATCAATATCCTTATTACAACGATTACTTCAGTCGAAATTATTAAATATATACGCACAGCCAAGTATCATTAAACGAGAACTGTTTGCTAAAAGCGCATATCTTCAAAAAAAGACAATTCAGTAATCATCGTCCCTCGTCCAAACTATTTACTTTTATTCTTACTTTATATTCTAAGAGCTACTTTCGCACCCATTTTGACCCTCTGTACTATGTTGAACTCTTTTTGTCCCACTGCACCGTATTGAACCTATTCTGCCCGACTGTGCCCATAAATATATTTCGAAAAACAGTTCTTATTTTTAGTTAATGTATGTTGTAAGAGCTATCCTCGCACCGTGGGATCATATTTAACCCTTTTTGCTCTACTGTACCATATTTAAAAATGTAAAAATTTCGAAATGTTCCATGTTTAACGGTTACCAGTATGAAACGTAACACATTTTTTGCCCCACTGTACAATATTTACAGTTTTTGCCCCACTGCGCCCCTTAAAGTATAAATTTCGAAAAAAAAAACTCTTCTTATATCAGTTGTATGTCACAAGAGCAACTTTATCACCCTTGGATCGTATGTCATTTTTTGCAGCAAATTTTAACAAGTTTTTTATCGCACTATAACATATTTCTGTATTTACCAAGAGCGATCCACGCATGCTGGGACAATCTTTTATCGTTTTTACTTTACTGTACCACATTTAACACCTTTTAGCTCCACTGTACTAATGTATTTCGAAAAATCAAGTCTTATCCTGAGTCTACGCCCGGCAACCATCACTTTACATTTTTGTCCCCACTGTGCGCCTAAATGTACGAATTTCGTACCTTTATTACCCTCCCACCAAACTCTAGCTTCAGCCGTTTGGGCTGGGTGTTGATCAATCAGTCACGCAACGATTTTAGATATTTTTAAAGATTTTACAAAACCACTTGTGGTGATATCGTATGTTCAAAAAAAATTGAAATTTTTCTACATTTGACTCTGAAACCGCATTTTTAAGTTCGTTTGTAAAAATGGTGCAACCGTATGAACGGGTTTTGATTTCGTTTGTAAAATTATTACACTCCGCAAATGCGAAATTATCGCATTTTCCACACTCAACGTCAATCGTCAAAAAGCAGACTTCAGAACCAAACCTAAATGAAAGCGTACATTCTTAATGCCCTTCCAAATGGCTGCGCAATAATGCAGGTATGGGTTTTACTCACCGCACGACTTTGCAGGGGCAATTTTTAAAATGTCGCAACATGATGTGGTGACATTATTTTCAGAAACGAAATCACCATTAATTATAAATAAATGTATACATATTTTGGACTTATATCCCAATTTCAAATGTAGATTTTCCAACACATCTTTATAACATTTTGCATAAAACAATTTCTTGAACCAACAATGAATCAAGCAGAATTTGAAGAAAATTGAATCATTGATAGTTACATTACGTTGATTGGTACCTATTAGGGATGCTGATCGGGAAATCCCGATCCCGTAAATTCCGGGATTTTTGAAGATCAATCCCGAATTTTCCGTGATTGATTTATATTGCTAATGGAATTTTGTTTGCTAACGGAAATTATACTTGTTTTGTCGTTGTGATATTAATTTGAACAAAGCAGATGCTGCGCTGTCGCTATGTTAAAAAAGATATCTGATATTAAAATCCATATTAAATGATGGAATAAATACGTCTCGTCGTAAAAGAATACATGAGCGTTAACAATCTAATCGAGTCTTGTAAATTAGAATTTAAATTTTAAATCTGGGTTGGATATGGATTGAGATATGTGCATTATTGAGTCTAAAGGCCTCTACACACGGTTGTAAGATATTACAATTTTATTAACTCTGTCTAAGTGCTGACAATGACAGATTGTTAGCAAAACGCGAATTGTCAGTTCAGGCGATTGCAAGAAACCCCTAAAAATTCATATTTTTACAATATATTTTGTAAATATTAATGGGCAGGGTTGCCAATAAAAATATTTTATATACAGTGTTAACAATAAAATGTTGTATAAATTTCACAAATCTTAAAATGTACTGACAAAGATTTTTATTCCAACGTTGCAAGACAAAAATGTTAACTTCACACGGTTGCATTTTTTTTGAGATTTTGCTGACAGTAAGATCTGACCACCGTGTGTACCAGCCTTATCGACTCATATTGAGTCCAAGTGTTACTTAGCTGAGAAATTAGAAAAACATTCAATTTTGATTTAATGTTTTTTTGCGAAGAAAATCCTTAAAGACCCCGGGACTCCAAAAAATCCTGGGATAATAATTTTGCCAATACCTAGATTTGCGCAACTCAGTCCCGATCGACATCCCGAATACATATACGGGTATACTTATATATGTGTGCAAATTCGGCTTATGTCGGTTTCGTTCATATTACCCTGAACGGAGTTTGTAACCGACTTTGGCACTGAGCCTTTCATCTACGGATTATGATGCGTAGTAATGTAAAGCTTTTCCCCATGTCTTCAAAGACCATTTTGCCTACCGGGTAGAAGCACACTCATACTCTCACAAGCAGAAACAGCTGTTGTTTTGAGTTCAATTAGATGAATGTTGGGCCGATTTCCTTTCAAAATGTCCTTTGTCTTTGCAGGAGGTCTATCGTACCGTCTAAACCGCAAACGACATTGAATGAAATGGCGATGATGTATAATGGGATGTCCTTACACACATACAAGTACACTTATATGAATATACACGAGTCGAACGACCCTGCAGATTTCTTGGTGGCAATTGTCCCCATACCACTGGTGATGTAAATAGTTCTTGAGAACTATTCACTTTAATAGTAGTAGTAATATAATGCATGTGCTTTCTTAGTAACAATTGTCCCCGACATCTCTAGTGTTCTAGTTAACTCATTTGAACTGGCCACTTCATAACCAGTTGCGACTGTATTCCACCTGTACAACAAAAAATTTGTATATATTTGGAAATCTTCAATTGTCATCTGAATTTTAATGATAACTTCACTTTAATGGAGGAGTATATATTATTTGCTACGGGCCAAACGTGTAACACGTCGAAGGAGGGACCCAAGTGTTTTTTGCGAAAGCGAATGCGAAAGCTAATAATACTTTTTGGTTTTTGCGAATTCGAAGCATTTACATTCATTCCAACATTCTGCCATTTAAATGCAATGTATGTATTGTAGTAGGGCAATTCCAAAGAAAATGTATCAAAAATACACATTTTAAAAATTACCGTTTTTATTTTAATAAAATATGGCACAATAATTCATCAAGGGTGTATGCATTAGAAGTTACCATAGTCTAACTGTTGAATCTAATATTCTTTGTATATATATATATATATATACAAGAACATTAATAATATTGAAATTAAAATTGGTAATCTTTTGGGTCCACCTGGAATCCATTTCAAGTTTTTCATGGTTTATAATAGTCTTACTGACCCGTTAGTACCAACAAAATTAAGGAACTGAATTGATACTTTTCCAGGATATTCAAGTGTTACGGATGTTTTCTATATTTTGACCTGTTACCACAAGGACCAACATATTTTATTCAACTGTGTTGAAGGGAAGTATCAAAGGTTTTAATTGGTATTAAAAATTTCAAAATATGTGAAGCGGTTAAGAAGATATGTCAAATTTAACAAACGGAAGCGAATACTGAAATATATTTTTGCGAAAGCGACAACATTGTTTTTGCGAATGCGGAAGCGAATGTTAAAAATGATGCGAATAATTAGCTTTCGCATATGCGAATGCATATTCGTTACCGTTACAATTCGAATTCGTTACATCTCTGGTCGAAAGGTACTCATCAGGTTCTGTCCTATGACATTCATATGTTACGTTATAAAATCAATCAATCAAGTCCATGAAAAAATGGTGCACGAATTGAATCGTGCACTTGTATATAAGTACACAGGGGAGTTGTATTGTGTATTATCACCGCACGGCGGTGATTTATTGTTTGGCTTTGTATTGTTGACATCGTGGCGTCATTTGTTTATTCTTATTCTATTAAATGCAAGCGAAAAAAACATAAAGTAAATTTTGTTCTATAAGTGAGAAAAATAAAAATGGATGATGACTTTATTGTTGAAGAGGTAGAATTAAATGACCAGTTCAAAATTCAGGATGATTCTGCGAGCTGTCTGGCGAATGAAAAGGATAATGGGATTAAAATCCAGTGACGACATTCTATTGCAGAAATTCCTGGAATCAAATATCAATTTAAAATGTTTGTAATGAGTGTATGTGTACTTTTCTTCAGCCGCACAAGTCCCCTAAACGAATTTAAAGGAGGCTTAGCCACCATTAGGGTTACAAGCGGAATTCCGAGAAAAAATACTTAAGTGGAAAAAACAGAGGTAATACTGTGTTCCTACACATTCGTATGTGTGTTTTGTTTAGACTTGAATTGCTTAGTGATAAATGCAAATATTCGATTATATGTTTGTTGTGTTTGAGTTTTATTTACTTATAAAATTAATAAATATAAATCAATTAAAACGCTAATGCTGTTTAACTAGTTTTAAATGTTAGAGGTGGATTTAGAATGAAAAGTTATCCCCGGTGCGTGCTTGAAATCATCCCCAGTCCTTGCTAAATTCGACCCCACCATGTGCTTTATTCATTCTTAGCACGTGCTTTAGTCGCCCCCCGCACGTTATTTAGTTGTCCCCAGAATTTGCTTTGAATTATCCCCAGTTACTGTTGGATTTGTAACGAAACGTTGTTGATTTTTAATGCTTTATTTATTCACCGTCATGCTTGTCTTCGTAACATATGGGGTTGGTTTATTATCATAAACGAATGTGCAATTTGTTGTTCACTGCGTGCAGTCTTTTGGAATTACCGATATTCCTAGCTTACACTAGTTCGAGTTCCTGCTGGGTACATACATACGTACATCTACACAAAATACATATGTGATCAGTTGCAATAACTTAATTTAGGGCCTGTTTCTGTAACTTATTTTCGTTCGTCTACGGCGAACGATCAAAATTCTCTCAGCTATTACATGAATTGTATAAAACGCAGGTTAGAAATATTTTAGGAACAAGCTTTTTACATGATTTTCTACAGACACAACGAATTATAAACTTCTGTGACTTATAGATTTCTCGGAATAATTGAGTGATTTTTGATCGTTCGCAGTAGACAAACGAAAAAAAGTTACAGAAACAGGCCCTTAGATTCGGTTGTTGCCAAAACATGGTACGATTCTCGATAAATATCGTAAGCAACATTAGAAATACGAGTATACATCCATCCGTCCACTAGCTCAGAAGCAGCACTGTGGTTGGAATTCAGACAATTATTTGAAGAAAGGCAAATCTCAGGTAGTTCAAATGTACAAAATTTAACCTAATAGAAGACAATGAGGAAAAAGAATGTGAATAATATGATCACTTTTAATCCTTTATAATGGTGTCCAATTTAGCATTTGCATGTCCATATATGGCGTAGAGTGTGCGAAATTCAGACCCACACCACCCCAACCACCAACAATATTTTGATCAGTTTTCAAAGGTTTCAAAATAGTGAACTGTTTGTCCTTACTACGCGCTGAAAACATCGTTTCTGTATTAAATTTTCCCAAGCATAATCGGCTTGAAACATATATTTATTTAGGATACACTCTAAACATGGAAATTTACAGCGAAAGGTCCACCGAGACAAAAAAATTAAAAGTTTTGTAAACATTTTGTTTTAACATATTTTCATAGGAAAACCATCAAATTTTACTAATGTTAAAAAAATTACAAATATTCATAACTAATTTCGAGATATTGGAATGCAATGTCTCGCAAGTGCTACATTTCTCATTTGGATATTTCTTTTGCACGTTTTGTTTTGATAAATGTTAATAAAGAGAGATTATGCATTGGCTTTTCCTCTATAAAATCTTTCTTAGTACTTATTATTTAGCCACTTTTCTCATTATTTTAACTTGGGGAGGAAAGTACTTCC
Source organism: Eudasyphora cyanicolor (assembly GCA_963930755.1). Taxonomy (NCBI): domain Eukaryota; kingdom Metazoa; phylum Arthropoda; class Insecta; order Diptera; family Muscidae; genus Eudasyphora; species Eudasyphora cyanicolor. The sequence goes on along the minus strand of OZ005735.1, from coordinate 114,370,190 downwards.
CAAAAGCATACAATAAAGTAGCATAATAAGTACTTATTTGTAGCATAGGCATACCACATAAATATGTGCTTATATTTTCACGATTTTAAGTACTTGAGTAATGCATTGCCAATAAGTTATAAAATAAGTAGCAGATATGAAGAAATGACCATTTAAAGTGACTTTTTGCATATTGTCGCGCATTTTCCTTGAAGCACACAATTTCATCATGCCAAATTCGAATTTCTGAGCCCAAACCAACCAAACCCCCATGTGAAAAATTCTTCAACGGTCTAACATTATACGATATACGTAAATATTTATGGTATTTTCATTCAAATCTGCACGTATTATTTGTACAATAACCTACATATAGCCAAAATTGCATTATATCAAAAATTGCCAACATGATTTTGATAGCAAAAAATCACTTATTTCTGCACGGAGGAAAATCGTCATTTTTGATATGTTTGAAACGAAAGAAAATATACTTGGAAACGATTTTTTTAAATATTATATATTTGTTAACAAATAAATTTTATTTGAAAATCAAGAAATTTTGTTTGGAACGCATATATTAATATATTAGAACATAATTTATTTGCAAACTGAATTTCACAAATAGAATATGTGTTTACACACAAACAAAGTTATTGTTTAAGAAGATTTCCAAATATGTTTTATTTAAAAAGATTTTTAAAACATTACTGACTTATTCGAATTTTAGTTAGTTTTTCCTAGTTTTCGTGTTAAACTTTATAGCTAAAAATGTCCTTATTTATAAATATTCCTATTCATCACTTTTTGTCAATCCATCAATGTCGTTTATATTTACGAAAGATTGTTCGATTTTAGTTTTGATTAAATTTTACAAACATAATTTATAAAAAATTGCTCTTTGTAAATCTGAAAAACAGAAAACTTGTCTTTAAGTTAAGGCATTTAATACATTACCAAAATAAATAATTACAAATGAATTCTTGTTTCGGAAATACTAGTTCCAAATAAAAAATATTTGAATGGGAGCATATTTTTGTTTAGAACAATATCCTCACAAACATATAATATTTGTGTGTGTAAAATATTCTATATTTGGAGTGTATCCTAAACATATGTTTATTTCAAGCCGAATATGTTTGGGACAATATACTACAGAAGCGATTTTTTTTCAGCGTGTGTTGTTATTGGTAAGTCTTTATTAATAAGCCGAAAGTAATGCAGCGAGTAACGAGATGTCATTTTTTGGTAATGCAGGGAATAATGACAGGTACTTACTAAGATTTTGCTGGCAAGCTGTCAAAAAATTATGTTTAAGAAACTATGCGATTAAAAATAACGGTAAGTGTTTGCTTTGCATTGTCACATATTTCGATGTCCCGTGCGACATTGAAAACCAACATTTTCAATTAGTGCGTCGAAAGTACTATAGTTGGGTAGTTGTTGTGGGTCCTTCATTTAGTTCCATAGTTCCATTCAGCTCCGTTGTAGCGATATATGCAGCATTTTCCGATGATTTTGCAGACACAACTGATTAAAAAATGCTGGTTTCAATAAAAAAACTCATAACTTTGTAAATATTACTTCACTCTTTTCCGAAAAATTGTAAATTATTATCTGTGATTTAATCAATGTGACCATAACGAAAGGTCGACTTACGCTTTAAGAAATAATGTCGGTTGCCCGTTATAATTCGGTCTGTAATCGTTATGATTTAAACTGAGATACTCTCTCGACTCAAGACCAAACTGCTTTTATACAGAGATAGAAAGCAAGTATTTTACATGGCAAAATATATTGCAAGTATTTCATTGTGTACCCACAGATTATATCATGATTTCTGGGGCGTGAACCCTTCATCAGTAATCTACATGGCCGGCTTTTCAAAAAAGCCTTTGATTGATGATTCGATAACCAAACTCTCAAAGCCTATCACGGGGCGACTCACATGAGCAAATGAGAATTGCACCCAAAGACTCACTTTTGGGATATCGATCAAACAATGAAATACTATCACTTTGCCATGTCCACGAGAAATTCAATTAGAATTTACTTGTAGAAATCACTCAGACATTAAGAGTAAAGCTTTCATAGTAAAAAGCTTTTTTCTTATTGCTTTAAGTGGTTTGTTCGTCGTTATGATTTAAAGTGAGACACTCTCTCGGCTCAAGACCAACCTGCTTTTATACAGAGATAGAAAGCAAGTATTTTACATGGCAAAATATATTTCAAAATGTATTTCATTGCGTGCCCACAGATTATATCATGATTTCTGGGGCGTGACCCCCTTCATCAGGAATCTACATGAGAGAGAGAGAGTTTGGTCAAAGACTTTTAAAGACCAAGACGGGAAAGTTCTCTCTTCTGCCGTTATGAAGTATGTCTAACCGTAGGGATAACATAAAGCTCCCTTTAACAGAGGAAAAAGAAATGACTAAAAAAAGGCAACTAAATGCATAAATAAATAAAAGAAAACAATTTATACATAAAGCGCTTACTACTTTAAAAGTCTTTGATCAAACTCTCACTCTCTCTCATGTAGATTATTGATGAAGGCGGTCCCGCCCCAGAAATCATGATATAATCTGTGGGCACGCAATTAAATACTTGCAATATATTTTGCCATGTAAAATACTTGCTCGGCTCAGTGTAAATAATTTTAGAAATAATTTTAAATAAATAACTCCTTGTTTATTTAGTTGTAAGACGTGTTTGGCGATTTTGTGTTGTGGACAAATTGGATCAAAGAATTTGCATCAAATTTTGTGTAAAAAATTCAATTGAAGCATGGCCGCGAAAAACGTTGTAAACGACAAAATTCAAATTGTTCAGACCTTGCAAAAAAACATTTTAAAAGTAGCCTGCAGCTTCTACAATATACTTTTTGCCTTATTATGGAGACAAAGAAGTTAAAAAGATATTTTCTAAAAAAAAAAAAATTATAATATTTTTATTTATTTAAAAAAATTACAAAATCGCTCTTTAGCCACAATTAGTATGTTAATATACCGTTTTGATAAATTACTATATTGTACATACTTCAGAAAATTTTAATGAATCAAGCATCGGTTGTTTTGCATTCAGTGGAAGAACGTTGTAAGTGACTAACAATTACAGCTTTCTTCCACTGACTATTACTTTATTATTACATTTTGATAATGATAAAGTGTATCAATTCAGCTGATTTAGTATTGCGACAGAGCTTTATAAGCCATAATCTGCAAAAATATACCTTTTGCAAAAAATGGCGTTTACACCGTTATTCGCGGCAATGCTTCAATTAAGTGCTCAAGATCACTTGAAAGATTGAGAGTGCATATGGTGATTGTACTCTAAGTCAGAAAAATGTTTACAAGTGGTACAAGCTTTTCAAAGAAGGTCGATAATGACGACACTCGTCCTGGAAGATCCATCACATCAAAAACCGATGAAAATTTTGAGAAAGTGAAAAAAATTATTATGGAGAATCGTCGAATCACTATTAGAGAAGTTGCAGAGGAAGTCGGCATATCGGTTGGCTCATGCCATATTAATTTTGAGCTTGAAGCGTGTGGCAGCGAAGTTCGTCCCAAAAAAAAACCGTCGCATGTTCGGAACTTGTTGGCCAAAAAGAATATCGTAATCATGCATTAACCACTGTATTCACCAGATTTGGCCCCCTCCGACTTGTTCCTGTTTCCAAAATTGAAGAGACCCATTAAAAGACAGCGTTTTGCTACACGCTGAAAAAAAATCGCATCTGTAATATATTGTCCCAAAATATATTCTGCTTGAAACCTATATATGTTTATAATACATTCGAAATATATAATATTTGGAACACACAAATATTATATATTTGGGAAGTTGATTTTCTAAGCAAATCATTGTTTCCGTTCTCATATTTTTTATTTGGGACTATTATTTCCGAAACAAAGATTTATTTGCATTCAAATATTCAGAAAATATTCGTACATTCATTGTATGCCAAGTTTAAAGTTTTTCAGTAATTTAATTAAAAATTTTAAATTTTAGTAAATTTTCTTTGGTTGCTTTAAGTTTTACAGTAATTCAAAGTCAAATTTTGATAAATTATTAATGTTCCCAAACGTCATTTATAATTTAAATCGTATAATCTTGAATAATGATAAATTTAAAACAAATGATAACTAAGATTAAAAAATTGGTTCTTTTAACAAAAGTTAATGCAACATATACCATTTTCAACTGCACGTTATAAATAAATGAACATTAAATATATGAAAAATAATTCACAGAAATAAGGTTCTAAGATAATAAATAGTATTTATTAAACTTCGAAAAACTCAGTATTCAGAGTTTAATAGAGACAACAGTTATGTTTAGCAAAAAGTAGCTTCGCTCTTTTTTTCACTATTCAATCTAGTTCGTAGTGGATCATAGCTGGGGAACCTTGCAGGCGGTATACCGAAACATTGGCGTACAAAACTTATTGTTTTGGGTAAACAACGATCAAACGTAAATATCGCGTAGGTGTAACTTATTCAGTCTTTTTTGAGAGATGAAGCAGATTCGAATAAATATTAATTACATCCCTTGCCATCGTTGTCTCTTTTTCATTGTGGCTAATTCCCAAATGTTTATTTCCCCTAAATCCTGCAAAAAATATTTCTCATCCCCAAAAATATTTCAACTCATGTGAATGAAGTATTTTAAAATGCAATGTATTTGTGCTAAAATGCATTTTATATTTTACACATTTTATGTACATACGTGAAGCACATGCGCTTCTAAAAATATAAAAATTATAAGTACTATTTGAAATAAATTATATTATAAAGTAAGAACAATACAAAATATTGAATTGAAAGTTTTAAATGTTGTCAAATATTTCTGATTCAAAATCTTTCATCATCTCATCTGTCTGCATCATCTAATTATCACCAAATAGGAGGTAAATCCACAAAACTGGCAACGCTGTCCCTAGTGTGTTTCTCTACGAATGCTTTTGAACAAAATGTTCTCGCCTAAAAGTCGGCAACAAGCTACGTGCTACTCGTTTTTATAACCTTCTTTACAGTGTTGCCGTTTTGGTCACTTCCAACCAAATTTGTTCGGATGGATTTAACATTTTTCTATTTGGTCGGATGGTGGGCCTAATTCAATTTTGGTCGGTTTTATTCTAAAATATTTAACTTGTATATAATACAGAATAATTCAGAATAAATTGAAAATTAATATCGAAGTAAATTACTGCAAGTTAAAGCTTTTATCCGTTTGGAATACCTTGAAATGGCGATTGTGACATTTTTGTTGATCGCTGGAAGCATTATCGATCGAATTGTAGACAAATAAATTGTCATTAAAAATTTGTTTGAAAATAATTACAGGGTTTAACTATAAGAGCGCTACAAAAGTTTTTTTAAATAAAACAAAAACGGTTTTAGATATCAATGAAATTCTTTATTCCTATGAAAGTACGTTCGATGCCATTATGTATGGAACTCGATTTCTTTTGCATGGCCACCACGGGCATGCTTGCAGAAGTCCAGACGCTGAACCCAATTTTCTACGGTTTTCAAGCATAAATCGGCCGATACTGCTGCAATTTCACGTTCGATATTCGTACGAAGTTCATCAATCGTCGCTGGCTTGTTGGCATAGACCATAGACTTGACGTAGCTCCACATGAAATAGTCTAACGGCGTCAAATCGCACGACCAAGGCGGCCAATCGACTGGACCATTTCGTGAGATAACACGTCCTCCAAACTTGGTTTCCAATAAATTGATTGTGGCATTCGCTGTGTGGCTTGTGGCGCCGTCCTGTTGGAACCACATATCAATATTCGGTTATCATTGAACGGTAGCGATTCCCATTCACAGTAACGTGCCGGTCTTGATCATCACGGAAGAAGTACGGCCCAATGACGCAGCCGGCCCATAAACCGCACCAAACCGTAATTTTTGCGGGATGCAATGATGACTCATGGAGTACGTGTGGATTGCTGTCTGACCAATAACGCATATTTTGTTTATTGGCGAAGCCATTCAGCCAGAAATGAGCCTCACCATAAATTGAACGTAGCGCTCTTAAGGCCACTGACTCCGAATTTCGGTAGTAAATTTTAATAATTTCGACTCGTTGTTGGCTCGTATATCTTTCCATCATGAAATGGCAAACCTTACTGAAGAAAAATGTCAAAAGAGCGGCAAAAAATATGGCGTCGTTTGCTGCCCTGTCGGTCTACTTTTGTAGCGTCCGTGTTGAAAAACCCTTTATTACTGGAAATGTGGTTTGTAGTTTCCTCAAATATAAGGCCTGGGGATATAATTGTTGTTTTTGCTGCTGTTCTATATTCCGATAGCGGATTGAAACCGGAATTTTGGTTCATAAATCTCACCATAATTGCGTAATTTTGATTTTGTAAATTACGGAACTTCACTAATTTTCTTAACTTTTAAAGTCCTACAATTAACGAAATTTCGTACTATAGTATTCTAGAACTTATATTTTGACTAAATTATGGATGTTTTAAATTACATTTTAACGTTGATCTGTTCAAGAAATCTTAATATGTAACTTATATTATCGCACAGTGGGGTAAGTGGTACCAAAACTGTGGATTAATACAATTTTTTTGCAAGTAACATACGAGTCTTAGGTACCGATAAAAAGCAGATAATCTTGGAAGATATCGTCGAAAATCCCGTCGCTACTCCCAGCAAATAATCCATTACCAAATAATCCGACGAGTAAGCAAATTTCGATAATGGTAAGTACTTATTATTTAGCCACTTTTCTCATTATTTTAACATGGGGATGTCATTGGAGGAAAGTACTTCCCAAAAGCATACAATAAAGTAGCATAATAAGTACTTATTTGTAGCTCGATTTTATGTACTTGAATAATGCATTACCAATAAGTTATAAAATAAGCAGTAGATATGTAGAAATGGCCATTTAACAACAAACAATTTCCTCATGCCAGATTCGAATTTTTGGTATTTTCATTCAAATCTGAACGTATTGTTTAAAAACATGTTGAAATATAAATAAATCTTGTACAATAACCTACATATAGCCAAAATTGCATTATATTAAAATTTGCCAAAAATGATTTTGATAACAAAAATCACTTATTTCTGTTATTATTGGTAAGTCATTATTAATAAGCCGAAAGTAATGCAGCGAATAATGAGATGTCATTATTTGGTAATGCAGGGAATAATGACAGGTACTTTCCAAGATTTTGCTGGGAACGTATGAAAAACCAGTAAGGAAAGGCAGAAAGTATAATACCCTACACCTCCCTAACAACGCTACAAGGGTCATTGCGATAATAATTTGGAATAATCTGTAAATGGGTAGGTAGGAACATATTATCTAATTCTGAACCGATAATCGCTAAATTAAGCAATATTCGTTCCTAAATTGAGAAATATGTTTCTGGAAAATTTTAATGGTCGGAAGTAAAGTACAACTTCTATAGCGCCTTGATACCAAATCAGGAGAAACATATATATGGAGGTTATATAAAAATTCGAACCGATTTTCCCTGAATACTCATTCAGGTAAAAATACCTCTTTCTGTCGAATTTCGTACTGATCGGGTATAAAATACAGTCTCTACAGCGCTTACATGTCAAATCGGGGGTGACATATATATGAGACCGTTTATAGCACATGTTGCAAAAAGTGAAAGTTGCTACGATCTTTGATTTCCGGACCGAAAAAGTTTCCATTTGGCCTACAAGACTTCCATAAAAATGTTTGTGCCGATCGGATAACCCTAGGGTCTGCCCAAAGTTCATTCAAAATTTAGAACACACTTTATAGGGGATATATTTTTATACCCTCACTTTAGTGTGACGAGGGTATATATCATTTGCTACGGAAAAAGTGTAACACGTCGAAGGAGTGACCTAAGACCCCAAGTATGTTCGGAGGAAATCCGTTTTGGGTCATTTTAAGTCGAATGAGCAATGTCCGTCTGTCTGTCTGTCTGTCTGTGTGTCTGCTGGCTGGTGCGCACGATAACTCTCGAAAGGAGTAACCGATTGACCTCAAATTTGGTATGTGGTAATATTTTTTCTATCTCCGGCTAAGTTCGAAGATGGGCCATATTGGTCCACTCCTTCTAGTACCTCCCCACAAAGGGTTAACATGTTGTGAAATATTGATTCTTTAATAACTGCTATACTACTTATTCGAATCTTTTGAAATTCCACACATAGTATTAGCTTATTAGTCGTTATCAACTCGAGAAAAATGGGCAAAGTCGCCACGTCCCTTTTGGTACCTCCCACACAAATGCACCATTTTGCACCAAAAGTTAACAGCTTATAACATTAATAACAGTGTATAAAAATACTTGAAATTTTGTACAGTATTATGCTTTTATATTGCCTACAGTCCAGGGAAAAATGGGTGTTGTTGTCACGCCCCTTTTGGTACCTCCCACACAAAGGTACCTTTTTGCACCATAAGTTAACAGCTTATAACATTAAAACCAGTGTATAGAAATACTTGAAATTTTGTACAGTGTAATGTTTTTATAGTGTCTATAGCCTTGTGCAAAATGGTCGTTATTGCCACGCCCTTCTTTGTACATCCCACACAAAATGCCCAAATCATACCACAATTTAATGTCTCATAGCGTTTATACCAGTGCACATAAATGCTTATAAGTCGGCACAGTGCAATGAATTTAAAGTATCTAATGTTCAGCAAAAAAAAGGTGTATTTGATAAACCCCTTCTGGTATCTCCCACACAAATTGACAGAATAATTCAAGTAATATTCAATATTACATTACTCACAAAGTGAGGGTATACCTTAGTCGGTTTACCCGACTGAAACTTTCTTACTTGTTTTATTCAAAAATCGTATGTTTAAATAAGTAAAATTACATTTCTTTGTATTATTAATTAATAAATAGTTTTTAAATATTAAGATCGGTGAAAAAACAAAAAATACAATTAATTCAATATTATATTAGATCTGACTTGTTATGTGAGGGACATTTTCTACGATATTCTTCAATGCACTGTAATATAAATTGATTTTGTTTTTCGTCTTTCGTAAGTATTCTGTTGTAACCATTCATAAATTGTACACCGCGTTCAGCAGTGTCGTTAACAACAAACAGATTACGACAAACATCGAGAATATCTTGATAATCTTCTCAAATGGATGGGTCATGCTTTAAAAATTCAGTACTCAATCCAAAAGCACCGAAAAAATGTTTGGTTTTGTATGAGACGAAATCGATTAAATTATTACACAGCAATAGTTTCGGGTCGGAGAATTTTCGATCGTTTTCCAGATTTACGACGTGCTCTGTTGATTGCAGATGCCTAACCATTTTTCGTTTCTCTTCGAGTGATACATCCGAATCGAAAAATGCCAAAGCCATTGATTCTAGGGCCAAATACCACAAATATATTTTTAAGGCATAAATGCCTTTTCCCATGAACCTTGCGTGGGATGTTGGACCAGGTGTTCGGAAGTTATCGCCGACACCACCAATAAACATTATTGTTAATTGTAATAGTTCCTTGTAGTCAGCTCGGATTTGTGTTTCATTTAGCTGTTTAATGCAGAATTTCTTAATGACTTCGCAGTCAGCATTACTTATTTTTGAGCGTACAGTTGGATCTTCGAGTCCGTTTTTAAACGATTTGTGGTCGAGACTTACCCAAACGGCAGCAAAACGATTAAAAATAGGCACTTCAGGAAAACAAGTCGCCGAAGTTTAACCTCAAACACATGTTTCAATACTATCTCCATCATGTGATGAGAACATGGGAACTTGATTAATTTTCGATCTAATTTGTTCTGCAACAAAATGCACGATCCAGTGTTTTGACCTGTATTTGATGAGTGTATCATGAACGACTTTGGCCATATTTTCTCCAGTACCAGCCGGGATTTTGGGAGCGCCCAAAAATTTTGATGTGTAGAACGATTAATCACAAGCTCACCAACAGAGGTCAGAGGCGTCGCAGCATTAAACATTACAGTTATCACATTATGAAATATCTGTCTGTTTGACGGCAGTTTGGCTCCAGATATTGTATGTGATACATGCCCAACTGATTCTACGGTGCGAAATTTATCACAGGATCTAGTAACCATTTTGGATGTGGTCGGTCTTGAGACAAATAAGAATATGTCTAAAATTAAATTTTGTGCGAAGCTGTCCCTTTCTCAATTCACTTAGGCTGGAGGCAGAGCGCGTTCTGTAAATGACCCTGTTGCATGGCCGTATAGCGCGCTGCAAAGTTCTGCTTATGTTTTCTTATTTGACCAGTAGAAAAATGTCAGACTGATGCGAAAAATCAACTATCATGCAAATCCGTTGTTTTTTTCATGCATGCACAAGCATGATCTATTTTTTATTGTGATTGCATAGAGGCCATGTCGGTGTGCATGCATGCCCTGTCATGACGTAAAATTCAAATGAAAACTGCTGCAGCTTTTTCGTTTCTCGGTCGATTTTGATTGTTTACTACTTGTAAGAAAGAAAATTTTACTCAAAGACCATTTAAAAACTTTTCATGCTAATAAAATATTTTTTAATTACATGAACATGTGACATTTGATAAAAACCCAAATTTTGTTCATGTAAAGTGAGTTTTGTGTTTTCAAACAACTTTGGGCAGACCTTAGCGTTATCCAATCGGCACCAAATTTTTTATTGGAGGTTTGTAGGTCAAATGGAAACTTTTTCGGCCAGGAAAACAGTACCGAAAAAATAATAAATGGTCTAGTCTTCATATTATGATATTATATGACATATCTAGTAGTGTCATTATCGAGATAAAGATTAGTTGAATATATTTATGCTAAAACACCGAAAACAAAAATGTCGGACATACGGGCGTTTTCAGGTAGCTCCGTTAAATGTTAACTGGTACTTTAACCACCCGTTAAGAAAAAATGACTTTCAAGAAGCTCCGTTAAAATTGAACTGACAGTTTTAACTGAAAATAAGTCGTTAAATTTAACTGGAATATTTTCACCAGTTAAGTGCTTTAACAAAGAGAAAAATATGAATTGTCAAAAGAATAAATAAAAATATTTGAAAAACGATATGAAAAATTTTAGTCGGGTAAACCGACTAAGTATGCGTATCTTCTCTCTGTGAGTAGCGTAATGTAGAATACGGTACTTTCTGGGAGCCAGCACGGTCAATATGCATTGCAAAGATTCATAAAATACGGAATATGAAAATGTTCAGATGATTCTTGGGGCAATTGTTTTCGAATTAGTCAATTTGTGTGGAGGTACCAGAAGGGGATCGACAAATTCGATTATTTGCACTGAACAGTGGGTTCTTGTAAGACAATGCTCTATACCGATTTTTAAGCGTTTATGTGCACTGGTATTCAAGTTTCGAGCTATAAAATGTTGGTCTAATTTGGCCATATTGTGTGGACAGTACAAAAAGGTAGTGGCAATATCGTTAATTTTTCACTGGACTATGGGCCCTATCAAAATGTACACTGCATACAATATCAAGTATTTGTATGTAATGGTCACTTTTTGTGGGAAGAACCAAAAGCTACACAAGATTCGGGTAGTAGCACAGAGTACTAGCTGGACCCGGTCCACTTCGTTGCCGCAGATTTCCGATCCCACCCATGTAAACTGCCACCAGATACATATACAGAAAATTGCAGCACTCTCGCTAACAAATTGTGCAAGATATCTCAATTTCAAATTTCGGCTTATACTGCCGCTAAACGCAGCCGTTTAGGTGCCTATACGGAACAGACAAACAAATACGCATTCTCTTTTACATACATATTAAAGAATCAATATTTCACGAAATTGTAAAACATTGTGGAGGGGTAAAGTCTAGAAGGAGTGGGACAATTCGGCACGTCATTAAACCACATATTAAATTTAAATTTAATCGGTTACTCATTTCGAGAGTTGAAGTGCGCATCAGCCAAACAGATAAACAGACAGGAAGTAGAGCACTGCTGAAATGTAAATTAAAATGTCCTCAAAAGTTCTCCTTCGATACGTATGTAATTCATTCAATGTGCTATAGACCCAATTTACACGGTGCAACTTGTCCCGGCGACATGAGGCTTGCGAATCGAGTTTGTAGACGAAAAGTGTAGAGAAGCTTCCGGGGTAGAAAAAGTTTCTCAATATAAACATACAAGGGACAATTTGAAATTTCATTTTATTAATGACTGAATTCGAAAAATAATCTCAATAAAATAAATGTGGGTGAACGAATAAAGACATAAATTTGTCCCCTGGTTGCTGAAACTAATGACTCACCGTCTAAATGAGCATGATTTTACGTTGGGATTTCAAAAGAGATTTCAAAAAAGTCCGAGGGACAAGTTGCATCGTAAATGGGTCATACTTTCTGTTCATAGCAGACGAAATACGTACATACATCAAAATAAGAAACTTTGCCGAAGGAACCATACCTCTAAAACGAATTCTGATGTCCCGGAATTTGGGTCGAACTTTTGGGTAGGGGCAAATTTTGAAAAATCCCACTTTGACCCATTTAGAGTTCTCCAATCGAGTCCAAATGTATGACCGACCCCCACTAACTTTGGAGGCCCGACCCACCCATGCCACTCTAAATGGGTCAAAGTAGGATTTTTCCCGGGACATCAGAATTCGTTTTAGAGGTATGGTTCCTTCGGCAAAGTTTCTTATTTTGATCCCTAGAATACGATTTTCACTGAGCAATGGGCGATTTTTAAATCGACCCGCCCTAACGTACATACATATATATGTATGTATATCCTCTTCCACTACAAATGATCTCCAGTCCCTTCTGCTATCTTCCTCACAAAGCGTACTGCAACTAAATAACTCATATATTCAATGAAATTTCACTTTTTTAATATTATTGTGCACGATTTTCAGAAATTAAAAAATATATAAATATGTCAAAATATTTTAGGAGTCATTCACAAACTTCATGTTATCTAACGGAACCTTCCTTAATGGGCCGTTGAAATTGTTCGTTAGACTTACCGACTGTTAGCTAACTTTTTCAGTAAAAAATGACTAACTGCTATCTACCGGAGCCGTAAGCGAAGCTTTTTTCAAATCAAATGAAACTTTTGCCTTTTTATACCGTACACCACACTGTGGTCCAAGGTATTATGAGTTTGTGCATTTGTTTGTAACACCCAAAAGCAGAAGAAATTTATTAAACGGATCGACTTGGAATCGCTTCCTGAGTCGATTTAACCATGCCCTTCTGTCCGTCCGTCTGTAAATGTATAGTTGTAATCAAAGTGCAGGTCGAAATTGTGGTCCGTTCGCGATGGAATTTAGCACAGTGCTCTTTTTGGCCCAAGGATGATCTCTATTAAAACTAGTGCAAATCGGTTCAGATTTAGATAAAGGCCAAGTATATACTTACCTCCGATTTGGAATCTAAAGTCTAAATAAATCGTATTTTACATCTGATCATTCATTACCAAATTTGGTATAAAGGAGTTAATTGGTTCAGGAATGAACTCTGTCGAATTTGAAAGAAAACGGTTCAGATTTAGATATATCTATATATTTATATTTCAGTAAAAAATGACTAACTGCTATCTACCGGAGCCGTAAGCGAAGCTTTTTTCAAATCAAATGAAACTTTTGCCTTTTTATACCGTACACCACACTGTGGTCCAAGGTATTATGAGTTTGTGCATTTGTTTGTAACACCCAAAAGCAGAAGAAATTTATTAAACGGATCGACTTGGAATCGCTTCCTGAGTCGATTTAACCATGCCCTTCTGTCCGTCCGTCTGTAAATGTATAGTTGTAATCAAAGTGCAGGTCGAAATTGTGGTCCGTTCGCGATGGAATTTAGCACAGTGCTCTTTTTGGCCCAAGGATGATCTCTATTAAAACTAGTGCAAATCGGTTCAGATTTAGATAAAGGCCAAGTATATACTTACCTCCGATTTGGAATCTAAAGTCTAAATAAATCGTATTTTACATCTGATCATTCATTACCAAATTTGGTATAAAGGAGTTAATTGGTTCAGGAATGAACTCTGTCGAATTTGAAAGAAAACGGTTCAGATTTAGATATATCTATATATTTATATTTATTTCCGATTTGTTGGTGGTTTTAAAAAATAATTCATGGTTAATATTTTTGCCAGTGTTACCGTTTTTGGAGATTTTGTTATTTTCTCACAGCGATTTTTGGCGTTTTTATACTTTGTTGCTAGTGGTTTTGTTGTGGTTTCAGCATAGCTCCGTAGTTCCGTAGTGATTTTTGCCTCTGAAGAGTTGCGAACACTGGCCATACCTGTCATTACACTATAGATTTGCTCGAACGAAAATATCAAAATCGTTTTGATTTTCGCCAAACATCCATTAACACACATCATGCAGCTCTTTACACTGTGGATAAATCAAAGGATTACACATGTTGTAGGAGAAAACTGACGTGTTTAGGGTCGCCTTAAGCCTAGTAACATAATTAACTTGATTTTACCTCAAAGGCGGAAATATACATATATACTATCAGTTTCTTCAAATCTAATTATTCTACCTTTTCTTCATCGCATCCTATAAATTTCAGCAAAACTAAAGCAATGTACACACGGTGAATAAATGTGAACTTAAAATTTTTGTCCTGTAACGTTGGCAGAAAAGTCATCGTCAATAAATTGTAAGACATTGTTAGATGCGCGAAGTTTTTGCATCTGATAATGGCGCCACTGTCGGCGAAACATTTTATTGGCAACACCGTCTATAAAATAATTTATTGGCAATCCTGCATATAAATAGTTACGAAATATATTGTAAATGTGTGAATTTGTGAGATTTTCTTGCAATCGTCTGAACTGTCAATTCACCTTTGTCTAACAATCCGTCATTGTCCGTACATAAGCAGCACTTTAACAGCTTTGATAACGTTGTCCGATCTGACAATCGTATTTACTGGTATACATTTTCCTTCAAAAGGGCTTTCATCGACTCTATTACGAGGTCCTGGTCCATCTATGCGTGGATGGTCAACTGGACTCCCATTTTTTATTTTAAATTAAGAATGTATGTTATAATGATTTAAATATAATTACACAAACCGTCATTTTTTTGGGCTTAACATATCTTTCGCTATCCACAACCCTAGTTCAAGTTCGCACTACTTAAGATATGATGGTATGGTTTTTGCAGCACTTTTTGGCCAAATAAGACATTGTGTGGTGATGGAACAAGCAGACAGCCGTTTCCGCAAATCATGAAAGATATGCAAATTAATTGAAATTAGTGTTAAATATTTATTAAGATAATTTTCTCAAATCATTTATTCCGAAATGTTTCACCGCTCCCGCTCCCACAAACCTCACAAACTCGTAAAATAATTTCCATTTATCTTTTATTATGTGGTATTTACATACATCGTACATCCACCCATACTTATGTATGTAGGGTTTATTAACTGTAAACAACTAAGGCAGCATGTCCCCAATGGGGTGAGAGAGAAACAAGAGACCCACTGGCACTGTCACTGTTTCGCTGTCGTTGTTTATTTATCCGACACGACACAGGACAATAATGGAGTGTGTTAGCACTTTTCATTCGATTATTGCGACCGAGGTGCGACTGTGTGAGAGGATGTATGTATGTGTGTATCTGCCTATGTGTGTCTAGTGGAAGCTCTTAAAAAGCTAAATAATGTTGTTAAACTTGAATGTAGTGTACGGACGACGGACGGAACTGATTATGGTATTTTTCAGAGAAAGGGTTGGAAGCTCGTTTAAATCTTGAAACACTATGTTCTCCCTCTTTTCGATACGTACACACACATACCTACACGAATCCCCACTCTCAGCCACATAGTCCATTATGCAGTCCCACTCGACCACGGTTTTCGATAGTTCATTACATATCGAAATGTACTCGTTAATGACTATCGCAAATAAATCAAATGGCGGCAGGTAGTGATTTGCAACTCAAATTCAAAGCCAGTAATGAAGGGATAAAGTCTGGCGGAACCGGCTATATGATCACCTTGTTACAACTGAAAAAGCCACAACTAGTTTAAGATACAACCCTGCTCCAACAACAACTAAAAGTTGCTCTATAACTGAATAGATTACATTTGAAATTACAGCGTTCGAAACTTCTGCTTTTTTAAATCTCAGATACAAAATGTACCGACATATATGTTAAACGGGTCGCTATCTAAACGTGAATCGATTCTCGGATCAAGAAACTTCCCTCTACCAAATTTCAAAATGATTAAATGAAATATACGACTTCTTTAATACATAGATGCAAAATCGGGAGTAATACGAGGGCGGTTCGGAAACTTCTTAGCTTAGCACAAAAAGCGCGGTATAAACAGAAAAAAGTTAAGTGTTTTGGAAACTTCCATCTCTGCTATGAACACATGTTAAATTTTGTTTCGATCTGGCAACTCCTTCATATAGAAACAGGTGTTCACAAAAGACGCATCCGCGATTTTTTTACAATGGAAAAATTAGAAATGCGTGGTGTCATTAAATATTTACATAAAAAAGGTTTATCGGGACAAGAAATTCATAATGATATGGTGAGTGTGTTAGGTGAAAGTGCTCCTTCATATGCAACGGTAAAAAATTGGGTTGCTGAATTTAAACGTGGTCGTACAAGCATTGAAGATGAACCACGTAGTGGACGTCCAAAAACAGCAACAACAACAGAAATTGTAGCCAAAGTGCATGATATGGTATTAAATGATCGGCGAATAAAAGTGAGTGAAATAGCTAATATCATGGGCATCTCAAATGATCGAGTCCATTTAATTTTGCATGAAGAACTACAGATGAAAAAGCTTTCTGCAAGATGGGTGCCGCACTTGCTAACAGTCGACCAAAAACGCATAAGAATGAACATTTCTCAAGCTTGTTTGGATTGTTTTAAGCGAAATAAAATGGATTTTAAGCGTCGTTTCATAACTGTTGATGAGACATTGATCCACCACTGTACTCCAGAGACAAAAGAACAATCCAAACAATGGACTGAAGCTGGAGGAAGTGCCCCAAAGAAGGCAAAAACAATTCAATCGGTTGGTAAGGTTATGGCAACGGTTTTCGGGGACTTCAAAGGTATTTTATTGATTGACTATCTGCAAAAGGGTAAAACAATAAATTCAGACCAATTAAATTTTGGTCCAATTAAATGTACAAATTCGAGAAAAACGTCCTGGCTTACAACACAAAAAAAATAATTTTTCATCAAGACAACGCACCAGCGCACAAGAGTGTTTTAACAATGTCTAAAATCAACGAATTAAAGTACGAGCTGCTTGACCACCCACCTTATTCTTCTGATTTAGCTCCCAGCGACTTTGGGGCCGTTCAAGTATTACGTAAGCAGATTTATTGCAATTTATTGCAATTTATTGCAATTACTGACGACAGCATTCTATGTTTCTACATTTTACAATTTGAAGTAAGTATTGGCTTTCACGCACATGTTCTGAATACCATTCAATATCTGGCAAATCTTGTTCGCCCGGCCCAACATATTGTGCAGTAACATGATAGCCATCAATTTCCATTGAACTCCATATCTCAGCTAACACATTTCCTGCAAACTCGAAATTGGATCTTTCTAAATGTTCATTAATTGTAACACCACGTGCATCCAAATGTGACCCAAAATGGTCATGAGGCAATATCAAACCAGCCAGTTCCCGACTAAGAGGAGCCATTCTGCGCTCTACTCTGTTATACGCACTTCTGTCAGGAGCATTGGTAGCTAAAAACAATGCATCGAGATCATGTCGCTTAAAGTGTTTAATAGCAAACCCTATAACTTTTGTATAACGCGGATTTTCATCTGGCCCTCCATCAACCGTCATGATTACTACTGGTTTTACCAACCCATGGTCAGTTTTAGCTAATGCTTGAAACTCTTCAAGTTCGAGAAGCGTCTCGAAATCATGAGCATGAGTATTTGCAGTAGATGAACTATGCTTTCCACTTCGAATAGCGATGTATGTTGGTCCAGAATATCCAACGGCTTGCGGTTGTCCTAGCATACTGGAAGTGATTTTGATACCAGCATAAACTGATGGTATTAATTTATGCCGCTCAGCGATTACCCAGTCGTGATCAGGCAATTTGATTCTATATTCCATGTGCATTAGAAGAGGTGCTTGCTTATTTGCCGCAGTTACACCAATAGGGACCCGAGCTTTATCATCTTGAGATATGAAAAATACTTGATCTGGTCCAAGTATGGATGCTATGTTCTCCAAATAATGGATTGATGTTTCAGCGAAATTGCTATCTAAGTGGCTTTTGTGCTGATCAGTCTGAGCCCGAGTGAGATTTACAGGGACTGTCGATACATGTCTTCGTCCCTCTGCAGAATTAGATTTTCTGGGAATCAAACGAAGATATGTCCCACTTCGACTAATGTCAAATCCTATTTTTCGTAATTCTTGTGTTAATTCGTCAAGAGTTTTTACACTGCGAATAGATTCTGTTCGTCTTCTATCATCTGCTGCACTGTCAAATAAAGCAATATCCGCAATTGTTTTCAATAATAATGGTTGATCATTTTCTAGGCTAGGCCGTCCCACTGAATCCCTCATGGATAGTTTTTTTTTATTTCTGGATTTGCATGAGAAATATCTTCTAACTTTCTTTTCATACCATCTCTGTGTTTCTTCTGGGCAACTTCGTTTTGAATCTTCCTGTTTAAAGACATTTTCGCTGTTTTTAATTCTTCGCGCAACTTATTGATTTGTTTATCAACTTCAACACGGCTTGGCATACTATCTCTGGCAGAATACAAAGCATTCAGATTTTTTTCGAGTAGAGCAATCTTATTTTTCATAGCTTCCTGCGAAGGTTTTGCTCTCGGCTGTTTATCTGTATTTTCTGTGTTTTCGCATTGCTGTTGTGATTCCACTCCGGGGTTTATGTCGTCTTTTTGTTCTTTAGAATTTGAAGCTGGCTGTATAATTTGTTGTTTTTCTGCAGGCTTACAGGTATTCGTTGCCTAAAAATTAAAACATTTTATAGGTACTGCTAATGTTTGTCTTATTAATACATACACACTATAGTGAGTACATTTAATATTCACCCTTATCGTGAATAAAATTCCATGTGAAAAGTTTTGCTCCCCAGAAAAACTGAAGGGATATAATCAAAATGGAAAGTGAAAATAATTCCACTTGAATAGACTTTTAAGATGAGTAGTTATCATTTTCTTCATTGCAAATCTCTTTAACGCAGAATAATATACCTATAGACTTCAATTTCTACTTTGTATTTTCTAGGGATCAAAACATTTCACGTGAAATTTTTTCTGCGATAGGGGTGATTGTTTAATTTACATTAACTTCATCACTCACCTTGGAAAAAAATCGTAGTAGATTGGATTTATTCTTAGTCGCTGCTTGCAATTCTTCTTCAATTCTCTTAGAGACAATAATATGAAGTTCCTTGTCCGGTAACTTATAATTACGCCACACTTCGTTAACTAACTTCTGTACTTTTTGTAGTTTTGTATTTGTATGAGATTTTTTAAAACTTTCAAACAATTGTTGGTATAACTTGGATTTGTCTATTTGAAACGACATCTTAAACAATTCCACTTTGGCGAAAGTGGATCAACGGTAACACAAATATTTACTTGCTTTGCTTTGCTTACACCACGTCAAATCGTCAATCGTACCGAAACGAAACTGATTGAAGAAATTCTAAGCGAGTACCTAAATGTACTCATTATTTATGGGAATCCCCGAATATGGGTTTTGTTTTCGAGCATAGACATTGTGTGGGTTGCCATATGTGTAAAAAAGTAAATAACTACTGCTGAAGTAATCACAATCTGTGTGGGTTGTCATATGTGGAAAAAAGTAAAGAACTACTGCTGACGTAATCACCATCTCCAACACCCCCCCCCAATGTCATCAAAAATAAGCAAAGCAAAGACCCCCCCACCCCCCTATAGTGCTTACGTAATACTTGAACGGCACCTTTTACCTGTTCCCAAATCTAAAAAAAATCCTTGCTGGCAAGCGTTTTACCACAAATGAAGATGCAATTACAGTTGTAAACCACTATTTTGAAGACCTTTAGGAAAACTATTTTAATCAAGGGATAGAATTGCTAGATAAGCGTTGGACTAAGTGTATTGAAGTTTCAGGAGATTATATTGAAAAATAAAAATATTTCTGAAAAACTAACTATTCTCTATCATCGATAGGCTAAGAAGTTTCCGAACCGCTCTCGTACTTATACATATATATATGGCAAATAAAGTGACAAAAAATATTAAAAACATTTTTGCATCGTTCTGTTAAGACAATACTTAAATAGCAAACTTGGGCGATAAATACATCCTCAGGCGAAATCTCTACATGATACCGACATTTTGAGGGACGAAACACACCTCCGTATATAAAAAAATTGAAATCATTAAATTATAGTTTCATATACATACATACTAGGCTGGGTCGATTTGTGGGTAGGCAAAAAAAGTTGAAAATCGTATTCTAGGGATCAAAATAAGAAACTTTGCCGAAGGAACCATACCTCTAAAACGAATTCTGATGTCCCGGAATTTGGGTCGGCAAATTTTGAAAAATCCCACTTTGACCCATTTAGAGTGCTCCAATCGAGTCCAAATGTATGACCGACCCCCACTAACTTTGGAGGCCCGCCCATGCCAGTGGCACACCCCCTGGAACCCCGCTGGCACACCCCCTGGAACCCCCATTTCGCTGATTTTGTCATGTAAAGTGCCAAAAATGGTGATTTTTTTGAAATGTTCACCCCCCAGGTGAGTTCCAGGGGGTGTGCCACTGGCATGGGTGGATCGGCCCTCCAAAGTTAGTGGGGGTCGGTCATACATTTGGACTCGATTGGCGCCCTCTAAATGGGTCAAAGTGGGATTTTTCAAAATTTCTCCCTACGGGTCAAAAGTGGGGACATCAGAATTCGTTTTAGAGGTATGGTTCCTCGGGCAAAGTTTCTTATTTTGATCCCTAGAATACGATTTTCACTGAGCAATGGGCGACTTTTAAATCGACCCGCCCTAATACATACACATGATAGTGGTATACTCGTACGAGTATATCGTTCATCACATGTTAAACCGAACGATTTTTCGAAAAAATCTGGTCGACATTCACGATTGTCTTTAAAATTTACTTATGCGTTTTCCCAGCAAAAACTTGGTAAGTACATGTCATTATAACTTGCATTACCAAGTGATGACATATCATTACCCTCTGTATTACATTTAGTTAACAAATAATGACTTACTGACATTGACATAAATAAGTACTTATTTGTAAGTTATTTAAAGTCGGGAATTGTAAAATATGCGACAACACCAAAAAATACAGTATATTATTGGGGAATTTTTTGCAATTAGCTTTGAAAAATGATATCCTGTAAGAGATGTCCATTTTATGCTTCGCACATACGTTCTTTTTAGCATATTTTCCATAACTTTTCACAAAATTTCGGAAAAATTCAATTATTTTTGTACGTTGTTCGATTCATAATTAATTCCCCAAGTCTCCTTCACAAAATGCTGAAAAAAACAAAGAAAGAATAATAATTAAAAAAGTAATAAAGAATTCAAACCTATAGCTCATTCTGCGCCACCCTGTATATTAGAGAGGCGTCAAAAAAAGTTAGCGTTGATCAAAGCTTATATGAAAATGTGGTTTGTTCTAAGTATATTAGCAAAATATTTCGTTTCGTAACCTCTAAAATTCAGGTTTTCTCTTAATAAAATTGTAAATTCTTATTACAATTAGGAATTGACCACTGGACATTAAAATCTGGACTTTATTTATAGGGCGACGTGACTTCCATTAAAAAAATGCAATGTTAACTCGCTTTTTTCTTGATTTTATTGCAATTTTTAAAAAATTGGAAACAATTTCTCCAATTTTGGTCCGATTTTCACTTTTCCTGGCTTTTATGGAACTGCTGATCTTTAGATTTATTTTTATAAAGAATTAACCCTTTCGTAAACTTTTTATTTGATCCTACATGCATTATTTCAACCTCAAAAGGAAAATCATTATTGGAAAAGTGTTATACAACCCCTTATTATAATGAGAATAATAAGTACTTATAAGCGTGGTGGAAAGTAGTTATTTGTAAACTCTTGGTATGCTTGCTTGGAAGTACTTTCCACCAATATCATGCCCATGTAAAAATAATCTGAAGAGTGGCTAAACGCTAAGTCGTTATTTCTTTTGAATTTGGCTAACCCGCAGGTTACCTGGTAATGCGAGGACCTATGCTCTGCTAGGTGTTAAGCGCAAATGATGATGATGTATAGTGGCTATGGAAATCATTATTGGTAAGGTGTAATTAGCCCCTTATTAATATGACAATAATAACTACTTATATGTGGGATATTCGTAAGCGTGGGGGTAAGTAGTTATTTGTTAACTCTTTGTATGCTTGCATGGAAGTACTTTCCTCCAAAATCATGCCCATGTAAAAATAATCTGAAGGGTGGCTAAATGGAAAACATTATTTCTATTTAATTTGACTTACCTTACTAAGGATCAGCTCAGATTAGGTAGGATTACACTACTATATATATTGTCGAACTTTGGCATATATCTAGGATGTCCTAGTCAATACCTTAAAGAAAAGCTCTAATTTGTATAAATACACACAGAATACAGTTTGGTTGCCTCAACCGAATTATTTGCCAACCGAGTTTTTGTAGTTCAGTCTACAATTATGCGATTCCATCAGAACAACCAATATTTTGGTTGTGGTATACTTCTGCTTCCATGTTGAGAACAATCATATTTGTTGCGCCAACTACGAAAATGGTGGCTAAAATTATCTGTTTAGTTGCCACAACCAACTGTTTTAAAAAATTCTGACAATTTGTCAGTCATATACTACCGACAATTATTTAAAAACAGCTTTCATTAATTTTCATTTTATTTATTGTACAAAAAACAAAACAATTTATAACAAAATTAAAAATCCCATATTAGAAATTCATCACAATTATGAGATGTGGAAATATTTGACACACATTTTAACACACGCAAAAGAAAACACAAAACTTTTATGCAAATATCGCTTAACTTGTGCTTTAAATTTCATGATTGTTGCTTTTATTTTTTATTTATGTAAAACATTTTGCACAACAATTTCTGCATTCCACACGAGATTATTTTTGATTACCTATACCGTTCTTGAACAAAATGTTGAAGATTTATTTATGTCGAGTAATTTTATTTTTTGTTTGTCATGTATCAGCAAAAGAACAGCAACCAATCTTTTGGTTGTATTTCCCAAAATACATTTAATTATTCTAAATTTGGGAAATGATTGGGATAACCAATGAACGATTATTTATTAATATTTTTTCTGTTGTAGTGACCAATTATTCGTTGTAATAATAATCTTTCGTCTATTGATACAATTTCTGTTGTCAAGAATATAACATTTGTTGTCACAACCAAAAATCGATCATATAGTACTATAATTAAAATTTAAAATTGATTACCACAACTAACCGAGTGTCAATGAGAAAAACAATCTTAAATCGATTGATACAACCATCGATTTAGTTGCAAGCACTTTCAATTGATCGTATCCATGTTATTATTGTTCTTTCAACTATTTATTTATAAATACAACCGACAGACGGAGTAGGCTCTGTTATACTTTTTGTTGCTAGTACTATTTTTTTATTGTAACAATCGAATTCCAACCAATTATTTTCACAAACGCGTTTTTAAAATATAGCAAATGCAACATCTCAGGAATTTTTTAATAAATATTTGTTTAAAAAACAACGGGCTGCAAATCGGGGCAGAAAATCGATATGCAAGTTTATTTTGAAATCGGGAATGGTGACCAAAAAAGGTGTTCGGTTTGACATGGAATGAACGATATGTACATATGTATCTCGTTGATATCATATGAATAGAATAGATGTACTGCAATCGGAGATTAATACAAATTAATTAATCTCCGATGCTCATAAAATTTTTGATTGAAAAAATTACACTTTTTTCGAATTCGAATCAAAATTTGGAATTAAATAAATCTAATTCGGAAAATATTTCTCGGCACAAATGAAACCAGTAAGGAAAGACAGAAAGTCGGGCGGGGCCGACTATATAATACCCTACACCTCCCTAACAATGCCAAAATGGGCATTGCAATAATAATTTAGCAGTTGTTATACTCTTTATTGTCAAAAAGAAACTGAAAAAATTATATTATGTATGTATTACAAAAAGTATAGAAATATTTTTATGACAGAACAAAAGTAGATTGAATTGATTCATTTTCGTATTTTAAAAAGGGGGTTGATAATGCTACAGTGTTTATGCTCTAACATTCCCCCCCTCGTGAACCAGATATGGGTTCACTACTTGCTAAATCCAATACTGCTAGCTTCGATGCTGGTCGACGAGTAACACCATTTAGTGTTTTGACATCTGCAAACCGGACTTGGCCATCTTTTGAAGGGTAAATTTTCACAACTCGACCTTTATGCCACTGGTTTCTTGGTAGACTTGAATCCAAAATAATAACAATGTCATCAATCTGAATTGGGCTGGCTGTATCTCTCCACTTTGGTCTTTGCATTAGTTGAGGAAGGAATTCCACGACCCATCTTTTCCATAAGCGGTCTTTTAAATTTTGTGACACCTTCCACTGTTTACGGAGACAAATATTTTCTTCCACAGTGCTTGGGGTCTGCGTGGCATTCAGACAGCCGAGCAAAAAATGGTTGGGCGTAATGGGTTCATCATCTTCCGAGGAAATTGGTATTTCGGTCAAAGGTCGACTATTTATTATATTCTCTGCTTCTATGAGAACACTTCGAAATGTTTCCAGCCGTGGCGTGTCTTCTTTCAGGGTTTTCAAAAGTAAACGCTTCACGATCCTTATCAGTCTTTCCCAACATCCACCTGAACTAGGATTGGCTGGACAATTGAATATCCATTCAATATTGTGTTTAGCCGCTTCGTGGAACATTTCATCAGTATTGAGAAGCTGATCTTCCTTCTTTAAAAGCTTCTGAGCAGCGATGAAATTACTTCCGTTGTCACTTCGGATTCTTACTGGTCTTCCACGACGATTAATGAAGTTCCGAAAACACAAAATGAAGGAATCGGTTGAAAGGTCATCTGCTATTTCTATATGCGCTGCTCTGACCGTCAAACATGTAAATATAACATCCCATTTCTTTTCTTTGCGTCGTCCAACTGCAACATTAAAAGGGCCAAATAGGTCAACACCTGTATAACTGAATGGACGTACGAAAGGAGTAACCCGATCTGGCGGCAACTGTCCCATTAGAGGCTGTTTTGGTTTTGCATTGTCGTATTTACACACAGCACAGTTCTTCACCACATTCTTGTAGATTGATTTTATATGTGGAATCCAATATTTTTGACGCAAATCATTGATGGTTATTGCCATATTTTGGTGGTAATTCTTGATATGATAATGCCGCATTATTAATTCTGAAACATAATGTTTTCTTGGCAAAATAATAGGTCTCCTTGATTCCATGGGTAAATACAGTGCTTCATCTAAACGGCCATTAATCCTCAGAACACAATGCTCATCCAAATATGGGACCAATGAATATATTGTACTTGATTTAGAAATTGGTTGTGATTTTTTGAGGCATCTTATTTCCTCCGAAAAACATTCATGCTGTACTAAACGACATAAAATCATCTCAGCGTCTTTTAGCTCTTCTGTACATAAACAATCTGAAGAGTGACGTTGCTTTATAAAACGTATAACCCACGCCATGGTCCGTTTTAATTTGACGTAAGAAGAAAATCGATGAAACTCTATGATTTTAGGGTGATCTGTAAACAAGAAACAAGGTTTTACTTCTTCTTCCAACATATCACAATTAGTGACATCAAATTTGGGCCAACTGGATTCCTCTTGCTTTATAAAATCAGGTCCGGCAATCCACAATCCATTATGGATGAATTTTGGAGGATATTTTGGACGAGTCCCAGCGTCGGCAGGGTTGAGATATGTTGGGACCCATTTCCATTGTCTTGGTACAGAGTTCTTAAGAATTTCAGCCACTCTGTGGCTAACGAAGGCTTTGAAGCGGCGTTCGGTAGAATGTATCCAACGAACAACCGTTTGAGAATCAGACCAATAATATTCTGAAGATATTTCAAATTCAAAGCTTTTGGATACTGTCTTGGCTAAACGTATGCCCAATACAGCAGCTTGCAACTCCAGCCGTGGAATGCTCATTAACTTCTTTGGAGCACATCGAACTTTGCCTATTACAAACGAAACGTCGATACCAGCTTCATGGAATATTCTCAAATAACACACTGCGGCAAAAGCATCTTGGCTGGCATCAACGAAAACGTGCAGCTGAATATTAATGGCATTAAAAAGATTGGATGACAAACATCTTGGAATCTTGAAACATGTAACCTCTTTAAATTCCTTCCACCAGGCATTGAATTTCGTGTGTAGATATTCTGGAATTGGGTCATCCCAATCAACATCTTCTTTCCAACAATATTGCATAAATATTTTTGAATAGAGTAAGAAATCAGCTATTAATCCAAATGGATCGAAAACGGACATGGCAATTTTTAGCATTTCTCGCTTGGTAGGGACTCGTTTCCCATGAAGGACATCGTAGTTAAGACCAAGAAACTGGGTTTTGAATTCGAAGATATCGCTGTGTTTGTTCCAAAACATACCAAGGATTTTGTCAACTGTAGATTGTTTTTCCATATTAACTGGGCTTGCAGCTTCTGGGGTATTATTATTCATGGCTATTTCAATATCTTCACGATTTGACACAAATCCGCGTAATTCAAAACCCGCTTTTGAATGAATTTCAACAACTTCCTTGCACACACGTAGGGCATCTTCTTCATTGGAAAAACTACAGACAAAATCATCCACGTAATGTTTATTTGTTATGGCATGAACAGCATCAGGAAACTTGGAAGTATGATGTTTGGCATTTTGATTTTTCACAAACTCAGCACAGCAAGGCGAACAAATTGCCCCAAAAATCATTGAGGTCATAACGTAATGCTGAATAGGCTTGCTTGTGTCGCCATATCTCCAGAGAAAACGTTGTGCTTGTTGATCATCCTTACGAATCTTCACTTGAGAGAACATCTCTTTAATGTCAGCAGCAATTCCAACGACTCCATGACGAAACTGGAGAAGAATGTTAAGTAAAGGCTTTGCTTGTTCAGGTCCCTTCACCAGAGCAGAATTTAATGACGCATTCGAGACCATGGCTGCAGCGTCAAATACAACCCGAAGTTTTGCAGGTTTATGTGGGTTCACAACTCCAAAGTGTGGCAAGTACCATATAGGGAGATTTGTGTCGGCGATTTCCACTTCCGATAATTTCCGAGCATAATCTTTTTGAATGTACTTATCTATCTCGGCTATATATCGAGCAGCAAAGTCCGCGTCTTGAGTCATTCTTCTCTCGATAGCAAATAATCTTTTCTTGGCCATGGCATAGCTTTCAGGTAGCTGTGGTGGATACTTTTCCCAGAGAAGTCCAATTTCGAATCGTTGATCAACGCGTTTGATTGTTCTCTCCATAATTTCTCGGCCTATTTTGTCATTGTCAGAAAGAAGTGGTTCCGTTTCCGAATTCGTTCCAAAATTTTCAGTTGAAAAGAAATCAGTTACCATATTATAAATATCTTGTGTTGGCCGCACTTCACTCAAATGCAAAACCGTTGGGGTTAGAGAAGATGACGTTATTGAAGGACCATATGCAACCCAACCAAGTTTTGTTTTGAAGGCAACTGGTAACGAATTGTCGGCTTCCTTAATGGCTGCAGGAATAGCCAAATGAATGTTATCCAGTCCAAGCAAAAGAATGGGAGTGGCATTGTTGTAGTTGTGGATTGGAAGTTCAGACAAATGTGGATAGACTTCCTTACTAAACGATTGCGAGGGCAAATTCAAATTATTGACAGTGTGTAAATTCTTTAGTGAATAACGAGTTTTTGGTTCATCAAGTCCTTCAATTTCGCAACTGACTTTATACGATGTTTCCGACACGATGTTATCCCCATACCATTGGAGAGTGAGAGTAGATTGCTGACCTTTAAGTCCTAGTTGATTGGCGATATTTTCATCCAGTAACGAAATTGACGAACCTTCGTCAAATATGGCATAAACCTTCAAAAAACCAGACGGGCCGAATATCTTTATTGGAAGAATTTTGAAAAGTTTACTTGCCTCTATCTGGCTCCTACAATTGAGAAGAGGCTGTGGTGTTTCGACTACGCTGCAGCTTGTACGTTCTCATGGAGAATCTGGTGGTGGGGTCGTTTACAGTTGTTAATTCCACACTTTTTCTTCAATCGGCAATTATTTGATCCATGACCTTTTTTCAAACAGCAAAAACAGAGCTTCAATTCCTTCACCTTCTCCCAACGTATATTGACTGGAAGCTCTTCCGTAAAGGTCTTACATTTATATATGGTGTGCTGTCCTTGACATATAAAACATTTGATCGGAAGTTTTTTCTCCTTCTGTTCTTCGATCAGCATCACAGGACGTGCTTGACTACTTTGTGGTGTGTTAATAGACATAACACTTATGACATTAGCTAACTCTCCAAGCCATTCGGAGAAATCAGAAATATTTGGAAAAGGCTTAATCGAAAGGCTGGCTTTTGCCCATTCGTATTGCTTGTCCAGAGGCAATTTGGACACCAATTCTTCCAGTAATGTAGAATTCATCAAATGATGGGAACAGTTGGCGGAGTTAAGAAATGCTATCACATTCCTTACCTTTGTTGAGAAGGCTATGATTTGGTCCAATCTCTTTGTTGTGACGGCAGGAAATTGTTGAATCTTTTGTAATTGAGTCCGCACCAATAGATCGGGGCGTCCAAATCGGAATTCTAGTTCTTCTAGTATTTTTGGCACATTATTCGGATGGATCAGCATTGAAAAAACGACTTCTTTTGCTTCTCCCACAAGGCATTTTTGCAGGCGCATCAAATTATGGCGATGGCTATAATTGAAAGCTTCAGTGCTATCCTTAAAATTGGCATGGAATAATGGCCATTCTTCTGGCTTTCCGGAAAATACAGGCAAATCGTAAATTTTTGCAATATTGTACGATGTCACGACATTTGTAGGCATGTTTAGTCCAGGCTGATTTTCAATTCCAGGTGATTGATGATGTGGCATGGTCTGAATTGAGTTACCTTCGTGCATGGATTGTTGTTGGAGAGTATTTTGTTGACCTCGACTTTCCACGCGGTGCGTTGTCGTCGGTGGCTGCTGCAGCGGTATATGTTGCCGACGTTGGAAGTTGTCCTTGAGAAAATCAATGTCCCGGCGACTTTCGGCAACAGCCCTGCTGAGGTCATTAATACCAGCAAGAATTGCATTTAATTGATCATTTTCCATAGACCTTGGCAATCCTCCTATTGGTTCAAGCATGGTGGTGTCCAATTCATTTTCACAATCCTCATTACAATCCATGGCATTATCCGTCGACGAAGGAGGGGGATTTTGTGCGGCTGCACCACTTCTTAAATTGTATGTTGAAATTCCTTATATCGGCGAAATTAACTTTTACAAATAACGTGTATTGGCACAACACGAATAGGAAAAATGCAAAAGTTAAACAATTTTCAACAAACAAAATTTTCAACCTGTATTCAAGAAAATGAAAACTGATGTTATACTCTTTATTGTCAAAAAGAAACTGAAAAAATTA
Organism: Eudasyphora cyanicolor; assembly: GCA_963930755.1. Taxonomy (NCBI): domain Eukaryota; kingdom Metazoa; phylum Arthropoda; class Insecta; order Diptera; family Muscidae; genus Eudasyphora; species Eudasyphora cyanicolor. The sequence goes on along the minus strand of OZ005735.1, from coordinate 114,340,527 downwards.
TATTATGTATGTACATATTACAAAAAGTATAGAAATATTTTTATGACAGAACAAAAGTAGATTGAATTGATTCATTTTCGTATTTTAAAAAGGGGGTTGATAATGCTACAGTGTTTATGCTCTAACAGCAGTGTTCATACATGTAATAAGAAAACTCTCGAATTTCGTACTTATTGGATATAAAATCCGGTTTCTACAGCGCTTACATGTCAAATCGGGTGAAACATATATATGGGAGCTATATCTGAATCTGACCGGATTTTCTCCGAATTTGGTAGTGTTCATTAACGAAATAAGAAAATTCTCTCTGGGGACTATATCCAAATCTAAACCGATTTTCCCCGAATTTGTCAGTGTTCATTCATGTAATAAGAGAACTCTCTCTGCCAAATTTCGTACTGATCTGATATAAAATATAGTTTCTACAGCGCTTACATGTCAAATCGGGGGTAACATATATATGGCGGCTAAATCTAAATCTGAAATTTCATCACAATCGAACCATAACTACGACCTGCACTTTGATCACAAGAATATATGGACAGACAGACCGACGAACATAGCTAAATCGACTCAAAAAGTGATTCTATGTCTATCGGTATAATAAACGATGGTTCTATTTCTTCTCCTTTTGGGCGTTACAAACAAATGCACAAAGTCATAATACCCTGTAAGACAGTGTGGTGTAGGATATAAAAATTGAAAAAATTTCTTTCATATTGGAAATGCAATAAACCCATTGTTTTCAGTCTTATTTTGGTTTATAATAAAAAAATAAAATAGAGCTTTTGCCGGAACAAAATTAATTAGAGACAAGAACTGTAGCTTTAAAAAATCGATTTTTTGGAAAATATGTACTTATTTTTTATTAATCAATAAAAATTTTGTTCCCATTAAAGTAATCCCACTCAAATACATTTCCTACCAACCAGGAAACACTTCTGGTATGGCCATAAGGTATTCTAAGGATGCGGTCTTTATCTCCCCAATTTTTTGGAATAGAATAGCAGTTATGAACCCATCGAGCTCATGTGACTAACAGTGGGGTGATATCCCGAAAAATATAGATTTAAACGGGGACGCCTGCGGGTCAGCTTTTTTTACACTTTTTCAATATTTAAACCGTGATGAGTAAAATAAAACAGAATGTGATTACATTTTAGTGGACATTTTTTTTCTTAGTAAATAAATTTTCAAAATTGTCCATTTGTGTGGAAATTACCAAGAGGGGCTTGCCAGTGACGCCCATATTCCAATCGACTGTGGGTGCATAAAAGCATTACTCGTACACTGCACAAAATGTCAAGTATCTGGCATTAACTTTTTGTGGAAAATGGCCCGTTTGTGTGGGAGGTACTAAAAGGGACTGGATCTTCGCCAATTTTCTCAAGGGGATAGCGACTAATAAACAAATGCTATGTGTGAAATTAAAAAGATATAAATTATTAAAAAATAAATATTTCACAAAGTTTTTAACCAATCTGACACATCTTCGAACTTAGCCTGGGAAAGAAAAAAAATTTCCACATTACAGACTTCGAGATATATCGTTCGATTCCGAGTCAGGGCACATCAACATTTCATGTTTTCATCATAGTTCGAGTTTCTGCAGCCCAAGTCAACAGGGAAGCTAAAAATAGACTTCACACTATGACGACTATTAACAGAAATGCAACGCATCTAGTGGATAATAGAAATGGTAAAACTAAACCCGTAAGGTTAACAGACAAATCGTCGTTCCGAAGTTATCGTCACGTCAATAAATAAAATTAGTCTGGAACTTTCATATGGGGGTTATATCAGAACATGGACCAATGTTGCTTATTTCTATATACATAGCAGTAAACAAATTAAAATGTAAAGTACCTAATTTCTGCCAAATCATTGGTTTAGATTTACTCAAATCGTAGGGGATCTTAATATGGAGATTTATATTAAAAGCAGGACCGATATGCCTCATTTTTACTATGAATGATTGTAAGTAATAAAAAATATATAAATAAATGCTTACATTTTAGGATAATCTGTTAAGAATGCGTTAGCTATAGCGTCAAGTAGCCAAAAAAAACCTTTATACGGGGATATTTAAACATGATGAACTCCATTTTCTGTAGGCATGATGTTATGTAATATAATATAATACGGATTAGGTTTAGGTTTACGTTAGGGTGGCAGCCGTATTAGGGATCCAAACACATAGACCAGTTTGGGTCCCTAGTATTACCACGGGCCGAAAAGCCCCTCATCAAAACAAACCTGTTTGATATACAAATATGTCGATAGTACGAATATCAGTACCGGAAAGATCAGTTAGACTTCCTAGAAAGGCGACCCCAGTATGTCCAGTCGTCGTTTACTCAGAGCGGGGCAGTCGCATAAAAAGTGCTCAATGCTCTCCACTTCGTCATCTCCACAGCATATGCAGAAGTCATTGGAGTCAATACCCAATTTTTTGGCGTATTCGCCGATCAAGCAGTGTCCCGTCAGAACTGACACTAACGTAGACAATCTTTGCCTCTCTAGTGCGAGGAGATATTTTGACCTTCTCAAGCCATACCTTGGCCAGATTCGTCTAGCTACCCTACAGGAGACGATTTCTGTCCATTTTTCGAGACTGCCTGATTGTCTCTTGCCTAAGCCAAAGCTTGCACGTGGATAGTGGCGCACCAATACATATATTCAAATTCGTCGAGAATTTGTAATGTCGTCCCTTTCCTAGCAAGTTCATCAGCTTTGCAGTTCCCCGGGATATCCCTATGCCCAGGCACCCATATGAGGTGTATATTAAACTGCTCAGCCATCTCGTTAAGAGATCTGCGACAGTCGAGGGCTGTTTGTGAATTTAGGGATGTGGCCTCCAGGGAATTGATGGCAGCCTGCCTGTCCGAGTAAAAGACAACGCCAGTGTTGGTTACTATGTTGCGACTCAGCAACTTGGCGACTTCCCATATTGCCATTATTTCGGCTTGATAAACACTGCAGGTATCTGGTAGTCTGTGAGCTATACCCAAACTAAGTTCTTCACAGAGTAACCCAAACCAACCTTGTCATAAAGCTTCGAACCATCCGCATAGAAGTGGATTTGGTTTCTATTACCTGGTATTCTGCCAACCCATTTATCTCTCGCTGAAATCATAGTGATGTAGTTCCTCTCGAAGGTGTACACAGTTGGTATATAGTCCACTCTTTCGGTTACTATAGCACTACATACACTTTGATATCGTCATGTGACCGTAGTTCTTGTACCTCCATATTGATAGGCAGTTTAATCTTATTGCCGCTCTTGTTGCAACTTCTCTCGCCACAATATTAGCCGGCAGTATATGGAGTAGGGCTTGTAGAGACTCAGTCGCTGTAGTCCTTAAGGCTCCGTTTATGCTCAGGCAGGCAGTTCTCTGAACCCCGGACGAACTACTGCTATATATATCCAATGGACGATTTTAGGAGAGAGGCCCCACCGCGACCAGCCTTTTTGCTGGAATATAAGGCGACGTTGGCCTTCCCTACACGTTCCAATACGTTAAGTCTAAATAACAGTTTCCTGTCTAGAATTATTCCTAAAAATTTTGCACATTCATCCTTGTAAAGAGAACCAATTCTGTCTTGTCTAGCTTAACGCCCAAACTGCAGCTTCTGGCCCATCTAGCCAACTAGTTCAGAGCCACCTGTGGGATATCTCTGAGGACGTTTTCGAATTTGCCACTCCCTGCGATTGCCACGTCGTCCGCATATTCCACGACCTTGCAGCCCCAACGTTTCAGATCTAGCAGGATTTCATTCACCGCTAGGTTCCAAATTACTGAAGGCAGTACTCCTCTTTGTGGGGTCCCTCTGTTTACAAACCTTGTTACAGTTGTGGACCCAAGACCTGCTGTTATGCGTCTTCTGATGAGCAGGCTTTGAATTAGTCTAAGCAAACTAGAGTTAACTTTTAGATGTGACAGTGCCGCAATTACCGCATCTGATTGAATGTTGTTAAAAGCCCTTTCTATGTTAAGAAATGCCACCATGGTGAATTCCTTGAAATGCAGGGACGATTCGATAGTGCTCACAAGTTCGTGCAGAGCTGATTCTGTAGACTTCCCCTTATTGTAAGCATGTTGATTCACCGACAGGAATTTTGTATCCAGGTTTTCCCTAATGATATAATCTAAAAGTCTTTCCAGACCTTTCAATAGGAAGGAGGATAGGCTAATTGGTCTGAAGTCTTCTGGCCTAGTGTGTTATATCTTTCCCGCTTTAGGTATGAATACCCTCCATCGATTCAGGATGTATGAAAGCCTGATACAGCCTACATAAATTTTCTCCAGCCAGGGGATAATGTACTTCAACATTTTCTGCTTTTCTGCTGGAGTGATGCCGTCTGGTCCAGGTGACTTTAAGGGCTCAAAGCTATTAATAGCCCAGCTTATTCTGGATCTCTCAGTCAACAAGCTAGCGATGCTCGCAGTCCACTCGCACTCTTGCTGGTCCTGCTGATCCTCTGGTTCTGTTAGAGAGTTCCCCGGGAAATGTATGTCGAGCAGTACATTGAGCGACTGCTCGCTGTTTTTGGTCCAATTATTTGCCTCATCCTGCAAGTAACCCACTGTACAGGGTGAAGCTGATAGTATTTTCCTCAGCCTTGCGGCGTCGGAGACCTTTTCCACTTCGCCACAGAAGGTATACCAAGAGCGTCTTTGCGCCTTTCTAAGTTCCTTCTTATAGAGCTAAGCTCCTTCTACTTGAGTTGTTCTTTATAGGCATCCCAAACATTAGCGCCTTGTTGAATAGCTTGTTGCAGGTCTTTTTCATAGCCGTTAGCTCAGAAGTCCACCATTGGGGTTTAGTTTTACCCTTGTACCTTGTTTTTGGACAGGCTTCTTCAATGGAACTATTGAATGATGTGGTGATATGCTCGACCAGATTATCCAGACCGGCTTTGTCATTCGGTTCGTACAGAAGTTTGGAGTTGAGGACTTTCTTGAAATTCTTGTCATACAGGTGCCACTTTGTCTTTCTCACATTTCTGTGGACGGCAGGTCCAGGCGTTTTTCAGCGAGTTTGAACTCAATATAATGGTGATCTGAGTATGAGTGGTCGCCCAGTACATTCCACCCAATATTTTTGTCTGACAGCCGGTCAGTAGCAAACGTTACGTCTAGTACTTCTTGTCTGTCTTTAATTGTAAATGTCGGTTTATAACCTATGTTACAAATACTTAGGTTGGTAGTTAGAATAAAGTCAAGAAGCGAATCACCCCTATTGTTTATATCCGTACTACCCCAGATAGTGTGATGAGCGTTCGTGTCTGCGTCAACAATCAGCTCGACCTCGTCAGACGTTGCTTCTTCTACTACTTCCCCGAATAGAGCAGTCGGTACTACAGCTTCATAAGGCAAGTAACTGGAGACCACCCAATATATGCGATTACCGATCTCCAGACTAGCAGATGTTTGGTCTTTACCACATAAATTAGCCAGGAGAAAGATACTTAGATCTTTCCTGTCCAAAATGCAGGTTCTTGGAGTGCCTTCACATTTGGCCACAAGCAGTTTAAAGTTGGGTGTCCTGATACCTTCCTCCCACTGCGTAGGGCTCCTGTATCAGGACGATGTCTACTGCACCTGTGGACAGGCGCAGCAATAGAGCCGCTGAGGCTGCTTTAGCGTGATGGAGGTTAATCCGTAGAATTCTTACCATCATTGGTAAATGACAGATTAACATCCACCCCGACAAGGGTGTTATCGAACTCTTCGTCCGTATCATCGAGAAGTGTGTCCCCGCCAGAAAGAGTCCGGAGATTCCCCTCAGCCCCTCCGTGTCAGAAGTAGAGCTTTCGTCCTCCGAGAAGGACGTTACAGATCTTCGTTTTTCGGCCAGAGCCGAAACCTCAACAGCCTCCAACATCGTCAAAACTCTGAGCGCTATCCGGTGCTCATTGTGCTTCCGTTTTGACGGTCGGACATGACGTTTTCCCCTCACCGTACCACCTGTTGTGAGTACTGGGGGGAAATTTTCACCATTTTTGGTGTGGTCGGCTTTGGGCAAGACCAACGGACGGACAGTAGGATGATTGGGGAACCCCGCTCCCTCGGAGCGCGAAGGCATCCCCGTCAACAAATTTGTTTGTCTGTATTGGCCCGTAATAGGTACTATGATGTAGGCCTTCCAGACTTTGTACAGATTTTTATTTTTTTGTGATTGCGTAATAGGTACTGCGTAATAGATTTTAACTATCCGCTCTGTGCTAAGCACGTCCGTTCATTACGACTGATCAGCAACGATTTGCCAGTTGCCCTTTTTCTTGTAAATCATGAATTTTGAATTTTTTTCAAAATTTATGACCAAGTGAAATTGCGAAAATCAAGAAAAATGCGCCAAGGTATGAACATTGTAGTGAGAAAACGCGTGGGCGGAATTCAAAGAATGAAGGTTTATTTTAAAGGTAATTGCAGGTCTGCTTTCCCAAAAATATGACCCGTTATTTATCCACGCTGAAATTTTCAGTGTTTGCTTATAATTGATCAAGGAATATGTCTATATTTTTTCTGAATTTTTAGGTTGGTGTTTCCATAGTGAAAAACACAAAGAATATTATAGTTTATAAGATTACGCCCTCAAATCGTGAAAAACTTCGGTTCTATCAGCGCGAGAATCACAATATTGGTACTGCTTTAAACAGAATAGCGAATTCTTGCTAAACATACGAGACATGTCGTACTTTAATCCAAGGTGTCCGATATTTGGAAGAAAAAACATGCATTTTAGAGGTTATGTAAAATCGCTCTAGCTCAATAGCGGCTTAAGATATAGCCGATATATTTTGGGGATATCGCTAATATATATTTAAGCATAAATAAGTCAACAGTGGCAGCTTGCTAAGATGAACAAATCATCAGTGCATAATGTGAGAGACGTGAGAGAGAGAGAGAGAGAGAGAGAGAAAGAAATGAGAGTCTTGGTTCAGCTCAGCTAACCCACCTATGGTTGATTTTGTGGCCACCGCTAGTGTATAAAATACAGAGGTGTATTTGCTAAGGTCGACCACACAAAAAATAGACGATTGCCAGATCGGACAATATTGTCAGAAAAATGCAACCCTGTCAACGTACAACCGTCTGAACATACAATCTTTGTTTTGCAACGTTGGGAGAAAAGAAATGGTGAAATTATTTGCAGATAGATGTGCGAAGTTTATACTTGTGACTATGGCGCCATTGTCAGAGAAACATTTTATTGGTAACACGGTCTGTAAAACATTTGTATTGGTAATCCTGCATATTAATATTTACAAAATATTTAAAATTGTAATGTTTTCTTGCAGTCGTCTGAACTCTCAATTCACCACGGACGGACATTGCTCTAAAGTCTTAAAATTGCCCAATACGGATTTCCGCCAAATATGTGTCATGCGGATGGATGAGTGGGAGGCGGTGACACTGACCACGAATAGCATTCGATGTTAAAATAATAACGCAGCTTCACTTACAAGAGTATAAGTCGTTTATTTAGAATAGAAATGTAATTAATAGTTATGAATGATTAAATATATGGAGAGTCGATACGATCGGTTTGAATGTCAAATACGAACTAAAACTAAGTGTTGTGTCTGTCGCCTGTCAAACAAAAAGGAATGTGTCAAAAAGGGAATTCAAGTAAAAAGAAAACTAGACAAGCGTTGCCAGACAGACATCAACGAACATAGGCAAATAATATCGGGTGACAGCTCGGCCACCCTGACGATATCTCGTCCTCGAGTTATACAGGCTCATCTTCATCATCAGTTTCATTCTGGTAGTCATCATCAACTTCTGGAAACAAAGCGCACCACGGTTTCAATTTGTCGCTGCTGGCAATAGTGTTGAATTTGCGTTGATTCCTCTGCGCACCTTCGATGTCCTCTATAACGTATCTGTCAAATCTCAAAACTTTCTTAATCACATATGGGCCTCTGTATTTAGCATCATGTTTTCGAGATTCTCCAGTGCTAGGCATCGCACTTTCAATCAGAACTAAATCGCCCTCCTGGTACTGATGAGGTGTTTTGTGCTTCGCATCAAATCTTTCTTTCCAACCTTTCCGAGCTGATGTAATGTTCTTAATTGCGTCTTCACGTCGTTCCGTCGTCGTTGAGTTTTCGTTGTATATATTATCATCATGAACGGCTGATAATAATTTGTTGGCGCTGATATCCCTCAATGGAAAATCGTAAATAAGATCCATAGGAGAATATTTCGTTGAAGAGTTGATTGTTGTATTAATCTTCCACTGCACGTTACGTAGCTCTTTGTCCCAGTCTTTTGAATTCGATGTTGTTCTTAAATAGGATAGGACGGACTGATTAATTCGTTCAGCAAGTCCGTTAGAGCGTGGTGTACGTACAGCTAGCTACCTTTATATGTTGAATATCGTGGTTGGTGCAGTATTCGCTGAACCCGGTGGAGGTAAAAGCGGTACCTCGATCTGTGACGATTCGCTTAGGCAACCCAAAATATAGTGTAAGATAATTCAGAGCATCCACTACCGGTTGTGTCTTTGTTGATTTGACAGGAACAATGACGGAATAACGTGTCATTGCATCGACAATCACCAGTATATGCTCATTACCTCGTCGACTTTTGATGAATGGTCCCAAGTGGTCCATATGGATCACTTCGAATGGAACTAGCGGGATTTCCATTCCGTACAGCTGGCATTCCTTCCGTGCTGGTCCTCGGCTATAACAGCATTCGACACATGATTTCACGTAACCTTTAACGAAATTTCGAACTCGTCTGAACCAAAAATGTTGACCAATTTTCTTCACAGTTCCATCTATTCCTGGATGTCCAATGTCGTCATGGCAAAGCTTAACAATTCGCCATTTTAATCCACGTGGAATGACTAGCAGTTCCTTTCCTTCGTTGTTTTTCTTATACAGTCGGTGTGCCTTAATTGAAAATTCATTGGCGTAATGCCTTTTCTGGGCCGATTCGACTTCACCCTTCAATACAGCTACTATTTGTCCCAACTCGGCATCCTGTGTTTGCATAGTAAGTATCCAGTCTTGTGTTGAGATGTTGACCACCATCAACTTCGATGTCACGTCCACTGCTTCAGCCGACTGTTCTACCGGAGCGCGACTCATTGCGTCGACATGAGCCATTAGCCTTCCTGGTCGATGACAAGCGGTATAATCATATTCGAGCAGCTTCAAAAGCCAACGTGACACTCGTGGAATCATTGGGGTCATGGTTTTCATAGTCGAAATGGCAGCACAGTCAGTATAGATCGTAAAATGCTTACCAAGGAGATATAATCGGAATCTTTCACATGCTTCGACCACTGCCAGAATTTCCAGCTCATACGCATGGTATCTGCTCTCGGCATCACTGCAAACTCGACTAAAGTACGCTACAGGCCTCTTTGTTCCATCACCCTCTCGTTGTATCAAAATTCCAGCCAGTCCAAAACTGCTCGCATCGGTGTGAAGTTCGTGCTCTTTGGAAATATCGTAAATACCCAGGACTGGTTCATGAGTTATGGCATTGGTTAATTTCACAAAAGCGTCCTCACATTCGACAGACCAATTGAATGCGACATCATTCCTAGTCAATCTTGTCAACGGGGAAGCAATATGGGCATACTTCTTCACAAATTTACGGAAATACCCAGTCAATCCCAAGAAACGTCTTATCTCGGTAACATTTGTCGGTCTTGGAAACTCTCCAATGGCTAAGGTTTTAATTCGGCCGGGTCTAATGCCATTTTCGTCAACCTCATGTCCCAAGAATGTTACGCTGCTTTTCATAAAGAAACATTTTGAAATTCGGAGCGTCAGCCCCTCTCGTTGAATAACTTGCAAAAATTCTTCTAGGTTGTTTAGACCCTCCTCGTACGTATTGGATGCAACTATCACCTCATCGACATAGCTTACCACCTTCCCCTTCAATGGCTCTATAACCTTCATCATGACCTTCTGGAACATACTCGGCGCGTTCTTAAGCCCGAACGGCATACGATTGAACTCGAAATGTCCGCTATTAGTGATGAATGCCGTAAACCTCTTCGATTCTTCCGCAATTTCGATCTGGTAGTAACCCGACATCATATCAAGTGTAGTAAAATATCTCTTACCTGAGAGAGTTGCTAGCACGCCATCTACAGTAGGCATCGGCCAAGGTTGTTTATCGGTGACGGCATTCAATGCCCGATAATCAACACATAACCGGTCTTCACCATTAGCCTTCGGTACCAATACGATCGGGGACGCGTATAATGACGATGACTGACGGATTATATTCAAGTCCAGTAATTCACTGACAATACGATCAACAACCTGCTGTTTCGGAATCGGTATCGCGTACGGCTTTCGAACAATTGGTTTGGGAGATGTAACCGAAATCTCCATCTTTAACGTGCCACATTTTCCGATTTCATTTAGGTTGTCGCTAAAGCAATTCTCATATTTATTCAATAATTGCACAAGTTTGTTCTTTTCATCGTCCCGTAAATTATCATCACACTGTATCTTATTGTCATTTATAGCGTACACTTGGCAATTGCCATTTTCAATAATTACGCGACCGTTTGACAAAATGTCCAACCCGATTATCACTTCGTATGTCATGGTATTATCATCAACTATAAATAGTTCAGAGTTATAGCACTGTTCATCAATTGTCACTTTAATGTCTTTCATTTTATTCGCGCACTTATATTCTCCTCCAGCGAAACCTTGTAGCATTTTGTTACATTGTGTTACTTCACAATTCAATTTACACGCGACGGATCGTTTCACAAGAGACACAGCACTTCCTGAATCTATCAACGCGCTACACTCTTGATCATTTAATTTAACGTTCTTCGTCATAATATTTTGATTCACAATAGCATTAACAAGATCTTTCGGTTTTCGCGGTGGTTTGGGACAATTTCGCGATATATGTCCAATTTCCCGACAATTATAACACTTTGGACCTGATCTAGAAGATGGTTTTGCACTTGGGTCCTCTTTATCTTTCCGTTCGATATCCTTTTTCATTGGAAAGTATTGTTTGACCTGTGTCGGCGGAGCATGTAATTGTTTCTTTGCGCTCATTGCAACGTTTTGTAGAGATCTCAATAGATCAGAACACTTTACAAATGACATAGCGGATAACGACTTTCGCAAACTTTCGTCCTCCAAACCATTAATCACATATCTTATTATCGCGTTATCATCGAGTTGTCCCCGGCGACCGATTGCCAACATATTATAATAATAATCCACTAAATTTTCGAATTTCTTTTGATTTGTTTTCATCATTTCAATATGTATATCGGCACTGTTTATTACGCACGGAAAATCGTCTAGAAAAGCGGTTACAAAATCATACCAATTCCTAAAAATTGGTTGAGCGTTAATCCATAGTCCAGCGGCACCTAATAATTTACTTCGAATCGCGAATAACACTATTCCATCATTCCAACGATATGCTTCTTTTAGTTCTTCAACCCTTTCAATAAATTGAACTGAAGTGGTAACGTCACTATTAGGGTTAAATGTTGGCAAAGCATCAACAACTTCACGCACACTGCACTGATTATTAAAACCAACCGGCGGATAATTAGTTACATTCGGTGTCATTGTATTATTAGCGGCAAACGCATTGTTATTCGGCACAACATACTTCGGCGTAAACCCAAACATATTAGGCATAGTCGCGCCACCTATCGAAGACGACACAATCGGAGTATTCGGCTGTACGACCGTTGAATTTGAATATTGCATTGATGACATATGTAACGGCCACTTTGGTGTCTGCACCACATTCGCATGATTTGGCATGCATACATTTGCTACAGGCATTGTCTGGCATGGTTGCTGTCCGAACACATTCGTGGTGTCAAGCAAGTTCGACTGTGCTGTATTGATGTACGACATACCCATATCATATCGCTGTGTTGTTGTTGGTACGTTGTGTACTTTTCTATGCATATTCGTCTCAACAGAGGTAACTGTCTGCGCATGCGCTGGACTCGCTGTTAATGTGTGTGTACGCGCACAAGCAGCAGCACTCACATCAAAACAATCAACAACAGCATCACTGACCTTCATGTCTGCATACTGTTGCTGCGCACCTCTCTTCGCAACCAAAACGTCGGTTGTCATGTTCCCGTTTTCCGTCGCAACAGAATTCTGCGGCAGCAACATATTTGTGCCCATCGTCGACGTCGTCGTCGAATACGTTTGCAATTGCTGAGTGAGCGACTCCATAGTCCGCTGGAGACGCAAAACGTCACTCCGCAACCACCCCACCATATTCTCCGTTGTCGTTGGTACACTTTCGATGTTCTGCCAATTCTGCTGTTCTTTAGTTTTCTCTTCCATATCGTGGGCTGTTTCTACGTTGTTACACCCTGGAATATTCGCACTATATAAACGGTTTATGAGTTCGCTTTTTCTTCCCGATGTTTTCAAACCGGCGTTGCGTAGTTTTTCTTTCAGCACTACTATCGTCAACTTCTCCATACGACGACCATCAATTTCACAACACTCTCTCGTCTCTTCTATTTCCTTTGTTTACCCGTATGTGTGTGTGTTTTACCGACTAACACCGAACAAATTCGCGAGTGTTCTAAATTCCGAAAATCCTACTTCTGAAAATTGTCATGCGGATGGATGAGTGGGAGGCGGTGACACTGACCACGAATAGCATTCGATGTTAAAATAATAACGCAGCTTCACTTACAAGAGTATAAGTCGTTTATTTAGAATAGAAATGTAATTAATAGTTATGAATGATTAAATATATGGAGAGTCGATACGATCGGTTTGAATGTCAAATACGAACTAAAACTAAGTGTTGTGTCTGTCGCCTGTCAAACAAAAAGGAATGTGTCAAAAAGGGAATTCAAGTAAAAAGAAAACTAGACAAGCGTTGCCAGACAGACATCAACGAACATAGGCAAATAATATCGGGTGACATATGATTGATGTCTTAGGTCACACCTTCGATGTGTTACATGTTTTGCCCGTAGCAAATAATATGTTCCACACCATAAATACATGATTTCTCTAGATTCTCTTACTTCTACCCAAAGGTATTTTTTTTTGCCTTAAACTAATCACGTATTAAAAAAAACTTAAAAAATTTTGTCAAAATACTAAAGGAAAACTGAAAAAATTTCGTAAAACTTAAATTACTATTTTTTGTATTCACTTCAAATGCAGTTTTCAGTGAAATAATGAAAATTTACTTTATTTCAACGAAAATATATTTTTGATTCAAAGAAATTATTTTTGCATTAATGCTTCTTTGTACATAATATGTGTATATGTTGACTTTGAAGATATTTCTCTGAATTATTGAAAATAAAATTTATCTAAGGACAAATGTTATTATTTTAAGTAAATACAAATTTCAATAATTTTAAAGAAATCTTACTTGGGATTATATACATTTTCATGTCATAATTTTAAAATACAAATGGATTAAATTTTCGGTACGATATTTTCATATCATTGAATTTAATAGTTTTAAATTACTACAGTGTGATGTACATTAAAAAAATGTTAAAGACAGCGACAATGATTTTGAGCCAATGACAAATAGGCCTTAAAGTTATTACACTTTCTAATTAAATTCGAAATAAAGATTATTTCACATTGGCTCTAAATCATTACCACTGTCTTTAAACATTTTTTTTCTGTGTAGGGTATCAACATAGATTTTGAGCATACGTCACCCTAACACATTTCAAAAAGGTTCGGGTATTAAATAATGAAGTGTTCGTAATAGTAATTTATTATCTAAATTGGACGATCTCAGCAGTTTCATGCATAATGATAAATAAATACTTCAATCAAGTATGCGACCTCGACATAAATTCAAGAACAATTTTAATTAAAATATCGAAAATTTACATGTTTTTAAGAAATGTTCATTGGTACAAAGTTGTTTGCATTTGATATAATAAAACATATTTATGTTTTTAAATTAAAGAAAAAATCATTATTATAGTGACAAGCTTCATTATTTTAAGAAATATTTCAATACTTTAAAGGATCGAAACAATGATGTAGACAACTAATAGTTTTAAAGCCGGATCTGACTTAATTATTACACTTTGAGAAATAAAATTAAGTTTGTGCTGACTTTAAAAAAAGACGGCTCTGTAATTTATTTTATGACAGTTGCTGTTCTTTTAAAGAACACTTCATAAATTGACTCTACATGAGAGATAATTATACTCTCCCGCTCTGAGAGTAAATTATACTCTCTCTTTCCTTCTCTGAGCATTGAGTGTATAAAAAAAGAAGTCGACGGTTGTGTTTCAGACAATAGAGAATGTGTTGTTTTGTTTATTTTTGAATGACCAGTTTTTGGGAAATGTTGTAAGAATGTTGTGTTCTTTTCGGCGCGCACTGTGATTGTATTAACATTAATTTGAGGCAATGTTGCAAGAATATAAAAATTTAATTTAATTTAAAAATATTTTACATTTATTCATAGTTACAACAACATGGGAAACTCAACGATAGCGTATAAAATATCGGCGATTGCTCAATATTTCATGTATACGTGTGTGTGTATGTGCTATTCTGTCGTCGACGCCGCCGTATACATTTATTCGAGAACTTTTATTTCTTGTGCGTCGTTGTTATCTTGGCTGTTATTGTGTTGTACAAAAGGATGATTTTGTAACAGGTCCGCTGAAGAGTGATTTATGCGAGCACTCAAAAAGGAACTGAACGAAAAACACAATACAAATACAATGAAAAATTATTTCTGACAATATGGAAATTTGTTACTAATAGTATGGAAATTTTATATTAATACAACTTTTTTTTATTTTTTAGTAAAATATTTTGGAGTGGGTCTTTGAAGAGGATTTGTATCGTAGAAGAGTGACTAATTATAACAAAAATCTTAAAGTTGGTATTATCTTCGGAAGAATTGACCTTTATATATTATTTTTTTTGATATAATGCAATTTATTATAAATAATTCTACTTGATTTCTTTTCAAAAACATATTATGTATTATAATTTTAGATCACTCAATTAACTTTATTTTAAGATGCATACTCGTACAGTATGTCAAGAAAGTGTTTTGACATTTGATTTTTTCAGGTTAAAAAAGTAGCATTTATTTGTATTATACCCTACACCACACTGTGTTAAAGGATACTCTAAGTTTGTTTCATGGCAGATGTTTTTAACACCTGAAAATATTATAACTAGACCCACCTTAAAGTATACCGATCGACTCAGAATCACTAGCTGAGTCGATTTAACCATGTCTGTCCGTACGTCTGTCTGTCCGTCAGTCCATCTTAAGTTGTTCGTCGACTACAGGTCGCAATTTTACTCCGATCGTTCTGAAATTTTGCAGTTTAGAGTCTTTCGCAGTTGAAACGAACACTATTGAATTTGGTTGAAATCACTTCAGATTTAGATATAGCTCCCATATACGTATATCTTTCGTCCGATGTGGCCCTTTAGTCCTACAGAAGCTGCATTTTACATCCAATGGTTTTGAAATTTATAATGGTAAAGTTAGAGTTATAGCACCCATGTATATGTTTCGTCCGATTTGGCTATATAGTCCTATAGAAGCTGAATTTTACATCCAAGTGTTTTGAAATTTAGTATGGTAGAGCTTCTTGGTCCATGGATGAACGTTGCAGAATTTGAAGAAAATCTCTTTAGATTTAGATATAGCCCAATATATATATATATATATCCGATTTGGCATTTAAACACCATAAAAGCAATATTCTAAATCGATGTGTATGAAAAGGAAGTAAACAATTTCTACATGAATTACAAAATTTATAGTTCAGTGTAAGTCAATATTACGAGAGTGGTGTAGGTTATTATATTGTTGGCCCCGCCCGACTTTAGCCTTTTCTTACTGTTTTTTTTTTGCATTTTTTTCGATGTAAAGACACGTTCTTCATATACTGTATGTTACCGTGGTGATTTACAAATTACAAAAGTAAGTGAGCCTACAATTTTATGATATACAAAAGTAATATGTTATATTTATTTTATAATTTTTATTAATTCCAGCCAAATACAATGTTCAAAATCGTCAAAGTCGGTTGCGATGAAAGTTTTCATTGTGGTTTGAGCAACAAATATAAATATGAACCCAAAAAAGGTTTACACATCGATACAAACAAGTATTAAATTATACAAAATTTTGAAGTAATTCTTATATGTCTTACAGTTTTTGTTGGTTTTTCAACACAAAATATACTAAGTAAAAACTTTGGAAAGACGAAGCGCTATCTTACGGTTCATGACATTAAATTAACTTAAAAAATTCTTATGTTAATTATGGTTGCCTTTGACTCGAAATCATTGCTAACTTATTAAAATTTAAAATAAATCCTTTAATTTCCAGTACGCTTCTTTCTTAGTGTTAGGTTAGGTTAAGAGTGGCAGCCTGTAAAACAGACTCACTTAGAGTATCCACTCAATTGTGTTACCACAGGGACGCAAGGGAAAACATAAGTTATCCCTAGCTTCTCCCGCTGAACCAATTTGATTGCTTTAAAAACCTCAAAAGTTTGCGGATTCCAACATCAGCCAAGTTAGCTAACTCCTCAAAGAAATATGAGCCTAAGGTTGTGTGCCGCCTTCTAGAGAGAGCGGGGCACAGATACCGAATCCTACGTTCTATTGATTCCTCCTCCTCTTCGTCTCCACAGTTTCTGCAAAAGTCATTATACAAGACTTTTACAGCCGTATTCATAAAAACCTAAAACAGCTTTACAAACCTTTGTTAAGCAAAATTGGTTAAAACTGTATTCACATTTTGTAAACCATTGTTAAATGCGTGAATTAATATTTAATATATTAACTTTAAGTGTTTTTTATGGGCTATTTTAATTAAAAGAGAAAAATATTATAAGACTGATTTTGAACATATTTTCTAGAAATGGGTTAGGTTAAAATAAGAAAACAAGAATAAAATACGTAATTGTGCCTTCTAGAACGTGTTTATGCGAAAACGGAATATACCATTAAATGGGAGGTTCATATATAAAAACGTGGACCGATTTGTCGCATTTTTCCAGGAAGAGTTAAAGGATTGTGCAACATAAGCTGCTCCTTATCCCAAAAATTTCGTTAGGATTGTTTCCTTTTTTCGAGCAGTACTTTGATTGTCACAGACGGACGGACATGGCTAAATCGACTCAGGGAATGATTCTGCGTCCATCAGTATATAAAATGCATTTTTGCATTCTTCTTTTTCCGCATATTGTAAATTAGTATAATAAATGAATTTTCTCATTCTATTTTCCTATATTGTTTTATTAAAAACCATAAACTTATATTGTTGCAAAACCACAACACAAGCTTTCCAAATTATACAAAATTCACTAGTGATATGTAAACAATCAACATGTGTTAAATATTATTCGTTATTCGAATACCTTTTTGTATGTAATAAAAAAATTATCAGAATTCGACATTTATTTGATCTTTAGTTGTTGGTTTTTTATATCTGGGACAAGTGAGCATACATTTTTGTTAATTAATACAGTTGTTTTAAAAAAAACAGTAAAATAAATTATATATTCGACTACTCTTACAATTGATAATCGTATTAATGCATCATTAAGAGAGAAAATTTTGTGTGACAAAGATGGGTTTGCCAGCATTACATTGACAAAGTCAATAAAATGTTTATTAGCTAAAATGCTGTTTATGAATACGATTTTTTAATAATCGTTTATTAGGCCAACAGTGGTTGTTAACTAATGTGCCCTTTAAATCATAATTATGATTTTTTTTTATGAATACGGCTGTTAATCTGTCTGTGTGCCGTTCAATAAGACCTGTCATGACTGACACGATAAGTGAGACGTCCGTTCTCGGCAACGACAGCAGTGCTTTGATGCAGTTCCTGACTAGTGACCACCTGTCTTTTGTTGCCGTAAGTACACTATCTTTCAAGAGGAGCTTTCAGGTCCCCTGGAGCATGTAAGGTAGTTCCTAGTCTTGCAAATTCATCTGCCTTGCAGTTTCCTGGTATATCACTGTGGCCCGACACCCATATCAGGGAATGTTGAACTGTTCAGCCCTCTCGTTAAGAGATCTGCGACAGTAGATGGCAGTTATTGAATTCAGGAATACGAGTATAGTTTCCAGGGATTTGATAGCAGCCTGACAATCAGAGAAAATATTTATACCGACTTTGGTCAGCAAATTAATTTTCAGCCATTCCGCTACCTCGTTAATAGCTAAAGTTTTGTCCTGGTAAACACAACAGTGATCAGGCAGTCTTTTTGCAAGTGATAGCTGAAGTTCCTCAGAAAAGACACCAAAGCCCACTTCGTTATCGATTTTAGAGCCGTCGGTATAGACGTTAATGAATCTCCTCTGCCCTGGGATATGATCGTTCCATTCTGATCTATCAGGTATAAGAGTGAGATACTTCTTGTCAAAGAGTGGCTCAGTCATTTTGTAAACAAGAATGCCGGGAAGGTCAGGCATAGTCACAGTTCCCTGAGTCTGATCGCGGTACATGCGGCAAATTGCAATGCTATAAATCTAGCGGTATTAAATGTAGTATAACAACACCGTAATATATCTGCCTCGTCGTCTGTGTCCGCTAAAAATTCACCGTCACCGTATTCATCCCCACAGGATATTTCCGATACCGTGATGACGAGCTTCTCGACATATGAAACCATTCCTTCGGACTTGACAAGATGGGATAGAGACTCGGCATTCAGTATAAATACTGCGTGAAACAAACGCCACCTCGCCTCTTCCTATTGACCGACCTTCCAGTTGTTGCCAGTTGGAAGCCCGGGATTGCAAACCTTCAGCATCTTATGGTGTTTTCTTTTGTGCCAAAAAATGGTACATTTTTTATGCCTTTGGCCCCAAAAATGCCTTTTTGTCTTCGATTGTAAAATAAATGCTGCACTGTGAAAGGGTTTCGTTTTCTTTTGTGAAAAATGTCGCACTTGCACGGGGCAAAAAAGCAACATTTCAGCCCTGTATTTAATCAAAGGGGTGGACGCTGCCCTACAAAACAGATGTTTTTCGGCGTCGAGCGAATAGCCTAAATAACCGCGTGTGTCCGTGCGTGCTTTTTTATAATGAAGTTTGGTCAGATGCTTTATTTAGGCGGCGCCGTGGACTATTTTTGTTTTTAGTTTACTTTTAGTGAGATAAAAGGCTAGTTATTTGCATTTTTGTTATCGATTCTGACCATAAAAAATGCAGCAGTACAAGAGGGTGTAGGCGACATTATTAAAATGCTGCTCTCTGACATGGCAACATTTTTTTTTTAGAAAAGAAAACACCATTAGTCGCGGATTCCACATTGGCTGCTTTAGCCGGAATCCAAGCATTTGCCCTGGGCCGAGACGGGATGTCCTCCCTGTTGACAAAATCCCGCGTCGCACCCGGCCAGATTTCACCAATTTTCTTCAGTGCGTAGCGATTTCACTCAACAGAGCGCATATTACTAAATCGTATTAACTTTATGCGGCCCTGATATCAGCCGGCGTCGACACAATCGGAAGCCGGACCCGGCATCTCCTCAAGAACATCGAAGGAACAGAGCCAGTGCGTACTCTATTCACTCCACTTGCTCTTGGAGATGTTGCCGTCTTCCTCTCCCCTGTTGATGACCTCCAGTATCAAGCTGTCCTTAGTAACGTCAGCGAATGACCAGGAGCAGCGTTACCACTAAACCCTATGGTTCTTTTGGATGCCGGGGGTTCATCTGGAGACCGCAGCCATTTAATTGGTTGCTGCCGTATGGAAGTTGATGCGGTATCGTATTCTTGTCTTGTTTCCAAGCGTATTTGTTGTAGTTGTATCATTATCAGTTCTTGTATTCGTAATCGTATCCGTTGGTTGTTGTAATGTGTCGGTTTTTGTTGGTTTAAAGGTTAATTTAGGTCTCACGAGTGTGGGGGGTAGGGTAGGTCCATCACGTCATAGCCCCCAAAAACGTGACAAGGACTGAGTCGTTGCTGAGGCGTCCAGGTATCGGCAAAGGCAGCCCTCAAAACATACTCGTATAACTTAGAATATAATATAATTCGAAGTTTTCGTTCTTGGGGCTTCGTTCAAAATTAGTAGTATTTATTCGTGGGCCAAGATAATTCTCTCTACCAAATTTCATATTTATCAAATGAAAATACGGGTTATTTTTCTAGGGCCAAATAACTTCTCCTAACATATTTTCAAAATGATCGGAATTGAAACGAAAAAAATATGCTTCATTTAATGTATCACGAACTTGGGTTAATGATAAAAAGTACTTCATTTTACTACTACATGTAATTGATTTAAATACAGGGTTTTCCAACAAGAGGTGTTATTTTGAATCACCAGGTATTTCGGTAGCTGTCACTTTTGAAGCTTTTATTCTTTGACATTTGACAAGTAGAAACTACGCCATTACTAAAAATGGAACGATACACGATTCAACAACGCATTGAGGCCTATTTCCACCTCGGTGCCTACGTCAACAAGCTAAATTGTCGCATCTGGGCTCGGAAAACACAAGAGTTATTGTTGAGAAGCCTCTCCATTCTCAACGTGTGACTGTTTGGTGCAGTTTACGGAAAATGAGGTTGGATCCACAGTTACGGTGAATGGATTGCGCTACCGAGAGATGATTAATGATTTTTTATGGTCGGAGTTCGATGGTATTGATCTGGACAACGTTCACTTTCAACAAGACGGCGCTACGTGCCACACAAGCAACGAAACCATTGCTCTGTTACGGGAAAAGTTTCCGGACCGTGTTATCTCTCGAAGAGAGATAACCTATCCAATTGTGATCACCTATCTCTCGAAGAGGTGATCACAATTGGCTACCGAGGTCATGTGATTTTAACAGCTTTGGGGTCACGTAAAAGATAAAGTCTACGCCAATAGCCCAGCGTCGATTCAAGACCTCAAAGATAGAATTCGTAAGGCTATCGAGGACATAGGGCAGCCACTTTGCGATTTGGTTATGGAAAATTTCATGAAAAGGATATGATTCTGTAAGCGTGGTCGTGGTTGTCATTTGGCTTATGTTGTTTTTCATTGTTAACGGCATACCTTCCTCTTTATTATGAAATAAACATCCGATCATTTATCTCAAAAAATGGAATTTTTTCCTCTTCCTTTTCTCCTCTTGTTGGAAAACCCTTTAGTAGTAGTGAAGGACAAGATGTGATTATTTAATTTCAATAATTTTCAGTACGCTTTTTTAGTGTAACTCTCATCAAAATTTGAATTTAAGGAATAAAATAACAAAAATCGTTTCCATAAAAAGTTTCAGGTTTTGATTTTATGAAATAGTAGGCCTTAATCTATAAAAAATAAGTTTTTTTGTAGGATTCTAATGCGGATTAATGGTTCTCGTCTTATACCAAAATATGTGGTTCAACCTCTCTATTTTTTCAATATCACGATTTATCGCGAGAATTCAAAGAAACAACCGTGTAGACTAAGAAACAAGTAAGAATGTTTCAGTCGGGTAAACCGACTAAGGTATACCCGCACTTTGTGAGAAATGTAATATATAACAGTACACTAAGTGAGATGTACCAGAAGGGGTTTATCAAATACACCTATTTTTCGGTAAACAGTAGATTCTTTAAATACATTGCGCGGTGCCGAACTATAAGCGTCTATGTGCACTAGTATATTAACGTTACGAGCTATTCAATTTTGGTATGATTTGGTCATATTGTGTGGGAGGTACAACAAGGGTCGTGGTGATGACGCCCACTTTTTACAGGACTGTAAGCACTATAACAGCATTACACTGTACAAAATTTCAAGTATTTGTATGCACTGGTATTAAAGTTATAAGCTGTTAACTTTTGGTATAAAACGGTCCATTTGTGTGGGAGGTACCAAAAGGGGCTGTACAATAATGTCAAATTTTTACCGGACTATAGGAGCTACAAAAACATTATGCTGTACAAAAGTTCAAGTATTTTTATGCACTTGTATTAAAGTTATAAACAGTTCAATTTTGATGCAAAATGGTCCATTTGTGTGGAAGGTACCAAAATGGGCGTGGAAACTTCGCCCATTTTTGTCGAGGTGATAGGGACTAATAAAATAATATAATGTGTGGAATTTCAGAAGATACTATAGGCAGCATATATGTTTATTAAAGAATCAATATTTCACTAAATGTTAACCCTTTGTGTGGGAGGTACAAAAAGGTGTGGACCAATATGGTCCATCTTCGAACTTAGCCGGAGATAGAAAAAAATATTACCGTATACCAAATTTAAAGTCAATCGGTTACTCCTTTCGAGAGTTATCGTGCGCACCAGCCAGCAGACAGACAGAGAGACAGACGGACGGACATTTCTCTTTCGACTTAAAATTGCCCAAAACTAATATCCGTCGAACATTCTTAGGGTCTTAGATCACTCCTTCGATGTGTTACACTTTTGGCCCGTAGAAAATGATATATATACCCTCGTATCACTAAAGTGAGGGTTTACAAATAGGTTGAATAACATATTACGACATAACTAGGGAACCAATTCTTCAGGGAAGTTTTAGAATATTCAATATTTAGTAGCCTCCAACTTCTTACAATACAATTTTTTATACTTCAGCGGTTTCGACGATCTCTTACAAAAAATTGCGAAAAAATCAAATTTTTTGAGAAAATTTTAGTATTTTTAAATTGTTATATGTTTCTGATTTTTTCGTAAAGTCTGATGAGTCTTATTCATGACTGAATGAGATTATTCCGAAGAAAATCGAAGCATAATTTAAAAGGTTATAGCGAAGTAACGAAGAAAGTCACTTCTCTTAAAATTCGAAAATTTGCTCTAAATTCTACAAAAACAAACTGTTTACGCCAAAACGTAAAACCCTAATAATGAATTCCTAAATTACTGATCCAAAATCCCCAAATTCCTTTGTATCCATGTGTTGTGTAAAAACGGCAAAGGAAAATACATGAAAGTAATCGAGATACTCTCATGCATTTTTCTTTTGCCTTGGCCATATTGAAAACTCAAGATCCGAAAATCTGTCTTGTTCTTTGCCAACTTTCAACCTGTCCATACCTACTGTTTTCTCTGTGATTTTCATTGGTTTCCGAAAATCACTATTGCGAGCTTACAAACCAAATAAACGTACTCTTTGGTTTGTTTCGGCTCAGGAGAACTCAATGGTTTATCCCCGCAGACATAGCTCCCAATCCAAATCAAATTCAGCTATTTGACGAGAACACAAACTTTGACAACAACAAATAGTTTCCCCTTTATTAGTAACAAAAAGAAACCCAAATTTTACACTTAGAAGTCAGACCCAAAAATTAAGATAATATTCTACTAGACGGCTCCACCAGATCGCAAGTGTCAATCGTGAGTTTGTCAAGAAAGACAGAGTGTCTAGAAGTTTTTTATGTCAAACGATCAAATTTATGAAAACAATACATTGAATTGAATTAATTAATTGTACAATATATCTGCATCGTAGTGTTGGTATTTACAACTTTAACTTATTTGCTTATTTGTCGCTATTAGCGGACCTTATTTGCTTTCGAAACTTGGGCCAGCTGGGATTCGATTTTGTTGTTAATAATTAACAGTGCGCGGGTGTTGTTGTTGGTGTTGACATGTCATGTTTGGGGGTGTGGGAGGTATTTATGATTAGATCAACAGTTTGTATTGAATTAGATATGTGAGTGAGTACACCATTCTTGGTTAAAATCGTTAATTTGTCGTATGTATCGTTACGCTTTCAAACAAACAAAAAAGTACATAAAGCATTCATTATACGCCACCGAGGCCGGTGGGATAGGAGTGGATACAGGCGGAACGCAAACAAATGTTCGTGTTGTATTTCCTTGTGGGAACTACATTTGTGTATCCTTATAAAGAGGTTTCGAATTAGGTCGGGTCGGTGGTCTATGCGGCCATGTTTTTAGATTTTATTTTTCAGTCACTGAAATCCTCAATATAAAAATCTACCAGCCACGTGCAGATTTTGAGTTTTAATGTGAAGAAAAGTTGTACGACTCAAAATTGGCAGAAAATTTCGAGTCGGTAACACTGCTTTATTAACATCTGATTGTTGCTTTCTGTTTACTTAGTATAGTTTGCCATTTCATCACGAATTGACTCACACGAGAGCTGGGCTTGCAAATTGTTGTTCCTCATACTTCTTCTTCTCCAATTCCTCAGTTGAGCCTAGAGCTACGATCTGATGTCTTCTGAATTTTAGAAGTTTAAGTTGATCCAATCCTTTTAATTCATAAAGTTCCTGAATGAAAATGGAACCGAAAATCTTGTTTCATCTAAATGATAGCATTGTACATTGACAAAAGAAATGAAACGTACACACAGAATATTCCATTAGGACACCCAACATCTTGGTTGTGGTATACTTCGGCATCCATTTTGATAACAATCATATTTGGTTGCGCCAACTACGAAAATGGTGGCTAATATTATCTGTTGTATGTTGCCACTACCAACTGTTTTTGAAAATTGGTTGTTCTGACAATTTGTCAATCATATACTACCGACAATTAATAAAAAACAGTTTTCATTAATTTTTATATTTTTTATTGAACAAAAAACAAACAATTCATAACAAAATTAAAAATCCCATATTACAAATTCGTCACTATTATGAGATGTGGAAATATTTGACACAAATTTTAGTACACGAGAGTACAAAACTTTTATGCAAATATCGCTTATCGCTGTGCTTTCAATTTCATGATTGTTGCTTTCATTTTGTATTTATGTAACAACATATTTTGCACAACATATTTTGCATTACACACATTATTATCCACACGAGATTTTATTTGACTACATATACCGTTCTTGAAAGAAATGTTGAAGATTTATTTATGTCGGATAATTATCCCCTCACCTTAGAGAGGAGGGTATATATCATTTGATACGAACCAAAAGTGTAACACATCGAAAGAGTGACCTAAGACCCTAAGTATGTTCGGCGGATATCCGTTTTGGGTCATTTTAAGTCGAATGAGCAATGTCCGTCCGTCCGTCTGTCTGTCTGCTGGCTGGTGCGCACGATAACTCTCGAAAGGAGCAACCGATTGACTTCAAATTTGGTACGTAGTAATATTTTCTTCTATCTTCGGCTAAGTTCGAAGATGGGCCATATTGGTCCACTCCTTCTACTAGAAGGAGGGTTAACCCACAAAGGGTTAACATTTAGTGAAATATTGATTATTTAATAATTTCTATACTACTTATTTGAATCCTCTGAAATTCTACACATAGTATTAGTTTAGTAGTCACTATTACCTCGAGAAAAATGGGCATTGTTGCCACCCTCCGTTTGGTACCTCCTACACAAATGGACCATTTTGTACCAAAAGTTACCAGCATATCATTTTAATACCAGTGCATACAAATACTTGAAATTTTGTGCAGGGTAATGCTTATATAGTACCTAGAGTTCAGAGAAAATTGGACGTTATTGACACGCCCCTTTTGGTACCTCCAACACAAATGTACATTTTTGTACCAAAAGGTAACAGCTTGTACTTTAATATGTACCAGTATGTATATACTGTAAAGTTATTAAATACAATACAATTTAAGTTGGTAATAATTTCATTAAAACAAAAAAATAAATAAATTTACTAATATTTTTTTTGGGACTCAAGGTGAGGGGATTCATAAGTCGGTTTACCCGACTAAACGTTTTTACTTGTTTTATTTTTTGTTTATCATATATCAGCAAAAGAATCCCAAGCAAAAGAATCCCAAAAAATCTTTAATTATTCTAAATTTGGAAATGATTGGGATAACGAGAAAACGATTAGTTGAATTCCAATCTTAAGTCAGAAGTTCCTGCATTTCGATTTTATTCCATATAATACCAACGAGAGGGGTGGGTATGCATCTGCCTCAACATTCCTCAAGGACGTTGACACTACTTGTGTGTTTCAAATATCGATACCTCCATTCTAAAACATGCTAATTCGACTAAGCATGTTTTTTGGGAGAATTCATTTTTGATTTCTAAATATTTCAAATTATATTCGGTCAAAAATTTGTGTTTATCCGTCAACCCAATCAAAAGCTATTCACAAAACAGTACAGGTCATTCGAATTGCCTTATAAAAGAATTCCACACAAATTTCAAAAAATCACCAATTTTTGATCGCATCTCCTTAAAAACTACATTTCAGCACTTAGCATAGTTTAGAATGGAGGTATCGATATATCTTTGTGTCAAGGTACCCAGCATAAGGTTATATCATGCTGTTCCCCGAGAAGACATCCAAATCAAGCTCTCCGCAGAAGATATCACAGCCAGTACCCATATCCATTTTGGAGTCATACTTACATTTCCGTTGGTGAACAGATAGTTGGTCTCTGGTACCCGGAATTTCGATTTTCCGCCAAGTGATTTGCGACCATTTAACCCCTGAGGCTCCTGTAAGAGGTGGAAAGCTGAAATTTTGCACACACATAGATATGAGTGTTGTATATACCACGGTCTATTCCCTTAGCTATTTTTTGCTCTTTTGTCAGTTCTGTCGCTATCAATAACTTGAATACTATTGTTGTCCTTTTTTGTCGTAACTGTCTAACGAGGACAATTTGACTCAATCTGTGGTCAGTGTAGCAGTGATCAAAGCAATTTTCAATCTTTCAGTACTTAAAAAGTGTCCTAAGAGCTATGCATCAACAAATTTATGTGTATACTCCCATCAAAATTAAGGACCTAAGTTGATAATTTTCCGGGATATTCAAAGACTAAGGATGTTTTTTTATTTTGAATTCTTGTCACCACATGGACATACATATTTTACTCCACCGTTTTGATGACGTGCTTTTCATTGGTATTAATATTATCAAAATAAGTGAAGCGGTTAAGAAAATATGAGAATGTTTGAAATCGAAAGATGTGATTTTGCAAAATGTGTGTTATTCGATTCATTTACTTGGAATTATTCAATATCTTAGAATTTTCACAATGAGACTAAGCCCTGTCCGACGGCTGTGCTTCTGCCTCAAAGATTGGCGGCTCCCCGTGGCTGCTTCATACACTGTTGGTGATTATTCTATTTTGTGCAACACCCAGGGAATTATATACTCATATACCAATGTTTTTAAAAAAAATATTTTCAATATTACATATTTAGGGAATTAACTTCTATCCTTTGACTGTCCCACGCACAGTTGAAAACCATTGCTGGTAAGACTATGTACGTAAATGAAATGTTTCGAAGGATACTCACAACTTAATTAAATTGCGGAGCTTAACAAACAATTACAAACTCTAAGGACTCTCTTGGCCTTCTCATTAGCTTCACAAATGAAAGTTGACAAATGCACAGGTATACTCAAACCTACTCCGTAAGTGGGATGAGGATTGGTTCACACAAAGCTCTTGGCAAACCCTTACAGCGGCTGTGTATGTATGGTTGTGGAAAATGAAACCACAAAAATGGAAACAGCCAATTTGTTGTATTTAATTATTTTTCATTTTTGATTCTCTAGGGGAGTCTAAAGCTTACAGCCTGTCTCTGTATCTTTAAAATTTGCTTTCGTTCGCCTGTCAGACGACAAACAGCTGATTTGGGTTTCACTAACTACCATCACAACGACAAGTCGCACGATAATGAACTCGTACGAATACGTAAGCATTTCAGTGTAAATTTTGGTTTCTCTATCTCTCTGTGCTGTCATCTGGGCGAAGACAAATATCAGATCGAGTAACTTTATTTTATTTGTCGACTGATAGGAACAATGAAAAAAACCTTATTATAAGCAAAAATAACTAGATATTATTATAATTACAATTATGTAAATAATAATAAAATTGTATACATAAATAAGCATAAAGAAGTCAACATTGGCATCTCGCTAAGATGGAAAAAAATCATCAGTGCACAATGAGAGAGACGTGAAAGAGACAGAGAAAGAAACAATCAGCTCAGCTGACCCACCCAGGGTTGATTTTTTGGCCACCGCTAGTGTAAAGAGGACAGAGGTGTATTTGCTAAAGTCGACCACACAAAAATGTGTGCTTTTTTAAACCGGAAGTTGTGAAGTTATTGATCTGGCAATTACATTATTTTCCAATTGTTAAATTGCTAACGTCATTGACGTAAGGCCAGGCGAACGATCGAATGAACCTTAGACGAAAGAGAGTGACTGGTTTTCGTTCGCAGAGACTTTCGTTAGAAATACAGAAACAGGCCGTTAGTATAGACGATTGCCAGATCGGCAAACGTTATCAACCCTGTTACAGTGCTGCAAATGTACGGATAATGACAGATTGTTAGGCAAAGGTGAATTTACAGTTCAGACGATTGCAAGAAAACATTACAATTGCATATATTTACAATATATTTTGTAAATATTTATATGCAGGATTGCCAATAAAAATACATTATAGACAGTGTTGCCAATAAAATGTTTTTCTGACAATGGCGCCGTTGTCACATGCATAAACTTCGCACATATAACAATCTGCAAATTATCTCGCAATGACTTTTCTGCTAACGTTGCAAGATAAAAAAGGACGTTCACACGGTTGTAAATTCACAGGATTGCATTTTTCCGCCATGTTTCTGGCAATATTGTCCGATCTGCAAATAGTGTGTACCTACCTTGAAAATGGCACATTTCTATATTTCAAACACAAGTTTGGGAGAGTAGATCCAAAACAATACGCTCGAAATATACTTTGCGGTAAATCATTTGAAAAGTACGCTCTGAAAAAAAACGCGTCTGTAGTATATAGTCCCAAACTTATCCTGCTTAAAATATACAAATGTTTAGGGTACACTCTAAATATATAACAGCCTGTTTCTCTATGTCGAACGAAAACGATGCGAAAGAATCAGCACATGCAATGAATCGCATACAACAGCCTCCGCTATGGTTCAAAGCGAAATGAATTTAATACAGAATTGGTGTAACAGGTGGAATATATAAGTCAATGCAGACAAATCATCTCATATTACCCTTACTCTAAGAATGGAAGACTGCCCGGAAGTGTTTTTACATGGAAATAATATTCCGAAATCTGACCATGTAAAGAATTTAGGAATTCATCTTGACAGATGGTTAACATGGAAAAATCATGTAACAGCAAAGCGAAAACATTTGGATATAATCGAAAGAAGATGTACTGGCTGTTAGGACCAAAATCCCAACTATCATTGGAAAATAAGATTCTCCTGTATAAAACCATTTTTAAACCAGTGTGTACCCATGGCATCCAAATTTGGGGAACAACTAGCAATTCAAACATCAAAATTCTCCAGAAATTCCAATCCAAAACCTTAAGATTACTAGTAAACCCTCCATGGTTTGTGAAAACAACAACATTCACAAGGATCTTGGCATTGCTTTAGTTAAAGATGAAATTTCCCGATATAGTTTAAGTTATCTAAACCGACTCAGTAATCATTGCAATGTACTGGCTATATCCCTGCTAGATGACAGTGAAGAAATAAGAAGACTGAAAAGGCTACTTATACTTGTTTTACAATTTATCACCTAATGTAGAATATATACACGGAGAAAAAAACAGGAAACAAAATATGTTTGAACTGTGTTGGACTGTAAAAGAACGATAAATGATTACTCAGCCACAATTGCGTATTTGCTGGGTACCAGGACACAACGGAGTGATTGGAAATGAACGGGCAAACAGCTTGGCTTCAAAGGGCAGAGAACTTCGAGTAATAAACTTGGAAAATTGGAAACCTTTCGAAGCCACGAAGGATGAGTTGAAGCACTGGGCAGAGATGGCTCATAAAACTGTGTGGAATAGCGCAACAGTAGGAGTAACTGCAAAGATAATGTGGGGTGACCCAAATGAAAAGAAAACAAGAAGTCTTCTGAAACTAAACAAGATCGATATTAGTAAGATGATGAATGTTCTAACGGGACACTCAAGCTTACAAGCACATCTTCATCGCATAGGACTAGCAGGAAACGACGAATGCAGGGCATGCAGAGAAAACATCGAAACGATGGAACATTTTCTGTGTCACTGCCCGGCTTTCACACATGCAAGATCCCAACATTTCGGGTCCGACATATTACCAGACTTGACTCATCTTAGAGAATATGACTGGAAGATACTGAGAAAATTCGTGTCTAGTACCGATTTTCTGTAACTCGTGAGGTATAAAAAGATCATAAATAAGGAGCGCACAACAGGCCGAACCACTGGCTTAAGTGTATGTCCATGGACATGAGACGTTTAAACGTCTCCTCTCTTCAACCTAACCTAACCTAAGTATGTTTGGGATCAACATTTAAATAAAATATTCTTTGGTGCAAATATTTAATATTTACATACCTGAAAAAAAGTTTGAATATCTCTCTTGTCAATGTTATTTTTTCGGAGTTTTGGTGCAAATTATCTTTAAAAATTGGGAAATATTTAAATCGGCTACAGAATTTGTTTTCCTACCTATAGGACAAAAGTAATTTTCCCCAAATATAATATGTTTCCAGAAAATATACTACAGGAGCGATTTTTTTTCTTAGGGTACTGCCGACATTCCCACTACTCCTTCGAAACACACGTCCCCTTTTGCGGATGATACAACTATCGTCAGCATCCATAATGATCCTACAACTGCATCCATCCAACTACAAACACAAGTCCGTGAGTTAGAGAAATGACTGCAAGAATGGAGATTAGTAGTCAACGCAAGTAAGTGTACTCACGTCACTTTTACCCTCAAGAGGGACACATGCCCTGCTGTAAAAATATTCAACTCTAGGGAACCGCATGTGCAACTAATATCAATAAGTTAAAATCGTTAATGCCCCTTGGTATATTAGGAACCCAAATATTCATAAAGACCTTAACATAACAACAGTAACTGAAGAAATCGGATATCTTCCCCGACTCTATTTAAACAGATTAAGCTCTCTTAAGTTCGAAGGACATACATGCCGCAGAAGAAATACACCTTTTAAATCCAATAGAGAAATAGCTTGAGAACAATTTGCCACCAACTTCCATGTTCATAATTTGAATACCATATTTTTGGTAATAATGCAAATAACTTAATGGTAACACTTTGAATAAAATTTTGTATATAAATATAAGGTGCAATCTCGCAGGAATCCTAACATTGGTAATTCCCCTTAGAATAAATTAGGTTAATATTTGATTACATATTATTATTTTCATTTAATGAAAGATTCAATAAATAAATATGAATATGCAAAAAGAAGAAACAAATGATGACTTGGAATAAATAGAATCGAAAAATAAGTGCTTTAAAACAAAAGCAAGTTATGTCATTTTAAATTATAAGATATAACACGAAATCATTGAAAAATTTAATCCGAAAACTCGGCAACGTTTTGAAAATTTTTTAAAAATATATATATATTGGACAAATTCGTAAACATTAATTTTATTTGTGTATAAATACATATTTTATTTGAGAATATTAGTTTGCAAATATATTTTCTTGTCATATATTCGTTTATGCGTTCCAAATAAATTTTATTGATTTTCAAATAAAATGTATTTGCACAGAATATATAATACTAGCTGACCCCAGCAGACGTTGTCCTGCCCGTCCTGTTTGGGATGCTTGTTATTCATTAATATTTCATTCAAAAATGCATATATCCCGATTTTCAGGAAATAATCATCAAAAAAATGTATTCTGACAATGTGTCCACTACAGCGCCATCTACCGGTTAGAATCATACCTACAAACTATTATCGAGACAATACACATATACATTTTAAATTTTAGTCAAATCGCTCCGAAATATATCGAGGTAAAAAATAATTCTAAAACACAAATGACCCCAAACTGAATATATTGTTCAATTTTAAGCCCATTCGCTTTTATGGTTTCGGAGATCATGCGTTACTGACAAACGTACAAAGGATTTTATATATAAAGATTTAAAAATTTGTGTTCCAAATATATTTACTTTCGATTTAAACATATCAAAAAAGGCAATTTTGCACCTTGTACATATGAAGCATTATTTGTCAGGAAGCCAGCTTTTTTTGGTAATGTTTTCCGATTTGAATGAAATTTGGTGGACATGTGGGCGTATGCCTAAATAGTAATAATCTAAAATATGACTGCATTCTGGTTACCACAACTGCAGTTGTATGCACTTTAATTTTGTCGATTTTAATAAATATGCTCCTATTCTTCGCCTTTTATGTCAGATTTTGTGAGCGACATGCAATTCGTAATACATGTTTCCTAAAGCTTTTTTTATGGGCTTTTCAATGTTGGTAATCATTTTTTGCAGAAACATTAATTTGACATTGAAACTCAAGGTCAAAGTATTAATTGGCTAATATCAAAAAAGCGTGGTCAAGCGATTTTACTCAAATTTTTTCAGAAGAATGCTATTTTAGCCTACTAATGATGGACAAAATTTTGGAAAGGTATTTTTCCTAGTTTCCGAGATATTTAAATTTTAATAAAACCACCTTGAATGTGTTCTATAATAAAACGAGGAGAGTGATCGTTTATTACATTTCGTTTGACATTTGACGTTGTTTGACATACCGAAATTAAATAAATTTTCAGTACCTGGTTCTTCAGCTAAAACAGAAGGCTTAATTGTTCGTCCGATACGTGTAAGAATTGTGCAACAATGGCACAACGATCTGTGAAAAGAAAGGTTGAAATATTCAACAGTTTTAAATGTTTTAAGCCGTTTCCCAGAAAATCACACGATGTGAGTTTGCATAAACTTCCACCCAAATTCCGTTCCATCTTCCCAAATATTTCTGAAAACGCTAAGATTTGCTTTGGGTGCAGAATGCAACTATATAAAGGAAACTTCGATCCTTGTGCTAGATTTGATCGACAGAAAAAGAAGGGTTCAAGTGACATCAACAATAACGACGAAAGAAAAAATATGTTAATTAAATGTCCTTCGGTAGGTTCAGACGACGAAAGTTGCAGCAGCACCGAGTGCAACAACCGTTACCACAAAGCTGGCGTTGAAGTAATTGAACAACTAAAAGATAAATTCAGAAATTCTCAAAATTTCAACGAGAAAGTTACGATACTTACTCTTGCGCCAAAATCATGGGGTCGTATACAACTCAAAAGAGAATTCGGAGCTACTGACAGTCAAGCTAAACAAGCCATTAAATTGGCATCCGAAAAAGGTATCCTTTCGTCTCCCGATAAGATAAGAGGTAAAACCCTCAGTTCAGACGTTGAATCTGCAGTCCTAAATTTTTATGAACGAGATGACATAAGCCGACTGATGCCCGGTATTCAAGATTATGTCTCAGTCAAGCAGATGAATGGAGTGCGAAATCATGTTCAAAAAAGACATACTTTGTAATTTAAATGAGTTGTACACACAGTTTAAAGAAGAAAATATGAATATGAAAATCGGGTTCTCAAAATTTGCACAACTTAGACCTAAACACTGTGTCTTAGCAGGCAGTAGTCGAACTCATACCGTGTGTACATGTTTACATCATGAAAATATAAAACTAATGATTCTCGGTGCAAATATTAAGAAGATAACTAATTCTGAAAGATTATCATTATCAAATTACAAAGATTGCATAAATGCGACTACGTGCAAAGAACCAAAAGTAGAATGCCATGAAAGAAGGTGTAACACTTGTCCAGATATGACGAAAATGAAGGAATATTTAATAAATATTTTTGATAAAAATTGCGTATCGGAAGTGAAATTCGATTTATGGCAACAAACAAATAGGTGCACTCTGGAAACTCTTGTTTACGATGTTGATTCTTTTGTTACCGATTTTTGTGAAAGATTGGATAAATTAAAAGTCCATGATTTCATTTCAAGACAACAAACAAATTTTTTTAATAAATTGAAAGAAGAATTATCAGAGGGAGAATTTATCATAACGTTCGATTTTGCTGAAAACTATGCTTTTATAGAACAAAATTCAGTACAATCATTCCACTGGAATAACAATCAGGCGACAGTGTTTACGATTGTTATGTACTATCGGGAAGATGAAAAGGTAAATCATAAGAGCATGGTCGTAATATCTGATGACTTGAGGCACAATACTGTTGCTGGCATAAACATGCCTATCAAAATATTATAATACAATATATTAAAGATACATTCAAAGATATCAGAAAAATATATTACTTCACTGATGGCGCATCGCAGCATTTTAAAAACAGGAACAATTTTTGTAATTTGGCAGCACATAAAAATGAATTTGATATAGAAGCTGAATGGCATTTCCATGCCACTGCTCACGGAAAAGGTGCCTGCAATGGTGTAGGAGGTAATTTAAAAAGACTAGCCGCCCGCTACAGCCTACAAGGTCCCCTTAGCCAGCACATCCTAAACGCAAAAGATTTATTCAATTGGGCCGCAAAGAATATGAAAGAAACTCAAATATTTTATAGTTCAAAGGAAGAACATGATGCGAGAGAAGCATTTCTCAAACCAAGATTTGAAAATTCAGTGCAAATAAAAGGAACATTGCACTATAATGCATATATACCAACTTCAGACAATAAACTTATAGTAAAAACATATTCTAGTTCTAACGACTTTATAGTTTTACATGTTCCGTAAACGCAAACATATGCATATTATTTAAACTAATACTTTTAAAAATGTGTCTTGAATTACTAAAAACATAATAAATACAACGTAATTGTAATAATTCCACATCTTCATTGCTATATCTTCATTGCTATATCGTGGTTGGCTAAAAACAAAATTGCAAATGTGTTGCATGCATATATGCGTAGCAGACGTTGTAATCGATCACTCTCCTCGTTTTATTATAGAACACATTCAAGGTGGTTCTATTAAAATTTAAATATCTCGGAAACTAGGAAAAATACCTATCCAAAATTTTGTCCATCATTAGTACGCTAAAATAGCATTCTTCTGAAAAAATTTGAGTAAAATCGCTTGACCACGCTTTTTTGATATTAGCCAATTAATACTTTGACCTTGAATTTCAATGTCAAATTAATGTTTCTGCAAAAAATGATTACCAACATTGAAAAGCCCATAAAAAAAGCTTTAGGAAACATGTATTACGAATTGCATGTCGCTCACAAAATCTGACATAAAAGGCGAAGAATAGGAGCATATTTATTAAAATCGACAAAATTAAAGTGCATACAACTGCAGTTGTGGTAACCAGAATGCAGTCATATTTTAGATTAATACTATTTAGGCATACGCCCACATGTCCACCAAATTTCATTCAAATCGGAAAACATTACCAAAAAAAGCTGGCTTCCTGACAAATAATGCTTCATATATGTATATACAATTTTATTTATAATTTTTTTCTATAGGCCACAAAATAAATGATACGTGCTGGATTGTGGTCTGAAATTTCATAATTTAAGTTAACTCATAACGGGACCATTGAAACGAACAGCCATCGTCATTGGGGAAAATCGTGTCTGCGTTTACTCAAAGCGGTACAGTCGCATAGCAAGTGCTCAATGCTCTCCACTTCTTCCTCATCTCCACAGCTTCTGCAGAAGTCATTGCAGTTAATACCCAATCTTCTGGCGTGTTCGCAGATCAGGCAGTGTCCCGTCAGAACTGATACTAACGTAGACAATCTTTTCCTCTCTAGTACGAGGAGATATTTTGACCTTCTCAGGTCATACCTTGCCAGATTTGTCTAGCTAAAATACAGGTGCCGATTTGTGTCTGTTTGTGAATTTAGGGATGTGGCCTCCGACTCAGCCACTTGGCGACTTGCCATTATTTCGGCTTGATAGACACTGCATGTATCTGGTAGTCTGTGAGCTATATCCAAACTAATTTCTTCACAGTGTACTCCGAAGCCAACGTTTTCATCATGCTTCGAACCATCCGTATAGAAGTGGAGATGGTTGATATTTCCTGGTATTCTGCCAACCCATTCATCCCTGGCTGGTATGAAAGTGATGTAGTTCCTCTCGAAGATGCGCACCGTTGATAAATAGTCCACTCGGTCGGTTACCATAGCACTACACTTTGATATCCTCGTGTGACCGTAGCTCTTGTACCTCCACATTGATAGGCAGTTTAATGTTAGTACCGCACAACATTAATCGCCAGTATCTGGAGAAGGGCTTGTAGAGACTCAGTCGCTGTAGTCCCTAAGGCTCCGCTTATGCACAGGAAGGCAGTTCTATAAAACTTTGATAGTAAGATGGTGATGGTTAGTTACAATGCCGTGTAACAGTATTGGACGAACAACTGCTTTAGAAATATATATATATGTACATATATACTATATATACTACATATTATATATCATAATATGTATTATATTACTACTGCTATATAAACATATATTTATATCCAATGGACAATTTAAGGAGAGAGGTGCCACCGCGACCCTACAGCCTTCCTGCAGGAATATAGGGCGATGTTGGCGTTCTTTACACGTTCCAGTACGTTAAGTCTGAATGACAGTTTCCTATCCAAAATTATTCCTAACAATTTTGCACTTTCAGAAAAGACTGATCTGGTCCATTTATCGGAGGAGAAGGGTCCACATGAGGGACATTATTCATCCTAGTAAAGAGAACCAATTCTGTCTTGTTTGGGTTAACACCCTAACCGCTGCTTCTGGCCCATCTAGCCAACTTGTTCAGAGCCACCTGTAGAATGTCTCGGAGGATGTTCTCAAATTTTCCACTCACTGCGATTGCCATGTCGTACGCATATGCCACGATCTTGCAGCCACAATGTTCTATATCCAGCAGGATTTCATTCACCGCTAGGTTCCAAATTAGCGGAGAAAGTACTCCTCATTGTGGGGTCCCTCTGTTTACAAACCTTGCAGAGGTGTGGACCCAAGACATGCTGTTATGCGTCTTCTGTTGAGTAGTCTTTGAATTAGTCTAATCATGCTAGAGTTCACCTTTAGATGTGACCACACTTAATATTGCAAAATTTCTGCTAATATAGCATTGCCAATAGCCATTTGTTTACAATTTAACCACAGACAGATTACCGTTTAGTTTCAAAATATCTTTTAATTGTATTTTCGTTTCTTTTATTCCGATCTTTAAATCGTTATTGACTTGTCACTAGGATATTCTCCTGGCTCCAGACTATCTTTGCCTCTATTATGCATTATAGAATGCAAAGTTTTTTAAAAACGGCAAATACAGCCTGATATTTCCACCATATATAAAAATTACAACAAATTTAAAACATCGATTCTCTTCTGAAATATAACGAATATTCCAGAAGTCTAATTTCACAAAAACTTCAAATGCAATTTTTTTAGAAACGACAAAAAATTATACACTATTCTTTTACTGAGAGGAGGATATAGGGTGGTCCTGTTTAAAGATTCCTTTTAAAAAGTGAACAAAAATCTACTTAGTTCACCTCAGTATAATTGTTAAATCGAAAGAACAAACATTGCCATTATTTATGGAACACGATGTCATTCATAGTACTCGTAGTGGCCCATCCTGTCAGCGGAATTTTTCTAGACCATAGGGACGGTTTCTGGCTCTTTCTGGTGAATTTGATATTTCCATGATGGGATTGAATCGTTAAGGGATTGTTTGCAAAACGTAGGTGCTCAATCCGATCTGTATAAAAATAGATACACTGAAGTCTTTTCAACTAAGCACAAGTTTTCCCGAATTAAAAACTATCGGATCAGTTTCAGATATAGTCCAATCGCTTCAGATGTTGAATATTACATTAAATTCACAGTTTTAGTTTTAGGTTAGCTTAACCTAAATTATTAGGTCTTACACACATCTGCCCCAAAACAAACATACCGAATGCATCTCTTAAAAAGTTGACTCCAGTTTCTGAATGTGTTTATGGAAAGTAACAAAATGCTATTTCAGTTTTTCTGGTTTATCTCCTATTTGGATTTTATCGTATGGGGAATATTTTGGCTAAAACTTGATTTTGAGCATTTCTACTGAGAAAATGTGATTTTCCAAAGGCTAAATATATTTGTCCAATAAGAATTTTGTTTTGCGGCCCTAAGCATGTATGTATGGACTAGACGAAAAGATATGTAAAACAAACTGGATTGAAATACAGCATCTATTGCTCAAAATCGCAAAATTGTCGAGAAATTGTCAAACAACTTGTTCGTTTTGTTTGAAATAAATTTTAAGAAGATTTAGACCTAACTGATGCCTATAAAAGTTTTTAATATGAACAATAGTTTCGGAGCTATCTCCCCAACATGACAAATGTTGGGCTATATTTTATCAAATAGTTAAAAATGTGAAGGATTGGGATGAAATATTCTACAAAAATGTTGGCCATGAAATTGTACTATATGTATATACGTAAGTCAGAACACATCAAAGCCCAAAACATATAACAAACACCAAAAAACAGTCAAATTCCATTCAAAACAATATTTTGCCTTTTCGTGCACAAATGTTATCTACACGGCCACTATTAATTAATATTCATACGTAGCAGAGATCGAACCAATAGCGATTCAGTAAAGACGTTTTACTGTTTTCTGTGTTTGTGTTAAGTGTTGGGCTTTGGTGTGTTCTATATAGTAAATAAAGGGTCCGCCATCTAACGTTTTTTTTCAACTAGTGCTTATTTCGTGAATGGTAACTCATATCTCATGTCTGATTTGACAGATAATTAGTTTTATCCTTCCGCTGAACGAATATGGTTGTGTATACGCTTGAACATCGCTGGGAGCGATTACAGAAGAAGCCGATTTTGCCAAAAAAAAATCATCTTTTCAGGTGAAGCTCATTTTGATCTTGGCGGGTATGTAAACAAGCAAAATTGTCGCATTTGGGGCACAAAAACCCGCACGCATACATTGAAAAGCCGATACACCCAAAACGAGTCACTGTTTGGTGCGGATTTTGGTCCAGAGGCATAATTGGGCCATGAGCAAGGAGTGGCCGTTACAGTCAATGGCGATCGTTATCGGGCCATGTTGAACGAATTTTTGTTCACAAAAATTGAAGAGGAGGATATTGGCAACATTTGGTTTCAACAGGACGGCGCTACGTGCTACAATCGACGTTTTGCGCGATGTTTTCAAAAAAACAAGTTATTTGGCGGACCCTTTAGTAAAGATTGAAGGGCAAAATTTTTATGGAACATTTCGACGAGTTGACATTGCGATTTTGAATATTTTTTTAAATATTCCTGATTCCTGTTCTGCACATTTCAAAGTACAAATGTGGAAAATGTCATCAAAATCCGAGAAATGAGCAAAAGTTGTTTGTGATTACTTCATATGAAAAAAAACAAATGTATTATTCATCTTAATTTGTTTCTCAAGAAGATGAAGAAACCCCATCATGAAACTTTCTGGAGGTATTAGTAACAGTGTAATCCACAATGCGAAAAAAATCAAAAAAATAAAAGGTGAATTTTTTTCATAAAATAAATTTTTTAAAGTACCGTACTATTTATTTAAGAGCACGATCTGTTATTTGTTCATTAAAAAATAAAAAAGGTTTTCTTCTCAGTCCAATGTTATAGATTTTGTTTTTTTTTTAACAAATTACCAAAATTTTCATGCTGCCATAACTCAATTTTTTAAATAAAAAATCCGGATTTTTTCTGCGCCTATGTGGAATATTTCATCCAAATCGGAGAAAAGAGCCAAAATTTGTGTGAGACACATGGAATTGAATATACAATGTACATTCTTTTGTATACTCGTATATGGGTGTATCCGTAACACTGTGTGGTGTAAGGCATACAAATGTAAAAACCATTTAAGTATTCCCCATTTTTTCTGGGAACTAGTCTGTTGCTTACTATACATTCCAGGCAGAATTTTCAGTCGTTGCAGTTTTCTGAGAAGTCGAAAAAATGCTCCAACATAAAAGTTGTCCATGCAAACAAATCCTTTTATTTTATTCTCCTTTTCATTATAAACATGACTTCAACTTTACTCTGAGGGACAAATGAACGGGTATCGAGTGGCTTTCAACTTGCATTAAGTACTTACCGCAAACAGACACGTTCTTCTTCATCGCTCATAGTTGCAGCATCTGTAGTGGTAGAAGAAACAACCCTCAATTCGTTACTTCCGCCTGCAGCTGGAGCAGCAGGAGAGAATTTCTTTGTTACAGATTCTTTCACTTTATTTGCAGACACTGCCAAAGCTAATGAGGCACTAATAGGCTTAAATTAATTCTTGTTTACGAAACAAACTTATCATTGTGAGCTCGGGGATTATAAAAACCCAGATGAGTGGATGCGATTATCTAAAATGAAAACAATACAAAAAGAGGGAATAAATTAATATGTGGATATAATACGATCATAGTTGCTTTCAAGAGACCCAATTTACATGCTATTGTAAAAAGTTAGGGAAACTAATCCAATACGTATTGATTGACTTTTTAATTAGTTTCAGTCGCAGAGTCAAAGCCAAAAGTATTGAACTATATTCCTGCATTCACTCTTTCGCAGAAGAATATACATGTACAATAGGGTGGGTTGATTATTTTTTTTTAAATCGTATAGCAAAAACATAAAATTCTAAGAAAATTCTCCGAAGAAACCATGTATCTAAAATAAAATCATAATCCGCGCCTCTCCACTTGAAAATTTATACGCCCGCCTTTGCCAAAAAATAAATGTTAGAGAAAATAGCTTTTTTTCAAAAAGAAATTGAATTTTCTGAATAAAATTGTTTAGTAATGTAGTTCTTTATTCATCCATGTAAAAAAGTTTGTATATAATTTTATATTTAATATTTTTATAAGGAACATAGATAAACAAATTTTCTTTCATAATTTAATAAAAAAGGTTGGAAATACAAACAAAAATTGCACTCAAAAAATTGTTTTCAGTATTTATAAAATAACCTTCTTTTGTTTCGATAAACAATTCTTATTTGATAATGCAAATAAAAAAGTGAAACGTGTCCTTTTTTGATATAGAACGCAAATCAGAGGAGATGCAAATTGGGGTTCTACTGCTTTTTTGATAATTGAATATTTTGATTAGTCTCAAGACAAAACCTGTATTGCATAAACTATAATATAACAAGTAAGAAAGTTTCAGTCGGGTAAACCGACTAAGGTATACCCTCATTTTGTGTGTACTGTAATATGAAATACACGAATTAACCTGTCAATTTGTATGGGAGGTACATGAGGGGGTTTAACAAATACTCCTATTTTTCCCTAAGCAGTAAACTTCAAATATATTGCACTGTATAGAATTGTAAGCGTTTATATGCATATGCACTGGTATATTAAAGTTATGATCTATTTAATTTTGGTATGATTTGGCCATTTTGTGTGGGAGGTACCAAAAGGAGCGCGTTGATAACGCCTATTTTCATAGGGCTATATGTACATTAAAAATATTACACTGTTCAACATTTTGTTGTATTTTTGTGCATTGGTTCCCACGCTGTAAGCTCCTACCTTTTGGTATAAAACGGTACATTTGTGTGGTAGGTACTAAAAGGGGCGTTTCAATAACCCCCGTTTTTCACTGGACTTAGAATTTCAGAGGATTCGAATAAGTAGTATATAATTCACTTAATATTAACACTTTGTGGGGGAGGTACAGAAGGCATAGACCAATATGGACCATCTTCGAACTTAGCCGGAGATAGAAAAAATATTACCACATACCAAATTTGAAGTCAATCGGTTACTCCTTTCGAGAGTTATCGTGCGCACAATCCAGCAGACAGACAGACAACGGACGGACATTGCTCATTCGACTTAAAACGACCTAAAACGGATATCCGCGAAACATACTTAGGATCTTATGTCACTCCTTCGATGTATTACACTTTTGGCCCGTAGCAAATGATATATACCCTCGTATCACTAATGTGAGGGTATAATAAAACATAATATATTTCAAAAAAAGAATCTAATTTTAGCGAAGAGGAAAACAAACAAATTTTTAGCGCGGATTAGGGTTTGATTTTAGACCCATGATTTCTTCGGAGAATTTTCTTAGAATTTAATGTAGATTGCATTTTTAATTTTTTTTTTCATCCATACAAATCAACCCGCCCTAATGTACATACTCGTATATAAAGTACCGTTTAATAAAACCCACATATCTCGTACCACCATGACAGGTTTCACGTGGAAAAAAGGAAAAAAGATTGTGGGAAATTTTTTTACGATCCCACAGTGGTCTCATATGCAAATTTCAGTGGCCAAAAGTAAAATTGTTCATGTGGTCCAAACGACTTTCTGCCAGCACAATATAATAGTAAACACTACAACACTGAACTGATACTAACGTAGATAATCTTTTCTATTCCAGTGCGAGGAGATATTTTGACCTTCTCAGGTCATACCTTGGCCACATTTGTCTAGCTACCCTACAGGTGCCGATTTGTGTCCATCTGTCGTTGGACTGCCTGATTGCCTCTTGCCTTATCCAAAGCTTGCACGTGAATAGTGGCGCACCAATATATGCAAATTCTTTGAGATTTTGTAAAGTCGTCCCTTTCCAAGCAAGTTCATCGGCTTTGCAGTTCCCCGGGATATCTCTATGCCCAGGCACCCATATGAGGTGTATATTAAACTGCTCAGGCATCTCGTTAAGAGATCTGCGGCAGTCGAGGGTTATTTGTGAATTTAGGGATGTGGCCTCCAGAGAATTGATGGCAGCCTGGCTGTCCGAGTAAATGACAACGCCAGTATTGGTTACTATGTTCCGACTCAGCCACTTGGCGAGTTCCCATATTGCCATTATTTCGGCTTGATAGACACTGCAGGTATCTGGTAGTCTGTGAGCAATATCCAAATTAATTCCTTCACAGTGTACTCCGAAGCCAACGTTTTCATCAAGCTTCGAACCATCCGTATAGAAGTGGAGATGGTTCCTATTTCCAGGTATTCTGCCATCCCACTCATCCCTGGCTGGTATCATAGTGATGTAGCTCTTCTCAAAGGTGCGCACCGTTGATATATAGTCCACTCGGTCGGTTACCATAGCACTACACTTTGATATCCTCATGTGACCGTAGTTCTTGTGCCTCCACATTGATAGGCAGTTTAATCTTAGTGCCGCTTTGGCTGCAACTTCTCTCGCCACAACATTAATCGGCAGTATATGGAGAAGGGCTTGTAGAGACTCAGTCGCTGTAGTCCCTAAGGCTCCGCTTATGCACAGGCAGGCAGTTCTCTGAACCCGTGGTAGCAGGTTTGTGATGGTTAGTATGTCAGTTGCCGTCCACCATACCACAATGCCGTATAACAGTATTGGACGAACAACAGCTATATATATCCAATGGACAATTTTAGGAGAGAGGCCCCACCGCGACCCTACAGC
This sequence comes from Eudasyphora cyanicolor, assembly GCA_963930755.1. NCBI lineage: Eukaryota > Metazoa > Arthropoda > Insecta > Diptera > Muscidae > Eudasyphora > Eudasyphora cyanicolor. Next base: position 114,297,333 of record OZ005735.1, on the reverse strand, counting down.
CTTCCTGCAGGAATATAGGGCGATGTTGGCCTTCTTTACACGTTCCAGTACGCTTAGTCTGAATGACAGTTTCCTATCCAAAATTATTCCTAAAAATTTTGCACTTTCAGAAAAGACTAGATCTGTACCATTTATACGAGGAGGAGGGTACACATGAGGGACATTATTCATCCTGGTAAAGAGAACCAATTCTGTCTTGTTAGGGTTAACACCCAAACCGCTGCTTCTGGCCCATCTAGCTAACTTGTTCAGAGCCACCTGTAGAATATCTCGGAGGATGTTTTCGAATTTGCCACTCACTGCGATTGCCAGGTCGTCCGCATATGCCACGACCTTGCAGCCACAACGTTCTAGATCTAGCAGGATTTCATTCACCGCTAAGTTCCAAATTAGTGGAGACAGTAATCCTCCTTGTGGGGTCCCTCTGTTTACAAACCTTGTTAGAATTGTGGACCCTAGACATGCTGTTATACGTCTTCTGTTGAGTAGTCTTTGAATTAGTCTAATCAAGCTAGAGTTCACCTTTAAATGTGACAATGCCGCGATTACTGCATCTGGGTGTATGTTGTTAAAATCCCCTTCTATGTCAAGAAATGCCACCGTGGTGAATTCTGTGAAATGTAGGGACGATTCGATAGTGCTCACAAGTTCGTGCAGGGCTGATTCTGTAAACTTTCCCTTATTGTAAGCATGTTGGTTCCCAGACAGGAGTTTTGTATCCATGTTTTGCCTAATGAAAGAATCTAAAAGTCTTTCCAGACTTTTCAATAGGAAAGAGGATAGGCTAATTGGTCTGAAGTCTTTTGGCCTAGTGTGCGATATCTTCCCCGCTTTGGGTATGAATACCACTTTGGTATCCCTCCATCGATTCGGGATGTATGAAAGCCTAATACAGCCTACATAAATTTTATGCAGTCGGGGGATAATGTACTTTAACATTTTCTGCATTTCTGCTGGGGTGATGCCGTCTGGTCCAGGTGACTTGAAGGTCTCAAGGCTGTTTATAGCCCAGCTTATTCTAGATCTCTCAGTCAACAAGCTACAGATGCTCAGTCCACTCACACTCTTGTTGGTCCTGTTGATCCTCGGGCTCTGTTGATGAGTTCCCCGGGAAATGTGTGTCGAGCAGTACACTTAGCGATTGCTCGCTGTTTTTTGTCCAGTTGTTTGCCTCATCCTGCAAATAACTCACTGTACACGGAGACGCGGATAGTACCTTCCTCAGCCTTGCGGCGTCGGAGACTTTTTCCACTTCGTCACAGAAGGAATACCAAGATCGTCTTGCCGCCTTCCTAAGCTCCTTCTTATAGATCTTCAGTTGCCCTTTATATGCATCCCAATCATTAAAGGCTCCTGTCGCCTTGTTGAATAGCTTGTTGCAGGTCTTTTTCCTTGCCGTTAGCTCAGAAGTCCACCATTGGGGTTTAGTTTTACCCTTGTACCTTGTTTTTGGACAGGCTTCTTCAAGAGAACTATTGAATGACGTGGTGATATGCTCTACCAGATTATCCAGACCGGCTTTGTCATTCGGTTCACAAAGAAGTTTAGAGTTGAGGACCTTTTTAAAATTCTTCTCATACAGTTGCCACTTTGTCTTCCTCACATTTCTGTGGACAGCAGGTTTAGGCATTTTTTTGGCGAGTTTGAACTCTATATAATGGTGATCCGAGAATGGGTAGTCGTCCAGTACATTCCACCCAATAATTTTGTCTGACATCCGGTCAGTAGCAAACGTTACGTCTAGTACTTCTTGTCTGTCTTTAATTGTAAAGGTCGGTTTATTGCCAATGTTACAAATAGTTAGGTTGGTAGTTAGAATAAAGTCAAGAAGCGAATCAACCCTATTGTTTATATCCGTACTACCCCAGATAGTATGATGAGCGTTCGTGTCTGCGCCAATAATCAGCTCGAGCTCGTCAGACGTTGCTTCTTCTACTACTTCCCTGAAGAGAGCTGTCGGTATTGCAGCTTCATAAGGAAAGTAACTGGAGACCACCCAGTATATGCGATTACAAATCTCCAGACTAGCAGCTGTTTGGTCTTTACCACTTAACTTAGTCAGGAGAAAAATACTTAGATCTTTTCTGGCCAAAATGCAGGTTCTTGGAGTGCCTTCACAGTTGCAAACAAGCAGTTTAAAGTTTGGTGTCTTGATACCGCACACTCGTCCTCCTACTACATAGGGCTCCTGGATCAGGACGATGTCTACTGCACCTGTGGACAGGCGCAGCAATAGAGCCGCTGAGGCTGCTTTAGCGTGATGGAGGTTAATCTGTAGAATTCTTACCATCATTGGTAATCGACAGATTGACATCCACCCCGACAAGGGTGTTATCGAACTCTTCGTCCGTATCATCGGGGAGCATGTCCCCGCCAGATGCGTCAAAGAGTCCGGAGACTTCCCTCAGCCCCTCAGTATCCGAAGTAGTGTTTTCATCCTCAGAGAATGACGTTACAGATCTTCTGTTAGAGTTAGAGTCACTAGAAATAATGGTCGTGTGGACCTCCGCACTTCCAGAAAGCCTTATATCAACCACGGTCGACGACTCGCCTTCCGCAGTGGGAGCTATATCCTGCGTGTATACCTTCAATACTATAGTATCGAAACCATATTGCAGGGTTGCACTTGCACTTTGTATATGGGAGGTGGATTCAGCGTTAAGGATCAAATTGACCTGACGCTTTTTATCATCCGCCTCACCCACCTTGCTAATTCTCCAATTATGGGTTGGCAGACCAGGATTGGAATCTTTTATTATCTCTAATATGTCAGCCGGGTTGGAGGGCTCTTCTGTAACCCAGGTGATGGCTCTAGGGTGGCTAGGGATGTTGTTTTTTTCGACAACATCCAACTGGGCACCCGGCCACACCCCACCCGCTCGACTCAGAGCAGCCTTATACAGATCTACTGATCTGGCATCACCGAAATATAAGAGCTTTACTCTCCCCTGATGCCATCCTGCATCGTTGCAGACTAGTGGTGTGCCCGGCATTTCTCTTCGGACATCGAGGTAATGAGCCATTATGGCGGATTGCACATGGCTCCATTTGTCCTTGAGGATGGATCCATCCTCACTACTTCTGTCTATAACAGCCATCACTAGACTCTCCTTCTCCACTTAATTGAAGGGCTTGGTGAGAGTCCTGTTGATGGTGACATTAGGGCCTCTTGCCTATTTCGAAGGCAGGGTTCATCAAGTGATCTGATTCTTTTGACTTTATTAGCCGTTAACACAGCTGAATTTGTGGCTATTTCAGCCGGCTGATTGGCCTTAGAAGCATCTATGACGCCTTTGGCCCAGGTAAGGGCTCTAACGATAGCCACTTGTGTTTTTCCACCCAAATATAAAGCAATCACACTATCACGCTTGAATTCCATCACGAATAACTTTTTTTAAATTCAATAGATCAAAATGCTTTTGTAAGCTTGTAAACAATAAAATGAACTGTCACTGAAATAAATCTGTCAGCTATCAGACTAGCGGTTTAGAAATGATAGCAACCTGAAGTTGGTTGCAATACATATCAGCCACCCTGTAAATACAATTGTGGCAGTGGCGGAACCACTGCCAATTATTGTTAGGGTGCTGAATATTTCTGTACAAACCAAATGGATCTGAAAATATTTCGTTTTCAATAATGGTGTCATTTGGACAGGGCCACGCCCACTTGTCCAATATTGCAGTGAAATACTCTCGTGTAAAAATCTAAGACGATTGGAGTAATGGAGCCCTCTATCCGATATCTTCCACGTTGTGTTGAGTCCCCAACAGTGTGTTCTATAACAATCTCGCTAACGAATTGTTCAAAATATCACAACTTCAAAATTATTTTTCATTTTGGCGGGGACAGGCCCTTTGGTCCGATCTCGCCCATTTTTGGACCAATCACGTAGAGATACATATACACAAACTTACAGCACTCTCGCTATCAAATTTTGGAAGACTTCTCAATTTCAAAATTTGGCTTATATGGGCGGGACCAAGCCCATTGGACCGATCCCTACCATTTTACGAACAATCATGTAGATTACCACCAAAAAACATGTACACAAAATTACAGCACTCTCGCTAACAAATTGTGCAATATATCTCAATTTAAAAATTAGGCTTCCATGGGCGGGGCCACGCCCATTGGTCCGATCCCGCCCATTTTTGGAACGATCAAGTTGTTGGCTTACAGAAGCATACACACAATATTTCAGCATTATCTAGAGAGCCGTTCCCTAGATATTGAGTTTATAAAAATGGGGGCGTGTGGGCGGTACCACTTAAGATATAAAATTCAAGTAGCCTATTTTTCCTTGCAGACCAAATACCACATTCTGTGAAAATTTCGTTAAGATCGGTTCAGCGGTTCAGACGTCTATACGGAACCAACAAATAAACAAACACAAATTCAGTTATATATATATAAAGATAAACCATTTCTATGGTAAATATTTTCATATATCCTCAATATAGCGATACCTTCGGGTTCAAATTTGTTAAAGAAAAAAGCACTTTTCAGCGGATTCTGCCTATTGTATTTGTAACGCCCAAAAAGAGAAGAACCATAGTTTATTATACCGATCGACATAGAATCACTTTTTGAGTAGATTTAGCCATGTCTGTCTGTCCATGTATTCTTGTGATCAAAGTGCAGGTCGTATTTATGGTCCGATTCTGATGAAATTTAGCACCCAAGGACGATCCCTATTCAAAATCGGTTCAGATTTAGATATAGCTCCCATATATATCTTACCCCCGATTTGACATGTAACCGCTGTAAAAACTATATTTTATATGAGATCAGTACGAAATTTGGCACAGGGAGTTGTCTTATTACTTGATTGAACATTCGGGGAAAATCCTTTCAGATTTAGATATAGCCCCTATATATATGTTTCACCCGATTTGACAAGTCAGCACTGTAGACACCGTATTTTACATCCGATCTGTACGAAATTCGGAGAAAATCCGTTCAAATTTAGATATAGTCCCAATATACTTATATATGTTATGTATGTAAGCGCTGTATAAATCGTATTTCATATCCGATAAGTACGAAATTCAACAGAGACAGTTTTCTTATTGCATGAATGAAAACAACCAAATTCAAGGAAATTCAGTTCAGATTTAGGTATAGCCCCCATATATATGTTTTATCCAATTTGACAAGTAAGAGCCGCAGAAATCGTGTTTTATATCCGATCAGTACAAAATATGGCAGAGAGAGTTTTCTTATTACACGTATGAACACTGCCAAATTGTTATTACAGTCCCCATTTTCTAATTGTTAGGGAGGTGTAGGGTATTATATAGTCGGCCCCGCCCGACTTTCTGTCTTTCCTTACTGGTGTTTGCTTGAAATTGTTTTTGAAAAATGAATAATTGAGCAAATCGGACTAATTTTTATTATGCAGATTAATATCAATTTAAATCTTTATGCTCTAGAAATAGGAGAAGAAAACGTAGGCCGATTTACAGGTAAGTATTATTTGGAGGGAAAATAGGCATAACAGCAGGGGTGTAGGGTATCATATAATCGGCCCAGACCGACTTTGAACTTTCGTTACTGGTTTTTCGTATGTAGTTTTTTCTCATTTCTGATATGTACATACATTTTCTCGAGTACTAAAGCATAGAATGTATAGTTATTGATTTCCGATCTCTACCAAATTGTGTACATTCGAACTTTATGTAGATATCTATTTTTTTTTAGTCGTACATTAAAACATCACAACCGCTAGGTGTTAATTCGCGTCAAAAAAGTAATGTTCTACAGATTATGAAGGCGATCGCACCACGCCTTAAACTTAGCCAATCTGGACTAAATTTAGATTCTTCCGGCTTTGACACCTAAGGAAAAAAACTGATGGGCGGGATCTTAGGTTTCCCATGTTCAACTTGTTCAAACTACTAAACATTTCTCTAATTTATATACCCTCACTTTAGTGTGACAAGGGTATATGTCATTTGCTATGGACAAGGAATGTAACACAACGACAGAGTGACCTAAGACACCAAGTATGTTCGGCCGTTTTGAGCCATTTTAAGTCTTTGAGCAATGTCCGTCCGTCTGTCTGTCTGGCTGGAGCGCACGATAACTCACGAAAGGAGTAACGGATTGACTTCAAATTTGGTATGGGATAATATTTTTTTCTATCTCAGGCTAAGTTCGAAGATGGGCCATAATGGTCCATCCCTTCTACTACCTCCCTCACAAAGGATTCAAATTGAGTGAAATATTAGCTGCTTTCTTTTCGTCCCGTATATACGTTTACCCATACAAATAAACGTATATACATTTCAACAACCCCGGTAATAAAAACGGGGATAAAAACTTTTCACATCGTTCCAGTTGAATTCGGTATGAGATATGTACGAATATTCTTGTGTAACATAAATTTAAAATAATATTAATTCGAGACAACTGTGTTCGAAATATTAGTAACTAAAGGTAATAGAAATATGTAACATTTATAGGGAATTTATTTTATTACAAATGTAATGATGAGTTCAACATGCCTTTCCTCATCAGGAAGTATATATTAAGAAAGTGCTTCCAAGTATATCCTAATAACCGACATAAATCGTACCGTATATACGTCTCCTATATACGGAACGAAAAGAAAGTGGCTATTGATTCTCTAATGACTTCTATACTACTTATCCAAATCCTCTGTACTTCCACAAGTAGTAATAGTTTAACCGTCGCTATCAACTTCAGAAAAATGGGTGAAGTGGCCCCGCCCTTTTGTTATCTCCCACACAAAGGGGCCATTTTGTACAAAAACTTAACAGCTTTAAACATTACTACAGCCCAGTGAAAAATAGGCGTTATTGCCATGCCCCTTTTTGCACTTCCCACACAAAATGGTCAAATTATACCATAATTGAATAGCTCATAACGTTAATATATGTATTATTGCACGTAAACGATTATAATTCGGCACAGTGTGATGTATTTTAAGTATATACTGTTCAGAGAAAAATAAGTGTATTTTCCCTTCTGGTACCATCCACACACATTGACATATTAATTCGTGCTATATTCCATATTCAAAGTGAGGGTATACCTTAGTCTGTTTACCCGACTGAAACTTTCTTACTTGTTTAATGGCCAAACCAAACATTTGGATATTCTTTCAAGACTTTTGGTCAAAGAATGTTCTGTTAGAAACTCTGTGGATCAGTTGTTTCCAACGATTCTATGAGAACCAAGAAGACGAAACGGAAATGACCTTTAGTGGCTTAAAATATTACAGGCTTTAGAATACTTGTCTTTACAAAAAGGTTCATTCTGGCAACGTGTATAGCATTCTTCCTTTGAAACAGTGTGGTTAAGGTAATCAATTTTGAAATTCCAACTCCTCCCATACAAATGTCTAAAAATTCTAAAACTATCTGTCCATCACTGTAGCAGTTCTGATATTTTGCAAATGGTCCGTTGTACATCTTTTCATGCCGACAGATATCGCTGTGTCGTATTTAAATTGTCTACAAATCAAAATATGCCGCTTCTCTCAATTGGCGAAGCATTGTACAGACATACATACATAAACAACATAAATATACAAATTTAAATTTTCTTTTTTATAATTGCAAAATACGGCAATTGATTCAAATACAAATTGAGTATCAGATCGCAAATAGTCGTCACTTAAGGTTGGCATTGAGTTGTATGAGAAAAAAATAATTTACATACAAATTACAAAAAATACCATAATGACCATTTTTTGCCGGACTCTAGGCGCTACAAAATTTCAAGCATTTTTATGCACTTGTATTAAAGTTATAAGCAGTTCAATTTTGATGCAAAATGGTCCATTTGTGTGGGAGGTACCAAAAGAAAAAATACTACAACTACTACTCTCGAGGTGATAGTGACTATTGAAATAATACAATGTGTGGAATTTCAGAAGATTATAATAAGTAGTATAGATGTTATTAAAGAATCAATATTTCACTAAATATTAACCCTTTGTGTGGGATGTACCAGAAGGAGTGGACCAATATGGACCATCTTCGAACTTAGCAGGAGATAGAAAAAAATATTATCGTATACCAAAATTTGAAGTCAATCGGTTACTCCTTTCGAGAGTTATCGTGCGCACCAGCCAGCAGACAGACGGACGGACGGACATTTCTCATTCGACTTAAAATGACCCAAAACGAATATCTGTCGAACATACTTAGGGTCTTAGATCACTCCTTCGATGTGTAACACTTTTGGCCCGTAGCAAATAATATACGTTATACCCTCGTATCACTAAATTGAGGGTATAAAAACAGTAAGGAAAGACTAAAGTCGGCCGGAGCCGATTGTATAATACCAACCAATACACGGTGAAATATTTAGAGACTCTAAATGAATTGTTGGAGTTTAAATGGAGTAAATTTCTAAATACCAGGTAAATCTGCAAAAACAAACGTAGGATTTACACCGCTACGGTGTTAAATTCGCCTGTGACCTTCATAAGGCTATTATATAGAAACATCGATCGATATATTCCATTTTCGCTAGTGACGACGTAATGCAACATAAAGTAAAAATGCCTACATTTCAGAATGATGGGTTAAAAAATGCGTGCCCTAGAGGGTCAAGAAGATTAATCGGAGGAAACATTTACATGTGGGCCATATAAAAACAGTGACCTACGTGTCCCATTTTTACTAGGGACGATTATGTGCTATATAAGTGCTTAAATTAAAATGATATCAGAGGGATAGTCACGTGGGGGCTATATCGAAACATGGACTGATGTGACCCATTTTTACTAGGGACGATTATGTGAAATATTACATGTAAGATATGCCTCTGTACCAATATCCGTAAATATCGCTTCATATTTGCGACCTGCTGAATACATGGACAGACGGAGGGACATGGTTAAATCGACTCAGAAAGTGATTCCAAGTCGATCGGTGTCCTCAGAGACCCTACAGGCTAGGTGGGCCAGAAGCAGCGGTTTGGGCGCTAACCCGAACAAGACAGAACTGGTTCTCCTTACTATGATGAACAAGGACCAACATGTCGACCCTCCTCGGATAAATGGAACAGTTCTAGCCATTTCTGAACGTGCAAAATTTCTAGGAATAATAATATTCCTGCAAAAATGCTGTAGGGTCGCGGTGGAACCTCTCTGCTAAAATCGTATATTGGATATACTCGTATAGCAGTAATTTATTCCATACGGCGGTACGGCATTGTGGTGTGGTGGTCGGCAACTGATAAACTATCCATCACCAACCTACTATCAAAGGTTCAAATTATACTATTTATATTGTGGTAAAAGAAACCATATCCATTTCTATACGGATGGTTCGAAGTCTAAATAATACGGATGGTTCGAAGCCGAAATAATGGCAATATGGGAAGTCGCCAAGTGGCTGAGTCACAACGTAGTAACCAACGCTGGCGTTGTTATTTACTCGGATAGTCAGGCTTCCGTCAATTCTCTGGATGCCACATCCATAAATTCACAAAGAGCCCTCGACTGCAGCAGATCTCTTAACGAGATGGCTAAGCAGTTCAACATACACCTTATATCGGTCCCTGGGAACTGCAAAGCCGATGAACTTGCTAGGAAAGGGAAAGGACAGTAGTTCTTGTACCTCCACATTGATAGATATCTTTCCCGCGTTGGGTATCGATTCGGAATGTATGAAAGCCTGATACAGCCTACATACATTTTCTCCAGCCAGGGGATATTGTACTTTGACATTTTCAACATTTCTGCTGGAGTGATGCCGTCTGGTCCAGGTGACTTGAAGGGCTCAAATCTGTTAATAGCCCAGCTTATTCACGATCTCTCAGTCAACAAGCTAGCGACGCTCGCAGTCCACTCGCACTCTTGTTGGTCCTGCTGATCCTCGGGCTCTATAAGTGGGTTCCCCGGGAAATGTGTGTCGAGCAGTACAGTGAGTGACTGCTCGCTGTTTTTGGTCCAGTTATTTACCTCATTCTGTAAATAACCCACTGTAGTGGGCGAATCAGATAGTATTATCAACAGCCTTGTGGCGTCGGAGACTTTTTCCACTTCGCCACAGAAGATATACCAAGAGCGTATTTGTGCCTTCCCAAGCTCTTTCTTATAGATCTTGAGTTGCTCTTTATAAGCATCCCAATCATTAGCGACCCTAGTAGATTTCGCCCTGTTGAATAGCTTGTTACAGGTCTTTTTGGTAGTCGTTAGCTCAGAGTCCACCATTGAGGTATAGTTTAACCATTATACCTTGTTTTTGAACCGGCTTCTTCAAGGGAACTATTGAATGATGTGGTGATTGTCCAGAACGGCTTTGTCATTCGGTTCATACAGAAGTTTAGAGTTGAGAACTTTTTTTGAAATTCTTCTCATACAGGTGCCACTTTGTCTTGCTCACATTTCTATGGTCGGCAGAATTAGGCGCTTTTTCAGCGAGTTTGATCTCTATATAATGGTGATCTGAGAATGAGTGGTCGTACAGTACAGTCCACCCAATAATTTTGTCTGACAGCTGGCAAACGTTACGTCGAGTACTTCTTGTCTGTATTTAATTGTAAATGTCGGTTTATTGCCTATGTTACAAATAGTAAGGATGGTAGTTAGAAAAAAGACAAGAAGCGAATCACCCCTATTGTTTATATCCGTACTACCCCAGATAGTATGATGAGCATTCGTGTCTGCGCCAATAATCAGCTCGAGCTCGTCAGACGTTGCTTCTTCTACTACTTCCCTGAATATAGTTGTCGGTACTACAGCTTCATAACCCAATATATGCGATTACCAATCTCCCGACTAGCAGCTGTTTGGTCCTTACCACTTAAATTAGTCAGGAGAAATAAACTTAGATCTTTCCTGGCAAAAATTCAGGTTCTTGGAGTGCCTTTACAGTTGGCCACAAGCAGTTTAAAGTTTGGTGTTCTGGTACCGCGCACCCTTCCTCCTATAACGTAGGGCTCCTGTATCAGGACGATGTCTACTACACCTGTGGACAGGCGCAGCAATAGAGCCGCTGAGGCTGCATTAGCGTGATGGAGGTTAATCTGTAGAATTCTTACCAGGTTAACATCCACCCCTGACAAGGGTGTTATCGAACTCTTCGTCCGTATCATCGAGGAGTATGTCCCTGCCAGATGCGTCAAAGAGTCTGGTGACTCTCCTCAGCCCCTCAGTGACCGAAGTAGTGCTTTCGTCCTCAGAGAAGGATGTTACAGATCTGTTAGAATTGGAGTCACCAGAAATAATGGGCGTGGCTTAGTCCGCACTTCCAGAAAGCCTTGTATCAACCACGGTCGACGACTCGCCTTCCTCAGTGGGAGCTATATCCTGCTTGTATACCTTCAAGACTATAGTCTCGAAACCATATTACAGGGTTGCACTTGCACGTTGTATATAGGTGGATTCAGCTTTAAGGATCAAATTAACCTGGCGCTTTTTACCATCGGTCTCACCCACCTTGCTAATTCTCCATTTATGGGTCGGTAGACCAGGATTGGAATCTTTTATTATTTCTAATATGTCAGCCGAGCTGGAGGGCTTATCTGTAAACCAGGTGGTGATGTCAAACGGGAAATTTCGATCCCGGGATATTTTAGTAATAATATAATGAATAACTCTGTCGAAAACGTAAACTTATGAAGCAAATTGTTCACATCAAAAAACATTGACACATGTATTTCGGTGGAAAAAATTAGAAATTTGGAGACTAATTACTAAATATATCATAAATTGAATTATAAACAAGTAAACTAAAAACAAGAACACAAATGGAGTTTGTGCCCCACAAAACGAAGAACATAGTATTCTATTCTTTCAAATTTATGAAAAAATCATAATTCAAAATCAGATTTGGATCGACTCATCGATTTGGTTCTCATAAAAACGGAATTAGTCAAACTGATTTCTCAAGTTCAAAAAAAAAATTCCGTTGTTTAATGATAGAAAATTATATCGTCAAAAATAATTCAGAAGACGAACTGAAATTAGACCAAAATAATTCCATAGCTAAGATGTTGTGAAATATTTAATTAAATGTTAGTATTTGTTAACAAAAGTTAAATTATGTTTCAGCTGTTTTTATCCTTATTTAAATTAATTAAAACTGAACTAGAATGGTTGAATGAAAAAACCCGACTTAACCCTAAAATCCCGGGATGTCGAAAAATTTCGGGATCCCGAAAAATCCCGAGACCAGGAATTTGCAATTTAAAAATACCGAATCCCGGGATTTGTGAAAACCAATCCCGTTTGACATCTCTAAACCCAAGTGATGGCCCTGGGTGCCTAGGGATGTTGTTTGTCCGACAACATCCACCTGGGCGCCGGCCACATAAAGGGCTCAGTGAGTATCCTGTTGATGGTGTCTTTAGGGCCTCTTGCCTTTTTCGAAGGCATGGGCTCATCCGGTGATCTGATTCTTTTGACTTTATAAGCCATTAACACAGCTGAAATTTTTCGTTAAGGGCCGAAACCTCAACAGCCTCCAACTTCGTCAAAACTCTGGGCACTATTCGGTGATCATTGTGCTTCCGTTTTGACGGTCGGACATGACGTTTTCCCCTCACCGTACCACCTGTTGGGAGTACTGGTTGGAAATTTTTACCATTTTTGGTGTGGTCGGCTTTGGCCAATTGGGGAACCTCGCTCCATCGGAACATGAAGGCATCTCCGTCAAGTGAATTTATTTGTTTTTTGTCTGTATTAGTCCGTAATAGGTACTACGATGTAGGCCTTCCAGACTTCGTACAGAATTGTTTTGCATTGGCGTAATAGGTTTAACTATCCGCCTACGTCCGTTCACTACGACTGATCAGCAGCGAAACTTGGCCTATATTGACGACAAAAGCGGCTAATGAGGTTTTGTTCAGAATCATCCCCTCCACTCAACTATAAACATATCGAAATCGGATTAGGGGTTCAAACAACCCCCCCAAACAAAATAATGATTTGGCACTAAACTAATGGTTAAAATGTATTCCTTGTTCCAAAAAGTAAATCAAAGACTAAAAATGTAACCGTTGTTTACTTTAAAGGAAACAACGGTTACATTTTAGTTAATTGTAGCAGATGATGACAGATATAATTTATTAAAAGTAAGTAAAAGCCTATACCACCCGCAAAATTTTACTGTTTTGCTTTAGAGCTTTATCTAAAAAATTGCCTCCTCCTTAAAAAGTCCTTCATCTAAGCAACTGCAAATGTGAGCTTTATTTAAAAACTTTATATCTTTAATGAAAAAAGTGCTATACCTAAAACATCGCAAATGTGCTACACATTTGTGACTTAAGCACTGTTCTGGCATTCAAAAATCTGTACACCTCAGAAAATTGCTGTAATGGATTTGTAGTATATGATGGCAAATATCTTTTACGACAAAATAGTATAATTTAACTTACAGAACAATTTACATATATGTGGATTCCATTACGAAGTTCATCCAACGAATATGTTTGATACAAATTTTCTTTATATTATTCAATAATATATAAATATATTTTTCAGACAAAAATAATCAGAACATTTTTAACAACAGTTCAGATGATGGAATTGTTGAAAAAGAACAAGTCATTTTAGTTGAAAATTGGAATTTAGTTGAAAATTTGAAAAAGGCACTTGAAGTATTTCGCCACCACTCATCACTCGAATATCGTAGAAACAGTGTATTGAAAGACGGAGTGAGATCTAGTCTAGCAATTACAAATTCATGAAAAGCAGTGCGTAAACGCAAAGAAAGCAGTTGGAAGCAATAGTTCAAGCAGTCGTCCTTTGCGGTCGACAAGAATCGATTCAAATGAAACTATTCTAAATGGTAGTCATTTTTGAGCCTTGCTAAGGTATCGGCTGATAACGGATTCAAATTTTAAGAGTCACTTGACAAATTTATCACGAACACAATGTATATAAGCAATTGCGTTCAAAATTAAATTATAAGTATTTGTCACACTCTTATACACCGACAGCTTATTGAGAGAATCAATAATTCCAAAGATATATTTCAGGGTTGAGCAAGTTTCAATGTGTATCCGGTACCTTAATGAAAACGATGGGCGATATAAAATTTGCGAAGATTTTTTGAGTTTCGTTGAGTTTCGGAAAAGGTTTGGCTGAAGTTATTTATTTGGGCAATGCTATGACGGCGCAAGAGCATCGAATGGAGAATTTCATGGAGCGCAAGGATATATCCAAGAAAAGTACAGCTTAGAACTATATTCATATTGTGCAGCTCACAGCTTCAACTTGGTTGTAAGTTACGCATGCAAAGTAGTCCCAGTTAGAAATTGTCTCGGCACTATCTAAACAATATACCACTTTTTTCAATGTCTTAAAGGCAAGTAGCTCATCAAGAGGCAATTTCTACTAACAGGAATCTCCGTGATGACAAAAAATTAAAGCGGCATTGCGCAACTAGTGGGTAGAATATATCTTCACCTACAAGTAGCCGTTATCGAGGCTTTGGAATGCATTTACCCACCTGTTCTGATCAGAAAACATCTACATTTCAGTTGTTGATAGCTATAAAAACGTTGGATTTTCAAGTTTCGGTCCATGTATTTCATTTAGTTCACTGCTTGGCATTATCATTAAGTCGCGTTCTTCAAAGTGAAAATCAAGATTTAGCTGAAGCCGTCCATCTGGTTGAGAATACGCATATGTCAATGCACATCGGCCTTTGCATTATTATTCCATGGTATTTAAAATAACTTTTGAATAAAGTATTTAAAGTAAGCGAATTACACGAAGCAGTATATACGTACCGGCTCAAATCATTGATTTTATTATTGGTTGTTTGGCAAACATCCTTTTTAGCAACACTGTTTGTGGCAGTTCAGATGTTTTCGTGTAACAAGTTACTGTCAAACAAGTTACAGAAGAATTTTATATTGAAGAATTTATTCGTAAGATAACGGTCGATATGTTGGAGTGAGTATACCAAAATTGGACCCAGCGTATGAACCATTTGAGGAGCGGCCGCGGTGAACGTTTACATGAAATCATCATTAAACATTCAATTATATAGACCGTTCTATGACTCAAATAAAGATTTCATACATTTCTGTACATTTTATTTGTTTTTTAAATAAAATCCGAAAGTTTTTAAAAAATCACTCGTATTACCGAATTTGGGCGTAGTTCGCCGGGTCGGCTAGTAAAGTATAAATGCCCCAAATTTCAGCACGATTGCTTAAAAAAGTTTTATCTAGAGATCAGAAGGGACATTTATATGGGGACTATATCAATTTAACTTGCCATTTCGTCATGAATAGACTTCCAAACGAATTTGGTCCGAACAGCAGCCAATGAACCCTAAAAACTGTTTAATGATTGCACTGAAAAAGAGCTTCATCAAACTGAAGAATACCTACCTTGGCCAGATGAAACTTTTCTTCGTTGTTCAGCCTACAACACATTTCATTGGTTTGATGTAGAATTTAGAATCTATGTATATTTCTTCAATAAATTATATTGCTTCGAGCAATATTTGCTATAAATTTTAAGTACATCTAACATTGATTTAATGTCTAATTTTCTGTTAATTTACGATAATAATTCCTTTTGGACAATTAAAGCAATATATACATGAAAAATACAACTTTTTACATTCAGTTAATCAACATTACATTGAACTGAAGCAAAATATAAGATGAATTTGTCAAATTAGTCCTTAAATTAATGTAATTATTACATTTAATTAGACATTAATTATGCTTTTGTTTATTATAAAGGGTGATTCATCGTGAGGTTAATATAAAATAAAACACACAATTTTTATTGTCGATTGAAAGAAAACTTTATGGCATTTACTGTTTGAAAATGATATCATGTAAATGTTGGGATGTAATGGTAGATCGCTTCCACATAGTGTACCCTGGGTAACGCCAAATGATCTACCAAGTAGCGGTTCTACCAAAAAAACAGTCAGGGGTAATCGACTATATTTGTACGGAGTCTTGCTGATACCTGGGCGTCTCAGCATGTAATAGGTGTTGTGCCACCCAGTCCTTGCCGCAGTACTGGGGGCTATGCTGGGTAATGCTTTGGACATGTTTCTCCCCTACAGTAGTGGTTATACTTAAAACTAACTCCCCTAAGTCCGGAGTGTTATGCGTACCGTGCTCATCGGACTTTTCGGTTCGCAGTCAGGGCTTACCAGAGACTCTGTTTTGACAGCTGCCTTTGCTGATACCTGGACGCCTCAGCAAGGACTCAGTCCGTGTCACGTTTTTAGGGGCTATGACGTGATGGACCTACCCTACCCCCCACACTCGTGGGACCTATAGGCAACCCTTTAAACCAACAAAAAGGGACACACTACAAATGACACACACAAATGATAACGATACAACTACAACGAAGACGACGATGACTACGACAAATGTACGAGGATCAAAACGTTGGCTTGGCAACAAGCCAAGTGATCCACAGACCTCTTCTAAGGCGGCAGCAGTACCTGGCACTTCGGTTTCCTATGGTAAGCATACCCGTACTTCAAAGAGGAAGTTTAAAAATCCGATCCTGCATCTCTGACCAACAAACATAGAGAATCCCTAAAGTAGGCACGGAGTATTTCTAAAGATCGGGATACCGCATCATTCCATACGGCAGCAGCCAACTAAATGGCTGCACTCTCCAGATGAACCACGGGCATCCAAACGGACTAAAGGGTTTAGTGGTAACGCTGCTCCTCGGTCCTTCGCCGATGTTACTGAGGACAGCTTTATACTGGCGGTCATCAACAGGGGAGAGGAAGAAGGCAACATCCACAAGACCATGTGGACTAGAGTAGGCACTGTGCTCTGTTTTCTTCGATGTTCTTGAGGAAATGCCGGGTCCGGCTCCCGATTGTGCCGACGGCTGGTATCAGGGCTGCATAAAACTTATACGATTTAGTAGTGTGAGCCGGCTCTGCGCTTTGAAGAAAATTGGCGAAATCTGGCCAGGTGCGGCGCTGGATGTTTGTCAACAAGGAGGACATCCTGTATCGGCCCAGGGCGCATGCATGGATTCCCGATACACCAGCGGAATCCGTGACTATTATGCTGAAGGTTTGCAATCTCGAGCTTCCAACTGGCAACAGGAAGGTCGGTCAATTGGATGAGGCCGATAAGCATCAGAGGCACGCAGTATTTATACTGAATACCGGGTCCCTACCCCACCTCGCCAAGTCCGAAGGCATGGTTTCATATGGATTCAGCAAAATCCGACTTAAGGTGTACAAGAGCGACGAAAGAGAAATTTCGAAAATACTCCTTCAGATAACACTAGTGTACGAGTAGTATCTAAAGAAGAACATCCCTCTTCGCAAGTATTAGAGCAGCAGCTGGTGGGAACTTGCGTTTAACCCTTTACCGATGTGTCTGGATGTGTCAAGAAGCCCTTCATCACGGGAATCCTGTGGGGATGAATCCGGTGAGGATGAGCTTCTAGTGGACACATAAGACGAGGCAGATATAACAGTGGTGGCGAAACCTGACAATGGTCCGGTTTCTACAGATAAACCTCCACCACTCCAAAGAAGCATCAGCTGTCTTAAAAGACCTTCTGATGAAAGGAGGGGCTGACCTGGTCCTAATCCAGGAACCATGGTTGAATAGAGATACGGTTTGTGGGCTCAGGATGCCAGGGTATGCTTGTCAAGAACGATCTTAATGTATACCTTCTTCCTTCTTTTAGTAGTAAAGATATATGTAGTATCAGCCAGCCTCGAGACTGATTGGAAAGTTTCGGACACTCATAGCTTTTCCGACCATATATACATTAGCTTCTGCTTGAATGCTAAGCCTCCTGATACCGTCTTCCCACTCAATATTAGGAAGGCTAATTGGGAAAAATGTAGGCACATATTCAAAAGGTATCTTCCAAAAAGTCCTGAAATGAAAATGTAAACTATCCGGGATACAGAATAAACGGTTGAACAACACTGCAACTCTTAACGACTCGTTACAAGCATGTCCCAAACAGAAGCCAAACAACGACCGCAATGGTGATCTGGGACTGGGACTCATACAAAGAAGAACTCAAACGGTACAAAAAAGAGTTGAGAACGGCTCAAAATAAATCCTGGATAGATTTCTGTAGTGGCGTAGAAAGCTCATCCGAAGCCTCAAGGTTACGAAAAATGTTAACCTCAACACGTTGTACTATCAGGTACATCAAGAAAGATGATAGTTCCTCGACTACGTCCAGTGGGGAATCGCTGGAAGTGATCCTGGATACACATTTCCCGGGCAACTCTGAAGAGGCATTGAATACTTCAATTGGAGTTACCCTTGAAGTGCAGTCATCAGAGGTTTCCAACGAGATTGTTACCGAATCTAGAATTCTTTGGGCTATCAAAAGCGTTAAACCTTTTAAGTCGCCAGGGCAAGACAATGTCTCGCCGGCGGAGCTACAGGCAGTGGCTGATACAATTGCTCCCTGGCTCAGAGATATATATACATGTTGCATCAGTCAGGCATACATACCAACAAAATGGAGAAAGCCCAAATGCGGGAAAGCCGTCCCACACTGGAGCTAAGGATTTTCGGCCAATAAGTCTGTCGTCATTTCTCCTTAAAACTCTGGAGAGATAAATAGATAGTTACCTTAGGACGAAAATTGATCACAGACTACTGTCCACTCAACAGCATGCCTACAGCAAGGGCAAGTCCACCGAAACCGCCCTGCATGATCTAGTCAGCATTATTGAAGGATGCCTCCTGCTTAGAAATATACTATGGTAGCTTTTTTAGGCCTTCATCTTTCTGGAAGGCCTACATCGTAGTACCAATTACGGGATAATACAGACAAAAAATAAATAAATTCTCTTGACGAGGATGCCTTCGTGTTCCGATGGAGCGGGGTTCCCCAATCGTCCGACAGTCCGTCCGTTGGTCTTGGCCAAAGCCGACCACCCCAAAAATTGTGAAAATTCCCCCCCAGTACTCACAACAGGTGGTACGGTGAAGGGAAAACGTCATGTCCGACCGTCAAAACGGAAGCACAATGAGCACCCGATAGCGCTCAGAGTTTTGACGAAGTTGGAGGCTGTTGAGGTTTCGGCTCTTACCGAAAAAAAAGACTCACTTACCTGGGCTAAAGGCGTCATAGATGCTTCTAAGGCCAATCAGTCGGCTGAAAGAGCCACCAATTCAGCTTTGTTAACGGCTAATAAAGTCAAAAGAATCAGATCACCTGATGACCCCCTGCCTTCGAAAAAGGCAAGAGGCCCTAATGTCACCATCAACAGGACACTCACCAAGCCCTTCAATGAAGTGGCGAAGGAGAGTCTAGTGATGGCCGTTATAGACAGAAGTAGTGAGGACGGATCCATCCTCAAGGAAATCAGCCATTATGGCTCATTACCTCGATGTCCGAAGAGAAATGCCGGGCAAACCACCAATCTGCAACGATGCAGGATGGCATCAGGGGAGAGTAAAGCTCTTATACTTCGGTGATCAGTAGACCTGCTCTGACTCGTGCGGGTGAGATGTGGCCGGGCGCCCAGTTGGATTTTGTCGAAAAAAACAACATCACTAGTCACCCAAGAGCCATCACCTTGGGTAGAGAAGAACCCTCCAACCCGCCTGACATATTAGAGATAATAAAATATTCCAAGCCTGGTCTGCCCGCCCATAATTAGGGAATCAGCAAGGTGGGTGTGGCGAATGGTAAAAAGCGGTAGGAAAATTTGATCCTTAACGCTGAATCCACCTCCCGTACACAACATGCAAGTGCAACCCTACAGTATGGCTTCGAGACTATAGTATTGAAGGTATACAATCAGGATATGGCTCGCACTGCGAAAGGTGAGTCGTCCACAGTGGTTGATACACAGCCTTCTGGAAGTGCGGAGTTATCCACGCTCATTATTTCTGGTGACCCCAACTCTAACAGAAGATCTGTAACGTCCTTATCTGAGGACGAAGGCTCTACTTCTGACACAGAGGGGCTAAGGGGAGTCTCCGGACTCTTTGACGCATCTGTCGGGGACACGCTTCTCGATGATACGGACGAAGAGTTCGATAACACCCTTGTCGGGGTGGATGTTAATCTGTCAATTACCAATGATGGTAAGAATTCTACAGATTAACCTCCATCACGCTAAAGCAGCCTCCGCGGCTCTATCGCTGCACCTGTCCACAGGTGCAGTAGACATCGTCCTGATACAGGAGCCATACGCAGTGGGAGGAAGGATGTACGGTATCAGGACACCCAACTTTAAACTACTTGAACCTGCATTTTGGCCAGGAAAGATCTAAGTATATTTGTCCTGGCTAATTTAAGTGGTAAAAACCAAACAGCTGCTAGTCTGGAGATCGGTAATCACATATATTGGATGGTCTACCGTTACTTGCCTTATGAAGCTGTAGTACCGACTGCTCTATTTCATTTCATTTCATTTCATTTCATTTCACTTTATTAATGTAATTTAAAGCCAGTAGGCCAATTAAAGGTAAATTACAAAATTCTTCAAAAATAACTGGTTTACGCTAATAATTTGACTGTAGGTTTGATACTTAATGTTTCTACTACGGTATTCAGGAAAGTAGTAGAAGAAGTAACGTCTGACGAGGTCGAGCTGATTATTGGCGCAGACACGAACTCTCATCATACTATATGAGGTAGTACGGATATAAACAATAGGGGTGCTTCGCTTCTTGACTTTATTCTAACTAAATACAAACCTAAGTATTTGTAACATAGGTATTAAACCGACCTTTACAATTAAAGACGGACAAGAAGTACTCAACGTATCGTTTGCTACTGACCGGCTGTCACACAAAATTATTGGGTGGAATGTACTGGACGACCACTCATTCTCAGATCACCATTATACTGAGTTCAAACTCGCTGAAAAAGGGCCTAAACCTGCCGTCCACAGAAATGTGAGAAAGACAAAGTGGCACCTGTATGAGAAGAATTTCAAGAAAGTCCTCAACTCTAAACTTCTGTACGAACCGAATGACAAAGCTGGTCTGGATAATCACCATATCATTCAATAGAAAAGGTCTCCGACGCCGCAAGGCTGAGGAAAATACTATCAGCTTCACCACGTACAGTGGGTTACTTGCATGATGAGGCAAATAATTGGACCAAAAACAGCGAGCAGTCGCTCAATGTACTGCTCGACACACATTTCCCGGGGAACTCTCTTACGGAACCAGAGGATAAGCAGGACCAACAAGAGTGCGAGTGGACTGCGAGCGTCGCTAGCTTGTTGACTGAGAGATCCAGAATAAACTGGGCTATTAATAGCTTTGAGCCCTTCAAGTCACCTGGACCAGACGGCATCACTCATGCAGAAATGCAGAAAATGTTGACGTACATAATCCCCTGACTGGAGAAAATTTATGTATGTAGGCTGTATCAGGCTTTCATACATCCTGAATCGATGGAGGGACCCCAAAGTGGTATTCATACCCAAAGCGGGAAAGATATCGCACACTAGTCCAAAAGACTTAAGACCAATTAGCCTATCCTCCCTCCTATTGAACGAGCTGGAAAGACTTTTAGATTATTACATTAGGGAAAACTTGGATACAAAACTTCTGTCGGTGAACCAACATTCTTACAATAAGGAGAAGTATACAGAATCATCCCTGCACGAAATGCATTTCCAGGAATTCACCATGGAGGCATTTCTTGACATAGAATGGGCTTTTAACAACATTCACTCAGATGCAGTAATTGCGGCACTGTCACATCTAAAAGTTAACTCTAGTTTGATTAGACTAATTCAAAGTCTGCTCAACAGAAGACGCATAACAGCATGTCTTGGGTCCACAACTCTGACAAGGTTTGTAAACAGAAGAACCCCACAAGGAGTGCTGCCTCCACTAATTTGGAACCTAGCGGTGAATGAAGTCCTGCAGATCTAGAACGTTGTGGCTGCAAGGTCGTTGCATTTGCAGATGACGTGGCAATCGCAGTGAGTGGTAAATTCGTAAACGTCCTCAGAGACATCCTACAGGTGGATCTGAACAAATTGGTTAGATGGGCCAGAAGCAGCGGTTGGGGCGTTTACCCAAACAAGACAGAATTGGTTCTCTATACTAGGATGAATAAAGTCCCACATGTGGACTCTCCACCTCGGATAAAAGGAACATATCTAGTCTTTTCTGAAAGTGCACAATTTTTAGGAATAATTCTAGATAGGAAACTGTTATTTAGACTTAACGTATTATAACGTGTAAGAAAGGCCAACGTCGCCTTATATTCCTGCAAGAAGGCTGCAGGGTCGCGGTGGGGTCTCTCTCCTAAAATCTTCCCCTGGATATATATAGCAGTAGTTCGTCCAATACTGTTATACGGCATTGTGGTATGGTGGACGGCAACTGACAAACTAACCATTACCAACCTACTATCAAAGGTTCAGAGAACTGCCTGCCTGCGCATAAGCGGAGCCTTAAGCACTACAGCGACCGAGTCTCTACAAGCTCTTCTCCATATACTGCCGATTAATATTGTGGCGAGAGAAGTTTCAACCAGAGCGGCACTAAGATTAAACTGTCTATCAATATGGAGGTACAAGAATTACGGTCACATGAGGATATCAAAGGGTAGTCCTATGGTAACCGACCGAGTGGACTACATACCAACTGTGTACAACTTCGAGAGAAATTACATCACTACGATTCCCGCCAGAGATGAAAGGGTTGGCATAACACCAGGTAATAGAAACCACCTCCACTTTTACACGAATGGTTCGAAGCTTGATGAAAAGGTTGGCTTCGGAGTACACTGTGAAGAACTTAGTTTGAATATAGCTCACAGACTGCCAGATACCTGCAGTGTCTATCAAGCCGAAATAATGGCAATATGAGAAATCGCCAAGTGGCTGAGTCGCAACATAGTATCCCACACTGGCGTTGTCATTTACTCGGACAGCCAGGCTGCCATTAATTCTCTGGAGGCAACATCCCTAAATTCACAAACAGCCCTCGACTGCCGGAGATCACTTAACGAGATTGCTAAGTAGTTTAATATACACCTCATATGGGTGCCTGGGCATAGGGGTATCCCGGGGAACTGCAAAGCCGATGAACTTGCTAGAAAAGGGACGACATTACAAATTCTCAAAGAATTTGCATATATTGGTAGGCAAGAGGCAGTCCAACGAAAGATGGACAGAAATCGGCTCCTGCAGGGCAGCTAGACAAATCTGACCAAGGTATGACCTGGGAAGATCAAAATATCTCCTCGCACTAGAGAGGCAAAGATTGTCTACGTTAGTGTCAGTTCTGACGGGACACTGCCTTCTGCCAATGACTTCTGCAGATGCTGTGGAGATAAGGAAGAAGTGGAGAGCATTGAGCACTTGCTATGCGACCGCCCCGCACTGAATAAACGACGACTGGACATACTGGGGTCGGCCTTTCTAGGCAGCCTAACAGATCTTTCCAGTACCGATATTCGTATAATCGATAAATTTGTATATCAAACAGGTTGGTTTCGATGAGGGGCATTTCAGCCCGTGGTAACATTAGGGACCTAAACTGATCTATGTGAGCTTGTAAAAAAATACGGCTGCCACCCTAACCTAAGCCTAGAAAGCTTTCTTAGATATAGAGGGAGCCTTTAATAACATAAATCCAACCGATATAATTTCGGCGATAGAAACTCTCCCGTCAATAACCTGAGGGCTATATTTGCAAAAAAATCGTATAATTCGGTTAAAAATTAAAAAAATTACGTATACCTTTGAAAATAGAGTAGCTATTCTTAAATTGATTATCTCTACCTATTTGTAATATTGAATTCTGCAAAAAACTTCAATGCCAAAAATTATGTCGAAATTGGTCCGTAATGTCGAAACCACCCATTTACAATTCGTACATGTATATACTCGTACATTCCCTTAAATATAGTTTATGGTAAAATTTGAATTTAACCATATTATATTCATGGTGACTATATTATGGTTACATATATTTATTTCTCTGCGTCTATTACATATCAGCAAACAAATCCTATTTAACAGAGCCTTACACTTTAACATTTGTATTTCGTTCAATTGGATTTCTTGTCGTAGTTTTATTTTAACCGCTGCTCCAACACATAAGAGTCAATGTGAAATTCTTGAATTTAATATGAAAATATTCCCAGTCATTCTAACCGGACACCGGAGTACATGACATTTGCTATTCGCCATTTGAACTTTGATGATGTCTTGCGTTACTTTCTGCTGCGGCCACTTCAGTCCGCTCCTCGAAATGATTATGCACAACAAGGAGTCTAACAAAAAACCGTCATGAATTTAACTAATTAATTCAATAAAAACAACATGTGAAGAGTGGGAAAAGGGATGCACGGACGGACGAACGGAAAAAATACATTTGCAACGATTTGAATTCCTTTCAAGTGTCCTTCTTCCTTGTTTACGACAGAACACATTCACATTCCACGGCAATTGTACGAACCGTAAGTCATTCGAAGCGAGTCCACCACCTCTCCGAAGGTGGCATTAATAAAATTATCCGGGGGCTGGTGGGACCACCACAGTGTTGCTGGCATTGGTTGGGTACCCCACCGCCAGAGAATGCCTATGTTCCACCCGATCGAGGCGGCGACCGTAAAAACACACTTCAAATGGTGCAGCTATTAAAGCCACTTTATTGGAAAATGTCTATTAAATGTGAAAACAACAACGGCAACAACATTGGAAAAAAAATATGTCGACCACAAAAAAGCCTCAGTGGCCTGGTCGAGTAGACAGAAGTCACTTTCTGGCCGCTGGCAAAGAGGAAAAGGTTACAACAAAGGCCAACCACAAACAAGAACAAAAACAACAGCAACGGCAACGATAACGATAACTACAACAAGAGTCGGGTTTAATTAAAATTTAATATCGAACATTGCGAAAAGGAGGAGATACACGTTTCACCCCCCGCCCCATACACTATTGCCGTTGCGATATTGGAATTTGCACGATTCTACTGTGGGTATGTCTGTACTTATGAAGGGACATAAAATGCATAAAATTATTATACTATGTGTACATACGTAGATGACTAGTTATATATGTAGGTATATGAGTGGAAGGCGATATTATTCATTTACCCCAGACCCATATAAAGCCACAGGCTAAATCAAAATTTGATTTTGGGAGAGGAAAAAATGTGTTTCGGACAAGACGTGGTGAAAGCGGAATGAAAGTAATGTTTCAGCACAAAATAATTCTAGTTAGGATTTCCTAATTTAAATCGACTTCAATGTGTTGTCCCCAATATTATCCGGGTTGTCTTTTAATACTATGTTCCAAACTTCGTAAGCTTGAATATATTCTAATAAAAACTCCGATTAAAAGACAACATCAAAAGAGTACAACTTTGAGGCTGATCCAAATTCTAGTAGGTTAAGTTAGGTTAGGTTAGGTTGAAGAGAGGAGACGTTTAAACGTCTCATGTCCATGGTTCGACTTAAGCCAGTGGTTCGACCTGTTGTGCGCTCCTTATTTATGATCTTTTTATACCTCACGAGTTACAGAAAATCGGTACTAGACACGAATTTTCTCAGTATCTTCCAGTCATATTCTCTGAGATGAGTCAAGTCTGGTAATATATCGGACCCGAAATTTTGGGATCTTGCATGTGTGAAAGCCGGGCAGTGACACAGAAAATGTTCCATCGTTTCGATGTTTTCCCTGCATGCCCTGCATTCGTCGTTTGCTGTTAGTCCTATGCGATGAAGATGTGCTTGTAAGCTTGAGTGTCCCGTTAGAACACTCATCATGTTACTAATATCGATCTTGTTTAGTTTCAGAAGACTTCTTGTTTTCTTGGGTCACCCCACAGTATCTTTGCAGTTGCTATTCCACACAGTTTTGTGAGCCATCACTGCCCAGTGCTTCAACTCATTTTTCGTGGCTTCGAAAGGTATTTACTCAACAATTGTTATACATATTTTTATAATTTATTAAAGATTCAACAAAATATTACTAGATGAGTAGCCACTCAGCTGTAATAATAAACACAACAAAAAAATGTACAAAAGTTTGTTGTATTTTCGTGCATTGGTATCCACGCATTACACTGTACTAAATTTCAGGTATTTGTATGAAATGATATTAAAAATATAAGACGTTAACTTTTGGTGCAATGTGGTTCATTCGTGTGGGAGGTACCAAAAAGGGAAGTGTTAGCGACTAACAAACTAATACTATGTATGAAATTTCAGGAGATTCGAGTTAGTAGTATAGAAGGTATTAAAGAATCAATATTTCACTAAAAGTTAACCCTTTGTGGAGGAGGTACTAGGAGGAGGGGACAAATATGGCCCATCTTCGAACTTAGCCGGAGATAGAGACAAATATTTCCCCATACAAAATTTGAAGTCAACCGGTTTCTCCGTTCGAGAGTTATCGTGCGCACCAGCCAGCAGACAGACACACAGACAGACAGACAGACGGACGGACGGACGGACGGACATTGCTCAAATGACTTAAAATGACCCAAAACGGATTTCCGCCGAACATACTTAGGGTCTTAGGTCACTCCTTCGATGTGTTACACTTTTGGCTCGTAGCAAATGATATATACCCTTCTCTCTAAGGTGAGGGGATAATAATTTGTTGGTTCAATTTCATATTCTTGAACCGCAATAACAATACAATTTGGAGGAAATATATCTCAGTCCATATATATACTCGTAAATGTCCATACTTCTCATAGAAGGATCCCCATCGATATTTCTTCTTTACGTCATACATAGAGGCTAAAAATTTCAATCGATTGGGACGAAATTTTATAAAATGCGTAAAACCATGGCCCCAATACAAACGTTTCAATTGAACTTCAAACCAGAAGTACCAACCGATTACGCTGAGTTGTGACAAATTTATTTAATTGTACCTAGAACAATTCACATGATTAATGGTTAAAATTTTAATATAGACACACTGTAAAAAATGTCGTGAAACTAAAGACAACACCATCTCGAAAGCAACGAATTTTTTGTCTTTACTCCAAAAACATTTTCAGTCCAATAATGAAAATCTACTTGATCCCAAGGAAGTTATTTTTGCTCTAATACTTCGTTGTTACATAATATTGTTGACATGCTGACTTTGAAGATATTTCTTTGAATTATTGAAAATACCCGTAATATTGATGTAAGGACAAATCTTATTAATTTAAGTGAACATTTCAATAATTTTAACTAAATTTTACTTGGAATTATATATATTTTCATGTCATACTTTTAAAGTCCAAATGCCTTTAATTTTCGGAACGACAACTTCATATCATTAAATTAAAAACAACATTGTCTTGAGGAGCGCGTAGACGTATACTGCCGCTGTTCAAGCCGATGAACGTCTTGTGTATGTGTATTTTTCACACAAAACTATTTTTAATTTTCCTTGTTTACATACATACTTATAATGCAGAATCCAATAATCTGACATATTTAACGATAAAAAATTAACAAAGAACGTAAAACGTATACGTATAAAATAGAACATTAAAACAGGACATTGTAAAACAGAACAGAACATTTTTTCGACAATTTTTTTTGGTTTCTGTTTTAATGCACATATTCTGATGCTAGACATCGAAAAAGGAAAAAATATACATTCTTAGCATTTAAAGTTTGCTTTTGTACGTTTAACATTGGTAACAATGTTTTAAAGTTAAAACCTTGCTGAAATGAGTACAATTTTTTAAATTATGCTTAACCGATCAGATTTCACGGGATTAGTTATTAGAAGTTTTAATGAGGCTTTTATTTAAAAAAAATGTTTCTCCAAAACCAGGATTTTTTTGCAATATTTTGTAAAACTTCGTCGGAACCGCTGAACGAATGATAAATGGTATTGTAGGAACTTGAATTCTTTAAAACTTTCCTGGACCTATTCGAATAAATGGTTCTCAAGTTATGCCAAAATATGTGGTTCAATCACTCTACTTTTTATACCCTACACCACACTGTGGTACAGGGTATTATGACTTTGTGCATTTGTTTGTAACACCCAAAAGGAGAAGAGATGGACCCATTGTTTATTATACCGATCGACTTGTAATCACTTTCTGAGTCGATTTAGCTATGTCCGTCTGTCTGTCCGTCTGTCTGTCTGTCTGTCCGTCTGTCTGTAAACGTATTCTTGTAATCAAAGTACAGGTCGCAATTATGGTCCGATCTCAACGAAACTTTGCACATATCTTTTTTTAGGTCCAAGGACGATCCCTATTGAATTTGGTTCAGATTTACATATAGCTCCCACATATATGTTCCTCCGATTTGGCATATATGCACGGTAAAGCAACATTTTGTAACCGATTTGTACAAAAATTGACAGAGAGTAGTCTCGTGATACACTTAGATACAATACAAAATTTGGGGGAAATCGGTTCAGATTTATATATAGCCCCCATATATATGTTGCACCCGATTTGACATGTAAGCGCTGTAGAAACTGTATTTTATACAAAATCAGTACGAAATTCGGCAGAAAGAGGTTTCTTATTACATGAAGGAATACTGCCAAATTCGGAGAAAATCGGTTCAGATTTAGATATAGGCCCCATATATATGTTACCCCCGATTTGAAATTCAATAGCTGTAGAAACTGTATTTTATATCCGATCAGTACGAAATTCGACAGAAAGAGGTTTCTATTTTACATGAATGAGTATTCAGGGAAAATCGATTCAGATTTATATATATGCTTCATATATATGTTCCTCCTGATTTGGTTACAAAGCGCTATAGAAGTTGTACTTTACTTCCGATCATTACAAAATTCTCCAGAAAGATGTTTCTCAATTTAGGAACGAATATTGCTTAATTTAACGATTATCGGTTCAGAATTAGATATAGGTTAGGTTAGGTTAGGTTGAATAGAGGAGACATTTAAAACATCTCATGTCCATGGACATACACTTAAGCCAGTGGTTCGGCGTGTTGTGCGCTCCTTATTTATGATTTTCATACCCCACGGATTACAGAAAATCGGTACTAGACACGTATTTTCTCAGTATCTTCCAGTCATATCCTCTGAGATGAGTCAAGTCTGGCAATATGTCGGAACCGAAATATCGGGATCTTGCATGTGTGAAAGCTGGGCAGTGACACAGAAATTTTCTATCGTTTCAATGTTTTCCCTGCATGCCCTGCACTCGTCGTTTTCTGCTAGTCCTATGCGATGAAGATGTGCCTGTAAGCTTGAGTGTCCCGTTAGAACACTAATCATCTTACTAATCTCGATCTTGTTTAGTTTCAGAAAACTACTGGTTTTCTTCTCATTTGGGTCACCCCACAGTATCTTTGCAGTTGCTCCTACAGTTGCTCTATTCCACACAGTTTTGTGAGCCATCACTGCCCAATGCTTCAACTCATCCTTCGTGGCTTCGAAAGGTTTCCAATTTTCCAAGTTTATTACTCGAAGTTCTCTGCCCTTTGAAGCCAAGCTGTTTGCTCGTTCATTTCCAATCACTCCGTTGTGTCCCGGTACCCAGAAAATACGCAGTTGACCATGGACTGAGTAATTATTTATCGTTCTTTTACAGTCTAACACTGTTCTGGATTTGACCTTCTCCGATGTTATTGCTTTGATCGCCATTTGGCTATCTGTGAATATGTTGGCATATTTAGGCTTTGTGGTATTACTGAGCCAGTTAACACACTCCGTGATTGCTCGAACTTCTGCTTGAAATACTGTGTTATGGTCTGGGAGGCGGAAGTAAAGTTCGACTTCTGGTTCATCAATAAAAAGTCCCAGACCCGTCCTTCCTCCTAGCCTGGACCCATCAGTGTAGCAGCTGGTTCCCACTGGCGCATGAGCAAGTCTTCCGTTTTCCCAGGAGCGTCTGTCTGGCACGAACGATTCACAGGTAGCTGTAAGCCGCACTTCAGGAATGCGGTCGGAGATTTCCGTTGTTTGAATATGACCGACCAGTGATTGTAATATCTTCTGAGGGTACGACTTGTGGTCTCGATTTATCCATTCACCCATCACTTGTAGACGTCTTGCTGTGAGGGCTGCCTCATACTTTATACGGATATCTATTGGTTGGATGTGCAGTATAGTCTCCAACGCTCTTGTTGGTGCGGTTCTAATTGCTCCGCTTATGCCTAGACAGCACATACGTTGCACTTTTTGTAATGGTATTAAGTTGTACTTTTTGTCCATTGATGTCCACCGCACTACAGAGGCGTGGGTGATTATTGGTCTAATCACGCTCATGTAAAGCCAGTGTGTCATATTTGGACGTAGTCCCCATTTTGAACCTATAGCTCTGCTGCACAACGACCAACATCTGTGGGCCTTTGTAACTCTTTCTTCAATATGATCTTTCCAGTACAGTTTCTGATCCAAGATTACTCCCAAGTATTTTATCTTTTTAGATATGGCAATATTCTTATCCAGGAAACGAGGCACGGTAAAAGGATGAATCTTCCTATTCCTTGTAAATAGACATATTTCTGTTTTGTCTGGATTGACATTTAGTCCCCTTGGTTGTGCCCAGTTATATGCTATGTTAAGTGCCTCTTCAGCTCTTCTGCATAGTTGGTTTGGATGTGTGCCCCTTAGAAGTATTATAACGTCGTCTGCATAACAGACTGGCTTAAGTCCTTCATTATTGAGGGCTTTAAGGAGACTGTGTATCGTCGTAACCCATAGGAGAGGCGATAAAATGCCCCCCTGAGGTATACCACGATTTACCTTGTCTCTGATTTTTACGTCATATGACCCACAAATAATCCACCTATTCCTTAGCATATTGTTGATCCAGTTTATCAACGCCCGGTCAACCTGAAACTCGTCTAAGGACTGGATAAGTGTATCGGTCTGAACGTTGTTAAAAGCGCCCTCAATGTCTATACAAACGGCAAGTGTGTACAATTTTTCACTGAAGGACTTTTCTATGTGGTGTACTACCTCATGTAGAGCTGTTTCCACTGATCTTCCTTTAAGAAGAATTAGATATATCCGCATATATATCTTCTTACCCATTTACCAATTATTCCAAATTATTATCGCAATAACCCTTATCGCATTGTTAGGGAGGTGTAGGGTATTATATAGTCGGCCCCGCCCGACTTTCTGCCTTTCCATACTGGTTCAATATCACGGTGTATCGCCAGAATTAAAAAAACCAACCCTTTAGGCTAAGAAAGGTAGAGAGGTTGACCCACATATTATGACATAACTAGAGAAACATTTATGCGTATTGCTTCAGGAAAGTTTTAAAAAATTCAAAATGAAGCAGCCTTCATCTTCTTCAGCTGTTTCGACAATATCTTATAAAATATTGCAAAAACCCTCTTATTTGAGAACATTTTAATAATTTTTAAATAAAAAGGATCAATCGTTATATTTTGTAATTCTATCGAGCGATGAAACCGGTCACTTCTCTTGAAATTCGAAAATTTGCTCTAATTTCTACAAAAACAACTAATACAACGAAAATATTTTCCCCTTAATTAGTAACAAAAAAGAAACCAAAATATGACACTTAGAAGCAGATAGAAAATGCATGTTGACCGGTCTAATCATTTAGCGCCTTAGAAACTACAAATACTAATCGATTTGGATAAAATTCGGCAATTTGAATTTGATTTTTCAATCCCATAATCTCCCATACAAAAGCCACATCCGATTTGACTTCTTCGCAAGTGGCCTCATTTGTCATAATCTGTGATAATCTCCCATACAAAAGCCACATCCGATTTGACTTCTGGGCCACAGAGAAATAACAAATTCTTAGGAATTGCTCGGAAAAAATTATAATTTGGAATAATGACCTTATAGGTCAATGTTTTGACAAAGCCTTTACTTTAATTAAAAATGTTCACCGAAATTCCAGATGGTTTTCCGATCATATCATCATTTCCGACCAAATCTACCACCAATTTTATTTATTGCAATAATCATGTATAATATTAGAGAATTTTACTAACATTTCTAATATTCATTTCAAAAATACAAATGGGAACGTATCTTATATGCCGAAGGAATTTTGAAAAAAGTCATAATACAAGCGAAATTTTTTATGTTTTCCTTATTATCCCCTCACCTTAGGGAGAAGGCTATATATCATTTGCTACGAGCCAAATGTGTAACACATCGAAGGAGTGACCAACCGAAAAAATTATATGCAATAATTTTTTACTTAGGGTTAGGCTAGCAAAAATTAAAATAAAATGTGTTAAAATTTTTTACCTTTCGTTAATTTTTACATTGATTTAGGAAATACTTGCGAAAATATACACCACAATGGCTTTCAAAATGGAATTTTTGTACTCCATATTAACAAAATATTTCTTGAATATGGACATAATGAACTAATATTAAGTATATATTTATTAAGGCTTAGTATAGACAGCCTTAACAGAACACATTAAGTTCACAGTAGTGAATAACAATCGTCATTAAGTTATGAAATTTTAAACAAAATTACCTATTTTTAATTTTTAGCTACAAGAAAATGAACTTATTGTGAGGAGAATCTTCATTAGTAACACACAACATTTTCCTTAAATCTAGTAAAACAAAATCAGATCTGTTCAATAAATTATCTAGATATAAGGAAGTAAATAATATGTATACACGGTGCTAAATAAGTTTACATCGGTAGAGTAGATATATATAATCAATCATCATATATATAATCAATATATTGAACCAGATCTCAGTTCAAAGTATTTCCAAAATTATATGAATTATGCGAACTTCATATTAATACAAATGTTTTTAGTGCTATACGAAGTTAATTTTCCTCATTTTCCTTTGTTCATTTTAACTTAAGTAGGGCTTCACTTTTTTTTTTTTGAGTGTACACCACACTGTGGTATTGAAACGGTGTCCAAGCGAACACTATCATAGTGAACAGTACAGAATTTTAGCCAACCAACCAACCATTTGTAGACTTTTTCCATATTATTATTATTGTACATTGTTTTTTCTCACATATGTTCGCTTTTGCGCACATTTTTTCATTATTTATCAAATAATTTAAAGATCACCACAAATAAGACTAAATCTATATTTGGCATATCTGCGTGTCTGATTTTATTAAAAAATATAATCTGGCAACTATGTGTAGCGTTCCTCCAGCGATCGAAAGTTGGACAGATTGACGCCAAGAACGGCTAATGAGAATTATTTTCAGAATCATATATATGAAGAGATCAAAATCGGATTTATGATCTTTTCAAACCTCACGAGTTACAGAAAATCAGTGCTAGACACGAATTTTCTCTGGATTTTCCAGTCATATCCTCTGAGATGAGTCAAGTCTGGTATGAGCAAATATTACGAAAATGCTATTTCAGATCTAGAGTCAGAAGGATTTGATGTCAATATTTGTAAAGAAAAACTAAAGGATGTCTGGGAACCTTTAAACGCGGCAGTCGATGTTTCGATCTTTCGTTGGCAAAAGTTACAAAAATTACGATTGACTTGTGGTGATTTCGTTTCTGGAAAAAGTGCATAATTTTCCAAAAAATTTGTACACTATTTCTTCATGGAATTAATGGTCACCGTAAGTAGAGAGTACGAGTATTATGAGTTTTCGTATTTGTTTGTAACATCCAAAAGGAGAAGAGATGGAAAAATGGTTTGTTATACCGATCGACTTACCGCCTGACCCACGATGTGGAACGTTAAAGTATGCTTGCATTCTCTGCGACGAAAAGCTGATTTGCGACCCACTAACAGGTATCAGAACGCCAAAGCGAACGAAAATCTATGCGAATGATAACGTATGTATTTTAGTGCAAAACGGGGCCCACTAACTTTTCTTTGTGTCACCGAAGTCCTGATTCACATTAGGCAATTTTTTCCAATCAAGTGTCAACGTTTTTATGAGAGAGAGGCAGGCGAAAAGAGCTCTCTGTCTTTTTCTCCTACAAACTTTGACACTTGCTTGGAAAAAATTTAAATGAAATGGAAAATAAAAGGTATGTACACCCAAAAAAAAAAAGTTTGCTGTTAATAACAAACAACGTCTGCTAATTTTCAGCAAACATTTTTTCTGCTAATACAGCAAATTTTCTGCTATAATAGCAAAAAGTTTGCAGTTTTGCATTAGCAAACGCACTGCTGAAAAATTTGCAGTTTGCTGAAAATGTTTGCTGTTAATCAAAATATGTGAAAATAATGCAATAATTTACATGATAAAGTTCAACTACCATTGAAAATCAAAAAGGTTAAAGTCAGTCGTGCGCTGAGAAAAGCATATTTTGAAATAAATTAAATAATTTGTCGGCGATATCTATTTTCCGAGTTAGGTTCTCCATATTTTTCGAATAAAACTGCAAAAAGTAAAATACAAATCGATAACGAATATGATTTGACGTGGAAATAGAGCGATTTCAAAATCTAAGTACCGTACATACTATTAAAATTAATCTATTGCGTTTAGATTTTACTTTCTAATGTTTTAATGAACCCAAAGATAAACATTATCATTTTCAGTGCGATTTGTAAAAATGTTTATAAAGTCCTGATTCACACAAGGCAATTTTTTCAAGCAAGTGTCAAAGTTTGTAGGAGAGAGTGGCAGAGAGCTCTTTCCTCCAGTCTCTCTCTCCTACAAATTTGGTCACTTGCTTGGAAAAAATTGCCTCGTGGGATCTAGGACTAGGTCTTGTGTATGCAAAAACACAAGACCACAGGACGGCAAATACTTGTGAAATTTTCGGTTTGAAATGGAAAGTCTCGACTTACGCGGGGCGATTTTTAATTCCTAATTCTCTTTTGAACTTGCCTTTGCGTTCCCACGGCTATTCCTGATTGTATTGTTGTTGTTTCAAAGTTCGAATGAAAAACAAAACGTCCGATTGATTCCAAGGAGGTTTTTCCCCTCCCTTTCCAACTGCCACCCCTACAAACACCCTTAAGCCGCTGATTAAATTGCCTCGTGTAAAGCGGGAAGAACATAGACCCCATCAGCACACGTGGCAATTTTCCAAGGCAATTCGGTGTTTGTAGGAGAAAGGAAAGCGGAAGATAATATGGAATGTAGATTCTTGTACTGGCAAACCGTTTTGTGTGTTTTATTCGCACTTTGCTGTCTTTATCTTCTACAAA
The DNA here is from genome assembly GCA_963930755.1 of Eudasyphora cyanicolor. Classification (NCBI taxonomy): domain Eukaryota; kingdom Metazoa; phylum Arthropoda; class Insecta; order Diptera; family Muscidae; genus Eudasyphora; species Eudasyphora cyanicolor. Next base: position 114,262,354 of record OZ005735.1, on the reverse strand, counting down.
CACCGAAGTGCCTCGCGTGAATAGAGACATAGACATGCTTCATTAGTCCTGATTCACATTAGACAATTTTTTGCAAGCAAGTGTCATAGTTTGCAAGAGAGAGAGGCAGAGATTTTTTCCGCCTGCCTCTCTCTCCTACAAATTTTGACACTTGCTTGGAAAAAATTGTCTCGTGTGAATCTGGACTTACGGAAAAAAGAAAATTAAAAAAAAAGCGGCGTTTAATTTATATTCCTTGCCATTGAAACCAATTTTATTAAATTAAAATGTGCTTGTGATAAGTTATACATATATTCATATTTGTGCAGATGACAAAATCTCATATTAAATGTTTATTTCGCATATCAAAAAATATTGACAGACGTAATATGCTTTCACTAACATTCAACAGTAGCCCTCTTTGACAGACATCGTGCGCCGCTATTTAAGTAGCACCCTTTGAAGTGACGCCAAATAAAATTGAAATTTCCGTTCTGTTTGTTAATTTGCATTACAAAGGCATCCCGCTGGCGGAATAAAGAAATATTTTTGGCAAAAAAATCACATCCATCAAGAAGATAATATAAATGATTTTAATGTGTAAAACTATTCCGGGGGACCTTGCTTACAAATGGCTAAAGAAAGAAATCGGTTTAATATTTCCCAAAAAGGCGAAATTGTTTATGCCTTGGAGGATAGAAGGCACACTGAAAATATTGAACGGTGGGTGGGTTTTTACGATTTCTTAATGAAATTCATAACGTATGTGGCACATAAAGAACCACGTTATCAATTTATCAAGTCGCAACAGGTAAGCGTACACAAATTGCAAATTAAATTCAATATGATTGTGAAAGGCTTATTTCTGGTTGTTTTCACGATTCTCAGCAAGCAGTGTCCTATTAAAACCCTCTACTTAAATACGGCTACAAAAGATGAACTTAAATTTCATAGCAAATATATGCTGTCCATACAGAGAACTTGTGAAAGCGATGGACTAGCAATTTTGTTTCCTTGTCCACTTTTCCAAATCGCATACACCTCTTGGAAGCGTGACCCTAATGAAAATACCTGGAACAACTGGTAAGTATTTTTTTTTCCTTTTTGTGATTCGTTTAACGAAATGGCAACATTGATTTTTTACTCCATATGCCCCAACGATGGTCGCTAATATCCGAATCACGAAGCAACCTTTTGGCTCCAAAAAAAACTCGGAATAATGTAGTATAATTTGGATGTAATCCATGGATAAGATAATTTTGCCCAATGAGTTGGCTCTGGACATGTACAAATACCGTGTCTATAGGTTGAACCCAACACATTGGCCAACATTGACAGGGTTTGCGTCGATGTCGTACGATTTATGTTCTTTATATTTATCCTTCGGACAAAAAGAAGATAATTGTTAATGCCAGTGACCGGTAAGTATTGTTTGTAGATACTCCTATTGCTATTCAATTTTACTAAATGATTTCTTTTTCAATAATATTTTTAGATCAAGCGTACATACAGATTTCACAGTTCGAAACGCTTATCAATACATGGGCTGAATAACTTCAGGTTGGAATCCTGATTGATATACTCTTCTCAAATACATATCAAGAAAATATAAAATTTGTATTTCTTTTATTCGCTTTTTTCTGTTAAATAATAGCAAAATTGTTTGCTAAAACGACTGTTTTAGTTTGCTATAGTAGCAGGCAAATTTGTGTGCTAGAATAACAACCATAGGTTTGCTAAAATAACAGACGAAGTCTGCTTTCCCTTTTTCAGCAGACACAGACTGTTGAAACAACAAACATTTTTGCTAATGATACTCACAAAATTTTTTGAGTGTATATAAAAAAAAATATTTTCTGCATTTTAAACAAATATATGCGTGTGTATTCATTTCAGCGTAAAGAAGTCTGTAGGGTTGACTTTTGACTGTACTTATAGTCATGGAGGAAAATCACTGGGACCATGTGTGGGCATCTCAAGAACATTATATATGTCCCGATGCCTATTGGGACTTTGCACTTCATTCTCTACCAAAAAATATAAATATATTTGTATTTTGTTTACAAAACAAAAACAACCAAAAAAATGTTCTAAGATGGGTCATATTGGTCCACTCCCTCACAAATGGTTACAACTTAGTGAAATATTGATTCTCTAATAACTACTTTACTACTTATCCGAATCTTCTGTAATTCCTTGAGCTTTTAAAGACGTACAAAGTACAGCATTTTTCAGCTCATTGATTTGGGACTCAATTCTGAGAATTGGACGTGAAAGTACCCCCAAAAATAAGAACTTCTGCACCATTCGTTCAGTCAAGATGGCTCAATTAATAATTTAATGGCCATAAGATTTTTTTGTTCAAGGTGGATTTTTAGCACTTTTTCTATATTTTTTCTCTGTACACCGTACGGGATATCTCTTTTGTGTCTGATGCAATGTTGTGGATATTGAATAGGAGAACAAAAATGCGAAAAAAAACTACCCGAAGAAAGTGCACTCAGAGCCTTAAAAATTGGCAAAACATTCTGCTCTGTTTTATAATGTTCTGTTTCATACGCATTACGTATACGTAATGCGTAATGCAAAAAACAAATCTTAATTCGATTGATACAACCATCGATTTAGTTGCAAGCATTTTCATTTGATCGTACCGATGTTACTATTGTTGTTCTAACTATTTATATATACATAAGTACAACCGGCACACGGTGTATGCAATAAATGTTTGTTGCTAGTACTATTTTTTTATTGTTACTTTCGAATTCCAACCAATTATTTTCCTGGGTGTTGATATTTTAATCATGTTTATTAACAGATTGTTTCGTATTGTGATTTTTAATAAGTTGTTATCGACTATACCACACATAAATGTGGGAAGAATTGAGATGTGACGCAAATATGGGTCTGGAGATCACTTAACATATATGAGATAAAAACAAGTAAAAGCGTTAAGTTCGGCCATGCCGAATCTTATATACCCTCCACCATGGATAGCATGTGACCTCACAAAATAACTCAAACCTAAAGAAAATAACACCGAAAACACAAAAAATATAGTAGATGCGGACAGTAGGAATCACAACAAGTTAGATGCTATATATGGGAGCTATATCTAAATATGGACCGATATGGCCCATTTGCACTCCCAAACAACCTGCGACTATAAGAAGTATTTGTACCAAATTTGATCAACCTAGCTCTATTATTGCGGACTGTAGAATTTTACGACGATTAAGAATATATATACTTTATGGGGTCTCAGATCAATATTTAGAGGTGTTACAAACGGAGTGACAAAATGAATATACCCCCCATCCTATGGTGGAGGGTATAAAAATCGATTGCAGATTTAGAATGTGGACAACCCAACTCTTTTTTTTCAAAAATGGTCTATGGAGCACACCAACAACACTATGTAACAAAACATTTTTTTTTGTGTCCGAGACATAAAATCGTTTTTTGGATATATTATGGCTTACTATTTTATGAAACCAAAATAAAACTTGTTTTTAAAGTTTTTTCTTAAATTCCAATTTTCATGGATGGTACCTTTTGCATTTAGACCACATTTTTTGAAGTGTAAGCTTGATAAAGCCGGGAAACCATTTATATTAAAAGAAGTTATGAGTGCTAGAAATGCTGAAAACGGCACTTTCACGTTGAAATGGTAGTTTAGTAGCTGTCGTTAAAAGATATGGAAAAGCAGGTTTTTTTAAATCGTTTTTTGCTGGCACGAAAGAAACCATAAAAAATGACAACAACAAAATCGCAAAAAACTGTGTTTGTTCCATTGTTTGAAAGCTAGCATCCTAACGAAAAATAAGAATGCGTATACGGATAAATGTATAAATTATTACCTATATTTTAAAAAGTAAGGGATACTCAAAAAATCATTTTTCATATTTTTTATTTTGGCCATTTTGTTTGGGTGGAACCAAAAGAGACGTGGCAGTAACGCACGTTTTTTTTTCAATATACTACGGGTACTACAAAGTTATACGCCATTAACATTTGTGCAAAATATTACATTTGTATGGGAGGTACCAAAAGGGAAGTGATGATAACGCCAATTGTACACGGGACTATATGTACTGTAAAAGCATTGCACTCCACACTGTACAAAATTGTAAGTATTTGTATTAACTGGAATACAAGTTATAATCCGTTAACTTTGTGTGCAAATTGGTTCGTTTGTATGGGAGGTACATAAAGGGGCGTGACAACTTCGTCCATTTTACCCAAGTTGGCAGCGACTAAGAAACTAATACTACGTGTGAAATTGCGGAAGATTGCGATAAGTAGTAAGAGGTTATTCAAGAATCAACATTTCGTAAATGTTGACCCTTTGTGGGGGAGGTGCTCGAAGAAGTGGACCAAAATGGTCCATATTTGACCTTACACTGAGATAGAAAAAGAAATATTAACACATACCAAGTTTGAAGTCAATCGGTTACACCTATCGAAAGTTATCGCGCGCACAACCCAGACAGACGGACGGACATTGCTCAAATGGCTTAAAATGATCCAAAATGTATTTCCGCCAAATATTCTTGGGGTTTCTTAGGTCATTCCTTCGATATGTTATACCTTTAACCAACAGAAACTAATATATACCCTCAATTCACAAATTGTCATACATCTACCAAAAGGGTAGATGTATGACAATATACGAGTATGTTAGGTTAGCTTAGGTTGAAGAGAGGAGACGTTTAAACGTTTCAGGGGTATAACTTCTACATTTATCCATACATTTTTTCAAATAGACATAGTTTACTTCGTTAGGATGCTAGCTTTCAAAAAACGTAATAAACAAATTGTTTGTTACTTTTTTCTGTTGTTTATGGTTTCTACGTGAAGGTGATGTTTTAAGCATTTGTGGTCCTCACAATTTCCTTTAAATTAGATGATATTATGGCTTTATCGAGCCTATACTTAAATATGATCCAAATACTAAAGGCATCTTCCAAAAAAATCTTTTTTTTTTAAATAAAAAATTAAAACCAGTAAGAAAGTTTCAGTCGGGTAAACCGACTAAGGTGTACCCTAACTTTGTGAGTAATGTAATATTTAATATTCGCCGAACTATTCTGTTATTTTCTATGTGAGGTACCAGAATGGGTTTAACAAATACACCCATTTTCGCTGAAGAGTAGAGACTTTAAATACATTGCACTTGCCGAATTATAACAGTTTATGTGCACTGGTATATTAACGTTATGAGATGTTAAATTGTGGTATTATTTGGCCATTTTGTGTGGCAGGTACAAAAAGGGGCGTGGTGACAACGCCCATTTTTCACAGGGCTATAGGCACTACAATTACCGCATACCAAATTTCAAGTCAATCGGTTACTACTTTCGATAGTTATCGTGCGCATTAGCCAGCAGACAGACAGACAGACGGACGGACGGACATTTCTCATTCGACTTAAAATGACCCATAAGGAATATTCGCCGAACATACTTAGGGTATTAGATAACTCCTTCGATGTGTTACAGTTTCGGCCGTAGCAAATGATATATACCCTCGTATCACTAAAGTGAGGGTATAAACAAATGTACCATGCATTTTTATTCCCTCTCCTTAGAGAGGAGGGTATATATCATTTGCTACGAGCCAAAACTGTAACACATCGAAGAAGTGACCTAAGACCCTAAGTATGTTAGGCGGATATCCGTTTTGGGTAATTTTAAGTCGAATGAGCAATGTCCGTCCGTCCGTCTGTCTGTCTCTCGAAAGGAGTAACCGATTAACTTCAAATTTGGTATGTCGTAATATTTTCTTCTATCTCCAGCTAAGTTCGAAGATGGGCCATATTGGTCGACTCCTTCTAGTACCTCCCCCACAAAGGGTTAACATTTAGTGAAATATTGATTATTTAATAACTTCTATATTACTTACTTGAATCCTCTGAAATTCTACACATATTATTAGTTTATTAGTCACTATTACCTCGAGAAAAATGGGCGAAGTTGCCACGCCGCTTTTGGTACCTCCCGCACAACCGGACAATTTTGAACCAAAAGTTAATAGCTCATAACATTATTAGCAGTGCATACAAAGACTTGAAATTTTGTACAGTGTAATGGTTTAATACAGGGCTGTGGAGTCGGAGTCGAGGAAATTTACCCGGAGTCGGTGTACGGAGTCGAAAAAATATGGTCGACTCCGACTCCGAGGTGGATTTTGCAGAATGTTGGGAAAACACATTTGGTAAAAAGGAAGGATAAAATATTCAAAGCTTTTAACAAAATATTTTTGTATGCCAAAAATATATATAAAGATAACCAAACTATCGAGTTTTTATGTAAAACAGTTTTAGGAATGTTTTGATTATATGGGCTGATCCAAGTAGAGATACTTTTTTCAATAGCCTCGTGTCATGCTTTCATGTTATTTTTGTTAACAACATTACCTGAACAACGTTTACGCGTGTCATTCGCCAGTTACCAGTCGAAATGCTCGAACGAGCCATCGAAAATTTCACTCAACGGATGGACCATCTGAGACGTAGCCGCGGCCAACATTTGATAGACATAATCTTCAAAAAATAAATGCCAAAGAATGTTCTTTCAAATGATAATAAACATTCCCCATTCAATTTGAATTTTCTGTGGATGGATCACACTATATTTAGCTAACAAAATAAGTATTTTTGCAAGACTATACACTATTCCCAAGTGAGTATAATGCAAGTAATGAAAGTCCGGGCGATACCGTACAACACCTTGTTAGAGCAGAATAAGCTCAGATATTGTAAATATATATTTATATGAGATAATTACCTTATAAATCTAAATATGTACAGAATTTGTTAAAATTCGACAATAGCGTTCTTGGATAAATAAATTCTACCCTACTAAATTTTAAAATGATTAAATGTGAAATACAGATTCCACAGCGTTACAAGCAATATCGATCTGAACCGAATTTCACCAATTCCAATAGGTTTCCTTCCCAGTGCGGAAAAGTGTATATTGCCAAATTTTAGCAGGATCGTAGTGAAATTTCGACCTGTACTTAACGAACAACTTAGATGAACAGACGGACAGCTAGTGATTCTGAGTAGGACGGTATATTTTAAAGTGGTCTAGCTGTAGTATTTTCTTAAATAGTGTGGTGTAGGTAGAAATAACTAACGAATAAACTGGTTGCCTGAAGCGAACATAATTTTCAAAAATTGCGGTATATTAAAACAGAGGCAGTGACTAATGAAAATTTTATCATGATTCCATGTTGAAAGAATTGTCATATTAGTTGCAACTTGCAAGCCAAGCGTCGATAAATAAATAATACATTTTTATTTAATTACTGGTATTGAATACCTACTTTTTTGTATTTTTTTTATCAAAGCTATATTTTCAATAACACGAACTTAGTAGAAATATAATTTCAGAAATTTATGTTATTTATCTGCCGGAGTCGGAGCTGGAGTCGGAGTCGGAGTCGAATGATTTTAAAATTCGACTCCAGGAGTCGGAGTCGAGTAGTTTTAGCTCGACTCCACAGCCCTGGTTTAATAGTACCTACAATACAGTAAAAATGGGCATTATTGCCACGCTCCTTTTAGTAACTCCCACACAAATGGACCATTTTGTACCAAAAGTTACCAGCTTAACACTTTAATACCAGTGCATACAAATATTTGAAATTTAATGCTTTTATAGTACCTAGAGTCTAGAGAAAAGTGGCCGTTATCTGCACGCCCCTTTTGGTACCCCCCACACAAATGGATCATTTTACTCCAAAAGTTAACAGCTTATAACTTTAATACCAGTACATAGTTTAAGGTTATTAAATGCTTTTTAAATTGATAATAATTTAATTAAAACAAAAAATAAATGTACTAATATTTTTTTTGGTTTCGTTGCTGATCATTCGCAGTGAACGGACGTGTTTATCACATAGCGGATAGTTACCAGTACCTATTACGCAATAGCAAAAATCTGTACAAAGTCTGTAAGGCCTATATAGTAGTACCTATTACGGTCTAATACAGACAAAATAAAAATAAATTCTCTTGACGGGGATGCCTTCGTGTTCCGATGGAGCGCGGTTCCCCAATCGTCCGACTGTCCGTCAGTTGGTCTTGGCCAAAGCCGACCACAACAAAAATGGTGAAAATCTCCCCCAAGTACTCACAACAGGTGGTGCGGTGAGGGGGAAACGTCATGTCCGACCGTCAAAACGGAAGCACAATGAGCATCGTGTAGCGCTCAGAGTTTTGACGAAGTTGGAGGCTGTTGAGGTTTCGGCTCTTACCGAAAAACAAAAAGAGTCACTTTCCTGGGCTAAAGGCGTCATAGATGTTAGTTGTTGTAGTGGCTGTTATAGACAGAAGTAGTGAGGATGGATCCATCCTCAAGGATAAATGGAGTCATGTACAATCAGCCATTATGGCTCATTAACTCGATGTCCGTAGAGAAATGCCGGGCAAACCACCAATCTGCAACGATGCAGGATGGCATCAGGGGAGAGTAAAGCTCTTATATTTCGGTGATGCCAGATCAGTAGACCTGTATAAGGCTGCTCTGAGTCGAGCGGGTGAGGTGTGGCCGGGTGCCCAGTTGGATGTTGTAGAAAAAAACAACATCCCTAGTCACCCTAGAGCCATCACCTGGGTTACAGAAGAGCCCTCCAACCCGGCTGACATCTTAGAAATAATAAAAGATTCCAATCCTGGTCTGCCGGCCCATAATTGGAGAATCAGCAAGGTGGGTGAGGCGGATGGTAAAAAGCGGCAGGTCAATCTTATCCTAAACGCTGAATCCACCTCCCATATACAAAGTGCGAGTGCAACCCTACAATATGGCTTCGAGACTATAGTCTTGAAGATATACAAGCAGGATATAGCTCCCACTGCAGAAGGTGAGTCGTCCACCATGGCACTTTCTGGAAGTGCGGAGGTACCCACGCCTATTATTTCTGGTGACTCCAACTCTAACAGAAGATCTGTAACGTCCTTCTCTGTGGACAAAATCTCTACTTCGGACACAGAGAGGCTGAGGGGAGTCTCCGGACTCTTTGTTCTCCTCAGAGACATCCTACAGGTGGCTCTGAACAAGTTGGCTAGATGGGCCAGAAGCAGCGGTTTGGGCGTTAACCCCAACAAGACAGAAGTGGTTCTCTTTACTAGGATGAATAATGTCCCACATGTGGACCCTCCACCTCGGATAAATGGAACAGATCTAGTCTTTTCTGAAAGTGCAAAATTTTTAGGAATAATTCTAGATAGGAAAATTTTATTTAGACTTAACGTATTGGAACGTGTAAGGAAGGCCAACGTCGCCTTATATTCATGCAAAAAGGCTGTAGGGTCGCGGTATGGACTCTCTCCTAAAATCGTCCACTGGATATATATAGCAGTAGTTCGTCCAATACTGTTATACGGTATTGTGGACGGCAACTGACAAACTAACCATTACCAACCTACTAACAAAGGTTCAGAGAACTGCCTGCCTGAGCATAAGCGGAGCCTTAAGGACTACAGCGACCGAGTCTCTACAAGCCCTACTCCATATACTGCCGATTAATATTGTGGCGAGAGAAGTTGCAACCAAAGCGGCAATAAGATGAAACAGCCTATCAATGTGGAGGTACAAGAACTATGGTCACATGAGGATATCAAAGTGTAGTGCTATGGTAACCGACCGAGTGGACTATATACCAACTGTGTACACCTTCGAGAGAAATTACATCACTATGATTCCCGCCAGAAATGAATGGGTCGGCAGAATACCAGGTAATAGAAACCATCTCCACTTTTACACAGATGGTTCGAAGCTTGATGAAAAGGTTGGCTTCGGAGTACACTGTGAAGAACTTAGTCTGGATATAGCTCACAGACTACCAGATACCTGCAGTGTCTATCAAGCCGAAATAATGGCAATATGGGAAGTCGCCAAGTGGCTGAGTCGCAACATAGTAACCAACACTGGCGTTGTCATTTACTCGGACAGCCAGGCTGCCATCAATTCTCTGGAGGCAACATCCCTAAATTCACAAACAGCCCTCGACTGCCGCAGATCTCTTAACGAGATGGCTGAGCAGTTTAATATACACCTCATATGGGTGCCTGGGCATAGGGATATCCCGGGGAACTGCAAAGCCGATGAACTTGCTAGGAAAGGGACGACATTACAAATTCTCGAAGAATTTGCATATATTGGTGCGCCACTATCCACGTGCAAACTTTGGCTTAGGCAAGAGGCAATCAGGCAGTCCAACGAAAGATGGACAGAAATTGGCACCTGCAGGGTAGCTAGACAAATCTGGCCAAGGTATGACCTGAGAAGGTCTTCTCGCACTAGAGAGGAAACGATTGTCTACGTTAGTACAGGTTCTGACGGGACACTGCTTGATCGGCGAACACGCCAAAATATTGGGTATTGACTCCAATGACTTCTGCCGAAGCTGTGGAGATGAGGAAGAAGTGGAGAGCATTGAGCACTTGCTTTACGACTGTCCCGCTTTGAGTAAACGACGACTGGACATACTGGGGTCGGCCTTTATAGGCAGCCTAACACATCTTTCCAGTACTGATATTCGTACTATCGATAAATTTATATATCAAACAGGTTGGTTTCGATGAGGGGCATTTCAGCCCGTGGTAACACTAGGGACCTAAACTGGTCTATGTGAGCTTGTAAAAAAAATACTGCTGCCACCCTAACCTAACCTAATATTTTTTTGGGACCCGATTGAACTTTCTTACTTGTTTTTAAATAATTTCCTCGTGTTTAAGACACCATATTACACCAGATAATGTTATGCAGAGCCCTTCGGCAAAAATTTTGTTGCAGTGTTATCAAAATTAAATACCAAAGTTTCTTTTTAACTTGTACGCTACTTAACTTCCCAGCAAAATTTCTCATTACCAAATAATCCGACGAGTAAGCAAAGTTCGATAATGGTAAGTACTTATTATTTAGCCACTTTTCTCATTATTTTAACATGGGGATGTCATTGGAGGGAAGTACTTCCCAAAAGCATACAATAAAGTAGCATAATAAGTACTTATTTGTAGCATAGGCATACCACATAAATATGTGCTTATGTTTTCACGATTTTAAGTACTTGAATAATGCTTACCAATAAGTTACAAAATACGTAGTAGATATGGTAGAGATGGCCATTGAAAGTAATTTTGTGCATATTGTCGCGCATATGAACCCAAACCACCATGTGAAAAATTCTTCAATGGTCTAACATCATACGATATACATACGTAAATATTTTGCACGTATTTTTGGAAAACTTGTTGAAAATAAATAAATCTTCTACAATAAACCACATATAGCCAAAATAGCATTATACTAAAATTTGCCAAAAATTATTTTTATAAAAAATCACTTATTTCTGTTATTATTGGTAAGTCATTATTAATAAGCCGAAAGTAATTCAGCGAATAATGAGATGTCATTACTTGGTAATGCAGGGAATAATGACAGGTACTTACCAAGATTTTGCTGGGTTACTTAATGAACTACAACTTTTTAAATTATGCATCGATTTTCTTCGGAATGGTCTCATTTTATTCATGACCGATCAAAATTTATGATAAAAAAATACAAATATAATAATTATGAATTTTGCGATGTTTTTAAGAGATTTTAATTAAAAAATATTAAAAGAGTTTTAAAAATGCACTCACTTGACATGAAGTCACCCATATATAAGATCTTGGGTTACTCCTTAGATGTGTTACACTTTGGATCCATATCACATGGTATACCCTCCTCCGTGTAAGGTGATGATATAAAAACAATTTCAATTTGATCTGCCATTAATACTTCCACACAACACTGTTTATTCCTATACTAACGCTTAATACTCGTATAGTATAATGAAGAAGGATGTAAATCCTAAAAGTCCTTATGAGGGCCATACTCGCATAAATGCAAGGGGTAATATTGTTGGTAGATAAACTCATACTTTGATGTGCAGTTTCAATAAAATGAGAAGAATTATCTTTTTTTACTACAAAAACTGTGACCACTTATTGAGGGGTAAACACTTTTATTATGATTATGATTAAAGCTATTCTCCGAAAACTTTTATTAATAATGCTCCCAGCTCATACATGCATACACACATATCTTGGAATGTTCCTAGATATGAATACATGTGTTTTTGTACGTACATATCAATTTCGGTATAGCTAAACGATAAAAGTTCGGTTGAAAGTAGCAAAGTCTGTGTCCGTTTTGTGTATATTCAGTTAAAAAAATTTGCTTAAATTTGAGATATAAATTCTAAAAGCTTTTTAGACAATTGACTCGGCGTTCTGTCTTCTGTTGTAAAGCAAAATCCCCTATCATTAAAATGTCCATCACGTGCTTACTTAATTGAGTTCCGACAGTTATGGCTAACATGTGACCGGGTGATCGGGTGCAACAAATTGTTGCATGTCCATAATTGGCAAATGGCAGGCCATCCAATTCAATTCGGCCCAAATAATTAATATTCTCACTTAAGAAAATTGCACGTCTTTAATTATTTTCTATTCAATTACTCACTTGTCCACTTTCAATTGGATTTGCCGACATTTATTTGCAATCCATATATGTCCATTTTTCAGTTGAATGAATTATACAGAAATTACATAATAATATAAAATCTGTCGATTTTCCATTAAAGCCCAGTAAGGAAAGTTCATAGTAGGACCGTGCCGACTAGGGATGTAACGAAAGTCGCTTTAGCGAAAGCGAATGCGAAAGCGAATATTGAAATATATTTCTTGCGAATGCGAAAGCGAATAGTGAAATATGCATTTTTGCGAAAGCGAATGCGAATAATAGTTTGAGCCTTTAGTACCAACAAATTTAAGGAACTGAATTGATACTTTTCCAGGATATTCAAGTATTAAGACTGTTTTCAATAGTTTTACCTCCTGTTACCACAAGCACACACATATCTTCAAATTGTGTGAAGGGAATAAGGAGATTTAACACTTTAATAAATGGAAGCGAATACTGAAATATATTTTTGCGAAAGCGAATGCGAAAGCGAATAATCCAAAGATGGTTTTTGCGAATGCGAAAGCGAATTTTAAAATGATGCGAATAATTCGCGTTCGCATATGCGAATGCGAATATTCGTTACATACCTAGTGCCGACTACACTGAAAAAAAAGTGTACTGAAAATCTTTGAAATTATCTTAACTTTTAAGATGTTTTCTTTGATATGGCTTCAAAAACAAAGACTATTAAATTAAGTACATCTTGTACGACAATTAAAGTCATTAATCATCTTAAAATCAAAACATAAAACATCTTTGAAAGAATTACACCTTAAACTTTGATGAAAGACTTTACATTTTTAAATCAATTACGCTTTGTGCTTACATAAATACATACCAAGCACATGGTGTACTTTACTCCAGCGTAAAATATTTTTTATTTAATTATTTGTTTACACGTTCATGGTAAATTTTATTATTTGCTGCTTTATTAGAACATTTGATTTCGATAAACCGTTTATTCAGTAAGCTGCACAGCATACGTACCTAACGATACCCGCAGCCATTGTGTTTAGTCCAGTTTTCTTCATATTAGAGGGAATATTTATTCTAATGGACAAATAAATGATACTTGGCAAAATTCTTCCTAGTTGAAATGCTTGTAAGTGTAAAATTTGCACGTTATGAAAACGGATCGACCTCTTCGTCAATGACGTCCTCCTTCGAAAATTTACGAACATGTTCAAATTTATCTTGAAATTATATATACATATTTTTTTATCAAATTACTTCAAAAAATATTCATCAATAAAATTATATTACAAATTTATAAGAGTATCATATACAATGAAAAAAAATTTACCTGAAATTAAAAACAATTTTTCATTTAATTCATAGAATTAATCTGTCTTTGTTTGAAGAACAAATTTCTTTAAATTCAGGAAAATTTACTTGATTTCAAAGATATTTTCATTCGTTTAAAGTTAAATTTCTTAGTTCTATTATAAGATGTCCATGTCATGTCATGTTGACTTTAACGTTACATAATAAAATTAAAGAAAAATTCATTAACTCAAGTACACATTTTAATAGTTTGTAAGATTTTTTCCTTACAATTGTAGAAATTCTCATGTCATGTTTTTAAAAACAAATTACCCTTAATTTTCAGTCCACTATTCTTTGTTTTTGCATTAAATATTAGTTATCTTTTAAATTTAGAGATAGTTTTTATCTGCGAGAGGACAATCTATCCTCTTTTTCGTCGCAAAATTGAGAATAATAGTGAGAGTTACAATGAAGTTTGTTTCTAATTTTTTGGAATCATTTCTTTTTGAGCTGTGGTAGAGAAAGGTTGTGCGAGCTTTGCGAGTGGACATTTTTATTTCTGAAAAACAAAATAACGAAACGAAGAACAAACTAAAGCCGAAGAAGAACAAATATAAAAACATTAAATAAACATTTATTTTGTGCAACAAATAGTATATCGTTAGCTAAACAGCCAAATATGCTACATCCAATTTTATGAAAATTGAGATTATTAGAATGAAACATCTAAAAATACATCAAATATCCCTTTGGCAGTGATAAGTTAACACAAAAATGCATAACATATTATGATAATTATAATTAAAAATTATTGATATTTAAGCGGAAAGAAAATTATATAAAACAGAAACAGCTGGAAAGTTTTTTCTTCCACTGAAAACTTTTTGAAACTGGACTTTGCATATTTGAATATTTTGCTAACGATATGACATCTATATATAAAGCGTGATCCATTTCGAGGTTCCCTACTTTTTTAAGGAAAAAAACGCAGAAAATACAAATTGAATGGGGAATGTTTATTATCATTTGAAAGAACATTCTTTGGCATTTATTTTTTTGATGATTATGTATATAAAATGTTGGCCGCGGCTACGTCTCAGATGGTCCATCCGTTGAGTCCAATTTTCGATGACTCGTTCGAGTACTGGTAACTGGCCACGACACGCGTGATGTTTTGCTCCAAGGCCTGAATCGAAGCGGGTTTGTCCGCATAAACTTTAGACTTTACATATCCCCACAGGAAAAACTGTGATATCACACGATCTTGGTGGCCAATCGACCGGCCCAAAACGTGAAATTATCTGCTCACCGAAGTGTTCTCTCAATAAATCCATTGATTGATGCGATGTGTGGGAAGTGGCGCCGTCTTGTTGAAACCAAATGTCGCCGAGATCACGAGCTTCAATTTCAGGCATCAAATAGTCGGTTATCATGGCACGTAACGGTCGCCATTGATGGTTACGTTCTCACCGGCATCATTTTTGAAGAAATATGGACCGATGATTCCACCGGCCCACAAACCACACCAAACCGTTGTTTTTTCTGGGTGAAGTGGCAGCTCTTGAATCTCTTCAGGTTACTCTTCGTCCCAAATGCGGCAATTTTGCTTGTTTACATACCCATTGAACCAGAAATGGGCCTCATCGCTGAACAAAATTTGGCTCGAAAACGTCGCATCTTCTTGGAACTTTTCAAGAGCCCATAGGGCAAAGCGATGTCGCTTGGGAAGTTCGGGCGGCTTCAGTTCTTGCACAAGCTGTATTTTGTATGCTTTCAATTTAAGATCTCGACGTAAAATGCACCAAGTCGTTCCATACGTCAGTCCGAGTAGCTGTAAACGGCGCCGAATCGACTCTCCACGGTACTCTCAGCTACGGCCGCTACATTTTCTTCACTGCGTGCTGGACGTGGTCTATTCGCTCGAATATTATACAATAGTGAATGCTGGGTCTCAAGATGGGTGATGGTGTTGCGAATAGTACGCTCAGTTGGCCGATTATGTTGACCATAAGTTGAGCGAAGTGCACGAAACACATTCCTCACAGAACGAGAATTTTCGTAATAAAGTTGAACGATTTGTAAACGTTGTTCAGGCGTAAGTCTTTCCATGATGAAATGCCAAACAATACATAAAAAAAATAACATGACAGCATGACACGACTCACACGTGATTTGTCCAAAATTGAGCGGGATCGGACCAATGGGCGTGGCCCCGCCCATATGGGGGGGCCACTGCCCATATAAGCCTAATTTTGATATTGAGATATATTGCACAATTTGTTAGCGAGAGAGATATATATCTGTTGGAGACCTACGTGGTTGGCCCAAAAATAGGCGGGGTCGGACTAATGGGCGTGGCCCCGACCCTTAAGCAAAATTTTTAAATCAAGATATCGTGCACAATTTGTTAGCTAGAGTGCTGTAATATTGTACATATGTATCTGGTGGCAGTCTACGTGATTGGTCCAAAAATGGGCGGGATCGGACCAATGGGCGTGGCAGTGCCCATATAAGCCTAATTTTGAAATTGAGATATATTGCACAATTTGTTAGCGAGAGAGCTGGAGTTTTGTGTATGTGTATCTGGTGGTAGACTTCGTGGTTGGCCCAAAAATGGGCGGGATTAGACCAATGGGCCTGGCCCCGTCCTTATAAACAAAATTTTTAAATTGACATATATTGCACAATTTGTTAGCGAGAGTGTTGTAATGTTGTGCATATGTATTAGGTTGTAGTCTACTTAATTGGTCCAAAAATGGGCGGCATCGGCCAATGGGCGTGGCCCCGCCTATATAAGCCAAATTTTGAAATTGAGATATCTTACACAATTTGTTAGCGAGAGAGTCTTCGTGATTTGTCCAAATATAGGCGGGATTGGACGAAAGGGCGTGGCCCCGCCCATATAAGCAAAAATTTTAAATTGACATATCTGGCACAATTTGTTAGCGAGAGTGCTGTAATTTTTGCATATGTATTAGGTGGTAGTCTGCTTGATTTATGCAAAAAATGGGCGGGATTGGACCAATCTGCGTGGCCCCGCCCATATAAACCAGATTTTGAGTTTGACATATCTCGCACAATTTGTTAGCGAGATTGCTCTAATTTTGTGCATATGTATAAGTTTTCAATTTTAAATTTTGTGTTTGATATATCATGAGCAATTTGTTAGAGAGATCAATCTAATTATGTGCATATATATTTGGTGTCAGTCTACCTAATTAGTCCAAAAAGTAACAGGATCGGAAATCTGAAGTCTGGGGCAACGAAGTGGACCGGGTCCAGCTAGTATTACATAATTTCGAAGCGATACAAAAATGTCGTCTTAATTTATGAGTAAGAAATATTTATGTACATTTTATTAATATTCCTTTTGGTAAATTCTGTTACATTAATATTGTTCTTTTAAATTCTGTTCTTTATTATATCTTTGAAATAAATGCTAACCGTTTTCAGATATTGTAATTTTCAGAAATTTTTACGACTTTATCAGATATTAAAAGTATTCGAATTACGTTTAAAATTGTGAAATTATATCGCCGTTATAATGGACAATACAAATTTTTTTAAAATACAAAAAAATATAGAATATTTATCTCTCTCTAACATCAGTAGGATGCAATCCATCATGTGGATGTCGGAAAAAGTTGTGAAACATGAAGTTTCCATGAATTTTATACAATATGAGGAAATGTTAGTTGTTTTACTTTGTTATAAATAACGGGTCCGACATCTAACGTTTTTTTTTTTCAACTAGTGCTTATTTCGTGAGTGGTAACACTTAGCTCATGTCTGATTTGACAGATAATTAGTTTTATCCTTCCGCTGAACGAATATGGTTGTGTATACGCTTGAATAACGCTGCGAGCGATCGACGTACAGAAGATGCCGATTTTGCCAAAAAAATCATCTTTTCAGATGAAGCTCATTTTGATCTTGGCGGGTATGTAAACAAGCAAAATTGTCGCATTTGGGGCACAGAAAACCCGCACTCATATATTGAAAAGCCGATACACCCAAAACGAGTCACTGTTTGGTGCGGATTTTGGTCCAGAGGCATAATTGGGCCATTTTTCTTTCGAAAATGAGCAAGTGGCCGTTACAGTCAATGGCGATCGTTATCGGGCCATGTTGAACGAATTTTTGTTCACAAAAATTGAAGAGGAGGATATTGGCAACATTTGGTTTCAACAGGACGGCGCTACGTGCCACACAGCCGAAACTACACTCGATGTTTTGCGTGATGTTTTAAAAAAAAAGTTATTTGGCGCACCCTTTATATGATACTTGTATGTATTTGCAATGTATTTTATTTACGAATATTTCTGAAGTAAATTGATAAAAATATATACAAGTCAAGATGAATTTGAAAATTAACGTACATCTATCGCAGGGACGATGATTTGGGCAATATAAAATACGTTGGAAAATATGAAATTATAAAATTCTTAAAGACTGCAGATTTTGAATCATTCAAACTCTTGTTCCGATTTCAAAAGAGGGAGGACTAATTTAAGGTTTTATATTAATATATATTCTTATTTGTACCAGGTCCCGATGTAATACGTTTATGCAAATTGGAGGAATAAGAATCTTCTTCAGCAAAAATTTTCGAACGAGGATGTCATTGACGAAGAGATCGATTTGTTTTCATAACGTGTAAATGTAACGCATTTCCACTAGAAACAATTTTGCGAAACATCATTTATTGTCCATTAGAATAAATATTCCCTCTAATATTCCCAATGGTATCGTCAGGTATGTAAGCTGTGCAGCATACTGAATAAACTGTTAATCGAAATCATGAACGTGTAAGCAAATAATTTAATAAAATACAAGTATATATTTTACACTTGAGGAAAGTATACCAAGTGGTTGGTTTAATTACAGAATATACTTAATCTAAAGTCATTTTATATATTTATTGTAAGCACAAGGCGAAATTGATTTAAAAATGTGAAGTCTTTCAACGAAGTATAAGGCGTTATTCATTCAAAGACGTTTGAATTTCTGATTTAAAGATGATTAATGACATTAATTGTCGTACAAGATGTACATATTTTAATAGTCTTTTTCTTTGGAGCCAAATCAAAGAAAAAATCGTAAAAGTTAAGAAAATTTAACTTAACTTAAAAGACTAACTAACTGAAAGAACTAACATTTCCTTGTATTGTATATAATTCATGGATACTTCATGTTTCACGAACTTTTTCTGATGTCCACATGATGGATGCCATCGTACTGATATTACAGAGAAAAATATTCTATAAGTAATCTGAACATATTAATTTTAGTTTTAGAAACATTTGTTTTGTCCATTGTAACTGTGATATAAGTTCACAATTTTAAATGTAATTCGAATATTTTTTATATTTGATAATGTCGTAAAATTTCTGAAAATTTCAATATCTGAAACGATTAACAGTTATTTCAAAGTTATACCCAGCAAAATTTCTCATTACCAAATAATCCGACGAGTAAGCAAAGTTCGATAATGGTAAGTACTTATTATTTAGGCACTTTTCTCATTATTTTAACATGGGGATGTCATTGGAGGGAAGTACTTCCCAAAAGCATACAATAAAGTAGCATAATAAGTACTTATTTGTAGCATAGGCATACCACATAAATATGTGCTTATGTTTTCACGATTTTAAGTACTTGAATAACGCATTTGGAAAACTTGTTGAAAATAAATAAATCTTCTACAATAACCCACATATAGCCAAAATTGCATTATACTAAAATTTGCCAAAAATTATTTTGATAAAAAAATCACTTATTTCTGTTATTATTGGTAAGACATTATTAATAAGCCGAAAGTAATTCAGCGAATAATGAGATGTCATTATTTGGTAATGCAGGGAATAATGACAAGTACTCACCAAGATTTTGCTGGGTAATGAATAACAGCAATTAACAACAGAATTAAAAAAAATCGTTATGTGGTAGAATTTATCAAAAGGAATATTAATAAAATTTACATATGTAACTATTTTTTACGCATAAATTAAGACTTGTTCACAGCTAAATTTTTGTATCGCTTCGAAATTATTTAATATGACATATCGTTAGCAAAACATGCAAATATGCCAAGTCCAATTTCAAAAAGTTTTCAGATGGAAGAAAAAACTTTCTAACTGTTTCTATTTTATATAATGTTCTTTCTGCAAATACGCGAATTTTCTTTTATTTGTTCCGCTTAAATATGTTTTGCATTTTTGTGTGAACTTATCACTGTCAATGAGGGAAAACAACATAATGGCGTTTTCTTTTTCTAGATATCAATTTCATAAAATTGGATTTAGCATATTTGCATGTTTTGCTGGCGATATTCTATTTATTGCACAAAATAACTGTTTATTTGCAATTTACTTCTACAGAGGAAAAACATAATTGTTTTTCTAATTTGTCTTCCTCGGCTTTATTTTGTTCATTCTTGAATATATACACACATTTACGGACTTTCTGCATTAAACTCCGTTACTTTGAATTTCCGAAACAGATTTTATGACTCTTTTTGTTATCGCTGACTATCTCTGATTTGATTTCTTAACGCTACCGAGACCACAAATTTCAACTGATCGGGCTGAAAATTGTAGCTGTTTGTTTATACCTGGAATCCTTCACACGAACAACGTTAGTCATAGGTTCATGTTTTGGTTTAGCCCTCATCCAGAGGTCTTTCTAGATTTGACTTGGAACGCCACAAAAACCTCAAATTTCAACAAATTGGGCTGAAATTTGGTATAAAGAGTTTATTTGTGTCCGTTCATGCGATCCATGGTAGAGGGTATATAAGATTCGGCACGGCCGAACTTAATCCGTCTTTACTTGTTTAATCTACCCCTTTTTGTTTCATCATCGCCTGAGCAGCCAATCGATGTTTCCAGACAATTTATTGTCGACTGCCTGTTAAATATCATCGCCACAAAATTTGTTTTAAATGCGACTCATACTGCCGGTAGACGGCAACCGAAATTGTTGTATTAATGCACAAGTGCACGCATGAATCTCGCTACACAAGAACTGATTTCAAAAAATCCAAACAAGCTTTACTGTAACTCTCACTATTTGCACCCAAAGGGTCTAAATTGTCCTCTAGCAGAAATGATCTCTTAATATTAATCCTTAATACAACGATACCAAAAAGACAGGACTGAAAATTAAGGGTATATTTTCTTTAAAAACATGACACTAGAATTTCTACCACTTTAACGAAAAATCTTACAAACTATTAAAATGTGTACTTGAGTTAATGACAGTTGCACTACAGTCAATGATTATATATTTAATTTTATGACTTAACGGTTAGGTCAATATGACATAGTGTTATAGACATCTTATCATAGAAGTAAAGAATTTTACTTTAAACGAATGAAAATTTCTTTGATATCAAGTAAATTATTCTAAATGCAAAGAAATTTGTCCTTCCACAAAAGACAAATTAAATCTATGATTTAAGAGAAAACTTTTTTTAATTTCATATCAATATTTTTGTCAGTGTATATTATAACTTACACCTGTACGATGCTCGATTGTGTACTACGAAGGACTATGTAGAAGCTATATGAAATCAATATAAGGAACTGCTAATTTTCACCTAGGAGCTGTTAATTTTCACCTCATTCTGGCATTTACTGCTTCAAGACACATGGAATTTCGTTGGGTGACTACAATGCTTTGGTATCCGATTTCCAAGAAAAATCATATAATATACATATATCACATTCAATGGTGTTGAACTAAATGTGTATACGCCTTTTTTTCTGTGTCCATTCTTAGGAAAACATATCTTCTACAGATTAAATCTAAAACCAAGTTAATTTCCCAAAAAGTTGTATAAACAATTTCCTCTAAATATAGGAATATAAATTACACTGTCCAACAAATTAAGACTTTTTGATTGGAAAAGAATAGCGACCCTATAATTCTGAAATGGCATGTTGAGTAGATCATTTTTGCAGAATAAACTTATGTTCCAGCTGGTATGAGTATTTTTTTACAGTGTGACATTGTTTTAAATTTGTGGTCGAAGGGAGCATCATACTAAATAAAATGCCCACAAAATTTTTTAAACATTTAAAAAAAAGGATAGCGAGATCTTATCTTACCTATTTGTAACTGCTTATAAACATTTTTGCCAAAAATAGACTACATAGGTGGATATAAAATATTCTGACCCATATGTCAGAACAAAAATGATCTTTTAAGTCATATTCTAGGTTTATTCGAAAGATCAAACATTCTCATTACCTGATTCCATTCATTCATACCTCGCCCTTTCAACCCAATTTTCCACGACCTTGGTAACAGTTTCTGGTTCTATTTCACGATTAATATTCGCCTTAAGGGCCTGAATCGTTAATGGTTAATATCATTTAATTTGTAATAAAAACTCTTATATAAATTTCTGGTTTTATTCCTAGACGTTGAAGCAAGAGGTAGAAGACTTATTACAACCTCCACCATAGGATGGTGGAAATATTGGTCAGAGACCCCATTAAGTATATAAATTCTTAATCGTCGTAAAATTCAAAGTTGATTTAAGCATGTCCGTCTGTCGTAATCACGCAGCAATCTATTATAATTGACCTTGATGACAAACATTTGGAAAAGATACTTCTTATAGCTGCAGGTAACATTGGTTTGAAAATGTGCGGTCTTGTTTTTAATAATGTTTTAAATTAACAAGCCAAATCAAATCAAAAAATGAACCTATATTGTCAATTTTCAATCCCAAGTTACCTGCAGATATCAGACCGACGGACATGGCTCAATCGTCATAGAATTTTACGACGATTACGAATTCTATATATTCTTTATGGGGTCTTAGATCAATATTTATAGATGTTACAAACGAAGTGACAAAATGAATATACCCCCATCCTATGGTGGAGGGTATAAAAACACATAAAATTTAGAGAAATGTATGCAATCTTTATTTGAGTCGGTAAAACGGTCCATATAATACAATATTTAAAGATGATTTCATGTAAATGTTGACCGCGGCTGCGACTCAAATGGTTCACCCACAAAAAATAATCTAAAGGCGTTAATTCGCACGATATAAGCGGCCAATTAACCGGCACCAAAAGTGAAATGAACTATTTACCAAACCGAAATTCAATAAAAATAAATAAAATTAAATAATCCGCAAGCGTTGTTCATTTATAATTCGTTTCATTGTTAAATTATAGACCAAACTGAACATGTTTGACAGTAAATTGAGCCTTGACTAAAAAGAATGATGCAGAAGTTCTTATTTTTGGGGCTACTTCACGTCCAATTCTCAGAATTGTGTTCCAAATCAATGAGCTGACAAATGCTGTATTGTGTATTCGCTACCGTTTTCTGTTGTTTTTATGTTCCAGAACAAAATAAGTATTCGTGGTGGCGATGACCGTCGTTACTTAATTGTTCGTATATATGTATGTATATGATAATGTGATCTGTAAATACATATGGGTAGTTCTTTCTCAAGTGTCACAGGTCATAAATGAGATCTTTCTTAAATTCTCAGAAAATGTTGCCCTAGTATCTGGGAGAAATATCCCACAATATTAAAAAAATTAAATGAAAATTGAAGGCAGGGAAAAAATCGCCTGTAATGGGTTTTTGAAGTTAATTTAAATGCTACAAAGCATAAGAAATTAAAAAAAAAGAGAATATCATTTCTTAATTCCTTATCCGCGTACTTTCAATAAAAATACTAATTTTATCTAAAACAGTATATTTCGGTCACTTTTCGCGGAAATAAAAACATAAATTGAGATATCCCAGAATCGATCTAATTTTTCCTTAAATTTTTTATAAACAATTAAGAAAGTTTAGCCGGGTAAACCGACTTACGAATCCCCTCACCTTCAGTCCCAAAAAATATTCGTAAATTTATTCATTTTTTGTTTTAATTAAATTATTATCAATTTAAATTGCATTAATATAATCCATTTTTGTGGGAGGTACCAAAAGGGGGCGTAAATGACGCCCATTTTTCACTGGACTATAAATACTATAAAAGCATTACACTGTACAAAATTTCAAGTATTTTTTATTAAAGCTATAACCCGTTAACTTTTGGTGCAAAATGGTCTATTTGTGTTGGAGGTACTAAAAGGGGCCTGCCCACATTACTCATTTTTCTCGAGGTGATAGCTGCTAATAAACTAATACTACTAATAATATAGAAGCTATAAAAGAATAAACTTTTCACTAAATGTTAACCCTTTGTGGGGGAGGTACTAGAAGTAGTGGCTTCGAACATAGCCGGAGATAGAGAAAAATATTACCGCATACCAAATTTCAAGTCAATCGGTTACTCCTTTCGAAAGTTATCGTGCGCACCAGCCATCAGACAGACACACGGACGGACGGACATTGCTCAAATGACTTAAAATTACACAATACGGATTTCCGCTGAACATAACGGGTTTTCCAATAGGGACGATATGATTTTGAAGTGACGTTTCGGCCATTTGTAATATGTCATGATCTGTCATTTGTTTTTTATTGTATTCAGTAGTGTTTACCATTTCATCATGGGGCGAACGACGTTTACACATTATTCAGTTTTATTATCAAAATAATCGTTCTCCAGTTGCAACTTTTCGTGCGCTAAGACCATTTTTTTTAAATAAAAAAAAACACTTTCCATTCGACCTACGACATTGACACCCATGATCAATATTTTAGCTCTCCTTAAGATCTATCTTTTTGCCATTGACCGATTGTGGCTACGTGCCACACGGCAAATGAAACAATTGAATTGTTGCGAGAAAACTTTGGAGATTCGATTATTTCAAGAAATTGTGATATTGAATGGCCTCCAAGAAGTTGTGATTTAACACCATTAGACTATTTCTTGTGGGATTATTTGAAGACATTGGTTTTTCGAAATAAACCAGACTCTCTTCAAGCTTTACAAGTCAATATTGAACGTGCCATTCATGACATACGACTTGATTTAATGGAAAAGTGCTCGAAAATTGGATTAATCGAATTCGTTCCTGCAGAAGAATTCGCGGAGGCCATTTGAATGACGTTTTATTTAGAACTTAATTGTATCGATTGTACAAAGAAATCATATCACGCTTATTGGAAACGCCTATACTTAGGGTCGTAGGTCACTCCTTCGATGTGTTAAACTTTGGCTCGTAGCAAATGATATATACCCTCTTCTCCAAGGTGAGGGGATAAAAATGGTCCATATGTAAATCCGTTTGGTTCAGAAGTTACATTATAATAACTGAAAATCTTCACCAAATTACAAAGAGAAAACCCCATACCTACATTATTGCGCAGACATTTGGAAGTGCATTAAGAATGTAGGCTTTCATTTTGGTTCTGACGTCTGCTTTATGGCGGTGCAACACTCCACACCGTGGACTGGGCTGAGTGTGACAAATGCGATATTTTCGCATTTGCGGAATGTAATAATTTACAAACTAAATCAAAAGCCGTTCATACGGCTGCACCTATGCTATTTTTAGAAATTTTCCATAACTTTTCCGAAAAATTCAATTATTTTTGTACGTTGTTCGATTCATTATTAATTCCCCAAGTCTCCTTCACAAAATGTTGAAAAAAACAAAGAAAGAATAATAATTAAAAAAGTTATAATGAATTCTTTCACAACCGTAAAGAATTTAAATTGGTCAAATCGGCTCAGATTTACATATAGCCCCCATATACAGGGTTTTCCAACAAGAAGTGTTATTTTGAATCTCCCGGTATTTTGGTAGCTGTCACGTTTGAAGCTTTTATTCTTTGACATTTAACAAGTAGAAACTACACCATTACTAAAAATGGAACGATACACGATCATCGAACGATACAAAACGATCGAACAAAAAAACAATACGAACGATACAAAATCATCTTGACTGATGAGGCCCATTTCCACCTCGGGTTATTGTTGAGAAGCCTCTCCATCCTCAACGTGTGACTGTTTGGTGCGGTTTATGGTCCGGCGGGGTCATTGGACCTTAATTTTTCGAAAATGAGGTTGGATCAACAGTTACGGTGAATGGATTGCGCAATCGAGAGATGATTAATGTTTTTTATGGTCGGAGTTGGATGGTATTAATCTTGACAAGGTTTACTTTCAACAAGACGGCGCTACGTGCCACACAAGCAACGAAACCATTGCTCTGTTACGGGAAAAGTTTCCGGACCGTGTTATCTCTCGAAGAGGTGATCACAATTGGCCACCGAGATCTTGTGATTTAACACCTTGCGACTTCTTCCTTTGGGGCCTAGAGAAAGATAAGGTCTACGCCAACATAGAATTCGTGAGGCTATCGAGGACATAGGGCAGCCACTTTGCGATTTGGTTATGGAAAATTTCATGAAAAGGATATGGTCCTGTAAGCGTGGCCGTGGTGGCCATTTGGCTGATGTTGTTTTTCATTATTAACGGCATACCTTGCTCTTTATTATGAAATAAAAATCCGATCATTTATCTCAAAAAATGACATTATACTTTGAATACCAAAATAACACCTCTTGTTGGAAAACCCTTTACATATAGGTTCCTTCCGATTTAACCTTTCAGCGATACAGAATCTATATTTGACTACGATTAACTGGTGCGTATTTTCATTTAATATTCATATTGATGTTCTTCTCATTGCAATGGGTGTAAAGAAAATTTATCAACATTGTTACCCTTGCAATTTTAAAAGTCCTGTGAAAAAGACAAACGATCATAAAATAAGGAAGTTAGTACCATATTGGCCATATTTTCCATTGTATACAATTTCTTTCGTGGAAGGGTCCTCAATATATTATCCAGACTGTTGAATTTAAATAATTATTATTAACCGTTAATAATAGAATAGCTGAAAGTTTAATATGTGTTGTGTCAGTTAGTGTTATGTAACTTGATTTTTTTTCAGATTTGTAAACCCACTCTGGAACGATCGTAGTAAGAATACATCGTTTTAATGCCCTTGAGTTTCAGAAACTTGTTCTTGGAAATTTTGGTAAAATGGTAATCATGGAAATTTTTAAAAACATAATAAATTCTTCTTTTTCTAAGATTGAATGTGTTTAGGAAAATTAATCCGCGTACTCTACTGGTACGATATCCAATTTGTAATATGTCATGATCTGTCATTCGTTTTTCATTGCATTCAGTAGTGTTTACAATTTCATCATGGAGAGAAATACGCAAGAACAACGTTTACAAGTTATTCAAATTTATAATCAAAATAATCGTTCTCCAATTGCAACTTTTCGTGCACTAAGCCATTTTTAAATAAAAAAAAGCACTTTCCAGTCGACCTATGACCTTGACACCCATGAACAATATTTTAGCTCTCATTGAGAGCTATCTGTTTGCCATTGACCGATTGTGGCTACGTGCCACACGGCAGATTAAACAATTGAATTGTTGCGAGAAAACTTTGGAGATTGAATTATTTCAAGAAATTTTGATATTGAATGGCCTCCATTTGTGAGGCCATTCGACATACGACTTGATTTAGTGGAAAAAGTGCTCGAAAATTGGGTTCATCGAATTCGTTCCTGCAGAAGAAGTCATGGAGGCCATTTGAATGACGTTTTATTTAGAACTTAATTGTATCGATTGTACTTTACGTTAAATAAAAAACTTTCGAATTTCCTTAACAATAAGTGTGTTTTTTCAAAAAAATAATATCACTCTTATTGGAAAACCCTTTATATAGCTTTAAACCGATTCTGCACGGAGTTATTTTTTACAAATTTAAAATATAACGCTGATTTTCGTTTCCAAAAATCAAACAATTGTTACTTCTATCATTAGCAAGTGCTACAAGAAGATAATATTTTTTTTAGATAATTATTTTTTTTTGCTTTTATTTATGTAGCTCCGGCCAGATGTCTCACTGTTTTATTTGATTTATTTTCCATTGATCCTCCTGTTTAGTTTTTTATTGGATTTGGAGATGATTTATGAGAGGCGTATTTGGTGTTCTATTAATAGTTGGCGCAAGATACTCGTATTAGCGCCAGTATTTACCACAGATAGATTAGGGTCTATATCTACATCACCGGAGGAAACGCCTAAAATAAAAAACAGGCAAAAGAAGCGATATGTTCGGCCATGCCGAATCGTATATGTATACCCTCCACCATGGGTCGCATGTGAATGGTTTCGGTCCAGGGTTACCGTACGCCCTCCTTTCGGAAGTTAGCTCGAATTTTTGTTTTAAATTTGGCTATTTTTAGTCAAATATCCAAGCAAAACGCATTTTTGCAAGCAGATTTCAATACAAAGAAAACGTGTGGAGCTCCGAAGTGACCCACAAAATTCCAAAAATATGCTCAGTGGCACAACGGGCCTTATGACCTCGCAAAAAGCCCCAAGGCCCACATATAGGCGATGTGGTACTCAAATGAAAGAAATATTCACACGATTAATAAAAGAAAAAAATTCAGTGGCAACCAGGTCCTAAAGTTTGGAGTGAATCAATGTTTAAATTTTGAATATTTCAGGCCTTAAATATTTTAAATTATTGATTTTTAAATTTTGTGTGGTTTTGGACCTCCTGGGATTTTTTGGGAGATCCAAATTTTAAGGTCCCATACGCCATTGGATTATTTCGAAAGAAGAATTTCCTTTCATCTTAGTACCATCGTTTATATATGCACCATGGACCTTCTTTAAGGCCCTAGGGTTCAAGATCATTGGGCCACTGTGCATATTTTTGCATTTTGGGAGACATTTCGGATGTTTTAGTGTTTTCTTGGTTTTAAAATGTGCCCGCAAAAGTGGAAAGTTGACTATAAATACCAAAACTTCGAAGGGCCATAAAGCCAATTTCGAGCTAACTTTGCAAAACCCTTTGGAGGTTTTGATATACTAGTGGTGTACTATAATTTCCAATGGGTTTCGTTCGGGAAATATTTTCTTGTTGCACAGTGTACTGAACCTCAAGCTGAAGTATACTTTCAACTACTGAATGTTTGTTAGTTTTTTTTTTTCGCTATACCAGCACAAACAACATTGATTAACGCTCAGTGGACAGATGAAAGAAACCGTCTACAAGTTGATTCCACACACGCTGTAAAAAATAGTTTCTGTAGAATATTGTGCCAAACATATTCTGCTTGAAATATGCAAATGTTTAGAGTACACTCTAAATATATTATATTGACTGATTGACTGACTCTGATCATCGCCCAGACCAAAATGCTGAATGTAGAATCTTCAAATTTGGTGGGAGGGTAGCCCTTGGGATGTAGACGAGCAATAAGACGGGATTCTTCGAAATTCGTATTATTACCCGCACAATTGGGCAAAAAGGGATAAATATGATACCACCGCCAAATCTAAACGGAATGAGCTAGAATCGTGACAGAAATTGACTGGATTTTTTAAAATCCGAACATTTACCCGCACAATGGGGCAAAAATGCGATAAATGTGGTACAACAGCCAAATCCAAATAACAAGAGTTAGAATCGTGAAATTTGCTGTTAGAGTAGCTCTTGGGACGTAAACTAGAATAAGGAGCGATTTTTTGAAAATTTTAGAGGCACAGTGGGACAGAAAGGGATAAATATGGTACCACCGCCAGCTTTAACGTCTAGAATTAGAATGGTGAAAATTGAAGCGTGGGATGTCCTCAGGACAACGGATCGGGATAGTCAGCATTTTTTTGTAATCGTACTATTCGGGGCACAGTGGAGCAAAAAGTGTAAAATACAGGGTACAGTGGTTTAAAAATGTTAGATATGGTCCGATGGTTGTAGGGTAGCTTTAGTAACATAAACTAGAGATCGGAAGTGATTTTTGGAAATTCTAGCTTTAAGAGGCACAGTGGGGCAAAACGGGTTAATTATGATACATTGGGGCAAAAATTAATCAATCTGGCAAAATTGGAACTTATGCTTGAGATGTGAAGAGCACAGTGGGTCAACAACATTAAATATTGTATAGTGGACAAAAATGGTACAGTGGATAAAATGTATTTAAATATGGTACAGTGGGCGTTAAGGATTAAGTATGGTAGAGTTGGGTACGGTGAGACAAAAAGTGTTAAATATGGTACAGTGAGACAAAAAGTGTTACATATGGTACAGTGAGACAAAAAGGGTTAAATATGGCACAGTTGGACAAAATGGATTAAATACGGTACAGTGGGGCATAAATGTATTAACTATGATACAGTGGGGGAAAAAAGGATTAAATATGGAACAGTGTGACAAAAATTGTTAACTATGGTACAGTGGGTCAAAAAGGTGTTAAATATGATACAGTGGGGCAAAAAGTGTTAAATATGTTACAGTGAGGCAAAGGGTTTAATATTGCACAATGGGACAAAAAAGGGTTAACCATAGTACAGCGGGGAAAATAGTTAATAATGGTAAAGTGGGGCAAAAAGCGTTACCTCGGAAACAGTGAGGCAAAATGTGTTAATTATGGTACAGTGGGACAAAAATGATTAAATATTGTACAATGTAAAAAAATATTGACTATTGTACAGTGGGTCAAAATGGTTAAATATGGTACAGTGGGGAAAATGGTTAAAAATGGTACAGTAAGACAAAAATGGTTAAATATGGTACTGTAGTACAAAAAGGTGTTAAATATGATTCTGTGTGCAAAAAGCGTTACATATTGGGCAAAAACATGAAACATAAATATGAGTTAAGAAGTCCCACTTAAGCCAGTGGTTCGGCCTGTTGTGCGCTCCTTATTTATGATCTTTTTATACCTCTCGAGTTACAGAAAATCGGTACTAGACACGAATTTTCTCGGTATCTTCCAGTCATATTCTCTGAGATGAATCAAGTCTGGTAATATGTCGGAAATATGTCGGACCCGAAATGTTGGGATCTTGCATGTGTGAAAAGCGGGCAGTGACAAGAAAATGTTCCATCGTTTCGATGTTTTCTCTGCATGTCCTGCATTCGTCGTTCCCTGCTAGTCCTATGCGATGAAGATGTGCTTGCAAGCTTGAGTGACCCGTTAGAACACTTATCATCTTACTAATATCGATCTTGTTTAGTTTCAGAAGGCTTCTTGTTTACTTTACTTTTCTCTAAGACGAGGGGATGAACAAATTTTGTTTCGAATGGCAGAAGGAAATATTATACATTCCTTAGAGAAAAAGTAAAGATATATAAAAATTGTGAATTTTGAAGATTTCAAAGAAAGCGCAATCATTTGGCAAGAGGCGTGATATACATAGCAGGACCCTCGCACATAATTCCGAATTATCTTGGGAATATAAAAGGCATAGCGAAGGACTTAAAATTTGAGTTCGATATATTTATCATCCAGCTACAAGTTCAATCTCAAATGAAGCTGTAAGCATTCAAGGAATTAACCCATAACAACGAAAATTCAATAAATTATACAACTGGCTATGCAAACAATTACGTATGCGAAAACTCAAAATTATCCCAAATAAATCAGGACCTTTAATCGTTTCAAAGACACACGCTAAAAAGAAGTAAAAAAAAGTTCGGCCATGCCGAATCTTATATGGATTGCATTCAATTATATTACTGGAAAAATCTTTGGGTATGGAGCAAATCATGAAACGATCCTTTTTGTTTAAGCAAGTTATTAAAAAACCAGTAAGGAAAGGCAGAAAGTCGGGCGAAAATGGGCATTGCGATAAGAATTTGGCAGTGTTCATATATGTAATAAGAAAACTCTCTCTGCCAAATTTCGTACTGATCTGATACAAAATACAACTTCTAAAAATGATACAACTTAAAAAATGATGATAAGTGATGTCCATTTTCTGCTTCGCACATACGTGCTCTTTTTAGCTTATTTTCCATAACTTTTCGCAAAATTTAGGAAAAATTCAATTGTTTTTGTACGTTGGTCGACTCATAATTAATTTCCCAAGTCTCCGTCACAAAATGCTGGAAAAAAAACAAAGAAAGAATAATAGTTAAAAAAGTTATAAAGAATTCAAACCATATAGATCATTCTGCGCTTAGGATGGGGAGTATATCCACCATAGGATGGGGGGTATATTCATTTTGTCACTCCGTTTGTAATACGTCTAAATATTGATACAAGTCCCCATAAAGTATATATATTCTTAATCGTCTTTAAATTCTAAGACGATTTAGCCATGTCCGTCTCTCCGTCCGTCTGTTGTAATCACGCTACAATCTATTATACTTGAGCTAGGTGGCTGAAATTTGGTACAGATACTTCTTATAGCTGCAGGTAACTTGAGATTGAAAATGGGCGATATCGGTATAGCTCTCATATATAGCATCTAACTTATCGTGATTGCTACTATTTTTTTGTGTTTTTCGGTGTTATTTTTTTTATGTTTGAGTTATTTTGTGAGGTCACATGCTATCCATGGTGGAGGGTATATAAGATTCGGCATGGCCGAACTTAACGCTTTTACTTGTTTATTATTTGTACTGTCATCATTACAATTTTAAAATTAATTTTAATAATAATATAGCTTGAGATTTTACTAAAAGTATTGCAACAAATTATATCTTTTTTTCGTAGAGAAGTCGGTCTAATTATGGTTTTCGAATTAAAAATTAAAACAGCAAATCTTAGACACTGAATGGCAGGTGGGGTAAAAATAAAATATCGTTTAAGGGTATACTTTGACACAAACTTTGCAAAATTTCACACAAACATACTACTTTTTTTTTATTATTCGATCTGTTTTCATAGAACAAATTTTTTTGCACTTAGTTAGGCTCAAGATCGTAATGGTACAAAAAGGGCGATCGAGATGAAAAATGTTGTCAAGGTGATCACATTTTGTATTTGTGGTTTACAAGATTCATACACTGAGGGAAAAAAGACGTTGCAAAATCAACATCGTTTTTGGGAATTTATCCCCCTAACGTGCATGAAAAATCATCCCCTATTCGTTCATTAATTATCACCGAAAAAGTGGTGATTTTTTCTTCAGCCTTGCATTTTCTATTGTCGCCGTAAGGTGGATGCTTTTTGTACGGCTTTGTATTGTCCATTGGATTTGTTGTCTGTTCCTAGAGAAAGAAACCACGAGGTAATTTGTGATCTATATAGATATAATATCCAGTTCGAAATTGTGGATGATTCTGTGGGCTGTGGAGTGAGAAGGATAATGTGATTGAAAAATCCAGTGATGTATTCTTATTGCAGACATTTCAGAGGCAATACTGTGTAGCAATTCGTATACGAGGTATGTTCAAAACATATCGCGAATTTTTAATTTCCGCGGGCTACGTGTATTTGATTTTTGATATTTTTTAGCGTTATCTTGGCGCTCATGTCCCTTACTTATGCTGACAAGGTCAGCCATTTTGAATGTTTAGTTAATTTTTGACAGCTGTTGTGCTTGGATGTGTTTTAACTTGTCTTCGATTTTTATCTATTTCAGAAAATGGATCAAAGAATCTGCATCAAATTTTGTGTGAAAAACAAAATAAAGTGCGCTGACGCATTCCGAATGTTGACTGTGGCATATGATGAAGCTACCTTAGACCAAAGCAACGTTTATCGGTCGTACAAAATGTTCTTAGAGGGCCTAGAAGATGCGAAGGACGAACAGCGTGCCGGACGCCCGAGTTCGGTCGAACGTAAAGGTTTTTCTCACAGTTTTCTTTGATTGCAGGGGCGTGGTGCATTATGAGTTCTTGCCACAGGGTAAGCAATCCGCCAAAAACGCCCGGATTTGTGGAAGAATAAAAACTGACTTTTGCGCCATGATAACGCCCCTGCACACACATGGTTGCTTGTGCTCGAATATTTGGCCAAAAACAACACAGTAATGGTGCCGCAGCCACCGTATTCCCCTGACCTAGCCCCCTGTGACTATTTTTTGTTCCCAAAACTGAAAAAGCTCATGAAAGGACGACGCTACGCCACGATAGAGGAGATAAAGACGGCATCGAAGGAGGAGCTGAAAAAGATCACAAAAAATGATTATTTGAAGTGCTTCGAGTATTGGAAAAAACGTTGGCAGAAGTGTATAATATCCGAAGGGATTTACTTTGAAGGGGAAAAAGAATAAATAAATACTTTTTGAAAAAAAATACAAAATTCTCGATATTTTTTGAACATACTGTGTATGTGTTTTGTTTAGGCATGGTTTGATAAATATGCAAATACATATATATAATTTTTTAAGTTTTAATTTTCAAGTTTTATTTACTTATAAAATTAATTAATATACATTTATTATAATTAATGCTGTTTAACTTGTTTTATATATCGGGTGGAGATAGAATAGAAAGTAATTCCCGAAGCGTGCTTTAGTCGTCCCCAGCACGTGCTTAATCAACCCCAGCACATGCTTTTAACAATCCTCAGTTGGTGTCTATTTTGCAACGAAGCGTTTTTGATTTTTAATGCTTTATTCATGCACCGCCTTGCTTAGATTTGTCACATATGGGGTTGGTTCATTATAATCAACGAATGTGCTCTGATTAAGCTCGTATGTGATTTGTTTTTCGCTGGTTGTATACGAAACAAATGATATGGCAACTTCTCCAATGTCGAATGCGACATTCGTACGCATTCAAAATGAAAAAAACATATGCCAAGACATTATTTCATTTTGACCAAAGGCGAAACTTATAACTCTTGATTAGCACTATAATTGGTGCTAAGGTTGATTTTGGCCAATTGTTCTTTTTCAAGATAATTACAAAAAACCAAGCCATTCGCACGCGAAAAAAATAGAAGTCGCTTTCAAAGCACACCAATCAAACACTGATTTCAGCGAAACCTGAAGGAATATTTTAATGCGACTAATTTTAAAATGTCATGGATTCATGTGTCTTAATAATGTTTTGTATTTTATCTAAAAATATTAAGTAGTTTATTTTTTATTTAATTTTAATCACATTCGCACGCGACATTTCGCTTGCGACATTTTATTCCATCGTTCTTTATACCCTCACTTTAGTGTGACGAGGGTATATATCATTTGCTACGAAAAAAAGTGTAACACATCGAAGGAGTGATCTGAGACCCTAAGTATGTTCGGCAGATATTCGTTTTGGGTCATTTTAAGTCGAATGAGCAATGTCCGTCCGTCTGTCTGTCTGTCTGTCTGTCTGTCTGTCTGTCTGCCTGTCTGTCTGTCTGTGTGTCTGCTGGCTGGTGCGCACGATAACTCTCGAAAGGATTAACCGATTGACTTCAAATTTCGTATGTGGTAATATTTTTTTCTATCTCCGGCTAAGTTCGAAGATGGGCCATATTGGTCCACTCCTTCTGGTACCTCCCCCACAAAGGGTTAAAATGTTGTGAAATATTGTTTCTTTAATAACTGCTATTAAACGTATTCGAATCTTCTGAAATTCCACACATAGTATTAGTTTGTTAGTCGCTATCAACTCGAGGAAAATGGGCGAAATTGCCACGCCCCTTTTGGTACCTCCCACACAAATGCACCATTTTGCACTGAAAGTTAAAAGCTTATAACATTAATACCAGTGTTAAGAAATACTTGCAATTTTGTACAGTGTAATGCTTTTATAGTGCCTACAGTCCAGTGAAAAATGGGCGTTATTGCCGCGCCCCTTTCGGTACCTCCCACACAAATGCACCATTTTGCACTGAAAGTTAAAAACTTATAACATTAATACCAGTGTATAAAAATACTTGAAATTTTGTACAGCGTAATGTTTTTATAGTGCCTACAGTCCGTTGAAAAATGGGCGTTATTATCACGCCCCTTTTGGTACCTCTCCCACAAAGGTACCATTTTGCACCAAAAATTAACAGTTTATAACATTAATATCAGTGTTTACAATTACTTGCAGTTTTGTACAGTGTAATTTTATAATGCCTATAGTCCAGGGAAAAATGAGCGTTATCACCACGCCCCTTTTTGTACCTCCCACACAAAATGGCCAAATTATACCACAATTTAATATCTCAACGTTAATATACCAGTCCATATAAACTGTTATAATTCGGCACAGTGCAATGTATTTAATGTATCTACTATTCAGCGAAATATAGGTGTATTTCTTAAACCCCTTCTGGTACCTCCCACAAAAATTTACAGAATAATTTGTGTAATATTCATATTACATTACTCACAAAGTGAGGGTATACCTTAGTCGGTTTACCCGACTGAAACTTTCTTACTTGTTTTATGTTTATTTTTTTACTTTTTGTACAACTAGACATCCAAAGGTTAATTATAAATGGTTTTTAATATATTCAATATATTTATTTTCACAACAAAAATTATTTTTCTTATATCCCTTAAATATAAATCAGGATTTAAAAGAGAGACCATTAATCAGAACATAACATGCTATACAAATGTTTAAAACATAAATTTTGCAATTATTCAAATTTGCACTCAAATATTTTAAAATGTGTTATGAATAAATGTAGTTTTTGGGAAAATTAGTTAAATTTGATAGACATAAGAAATAGCAAAACAACATACTTTTATAGAGTTTCAATTTTTTGGCTGCGATTTCAAATGTGAAATATAATAGGATTTCTTTTTTAAATATTTTGGAAAAAGAAGCTGCAATATTTGTCTTTTATATTTTCGGAATACGTTGAAAAGTTTCTAATCCATTTGAAAGAATTCACAGTTCTGTGTGCTTGATTGTCAATAAAATATTAACACAAAAATTAAATTAATATAGCGAAGTAATGGAGCACTACGTGTAAACCACGGAATATAATATAATACTGCTTCACACAGAGATGGAGTTCAATGAGTTCAGATACAGAAAATAGATGTCGCATGTCTGAGTTCCAATATCAAATATTTGGCCAATTTTCCGACTTTTCAGCCCATTGTGCAATGAAATGTTTACAAAATTACTAAGTCCACAGTTTATAAGTACTTAATTTTCATATCTTCTTTTTTTAGAAAAAGTAACTATGTCCTAACAGTGAGACCACTGCATATGTTTGAAGCGGGAAGAGACGAAATGTAGCGAAAAAATTTTCCTTTTATTTGTTTTATTTCTCTTTTATGAACAGAAAGTAGCAAACGCTTCAGTGAACATATATCGGGAATGCAGACATTGATGCAGACCATGGGTACAAGGGAAGGCAGTGGAGAAATATTAAAAATAAACGACTGAATTTGGCCTCCATTGGTTTCGGCCGTGGCCCTCACCTTTTTATCTAAAAATAAGCTGGTTTCACTTTAAACGTTCAACATTATTCAAATTGCAAAAATGTAGGCAAATCCTTTTAGCTTAAAACTTTCAACCGTACAATCGATGGTGCGCGTGTATGTTTGTGTGTGTGTGTGGGGACGTACGGACACCCAATGTAGAGGAATTCTATTCTGTTCTCCAGGTTAATTGGAAGTTTGCAACACTGTATAAATAACAAAAAGAAAAACAATTTCATTTGTTTGACAAGTCATTTGCATCTTTAAATTACATATTTTGACAAAACAAAGAATAGCATTTTCCTACTGATCATTTCGCGCAATTACCAATTACCGTAGATTGTAATGTTTCTGACAAATTTCAATCGATGAGATTTCCAGGAATTCTGAACTTACATTGTTTATTTTAAAAATGTAACAGACGTATCCACTGTTGTTAAATCATTTTGGAAAATTGGTCTTTTTGTGCGGATGATTTGACAAAATTACCACCGCTTCGCTGCCACTGATGTGTTCCAAGATGAATCTGTGTCGCAGGAGATGGAGTCGAGTAAATATTTGCATATTTTAGACTAACAATGTGATGATTTTCCTAATTTTATATATTTTCTTTTCTTTTTTTGGTTTTTGAAATGTTCATCCGTTTTTTTAAATTTCGAGGTAAACGATGCATATACATACATAGACACACGCACACACCTATTACAAGTGTATGTAAGAAGGGCTGTGTGTTTTTGTTTTGTTTGAACACTCGGTATAAGGTACAAGAGTATTTGTTGTTGCTGCCGCTTCCATTTAATTAATTTAAATATTCTTGTACTTCGGCTTTTTATCTAACGACAAATATTTTTATTTGCCGAACAAACAATTGTGTAGAGACTGCGATTACACAGATTTAATATTTAATTTAGATTTTGCTTTTATGGTTTTCATTCAACATTTCATTCTCTTTAATTTTGTTAATTGTTAATGCTTCTCCGTTTTACATATTTCTATTAGACTTGATAGTTACGCAGTCAGTCAGTCGGTCAAGTAAGTCAGTTGGTTGTTTACTTCTGTTGCATATGAATAACGTATTTTGCAACGACGAAACTCATTGATTTGGCGGCACAACGCGACGCGGCGATGGCGGCACTCTCGTCGCTTACAAGGAAGAATAGCGTCAACAACATCTCAATCTACTACGCTACTGCGACTACACAACACGACTCGGCGTATACGCAACTTCCGTTACATGTTTCGTACGGTCGAGATAACAGGCGGCGACTGAATGGCGAATAGGTTTCCATACAGCGACTAGGTTAGGTGTTTACGTCGTACGAACGTTATTCCATAGCCGGCAGCGTTAGGTAGCTGCAGCCAGCAACATGTGGACGCTTGTGTCAACAGTTGGCGAAAGCTTTCTGTTAATGTGGCACAACGCCAACCACAACGTAAAGCTTTGTTAACAGACACAAAGTTCTGGCTGTTAACAACATCTTACGGGTGTACCGAACACAATTACAGTTTTTGGGTTTTGGGTTTTGTGCCAAAATTGGTAAGACATAAGCCGACCATTTATGTCCTATTTTAACTGCTAGTTTCACTGTGAACTGAGATCACACGCCCGTACAGTTTATCCCTCAGCATTGCCATGGCTCGCTGTACTTCATCAGCGGAAGTAGTTATTAAAAACAAGTAAGAATGGTTGTTGCAGGATGAGGCAAAGAACTGGACAAAAAACTGCGAGCAGTCGCTTAATGTACTGCTCGACACACATTTCCCGGGGAACTCACCAGCAGAACCCGAAGATCAGCAGGACCAACAAGAATGCGAATGGACTGCGAGCGGCTGAGAGATCCAGCATAAGCTGGGCAATTAACAGCTTTGACCCCTTCAAGTCACGTGGACCAGACGGCATAACTCCATCAGAAATGCAGAAAATGTCAAACATTATCCCCTGGCTGGAGAAAATTTATGTAGGCTGTATCTGGCTTTCATACATCCTGAATCGATGGAGGGACACCAAAGTGGTATTCATACCAGAGAATGAAGCCGAGGCAAAATTGGCGGCCGCCATTGAAGATTATAGATCGGCGGCGGCGGCTTGATGGCTTAGCCGACATAAAATTGACATACGGCGGCTCTGTGATAATCCTTTTTACATTTAAAATAATGGTTGAAAAGTTAAGCTCTGGCATATATTCATAAATAATGGATGTTTTTAAGTTAATTGTAAGATATTGTGAGGTGAAAAAAGTAACAGCGTTATGTTCGGCCATGTGGAATCTTATATACCCTCCAGCATGAATTGCATTCAATTCTATTACTGAAAGATTTTTGGATATGGAGCAATTCATGGAACGATATTTTTGTTTAAGCAATTTATTGAAAAAACGAACGCTACAGTTTTTAGCCAAATTTTAGGCCTCTTTAGCCAAACTCTTAATCTAAAAAAATGGTATTTATGGCTTAAATTAGAATATTTGTGGGCTACCTCTACACGGGGACTACAACAAAATATAAACTGATTTGTATAAATTTCATTGACATGAATTCTTGCCAAAATATAAGTAGAATACAAACTGAAAAGTTTCAGCAAAATTGCTTTAAATATGTGGTGTTTATGGCTTAAGCAAGCCTTTTTTGGAGCGACATCTATAGGTGGACTATAACAAAATATGAACCGATTTAAAAAAATTTTACTGTGATAAATTCTTGCCTAAGCAAAATAAAAACTGCAAGGAATCAGTTAAAATGCTTTAAAATGTGGTATTTATGGCTTAAATACGTATATTTTGGACTGTAGCGTAATTTCATAGACAGACAGACGGACATGGCTAAATCGTCTTAGAATTTCACGACGATCAAGAATATATATACTTTATAGGGTCGCAGATCATATTTCAAGGTGTTGCACATAGAATGACGAAGTAAGTATACCCGCTGTGGTGACGGGTATACAATTATAAGTCATAAAATTGACGCTAGGCGGCTCTATGATATACTCGATTTTCAAAGTATGCTAAGTCGAAACTGGTTGTTTTCAGGATCGTCGTTTTAGTGAAATTTTAAATTTGTGTAGAATTACCTTGTAATTTGTTTTGAGCTAAACTTCATTGAATTGATGGTTTTGGCTGAAGACAATTTAGAATATTTAGAAATGCAATCTTCAGTATAACGTACCAATCGACATAGCATTCTTTACAATGGAGGCATTAATTTATATGGAGTATTACAATTCTGTAATAGTCCATTGTTTTTTTTTTCCGAAAATATTCGTTTTTCCATGTGTACGTAATCTAATAATAAATGAAAAAGCTTATTATTTCCTTTAAAAATAGTTTTTATAATTATTTTTCTATTACTATAAATATTGTCAGTTTTAATACATGTTAAGCTCCCTCTTGTGACAATAAACGAATCAAAACGAAAATCACTTTCCATATCGTCCCCCAAGAAATGAAAAGGGTATAATTTGTTTGTCGTTTAGAAAAAATCATATTTGAATTTTTTGTGATATTGAAACTCTATATATCGGCACGTAGGCTTTTATTAATGAACAATCAATTTCAAACACCAAATAACCCAATTTGTGGAAGTAGAATTTCCCCAAATTGTTCTAGATATACATACAGCCAATTGCGTATATACAACCAATTGCGTAGATTATTAAAATGCAATAAAAAATAATAGTGTTTATGTGTACACTCTATTCTTCTATTGAGGGGACGATATATCTGTTATATGGTTATTTGCTTATCAAAAATGTAAATTGTATCTATCCATATTTTAAGTTTTTCTATGGAACGGCGGCTGTGTCTCAGCCGATGTTAGTCGCAAAGATCGGCGGCGGCTTCGGCTGGTGAAAAAAGGTCGGCGGCGGCTAAAATCGGCGGCTTCATACTCTGCTCAGTAATGGCTGACATTATTATTGGTAACCGTTGTAAAAAGATTCGGTTTATATGCCTGCCAAACGCTATAGGTAATAGGACATTGCTAGGAATAGATTTTTTAAAAGAATGTGGAATCGTGATGGATATGGCACAGCAAACATGGCACTTCAAGGACAGTCCAATGCTTAAGAACCCATTTAAAGCACATTCCTCTCGAATTGATATAGCAATGGTTGAAAAGGTGAACGTAAAACCAGATGATGTTAATGAATTTTTATCTTGGTTCGAGAAGGGGAACAATGAGTATTCTCCTGGTGGAATCAATAAAATATTCGGAAATTCTATTCCAGAAGATAGTGAAACTCCCAATACAACAGATTTGTTTCCTCCTTTGAAAAGAACCAACTATGAAAGCTTCGGTGATGAAATATTTACATCCTTAGAAACAGGGACGTATCCAGGGGGGACCAAACAGCCACACATTTCTGCTGGAAGTGAAATAATTGACATATTTCTTTCAAAAATTCGAAGATTACATTTTAAACTCTTACGTATTTTATTATAAAAAGTTTTAATGATCACGTACTAAAGTACATATTCATATTTAGGAATAAAATTCGAATGAAAAACTAAGGAACTTAACTTCCCTTACCTACACAATAAACGCAACTTTTTAATTGTTTATCTTTGTTATGAAAAAAGGTAAAACTGGTGGAAATGAACTCATTTCAAACACACCATACAGGCTATCTCCACGGATGAATGTCATACAATATGTTACAGAAAGGAATTATAGCGGAAGTTGAATCGCCTTGGGCATTTCCAGTACTTCTATTGCCTAAAAAGACGGATATATAAGGTCGTGTGTCGATTACCGTCGCCTAAACGCTATCAATACAACAGATACATATCCGCTTCCACGAATTGATGACCTATTTCATTCAGCCAAAACAACGTCATTTATGTCAACTCTTGATCTTCGAATCGGATATTTGCAAATAAAAGTAGCAGAAAACGACAACATCAAAACAGCTTTTCAACGCCCTTTGGAATATATGTATTTAATCGCATGCCATTTGGATTAAAAAACGCGCCAGCTACTTTTCAACGCCTAATTGATAAATTTAAAACCGGTTTGCCCGATATTTTAATCCTGGCATACCTCGACGACATAATTATATGTTCAAAGAACTACCAAACACACATCGCGGACTTAAAACAAACATTTAAAAGATTAAAATTGTTCGATTTTCATCTACATAGAGAGAAATGCTTCTTTTGCAAACCGGAAGTTAAATATCTCGGTCACATTCTTACAAGAAATGGTGTAGAAGTTGAGTCAGAAAAAACTGCTGCCATAAATCGACGTCCAAACCCTAGAAATGTTAAGGAAGTCCTATCGTTCATGCAGATATGCTCCTGGTATAGGCGCTTTATTTCCTCCTTTGCAAACATCGCAAAACCATTGTCAGACTTGTTAAAGAAGAATGCAGTTTGGCAATGGGGCGAAAAACAAACACATGCATTCAATAACCTGAAGCAATTGCTAACCTCTCCTCCAATTCTGCAGCAAGTAGACGAAAATTTACCACTTTTGATGCGAGTAACTATGCTTTAGGGGCTGTTTTACTCCAGGGGGAGAAGGAGACTGAAAGAACCATTGAATATGCCAGTCGTTTATTGTTACCAGCAGAAAGAAACTACTCAACCACCGAGCGGGAAGCGCTTGCTGTAGTTTGGGCCGTGCAAAAGTTCAGAGGTTATATCGAAGGTTCTGAAGTATTAGTCCTGACAGATTACCAGCCGTTAAAGAGGTTATTCAGCTTAAAAAGCCCAACAGGTCGTCTTGCAAGGTGGTCCTTATTGTTGCAAATATTCAATATAAAAATATCCTACACCCCAGGTCGTCAAAACAGTGTAGCTGATACATTGTCACGTCCTCCATGTCATCGCCGGTCAATCAATGATATAAAATGTGAATGTTGCTCAGTCCATATAGATTTTCCACGGAAAGGGGCTGAAGAATTCCGGAGATCGCAAATGAAAGACCTTGAATTACAATCTATAATAGCATCGA
This sequence comes from Eudasyphora cyanicolor, assembly GCA_963930755.1. Taxonomy (NCBI): domain Eukaryota; kingdom Metazoa; phylum Arthropoda; class Insecta; order Diptera; family Muscidae; genus Eudasyphora; species Eudasyphora cyanicolor. The sequence goes on along the minus strand of OZ005735.1, from coordinate 114,219,562 downwards.
TTGAAAGTAATAATGAAGATGTCTTCAGATATACCGAAAGAGGTTACATAATGCTAGATGGCGTTCTTCACCGATGTTGTCCAGAAGAAGATGCGGAAAACGGTCAGTTTGTGGTACCCAAAGAAATGCGGAATAATATTCTTTTTAACTATCATGACAGTCCAACTGCTGGTCACTACGGTATAGAAATAACCATAGATAGAATAACTATACATTATTGTTGGCCAAAAATGAGAGCAGAGATAACAGATTATATAAAGCCGTGTATTGAGTGCAAACGGTACAAGCCTTCCAATACGAAACCAGTCGGTCTTCAGGACACGGTTAGCAGCAATAAGAGATTTGAAATTATAGCCATCGATTTATTCAGCCCACTTCCACGCACTCCCCGGGGTAATCAATGCATATTCATCGTGGAAGACTTATGGAGCCGATGGACGGAATTGTTTTCGTTAATAGTAGCATCAGCTGAAAATTGTGCGCTAATTCTGATTTAAGAGCTATTGTGGCCGCGGAGATCTTTGTGCCCCAAATTACTCCTCATTTACTTCGACTAACAGATGTGCTAATACTAGCCAAAGAATCGGAAGTAATAATGCAAGACAGAAATAAGTTGTATGCTGATATAAAGAGAAATCCACAAAGGAAAATAGAGGTTGGAGATAAGATTCTCATATTTACACATATTCTTAGTAAAAAGGACAGCAACCTTACGTCAAAATTTGTGCCTAGGCGAGACGGCCCGTACGTCGTCATAAAGATAAAGGGTGCCTCATGCTACACAATCGCCTCTTTGGAGAACAAAAACAAGCCATTGGGAACATAACACGCTTCAGACTTAAGTTTATATGAAGGAAACGTGAACAAGCCTCTTTATGCAATCACACGTCGAGCAAAACAACAAGATACAACAAAAACTTTAAACAAAGATGCCTCAACAAGTAATAATACAACAATTGCGTCAGCAGTTAAAGTTAAGGAAACAGTCACCACAACCGACAATGAAACGGGAAATCCTTCGTGTTGCCGATCGTCATCCATAAAAACAACTGACAAGCAGATTACAAACCAAATCGATTACCAAAGAAGATCCTTGCGTCAAAGGAAGCCGCCGTTAAGATATGAAGATGTGCTGCCCCATCATCAGGACGATCTCTGAGGCAGAGGGGGAGCGTGTAGCAGAAGCTCTTCACCAATATTTACTAATTAAATCATTAAACATGTATTAACAGTTATTTGTTTAAATAATTATTAGATATCCCTATGATATTGATTATATCATATGAATGAATGTATTTAATTTATTGTCGGATACTGTAAAGTAATACTCTTTTGTCACTAAACTAATTGTCACTCATAATAGTACAATTGCTCTCACATTATCACTCCAAGTATTTGTCTCCTGTTTCAAACATCTCAGCTTAATAATCTCTGTTTAATTTGATTCTAAACTGAGTGTGTTTTCTCACACTCAGTTCACGCAAATACATTTGAGACTCTGTAAAACATTTATAAGCAGCATTCACATAGATTTGTAGACTATTCACTGAGAAGCTGTCAATCAATAAAGACCTTGAACACTTAACCGGACTACATTTTATTTGTCGGCATCATAAAATAAGAAACTCCACTTAAATCTAAGTAGGATTAAATAAATATTGGTAAAGACTATAACTCAACTTGAACGTCCATCGTTCGGTTAGGTTTTAGTCTCAATAAAATTATATAAAATATAAATTAATAATAATCAACTGATAAGGATAATTTCCTCCTTATACAAATTGGGTACTTGGTTATATGTTTAATTCCGAAATTAAATTTCGTATTAACATATATATTCAATATCTTTGTTACAGGAGGAATAAAACTCATCTTCTGCAAAAATATTCGAACGAGGCTGTCGTTGGATTTCATGTCTAAGTACATTTATTGTAATGTTAATATAAGCTTTGTTCCTTTACCCACTACAAGTTACTAGTGTTACTCCAAAGGCGTTCCTTTCCTTCCTTTAATAGTATACAAATTTAAGAGAGAACTGTCAAAATGTCTTTCTCTTTTACTACTTTTTTACTGCACCATTTTCAACTGTAATTCGAAAAATATCAATTAAATTTCGAATAAGATCAATTGAAATAGCAATACGAAAAATTTTCGAATTTGAAACACATCAATTGAAATTCGAAACACATCAATTGAAATTCGAAACACATCATTTGAAATTCGAAAACATCAATTGAAATTCGAATTTGTTCATTTGAAATTCGTAGTACACCAATTGAAATTCGTAATACACCAATTGAAATTCGAAAATGTAAACAAATCTGTACATTGGATTGGGTACAACTTACTTAAATATTTTTTGCTGACTAAATATTAATATATAATGTGACGAATTTAAAACATAAAGATGATCTTATCTTTTATGAATATTTATTCAAAATTAGTTGAAGATTATAAAACAAAACATATTTAAATATTTTAATATTAAAGGTTTAAAACAGACAAATTTTATCACTTAAATGATACCCCAGCATTGATTTTGTTTAAATTTTTCGAATTTCAATTGATGTTATTGGAATTTCAATTTGTATATTACGAATTTCAAAAGGAAACATTCGAATTTCAAATGATGTGTGTTTTAATGCGATTTGGTTGAATTTCGTTGACATCATAAATTTCTTTCAGTGCATATATTGGCACATTTATCGTACATTCATGCTCTTTAAATTCTACATACTCCTCATTACTACATCCTTGTAGTATTAGATTTGCAGATTTTAACGAGTAACGATTCGTTTTCCTGTTCTTGACACTTGCTCCGCCACCTCTCTCCATCATGGAACGTCGTTCGACTTGCATCACTCGTATAAGTACATCTTACTGTACAAAAATATATTTAAGGTAAACTTTGTTACCACACTTTTAGCAGCAGAAACAACAATAAACCTCAGGCACCTTGCTATTATTATTAGAAGAAACTAATCGTGTTTCAGTATACCCTCCACCATAGGATGGGGGGTATATTCATTTTGTCACTCCGTTTGTAACACCTCTAAATATTGATCTGAGACCTCATAAAGTATATATATTCTTAATCGTCTTAAAATTCTAAGAGGATTTAGCCATGTCCATCTGTCCGTCCGTCCGTCTGTTGTAATCACGCTACAATGTATAATACTTGAGCTAGGTGGCTGAAATTTGGTATAGATGCTTCTTATAGCTGCAGGTAACTTCGGATTGTCTATATTTAGATATAGCTCCCATATATAGCATCTAACTTGTTCCTATTGTTCTCATCTACTATATTTTTGTGTTTTTCGGTGTTATTATACCCTCCACCATAGGATGGGGGGTATATTCATTTTGTCACTCCGTTTGTAACACCTCTAAATATTGATCTGAGACCCCACAAAGTATATATATTCTTAATCGTCGTATAATTCTAAGACGATTTAGCCATGTCCGTCTGTGGTAATCACGCTACAGTCCGCAATAATAGAGCTAGGTTGATCAAATTTGGTACTTCTTATAGTTGCAGGTTGTTTGGGATTGCAAATGGGCCATATCGGTCTATATTTAGATATAGCATCTAACTTGTTGTGATTCCTACTGTCCTCATCTACTATATTTTTTGTGTGTTTTCGGTGTTATTTTCTTTAGGTTTGAGTTATTTTGCTAGGTCACATGCTAGGTGGAGGGTATATAAGATTCGGCATGGACGAACTTAACGCTTTTACTTGTTTATATTTTTTTCTCTCTTTTCTTGCAAAGACTCTTTTGCTCCTGTACGCCCCCGCCGCGGCGCACCAGCCACGACCAGCCTGTAAATACTTTTTTAATAAAATTATTAGGAAAACAATTGATTGTTCTTTTTATTTTAGCTGTTCATGTTATTTTAGCGGGGCTCGCCCATGCGTCCGGTTCCGCCCATTATTTAACCAATAACGTAGACTACCACCAGATACATATGCACAAAATTACAGCACTTTCGCTAACGAATTGTGCACGATAAGTCAATTTTATAATTACGCTAATATGGGCGGTGCCACGCCCACTTGGTACATCGAAAATTCAAGTACCCTATTTTCACCATCCCCACGCTGTGAAAATTTCAAGAAGATCGGTCCAAACAAACAAGCCAACAATCCAACAAACAAACATTCTTCTTTATATACCCAGCAAAATCTTGGTAAGTACCTGTCATTATTCCCTGCATTACCAAGTAATGACATCTCATTATTCGCTGAATTACTTTCGGCTTATTAATAATGACTTACCAATAATAACAGAAATAAGTGATTTTTTTATCAAAATAATTTTTGGCAAATTTTAGTATAATGCAATTTTGGCTATATGTGGTTTATTGTAGAAGATTTATTTATTTTCAACAAGTTTTCCAAAAATACGTGCAAAATATTTACGTATGTATATCGTATGATGTTAGACCATTGAAGAATTTTTCACATGGTGGTTTGGGTTCATATGCGCGACAATATGCACAAAATTACTTTCAATGGCCATCTCTACCATATCTACTACGTATTTTGTAACTTATTGGTAAGCATTATTCAAGTACTTAAAATCGTGAAAACATAAGCACATATTTATGTGGTATGCCTATGCTACAAATAAGTACTTATTATGCTACTTTATTGTATGCTTTTGGGAAGTACTTCCCTCCAATGACATCCCCATGTTAAAATAATGAGAAAAGTGGCTAAATAATAAGTTCTTACCATTATCGAACTTTGCTTACTCGTCGGATTATTTGGTAATGAGAAATTTTGCTGGGTATATATAGATTTACCATATTTATGACATCTGAACCCTTTTTTAGTTTTTTGGGTCGTTTTTTATTTTACCTATGTTTAGCTACTTATGAACAGAGTATGACACTATACATGTAAGAAAGTGATAAAATCCAGTGGTATTCGAATACAACCTCAGTTGCAAAATTATATCCAAGCAGAAACAATTAAATTTTAGAATATTAAAAAACTTTAGAACTTCAGTTATAAAGAATTATCCGAAGAGTATTTTAGGAACAAAAAGAAGGAAGATGTTTTAAGTTACGTTCAAAGCAAAGTAAATTCCTCAAACAGCGAAATACAATTGGAACTGCAAAATAAAGTAAATATTTTCATCAACTTAACTAAGCGCTACAAACAAGTTGGATGGAATAAACATAAATGTTATAAGACCTTTGCAATATGGTTAGAGGGCGAACTTAGTGTCCAAGTATCTTCAGAGAGTAAAAATCAAAACAATTGTGGGAGACTACCAAAATCACTCGGCAACTGTAGCGATAGATCTAAAAGGCGGAAACTTAAGGATATCAATGAAGAAATCGGATGTGAAACTATTGCAGAAAGCTTGTTACATCAATTGCGATCACAAAAACAACGCACAAAAGCCGAAATTGTTGAAAAAGTTTAAAACGCTATTCCTCTGAGAACAAAACAGATTATTAAGAGTATTCCAACTCCAAGCGATGAAAAACAGTTCTCAAATGAAGTGGCATTAGCATTATTTTTGGATTTGAAGTTAACTAAACTCCAATATACACAGCTCAGGTTGCGTGCGATTGAAAAAGGCTCAAATCTGTATCCATCATATCATCACATACTTGCTGCTAAAAAGGACCATTTTCCACCAACGGACGCTATTAAAATCACATCGAGTTCGGCAGAGGTAAAACTTCAAGACCTACTTAATCATACAGCTCAACGCTTGCTACAATCATTTAAAGGACATGATTTGAAGAAATGTGGGAACTGGTTAACTCTCTTTTGAAAATGGGGATGTGATTGTTCTTCTGGACAAAACAATAGAAGCAATCTGTATGTGAAAATACTTGAGACGCAGATATGTTCATGGTGAAGACTCGGAACCTTCGACCAGTACAATGCAGACAAAGGATATTTGGAAAAATCAAACACCATCTTCTACGAAATCCAATCAAATACGCAGACCAATCAAATTTGAATTTAAAAAAGAAACTCATGATACCATTAAAAAAGAAGTCAATATCAGAACCCAAATTACAAGACTGCAGCCATTAGAAGTAGAAATTGAAGGCCAGGCAATTGAAATTAACTACCAATTAGTGCTAACATGATAGATGGAAAAGTTGGCCAGGCTTTGGCTGACACAAAGGCTTCATCCAGCTGCATTATATGTCAATCTACATCAAGCAAATTAAACCAAGTCCCGGAAAAATCAGTAGATAATACTGATGCATATGAATTTGGATTATCGCCACTACATACAAGAATACGATTTATACACATACTTAAAATCAGTTATGATTTGGATTTTGGACCTACAGGATCAATGAGAAACAATGACACCAACAAGGATTTAAGAAATTTTAAAAAGAAACCTGTTCAGGATGAATTTCTCCAATGCGGGTTGATTATAGACCAACCAAAACAAGGATCAGGGAATACCAATGATGGGAATACAGCAAGAAGGTTCTTTTCTGATCCCGAAAAAGCATCTGAAATAACTGGTGTTGATATAAATTTCATTTCAAGATTTAAAACAATTATCGATGTACTTGCGTGCCATAAACAAATTGATGCTAAATAAGTAAAAGCGTCAAGTTCGGCCATGCCGAATCTTATATACCCTCACAAAATAACTCAAACCTAAAGAAAATAACACAGAAAAACACAAAAAATATAGTAGGAATCACAACAAGTTAGATGCTATATATGGGGGCTATATCAAAACATTGACCGATATGGCCCATTTGCAATCCCAAACAACCTGCATCTATCAGAAATATTTATACCAAATTTGATCAACCTGGCTCTATTATTACGGACTGTAGCGTGATTACAACAGACGGACATGGCTAAATCGTCTTAGAATTTTACAACGATTAAGAATATATATACTTTATGGGTTCTCAGATCAATATTTAGAGGGGTTACAAACGGAGTGACAAAATAAATATACACCATCCTATGGTGTATTCCACCTCTATATTTAGAGGTGTTACAAACGGAGTGACAAAATGAATATACCCCCCATCCTATGGTGGAGGGTATAAAAATGTAATGAATATACCAAGGAAACTGGACGAATATGTAATACCAAATATTCATGGAGAAATATGTCTACAACAGTTCACAAAATTCTTTATCATGGAGGAGATGTCATTAAGCATCATAAGATCTATCAGAGGAAGCCTAGGAAAAAGAAATAAGGATTACTGGTTTTATAGAGAGTACAATATCAGAAAAATATCTCGAAATTGTACAAACGAAGATCTATTTAATATTTTGTTGGCAACGTTAGATCCCCTCATCTCCAACATTCGAAATCAATGGAAAGTAAAACATTGGGACTTGGATGAAGATGCAAGAGGACTGGTAGAGGACAGAAATAATACGGAACAAAATATGGAATATTTGCAGGAAATTTTTCAAAATTATAATTTAATGCTTTTGTTACATATACATATAAGTAAAAAATAAAGGTTTTCCCTTAATGTTGTTCAAATATAAAATATAAAAAAGTTTGCTATGCAAGGTTTTTTTATACCCTACACCACACTGTGGTACAGGGTATTATAAGTTTGTTTCACGGCAGATGTTTGTAACACCTTAAAATAACACAGCTAGACCCACCTTAAAGTATACCGATCGACTCAGAATCACTAGCTGAGTCGATTTAACGATGTCCGTCCGTCCGTCCGTCCGTCTGTCCATGTAAAGTTGTTCGTCGACTACAGGTCGCAATTTCACTCCGATCGTTCTGAAATTTTGCAGTTTAGAGTATTTCGCAGCTGTTAAGATCGCTATTGGTTGAAATCGCTTCAGATTTAGCTATAGCTCCCATATACATGTTTCGTCCGATTTGGCCCTTTAGTCCTGTAGAAGCTGTATTTTACATCCAATCATTTTGAAATTTAGAATGGTAGAGTTTCTCGATCCATGAACCAACACTGCCGAATTTGAAGAAAATCGGTTAAGATTTAGCTATAGCTCCCATATATATGTTTCGTCCGATTTGTCCCTCTAGTTCTATAGAAGCTATATTTTACATCCAATCGTTTTAAAATTTAGCATGGTAGAGTTTCTTGATTCATGAACCAACATTGCCGAATTTGAAGAAAATCGGTAAAGATTTAGCTATAGCTCCCATATATATGTTTCATCCGATTTGGCTCTTTAGTCCTATAGAAGCAGTATTTTACATCCGATCGTTTTGAAATTTAGAATGGTAGAGTTTCTTGATCCATGAACCAACATTGCCGAATTTGAAGAAAATCGGTTAAGATTTAGCTATAGCTCCCATATATATGTTTCGTCCGATCTTGCTCTTTAGTCCTGTAGAAGCTGTATTTTACATCCAATCATTTTGAAATTTAGAATGGTTGAGTTTCCTGATCCATGAACCAACACTGCCGAATTTGAAGAAAATCGGTTAAGATTTAGCTATAGCTCCCATATATATGTTTCGTCCGATTTGGCCATTTAGTCCTATAAATGCTGTATTTTACATCCAATCGTTTTGAAATTTAGAATGGTAGAGTTTCTTGATCCATGAACCAACATTGCCCAATTTGAAAAAAATTTGTTAAGATTTAGCTATACCTCCCATATATATGTTTCGTCCGATTTTGCTCTTCAGTCCTGAAGAAGCTGTATTTTACATCCAATCATTTTGAAATATGGAATGGTAGAGTTTCATGATCCATGAACCAAGACTACCGAATTTGAAGAAAATCGGTTAAGATTTAGCTATAGCTCCCATATATATGTTTCGTCCGATTTGGCCCTTTAGTTCTATAGAAGCTGTATTTTACATCCAATCGTTTTGAAATTTAGAATGGTAGAGTTTATTGATCCATGAACCAACACTACCGAATTTGAAGAAAATCGGTTAAGATTTAGCTATAGCTCCCATATATATGTTTCGTCCGATTTGGCCATTTAGTCCTATAAATGCTGTATTTTACATCCAATCGTTTTGAAATTTAGAATGGTAGAGTTTCTTGATCCATGAACCAACATTGCCCAATTTGAAAAAAATTTGTTAAGATTTAGCTATACCTCCCATATATATGTTTCGTCCGATTTTGCTCTTCAGTCCTGAAGAAGCTGTATTTTACATCCAATCATTTTGAAATATGGAATGGTAGAGTTTCATGATCCATGAACCAAGACTACCGAATTTGAAGAAAATCGGTTAAGATTTAGCTATAGCTCCCATATACATGTTTCGTCCGATTTGGCCCTTTAGTCCTGTAGAAGCTGTATTTTACATCCAATCATTTTGAAATTTAGAATGGTAGAGTTTCTCGATCCATGAACCAACACTGCCGAATTTGAAGAAAATCGGTTAAGATTTAGCTATAGCTCCCATATATATGTTTCTTCCGATTTGGCCATTTAGTCCTATAAAAGCTGTATTTTACATCCAATAGTTTTGAAATTTAGAATGGTAGAGTTTCTTGATCCATGAACCAACACTACCAACACTACCGAAAATCGGTTAAGATTTAGCTATAGCTCCCATACTCTCCCGGCTTCAAGACCATTTTGTTTCTATATTATTATAGAAACAAGTATTTTATACATGGCGGTGTATAAATATGTATTAAAAATTGGCAGCACACATACTGGATCATGATTTCTGAGCCGTGACACTCGTTATCAACAGTTCTGCTGCAATTGTATGGGAGATGTGGAGCTCTATATGGTTGACTTCAACACGCAAGCGAATGTCACGGCTCAGAAATCATGATCCAGTATGTGTGCTGCCAATTTTTAATACATATTTATACACCGCCATGTATAAAATACTTGTTTCTATAATAATATAGAAACAAAATGGTCTTGAAGCCGGGAGAGTATCCTAGTTAGAATCACAAAGATTTGCAGACCGAATAAAAGCAAGCACGCAACATAGCTCCCATATATATGTTTCGTCCGATTTGTCCCTTTAGTTCTATAGAAGCTATATTTTACATCCAATCGTTTTAAAATTTAGAATGGTAGAGTTTCTTGATTCATGAACCAACATTGCCGAATTTGAAGAAAATCGGTAAAGATTTAGCTATAGCTCCCATATATATGTTTCATCCGATTTGGCTCTTTAGATCCAATCGTTTTTATACCCTACACCACACTGTGGTACAGGGTATTATTTAAGTATAAAATGTCCCAAAAGTAAATTTATGTAAACAATTTATACATGAATTACAAAATTTATATATCAGAGTTATTCAATATTACGAGAGTGGTGTAGGGTATTACATAGTCGGCCCCGCCCGACTTTAGCCTTTCCTTACTGGTTTTAAATATTGAGGAAATTTTTTTGTCGAAATTTTTTTTTTAGTTTTACAAAATTTATTATTAGAATGGTTTATTTATCAACGTATGACGTTCTTTTAATTAATAAAGAAGTGAAAAAACAAAACAAACCCCCACATTTCCATGCTAAGTATTAAAAAATTCAAAAGTTGAATTTTGACCTTGAATTCCGAAATAACTGCCGAGTTTTGGTCAGTAAAAACGATTCTGAACCACTGTGCGCCGGACGCATTCACAGGTATTTAAGAGACACCTTTATAAGACAATAACGAACGAAATTAAGTGTCAAATTAGACGATCAGAAAAATTTATTTGTGTCGGTTATGTTTACCGCCCTTTGAAAGAAATAGTTAAAATTAATGAGTAAATGTATGAAAAAATGGATAAATGAACCAAAAAAACATAAACATGAATCTTTTGTAACGGGTTTTCCAACAAGAGGAGTTATTTTGAATCACCCGGTATTTCGGTAGCTGTCACTTTTGAAGCTTTTATTCTTTGACATTTGACAAGTAGAAACTACGCCATTACCAAAAATGGAACGATACACGATTCAACAACGCATTGAAATTATTAAAATTCGAAAAATCATCTTGACTGATGAGGCCCATTTCCACCTCGGTAGCTACGTCAACAAGCAAATTGTCGCATCTGGAGCTCGGAAAATCCAAGATTTATTATTGAGAAGCCTCTCCATCCTCAAGGTGTGACTGTTTGGTGCGGTTTGTGGTCCGGCGGAGTCACTGGACCTTACTTTTTAGAAAATGAGGTTGGATCAACAGTTACTGTGAATGGATTGCGCTATCGAGAGATGATTAATGATTTTTTATGGTCGGAGTTGGATGGTATTGATCTGGACAACGTTTACTTTCAACAAGACGGCGCTACGTGCCACACAAGCAACGAAACCATTGCTCTGTTACGGGAAAGTTTACGGACCGTGTTATATCTCGAAGAGGCGATCACAATTGGCCACCGAGATCTTGTGATTTAACACCTTTCGACTTCTTCCTTTGGGGCCACGTGAAAGGTCTACGCCAACAGCCCAGCGTCGATTCAAGACCTCAAAGATAGAATTCGTGAGGCTATCGAGGACATAGGGGCAGTCACTTTGCGATTTGGTTATGGAAAAGTTCATGAAAAGGATATGTATGATATGTCCTGTAAGCGTGGTCGTGGTGGCCATTTGGTTATTGTTGTTTTTCATTATTAACGGCATACTTTCCTCTTTATTATGAAATAAACATCCGATCATTTATCTCAAAAAATAGAATTTTTCTTTGAATACCAAAATAACACCTCTTGTGGGAAAACTCTTTAGAAGTGTCCAATATAATTTAAAAAGTTAGTTTGTTTAAAATGTTTTTAAATCCTACAACCATACTGTTGCTTTTTGAATTTTTTCATAATACCTTAGATTAGATGCCTCAAACAATCCTTTAGTATACTGTCGACACAGAATCTCTTTATGAATTGGTTTGGTTCTGTCCGTCCGTCTGTTTACAGATGTATCCTTGTAACCCAAGTACAGGTCACAATTATGCTCAGATCACTATGAAATTTAGCAAGAACTTTCTTTTTAACTCAAGTACTTACTGAATTGGGTGAAGAACGTTTCCGATTTTGATATTGTCCCTATATGTATATACATATTTGTTCTATCAAGCAAACAATTGTATTTGTTTTCGTATGTTTGATTATTTCTCATTGGTCTACAATCAGCTGTTGCTACTTTTGCAGCTGTTAAATAGGGTTGGCCCCGTTCTGATAGTTTTATTGTTCTGATATTTTTATTGTGGAAAAAGCTTTGAGAAATGTCAATAAAATCATGAAGATAATATTTGTCTTTGACAGGAAGACGACGAAGAAAAGAGCTTTCCCAGCAAAATTTCTCATTACCAAATAATCCGACAAGTAAGCAAAGTTCGATAATGGTAAGTACTATTATTTAGCCACTTTTCTCATTATTTTAACATGGGGATGTCATTGGAGGAAAGTACTTCCCAAAAGCATACAATAAAGTAGCATAATAAGTACTTATTTGTAGCTCGATTTTATACACTTGAATAATGCATTACCAATAAGTTATAAAATAAGTAGTAGATATGTAGAAATGGCCATTTAAAATGATTTTTTGCATATTGTCGCGCATATTTCTCGAAACAAACAATTTCCTCATGCCAGATTCGAATTTTTGGTATTTTCATTCAAATCTGCACGTATTGTTTGAAAACAGAGCGCTAATTTTTTTTTAAATAAAACAAAAACGGTTTTGGATATCAATGAAATTCTTTATTCCTATGAAAGTACGTTCGTTCGTTGGAATAGACCATAGACTTGACGTAGCCCCACAGGAAATAGTTTAACGGTGTCAAATCGCACGACCGAGGCGGCCAATCGACTGGACCATTTCGTGACATAACACGTTCTCCAAACTTGGTTTCCAATAAATTGATTGTGGCATTCGCTGTGTGGCTTGTGGCGCCGTCCTGTTGGAACCACATGTTCTCCAAGTCCATATCATCCAATTAGGGCCAACAATATTCGGTTATCATTGAACTGTAGCCATTCACAGTAACATGCCGGTCTTGATCATCACGGAAGAAGTACGGCCCAAGGACGCCGCCGGCCCATAAACCGCACCAAACCGTAATTTTTTCGGGATGCAATGATGACTCATGGAGTACGTGTGGATTGCTGTCTGACCAATAACGCATATTTTGTTTATTGACGAAGCCATTCAGCCAGAAATGAGCCTCATCGCTGAAGATGATTTTTCGCGCTCTTAACGTTGAGGCCACTGACTCCGAATTTCGGTAGTAAATTTTAATAATTTCGACTCGTTGTTGGCTCGTATATCTTTCCATTATGAAATGGCAAACCTTACTGAAGAGAAATGTCAAAAGAGCGGCAAAAAAATGGCGTCGTTTGCTGTCCCTGTCGGTCTACTTTTGTAGCGAACCTGTTGAAAAACCCTTAATTAAAATTTGCCAAAATGATTTTGATAAAAAAAATCACTTATTTCTGTTATTATTGGTAAGTCATTATTAATAAGCCGTAAGTAATGCAGCGAATAATGAGATGTCATTATTTGGTAATGCAGGGAATAATGACAGGTACTTACCAAGATTTTGCTGGGTTCTGACCCGAACGAGAAGTGATAATGAACCAAATTAAAACCAGTAAGGAAAGGCAAAGTCGGGCGGTGCCGACTAAATGATACCCTACACCAATCTAGTAAGATTGGATTACAATAAAAAAATATACAATGTATACTTTAACTAAAATTTGTTTACACAATTTACATTTGGTACGTCTCTGCTTCTGTAGTAAAATCGGACGGAACATATATATATACAGGGTGGGCCTAAAGAAACCAAGGGGTGTACAAGTTTAATAACTTTTTCGTTTATTAATTTTTTTTTCTTTCAGATTATATAGACAACACTTGGAGAATTTATAATGGAGAGGTTCACAATTGAAAAGAGAACCAGAACAATAGAATTTTATTATTTAAACCAGAGATCAATTATTTTAACGCAAAGAGCATATCGTCGACATTTTAAAGTCAGAATTTCGCCCTCTGAAGCAATGATTCGTTGCTTAGTTGATCGTTATCACCAACATGGCAGCGTAAGAGATTTGCCTCGAACCGGTAGATCACGTGTAAGTCGCACTGCGGAAAATATTGAACGAGTACAGCAAAGTGTTAACGAAGCACCAGAAACATCTGTCAGAAGGCGTTCTGGTCAGCTAGAAATGTCTCGTTCGTCACTACGGCGCATTTTAAAAAAAGATTTACAATTATACCCATATAAGGTCCAATTGGTGCAAGAATTAAAACCCCCAGATCACCGGCAACGTCTAAATTTTGCAGTTAAATTTCAAGAGTTGGCCAGAAATGAAATCAGCTTTATTAAAAATTTGATTATGAGTGATGGAGCTCATTTTCATTTGAATGGCTTTGTTAATAAGCAAAACTGTAGGTTCTGTGGTTCTCAAAATCCAAGAGCCATTCATCAACGCCAATTGCACCCCATCAGGTGTACAGTATGGTATGGGATCACAATAAAAAAAATAAAAAATTAAAACAAAAAAAATTAATAAACGAAAAAGTTATTAAACTTTTACACCCCTTGGTTTCTTTAGGCCCACCCTGTAGAAACTATATCTAAATCTGAACCGATTTTCTTAAAATTCGTCTCCATTCGACAATGTTAGTCCATGTATCAGGAAACTCCACCATGTTAAATTTCAAAACGATTGGATGTAAACTACAGCTTCTATATGGATATATGGGCAAATCGGACGAAACTTATGTATGGGGGCTATAGCTAAATCTGAACCGATTTTCTTCAAATAGAGCAATGTTGATCCACAGATAAATAAACTCTACCGTGCTAAATTTCAGAACAATTGGGTGTGAAATACAATTTCTATAGGGCTAATGGGCCTAATCGAACGAAATATATATGGGGGCTACAGCTAAATCTGAACCGTTTTTCTTCAAATTCGGTAACGTTGGTCCATGTATTAAGAAACTCTACCATGCTAAATTTCAAAACGATTGGGAGTAAACTACCGCGTCTATAGGTCTAGTGGGCCAAATCGGACGAACCATATATATGAGCTATATCTAAATCTATACTGATTTTCTTAAAATTTTAGTTCCATTCGGCAATTTTGGTACATATATCTAGACACTCTACCATGCAAAATTTTGAAACATTTATATGGGAGCTATATCTAAATCTGAAGCGATTTTCTTCAAATTCAATAGGCTTCTTCTTTCAGCACGATCGAAGTGAAAATGCGACCTGTACTCAACGGACAACTTTAAATGGACAGGCGGACGGACGAACAGACATGGTTAAATCGACTCAGCTAGTGATTCGGAGGCTATAGGTATACTTTAAGGTGGGTCTAGCTGTAGTATTTCTAGGTGCTACAAACATCTGCCATGAAACAAACTAATAATACACTGTACCATAGTGTGGTGTAGGGTAAAAACATGATGCTTGTGTGAGAATAAGAAAAATAAAATTATTGCTTGGGTAGCTATAGCACGTCTACGTTTTGGTACTTTTCGCTGAACAGGCTGTAAATAAATAAAAAACAATAGTTTAGTATTTTCAACGAAGATTACCTTTTGTTTACAATGAACAGCAAGATGCAGAAAACAACAAATTATTACTCGTAGAAATCTGCAATGTAAATATTACAGGGTTGTATTTAGTAACGAGGAGTAGGCAGATTTTAACGAGCATAAACGTACGATAAATTTGCCAATATATGCACCGAGACAAATTATTGATATCAACGAAATTCAATGAAATTGTACCTAAATATTCCGGCCACGAAACGAAAGGTCCAGGAGGGACCTCCATGATGAGATCGGCAGAGATCGGCAAAATAGCAGCCATGAGCGGCTCTCTCCTCTCACACATAGAATGAGAATAAAATAGTTCATTCAGTTTACATTAAGAGATGGACATGATTTTGTTATGGTTGTACTCGTATGAGTGTGCCGACTATTACATATTTGGTTAGTAAATGAGGAAGGAACGCAAATTTAGTTTGCGTGAGCTTTTCACAATTTAATTCGTATTTCAATATTATATTAAGAATTTGTCAAATAAGTAATATTTGCGAGGTGATGCTAATATAATTAGTTGCTATTTCAAAAAGAATTTGCATTTATATATGTAGACTCCGATAAAAAAAAGGAATGGTTTCAATTTTAATTTGTGAAACCGATTTGAGCAAAACAAAGTGCTCGTTTCCAACTAATTCAAGAAGATTGGAGTCCGTATAAGTGGGAAGAATATTACTTCAATTCGATTGCCAGGAGAGACGTCTACAGCTGGACTTGCAAAATTATTTAGCCGAAATGTGGGAGGGGGTGGTCCCGTAAGTATCAGTACTGGCTCTTAATACTGTTTTTGGGATACAGTAATTTGAGCCAGTAGCGATTCGGGAATAATTCGAGGAGGTTCAGTCAAAAGAATTTTCGAATACAAATCTCCGATCACCTAGGGGCGATACTGTTTTAAGAGAACAATTTTCTTTTGAATTTCCAAAGCGAGTACAGTTTACGCCTGAATTGTGGCGTTCGTAGAACGCTTCAAAATTCCCAGTCGTTACCGAAGGCTGTCCGTAATTATGGACGTTTCCGAAAATGGATCAATAAGGGCATAATCAGGCTACGTAATACCCTGGTGAACGAAATTGACGGTGGTTGCCCCCATGTGCACATTTCTATCTTGAGTGGTATGAAATACCTGTCTATTTTTCGAATTGGTGGGATGAATTAACGTCGAGGTGGTGCTGTTGTATTCTAAAGAGTGGACTGTAACGAAGTTTCCACGTAGCGATGGAAAAGGGTGTGGTGACGACCAGCGCACGTAGTGCAACTGTGTGTGCTATTGCAAGTTTTAACTGCATGTGCTCGAGATAGATAGTTCACGCAGAACACATGCCTTTTGTTAGCCGAAAATATATCACTAAGCGAAATGTTCTTGAATCGCGGATATGAACGCAGTACATGACTTTGGAACAGAGCACACATGACAAGTTCAAATGTGATCGGTGAGAACTCGAAAGAGAAATATTCGAGGAATGCAATTTTTATGAAAGCCTAAGTCCTGCCTCCTGAATATGGACGACTATTTTCAAAATCTTTCTTCATACAGTGTACCATCTAGATTCGGTAAACGATGGATTCATTGAAAGACCAATATGTGATCCCAACGGCCATTGTCAAAGACACTCATTTATTCCAAGTTGTTTAGTCTTTAACCCGAGCTAGTCTCGCGGTCTCGCACGGGAAGATCGAAGAGGAGCTTTGGGTGACTATTTACAAGAATGCGTGTATTATCATATGCATCTTTCAATGTTTTCCAGGCCAAAGCGAAGCTTCTGTGAGTGGGAGGGAATTTCTAAACTATTTCCCTTGCCTCACCGCTGGTTTTTGGACCAATTGACACAGTCGATCAATGTCACTATAAATATCGCCGTAAAAATATCCCGAAATATAGGCCACGACAAAACATTCCCTTGGAAGACATCTAGGTCACATGGCGAGGGCGAGAGATTATGAGCAATGCCCCTCAGACTGTCTGGCTGGTGCGCACGATAACTATCCAAAAGAGTAATGTACTGACTTAAAATTTGGTATGCGATAGTATTTTTTCTATCTTAAGCTAAGCTCAAGGTGAAAGAGACAAATAAGCTATTCACACATAGTAATTAGTTAATGTCGGTGCATATGAATACTAGAAATTTTGTTCAGTGTAAACTGATTGAAAAAGCTTCGAATGACGACGAATTTGTACATCATCACGATTATTTTTTTCACAATTCAGCTAACATACGGTATAATCCTCTTGATGAATTTGTTCGTCACCATTGCGAATCTCTGTTTCCAAAAATTTTGGTGCTCAGGATGATCACATTTCATCCCTACGAGGAATGCCATTCATTATCACGACGGAACCCGTTCATCACCACGATGAATCCCGCTCATCACCACGAAGAGTCTCATTCATCACCACGAAGAGTCCCATTGAATTTGGTTCACCTGCCTGTTTTTGTATTAAATAAAACAATTAGAATAATTTAATTAATTTGTGTTCGTAAAATATACATACATATATAATTAAATTAATTACAATTTATGTTAAAATATAATTATATTTAATATAATTTCCAACTTTTATTATTATACTTCTCACCTTCTTCAGCCCAGTAATTTTTTGAAAAAATAAAACCTCGTTCGCTTTCCCGTCGAAAAAATTTTTTCGGAATGTTAAATAATCACAATTTTCTCCCACAGTGCTGTGCTATAAATGATCGATCTGTAAAACATTTATTAATATTGAAAAAGAATTAGATTAAAAAATAATTTTGAGGTATATACTTTCAATTTGAATCTATTTGAACCATTCTACTGGGACCACATTTTTAGCATTAAATCGTTCACTATTTGGTTTAGTCTGTATTTGCTAGATGCAGCTCATGTTGCTGAATACACTTCTGCTGAAAGATTGTCAAATTGGTATAAATAAAATCTGAATGTTTGGGGAAAAATTATACTTAACAAATTATTAAAATTGTATTTGTCTTTCTTATTCTCTCCACATCCACCACCGCATCCTCAATGCCTACCAACAAACTCTGATGTTTCTGAACACAGTTAAATCTGTCGCAAAGTTCAACTCAGAAGAAACCTTTGCCGGGATCTGTTTGTGCCTGTTAAAAAAGAGTCTACAATTTTAAAAACATTCATCCTTTTTTCTCAAACAGTAATTTACATAAGAAGCATTTCATTATCACTAATATTTATACCCTACACCACACTGTGGTACAGGGTATTATAAGTTTGTTTCACGGCAGATGTTTGTAACACCTGAAAATAACACAGCTAGACCCACCTTAAAGTATACCGATCGACTCAGAATCACTAGCTGAGTCGATTTAACCATGTCTGTCCGTCCGTCCGTCTGTCCATGTAAAGTTGTTCGTCGACTACAGGTCGCAATTTCAATCCGATCGTTCTGAAATTTTGCAGTTTAGAGTACTTCGCAGCTGTAAAGATCCCTATTGAATTTGGTTGAAATCGGTTCAGAATTAGATATAGCTCCCATATATATGTTTCATCCGATTTGGCCCTTTAGTCCTATAGAAGCTGTATTTTACATACAATCGTTTTGAAATTTAGAATGGTAGAGTTTCTTGATCCATGAACCGACACTACCGAATTTGAAGAAAATCGGTTAAGATTTAGCTATAGCTCCCATGTATATGTTTCGTCCGATTTGGCCCTTTAGTTCTATAGAAGCTGTATTTTACATCCAATCGTTTTGAAATTTAGAATGGTAGAGTTTCTTGATCCATGGACTAACATTGCCGAATTTGAAGAAAATCGGGTAAGATTTAGCTATAGCTCCGATATATATGTTTCATCCGATTTGGTTCTTTAGTCCTGTAGAAGCTGTATTTTACATCCAATCGTTTTTATACCCTACACCACACTGTGGTACAGGGTATTATTTAAGTATAAAATGTCTCAAAAGTAAATTTAAGTAAACAATTTATACATGAATTACAAAATTTATATATCAGAGTTATTCAATATTACGAGAGTGGTGTAGGGTATTATATAGTCGGCCCCGCCCGACTTTAGCCTTTCCTTACTGGTTAAATTAAACTTTTACAACAAATTATTTAACTAAAGTAGTCAAAACGCATATAGAGCAATACGATTAGCCACAAACTTCAACTGTATTGCTTCGTTTTATCATATTTTCAGCAACATGGTGAAATAAATCTTTTCGTCAAGGGTATGAAACCTTATCGTTCCCTCGACGAACTTCGAAATCTCCAAAAACATGTGTTGATGAAAGTGTTCGTTATATTGATATCGAAACTTTTCGTCACCACTACGAAGATATATTGACGAAACTGATTCGTTATGGTGATGAACGGGTTTTCTTTCAGTGTACTGATTTTATAACACCTACAGTTCGGTGAAAAATGGGGGTTATTGTCGGGTCCCTTTTGGTACCTCCCACACAAAATGACTAAATCATACCAAACTTTAATAACTCATAACATTAACAATAGCACATACGGGTGGCGCAGAATGAGCTATATGGTTTAAATGGTTTATAACTTTTTATACCCTACACCACACTGTGGTACAGGGTATTATAAGTTTGTTTCACGGCAGATGTTTGCAACACCTGAAAATAACACAGCTAGACCCACCTCAAAGTATACCGATCGATTCAGAATCACTAGCTGAGTCGATTTAAGCATGTCCGTCCGTCCGTCCGTCTGTCCATGTAAAGTTGTTCGTCGACTACAGGTCGCAATTTCACTACGATCGTTCCGAAATTTTGCAGTTTAGAGTATTTCGCAGCTGTTAAGATCGCTATTGAATTTGGTTGAAATCGGTTCAGATTTAGATATAGCTCCATATATATATTTCGTCCGATTTGGACCTTTAGTCCTATAGAAGCTGTATTTTACACCCAATCCTTTTGAAATTTAGAATGGTAGAGTTTCTTGATCCATGAACCAACATTGCCGAATTTGAAGAAAATCGGTTAAGATTTAGCTATAGCTCCCATATATATGTTTCGTCCAATTTTTCTCTTTAGTCCTGTAGAAGCTGTATTTTACATCCAATCCTTTTGAAATTTAGAATGGTAGAGTTTCTTGATCCATGAACCAACGCTACCGAATTTGAAGAAAATCGGTTAAGATTTAGCTATAGGTCCCATATATATGTTTCGTCCGATTTGGTCCTTTAGTCCTATAAAAGCTGTATTTTACATCCGATCATTTTGAAATTTAGAATGGTAGAGTTTCTTGATCCATGAACCAAGATTGCCGAATTTGAAGAAAATCGGTTAAGATTTAGCTATAGCTCCCATATATATGTTTCATCCGATTTGGCTCTTTAGATCCAATCGTTTTTATACCCTACACCACACTGTGGTACAGGGTATTATTTAAGTATAAAATGTTCCAAAAGTAAATTTATGTAAACAATTTATACATGAATTACAAAATTTATATATCAGAGCTATTCAATATTACGAGAGTGGTGTAGGGTATTATATAGTCGACCCCGCCCGACTTTAGCCTTTCCTTACTGGTTTTTGTAATAAAGGTTTTTAACAAGCCCTATGCATTTACTAAGATGCTTGATGAATCCGTGTTGATTCCCATAATCTGAGCCTACTGCACCTGAAAAGTAAAATATATATGTATGTCAGACATATACATTATTAATTAAAAAACAGTACTTACGGTAGAGTGCCTTCATACATTTTTTATAATTAAGAAGTCGTTTTTCCCCTGAACACCGAAAACATTGTGTTGAAGGAGAAGTAGTGTTTGATATATGTTTTTTAAACTCTTTTGCAAATCTCCACTGCCAAGAAGGAACTTTATTGTTGCAGTCTATAAGATAGAAATATAAACATATTTAATAATAACAAGTAAAAAGTACTTTTAATTATATAATTTCGGATTGTAGCGTGATTTTAACAGACTGACATGTAAGCGGATTATAGTATGCCCAATAATAATAAAAGTATTGCTTAAATTTACCATTGCTCCTTTGGTATCCGAGTTAATTTCGTGTTCAACAGCTTCAAATTCTGTTTGTGACGAAATGGGAAACATATTTGTGTACTTCTGTTGTATACTTTCAGGGGAAAGAATTGTCTTCAACACGACTTTTCATCTCCGACAACAGGTCCACTGTAATCCGTCTTTGATTTGCAGAATTCTCTGGAAAATCAAATATATTAGTGAAATCAATAAGAATGTTATGAGTGTTTAGTATCTTGTAATTTAATCATTTCTTCTCTTAGCTGCTTTACTTCCATTAGGTAAGTTTTGGAGTTTTCTTCTGAGTTAGTTTGCATTATCCATAATAAATTGTCAGTAATAAATTGCAAAATGATTGTCAGTACTACACACATATTCACTGGTAAATTCGATAGTTGTACAGTTACTGTTGTCAGAAACAGAAGGATTTAAAGCACTCACATTTGCATTAATTTCTTTTCTTATTATGGTGTTTTCTTTTGTGCCAAAAAATGCTACATTTTTTATGCCTTTCGCCCCAAAAATCCCTTTTTGTCTTCGATTGTAAAATAAATGCTGCACTGTGAAAGGGTTTCGTTTTCTTTTGTGAAAAATGTCGCACTTGCACGGGGCAAAAGTGCAACATTTCAGCCCTGTATTTAATCGAAGGGGTGGACGCTGCCCTAAAAAACAGATGTTTTTTCGGCGTCGAGCGAATAGCCTAAATAACCGCGTGTGTCCGTGCGTGTTTTTTATACCCTACACCACACTGTGGTACAGGGTATTATAAGTTTGTTTCACGGCAGATGTTTGTAACACCTGAAAGTAACACAGCTAGACCCACCTTAAAGTATACCGATCGACTCAGAATCACTAGCTGAGTCGATTGATGGATGTCCGTCCGTCCGTCCGTCTGTCCATGTAAAGTTGTTCGTCGACTACAGGTCGCAATTTCACTCCGATCGTTCTGAAATTTTGCAGTTTAGAGTATTTCGCGGCTGTTAAGATCGCTATTGATTTGGTTGAAATCGGTTCAGATTTAGATATAGCTCCCATATATATCTTTCGTCCGATTTGGACGAAAGATATATACCTTCTGAAAAGTCCTATAGAAGCTGTATTTTACATCCGATCGTTTTGAAATTTAGAGTGGTAGAGTTTCTTGACCCATGAACCAACATTGCCGAATTTGAAAAAAATCGGTCCTATAGAAGCTGTATTTTACATCCGATCGTTTTGAAATTTAGAGTGGTAGAGTTTCTTGACCCATGAACCAACATTGCCGAATTTGAAAAAAATCGGTTAAGAGTTAGCTATAGCTCCCATATATATGTTTCGTCCGATTTGGCCCTTTAGTCCTATAGAAGCTGTATTTTACATCCGATCGTTTTGAAATTTAGAATGGTAGAGTTTCTTGATCCATGAACCAACACTACCGAATTTGAAGAAAATCGGTTAAGATTTAGCTATAGCTCCCATATATATGTTTCGTCCGATTTGGCCATTTAGTCCTATAAAAGAAAAATTCTCAAAATTCTTCTTTAAAGTTAAAATATTTTTTTTCGTTTTGAAATTTAGAATCGTAGAGACATCCGATCGTTTTGAAATTTAGAATGGTACAGTTTCTTGATCCATGAACCAACATTGCCGAATTTGAAGAAAATCGGTTAAGATTTAGCTATATCTCCCATATATATGTTTCGTCCGATTTTGCTCTTTAGTCCTGTAGAAGCTGTATTTTACATCCAATCATTTTGAAATTTAGAATGGTAGAGTTTCTTGATCCATGAACCAACACTACCGAATTTGAAGAAAATCGGTTAAGATTTAGCTATAGCTCCCATATATATGTTTCGTCCGATTTGGCCATTTAGTCCTATAAAAGAAAAATTCTCAAAATTCTTCTTTAAAGTTAAAATATTTTTTTTCGTTTTGAAATTTAGAATCGTAGAGTTTCTTGATCCATGAACCAACATTGCCGAATTTGAAGAAAATCGGTTAAGATTTAGCTATAGCTCCCATATATATGTTTCGTCCGATTTTGCTCTTTAGTCCTGAAGAAACTGTATTTTACATCCAATCATTTTGAAATTGAGAATGGTAAAGTTTCTTGATCCATGAACCAACAATACCGAATTTGAAGAAAATCGGTTAAGATTTAGCTATAGCTCCCATATATATGTTATGTCCGATTTGGACCTTTAGTTCTATAGAAGCTGTATTTTACATCCAATCGTTTTGAAATTTAGAATGGTAGAGTTTCTTGATCCATGAACCAACACTACCGAATTTGAAGAAAATCGGTTAAGATTTAGCTATAGCTCCCATATATATGTTTCGTCCGATTTTGCCCTTTAGTCTTATAAAAGCTGTATTTTACATCCAATCGTGTTGAAATTTAGAATGGTAGAGTTTCTTGATCCATGAACCAACAGTACCGAATTTGAAGAAAATCGGTTAAGATTTAGCTATAGCTCCCATATATATGTTTCGTCCAATTTGGCCTTTTAGTCCTATAAAACTTTGATCGCCTCTCCTGAAAAACTACCTTTTGCACTTAGCATAGTTTAGAATGGAGGTATCGATTTGTCTTTTACCGGCCGTTTGGTTTTTCATTGTTTGCTTCATATTGACAAGTTATATTTATACCGTTATACCGAACACAAATCACCACCACGGAACACCAACAACCGTGCTACTACTTTTGTGTATACCTACCAACGAACATAAAAATTGTTACAGCAAAAAATAATTGAATTTGCGTAGCGACGACCGGACTTCTCGATTGCAAAATATCAACTAATTTATTTTTCTCTCTATCGCTTTTAATTTTTTCAAAGTTCGGTAGAATTCTTTTACAGAACTACCACCAGCACCTATTGCTTTATAATGCAGAGATTTTCAGATCGGCAAAGTTCGCTAGAGATCGTGAGATAACCCACAAAAACAAAGCTTTCATTCTTTAGTGCAACTGGGTAAGCGAGAGAGGAAGCTTCCGCTTACTCCGGTTGCACTAAAGTATGCACAAATTCTTAAATCAATCTCCATTATTGCCAGTTCATTATCTTGAAGTATATATTATACTACGTTTTGAACTACATTAACCGCTGAATTCCGCAAGATAAAATAAGCGCTTCAAAGTGGTGCCTACAGTATGTACACAAAACCTCGAGTGCTTCCAAAACTCCAAAAAAAATTCTGCTGGGATAGTATTAGTTTATTAGTCGCTATCAACTCGTGTAAAATGGGCGTTATTGCCACGCCGTTTTTGGTACCTCCCACACAAAGGTACCATTTTGCACCAAAAGTTACAAGCTTTTAACATTAACACCAGTGTATAAAAATACTTGAAATTTTGTACAGTGTAATGCTTTTATAGTGTCTATAGCCCTGTAAAAAATGGACGTTATTAGAACGCCCCATTTTGTACCTCCCACACAAAGGTACCATTTTGCACAAAAAGTTAAGAGCTTACAGCGTGAGTACCAATGCACGAAAATGCAACAACATTTTGCACAGTGCTACGCTTTTGAAGTGTCTATAGTCCTGTAAAAAAAATGGGCGTTATCACCACGCCCCTTTTTGTACCTCCCACACAAAATGGAAAAAGAATAACAAAATTTAATATCTCATAACGTTAATATACTAGTGCATATAAACGCTTATAATTCGGCACAGTGCAATGTATTTAAAGTATCTACTATTCAGCGAAAAATAGATGTATTTGTTAAAAACCTTCTGGTACCTCCCACACAAATTGACAGAATAATTCGTTTAATATTCCATATTACATTACTCACAAAGAGAGGGTATACCTTAGTCGGTTTACCCGACTGAAACTTTCTTACTTGTTTTGTACGTTGTTCGATTCACAATTAATTACCCAAGTCTCCTTCACAGAACGCTGAAAAAAACAAAGAAAGAATAATATATAAAAATGTTATAAAGAATTCAAACCATATAGCTCATTCTGCGCCACCCTGTATAAGCACTCCAAATTCTGTACGGGGCATTGTCTTTGAAGTATCAACTGTTCACTGCAAAATATGCGTATTCTTCAAGCCCCTTCTGGTATCACACAAACAAATTAATTTGAACATAGCTTCCCATAACTTCTATAGCAGTCATCTAAATATTTTTATTATTCTGTAATTTAGACATTTGCATCCTGGCTCCCACGTATACTTTACTTCATTAGGTTAGGTTAGGTTAGGTTGAGAAGAGGAGGCGGTGAAATTCCACCTCATGTCCTTGGACATACACGTAAGCCAGTATTCGGCCTGTTGTGCGCTCTAATTGTTATTATTTAGAAAGGTCGGTAAGCTATTTTAGGAACTCTGTACTGTCGACATAGTCCTTAATTTTCTTCCAGTCTACGCCCCTAAGTTGGGTCAAGTCTGGTATAGCATCATTTCCAAAGAAACGTGATCTATTGTTGGCGAACGCTGGGCAGTGGCAGAGGAAATGCTCCAACGTTTCATCATCCTCCCCGCATGCCCTACATATGCTGTCATCTACAACTCCTATCCTATGTAGGTGTGCTTGTAAGCATGTGTGTCCTGTAAGGACGCCCATGATCTTACTAATTTCTACCTTGCTCAATCTCAGTAAGGTCTTGGCCTTGTCCTCGTTTGGGTCACCCCACAAGACCTTCGTTGTCTTCCCAACGTTTTCACTATTCCATAGCGTGATATGGGCGTTCTTCGCCCATATTTGTAGTTCAGAACGCATAACTCTGAAGGGTTTTGCGTTCTCTAATGTTGTTGTTTGCAAGTCTTTGGCTCTAGATGCCAAGGCGTTTGCTTTCTCGTTACCCCTTACTCCGCAATGGCCAGGCACCCATATGATGCATATAGTGCCATATTCGGAGTAGGCGTTAATCGCCATTTTACAATCTAAAACGGTCCTCGACCTCACCGGTCCTAGACGTTATCGCCCTAATAGCCATTTGGCTATCTGTGAAAATATTCACTTTTGTTGGTCTTGTGTTAGTCCCAAGCCAGCTCACACATTCTGTAATTGCTCGGACTTCCGCCTGCAGGACTGTGTTATGGTCTGGCAGACGGAATAAGAGTTCGGTTTCCGGTTCTTCGATGTAAAGTCCTAGCCCCGTTCTCTCCCCTAGTTTCGATCCATCTGTATAACAGCAATTTCCAGATGTTGTCTGTACTACGGTTCCATCAATCCAGGATTGTCTGTCTGGTATCATGGTCTCACACTCAGCAACCATTGATCTTTCAGGTATTCTGTCGGATACTGATGATATGTCAGTTAAATCCACCGTCACTACCTCAGCTATCTTTTGATGATATGACACGTGATCGCTTTCGATCCATTCGCCCATCACTTTGAGCCTCGTCGCCGTGAGGGCAGCTTCATATCTAATCTGTATTTCTATTGGTTGGATATTCAAGATCGTCTCCAATGCCCTACTGGATGTGGTCCTCATTGTCCCGCTTATGCCGAGACAACACATTCGTTGGACCTTTTGTAATATCATTATGTTGCACTTATTCTTCATTGATGTCCACCACACTACTGATGCGTAAGTCAAAATAGGTCTGATTACGCTCTTGTAGAGCCATTGTGTCATACTTGGATTAAGGCCCCATTTTGAGCTAATGGCTCTTCTACATAGTGCCCAGCATATGTGAGCCTTGTTTGCTCGTTCTTCTATGTGGCACTTCCAATTTAGTTTCCTGTCCAGGATAACACCTAAGTATTTAACCCTGTTGGAAACTGGAATTGTTTTGTTTAGGAAATGCGGGTCATCATACTGACCAATCTTCGTTTTCCTTGTGAACAGACATATCTCTGTCTTTTCTGGGTTTACATTTAGGCCTCTCGGTCGAGCCCAGTCATATGCAATTTTTAGAGCCGTTTCGGCCCTTCTACAAAGTTGATTAGGATTCTTCCCCCTCAGAAGTATTATAACGTCATCTGCGTAACAGACTGGTTTAAGTCCTTCATCCGTTAGTATCCTTAGGAGACTATTTATAGTAGTGACCCACAGGAGTGGTGATAATATACCGCCCTGTGGTGTTCCCTGCGCTACTCTGTTTCTTATTTTTATGTCGTGGGACCCACAATTTATCCATCTATTCCTTAGCATGTGGCTTATCCAGTCTCGGAGAGCCCGGTCCACCTGAAACTGGTCTAAGGATTGGATGAGTGTGTCGGTCCGTACATTATTGAACGCCCCTTCAATGTCTATACATACCGCAAGTGTATACATCTTTCCATTGAAGGATTCTTCTATGTTGTGTACTACATCGTGTAGGGCGGTATCCACCGATCGCCCTTTAACATAGGCATGTTGTCTAAATTTTAGCATTTCGCCTGGTATCTTACTTTTAATCATGGTATCCACTATACGCTCCATGGTTTTGAGTAAGAACGATGTTAGGCTTATTGGTCTATAAGCCTTAGGTGTTGCATAACTTGCCTTGCCGGGTTTAGGTATGAAAACTACCCTTGCCTCCTGCCAGGCTTTCGGTGTGTATGCGAATTTTAGACATGCTGTGAAAATGGCGGCTAGATGAGTTGATATGTAATCCACCTCCATCTGTAGTAGTGCCGGAAATATTCCATCAGGTCCTGGTGCCTTAAATGGTGAAAAGCTTCTTACGGCTTCTTTGACCATATGGTCTGTAATGATATGACTTAGTTGTTCCTCATTTTCACTGTAGTTCGGTATCTCAGTCTGGCCCGTCGTACCTTGCGGAAAATGGGTGTTCATCAAAAGTCTTACCATCTCTTCGGTTGAGTCCACTCTTCTGCCCATATCGTCTACCATTGTTTCGGTTTGGGTATGGGTTTTTGAGAGGAACTTTTTAATTTTAGAAACATCGTTAACGCTATCGACCTGTTCGCAGAATAGCTTCCAGGAGTTTCGTTTTGCTGTTCTTGTGATTTTGTTATATTCTCTGAGTCTTCTATGGTAGTCGTCCCAGTATACTGGAGATTTTTTACGGCGTGCCCTATTGTAAAGTCTACGGACCTCTTTCCCAATGTTGCGAATCTCCCCGGTCATCCAAGGCTTCTCTTGGGCTGATTTCCTTTCTCGAAGCGGACAGCTGTCTTCGAAAGACCTTACTAATATATCCGTAATGTAGTCAACATTAGTGTCAATATCCTCAACACTTAGGCACTCGAAAAGTCCATGCCCTAGTCTTTCTCTAATTAGCTTCCCGAATTTTGTCCATTTAGTTTTGGCCTTATTTCTGAAACTTATTGGGTTCGGCGGTGGCCGTGCTATCTTAAACCTTATGTAACGGTGATCAGAAAAAGAATGTTCTTCAGAGACCCTCCATTCCTGTATCACGTCTATTAGATTTTCTGAACATATTGTTATATCTAATACTTCTTCCCTTATTCTATTAACGAAGGTAGCCGTGTTACCTATGTTAAGTGTTATTAGGTCGTTAGTATTCAAGAATTCTACTAGGGCCTGGCCCCGTTTATTAATGTTAGTACTACCCCACGCGACGTGGTGAGAGTTAGCATCGCAACCTACTAGTACTTCGTTACCTGTTTGTTTGACTTTCCTCACCAAGCGTTGTAGTTCCGACGTAGGTGGTAATGTCGGTGAATCGAAAGGCAGATATACTGATGCTAGGTATACACTTCCATTCCCTTGTTTCAGTACTGTAGCATCCGATGTTGACAACTCTGGAGAAAAAAGGTAACATAAATTTTTGTGACATATAATACAAGTCCTTGGTCTAGTTCCTGTATTTGCATAAAACAGTTGGTAATTAACGTGATTTAAGCCAGTAACCTTGTTACGAATCGTCCATGGTTCTTGGATTAAAGCAATATGAGTCTTACCTTTTAAAGCGTTGGTTGCCGCCTCGCTCCGATGGGGGTTTATCTGGACGACTTCAATCATTGGTCCTCCAGTAACCGGTCTTCTTGGGAGTCAGTGATTGTAGATTCGGCTCCCTCATCATTTTTTGGCTGCAGTGAGCGCTTATCTTCATCGCTGCCTTTATTATTTATTGGCTCATTTGTCCGGTTTTCAGCGCCAACCAAAGCCTTACCAATTTTGAAGAAGACTGCTTTGTTCACATAGAACGCCATACCCTTCGTCTTGACCAGGCTGGCCATGGAGAGCCGATCCAAACCCACCACAAGGAGAGTGCCATCACGGTCATTCTCTCTGTGGAAGACTTCCCACATCTTCACGTCCAGTCCCTTGTTTTGCTGGCCAAAGAGTTTGAGCATGCGTTCTGATGTGAAATTGCTGCCCCATCCTTTGACGTGTACTGTTGTTTTTATGAGCTGAGGGATGTCCCTCCTCCTTACCAGTTTCAGCTTAGCGCCTTCCCAGGGAGAGGGGATGCTATCCACAAGCTCTTTGAGGGTCTCTATACATTCTGGTGACGCGAAATTCATCCTCAGTGTGTCCCCTTTGAACTCGCTGCTCATTATTTGAATTGGGGGCCCGTCGTCGGAGTTGAGAGCGTGCTCCACAATTTTATTATTCACCAAGTCTTCAACGTTGTTGTGTTGGTCAGTGGGGATTTTGCCGGATGCTCTGTTGATGTCGATCACTGCGTAGCAGAGCTCGTCTCTATATTGCTTTCTGGCTACTTTGGCATAAGATGGTGGCTTCTTACCTTTTTCATCAACCAACTTCCTCTTCCGTAAAGATCGTGACATCTTTTTGGATGTACTAAGCTTTCCGGAGGGTTCCGTGGTTGCGCTCGCTTCCTTTGTAGTTGGATCGACTTTGTCGCCGCCCTCTCCACCAGGATACAGACTGGAGTCTCCTTCGTGAGGGGCTTGACTTGTTCTCTCCAATTTACTTGAAAGCGGGGAGCTCTTTTTCTTCTTCGGCGGTTTCGCAGTGTTCTGCTCTTCTGGAGATCTGATCCTCTTTCCTGCCTCCGCAGAGGTGGATGGAGTTTCAGATAGCTCCTTTGGAGCATCCTGCACTATGGCCTGTTTGCTGCTTCGGTTCATCTTCTTCAACTTTCGTCGTTGTGCCCCTGATAGCTTCTTCTTTTTTGTCGTGAGCTGTGCCATGCACGCGTTGACTTCTTCTACCATCTTGCTGACCTCGACGTCTTTGGAGTTAGCTAAAACAGTAATGTTAACGTGTTCGTTTGAGTCGGAGTCGGAATCGGATTCTCTACCTGTACTAGAAGGCTGGGTCCAGTTAATACTCTCCCGTGGTTCCTCCTCTTCCTTCTCCGTATTTTTGCCAATGGCTGTATGTGCGCTTGTTGCATTGTCTGCGACTACAGGCGCCAAGGCACCCACACCTGTAGGAGGATTGGTTGCGCTTGTTTCACTTACTACGACTACAGGTGCCAAGGCAGCCACACCTGTAGGTGTGGCTGCCTTGGCACCTTTTCTTACTTGGTTTATTAATTTTTTACAACGTAGATGCTTCAAACTCGTTGTTTACCTTTTTTAGTTTTCAAATTATTTATCCGAGAATTTCATTCTTATATTCTTCAACATGACTGTTGGAACATTTAAATTTTAAAATTCTGGTAGCTACTCAAAATCACTAAAATAGAACGAGTTTTAATGATGACGATGATTAGTTCTGCCAGACAATTTGACAGAGGGCAGCAGATGACTACTGATGATCACATTCCAATTGGCAGACGACTATTTTGTTGCTTACATTTCAGGTGTAGAGTGAAGGTGTAGGAACAACGTGCCATTAGTACGAGTATACTATTTTCCCATACCCTCATTAATTTTAATGTATGAAAATTAATTCATTATTAATATATAAATGTCAACCGAAAATTATTTGAAAATACTGCAACTTGTTTTGACTCGATTATTAAATAACCGACTTCAATTTAAACAAAAACATCAAATATTTTCCGTTTTTACAGTAGTCGATTAATGTTAAACACCATTCAAAATTTTATTAAGTTATATTCGATTGTATGGCTGTCGGTCGTCTCATTACACATAAGGCCGCACCGATTTCCTCAAATTCTGAACCGATTTCCCTCAAATTTGGCAGTATTAATTCATGTAATAAGAAACCTCTTTCTGCCGAATTTCGTACTGATCGGATTAAAAATACACTTTTTACAGCGCTTACATGTAAAATCTTATTGAATAGCTTGTTGCAGGTCTTTTTCATAGCCGTTAGCTCAGAAGTCCACCATTGGGGTTTAGTTTTACCCTTGTACCTTGTTTTTGGACAGGCTTCTTCAAGGGATCTATTGAATGATATGGTGATATGATCGACCAGATTATCCAGACCGGCTTTGTCATTCGGTTCGTACAGAAGTTTAGAGTTGAGGACTTTCTTGAAATTCTTCTCATACAGATGCCACTTTGTCTTCCTTACATTTCTGTGGACGGCGGGTTTAGGCGCTTTTTCCGCGAGTTTGAACTCAATATAATGGTGATCTGAGAATGAGTGGTCGTCCAGTACATTCCACCCAATAATTTTGTCTGACAGTCTGTCTGACGGTCAGTAGCAAACGTTACGTCGAGTACTTCTTGTCTGTCTTTAGTTGTGAAGGTCGGTTTATTACCTAAGTTACAAATACTAAGGTTGGTAGTTAGAATAAAGTCAAGAAGCGAATCACCCCTATTGTTTATATCCGTACTACCCCAGATAGTATGATGAGCGTTCGTGTCTGCGCCAATAATCAGCTCGAGCTCGTCAGACGTTGCTTCTTCTACTACTTCCCTGAATAGAGCAGTCGGTACTACAGATTCATAAGGCAAGTAGCTGGAGACCTCCCAATATATGCGATTACCGATCTCCAGGCTAGCAGCTGTTTGGTCTTTACCACTTAAATTAGTCAGGAGAAAGATACTTAGATCTTTTCTGGCCAAAATGCAGGTTCTTGGAGTGCCTTCACAGTTGGCCACAAGCAGTTTAAAGTTGGGTGTCCTAATACCGCACACCCTTCCTCCCACTACGTAGGGCTCCTGTATCAGGACGATGTCTACTGCGCCTGTGGACAGGCGCAGCAATAGAGCCGCTGAGGCTGCTTTAGCGTGATGGAGGTTAATCTGTAGAATTCTTACCATCATTGGTAATTGACAGATTAACATCCACCCCGACAAGGGTGTTATCGAACTCTTCGTCCGTATCGTCGAGAAGCATGTCCCCGCCAGATGCGTCAAAGAGTCCGGAGACTCCCCTCAGCCTCTCTGTGTCCGAAGTAGAGCTTTTGTCCTCAGAGAAGGACGTTACAGATCTTCTGTTAGAGTTGGAGTCACCAGAAATAATAGGCGTGGGTACCTCCGCACTTCTAGAAAGTGCCATGGTGGACGACTCACCTTCTGCAGTGGGAGCTATATCCTGCTTGTATATCTTCAAGACTATAGTCTCGAAGCCATATTGTAGGGTTGCACTCGCACTTTGTATATGGGAGATGGATTCAGCGTTTAGGATAAGATTGACCTGCCGCTTTTTACCATCCGCCTCACCCACCTTGCTGATTCTCCAATTATGGGCCGGCAGACCAGGATTGGAATCTTTTATTATTTCTAAGATGTCAGCCGGGTTGGAGGGCTCTTCTGTAACCCAGGTGATGGCTCTAGGGTGACTAGGGATGTTGTTTTTTTCGACAACATCCAACTGGGCACCCGGCCACACCTCACCCGCTCGACTCAGAGCAGCCTTATACAGGTCTACTGATCTGGCATCACCGAAATATAAGAGCTTTACTCTCCCCTGATGCCATCCTGCATCGTTGCAGATTGGTGGTTTGCCCGGCATTTCTCTACGGACATCGAGGTAATGAGCCATAATGGCTGATTGTACATGACTCCATTTGTCCTTGAGGATGGATCCATCCTCACTACTTCTGTCTATAACAGCCATCACTAGACTCTCCTTCGCCACTTCATTGAAGGGCTTGGTGAGTGTCCTGTTGATGGTGACATTAGGGCCTCTTGCCTTTTTCGAAGGCAGGGGTTCATCAGGTGATCTGATTCGTTTTACTTTATTAGCCGTTAACACAGCTGAATTTGTGGCTCTTTCAGCCGACTCATTGGACTTAGAAGCATCTAGGACGCCTTTAGTCCAGGTAAGTGACTCTTTTTGTTTTTCGGTAAGAGCCGAAACCTCAACAGCCTCCAACTTCGTCAAAACTCTGAGCGCTACACGATGCTCATTGTGCTTCCGTTTTGACGGTCGGACAT
Organism: Eudasyphora cyanicolor; assembly: GCA_963930755.1. Taxonomy (NCBI): domain Eukaryota; kingdom Metazoa; phylum Arthropoda; class Insecta; order Diptera; family Muscidae; genus Eudasyphora; species Eudasyphora cyanicolor. The sequence goes on along the minus strand of OZ005735.1, from coordinate 114,185,990 downwards.
GACGTTTCCCCCTCACCGCACCACCTGTTGTGAGTAAACCTAAACCTATATCTAAATCTGAACCGATTTTCTCCGAATTTGGCAGTATTCCTTCATGTAATAAGAAACCTCTTTCTGCCAAATTTCACACTGATCGGTTATAAAATAATTTTTTTACGGCGCTTACATGTGAAATCGGGGGTAACGTATATATGGGGGCTATATCTAAATCTGAACCGATTTCTTCCAAATACAACAGTGTTCATTCATATAATAAGAGACCTCTTTCTGCTGAATTTCATACTGATCGGATATAAAATAAAGTTTTTACAGCGCTTACATGTCAAATCGGGATATATATGGGAGCTATATCCAAATCTGAACCGATTTTAACCAAATTAAATAGGGATCGTCCTTGTGCCAAAAAAAGATATGTGTAAAGTTTCGTCGAGATCGGACCATAATTGCGACCTGTACTTTGATTACAAGAATACATGCACAGACAGACAGACGGACATAGCTAAATCAACTCAGAAAGTGATTCTAAGTCGATCGGTATAATAAACAATGGATCTATCTCTTCTCCTTTTGGGTGTTACAAACAAATGCACAAAGTCATAATACCCTGTACCACAGTGTGGTGTAGGGTATAAATACAGTTTATTGTAAAATAAACTATTTATTATTTTTATTAAGATTTTTTAAACAAATTTAAAATATCCGTAAAAACAACCATTTTATTGAAGAATCGCAAAGGAACTAACTTAAAAGAAACTAAAGAATAACTTATAACTATTTGGAAAATAACAAATAAATAAAAAGCGTCCGTTAATTCAAATATTTGAGGAATAACGATAAATGAGAGAAATAACAATAGAAATAAGAAATTGAGATCGATTGAAAGAAGTCTTCTCCCCCGTTAAATTGGAAACAAAATAGTTTGTTTCGATTAACTTAAATTCTTTCAATCTTTTACATATTATTTAACAACTAAAAATTATAATTCTAACATAAATATTAACAGAAATTATATCTTACACATTTAAAATTTATATCTAAATTTAAATCTACATGTTATATATTATATTCTTAACCATATTGTGATGTATTTACAACTCCATCATATTTTGTCTCTCGTTTTATATTACAACGATGTATATTTTGTAAGTTACTTAATCTAAATTTGGGCTCCTCCTTATGCCTGACTGACTTGTAGTTCTTTATATAGCCCTTTTCTCTATTATCGATGTAAACTTCCCTTTTCATGTTTTTTTTTTCAATTACCAAACTCAATATTAAATGGCTTTTCCCTAGTTACAGAATGGAAACTGTTATTATAATATTCAATAGCCTTACTCACTTTATCCCTTATGCCCAGTGACTTCTGTTCGATATACAACATCCTAATTTTCTCACTAATCGTGTTGTGGAGCCTCTCAATATCCGCATTGCCTGTGTGAGTGTTGGACTTAACCAAATGCAACTCAATTCCCTTATTCCTCAGATAATCCTTTATATTTATACTTTTGAACTCATCATCAGTTATCAATTTCAAAAATTGAAAGTGATTTGTATAACCTGATCTTCTCTATTATTGTCTGGTTGGTCCTGTCCTCCAAATAGAAGGCCGTCGCAAATTTAGAAAATATGTCAATGAATGTCAAAAAGTTGGACCTAGAATTAGTATATACATCCATATGCACTATCTGTCCAACATCCGTGGGAGTCTCTGTCAAATCAAATGTGTCCTTAACCGCTCTACGATCGAATTTCGATCTACTACAAACGTCGCAATTGTTAATATATTCCTGGATCAATGTCCTCAGATTAGGAAAATAAATCATAAAAACCTTTTAAGTCCCTGATAGTTCTCATCAATACCTGTATGTCCGGTCTCGTCCCTATGGTAATACCGAATCCTCCTGTACGTCTCGTCCTCCGATGCCATGTCCTGGGCCCAATAAGAACATCGAACAAATTTGACTCCATCATTCCCCTCGAATAATTCAATAATCCTCTTTTGAAGAATGTAGTATATCCTGTCATCCAGTCCGGAATATATACCAACCTCGCCACTATCTATGTTCTTAATTAATATCCCATCGATACCATCCTCTAACTCCTCAGAACAAATATATATCCTCTTGTTCCCATGTACCATCTCCAAATCCTGTGTCTTATCATCAGTCAAAATAATCTGCGTCTTAAATTTATTCACCACTGTATCCAATATAGTCATTCGTCCCCTCCGATTGAGAATGCACTGTCGCAAAGTCATCACCATCATTATCATACATCGAGCCATTTGATTCATCCAAATGATTAATATCCCCAGAGTCAATATCTATCCTGCTTAAAAAATCGGCAACGTTGTTATCCCTTCCTTTTATATTTTTAACAGTCAAATTAAACTCGCTAAGCCTTAAAATCCATCTATATAGCCGGGGATTCAATTCTCTACTCTGCGATTTCACAAAAAGCCATCTCAAAGGCTGATGATCCGAAAGGACTTCAAACTTAATGCCATATAAATACGGACGAAAATAATTAGTCGCCCACACAATTGCCAGAAGCTCCTTCTCAGTAGCCGAGTAATTCCGTTCGTGTTGATTTAAGGTCCTGCTAGCATAGCAGATTGGGTGTCCGTTTTGTTGCAGAACGGCACCAACTGCGTCAACACTAGCATCCGTTGCCAATTGAAAAGGTTTCCCAAAATCCGGGTACTTCAGTACTGGGGCTTGAGTAAGTATACTCTTCAATTTCTCAAATACGTTAATGTAATTAGGATCGTCTACATTCAACCGTATGTCCTTTCTAAGATACCTAATCATCGGGATCGCCACCTTAGAAAAATCATCTACAAATTTCCTGTAGTAGCCTGCCATGCTCAGGAATGGTATAAAGTATACCCCGTATTGTCGTAGGAAGCTTAAGTTCCAATATAGTGTCAACCCTAGAAGGATCGGGCCTCACGCCATCGGTCGGTAACAAATGGCCCAAATATAATGTCTCCTTCGCAAAAAAATTGCATTTATTCACCTGAATCTTAAGATTCACCCCCTCAATTTTCGAAATATCTTTAAAATATTCGTGACATGTTCTTGAAAGCTAGTCGAGAATATCAGAATATCGTCTAAATAAACGACACGAATCGTATTAATGAATTCTCTAAGGACATGGTTAATCAAACGCTGAAACGTAGCCGGAGCATTCTTCAAACCAAATGGCATTCTGGCAAACTCATAATGTCCGTACGGTGTAGAAAATGCAGTCTTACATCGGTCCTCCGGTTTCACCAAAATCTGGTGAAAACCCTTCGCAAAATCTATCGTGGAAAATATTGAGGTCGTTCCAACTTATCAAGAATACTTTCAATATTAGGTATTGGGAATTTATCATCAATAGTAATCTCATTCAATCTGCGATAATCAACTACTATTCGAAATTTCCTCTCCCCCGAGTAATCCATCTTCTGGGGTACAATCCACAGAGGACTATTATATGGTGAGTTACTATTAACAATAATACCTTGATCCAACATCTCTTCTATCTGATTAGAGATCTCCTGTTCATACAGGTGGGGATACCGGTACATCTTCGAATAAATTGGTTTATCGGTCAAGGCCTTAATCCCATGTTCCACAATCCTTGTGTATCCCAAAGTCTGTCCTTCCACATATATCAGATCACCGTAAGAATTCAAGATCCTTTCCAAAGCGAGTGTATCCTCCCGATTCAGACCAGAAAACAAATGCCCCACCACTCGGTCATCTATCCCCATAGGATCCAATTGATAAATCTCGCCATCCCTATAAGGACATACCTGCACAAATGTCATCGTCCTGCCATTAATTGTCAATATATCCTTTTCCATGTCTATAATGGCCCCCAACGGCCGTAAAATATTCTGTCGCATCGCATCAAAATCCCTACCTCCGAAATCCGTCAATTTCCAGGACATCGTCGCATCCTCCCCAAATTCCAATGGCAACCGCGTTACAATTTCGTGAGTTATATTGGTCCTACCATTCAGCGACGAAAACGATATCCTGTCATGAAGCTGTCTCCTTTCGTACTGTCGTAATATATTCTCGTCTAATATCGAAGTTGTCGATCCAGTATCTATCAACGTCGTGATCCTATCATTGCCTATAGTAAGGTTAACTATCGGAAGTGCCTTCCTGAGGCTGTTGTATGAAAATGTACGTGGTCCTCAATCTCCTGTGGGCAATGAACTATCGCATCAATGTGATCTACCTCCATATCAGAATGATTTCCATATCCTAAATTACCTCTATTATTCTGTGTCTGACCTGTTGCCGCACCAGACTGAACATAAGTACGACTGTGAAAATTGCGAGTTTGATTACTATGATTACTGTTCGAGTTGTCGGGTCTATTAGCGTGAAAATTCCGAGTTTGATTACTGTTCGAGTTATTGGGTCTATTAGCGTGAACTTTTGAACGAGTAACAAGTATTTCCTGTAAAATTCGCCGCGTTCTGGCTGTTGTTGTCCCCAGTCCCTAATCGCAAATCAGAACCATTGTGAGTGCAATGATCATGACCATAATTCCCCAAACTAGTCTGATTACAATTCTTATTAGAATTAGAATTCTGTTTCCTATATTGATAATTATTGAATGACTTCTGCTCATTAATTCTAATTAAGCCCTGTTGCTCGAGTAAGTTGTAAGCATCTCTTAACTTAGAAATATTCCGATTAATAATAACAGATAATAACAGAAGCTAAATTTACATCAATATTATTTACAAATGTTCTTAAAATTATTTTCTCAGCATTCAATGGGTTAAACTCTAGAGGCTTCTCTAAAGCTGAGTATAGACGATTGCCAGATCGGCAAACGTTATCAACCCTGTTAAAGTGCTGCAAATATACGGGCAATGTCAGATTGTTAGGCAAAGGTGAATTTACAGTTCAGTCGATTGCAAGAAAACATTAAATTTCATATATTTACAATATATTTTGTAAATATTTATATGCAGGATTGCCAATAAATATACATTATAGACAGTGTTGCAAATAACGTGATTTTCTGGCAATGCACAGTGGTTGCGCTCATACGACAAAAATAAAAAAATCTTTGTTAATATATTGACCTTGTAGCAGCATAAATAGTCTCAAATGTCATCAAATTCCTCCACTCTAAATTTGTTTTTTCATTTATAACGGTACTTCTTAAAAAAAAAACAACATGAGTACGAACTTTCATACACGCGGTTAGTTTGCTGAAAAAAAAAATAGAAAACAAAGTGAAGTTTCAACTGTGAAAATATAATTTATAAAGAGCCTAAATAAAATTGCTAAAAATGGAAATTAAAGTGCATGGTATTAGCACTATTTTTGAGTAATAACATGTATTTGAATTGTGTTTTTTTTTAAATTATACAATTAATTTAAATGCCCATTTTAGAGCGATTTTTTATTTTACCTAAAATTTACTTAGAGTTTTAGTAACTTTTCCCACCGAATGCCGTGACGGGAACAGTTTATAAATGTTGAGACATGTTTATAGTTCGCCATTGCGTTGAATTCAGGTGCAGGAATTTGCAGGTTTTTAAAAAATATTCAATAAACCAACATAAACACTTTGTTTTAAAATGTATATTTCTTCACCTGATGATGGCGTGAGTGTTGTAGCATTTGTTGTTGTTAGTCATGTCAACAAACAAACATCTGTTATTCTTTATTTACCTTATTTCTTTAATTTGTTGTCATAGGAATGTCTCACCAATGCTTATTTTCACGCATATACATTACAGTAGTCCAAAACATTGACATTGATGGCGATGAAAATACGTTTTATAATCTATTAAAATGTATAAAATATTTATGTAGAAAAATTGGTGAAATGTGGAAAAAAAATCATCGCATAAAGTCAGAAGTTTTAACAACTCACTCTAATTGGCTCGCTACCAAAGAGACTGTTCCCTTACAGCTCAAAACCATATCTTTGGAAACTGAAGAACAAGGACCAAAGGCAAATAAACGAGGTCGCCCTACTACTGATTTCTTGAATTCGTCAATTAGAACTAAACAACGGAGAATAGCAAGGTTGGCAGAAAGTGACGCGTCCGCAGCGGAGGCCTTACGTGGACAATATATAGAATTCAAAGAACTATTTTCGGAAGTAAATGCTGTTGAAGTACTTTCCCTAATAATAGATACAAATTTAACAAAACAGCAGTACTTAAAAATTAGAGATTTTATAAATTGAAAGATATCGTATAATATGTTGCCCAGTTACGAGAAAGTTTTAAGGGAAAAGAAAAAATGTTATCCAGATGCAGCATTCATTACCGTGAGTGAATCTCAGGCTGAAGTGGAGTTACAAAGTTTACTCGACCATACAGTTTCACGCATATTAGTTCTGCAAAGTGATGTGCTAAATTCCAAATCTGATGCTAGCAACATTGTTTTGATAGGCAAATGGGGTTTCGATGGTAGTTCCGGATATAGTGAATATAAGCAACGCGTTAGTAACAATGCTCTACAAGGCAATGCATTATTTGTAACATCTTATGTGCCCCTTCGACTAGTTACAAAATCTTCGAGACCACAAGACGCTAAGATAATATGGAAAAATCCTCGTCCATCGTCCACCAGGTACTGCAGACCAATACGATTTGATTTTAAGAAAGAAACATCCCAAGTTTGCATTGAAGAGAGGAATTGTTTCAAGCAGAAAATTGATATGATAAAGGGCACAGAGTATTTTAAAGCTGAGCAGAAAATAAACGTCGAACACAAATTGCAACTTACTATGGTTGACGGCAAAGTATGCAATGCACTAAGTCAAACATCATCTGCTAATTGTTATAAATATATGCAAAGCGAAACCGAATGAAAATATAGGCTTCAACATACCAGGAAAACTTCTAGAATTGCAACACATACGGATTTAATATACATATTGTTGTTGAGCTCGGATCCATTCATTACAGGTCAACGAAAATTACCATGCAAAAAGAAATGTGCATTATTAAAATCTACAATTGAATTGTTGCAGGAATAGCGGATTTAAGTTTACATCCTTGAATATCTTTTAAATTAATTGAATATTTTAAACATATATTTCAAAATAAATAATATTAAATTAGTGATTTTTAAAGATCATGTGTCACACTTAGGTTAGGTTAGGTTAGGGTGGCAGCCGTATTTTTTTTACAAGCTCACATAGACCAGTTTAGGTCCCTAGTGTTACCACGGGCTGAAATGCCCCTCATCGAAACCAACCTGTTTGATATATAAATTTATCGATAGTACGAATATCAGTACTAGACAGATCTGTTAGGCTGCCTAAAAAGGCCGACCCCAGTATGTCCAGTCGTCGTTTACTCAAAGCGGGACAGTCGCAAAGCAAGTGCTCAATGCTCTCCACTTCTTCCTCATCTCCACAGCTTCGGCAGAAGTCATTGGAGTCAATACCCAATCTTTTGGCGTGTTCGCCGATCAAGCAGTGTCCCGTCAGAACCTGTACTAACGTAGACAATCGTTTCCTCTCTAGTGCGAGAAGATATTTTGACCTTCTCAGGTCATACGTTGGCCAGATTTGTCTAGCTACCCTGCAGGTGCCGATTTCTGTCCATCTTTCGTTGGACTGCCTGATTGCCTCTTGCCTAAGCCAAAGCTTGCACGTGGATAGTGGCGCACCAATATATGCAAATTCTTCGAGAATTTGTAATGTCGTCCCTTTCCTAGCAAGTTCATCGGCTTTGCAGTTCCCCGGGATATCCATATGCCCAGGCACCCATATGAGGTGTATATTAAACTGCTCAGCCATCTCGTTAAGAGATCTGCGGCAGTCGAGGGCTGTTTGTGAATTTAGGGATGTTGCCTCCAGAGAATTGATGGCAGCCTGGCTGTCCGAGTAAATGACAACGCCAGTGTTGGTTACTATGTTGCGACTCAGCCACTTGGCGACTTCCCATATTGCCATTATTTCGGCTTGATAGACACTGCAGGTATCTGGTAGTCTGTGAGCTATATCCAGACTAAGTTCTTCACAGTGTACTCCGAAGCCAACCTTTTGATCAAGCTTCGAACCATCCGTGTAAAAGTGGAGATGGTTTCTATTACCTGGTATTCTGCCGACCCATTCGTCTCTGGCGGGAATCATAGTGATGTAATTTCTCTCGAAGGTGTACACAGTTGGTATATAGTCCACTCGGTCGGTTACCATAGCACTACACTTTGATATCCTCATGTGACCATAGTTCTTGTACCTCCACAGTGATAGGCAGTTTAATCTTATTGCCGCTTTGGTTGCAACTTCTCTCGCCACAATATTAATCGGCAGTATATGGAGTAGGGCTTGTAGAGACTCGGTCGCTGTAGTCCTTAAGGCTCCGCTTATGCTCAGGCAGGCAGTTCTCTGAACCTTTGTTAGTAGGTTGGTAATGGTTAGTTTGTCAGTTGCCGTCCACCATACCACAATACCGTATAACAGTATTGGACGAACTACTGCTATATATATCCAGTGGACGATTTTAGGAGAGAGTCCCCACCGCGACCCTACAGCCTTTTTGCAGGAATATAAGGCGACGTTGGCCTTCCTTACACGTTCCAATACGTTAAGTCTAAATAACATTTTCCTATCTATAATTATTCCTAAAAATTTTGCACTTTCAGAAAAGACTAGATCTGTTCCATTTATCCGAGGTGGAGGGTCCACATGTGGGACATTATTCATCCTAGTAAGAGAACCAATTCTGTCTTGTTGGGGTTAACGCCCAAACCGCTGCTTCTGGCCCATCTAACCAACTTGTTCAGAGCCACCTGTAGGATGTCTCTGAGGACGTTTACGAATTTGCCACTCACTGCGATTGCCACGTCGTCCGCATATGCCACGACCTTGCAGCCACAACGTTCTAGATCTAGCAGGATTTCATTCACCGCTAGGTTCCAAATTAGTGGAGACAGTACTCCTCCTTGCGGGGTCCCTCTGTTTACATGCCTTATTAGAGTTGTGGACCCTAGACATGCTGTTATGCGTCTTCTGGTGAGCAGACTTTGAATTAGTCTAATCAAACTATTGTTAACTTTTAGATGTGACAGTGCCGCAACTACCGCATCTGAGTGAATGTTGTTAAAAGCCCCTTCTATGTCAAGAAATGCCACCATGGTGAATTCCTTGAAATGCAGGGACGATTCGATAGTGCTCACAAGTTCGTGCAGGGCTGATTCTGTAGACTTGCCCTTATTGTAGGCATGTTGGTTCCCCGACAGGAGTTTTGTATCCAGGTTTTCCCTAATGAAATGATCTAAAAGTCTTTCCAGACCTTTCAATAGGAAGGAGGATAGGCTAATTGGTCTGAAGTCTTTTGGCCTAGTGTGTGATATCTTTCCCGCTTTAGGTATGAATACCACTTTGGTATCCCTCCACCGATTAGGGACGTATGAAAGCCTGATACAGCCTACATAAATTTTCTCCAGCCAGGGGATAATGTACTTTAACATTTTCTGCATTTCTGCTGGAGTGATGCCATCTGGTCCAGGTGACTTGAAGGGCTCAAAGCTGTTAATAGCCCAGCTTATTCTGGATCTCTCAGTCAAGAAGCTAGCGACGCTCGCAGTCCACTCGCACTCTTGTTGGTCCTGCTGATCCTCGGGTTCTGTTACAGAGTTGCCCGGGAAATGTGTGTCGAGCAGTACATTGAGCGACTGCTCGCTGTTTTTGGTCCAGTTATTTGCCTCATCCTGTAAATATCCCCTGTACAGGGTGAAGCAGATAATATCTTCCTCAGCCTAGCGGCGTCGGAGACCTTTTCCACTTCACCACCGAAGGTATACCAAGAGCGCCTTTGCGCCTTTCTAAGCTCCTTCTTATAGATCTTGAGTTGCTCTTTATAGGCATCCCAATCATTAGCGACCCCAGTAGATTTAGCCTTATTGAATAGCTTGTTGCAGGTCTTTTTCATAGCCGTTAGCTCAGAAGTCCACCATTGGGGTTTAGTTTTACCCTTGTACCTTGTTTTCGGACAGGCTTCTTCAAGGGAACTATTGAATGATGTGGTGATATGATCGACCAGATTATCCAGACCGGCTTTGTCATTCGGTTCGTACAGAAGTTTAGAGTTGAGGACTTTCTTCAAATTCTTCTCATACAGGTGCCACTTTGTCTTCCTTACATTTCTGTGGACGGCAGGTTTAGGCGCTTTTTCCGCGAGTTTGAACTCAATATAATGGTGATCTGAGAATGAGTGGTCGTCCAGTACATTCCACCCAATAATTTTGTCTGACAGCCGGTCAGTAGCAAACGTTACGTCGAGTACCTCCTGTCTGTCTTTAATTGTAAAGGTCGGTTTATTACCTATGTTACAAATACTAAGGTTGGTAGTTAGAATAAAGTCAAGAAGCGAATCACCCCTATTGTTTATATCCGTACTACCCCAGATAGTATGATGAGCGTTCGTGTCTGCGCCAATAATCAGCTCGATCTCGTCAGACGTTGCTTCTTCCACTACTTCCCTGAATAGAGCAGTCGGTACTACAGATTCATAAGGCAAGTAGCTGGAGACCACCCAATATATGCGATTACCGATCTCCAGGCTAGCAGCTGTTTGGTCATTACCACTTACATTAGTCAGGAGAAAGATACTTAGATCTTTCCTGGCCAAAATGCAGGTTCTTGGAGTGCCTTCACAGTTGGCCACAAGCAGTTTAAAGTTGGGTGTCCTAATACCGCACACCCTTCCTCCCACTACGTAGGGCTCCTGTATCAGGACGATGTCTACTGCGCCTGTGGACAGGCGCAGCGATAGAGCCGCTGAGGCTGCTTTAGCTTGATGGAGGTTAATCTGTAGAATTCTTACCATCATTGGTAATTGACAGATTAACATCCACCCCGACAAGGGTGTTATCGAACTCTTCGTCCGTATCGTCGAGAAGCATGTCCCCGCCAGATGCGTCAAATAGTCCGGAGACTCCCCTCAGCCTCTCTGTGTCCGAAGTAGAGCTTTTGTCCTCAGAGAAGGACGTTACAGATCTTCTGTTAGAGTTGGAGTCACCAGAAATAATAGGCGTGGGTACCTCCGCACTTCCAGGAAGTGACACGGTGGACTGCTCACCTTCTGCAGTGGGAGCTATATCCTGCTTGTATATCTTCAAGACTATAGTCTCGAAGCCATATTGTAGGGTTGCACTCGCACCTTGTATATGGGAGGTGGATTCAGCGTTTAGGATAAGATTGACCTGCCGCTTTTTACCATCCGCCTCAGCCACCTTGCTGATTCTCCAATTATGGGCCGGCAGACCAGGATTGGAATCTTTTATTATTTCTAAGATGTCAGCCGGGTTGGAGAGCTCTTCTGTAACCCAGGTGATGGCTCTAGGGTGACTAGGGATGTTGTTTTTTTCGACAACATCCAACTGGGCACCCGGCCACACCTCACCCGCTCGACTCAGAGCAGCCTTATACAGGTCTACTGATCTGGCATCACCGAAATATAAGAGCTTTACTCTCCCCTGATGCCATCCTGCATCGTTGCAGATTGGTGGTTTGCCCGGCATTTCTCTACGGACATCGAGGTAGTGAGCCATAATGGCTGATTGTACATGACTCCATTTGTCCTTGAGGATGGATCCATCCTCACTACTTCTGTCTATAACAGCCATCACTAGACTCTCCTTCGCCACTTCATTGAAGGGCTTGGTGAGTGTCCTGTTGATGGTGACATTAGGGCCTCTTGCCTTTTTCGAAGGCAGGGGTTCATCAGGTGATCTGATTCGTTTTACTTTATTAGCCGTTAACACAGCTGAATTTGTGGCTCTTTCAGCCGACTCATTGGCCTTAGAAGCATCTATGACGCCTTTAGCCCAGGTAAGTGACTCTTTTTGTTTTTCGGTAAGAGCCGAAACCTCAACAGCCTCCAACTTCGTCAAAACTCTGAGCGCTACACGATGCTCATTGTGCTTCCGTTTTGACGGTCGGACATGACGTTTACCCCTCACCGCACCACCTGTTGTGAGTACTTGGGGGAGATTTTCACCATTTTTGGTGTGGTCGGCTTTGGCCAAGACCAACGGACGGACAGTCGGACGATTGGGGAACCGCGCTCCATCGGAACACGAAGGCATCCCCGTCAAGAGAATTTATTTTTTATTTTGTCTGTATTAGACCGTAATAGGTACTACGATGTAGGCCTTACAGACTTTGTACAGATTTTTGCTATTGCGTAATAGGTACTGGTAACTATCCGCTATGTGATAAACACGTCCGTTCACTGCGAATGATCAGCAACGACTCACACTTCTTTTAATCTCTATGTAAGTGGGCGTAGACAATTGCAACCACGCCTTTTTTCAGAATAACGTCCGAGTATCGCTAGGAATATACTGTGTAAATTTCAGAGCTATATCTGCATTCTTACTAATTTTGTCGCTCTCCCCTATATAAGGGCAACCACAGTGCGATGGAAAGAATTCACACGAGTGTTTTGCTGAAGTTGCTTATGCAACAACACCGTATTTTGGTCGTGCCCTACCATTTCTTCTTGTTTTTGTGTTATTCGATGTTATTATTAAAAATTAAAGAAAAAGTATTTAGTATTTAGTATACAAACATTTTAATATAAAATAGTCATCATCAATCGTTTTTAGGTTAAATAAAATACATACAAACACATGAGGTACGATGACGTCGGCATTAGCCGTTGACAAAACTACATTTGTTTCCGTGGCTCGCGAAAATTACCCAAGCAAAAAACAAAAATGTATTGGTATGAGAGTTTTAGTATGTTGACTTAGTTCGGAACAATACGGGCTTGGTTAGTAGTTCTTGTTAAATTCAATTTACTGCTTCCATAAGTATTTCAGCTGATTTAAGTTAAAGACATACACGATTGCTACTGAATTCTGAAGATGATACAGTGGTGTCTATCGAAACTGCAGTCAATTCTACCAAGAAATTAAAACTCTCTACCAATTTTTGTATTTGTTTCTATTATTTTTTTGCAATAGACAGAAAGTAACTGAAACATATGTTCTTAAACCGAATAAATTCTGACTGAATAGAAAAAATAATGTAAGATAAACATTTTATGTCAATTCTTCGTTACTGAAGACTGTAGACGCTCAATGTGATATGGGTAGAACATTCTGAGTAGAAAGTGACTAACGTACGGTAATGCATGTGAGAGACAATTATACCCGTCCTATGACATATTTATGTTCAATTCGCCAGTTAAATACATGGGATTATTGAATTTACATCTCAAACCTATAAGGAATAGCTTCATCGGAAAGAACAAGAATAAATACTCACTTCACTTTTTAACCTATGTGCCTGTAATTTAGAAATGTAGTCTATTGAACCTGCAACAATTCATAGTATTAATGGTTCTCCGTGCAGTTTTTGGGCAATATTGGTGCAGGGTATTATACGGTCGGCCCGCCCGACTTTTGTCTTTCCTTGCTGATTCTTCTTAATATAATCCAAATTAGACTTTATTTTTTCTTTTTTAGAAATTTTTACTTGATAACTAGTATTATATAATTATTATAAGCATTTCTGCGCTAGATTTTTTCAATATAATCCGTTTTCAACTTGGTTTTAGAATAAATTAGTACGACCGTACTTAAATTTTTATGTATGATTTCGGCTAAAAATAAGAATTGTTACTTCAATTTAGCAGGGCCGTGCGCAGGATTTTGTTTCAGGGTGGGGGAGCTCCTGTATACTGTAGCTCCGCCACTGTATGAGATAGGGGGCCCAAGTTCCGAACTTAAACTCTCTAACACCTCTTGTATACACACCTAAAATATCATCGCCATACGATAAGTGGTTTTGAAATTGCAGAATTATGTAAATTTTTTTCTATTTTAGCCCACTGTGTGACGTTGTGTACAAATTTGAGATCGATGACTCAACTTTAAGAGGTTTTGGCCAAAAAATCTGGAAAATTACCCATAGTGGGCTGGACCGATCTTCTTGAAATTTTCACAGAATGTACATGTGTGGGGGTGGTGGAAATAGGGTACTTGAATTTTCGATGTACCAAGTGGGCGTGGCCCCGCCCATATAAGCCAAATTTTGAAACTGATATATCTTGCACAATTTATTAGCTACAGTGCTGTAATGTTGTACATATGTATCTGGTGGCAGTCTACGTGATTGGTCCGAAAATGGGTGGGATCGGACCAATGGGCGTGGCAATGCCCATATCAGCCAATTTTTATGAATTTGATATCTTGCACAATTTGTCAGCGAGAGAGCTGAATTTTTGTGTATATATATCCGTTGGCGATCTACTTGATTGGTCCAAGAATGGGCGGGTTCGGACCAATAGGAGTGGAATTTTGAAATTAAGATAAATTCGACTGTTTGTTGGAGAGAGTGTTGTAATTCTGTGTATATGTATCTGGTGACAGTCTACGTAATTGGTCCAAAAATGGGCGGGATCGGACCAATGGGCGTGGCCCCGCCTATATAAGAAAACTTTTGAAATTGAGATATCTTTCACAATTTGTTAGCGCGAGTGCTGTAATTTTGTGCGTATGTATCTGGAAGTAGTCGACATGAATGGTTGAAAAATGGGCGGGATCGAACCAATGGACATGGCCACGCCCATATAAGCCAAATTTTGAAATTGAGATATCTTCCGCAATTTCTTAGCGAGAAGGCTTGTAATGGTTTGCATATGTATCTGGAGGTAGTCTACGTGATTGGTCTAAAAATGGTCGGGATCGAACTAATGGGCGTGGCCCCGCCCATAGATGTCAAATTATGAAATTGTTCTATCTTGCACAATTTGTAAGCAAAAGTGCTGTAATTTTGTGCATATATATCTGGTGGTAGTCTACGTGATTGGTATAAAAATGGGCAGGATCGGACCAAACGGCGTGGCCCCGCCCATGTAAAAAAATTTTTAAATTTATATATCTTGCACAGTTTGTTAGCGGGAGTGCTGTAATTTAGCGCATATGTATCGGAAGGTAGTCTACGTGATTTTTTCAAAAATGGGTGGAATCGGACTAATGGGCGTGGCCCCGCCCACATAATCTAAAATTTGAAATTGAGATATCTTACACAATATATTAGCGAGAGTGCCGTAATTTTGTGCATATATATCAGATAGCAATCTACGTGATAGGTCCAAAAATGGGCAGGATCACACCAATGGGCGTGGCCCCCCCATATTAGCCAAATTTTGAAATTGAGATGTCTTGCACAATTTGTTTGCGAGAGTGCTGTAATTTTGTGCATATGCATCTGGTAGTAGTCTACGCGAATTGTCCAAAAACAGGCGTGATCGGACCAAGGGGGTTGGCCCGCCCATATAAACCAAATTTTTAAATGGAACAATTTGTCAGTGAGAGTTCTGTATTTTTGTGTATATTTGTATATATCTGGTAGCAGTTAACGTGATTGGTTAAAAAATGGGCGAGATCGGACCAATGGGCATGGCCCCGCCCAATTGAGACATGTTTTGAAATTGATATATCTTGAACAATTTGTTAACGAGAGTGCTGTAATTTTGTGTATATGTATTTGGTGACGGTCGACGTGATTAATCCAAAAAAATTGACGGGATCGGAAATCTTAAATCTGGGGCAACGAAGTGGACCGGGCCCAGCAAGTATGTATATAAATCCGAACTGATTTTCTTGGAATAAGCCAGCGGTTGTTTTGGGTTCAAAAAACCGTAATACGCTAAATTTTTTAAGGATCTTTTGAGATATCAGGATTTTATAGCGCTTAGATGGAAAATCAGGGAATATATATATGTATGTGAACTATGTATATCTAAATCTAACGATTTTATGTTAATTCGAAGTTGCAATGATTGACATTATTCTAAAACCAGTAAGGATGGGTTAACATCGTGCGGAATCGACTATGTGATACCCTACACCACCCTATTTGAACAGAATTAGAGCGTCTGACATCTTTCGGAAGCAGTAACGGATTGACTTTGAATATGGTTTGTGATAATATTTATACCCTACACAGGGTATTATAACTTCCGGCAAAACTGAGTACATACAAGTGCCACGCACCTTTTGGTACTTCCTACTCAAAGTGACCAAACCATACAAAATTTAATTGGTTACCAATGTTAATACCAGTGCACATATGTACACACTTACAATTCCGTACAGTGCAATGTTTTTAAAGTATCTACTGTTCAGGGCAAAATAGGCATATTCCTCAGGCCTCATATGGTACCTCTACCCAAACTTGACAGATTCATTCGAACACAACATTCCCATAACTTTTGCACCAACATTTCCAATGACTGTAGAATCAACAATTGTTTTCAACGTTCTGACATCTCTAACTTGATGCACCATATTATATTATTCACAGTGAGGGTATACCCTTAGTCTGTTTAATCGACGGCAATTTTCTTACTTGTTGAATAGATAATGACTAACAACACTATGCAACAAAGGAACACTTTTTGAAAAATACACGGACTTGACTGTATAGGTTCGATTATACTACCAAAGGGTAGTATATCCCTATATTCGGTTTGACGAAATTGATGAACTTGTGTTTATGATCCTCAAAAGTTTGTGAAAATCAGTGGGCCCTGGAAAAAGGTGTCATCAGCTTTTGTCCAACAATTAATTCAGACTTGGTAATACCGCTCAACTATATTTGGCAATAATATATCTAAGAATATGCTGAACAAAGTTTCTTAACATTTTATGCGAAAAAAAAATTTTCCGCTACTTTTTTTTTAAAAAGTAAAGGAAAAAAATATTTTTTCACATTTTTCAGCATTGTAGCCAACGTAAATCTGAACAACTTTTGTGAACATATTAATACAATCTGAACGTGTCTACACAGAAAGAAAAAATTGAGTAATCCGTACTAGAATCAAGCCGTAGCGGTGTCAAAGGTACGATAAGTACGGGTTTCCTTAAACCAAGTACAAAATACTTGAATCAAGTACGGATTGTTAAGCCCCGAATTCTTGATTTTAAGCTGAAATATTGTTATTTCAAGCATAAAGTGATTGATTTAAGAATTTTGTGGAATTGATGCCAACTTGATTTAAGCCTGATAATTCTTGATTTAAGCCTGATAATACTTTAAGCTCGATCAGTTCTTGGTTTAAGTCTAACCAATACTCGATTGAAGCCTGATCAGTTCTTGAGCTTTGGTGTGTTGTGACACATACAGTAAAATGTTTTTGGACAACATTTTTGTAGAACATTTCACCCCGCCCCCACATTTTAAGGGGTGTTTTATACGATTTGTTAAAATAGGGTCAACAATTACAGTTATGTGGGGGAGCTAGAGGGTTAATATGTTCCACAAAAATATTGGCCTTAATATTTTCTATAAAATTGCTAAACATACCCTACAGCAAAAAAAATATTTTTGTTGCATAATAGTGAATTTTAACATTTTTGAGGTACAATGTCTTTTTGAGCTATTTAGGGTACCCAGACACGTTCAGATTGTATTGATATGATACAAAAGTTGTTCAGATTTACGATGGCTACAATTTTAACAAACATTGTTAGTGAAAAACTACGAATCCCTGAAAGTTATGCTGAAAAAAGTGAAAAAATATTTTTTTTCGTCAATTTTACAAAAAAGTACCGGAAAAAACTTGTTTCCCATAAAATGTTAAGAAAGTTTGTTCATCATATTCTTAGCTACATTATTGCCAAATATAGTTAAGCTGTATCACCAAGTCTGAAGTAGTTGTTGGAAAAAAGCTGATGGCACCTTTTTCGAGGGACCCACAGATTTTCAGAAACTTTGGAGGCCTATAAAAAATTGGTCACCAATTTCGCCAAACCGAGTATAGGGTTATACATACACTTTGGTAGTAGAATCGAACCTATACTGTCAAGTCCGTGTGTTTTTTCACTGCTGCACAGTGTAATTAAATATGATTTGGTCCATGTGGCCGCCACGGCTGGCGCAATCTGGGACACAAACACACATACTTTCGCAGCATTTGCAGCCGTTTTTCGGCAATAACTCGTCGAATATTGGTTTCCAGGTGTTACATTTTCTCTGGTTTAGCCCCAGTGCTTTTGCACCTTTTCCCACAAGATGGGGGAAAGTCAACTTCGCGTACGTTTGCATAGGAATGAGAAGTTTTTTAGGTAGCCACGTAGATTTTGCGGATGCGAATGTACTTATGAAAATGTCTTTGGTTTGGCTAATTTCTAAAAGGTCTTTGCAAAAAGCATTTTTTCCTTAATTCATTTCACTATTGTGTGACCTATCCATTTCCACTTAGGTTAGGTTAGGTTGAATAGAGGAGACGTTTAAACGTCTCATGTCCATGAACATACACTTAAGCCAGTGGTTCGGCCTGTTGTGCGCTCCTTATTTATGAGTCTTATATCCCACGGGTTACAGAAAATCGGTACTAGCCACGTATTTTCTCAGTATCTTCCAGTCATATCCTCTGAGATGAGTCATGTCTGGCAATATGTCGGAAGCGAAATATCGGGATCTTGCATGTGTGAAAGCTGGGCAGCGACACAGAAAATGTTCCATCGTTTCTATGTTTTCCCTGCATGCCCTGCACTCGTCGTTTTCTGCTAGTCATAGTGCCTGTAAGCTTGAGTGTCCGGTTAGAACACTCATCATCTTATTAATCTCGATGTTGTTTAGTTTCAGAAAACTACTTGTTTTCTTCTCATTTGGGTCACCCCACAGTATCTTTGCAGCTGCTCCTACAGTTGCTCTATTCCACACAGTTTTGTGAGCCATCACCAGAGAATGAAGCCGAGCCAAAATTGGAGGCGGCGGCTGCCATTGAAAATTATAGATCGGCGGCGGCGGCTAGACGGCTTAGCCGACATAAAATTGACATACGGCGGCTCTATGATATCCATTTTAACATTTGTTGAATAGTTGAAAAGTTAAGCTCTGGTGTTTGTTCTTAAATAATAGATGTTTTTAAGTTAATTGTAGCAGTAGCGCATCTGGCAGAATCCCCGAAGACCAAAAGAGTAACTTCGAAGATTTGGTCTATACGAGGGTAGCGGAATACGTCCTCGAATCTAAGGATGAACCACCAATCGATGTAATGAGTTGCAAGTTTGAGAGGGGTGTTTTGATGCTAAGGCTGGCATCACAACGCTGCGCTGGTGTCCTCGTAAAACTTGTGGATAGCTTCCCCTCACCTTGGGACGGCGCAAAGCTAAAATTGGTAAGGAAAAGCGACATTCCTGAACTCATAAAAACGACCCTATATGTTAAGGGATGTCCCAGTAAGTTCTCATCAGAGTACATACTCGACATCATTGGCAAACAGAATTCAAAACTTTACGTGAGAAATTCTTCTATAGGAAGGATGATACCGAGGGTACTCTCCTCGTGTTAGGCATCGACCCAGAATCCAAGAACAATCTTGTCATGGCGAAGGGCATGGCGTACTTCTTGATCTGGACAGTCTTTTTCAAAATTGGAAAGGTCCCGATTGGCAGGACAAATGAATCGAGTCCAAATATACTGTCTGAAGAGGCAAACACTGGTATTGAACGGATGGAGACAAGTGAGACACTGCCAAAAACTGATGTGGAAGTAGTCAATAACCCCACCAGTTCACCAATAGTACCGCCACTTTTGCAGGAAGTTCCCAGCAAAGGTGGTGATCAAAATAAAAAGAGCCACAAAACGATTCAAACCAATGAGGGAGCGACAAAAAATAACACCGCCTCCCAAAATTGTCGACTGGAAGATGGTGTAATAGGTAGTGAACGAAAGGAGGAGAATGACCCACTACCAAATAAAGAGGGGGTGCCACCAGATAGGATAGACTCCCAAAAGAAACTTTTACTGGAAGGACAATGATTGAGGTCATCCAGATAAACCTCCACCGGAGCGAGACTGCATCCAACGCTCTGATGGACATCATAAATAAAGGCAGGGTTCATATTGCTTTGATCCAGGAACCATGGACAACTAGCAACAAGGTTACTGGATTAAACCATGTGAACTATAACCTTTTCTACGCTAACACAGGTACTCGTCCAAGGACTTGTATTCTGTGCCATAAAAACTTATGTTTTATTTTCTCTCCAGAGTTGTCAACATCGGACGCAACGGTGCTGAGGCAAGGTAATGGAAATATGTACCTGGCGTCAATATATCTGCCATTCGATGCGCCGACATTGCCACCTACGTCGGAATTACAACGTCTGGTGAGGGAATCCAAACACACAAGTAATGAGTTATTAGCTGGATGTGACGCCAACTCCCATCATATCGCTTCGGGTAGTTCTAACACCAATAAAAGGGGACACGCCCTTATCGAATTTTTGAATACAAATGACCTCATAACTCTTAACATAGGAAACACTGCAACCTTTGTTAACAAAATTAGGGAAGAAGTATTAGATATAACGATATGTTCAGAAAATCTTATTGATGAGATTCATGAGTGGAGGGTTTCGGATGAACACTCCTATTCAGACCACCGTTATATAAGGTTTAAAATTGCACGGCCACCGCCAAACCCCATAAGTTTCCGTAATAAGGCTAAGACCGACTGGACTAAATTCGGAAATCTACTTAGAAATCGATTGGGGCAGCCTACACGCGATTATCTGAAGACATTGATAACAATGTGAAGAAGATTACCGAGGCTCTTGTAAAATCATTCGAAGATAGTTACCCACTTCGAGAAAGGAAATCTGCCTTCGAGAAACCCTGGATGACAGGACAAATTCGCTCGATTGGCAAAACAATCAGTATATTGGGACGACTACCACAGAAGACTCAAAGAATACAATAAAATCGTTAGATCGGCGAAACGTAACTCTTGGAGGCTTTTCTGTGAACAGGTAGACAGCGTTAACAGCATGTCTAAAATGAAAAAGTTCATCTCAAAAACTCATGTCCAAACCGAAACACTGGTGGATGAAACGGGTAAAAGGATGGAAACTACCGTAAGGCTCTTGATGAAAACTCATTTTCCGACTGGTAATGCTGAACCGACAGAGGAACAGTTGCAGAATGAAAATGTATTGCATAAAGTACCTATTACGGATATAACAGATGGTATGGTTAAAGAAGCCATAAAAAGTTTCTCTCCCTTTAAGGCTGCGGGACCGGATGGAATATTTCCAGCACTTCTGCAGAATGAGGTGGATCTGGTATCAACTCATCTGGCTGGAGTGTTCACTGCATGCCTAACCCATTCGTATACCCCAAAAAACTGGCAGGAATCAAGGGTGGTCTTCATACCAAATCCTGGCAAGGCGAGTTACACGACCCCAAAGGCTTATCGACCCATTAGCCTTACTTCTTTCCTATTAAAAACAATGGAGCGAATAATTGATAACATGGTCAAAGGTAAAATAGCGGATGACAGGCTAAAATTCAACAACGTAAAAACTAGAGACAAGGTAAATCGTGGTATACCTCAGGGGGGCATTTTATCTCCTCTTCTATGGGTTACGACGATACACAGTCTCCTAAAAGCCCTCACCAATGAAGGACTTAAACCAGTCTGTTGTGCAGACGACGCTGTAATACTTCTAAGGGGCTTTCATCCAAATCTATTATGCAGAAGAGCTGAAGAGGCACTTAACATAGCATATAACTGGGCACAACCAAGGGTATTAAATGTTAACCCAGACAAAACAGAAATATGTCTATTTACAAGGAAAACGAAGATCCCACGTTTTACCCCGCCTCGATTCCTGAATAAGACAATTGCTATAACTAAAAAGGTAAAATACTTGGGAGTAATCTTGGATCATAAACTGTACTGGAAAGATCATCTTGAAGAAAGAGTTACAAAGGCACACAGATGTTGTTCGTTGTGCAGAAGAGCTATAGGTTTAAAATGGGGACTACGTCCAAATATGACTCACTGGCTTTACATGAGCGTGATGAGACCAATAATCACCTACGCCTGTGTAGTGTGATGGACATCAATGGACAAGAAGTGCAACGTAATACCTTTGCAAAAAATTCAACGTATGTGCTGTCTAGGCATAAGCGGGGCATTTAGAACTGCGCCAATAACAGCGTTGGAGACTATACTGCACATCCAACCAATATACATCCGTATAAAGTATGAGGCAGCCCTCACAGCAAGACGTCTACAAGTGATGGGTGAATGGATAAATCGAGACCACAAGTCGTACCATCAGAAGATTTTAGAATCTCTAGTTGGTCACATTCAAACGCCAGAAATCTCGGACCGCATTCCTGAAGTGCGGCTTACTGCTACCTGTGATACTAAACATACGATGTTGTTTAGTTTCAGAAAACTACTTGTTTTCTTCTCATTTGGGTCACCCCACAGTATCTTTGCAGCTGCTCCTACAGTTGCTCTATTCCACACAGTTTTGTGAGCCATCACCAGAGAATGAAGCCGAGCCAAAATTGGAGGCGGCGGCTGCCATTGAAAATTATAGATCGGCGGCGGCGGCTAGACGGCTTAGCCGACATAAAATTGACATACGGCGGCTCTATGATATCCATTTTAACATTTGTTGAATAGTTGAAAAGTTAAGCTCTGGTGTTTGTTCTTAAATAATAGATGTTTTTAAGTTAATTGTAGCAGTAGTGCATCTGGCAGAATCCCCGAAGACCAAAAGAGTAACTTCGAAGATTTGGTCTATACGAGGGTAGCGGAATACGTCCTCGAATCTAAGGATGAACCACCAATCGATGTAATGAGTTGCAAGTTTGAGAGGGGTGTTTTGATGCTAAGGCTGGCATCACAACGCTGCGCTGGTGTCCTCGTAAAACTTGTGGATAGCTTCCCCTCACCTTGGGACGGCGCAAAGCTAAAATTGGTAAGGAAAAGCGACATTCCTGAACTCATAAAAACGACCCTATATGTTAAGGGATGTCCCAGTAAGTTCTCATCAGAGTACATACTCGACATCATTGGCAAACAGAATTCAAAACTTTACGTGAGAAATTCTTCTATAGGAAGGATGATACCGAGGGTACTCTCCTCGTGTTAGGCATCGACCCAGAATCCAAGAACAATCTTGTCATGGCGAAGGGCATGGCGTACTTCTTGATCTGGACAGTCTTTTTCAAAATTGGAAAGGTCCCGATTGGCAGGACAAATGAATCGAGTCCAAATATACTGTCTGAAGAGGCAAACACTGGTATTGAACGGATGGAGACAAGTGAGACACTGCCAAAAACTGATGTGGAAGTAGTCAATAACCCCACCAGTTCACCAATAGTACCGCCACTTTTGCAGGAAGTTCCCAGCAAAGGTGGTGATCAAAATAAAAAGAGCCACAAAACGATTCAAACCAATGAGGGAGCGACAAAAAATAACACCGCCTCCCAAAATTGTCGACTGGAAGATGGTGTAATAGGTAGTGAACGAAAGGAGGAGAATGACCCACTACCAAATAAAGAGGGGGTGCCACCAGATAGGATAGACTCCCAAAAGAAACTTTTACTGGAAGGACAATGATTGAGGTCATCCAGATAAACCTCCACCGGAGCGAGACTGCATCCAACGCTCTGATGGACATCATAAATAAAGGCAGGGTTCATATTGCTTTGATCCAGGAACCATGGACAACTAGCAACAAGGTTACTGGATTAAACCATGTGAACTATAACCTTTTCTACGCTAACACAGGTACTCGTCCAAGGACTTGTATTCTGTGCCATAAAAACTTATGTTTTATTTTCTCTCCAGAGTTGTCAACATCGGACGCAACGGTGCTGAGGCAAGGTAATGGAAATATGTACCTGGCGTCAATATATCTGCCATTCGATGCGCCGACATTGCCACCTACGTCGGAATTACAACGTCTGGTGAGGGAATCCAAACACACAAGTAATGAGTTATTAGCTGGATGTGACGCCAACTCCCATCATATCGCTTCGGGTAGTTCTAACACCAATAAAAGGGGACACGCCCTTATCGAATTTTTGAATACAAATGACCTCATAACTCTTAACATAGGAAACACTGCAACCTTTGTTAACAAAATTAGGGAAGAAGTATTAGATATAACGATATGTTCAGAAAATCTTATTGATGAGATTCATGAGTGGAGGGTTTCGGATGAACACTCCTATTCAGACCACCGTTATATAAGGTTTAAAATTGCACGGCCACCGCCAAACCCCATAAGTTTCCGTAATAAGGCTAAGACCGACTGGACTAAATTCGGAAATCTACTTAGAAATCGATTGGGGCAGCCTACACGCGATTATCTGAAGACATTGATAACAATGTGAAGAAGATTACCGAGGCTCTTGTAAAATCATTCGAAGATAGTTACCCACTTCGAGAAAGGAAATCTGCCTTCGAGAAACCCTGGATGACAGGACAAATTCGCTCGATTGGCAAAACAATCAGTATATTGGGACGACTACCACAGAAGACTCAAAGAATACAATAAAATCGTTAGATCGGCGAAACGTAACTCTTGGAGGCTTTTCTGTGAACAGGTAGACAGCGTTAACAGCATGTCTAAAATGAAAAAGTTCATCTCAAAAACTCATGTCCAAACCGAAACACTGGTGGATGAAACGGGTAAAAGGATGGAAACTACCGTAAGGCTCTTGATGAAAACTCATTTTCCGACTGGTAATGCTGAACCGACAGAGGAACAGTTGCAGAATGAAAATGTATTGCATAAAGTACCTATTACGGATATAACAGATGGTATGGTTAAAGAAGCCATAAAAAGTTTCTCTCCCTTTAAGGCTGCGGGACCGGATGGAATATTTCCAGCACTTCTGCAGAATGAGGTGGATCTGGTATCAACTCATCTGGCTGGAGTGTTCACTGCATGCCTAACCCATTCGTATACCCCAAAAAACTGGCAGGAATCAAGGGTGGTCTTCATACCAAATCCTGGCAAGGCGAGTTACACGACCCCAAAGGCTTATCGACCCATTAGCCTTACTTCTTTCCTATTAAAAACAATGGAGCGAATAATTGATAACATGGTCAAAGGTAAAATAGCGGATGACAGGCTAAAATTCAACAACGTAAAAACTAGAGACAAGGTAAATCGTGGTATACCTCAGGGGGGCATTTTATCTCCTCTTCTATGGGTTACGACGATACACAGTCTCCTAAAAGCCCTCACCAATGAAGGACTTAAACCAGTCTGTTGTGCAGACGACGCTGTAATACTTCTAAGGGGCTTTCATCCAAATCTATTATGCAGAAGAGCTGAAGAGGCACTTAACATAGCATATAACTGGGCACAACCAAGGGTATTAAATGTTAACCCAGACAAAACAGAAATATGTCTATTTACAAGGAAAACGAAGATCCCACGTTTTACCCCGCCTCGATTCCTGAATAAGACAATTGCTATAACTAAAAAGGTAAAATACTTGGGAGTAATCTTGGATCATAAACTGTACTGGAAAGATCATCTTGAAGAAAGAGTTACAAAGGCACACAGATGTTGTTCGTTGTGCAGAAGAGCTATAGGTTTAAAATGGGGACTACGTCCAAATATGACTCACTGGCTTTACATGAGCGTGATGAGACCAATAATCACCTACGCCTGTGTAGTGTGATGGACATCAATGGACAAGAAGTGCAACGTAATACCTTTGCAAAAAATTCAACGTATGTGCTGTCTAGGCATAAGCGGGGCATTTAGAACTGCGCCAATAACAGCGTTGGAGACTATACTGCACATCCAACCAATATACATCCGTATAAAGTATGAGGCAGCCCTCACAGCAAGACGTCTACAAGTGATGGGTGAATGGATAAATCGAGACCACAAGTCGTACCATCAGAAGATTTTAGAATCTCTAGTTGGTCACATTCAAACGCCAGAAATCTCGGACCGCATTCCTGAAGTGCGGCTTACTGCTACCTGTGATACGTTTGTGCCAGACAGACGCTCCTGGGAAAATGGAACTTTGGCCCATGTGCCAGTGGGAACCAGCTGCTACACGGATGGGTCCAAGCGAGGAGGAAGGACGGGTCTGGGACTTTTTATTGATGAACCAGAAGTCGAACTTCACTTCCGCCTCCCTGACCATAACACGGTATTTCAAGCAAAGTTCGAGCAATCACGGAGTGTGTGAACTGGCTCAGTAACACGACAAAGCCTAAATATGCCAACATCTTCACAGATAGCCAAATGGCGATTAAAGCAATAACATCGGAAAGGGTCAAATCCAGAACTGTGTTGGACTGTAAAAGAACGATAAATGATTACTCAGCCCATGGTCAATTGCGTATTTGCTGGGTGCCAGGACACAACGGAGTGATTGGAAATGAACGGGCAAACAACTTGGCTTCAAAGGGCAGAGAACTTCGAGTAATAAACTTTAAAAATTGGAAACCTTTCGAAGCCACGAAAAATGAGTTGAAGCACTGGGCAGTGATGGCTCATAAAACTGTGTGGAAGAGCGCAACAGTAGGAGCAACTGCAAAGATACTGTGGGGTGACCCAAATGAAAAGAAAACAAGAAGACTTCTGAAACTAAACAAGATCGGTATTAGTAAGATGATGAGTGTTCTAACGGGACACTCAAGCTTACAAGGACATCTTCATCGCATAGGACTAGCAGGAAACGACGAATGCAGGGCATGCAGAGAAAACATCGAAACGATGGAACATTTTCTGTGTCACTGCCCGGCTTTCACACATGCAAGATCCCATCATTTCGTGTCCGACATATTACCAGACTTAACTCATCTCAGAGAATATGACTGGAAGATACTGAGAAAATTCGTGTCTAGTACCGATTTTCTGTAACTCGTGAGGTATAAAAAGATCATAAATAAGGAGCGCACAACAGGCCGAACCACTGGCTTAAGTGTATGTCCATGGACATGAGACGTTTAAACGTCTCCTCTCTTCAACCTAACCTAACCTAACCTAAGTTAATTGTAAGATATTGTGAGGTGAACAAATCATCGATTCCATGCCGCTAAGTGGCTCTATGATATACTCTATTTTCAAAGTATAATAACGTTGTCCGATCTGGCAATCGTCTATACATAGCTTAAGTCGAAACAGGTTGTTTCCAGGAGTGACGAATCGACGTTTTAGTCACATTTTAAATATGTGTGCAAATACCTTGTAGTTTAAATAAAGTGTTTTCCAACAAGAGGTGTTATTTTGGTATTCAAAGAAAAATGTCATTTTTTGAGATAAATGATCGGATGTTTATTTCATAATAAAGAGTAAGGTATGCCGTTAATAGCGAAAAACAACATCAGCCAAATCGCCACCACGACCACGCTTACAGGACCATATCCTTTTCATAAAATTGTCCATAACCAAATCGGAAAGTGGCTGCCCTATGTCCTCGATAGCCTAACGAGGTCTTGAATCGACGCTGGGCTGTTGACGTAGACCTTATCTTTCACGTGGCCCCAAAGGAAGAAGTCGCAAGGTGTTAAATCACAAGATCTCGGTGGCCAATTGTGATCACCTCTTCGAGAGATAACACGTACCGGAAACCTTTCCCGTAACAGAGCAATGGATTCGTTGCTTGTATGGCACGTAGCGCCGTCTTGTTGAAAGTAAACGTTGTGCAGATCAATACCATCCAACTCCGACCATAAAAAATTATTAATCATCACTCGATAGCGCAATCCATTCACCGTAACTGTTGATCCAACCTCATTTTCGAAAAAGTAAGGTCCACTGACCCCGCCGGACCATAAACTGCACCATACAGTCACACGTTGAGGATGGAGAGGCTTCTCAACAATATCTCTTGTGTTTTCGGAGTCTCATATGCGACAATTTTGCTTGTTGACGTAGCCACCGAGGTGGAAATGGGCCTCATCAGTCAAGATGATTTTGTATCGTTCGTATTCCGAAATACCGGGTAATTCAAAATAACACCTCTTGTTGGAATGTAGAATGACCTTAATGAGCTTAACTTAATTGATTCTTTAGAATGGAGGTATTAATTTATATGTTATACTATTCTTTATTACTCCATTGATTTTTTTCAGAAAATATTTTTATCTCTATATGTACATAATCTAATAATAAATAAAAAATCTAAAAAAAAATCCTTTAAAAAAAAAATTTTTATAATTATTTTTCTATTACTATCAATATAATAATTGTTAAGACATGTTAAGCTCCCTCTTGTAACAATAAACGAAAATCACTTTCCATATCGTCCACCCAATAAATGAATAGTGTATAATTTATTTGTCGTTTCGAGAAAATCATTTTTGAAGTTTTAGTGAAATTGAAACTCGATATCGGCACGTAGGCTTTTATTAATGAACAATTTCAAACACCCAATAACCCAATTTGTGGAAGTAGAATTTCACCAGATATAAAACCAATTGCGTAGATTTGAAAATGCAATAAAAAATAAAAGTATATATGCGTACACATTATTCTTCTAACTATTAAGGAGACGATATACATATCTGCTATATGGCTATTTGCTTATCAAAAATGGAAATTGTATCTATCCATATTTTAAATTTTTCTATGGAACGGCGGCTGTGTTTCAGCCGATTTTAGCCGCAAAGATCAGCGGCGGCTTCGGTTGGTGAAAAAAGGTCGACGGCGGCTTCATACTCCGGCCATCGCTGCCCAGTGCTTCAACTCATCCTTCGTGGCTGCGAAAGGTTACCAATTTTCCAAGTTTATTACTCGAAGTTCTCTGCCCTTTGAAGCCAAGCTGTTTGCTAGTTCATTTTCAATCACTCCGTTGTGTCCCGGTACCCAGAAAATACGCAGATGACCATGCTTTGATCGCCATTTGGCTATCTGTGAATATGTTGGCATATTTAGGCTTTGTGGTATTACTGAGCCAGTTAACACACTCCGTGATTGCTCGAAGTACTGTGTTATGGTCTGGGAGGCGGAAGTAAACTTCGAATTCTGGTTCACCAATAAAAAGTCCCAGACCCGTCCATCCTCGTAGCCTGGACCCATTAGTGTAGCAGCTGGTTCCCACTGGCGCATGAGCTAGTGTTCCGTTTTCCCAGGAGCGTCTGTCTGGCACTAACGAATCACAGGTAGCTGTAAGACGCACTTCAGGCATGCTGTCGCAGATTTCCGTTTTTTGAATATGACCGACCAGTGATTGTAATATCTTCTGATGGTACTTTATACGGATATCTATTGGTTGGATGTGCAGTATAGTCTCCAACGCTCTTATTGGTGCGGTTCTAATTGCCCCGCCTATGCCTACGCTCTTGTTGGTGCGGTTCTAATTGCCCCGCCTATGCCTAGACAGCATAGACGGGGCAATTAGACGTTTCACTTTTTGCAATAGTATTACGTTGTACTTTTTGTCCATTGATGTCCACCACACTACGCTCATGTAAAGCCAGTGAGCCATATTTGGACGTAGTCCCCATTTTGAACCTATAGCTCTTCTGCACAACGACCAACATCTGTGGGCCTTTGTAAATCTTTCTTCAGTATGATCTTTCCAGTACAGTTTCTGATCCACGATTACTCCCAAGTATTTTACCTTTTTAGATATGGCAATATTCTTATCCAGGAATCGAGGCACGGTAAAAGGATGGATCTTCCTTTTCCTTGCACACGCAAAGAAAAAATTCGTTTCTGCGAAACGAAATATTGGACAACTACAATTCTCGTTTGCCGGAACTGAAATTTCGTTTGTTGTTACAGAAACATATTCTGACCAAAAGAAATTTCAGTCGTCGTAAACGAGAATTGTAGTTGTCTAATATTTCGTTTCTCAGAAACGAATTTTTTCTTTGCGTGTAAATAGACATATTTCTGTTTTGTCTGGGTTGACATTTAATCCCATTGGTTGTGCCCAGTTATATGCTATGTTAAGTGCCTCCTCAGCTCTTCTGCATAGTTGGTTTGGATGCGTGCCCCTTAGAAGTATTATAACGGCGTCTGCATAACAGACTGGTTTACGTCCTTCATTGGCGAGGGCTTTAAGGAGACGGTGTATCGTCGTAACCCATAGGATAGGCGATAAAATGCCCCCCTGAGGTATACCACAAATTACCTTGTCTCTGATTTTTACGTCATATGACCCACAAATAATCCACCTATTACTTAGCATATTGTTGATCCAGTTTATCAACGCCCGGTCAACCTGAAACTCGTCTAAGGACTGGATAAGTGTATCGGTCTGAACGTTGTTAAAAGCGCCCTCAATGTCCATACAAACGGCAAGTGTGTACGAGTACATTTCTTCACTGAAGGACTGTTCGATGTGGTGTACTATTTCCATTTCCACTTACGTCGTGCTACTAGCTCTTCGTTTGTTAGCTTCCATAGTTCTGTATTGTTGATTTGGTTTGGCCAGAATATCGTACGTAGCATATAATTCGCAGACATTTATTTATAAAAACCTGTAGTCTATATGCTATGGTCTCCGTCATTAACCATGTCTCGCTTCCATAGAGCAGTGTAGACTTCACTAATACGTCGAATATTCGAATCTTCGTCCTTTTCGCCATGTCTTATAAAGGCGACCGAACGCCTATCTTGTCTTAAAATCCAAGTCTTCCAGGTTGTTGTGAATATTCCAGAGGATGCCTCTTCTTTTTTGGGATATTTTGCACATGACTTCATCCAAAACAACGGCAAAGGTTAGTGTAGCGTAAATATGATTCAGTAAATGCATTCATATTCTTCTTGGCATTACTAAATCATATTTACGCTGCAGTAGTGAGGATAAAGGGCATTCTTGTTTTGTGACAAACTTGATGTGTGGTATTAGTATACATGGCCTTGATTATGTTAATTATTTTGGTTGGCCCGCAAGAGGGTGGCTCAATTTCTTCACAAAGTCATAACGTCCTGGCTGTACTACAATGTGATGAAGGGTACAAAAATATAAAAAAAACTAAACTTGTCCAAAAATTAAAATTTCAAAAGAAATACATATTTTCTATACGACTTTTTGTAAGCTGAATGTGTAAACATAATTTTACTCGTGAGCAGAGGTACATGGTTACATTCTATGGCATATCAAGGTCAAAGACAACTCATCGCCACCCTTATATTTGGTTACGAGTATTTATTATTTTCTGAAACTGATATGACATCACAACACGTAAACCGCCCATTCGCCTCTGTATTCTCACGAAAGTGAAAACGTTTAAACCGAATCACTCAGATGATACGAGACGCAATCATTTGGTAAATTAGCATTTGCTAACAAGCAGAACGTGAATTAATTTTACCAAATTTCTAATCAAATTGTTCTAATTAATTTCGAAACGAATTAATGAATGAATACTCGTATATAACCTAATTCAGTAAATGTTTTGAGATCAGTTTCTATTCAGTCGCGTTGAGTATCGCAATAATCCCAATCAAAATAAAATAATAAATAAAAGCTTTAAAGCCGAGAATGTGTGGTATTTTTGCAATTCTTTCGAAGGATGGCCAACCACTTCTGCCCAGGAAGTTCCATGGCCGTACACATACACTGCGCGAAATGGCATATCGACAAAGTGGAAAACATCGTCATCGGGGTCCCGACGAGACGGGCGTTAAAGTGATTTCCGAACATGGTGTAGCCCTAGTCCATGAACGCCTTGCCGTCGTAGGGGTGAAGACGGGACATCAGCCCCTATTCTCGGAGGATGGCAATGTTGTGCTGGTGGCCAATGCAGAGATCTACAATTATGTGGAATTGAGCGCTCAAATAGCCCAAAGTCGGTCCAACTACAAACCGAAAAGCGATTGCAATGTCATCATTGAATTGTACGAAGAGTACGGAGAGCGCCTGTTGGACCACCTCACAGGCATGTTCGCCTTTGTGTTGTACGACCAGAGCAAGAAACGCGTCATGATTGCTCGCGATCCTTTTGGCATTATCCCTCTGTACATTGGCAAAGACTTGGAGGGCAATGTTTGGGTGTCGTCCGAAATGAAATGTATGATGGAATTTTGTGAAAATGTGAAAAATTTTCCACCTGGCCACTTCGCAATGGGTCAACCGGGTAACTTGAATCCTCAGCCGTTCTATAGTAGCCGATGGCAAAATGAAATCCCTTCCCAGCCGGCAGATGTCATTGAATTGCGAGAGCGCTTGGAAAGCGCAGTTCGCAGTCATTTGCAATGTGACGTTCCATTTGGGGCTCTTCTTTCTGGCGGTGTGGACTCTAGCCTCATAGCTTCCATTGCTACGAAAATTATGCGAGAGCGAGATCCAAACTATAGACTCCGCACGTTCTCGGTGGGTATGATAGGTTCGCCCGATTTTATGCACGCCCGAATGGTCGCTGACTATATTGGTAGCGACCATACCGAAGCTATTTTCACTGTTGAAGATTGCCTGGATGGAGTGCGTGATTTGATTTATCACCTCGAATCGTACGATATCGCAACGGTCCGCTGCAGTCTGCCGATGTTCTACCTGTCACGCTATGTCAAGAGCACCGGCATAAAAATGATTCTTTCTGGAGAAGGGGCAGATGAAGTGTTCGGGGGATATCTGTACTTCTTCAAGGCTCCAACTTATGCAGAATTCCACAAAGAGATGGTAACTCGCGTGGACCAACTACACGTATCAGACATACTACGCGCAAACAAAGTAACCATGTCCAAAGGTTTGGAGCTGAGAGTTCCTTTCCTCGACACCGGATTTGTCGACTATGCGATGTCCATAAGGCCCGAGGACAAGATTCCAGGGCCACTCAATTGCTATTTGAGCAGCCAAAGTCATCGCATGGAAAAATATATTTTACGTAAGGCATTCGAGGGTAACTATTTGCCAACCGAAGTACTCTGGAGACAAAAAGAACAGTTTTCTGATGGAGTGGGCTATGACCTGATCGAAGCATTGCCCCACTTCGCAGCGAAGCGGGTAAGCGACGACGAATTCGCCACCGCCTCGAGTCGCTTCCCCATTAATCCACCAAAAACCAAAGAGGCTTTTTACTACAGATGTATATTCGAGGAAATGTTTCCAGGAGATTCGCCAGCATTGACTGTGGAAAAATGGGCACCACGCCTGGATTGGGGTTGTCCTGAAGATCCCTCCGGCAGGGCTCAGGAAGCGCATACAAATGGGTTTAAGCAATATGTATAAGTGTTAACAAACAATTTAATTACAAATACAAAAGTTCTAAAAAATTAAAGTTGTGGATGTAAAACGTATTTAGGTGTTTCTAGGTGAATAAAAATTAATTATTAAAAAAATAATATGAGTATGAAATAATAAATAATATGATGATTGATTAGCTCGAAACAAGAGCTAATCTAGAAAAACGGTTAGCGTCATTGGATTCAGCGTAGTTGAGTTAGTGTAGCCCACCGGGTGACCCGCTTGTCGATTTTTTTAACTAGCACAGCATGATTAAACTACACAGAAAAAAACAAAGAATTGACTAACCGCCAACGAAACGCGCCATGCATTGGTTGGTGTTGGATTTCAAGGTCGTGTTCTTTTTCACTTGACTATTCAAAATGCCTTCACTCAGCTCAACTCCACAGTGAGAAAAACCTTAAAACTAAATTTTAAATTCGACAAAAATTTGCAAAAACTCAAACACATTTTTCTTCAAAAATCCTGTGATAAAGAATTCGAATTTCAACAACGAAAATTGTGGTTCGTTCATTGAATATTTTTCCTTTTGTATTCAACAAACTTTTTTTCATTTCAACAACAATATTTGTAAATTGTTTATTAAATATAGCTCTGTTCTTTTTTGGTTTTTTTTGATTTTGCTCAGCAAGTATATTTTCAAATCTTTTAGTAAAAATATATTGCACATGCTACAAATTAGCCATAAAATCCACGACCAATAACTTTCATCGTTTCATTTTCTCAAAAAGGCAAGAGTTTTAGCCATATGTCAAAATTTCAAAAAAAAAAAAGCCAAAGTACCTAATTTTAATACGAATCATTTACCAGGTCGATTATGCTCACAGCAACAAATTGAATGAAGTCGAATTTGCCACTTTTTTTTTAGCTAAAAACATATGGCACATTTAAGCAAACAAGGATATTTTTAAATTTTCGATCAGGAAATAATAAGTTTTAGAAAAAAATAGTACGCCTTTCCATAGATTTAATATCCACGTTAAGCGCGTTCATTTAAGGTATCTTTTGTAACGATATCACAATTAGTTAAAAACTTACAGATATTTTTCTGAGACGTACCTCCGGTTCGCTTGCAAACAATTTCAGCAGAAAAAAGAATTTTTTTTATTTATCATTCATTAAATATTAGATTTTGGAAGGAAGTGCATAAGGTGTCGTTTGTAACGATATAACAATTAGTTTAAAATTTATGGACATTTTTCTGAGACGTACCTCCGCGGAGGTACAGGAGATCATTGCACAATTTCAGCAAAAAAATTAACATTGTAATTGGAAGCACCGTGGTAATTAGAAACTTACGTTAACGACAGCGCTTTTTATACCCTCACTTTAGTGTGACGAGGGCATATATCATTTGCTACGGAAAAAAGTGTAACACATCGAAGGAGTGACCTAAGACCCCAAGTATGTTCGGCGGAAATCCGTTTTGGGTCATTTTAAGTCGAATGAGCAATGTCCGTCCGTCTGTCTGTCTGTCTATATAATATTTTTTTCTATCTCCGGCTAAGTTCGAAGATGGGCCATATTGGTCCACTCCTTCTGGTACCTCCCCCACAAAGGGTTAAAATGTTGTGAAATATTGATTCTTTAATAACTGCTATTATACGTATTCGAATCTTCTGAAATTTCACACATAGTATTAGTTTGTTAGTCGCTATCAACTCGGGGAAAATGGGCGAAATTGCCACTCCCCTTTTGGTACCTACCACACAAATGCACCATTTTGCACTAACACTTGAAAGCTTATAACATTACTACCAGTGTTTAGAAATACTTGAAATTTTGTACAGTGTAATGCTTTTATAAAAATGAGCGTTATCACCACGTCCCTTTTTGTACCTCCCACACAAAATGGCCAAATTATACCACAACTTAATATCTCAACGTTAATATACCAGTCCATATAAACGGTTACAATTCGGCACAGTGCAATGTATTTAAAGTATCTACTGTTCAGCGAAATATTGGTGTATTTCTTAAACCCCTTCTGGTACCTCCCAGAAGGGTGTGCGGTATCAGGACACCCAACTGTAAACTGCTTGTGGCCAACTGTGAAGGCACTCCAAGAACCTGCATTTTGGCCAGGAAAGATCTAAGTATCTTTCTCCTGGCTAATTTATGTGGTAAAGACCAAACATCTGCTAGTCCGGAGATCGGTAATCGCATATATTAGGTGGTCTCCAGTTACTTGCCTTATGAAGCTGTAGTACCGACAGCTCTCTTCAGGGAAGTAGTAGAAGAATCAACTTCTGACGAGCTCGAGATTATTATTGGCGCAGACACGAACGCTAATAAACAATAGGGGTGATTCTCTTCTTGACTTTATTCTAACTACCAACCTTAGTATTTGTAACATAAATAGTAATAAACCGACCTTTGCAATTAAAGACAGACAAGAAGTACTCGACGTAACGTTTGCTACTGACCGGCTGTCAGACAAAATTATTGGGTGGAATGTACTGGACGACCATTCATTCTCAGATCACCATTATATTGAGTTCAAACTCGCGGAAAAAGCGCCTGAACCTGGCGACCACAGAAATGTGAGAAAGACAAAGTGGCACCTGTATGAGAAGAATTTCAAGAAAGTCCTCAACTCCAAACTTCTGTTCGAACCGAATGACAAAGCCGGTCTAGATAATCTGGTCGAGCATATCACCACATCATTCAATAGTTCCCTTGAAGAAGCCTGTCCAAAAACAAGGTACAATGGTAAAACTAACCCCCGTTGGTGGACTTCTGAGCTAACGGCTATGAAAAAGACCTGCAACAAGCTATGCAACTCAAGATCTATAAGGAGCTTAGAAAGGCGCAAGGCTGAGGAAAATACTATCAGCTTCACCATGTACAGTGGGTTACTTGCAGGATGAGGCAAATAATTGGACCAAAAACAGCGAGCAGTCGCTCAATGTACTGCTCGACACACATTTCCCGGGGAACTCTCTTACAGAACCAGAGGATAAGCAGGACCAAAAAGAGTGCGAGTGGACTGCGAGCGTCGCTAGTTTGTTGACTGAGAGATCCAGCATAAACTGGGCTATTAATAGCTTTGAACCCTTCAAGTCAGCTGGACCAGACGGCATTACTCATGCAGAAATGCAGAAAATGTTGAAGTACATTATCCCCTGGCTGGAGAAAATTTATGTAAGCTGTATCAGGCTTTCATACATCACGAATCGATGGAGAGATACCAAAGTGGTATTCATACCTAAAGCGGGGAAGATATCACACTAGTCCAAAAGACTTCAGACCAATTAGCCTATCCTCCTTCCTATTGCAAGGTCTGTAAAGACTTTTAGATTATTTCGTTGGGGAAAACCTGGATACAAACTCCTGTCGGTGAAACAACATGCTTACAATAAGGGGAAGTCTACAGAATCAGCCCTGCACGAACTTGTGAGCACTATCGAATCGTCCCTGCATTTCAAGGAGTTCACTCAAACAAGACAGAATTGGTTCTCTTTACTAGGATGAATAAAGTCCCACATGTGGACCCTCTACCTCAGATAAATGAAACAGATCTAGTCTTTTCTGACAGTGCAAAATTTTTAGGAATAATTCTAGATAGAAAACTATTATTTAGACTTAACGTATTGGAACGTGTAAGGAAGGCCAACGTCGCCTTATATTCCTGCAAAATGGCTGTAGGGTCGCGGTGGGGACTCTCTCCTAAAATCGTCCACTGGATATATATAGCAGTAGTTCGCCCTATACTGTTATACGGCATTGTGGTATGGTGGACGGCAACTGACAAACTAACCATCACCAACCTACTAACAAAGGTTCAGAGAACAGCCTGCCTGAGCATAAGCGGAGCCTTAAGGACTACAGCGACCGAGTCTCTACAAGCCCTACTCCATATACTGCTGATTAATATTGTCGTGAGAGAAGTTGCAACCAAAGCGGCAATAAGATTAAACTGCATATCAATGTGGAGGTACAAAAACTACGGTCACATGAGGATATCAAAGTGTAGTGCTATAGTAACCGACCGAGTGGACTATATACCAACGGTGTACACCTTCGAGAGAAATTACATCACTATGATTCCCGCCAGAGATGAATGGGTTGGAAGAATACCAGGTAATAGAAACCATCTCCACTTTTACACGGATAGTTCGAAGCTTGATGAAAAGGTTGGCTTCGGAGTACACTGTGAAGAACTTAGTTTGGATATAGCTCACAGACTACCAGATACCTGCAGTGTCTATCAAGCCGAAATAATGGCAATATGGGAAATAGCTAAGTGGCTGAGTCGCAACATAGTAATCAACACTGGCGTTGTCACTTACTCGGACAGCCAGGCTGCCATCAATTCTCTGGAGGCAACATCCCTAAATTCACAAACAGCCCTCGACTGCCACAGATCTCTTAACGAGATGGCTGAGCAGTTTAATATACACCTCCTATGGGTGCCTGGGCATAGGGATATCCCGCGGAACTGCAAAGCCGATGAACTTGCTAGGAAAGGGACGACATTACAAATTCTCGAAGAATTTGCATATATTGGTGCGCCACTATCCACGTGCAAGCTTTGGCTTAGGCAAGAGGCAATCAGGCAGTCCAACGAAAGATGGACAGAAATCGGCACCTGCAGGGTAGCTAGACAAATCTGGCCAAGGTATGACCTGAGAAGGTCTTCTCGCACTAGAGAGGAAACGATTGTCTACGTTAGTACAGGTTCTGAAGGGACACTACCTGGTCGGCGAACACGCGAAGATTGGGTACTAACTCCAATGACTTCTGCAGAAGCTGTGGATATGAGGAAGAAGTGGAGACCATTGAGCACTTGCTATGCGACTGTCCCGCTTTGAGTAAACGACGACTGGACCTACTGGGGTCGGCCTTTCTACGCAGCCTAACAGATCTTTCCAGTACCAATATTCGTGCTATCGATACATTTGTATATCAAACAGGTTGGTTTCGATGAATGGCATTTTAGCCCGTGGTACCAATAGGGACCTGAACTGGTCTATGTGAGCGTGTATACGAAAAATACGGCTGCCACCCTAACCTAAACCTAAAACCTACATACTTGCTTTTTGATTTAAACAGACGAAAAATGTCTAATATCTCAAACATAACATAACAAATTTTAAATTGGCCAAAATATCAAAATCAATTCAGAACATTTTTTTAATTATCTTTCATTAAATATTAGGTTCTGGAAGGAAATCCTCGTATTTAAAATAAAACCGAATTGTTTTCAATTTTACATGTACAAATACTCTATTTTTGTACTTCTAAACGTTTATTGTGTCACATCAAACACAATTTCATTTCAAAATCATTTGCTTAATATTACGCGAGCATTGTCGAATATTAAAGACATCTTGTTCAAAATTGTGACAATTGTTCTTAATCTTACACACAAAATGCAGTAATGCAAACAACGCCAAGACACACTCATTCTCAGTAAAGCAAAGCGTTCAGTGAAGTCATACAAACACTAAATATAACGAATAGTAAACAACAAGAAGTAAAGAAATTATAATAAATATTTTAAAATTTAATTAATGATGTATAAGTGTAATATTTGTAGAAACATATAAAAATCACTACTTTGCTATCAAAGACATATATCTGTGGTCACAAGGCATAACAGCATAACTCGAGTTATGCTCAAATTGCGTTTTTGATGCCACGATGTTCCCCATATTCGATTACATATTGTGACAAATATTGGTGATGATACCTTGTTTAGTTGTTCAGATACAAGGCAAGACTTATTAGCATATCTGGCTGTATCACTACATTTCATAACGTACATAACAGCATATCTCACATTTTTTTCCTTTGAAAACTATACTTGTGTTTTTATTCCCCATTTATCTTTGGACTATTGAAGATTTAAATTGAATGAAGTCGTAACAGCATATCTGAGTTATGTTATTAGTCCAAGTTGAACTAAGCCCTAGCACAAAAGCATAACTCAACTTATGCTGTTATTCCAAAATCTAATATTGACTACTGAATGTTGTAAATCTCAAAATCATCCTTTGATTTATCAGCATAAGTCGATATATTCTGCAATATATAATAAAATTAATTTTGTAATAACGACACAACTCGAGTTGTGTGTTTTGTAACTTAATTTATTTAAAAAGGGAATAGCAGCATAAAACAGTTTTTTGCCTATAACATTTACAATTAAAATAACTATATAAATGTGTTCGTATTAATTAATTTCACTTCCAAGTCCTGAGAAATTGCAGGCGTTAAATTCAAAATAAGTTTATAAACATTTTTGCTATATCGATTCAAACCTTTAAAATGCTCTCCTGAAAACTTGCAAAAACACACATATGCTGTTATGCCTTGTGACCACAGATATGCAAACTTACAGCCTGTTTCTGTAACTTAAAAATTTGCTTTCGTAAGCCTGCCAGACGACAAACAGCTGATTTGGGTTTCACTAACTACCATCACAACGAGCAGTCGTACGATAATAAACTCGTACGAAAACGTAATCATTTCAGTGCAAATTTTGGTTTCTCTACTCTCTTTGCTGTCATCTCGGCGAACACAAATGTCCGATCGAGTCACATTATTTTATTTGTCGTCTGATAGGAACAATGACAAAATAAACATTATTAAAAGCAAAAAATAGGTAGATATTAATATAATTATGGTAAAAACAATTAAATAATAATAAAATTGTTTACATATGGGTATATATTTAAGCATAAAGATGTCAATATTGGTTGCTCGCTAAGATGGAAAAAAATTATCAGTGCACAATGAGAGAGAGGGGAGAGAGAGAAATAAATGAGAGTCTTGGTGCAGCTTAACTGACCACCCAGGGTTGCTTTGATGTGTATTTGCTAAGGTCCACCATACACAAATGTGTGCTTTTTTAGACCGGAAGTTGTGAAATTATTGATCTGGCAATTACATTATTTTCCAATTGGTGAATTGCTAACGTCATTGATGTAAGGCCAGGCTAACGAACGATAGATCGTTAGAGAAACCAAATTCCTGAGGAAAGTGAGTGACTGGTTTTCGTTCGCAGAGACTTTCGTTAGAAATACAGAAACAGGCCGTTAGATTTAAATAAGATGTTAGTTTTATGTGTCTACAGCCAACGTGTTTAAAAATGTATTTCAATTATTATTTATATAAAAGCATCAATAGTATCAGTAATTACAGAAGGTCATTAATTAATTAAATAAAGATATAAAATTATATTAATATATTTTTGATTTGTAGCTATATTATTAGGCCTTCATAGATCCACATAAGTCGTGAGTGTGATGGTTCACAGATTTGTTGTGATATGGTTCTCCAATATTATTTAAAATCGAAGAGTATTATGATGCTGATGGAGAATAACGAATGGACAGAAAGAAACACACCATCCCATTCTTTATGCATTAGGACCGTGGAAACTAGTTACAATGCCAAGCGGAGCTCTGTTAACATACATACACTGCCGGATCGACCAAGCAGTTGTTTAAACTTTTCCAAGTTCCCTGACAAAATGTTCCTTCAGATATCCTAAGTATGCTCTCATACCATCAAGAAAACATTACAAACGCTTTTGCTAATTTACTCATTGAAAGATTGAGGATTTCATCCTTTTATATATTAATGGTTTTTTAAGATCAGTAACGCAACAAGCAATTACAATGTATCCTGATTATTTGTTTGATTTTCGGAGAAAGATAGTGAGAGGAATGTAACATCCAGCACGACTGAACCCTTATGGCATTTCTCCGTAAGTATATTCTTAAATACACACTAGGATGGCCTTAAAAAAGTTTGGAAAGTAAAAAAGTTACAACTCCCACCTCAAATATTGTTTCAAAGGCCATAAAAAGGATCTGAGCAAAAAAAAATCAATTTAATAGTGTCATTCCTTGGCAACCAGTACTAGCGAAGAAATTTGCGAAATTTAAAAAAATCCTCCAAATGTAATATCTTATATATCGGCCTAGAAATGCAGTACATTTATTGTTTGTTTTGATTTATGTGTTATTTTGCCCAATAGCTTTATTGTAAAATGTTTATATTAAATCTTTGCATTCATTTCTGAACTATTATCAGTTTTAGGAAAAACAAACAGATTTGGGCATTCCCAAGTTGAAGTGATTTGGTCAAAACCAAAAGGTAAATCAGAACAAAACATGAATGTAATGAATGAAAAGGGGTAAGATTTGGATGCTATACATTTTCAAATTTGCAAAATAAGGACCAGGCTAATACACAAATTCTGTGTAAAAAAGTATTAAAAAAATAATTGTATTTAATTTCAGACAGTGATATTGAGCAGAAAAAGGAGATAACATTCATTTCCGTTGAAAAAGTATTTGTGGCTCATTTTGTTGAAAAAACGACAATTATTTATATTAATTAACTGACGTAATGAATTATTTTTACGCTTTTAATACAATGTTTTACTGTCAGCTCTCACAGTCTATGGCGTTTTTGATTCGATTTTTTTTATAAACATTATCCAAACACGACAAAAAATGTAAACAGTTTACCAGAGCTAATTATTTTATTTCACTAATAATAAAATCTTAGCATTACACCTTATACTGAATATTATAATTATTTGTATTGTGGTACTGTACGAGTGTATTGTGTATTTAATACACAAATTTGAATTATTATTTGTATTATTACATATTCAATTATGTTTTTATAATATACGTATTATTATGAATTTTATAATAAAATATTCTTTTTCTAATACTATAACATTCTTCTTCATTTTTAGGCAGTAACTGGAATAGCTGTGAACATTTATGTATGACATATAGTTCAGATTTAGAAATAAAATCAATTTTGCTTGCTATATAACTTATCAAAGCTGAGTATAGACGATTGCCAGATCGGCAAACGTTATCAACCCTGCTAAAGTGCTGCAAATATACGGACAATGACAGATTGTTAGGCAAAGGTGAATTGATAGTTCAGACGATTGCAAGAAAACATTACAATTTTATATATTTACAATATATGTTGTAAATATTTATATGCAGGATTGCCAATAAAAATACATTATAGACAGTGTTGCAAATAAAATGTTTTTTTGGCAATGGCGCCGTTGTCACATGCATAAACTTCGCACATATAACAATCTGCAAATTATCTCGCAATGACTTTTCTGCTAACGTTGCAAAACAAAAATTGTGTGTTCAGACGGTTGTAAATTCCCAGGGTTGCATTTTTCTGGCAACGTTGTCCGATCTGCAAATCGTGTGTATTTACCTTAAGAAAAGCAAGCAAAATCGATTTATACTTTTAAATTTTAAAATATGTATTTTACAATTTTGTTTTCAGAACAAAATTATCCTTAGAATTTTCAAAAATGCACCCATGTGCAAATTTAAAATTAGACATTCAAAAGTTACAATTAATTTAAATTTACACATTTAATGGTTTAGCATTAATCAATAAATGTTTAAATGTTACATATTATGTGCCGGAATATTCAGCAGCAAAATGTTTAATATTACACTAAAATTTTGATTTTTGTTTAAATTTACACAATTATTAAACATTTAATGTTTGAATTTAGACATAATATATAAACACTTACATATATGTTTAATTTTACACATCTGATGTTCAAACTGTTACGCGCGGGCTATTAAAAATTGTTAACATTCAGATGGAAGTACAAAGAACTGGGCTTAAGGTATATAAAGGTTGAAAAAAGCTAGCTAGCTCTGCCAGAGGTGATGTGGTTCTTGACCCTAGTCTTCGTCGCGTAATCATAAGAATAAATACCTTAAAAATCATCAAAACGAAATGAGCAAAAATAAGCCAATAATAATTATGCTGTCCGAAAATAAGCAGAAGTGGAATAACTGGATGGTAACGTCATTCTGGGTACATGAATTCCCTCCCAAAAGTTCAATAGGGATACGCCATTGGCAACATGGGTACCCAAAGTCTCATGCTGCCCCCTCAAAAGTTTCACTGCGTTATACCTACAATAACTATTCTTTACCTGCCTCTCTCAAAGAAAAACAGTTTAGATTTTCATTTTCAAAATAAAATTCATTTTAATAATAACATGGATATAGTATTAGTGGGCCCAAGATACTCTTATGTCTAAATACATACATATAAAAGGCATACAACTCTAAACTAAAATTATAATTAAACCTGGTTGTGGGGTTAAGGATGATGATGATGACTACGTTGGAAGTGTCGACGATGATGAACTGGAGGCTGGATCAGGAGATGGCATTGGCTTGCGGTTGTTGACTTTCTGCACTAGGTAGTTTCCACTTCTGTTTAATATGGATTTTGTTTTTTCTTTTTTTATTTATAAAAACATACCATAATAGTTGTTTTTTTGTTGATTGTGGTTTTAGTGTGAAAAATCAATATAGCTGATTTCTTTTTGAACGTACTCCTCTGGAATTCGACTTTTTTGCATTGAATTTTATCGCATTTGCGGCTGTATTTTGTTTCTATCTTTTTCATTCACACGTTTTTAATTAATTTATTGTTATTCTTTTAGGT
The DNA here is from genome assembly GCA_963930755.1 of Eudasyphora cyanicolor. Lineage (NCBI taxonomy): Eukaryota > Metazoa > Arthropoda > Insecta > Diptera > Muscidae > Eudasyphora > Eudasyphora cyanicolor. The sequence continues at coordinate 114,142,574 of OZ005735.1, read as the reverse complement.
GATTTTAGGGCCAGTTTCATGTTCACCATTCGCTGGTTATTCTCTTTTTTCTTCACTTAAGTGTTGTTTTTTTATAAATGTTATAAATCCGTTGAAGCACAGTGTCTTAATTGTTGCATGACAATTATATAGGGATAGTATCAATGTATGGTATGCCTTTTTGTGTTACACAATTTTAAATACGATGATTTATATATTCCACACAATTAATGAAAAATAGACGAGCCGCAGCTGCAGAAAAAGTTGTCATCACACACTTTATCTTAACCAGTTTATGAATTCATTTAAACAGTGCTTCCTTATTATAATATTATTTTAATCTATGTTATTCTTATACAATTGTATAAACAATTTTATTTAGTAAGTTTTTTAATTTAATTTGTATTTACACTTCATGATATTTTTATATATTTCACTTTTACAACTTTGCTTTCTTTATAGTTATTTTAATTCTGTTCATATACTTTTGTTTTCTTTAATCAACGACTTCTTAAACCATTTCTTCAAAAACATATTCACAAGTGCCTGTCTTTTCTTTTCTTCCTCCCTTTATATCTACGGCCTACGTGACGAAATTATTCCTTAGTATTGCATCATCCAAATGGAAAGTAACGGTACCTTTCCAATTGTATGATCAAAGAGAACTTAACGAGGAGAGATAACAATAAAAGAACGAGAATAAAAAAGAGAGACAACTGTCAAGTAACAAACAGAAATGTCACAACTATGTTAGGGTTACCGACAGTGTGTTTAAACCAAGTTTGAAAGGGAAATGTACAGTACATGAAATAAACAGAAATGTGTTAATGAAAAGATTCCTAACAAACTATTTGTTTAAATTTAGACAAAAGATTTAATTCTATTGTGTGTCTAAAAATGCGACTATAAAGTTAGGCAACTAGACCAATATTGCACATTTTCAATCTCATGGTACCTGCAGCTAAAAGAAGTATCTGTACCAAATTTCAGTCACGTAGCTGATGACCCAACTATCCTATGTTAGAGGGTATACAAATGGACAAAATCACTAACTTTGTACTAAAAGTAGTTGCGAATATAATGCATGTGAGGGTTTACTGTTTGTGAAAAAGTTGAATTTCTAACAAAAGGAGGTCAAATCCAACTTTTTGAAAAAGCAGGGAGGACGAGAGGACACTGGTTAAAAAGGAGGACGTATGGTAACCCTGCATGAGGGCAATGTTGGAAATATTAAATTCGAGTAGAAACAGAAGTTTAGTGACTGCCGTTAAAACAATTAGCTAAAATTTATTTTTTAAAAAAAAATAACTTTCGACAACCTTAACCGATTGACCAACATATTCCTTCTTTGATCTTAGCCTGAGACAAACAAAAATATTAACACATGTAACTTCTGAACCAAAGTTGAGCCCACTCCAAGATTTACACCATCGGTGTAGTACTATGGACCATTTTTTATAAAAAAAATTGAAGGAAAAAATTAAATCAATTCATAGATATCTGAATTTATATTTTTAATTTCCGTGAAAAGTGACCGAAATAAACTGTTTTATATAAAACTAGCTTTAACCCGGTGCGCTTCGCAGCCCCCATCTTTTATTTATTTTCTGTTTAGGGTACTTTAAATAGTTATACCTCTTTCTTTCAAAACGACATGATTATTATATATGGTGCAAAATGAAGAAGATTTAATTACCCTCGTTACATTTCTAGTTTCTGTTCCAAGAGTTACCTTGACATCATGGTACAATATTTATCCCTTTCCACACTGTACCTCTGAACGTTGAAAAAATATTTTTTGGATCATACGATAGCAACTTTCCCCCAGTTTATATAGCTACATTCACACCCTGGTACAATATAAAATCATGTTTGTCCCACTGTGTCTATACATAAAGGTACGAATTTTAAAATCTAAAGTAAATCGCTCCATTGTACCACATTTAACTTTTAGTGTGTCATAATTAACCACCCTGCACGATTGTACAATATTTTAAAATGATAATCGATATTTCATGATCAAAATTCGCAAGCTTAGGCCGTATTTCAACATTTTTGTCCCCTATATGTGCCATTTATTTAACTGTAAAATGGAAGAACCTATTTGGAAATAGCAATTTCTTAGCTTTGGTTTATGCTGTAAGAGCTTTGCACTCAGGGACCACATTCAACACCTTTTGCACCAGTGTTCCATATTAAACACACACACACACAGTGTTCCACTATTACACTGTGCTTCTAAAGTACGAATTTTTATACATATCTGGGACTTTTTTTCCCCACATACCACATTTAACCATTTTACCGTATTTAATTCACCTTACCATATTTAATCAGTATTGCTCCACTAAACCATATTTAACACATTTTCCCCGTCTGTAACATATTGAACAATTTTTGCTTGCCCCAACTGCATCATCATTTTAACCTTTTTGCACCACAGTGCTACAGAATTGCAGTGCATCATAATTTTAACCTTTTTGCACCACAGTGCTACTAAAAGCATAAATTAGAAAAAAAACATTCTTATTTCATACTCGTATTTAACTTACCCTCTCTCCCTGCATCCATATTTTTACCAACTGTACTAAATGTACGCTTTTTGACCCACTGTGCCATGTTTAACCGTTTTGGGTACACTGAATCAAATTTAAAACCTTTTTGTCCTACTATATTTTGTCCACTATATTCAACCATTTTTGCCCCACTGTACCATAGTTAACACATTTTTGCCCCACTGTTCCATATTAAACGCTTTTTGCCCCACTGTACCATACTTAACCCATTTTATTCCACGTTACCATATTTTACTATTTGTGTCCACTGTAACCATTTTTGTCATACTGTACCATAATTAACCATTTGTGTCCCACTGTTCCATAGTTAACACATTTTTGTCCCACTGTTCCATAGTTAAAGCTTTTGCCCCAATGTACCATATGTAACCCATTTCGTCCCACGTTACCATATTCAACTAATTGTGCCCCACAGTTATGCCCCATAGTTAACCCTTTTTCCCCCACTGTGTCATATTAAACCCTTTGTTTCACTGTAACATGTTTAACAGTTTTTGCCCAACTGTACCATATTTAACCCTTTTTGCTCCACTGTACAATATTTAACACAGTTATGCCACACTGTACTGTATAGTTAACCATTTTTGTCACACTGTACCAGATGTAACCCTTTTTGCCCCGCTGTATCATAGTAAATACATTTTTGACCCACTGTTCCATAGTTAACGCTTTTTGCCCCACTGTACCATTTTTAACCCATTTTGTTCCACGTTACCATATTTTACTATTTGTGCCCACTGTAACCATTTTTGGCATACTGTACCATATTTAACCATTTGTGTCCCACTGTACCATAGCTAACACATTTTTTTCCCACTGTTCCATAGTTAAAGCTTTTTGCCCCACTGTACCATATTTAACCCATTTTGTCCCACGTTACCATGTACCATAGTTAACCCTTTTTGCCCCACTGTGTCATATTAAACGCTTTGTCTCATTGTACCATATTTAACAGTTTTTGTCCCTCTGTACCATATCCACTGTACAATATTTAACACAGTTAAGCCCCACTGTACTGTATAGTTAACCATTTTTGTCACACTGTACCATATTTAACCCTTTTGCCCACTGTATCATAGTAAATACATTTTTGCCCCACTGTTCCATAGTTAACGCTTTTTGCCCCACTGAACCATTTTTAACACATTTTGTCCCACTTTACCATATACATATAACTATTTTTACCCCACTGTATCACAGTTAACCCTTTTTGCACATCTGTGCCCTATTCTACTATACAAAATTTTTACCCCACTGTACCATATTTAACAAATTTTTGTCTCACCGTACCGTATTTAAAATGTGTCTCCACGCTAGCATACTTAAACCCTTTTCCTCGACTGTAACATATTTAATAATATTTTCTCCACTCCACTATTTAACCGTTTTTGACCACAGTGCTCCTAAAACCATATAAGCTATTCATATCTCATGTTTAAGTTCCAATTTAGGCAGATTGTTCCCTTTTTTCCCCATGCTCCATAATTAACCCGTCTTGTCCCACTGTGCCTCTTAAAGTTAGAGTTATTAAAAATCACTTCCAATCTCTAGTTTATGTTCCAAAAGTTACCCTGAAACCATTGATCCATGTTTGAAATTTTTAAGCCACAGTACTATATTTTACAATTTTTGCCCGACTGTGCCCCGAAAACTACGAATACAAAAAAAAACTGAATACCCCGATTCGTTGTCATAACGAATCGGGGTATTCAGGCTTTAGATTTGGCGGTGGTACCAAATTTATATCTTCCTGTCCCACTGTGTCCCTAAATTTAAAAAAAAAATCTCTCCTAGTTCTTCAGCGCGTGCCCGACCCATTAAAATCAGTGCATGCAAATAGTTGAAATTTTGTGCAGTGTAATGTTTTTATAGTACATACTTACAGTACAAAGTGGGCGTTATTGCCAAAAAAACCTCTTTATTTATATATTTACTTCAATGAGTTTCTCATTTTTAGGGCTTAAGGCTTCATCCAGCTGCATTATATGTCAATCTACATCAAGCAAATGTCAGGAAAAATCAGTAGATAATACTGATGCATATGAATTTGGATTATCGGCACTACATGCAAGAATACGATTTATGGAACACATACTTAAAATCAGTTATTTTGGATTTGGATTTTGGACCAACAGGATCAATAAGAAACAATGACACCAACAAGGATTTAAGAAATTTAAAAAAGAAACATGTTCAGGATGAATTTCTCAAATGTGGGTTGATTATAGACCATCCAAAACAAGGATCAGGCAATACCAATAATGGGAATACAGCATGAAGGTTATTTTCTGATCCCGAAAAAGCATCTGAAATAACTGGTGTTGACATAAATCTCATTTCAAGATTTAAAACAATTATTGATTTACTTGCGTGCCATAAACAAATTGATACTAAAAAAAATTAATCAATATACCAAGTAAACTGCACGAATATATAATACCAAAAATTCATGGAGAAATATGTCTGCAACAGTTCACAAAGCATCATTTGGTACCAATCAGAGGAAGCCCAGGAAAAAAGAAATAAGGATTACAGGTTTTATAGAGAGCACAATAACAGAAAAATATCTCGAAATTGTACAAACGAAGATCTATTTAATATTTTGTTGGCAACGTCAGATCCCCTCATCTCCAGCATTCGAAATTAATGGAAAGTAGAACATCGGGACTTAGATGAAGATGCAAGAGGGCTGCTAGAGGACAGAAATAATACGGAACAAAATATGGAATATTTGCAGGCAATTGTTTAACCGAACGAATAACAAGTAAGAAAGTTTCAGTCGGGTAAACCGACTAAGGTATACCCTCACTTTGTGAGTAATGTAATATTGAATATTACACAAATTATTCTGTCAATTTTTGTGGGAGGTACCAGAAGGGGTTTAAGAAATACACCAATATTTCGCTGAACAGTAGATACTTTAAATACATTGCACTGTGCCGAATTGTAACCGTTTATATGGACTGGTATATTAACGTTGAGATATTAAGTTGTGGTATAATTTGGCCATTTTGTGTGGGAGGTACAAAAAGGGGCGTGGTGATAACGCTCATTTTTCACTGGACTATAGGCATTATAAAAGCATTACACTGTACAAAATTTCAAGTAATTGTATACACTGATATTTATGTTATAAACTGTTATCTTTTGGTGCAAAATGGTGCCTTTGTGGGAGAGGTAACAAAAGGGGCGTGACAATAACGCCCATTTTTCAATGGACTGTAGGCACTATAAAAACATTACGCTGTACAAAATTTCAAGTATTTTTATACACTGGTATTAATTTTATAAGCTGTTAACTTTTGGTGCAAAATGGTGCATTTGTGTGGGAGGTACCAAAAGGGGCGTAGCAACATGGCCCATTTTTCTAGAGTTGATAGCGACTAATAAACTAATGCTATGTGTGGAATTTCAGAAGATTCGAATAAGTAGTATAGCAGTTATTAAAGATTCAATATTTCACAACATTTTAACACTTTTTGGGGAGGTACTAGAAGGAGTGGACCAATATGGCCCATCTTCGAACTTAGCCGGAGATAGAAAAAAATATTACCACGTACCAAATTTGAAGTCAATCGGTTACTCCTTTCGAGAGTTATCGTGCGCACCAGCCAGCAGACACACAGACAGACAGACAGACAGACAGACGGACGGACATTGCTCATTCGTCTTAAAATGACCCAAAACGGATTTCCGCCGAACATACTTGGGGTCTTAGGTCACTCCTTCGATGTGTTACACTTTTTTCCGTAGCAAATGATATATACCCTCGTCACACTAAAGTGAGGGTATAAAAATTATAATTTACTGCTTTTGTTACATATATGAGTAAAAACTAAGTGCATTTCCCTTATGTTGTTTAACTACAAAATATAAAAAAAAGTTTGCTAACACCTTGTGTTTTTTTAAATATCGAGGAAATTTTTTTGTCGAAAAAAACATTTTTTTTTAGTTTTACAAAATTTGTTATTAAAATGATTTATTTATCAACGTATGACATTCCTTTAATAAATAAAGAAGATCAAAACAAAAATGTCTCTATCGGTTCCAAAGTTACAGAGTTTTGTCCAGTAAAAAACGATTCTGAACCACTGTGCGACGATACACACTCTCATTAAACCATTCTGTTATGCAGACTTAAACCAGTCTGTTATGCAGACGACGTTGTAATACTTCTAAGGGGCATACATCCAAACCTAGGAGACACTTAACATAGCATATAACTGGGCACAACCAAGGGGATTAAATGTTAACCCAGAAAAAACAGAAATATGTTTATTTACAAGGAAAAAGATGATCCCACGTTTTACCAGGCCTCGATGCCTGAATAAGACAATTGCTATAACAAGTAAAAAACGTTAAGTTCGGCCATGTCGAATCTTATATACCATGGATTGCATTCAATTCTATTTCTGGAAAAATCTTTGGATATGGAGGAAATCTTCAAACCATACTTTTGGTTGAGGCAAACATTGAAAACAAAGAACGCTGCAATTTTTAGCCAAATTTTAGGCCCCAAATTCTTTAGCCAAACTCTTCATCTGAAAAATGTGGTATTTATGGCTTCAATAAGCATATTTGAGGGCTGCCTCTCCACAGGGACTACAACAAAATATAAACTGACTAAATTTTCTTGCCAAAATAGAATACAAACTGCAAAGTTTCAGCTAAATTGCTTAGAAAATGTAGATAAAGGTAGGTAAATGAAATAATTAAAACAAAATATGAAATGATTTAAAAAATTTTTTGCTGTGATGAATTCGTGTCTAAATGAAAAAAAAACTGCAACGATTCGGTTAAAGTGCTTAGAAATTGTGGTATTTGTGATTTAAGTAAGCCTATTTTGGAGCGATCTCTATAGGGTGAATATAACTAAATATTAACCGATTTACTGTGATGAATTCTAGTCAAAATAAAAAAACCTGGTATCTATGGCTCAAAACCCATATTTTGGAGCGACCTCTATAGGGGAGCTATATCAAAACATTGACCGATATGGCCCATTTGCAATCCAAAACGTCCTGCAGAAGTATTTCTACCAGTAGCGTGATTTCAACAGACAAACATGGCTAAATCGTCTTAGAATTTCACGACGATCAGGAATATATATACTTTATGGGGTCGCAAATCAATATTTCAAGGTGTTGCAAACGGAATGACAAAGTTAGTATACCCCGATCCTATGATGGAGGGTTTAAAAAGTTAAAATACTTGGGAGTAATCGTGGATCACAAACTGTACTGGAAAGATCATTTTGAAGAAAGGCCCACAGATGTTGGTCGTTGTGCAGAAGAGCTATAGGTTCCAAATGGGAACTACGTCGAAATATGACGCACTGGCTTTACATGAGCATGATTAGACCAATAAAAACCAAGTGCAACGTAATACCTTTGCAAACAATTCAACATATGAGCTGTCTAGGCATAAGCGGGGCTATTAGAACTGCACCAACAAGAGCGTTGGAGACTATACTGCACATCCAATCAATGGACATTCGTATAAAGTATGAGGCAGAAGCAAAGAGAAGTTCGAGCCATCACGGAGTGTGTGAACTGGCTCAGTAATACCACAAAGCCTAAATATGCCAACATCTTCACAGACAGCCAAATGGCGATCAAAGCAATAACATCGGAAAAGGTCAAATCCAGAACTGTGTTAGACTGTAAAAGAGCGATAAATGATTACTCAGTCTATGGTCAATTGCGTATTTGCTGTGTACCAGGACACAACTTTGTGATTTGAAATGAACGAGCAAACATCATGGCTTCAAACGGCAGAGAACTTCGAGTAATAATCTTAGAAAATTGGAAACCTTTCGAAGCCACGAAGGATGAGTTGAAGTACTGGACAGTGATGGCTCACAAAACTGTGTGGAATAGCGCAACAGTAGGAGCAACTGCAAAGATACTGTGGGGTGACCCAAATGAAAAGAAAACAAGAAGTTTTCTGAAACTAAACAAAATCGAGTTTAGCAAGATGATGAGTGTTCTAACGGGACACTCAAGGTTACAAGCACATCTTCATCGCATAGGACTAGCAGAAAACGACGAATGCAGAGCATGCAGGGAAAATATCTAAACGATGGAACATTTTCTGTCTCTGCCCAGTTTTCCCACATGCAATATCCCGATATTTCGGGTCCGACATATTGCCAGACTTGACTCATCTCAGAGGATATGACTAGAAGAGTCTGAGAAAATTCGTGTGTAGTACCGATTTTCTGTAACCCGTGAGGTATAAAAAAAAATCATAAAAAAGGAGCGCACAACAGGCCGAACCCCAGACTTAAGTGTAATCATAAATAAGGAGCGCACAACAGGCCGCACCACTGGCTTAAGTGTATGTCCGAGGAAATGCGACGTTTAAACGTCTCCGCTATTCAACCTAAGTCCAGATTTACTGCAGCTTATCATCACATTCTCTTTTGAACTTACACGAAAAACTCAAAACGTTGAGGCCTATAAAACGCCGATAGGTAGTAGAAAGGTAGCTCGCCATAAGTTTGTGCGTATTATCTTGGAACAGTCTACATATTTTTATCATTAAGCCTTCGTGCCATACCTTGTCAAAGGTTTGGGAGATACGATGTACCTGCTCAATGGTGCTGTTCTTCTCTCAAAATCCATATTGATGATCGGATATCACACCGTTTGACGATATGTGTGTTGTTATCTTTTTTAAGAAGTCCTTCTTAAACATATTTGACAGGATTGATAATAAACTTATCGGTCGAGCAACTGACAAACTAACCATCACAAACCTGCTATCACGGGTTCAGAGAACTGCCTGTGCATAAGCGGAGCGTTAAGGACTACAGCGACTGAGTCTCTACAAGCCCTTCTCCATATACTACCGATTAATGTTGTGGCGAGAGAAGTTGCAACCAAAGCGGCACTAAGATTAAACTGCCTATCAATGTGGAGGTACAAGGTGGCGCAAAAGTAATCCTCCTATCAGAAAATGCTATAAATTTTGCGATTGGCCCCTAATGTCAGTTCTGTTTTGACATTTGTGTAGTAAACACATGCGAAATACATGTTAATAAACAATGTTACGGTACACTGCTCCAGAACGCGGTATATTGCTGACTATTTATTTGAAGATGATTTTTCATCAAAAATAATCATGAGTGATGAGGCCCATTTCCGTCTTAGCGGGTACGTAAATAAGCAAAATTTACGCTTCTGGGGCACTGAAAATCCGCGTGTAACCCACGAAGAGCCATTACACCCGCTCAAAGTCACTGTATGGTGTGCTGTTTTCGCTGGAGGAGTCATCGGGCCTTTTTTCTTCGAAGACGTCGCGGGCCAAACGGTTACTGTGAATGGTGAGCCCTACAGAGCAATGATCAACGAGTTCTTTTTACCGCAACTTGATGAATTGGGATTGGAAAACATGTGGTTACAACAGGAAGGTGCAACGGCACACACTGCACGTGCCACAACCGATAGGCTGAAGGATGCATTTCCCGGGCGCCTAATCTCCCGTTTTGGCGATTTGCACTGGCCAGCAAGATCGCCTGATTTGACCGCTCCAGACTTCTTTTTGTCGGGCTTTTTGAAGTCGCGGGTTTATGTCAACAAGCCTCAGACTCTTGCAGCTCTTAAAGACAATATCCGTCAAGAATGTGAGGACCTACCGCCGGAAGTTTTGGCCAAAGTGATGGAAAATGCCATTAAAAGGGCTCAAATGACAATCAACTGTGGCGGCGGCCATTTACATGACATCATATTCTCGACTTGATGTAAAAAAAATTAAAAGACCAAATAAAAATAATCCACAAGAAGAATCAAAGTTTTTCATTTTTTTTTTTAAATTACAGCCAAAAAACATCGAAAGGTTACTTTTGCGCCACCTTGTACAAGAACTACGGTCACATGAGGATATCAAAGTGTAGTGCTATGGTAACCGACCGAGTGGACTATATATCAATGGTGCGCACCTTTGAGAAGAACTACATCACTATGATACCAGCCACGGATGAATGGGATGGCAGAATACCCGGAAATAGAAACCATCTCCACTTCTATACGGATGGTTCGCAGCTTGATGAAAAGGTTGGCTTCGGAGTACACTGTGAAGAACTTAATTTGGATATAGCTCACAGACTACCAGATACCTGCAGTGTCTATCAAGCCGAAATAATGGCAATATGTGAAGTCGCCAAGTGGCTGAGTCGGAACATAGTAACCAACACTGGCGTTGTCATTTACTCGGACAGCCAGGCTGCCATCAATTTTCTGGAGGCCACATCCCTAAATTCACAAATAGCCCTCGACTGCCGCAGATCTCTTAAAGAGATGGCTGAGCAGTTTAATATACACCTCATATGGGTGCCTGGGCATAGGGATATCCCGGGGAACTGCAAAGCCGATGAACTTGCTAGGAAAGGGACGACTTTACAAATTCTCGAAGACTTTGCATATATTGGTGCGCCACTATCCACGTGCAAGCTTTGGATAAGGCATGAGGCAATCAGGCAATCCAACGACAGATGGACACAAATCGGCACCTGTAGGGTAGCTAGACAAATCTGGCCAAGGTATGACCTGAGAAGGTCAAAATATCTCCTCGCACTGGAAAGGAAACGATTATCTACGTTAGTATCAGTTCGTATCAGTTTTGACGCGTGTTTGCCTGATCGGCAAACATGCCAGAAGATTGGGTATTTACTCCAATGACTTCTGCAGAAGCTGTGGAGATGAGGAAGAAGTGGAGATCATTGAGCACTTGCTATGCGACTGTCCCGCTTTGAGTAAACGACGACTGGACATATTGGGGTCGGCCTTTCTAGGCAGCCTAACAGATCTTTCCAGTACCAATATTCGTGCTATCGATACATTTGTATATCAAACAGGTTGGTTTCGATGAAGGGCATTTTAGCCCGTGGTACCACTAGGGACCTAAACTGGTCTATGTGAGCTGAAGAAATATAAAAGAAAACGGCTGCCACCCTAACCTAAACCTATCGGTCGATACGATTTTATGTGAGTAGGGTCTTTGCCAGGCGTAGGAATCATTACTATTTCAGACAGGAAATAGCCGATGCATAAAATGCTGTTGAAGATAAATAATATTGTTCTGATGGCTGAATGAGAACGTTCCTTTAGCATTTTTACGTTTATCCCATCTCCTCCGGGCGATTTTTTTAGTTTTAGATCATTTATAGATTCTTCAATGTCTTTAATCCTTAATCGTAGATGGTTTGAGACTTCTTCGATGATTTCGGGTGGATTTCCACCGTACATACCGTTGATTGCAGATCGTGTTCTATATATATCTTGAGGGATTACACTATGGGAATTAGCATTAGGTGTGAATACTGTTTATAGGTAGGTTGCACATGCATAAACTTTCTCTTCTGTATTCTTTGCCAGCAGCCACTTTCTAGACTAAGTGGTGATTCGTGTGCAATCGGCCTTCTCATATTTTTTGTGGCTTTCCAGAGATTATAGTCTGTTCCTTTTAATGTTTCCAAATTCCGTAGTTAATCCTTGAGAGTAGATTCCTCGATTGACTTTAATGCAGCGTTGAGTTTTCATTGGAAAATTAGAGCTGGGGAGCGGAATCGTTGCCATTCCCTTCTGAGGTTTCTTTTCTCCTTGATGTGATGTGTGGTATTATTATGTTTTTGTGGCTGGGTATTCCTTGAAGCCACTGTTACCGCAGTGTTTAATACATCTGTGAGAATGTTTACGGCTGACTCTATATCGTCTGACGATCGATTCCCCATATAAATAAGTGCTTATGTATTTTTGTATTTCGTCCAGTTTGTGCGCTTGTTGAAAATAGTTGCAAGTTCATTTTCTTGTCTGAATTCAAACAGAATAAGAATTGTTGGAGAATGATCTAATGATGGACGGACAGACAGGTTTTCGCGTCTTATATTTTTCACAACGGCGAAGTCAATTAAATCGAGTGTTTTGTTTAAATCTGAAGGCCAGTAGGTTGGTGGACCGCTAGAAACAGTATCTAGATTGGTAGATGTTATTTTATTGTACAAGTCTCTGCCTCTTGGTGTAGTAAGGCATGAGCTCCAGAATGTGTGTTTGGCGTTATAATCCCCAGCCGCAACGAACTTCGACCCCAATGTCGAGAAAAAGTCTGTAAATTGATCTTTGTCGTTATTATACCTGAAGATATATCAGTCATGTCACTGATATTAATTGTAGTCGCTTGTAAGTGGTTGACTTATATTCGGGCATAGGACAGTGTTTAATCGTTTTACGTATAATAATTGCTGTGCCACCGGCCCGCCGCCATTGACCATTTGGAGGTATCGGGTTTTTTTACCCATTGATTCTAAAGTAATTTCTTATAGTAAAGCGCATCTCAGAGACTACATAGTAGTACATCTATTTTTTGATTTTGAAGAAAAAGTTCCACTTCATTCTTGTGTTGGCTTAGGCCGTTTGCGTTCCAATAACAAATTGTCAGAGGGGCTATTTTTGATTTAAAACAGATTGAATTAATATTCTTTGATTTCTCATCCTTTCCTGCATCATGTTTTGCATATTCGCCATGAACGAAACCATAGTTAGAATTAATTTTTCAATAGAGTTTTCGAGAGTTTGTTTGGACAGGACAGGTTCACAATTTTTGAGCATATAGGCGTATGATGAGTTTGGAGGTATCGGGTTTTTGGGATACTACTTGGATTATTGTTATTTGAGCTAGGAATTGCCATGTTGGGGTATGGTGTTTGTTGGTACGAGATTGTGCATAAATTGGAAATCTCTGTACTTTATTAACATTTTTGATATGGGTATATACACTACAACCTCTGCAATTTGCTGTATGGTTTTCACCGCAGTTGCTACATTTCTTGACGGTTGAGTCGGTTTTTGGATGAGGGCAATCCGCAGATGTATGCACATCGCCACACCTGACGCATATAGTGGGCAATTTACAGTAGGCCTTTGTGTGACCGAATTCTTGACAATTTGTGCATTGGGGTGGGTCCTTGCGCTTATGGGGCTCCTCAACTGTTATCCTTCTATTACACATATATCTCAAATCGTATATTGGGTACGTGTCACCTTTCTTCTCGATTCTTGAATAATCAAAAGTCAGTTCCACCTTGAACATTGGCTGTGGAACTGTGTTTTTATTTATTTATTATTTATTTATTTATATGAATTACAATACAAAGTAAATTTATGTTCTAATTTTAAGGTCCAGGAAAAGGCCGGGTTACTAAGACCATATGGCTAAATGTTTGCAGCGACAGACCAGAGCCTCTGGTGGGAATCGAACCCACGACCCCCAAACACATAGGCGAGTACGTTACCAACTCGCCTACTGGGGCGCTCTAACTTTTTTTTTATTTACTATATTTATTATAGATTTGGTTGCAAAGCCTTTTTTCGCCAGTTCTTCTTTAATTTCATTCGAGGAAACGGAACAGTGTATGCCTTTTATTACAACAATTAGGCCTTTGGAACTTTTAAATTGGTGCGTATAATAGTTCTTTTTTTCTTGGTCAAACAGTTCTACCACTTTTCTATAAAGCGTTTCGGAATACGTTTGTACAGGGTGCGGCAAAAGTCGCAAAGGGATTTGAAAAATTAATAATTTAATATTTTCCCCTTTTTATACCCTACACCACACTGTGGTACAGGGTATTATAACTTTGTGCATTTGTTTGTAACACCCAAAAGGAGAAGAAATAGACCCATCGTTTATTATACCGATCGACTTAGAATCACTTTCTGAGTTGATTTAGCTATGTCCGTCTGTCCGTCTGTGCATGTATTCTTGTAATCAAAGTACAGGTCGCAATTATGGTCCGATCTCGACGAAACTTTACACATATCTTTTTTTTTTGCCCAAGGACGATCCCTATTGAATTTGGTTAAAATCGGTTCAGATTTAGATATAGCCCCCATATATATGTTACCCCCGATTTCACATGTAAGCGCTGTAAAAACTGTATTTTATATCCGATCAGTTTAAAATTCTGCAGAAAGAGGTCTCTTATTATATGAATGAACACTGTTAAATTTGGAAATTTTGAAATCGGTTCAGATTTAGATATAGCCCCCATATATACGTTACCCCCGATTTTACCTGTAAGCGCTGTAAAAACTGTATTTTATATCCGATCAGTGCGAAATTCGGCTGAAAGAGGTTTATTATTACATGAAGGCATACTGCCAAAATCGGAGAAAATCGGTTCAGATTTAGATATAGCTCCCATATATATGTTACCCCCGATTTGACATGTAAGCGCTGTAAAAACTGTATTTTATATCCGATCAGTGCAAAATTTGTCAGAAAGAGGTTTCTTATTACATGAAGGAATACTGCCAAATTCGGAGAAAATCGGTTCGGATTTAGATATAGCCCCCATATATATGTTACCACCGATATCACATGTAAGCGCTGTAAAAACTGTATTTTATATCCGATCAGTATGAAATTCGTCAGAAAGAGGTTCCCTATTATGTTACGTGCACCTAGAGGCGCTGATGTTGGTCTTCCGGCTCGCTCAGGGTTTTCTCAGAAGGTCCCAACCCTTCCCAACATCAGCCCATCGGGACGAACACAAAAAAAACTGAAATTTATAACAATAACAAAAAAATGGCAAACAAAAGTACACTTAGTAGACAGAGGAACTTGGTGGCAGTTCCCGCACTTTGCCCACCCTACCTTGGTCCTCGAAATTCCTGATAAATTTTCCTTCCAGAGGACCCCATTTACTTCACTCACCACACACTTAACCTATGCAACCTTCACTCCCCACAAAAAAAACTAGCACATATTCATTTTAACACTTAACATTAAACATTAAATTTATTGAAACAAAAGCCGTGGTTTGGCCCGGACTTTAAGACATAGCACAAACAAATTCTTAACATAATATTATCTTAACCTAATGACAATAATAACAATACCTAGGAAATCACTAACACCAGCTAACACGTTAAAGATGGAACCATTGCTCAGACTTATAAAAAAAACACCTCAGGATTCTATTTATTGGCCCCTTTTCCGGCCACACTATAATCGAATTATCACCTGACTAAGAGAGCTCTTTTAGCTTGGTTTTTACGCCCTCATTAACTGGGCTAACAACCGCAAAACAAATAGATCCCACTTGTCTCCTTTTTAGTAACTCCTACGCTCCTAATAAAAAAACTGGTATTAATAATTCTTACATAAAAAAAAACTAAATTTCATTAACCTATCTTAACACTAATTTATTTAGTTTCTATTTTTTTTCTGTTTTCTTTGTTTTTATCTTATTTATTTCTAATATTTTGGGTAATTTGATTTTTTTGTTTTTGTTCGGTAGTTTTAGTTAATTTTATATTTGTTTTACCCTTATTTTAAAAACGGAATTACTCCTATTTATTCCTTTCTTACAGGTAATTTGGCATTCCGCCTGGACCGATTTATTTTCTTGCTGGAGGACACTGACACAGATAAAAAGTAAGATGAAAGTTGTTACCTTATGCTCCAATGAATGTAACATAGATTTAGTAGCTTTATCGTTGCTTAGATTTAGTGGTTTCGGTTGCGGAATCCTTCAGTCTTAGCAGCTTTGGTTTTATAGCATAGATTTAGTTGTGGATTCCTTGTAGAACAGTGCAGTAGTTTTAGTTGTAGATGTAGTTGCTTATATTTCGTTGTAGACAATGACATCCGTATTAATCTTCTATTTTTATCTTCCAGCTCATTGAAATTCGGCCCAAACGGAAATACAGCCCTGTCCATGGAACGAATTCCGGAGGCCAGTATCACTTTATTTATTTATAAAGACTAACACGCACATAAACACAATAAAACACCAGGATTGAAAATAAACTAATAAACGACTGGACTACGGTTTCCAGTAAACAAATTATTTAATTATATTTTTTTTTATTTCGATATTACCGCGGGATGACTTAACCACTTCGAGACGACTCTTTCCACGTCTGCTTTTGAAATGAACATACTCCGCCTAGCAGCGATATTTATACCCCTCAAACACCGCTGGGTTTCCCTCGTATTTCTACCAAGCTTTTCCCTCCCTGAAGTTTGTTGTTATGTACTTGTTTATGTTTTCCCGTACATAACAACAAACTCAGCTGGCGGGTATTTCTTTCTGTCATATTTTGAGTGACGTTTAAATTACGTCATTATTCTACACCCTGTCTTTTCCTCCAACTGAACACCCTCCTTGAATAGAGTGGCCATCTTCCCACACAACAAAACTTCGATCTTTTTTGCTATCTGGTCAAAAGATCGATGTGTGTGATAAGGTCTATTCAGAACTACGCGATTCAACGTGGGGAACTCCCACACCCTGAGAAATAATATGCCGGGCAAAATTAGTCGTTATATTCGAACTCGTCCAACCCGTCGGAAAGTGTAAACCCCCTTTAAATCGATACGGGGGTTCCGTTACGTAAAGTAACTCGTGACGCGTCGAACGCCTCGTTCGTCACTGACCCCGTTGATTTACGACGCTCGTCCACTAATTTGACGGTTTTGTCGCGAGATCGACTATAATCGTTATTGTTTCAGTTTTTATCATCTCTAAAACCAAGAAGAAGCGGACGGACAGACAGACAACGTGTTAATTTTTTCTCTAACCTCATCTACCTCTTAACAAGAAAAAACGTGTCTACTCGGCAAAGGATTCGTCTGTGTCCCTTATAAGGGGGCTATTTCAACCCATAGAGCGCTGTGTCTATTTTTTACTGGGGACGATTATGTGCAACAAGAGCATAAATACAGTGAGATAAATTGAAAATTGTGTTCTCCAGAGCGACAAGAAGTGACCTCGGAGCGGACCTTTATATGGTGGCTATATGCACCCCTGGATTTCGTGCAATATAAATTCTTAAATTTCAGTCTGAGCAAGTGAAAAATGTGTTCTCCAGAGCATCAAGAAGTGTCATGGGGGGTTACCTTGACATGGTGGCTACATCAAAACAGGGACCGATGTTCCCCATTTTCAATTGGAATCTTCCCTAGCCTCGAGAGCTTCTGTGCCAATTGTCGGTAAGATCGCTTGGTATCTGCGACCTGGTAAAATCGGTAAATCGACTACCAAAAAAAATCTATGCCGTACGGATAATAAACAATTGTTGTATCTCTTCTCTTTTTAGGCATCATATATATAGCCAGAAAAAGACCACCCTCAAAGTGTTGAGAGGGTGGAGGGATAAAGCTCTGTAAAAGCGTCAACCCTTATAACCCCAATATACGGTTTGACGGCGATATTTTATCACGCTTTTCACGATGGTTTTAAGGTAATAGTTCACCTAAATATCAATGCATATGTATATTACAATTTCTTTGTATTCATTTGCACAACATATTTTGTATTCAAAATATTCAGAGTGGTGTAGAAAAAGTTGAGGCATGGTTCATACAAGGCCGGCCGTGTTACCGCACAACAACAACAATTCAACAACAACCACAAGGAATTTTGTTGTTGGATTCGTAATTGTAATGCCAATGACAGTTGATTTGGTACCAATATATGGAATATCAAAAGTTTAATGCATTTTCAATATAGCCCGACCGAATGTTCGGCTACGGTTACGGTCAAAACTCGACATTCGGCCAATATTCGGCATTCAGCCGAAGAACAGAATTATATGACTTTTCAAAGAAAATTCTATTATGGAAATCTTCATAGAAGTGTACAGAAGTGAACAATACTACAAAAATATTTTGAGAAAGGACACCAAAGGAAGAAGGACAAAGAAAAACATGACTCAGTTCCTCGCCTAAAAGCTATCCAACTAGTGAAAGCATTCTTGTAAAAGTAGTACAAATATATAATAATGAGCCATTGAGTCCAAGAATCATTCAAAAAAAAGTTTTTTTTTTTTTCATTTTATTTTTACTGTAACTCGGGATGTTTCAAAAATTTGGAAATGGTGGCAGAAAAGTACTTGTACCCAAGTGTGCTAGAGAGCAGTTGTTTATGCTGCTGGGCAGCTGTATTCAAATTAAAGAAGTAGGATACCAGGTCTTAATGCCGAAAAGTACTTTCTTTGTTATTACCACATTAGGGTTTATAATTTTTATGAGCTAAGCAAATAAATACGTAAGCAGTAGACATAACCTGATTAAAAACATATTTTTTTTTTTTTGGTGCAAATTAAACAATTCTTTAACAAATATAAAACATTCGGCTTCGGCCGAAGGTTGTAAAGTTCGAAGTTCGGCTACGGCTTCGGGCTCGGCCTTAAAATCCGACTTCGGTTGGGCTCTAATTTTTAACAACTGAATATAATTATATTGGACATTGGAAGTCTTTCGATGCACAGGGACTTCACAATTTGCAAGATCTGTTTTCTTAATTATAATTTGACTAGATGACTGCAATATTTCTGAAATTTCTACGGATGGGTTTTGAGGATAAAAAAAACAGGGATGCCAACTTTTTCTGAAGCAAAAGCGTAACGAAAAATTTAAAAAGCGTAAAAAAGCACTAAATTCTTTATTCAAGGTACTTTGGTATAACAGCAAACAACAATTGATAGTCCAAACAAAAAATATATAGAATAAATTTTTATAATATATTGTATATATATATATCTCTATATGCATATCAAGTCAAGTTGACTCAATTAATAATTAAGTGGCCATACGAATTTTTTTGACTCAAGGTTGATTTTTTTTCACATTTTCTACAAATTTTTCTCGGTAAACCGTACGGAATATCTCTTTTGTGTCTGAAGCAAATTAGATATTGAATACGAGAAAAAAAATGCCGAACAAATCTTTCCGAAAACAGTACATCCAGTGCCTTAAAAATCTTTTGTTGGGCGCAGCGATTTGGTGAAATTAGGATCTTTCTCCCTATATTTCTGTGGGTGAAAATAATTCAGTGAAATTTTAACTCATGCGATTGTCACCAGATGGACAATAAATATTCCAATGCAAAAAAAAAAAATGTTTGCTAGTAAAAAAAAACAAGTACAAGCGTTAAGTTTCCGGGTTCAATCTTCTATACCAATCACCGTGGGTAGCAGGTGAATAGTTTCGGGTACAAATAAAATCATATCCCTAAACTTCGTTTGCCTTTCCTGACATACTCCGTGCCGTCGAATTCGATCCGATCTCGTCCTTGTGTAACAAATATGCCTTCTATATTCTATAAAAGGTTATTAGCCATTGGTCCAAAGACCTCAGCACGTTATGACATAGCATCGCCGCACTGCTGATGGGGTCACCATATATGGTTTAATAATGCGAGTTGTGCAATTGCACTCAGACATACTTAGGCTAACACTTGTTACACTGTTCGAGATCCTATTCGATTAGATGCCACTTGTATGTCAATTTTGTAAATGATTCCTAACCCTCGACTGTGATTTCATCAAAGATGGTAACGTAGTGAAATCTTTTCCCTTTTTTTCTCACTTAGAAAATATGAGAACACGAGTACATGTACAGACATTTAGGACAGAGCACACGTATATGCTTATGTTCTAATTAATATATTGCACAGGTATAATCACAGTTCCGTTTCCAAATAATCAATCACAGATTCCCAGGTATGTCTTGTTTTATAGTTTTATGTCTTTGGTGTGACAAGTTCCTGAGGGATTACCCTGCAAGTCTTCCAATTCCACCATATTGTTTCCCACAAGCCTTACGATTCGACATTTCACATATTTCCGAGCAAATTTTGCATTAAAATGTTTTCCAAAATCACTCAATACGTGGTTCTTGCGATAGACTTCTTGTCCGGGCACAAGCTTTAATATTCGCGCTCTCTCATTGTAACGTTTTGCGCTTTTTTCGTAGGAATTGTGTAGGTTCATGCGGATTTTTTCGCGGATCAGATCCATTCGATCATTTCGGTCGAGATTCAAGATTTCGTGGTCGGTAAGAGACTTCAGCTTTCTGGCGAGATTATAGTCAGTTCCGCTTGAGTACATGTGATACCCGAACAGAGCAAAGAAAGGCGTAACTCCTGTCGCAGCATGTACTGATGACCGCATCGCACACTCAATTTCGGACAAGTATAAGTCCCAATCTCGATGGTCCTTATCTAGATAAGATCTAATAGCTGCCAGGACGACTTGATTTGCTCTTTCGGAAGCGTTTGACTGTGGTGCATAGGGTGCTGTATGTATATGGTTAATTTTGTAATTTTCTATCATGTCTTTGAAGTTTTTCGAAGTGAACTGCGACCCGTTATCACTGTGTATAGACTCGGGTACCCCGAATTTTCGGAAAATTTCCTTCACTAAAAACTTAATTACGTTGTTGGCGGTTGCCTCCCTCATTGCCCTTAGAAACGTAAATTTTGAGAAATGATCAACCACTATAAATATATAGGCGTTGCCACCCTTTGACCTGGGGTATTTTCCGAGAAAATCAATGTAGAGCTTCTGAAAGGGTCGCTCTGTCACAACCTCTTGACCAATGGTAGGTTGTGTACGTCGATTGTCTGGCTTTGTCTCCTTGCAAGTCCGACATTGAGAAACATATTGCCGCACTTGGGAAGTCATATTAGGCCAATAAAATGATTGTTTTAGCCGGTTTAACGTTTTACTTATCCCCCCATGTCCGGCTGAGGGATCGTCGTGAGCCTTTTCAATTAAAATATGGGTAATTGCTTCAGGTATCCACAATCTCCATTCGGACTCATTCATTTCCTCATCTCGGGAAAATAAAACTTTCTTAAATATCAGGTTATTTTCTATTTTTATGGTTGGTAACTTATCTCTATTTTGATTAAGTGTTTGGATCAGTTCCTGGTAGCTTTCACTTTCGAATTCGGTAGTTTCGAAATCGAGCAGTTGCTCCAGGTCGATTTCCTCTGCAATGGGTAAACGCGACAACATGTCAGCCACTACATTATCCTTCCCTTTTCTGTGCTCGATTTTGAAATTATACCCCTGCAGATGGAGTGACCATCTCGCCAATCTACCACTGAGGTCTCGGAGGCTCATTAACCATTTCAAACTGGCATGATCCGTAATTACCGTGAACTTCATCAGTTCGACATATGGTCTGAAACGTTTGATTGCCATTACGGCGGCTAGGCATTCTTTCTCAGTAACACTGTAATTTCTTTGTGCCTTGTTTAATTTTTGTGAATAGAAGGCAATCGGGTTCTCTAGATCCCCGTCCTTTTGAAAGAGTACAGCGCCAATTCCTATATCGGAGGCATCGCATTGAATATAAAATTGCTTGTCGAAGTCTGGGTGTTTTAATACGGGGGCTGTGGTCAATGCCTGCTTTAGTTCCTCAAAAGCTTCAATGGCAGCTGTGGTCATTTGGAACTTGACGCCTTTTTTGAGCGTGTCAGTCAGAGCTGCGGACAACATCGCAAAATTTCTTACAAATCGGCGGTACCATCCCGCTGTCCCTAAAAAGCTGCGAACTTGTCTAGGGGTCTTCGGAATTTTTATGTTCCTTATAGCCCTAACTTTATCCGGGTCTGTTTTCAGAACGCCGCCTCCTATTATAAATCCAAGATATCGTAGTTGTTTGAAACAAAAATTGCTTTTCTTTAACCCTATAGTTAGACCCGCCTCGTTTAGACATTCGGCTACTTCTGCAAGGATCTTTATATGAGTTTCAAAATCGTCCGCGATTATTAAAAGATCGTCTAGGTAGACAAAGACGTTGGTTTTCAATCTAGCCGGTATAACTTTGTCCATTAGTCGACATAAACGCTGCGCCGCATTACAAAGCCCAAAGGGCATCATGCGGAACTGGTACAGAGGTCGACCGGGTACCGTAAACGCGGTACACGGCCTGGATTCTTCGTCCAACTCGATCTGCCAGAACGCATGTTTGAGGTCCACACTACTTATGTATACGGTCTGATCGATCCTACTTAATATGCCGTCTATGTTTTGTAGGGGATAGGCGTCTTTTTCCGTTACCGCATTCAATTTCCGAGCATCGAGGCAAAAACGATTTTTTCCCGGTTTGCGGACAACTGTAGTCCGATTACTCCACGCACTGTTACTTACTTCTATGACATTTAATTTCAGCATGTTGTCAACTTCGGCATATACCATCTCCTGAACCGCGGGAGAAATCGGATAATGTTTGTCTTTTATCGGGGTTGTTCCTTCTACCAGTTTAATTGTATGTTTTTCTAGATGGGTGTGACCCAATCCTTTCTCCTCGAATGCAGGGAACCTTCGAATTATGGAATTCAGTTTCTTTTGCTGATCAATTGATAACTCATGCATTTCCCTAGTTTCTTCCTCCTCATATTCGTCTCTATATTGTTCTTGAATTTTCTCTAAATCCAGTTCCTCAACACTGACAATTTGCGGTGCTATTCCGAACGCTTTCCAGAAATCGATTCCTAGGTATAAGTTTTGCTCCAGATCCGGGCATAAGAAGTAGACTATTTCCCTACTCTCTCCCTTATATTTCGTTTCAAGTTTTGTTTTGCCCAGTATTCTCTGGCGGCTTCCTGATGCGGTTGTTACTATAGACATACATGGGATAATAGTTTCTCCCAGTTCTTCCAAGATTTCACGGCAACCTTTTCCTAATAAACTCACCGTCGCCCCTGAATCCAGTAGACCTGTAAGTTCTATTCCATTTATCTCTATGGTAGCATAGGGACGCGGATCTTTTATACCATGTACGCGGCGAACAGCTGACTGCACGGATTTAAAAGTAATTTTCAGTTTCCTAGATTTTTCCCGTAATTTCAGAATTCTATCACGCCTTTTGGTGGGTCGATTTTTAGTGATAGGAGATGGTGTTTCGTTTTGGGGTATTTCGGCCCTGGTTTCAATTGCCTTCTCACCAAATATCTTTTCCCTGATTTAGTCGTAATATTTTTGCCTCACTTCTAAAGGTAGATAATGCCTAGTGGATTTGTATGTAGGGATGGTTTCGTTATTATTTACTGGCTGGTCTTTGCGGAGTCTTCCGTCGAACGATGGCCCCCCGCTACAACCATGTTCTTCTTCGGGTTTCCCGGTCGGCATTTTGGACATTTGGGTAAGATGGTGTTGGCTAGTCCGCATTTATAGCAAAAAATATTTCGGTCTGATGCCAGACATTCTCTAAAAGTATGACCGGGTTCCCTGCAATTCCAGCATTCTAAATTCACCTTCATTGCTTCTAGATCTACTATCTCTATCGGTTCGGTCTCGGGCTCTGTATTATCGTCCGCTATAACCATCTCGTTGATGTTGCGAATGCCTTTGTACGAAACAGGGGCTAGTGACCTGACATCACGTCTAGGAAACTTCCTTTCAATTTCATTGCAGACCACTCGCAACTGTTCCAAGGAAGAGATGGTCATAGGGTAGATCATACGGGCAAGGTCGTTCCTTAAATTGTTTTTTGTGATATTCAAGATATCATATTCAGTCACGGGCTCTAGTAACCTCGAGCGCAACAGGTGAATATCATCTATGAACACGTTTATATCTTCTCCGGGTCTTTGTCTTCTTTCTACCAAGTCCTTCATCAGTTCGAAGTTATTCTTTGGGGTGTCGTAACGAGCTAACAGTGCGGCTTTGAGGGATGGCCAATCTCGGACTAATCCCGTCTGGATTTGTAGCCACCACCACTCATATGCCGACCCTGATACCAATGTATAAAAATCAGCATAGATTTCTGTCCACGGAATCTGGTATTGTTGTTGTAAGTGACCCAACCTAAAAATAAAGTCCTGAACTTTAATGCCCCGGGGATTTCCATCAAATTTGAGTCCGAATTTTTCAATTCTTGACCCCCTATATCCACCTGCGTGCGCTGGAACAGTGGAAAAATCATTCGGGGTTGTCATCTGACCGGTCCTTGGGAACTGATAATGGTTTGTCGGAGCCTGTGTTGTCCCATTATTCTCTACATTATGTGTCAGGGGCCTTTGTTCATGGCCTACACCCAGTGGAATGTCTTTCGCTGGTTTTTGCCCTTGCTTTGATGAGATATGGTCTCGGTTCTGGGGTTGTATCATTTGTTGAATTTGAGCCAGGATTTGATTTTGTCCTATGCTCAAATTCTTTATGGCTTCGCTGAAATTGTTAAGAGTCCCATGAACCTTGGCCATCTCTTGATTCACACTTTCCTGAACCAATGACCTGATGTGCAACTGAGCGTCCCGTACGCTATCTTGTACTAAGCCTCGAATTGTTGAATCCCTTTGGTTTGGACTTTGGTTGGTTTGGCGCTGATTCGCGTCACTACCTCTTTGCTTGGGGATAGTGCCGGTATTATTACCTTCGGCCATCACGGCATCCGGGAACTCTAGAGTATGGGCTGGGTTTGAAGCAGCCATTTTCTTTCCTGATCTATTCTTTTTATATTTCGGTTTGACTTGGGGTGTAGATCTATTTAAATCAAACGCCGACTCACGTTGTCGTTTACTTTTACGTATGACGTTTTCAGCGCTATTGTTCATTGAGAGCCCGGTGGAAATGTCAGGGAAATCTTCGTTAATTGCGAAATTCGGCTAATGCCGTTAAACGAGAAATACAAAAAAAAATCGGAAAAGGTTTTGTTTGGTAAAAATGTCGCTAATCGTAGTCGGTAAAAAATGTGTGGTTGCAAAAAAAAATAGTAAATATGGATGTAAACAACATTAAACATAAAACTACAACAATAATTAATTACTAGTATAATTCAAACTACAGTTAGATTCACAGGAAAAAAACACGACACAATCAAAACACAGTTTTTTTTCTTTTTTTGTTTTTTAATCTTTCTTAGAGGGAGTTAGGTTGTATTTTCAAGGTATCAATATGTGAGTGAAGTCTGTGGTTTCCGAGAAACTACTATGTATTCAATATAAAGTGCCCAAAACTGGTTGTCCGACTAAGTGTAAATGACTAGATATTATAAACGATTTGAACAACAAAACTAGGACCCACATTCACGGCATTTTCCTTAATACTAGTATCACAGGAAAAAGATCTCGCGATAATAAGTGTCAGGCAATACAATTTAGTGCCCCAAAAAAGGCCTAAAAAGCTATTGCACATTCCCCTATGGCTAGATCCTACATACTATTGACTTTACGTTAACATAATCACAAATAAAAAACAGGCCTCTCACAATACAAACATTGTTACATATAACACGAACAAGCTATTGCACAGACCCTCAGGTACGAGTAGAGATATATCCTATTCTAAAACTATCATACACTAATATTGCACATTATCACTCTACTATGTTAGATGGTGGTTGCAATATCAGCTAGAAATTTATGAATGATTATATATCCTTAATGGCTATTGTTCCCTATAGTCTATTGAAGTCCAAATGCTTTGGTATTATTGCACTTGTATTTAGTTTGAGCCTTCGCCACATTGCCTTACGCTATCAAGCGCCATTTTGGCGCGAAATTGTCGCGGCACTCCCTTCTTCCATGGCGGAGGCTTCTTTTCACATTTATTTGGGCGCCATTCTGTTACGTGCACCTAGAGGCGCTGATGTTGGTCTTCCGGCTCGCTCAGGGTTTTCTCAGAAGGTCCCAACCCTTCCCAACATCAGCCCATCGGGACGAACACAAAAAAAACTGAAATTTATAACAATAACAAAAAAATGACAAACAAAAGTACACTTAGTAGACAGAGGAACTTGGTGGCAGTTCCCGCACTTTGCCCACCCTACCTTGGTCCTCGAAATTCCTGATAAATTTTCCTTCCAGAGGACCCCATTTACTTCACTCACCACACACTTAACCTATGCAACCTTCACTCCCCACAAAAAAAACTAGCACATATTCATTTTAACACTTAACATTAAACATTAAATTTTTTGATACAAAAGCCGTGGTTTGGCCCGGACTTTAAGACATAGCACAAACAAATTCTTAACATAATATTTTCTTAACCTAATGACAATAATAACAATACCTAGGAAATCACTAACACCAGCTAACACGTTAAAGATGGAACCATTGCTCAGACTTATAAAAAAACACCTCAGGATTCTATTTATTGGCCCCTTTTCCGGCCACACTATAATCGAATTATCACCTGACTAAGAGAGCTCTTTTAGCTTGGTTTTTACGCCCTCATTAACTGGGCTAACAACCGCAAAACAAATAGATCCCACTTGTCTCCTTTTTAGTAACTCCTACGCTCCTAATAAAAAAACTGGTATTAATAATTCTTACATAAAAAAAAACTAAATTTCATTAACCTATCTTAACACTAATTTATTTAGTTTCTATTTTTTTTCTGTTTTCTTTGTTTTTATCTTATTTATTTCTAATATTTTGGGTAATTTGATTTTTTTGTTTTTGTTCGGTAGTTTTAGTCAATTTTATATTTGTTTTACCCTTATTTTAAAAACGGAATTACTCCTATTTATTCCTTTCTTACAGGTAATTTGGCATTCCGCCTGGACCGATTTATTTTCTTGCTGGAGGACACTGACACAGATAAAAAGTAAGATGAAAGTTGTTACCTTATGCTCCAATGAATGTAACATAGATTTAGTAGCTTTATCGTTGCTTAGATTTAGTGGTTTCGGTTGCGGAATCCTTCAGTCTTAGCAGCTTTGGTTTTATAGCATAGATTTAGTTGTGGATTCCTTGTAGAACAGTGCAGTAGTTTTAGTTGTAGATGTAGTTGCTTATATTTCGTTGTAGACAATGACATCCGTATTAATCTTCTATTTTTATCTTCCAGCTCATTGAAATTCGGCCCAAACGGAAATACAGCCCTGTCCATGGAACGAATTCCGGAGGCCAGTATCACTTTATTTATTTATAAAGACTAACACGCACATAAACACAATAAAACACCAGGATTGAAAATAAACTAATAAACGACTGGACTACGGTTTCCAGTAAACAAATTATTTAATTATATTTTTTTTTTATTTCGATATTACCGCGGGATGACTTAACCACTTCGAGACGACTCTTTCCACGTCTGCTTTTGAAATGAACATACTCCGCCTAGCAGCGATATTTATACCCCTCAAACACCGCTGGGTTTCCCTCGTATTTCTACCAAGCTTTTCCCTCCCTGAAGTTTGTTGTTATGTACTTGTTTATGTTTTCCCGTACATAACAACAAACTCAGCTGGCGGGTATTTCTTTCTGTCATATTTTGAGTGACGTTTAAATTACGTCATTATTCTACACCCTGTCTTTTCCTCCAACTGAACACCCTCCTTGAATAGAGTGGCCATCTTCCCACACAACAATTATATGAATGAACACTTTTAAATTTTGAAGAAATCGGTTCAGATTTAGATATAGCCCCCATATATACGTTACCCCCGATTTGACATGTGAGCGCTGTAAAAATGTTATTTTATATCCGATCAGTGCGAAAATCGGCAAAAAGAGGTTTCTTTCTACATGAAGGAATACTGCCAAATTCGGAGAAACTCGGTTTAGATTTAGATAAAACACCCATATATATGTTATCCCCGATTTGACATGTAAGCGCTGTAGAGACTGTATTTTATATCCGATCAGTACGAAATTCGACAGAAGGAGGTCTTTTTACACGAATGAGTATTCAGGGAAGATCGGTTCAGATTTATATTGATTGTTCCTCCTGATTTGGTATCAAACCGCTATTGAAGTTGTATTTTACTTCCGATCATTAAAATTTTCCAGAAAGCTGTTTCTCAATTTAGGAACGAATATTGCTTAATTTAGCGATTATCGTTTCAGAATTAGATAATATGTTTCTACCCATTTATCAATTATTCCAAATTATTATGGCAATGACCCTTATCGGATTGTTAGGGAGGTGTAGGGTATTATATAGTCGGCCCCGCCCGACTTTCTGCCTTTCCTTACTGGTTCTTTTTAGGACTTGTAAAATAAATCTGGGAGATTAACCATGGAAAGTTACAACGTTATCCAACGAACCATAATCATAGAATTTTATTTTGAACATCATTTTAATGTGCGGAATGCACCCTCCGAATCAATGATTCGTCTCTTAGTGGCGCGATTTCGGGAACAAGGCTCAGTAAGGGATCTTCCACGAAGCGGAAGACAACGTTCTGTAATTAATGTAGGAAATATTCAACGCGTTCAGGAGAGTATTGAGGAAAATCATGAAACATCAACTCGAAGGCGCTCTGCTCAGCTGCAAATGTCTGCGATACCGAGATATGCTCCAAAATTTTTTAAGGCCAGCTCTTTCTGACAATCCAGAGATATGATTCCAACAAGATGAGGCCACTGCACACACTGCTCGAACCACTATGCACCTCGTAAGAGAGATTTATGGCGAACGTTTAATTTCCAAAAATTCAGCATTCATTTGGCCTTTGGGTATATTTAATATGTATATCAATAAAGCCAGAACCCTTGAACAGCTGAAGGAGAATATTCGAGCCGAAATAAGAGCGTTGCAGACAGATACTCTGATTCGTGTCATGCAAAATGCTCTTGAAAGACCTTCACATTGCGCGGCTGAAAATGGTGGTCACTTACGTGACGTAATCTTTCACACATAAATTTAAAAAATCTGCAGATATTATATTTTATTATTTTGTAAGAAAAATAATTTTAAATTAAAAATTAAATAAGTTATGATTGTTTTAAACCCCTTCGAGATTTTGCCGCACCCTGTACTTAAGTTTCTAAAGGTAAGTACACACGGTTTGCAGATCGGACAATGTTGCCAGAAAAATGGCGGAAAAATTCAACCCTGTGAATTTACAACCGTGTGAACATACAATTTTTGTTTTGCAACGTTAGCAGAAAAGTCATTGCGAGATAATTTGCAGATTGTTATGTGTGCGAAGTTTATGTATGTGACAACTGCACCATTGTCAAAAAAACATTTTATTGGCAACACTGTCTATAAAGTATTTTTATTGGCAATCCTGCATATAAATATTTACAAAATATATGAAATTGTAATGTTTTCTTGCAATCGTCTGAACTGTCAATTCACCTTTGCCTAACAATTCGTCATTGTCCGTACATTTGCAGAACTTTAACAGGGCTGATAACGTTTGCCGATCTGGCAATCGTCTATACTAAGCTTAAGACATTGCCTCGCCGCAATGATACTACATGGTAGTTTTCTTTACCCAAATGCTTGGATAGTTCGTTAACGAGCGTGTTACGCAAGTATATTGGAGGAGGTTTTGGTACACGTACTGTGCCGTCTTCCTCTGCGGTTTCATCTGAGCTCAGAAGTGCGTATCTGTTTTCACTTTCTATCTCCGATCCTTTAGGTATTTTTGGGTTTGGCTCCGTGGGTGGAGATCGAGCATTTGATTTACGTTTTGTTATTAGAATGTATCTATCTAGTCGTCCGTTTGAATTGTGCGACTGTTGTTCACACCAGTATTCATATTGTTTTTCGGAATGGTTCCGGTCGATGTTAGCGATTGCAGCATACTTTGAGGCTCTTCAATATTAGTTAGATTTTGGTGTCGTTTTATTTATCATTTGAGTTGTTGTTCACACCAGTATTCCTATTGTTTTTGGGAATGGTTCCGGTTCGGGTAATCGCGGTCGATGTTGCCGATTGCAGCATACTTTGAGGCTCTTCAACATTAGTTAATTGATTTTGGTTTGATTCGCATTCAGGTAACAGAGGTGTCGTTTTATTTGTCATTTGAGATGAGCAAGAGTGTGATCAAAATAGGGGTCTCGCAAATAGATATGCACTGTCATCGGTTTTGGGTGCGGCTGTAGTATTGCTTTCCGCGGCAATCGCTGAAATATATGCATTTCTCCCGTTGAGGCTCATGCGCCTCTCAATGGAGTGAGTCAACGACGCTATTTATCCCCTCACCCTATCATTTGCTACGAGCCAAAAGTGTAACACATCGAAGGAGTGACCTAAGACACTATGTATGTTTGGCGGATATCCGTTTTGGGTCATTTTAAGTCGAATGAGCAATGTCCGTCCGTCCATCTGTCTTTTTGACTGCTGGCTAGTGCGCACGATAACTCTCGAAAGGAGTAACCAATTGACTTCAAATTTGGTATGTGGTAATGTGTTCTTCTATTTCCGGCTAAGTTCGAAGATGGGCCATATTGGTCCACTCCTTCTAGTACCACCCCCACAAAGGTTTAGTATTTAGTGAAATATTGATTATTTACTAACTTCTATACTACTTATTTGAATCCTCTGAAATTCTACACATAGTATTAGTTTATTAATCACTATTACCTCGAGAAAAATGGGCGAAGTTTCCACGCCCCTTTTGGTACCTCCCACACAAATGGACAATTTTGAACCAAAAGTTAATAGCTTATAACTTTATTACCAGTGCATACAAAGACTTGAAATTTTGTACAGTGTAATGGTTTAATAGTACCTACAATACAGTGAAAAATGGGCATCATTACCACGCCCCTTTTGGTACCTCCCACACAAATGGAACATTATGTACCAAAAGATAACAGCTTTTAACTTTAATACCAGTGCATAAAAATTCTTGAAATTTCGTACAGTGCAAT
This sequence comes from Eudasyphora cyanicolor, assembly GCA_963930755.1. Taxonomy (NCBI): domain Eukaryota; kingdom Metazoa; phylum Arthropoda; class Insecta; order Diptera; family Muscidae; genus Eudasyphora; species Eudasyphora cyanicolor. The sequence goes on along the minus strand of OZ005735.1, from coordinate 114,111,665 downwards.
GCTTTTATAGCACCCCTATTGGTACCTCCCACACAAATGGACCATTTTACACCAAAAGTTACCAGCTCATAACTTTAGTACCAGTACATACTTTAAAGTTATTAAATGCAATTTAAATTGATAATAATTTCATTAAAACAAACAAAAAAATAAATTTACTAATATTTTTTTGGGACTCAAGGTGAGTGGATTCATAAGTCGGTTTACCCAACGGACCTTTCTTACTTGTTTTATTTTTTCTTTTTATTCGCACAACAAAGGGCTTTGACTTAAATTTATTTTTGTTTTGTCTTTTTAGTTATTTATAAAGGCAATTATGCCAAGCACTACACAAAATATTTTTAATATGTGCGTCCAAACCGCTAGATAACACTATGCAACAAATTTTTTTTTTTTTTTTGTCCTAGACCTAATAATTATTTTTTGTATAGATTGTGGCATACTGTTATATAAAATCAAAACCTAATATTTTTTATGGATAATTTTTTTTATAAAAAATACTATTAGTATTTGCACTATCATTTTTGGAGTATATGCCCGATCAGGTCGGCTTATACATTAAATTGAAGCTATTAATGAGGGCTACCAATGTTGGAAATATGTCTTTCACTTAGAAACAGTGGTTTAGTAAAGGTCATTAAACAAATTGGAAAAAGTAGATTTAAAAAAAAAAATCTGTGACCAAAAAACATAAAAACTAAAAAAAAATCGAAAAAAAAAATATTTTATTTTATTTTTTAAACGTTTGCATCCTAACGAAGAAAATAATGCCTATTTGAAAAAATCTATGGATAAATGTAGATATTACAGCCTTTTTGCTAGAGGTAAGATAATTTCAAAAAATCTTTTTTTTTTAAATTCTGTTTAAATAGCGATTTTATTTATTACTTTTATTTATATTATGTACATTTGAGTTTATTTACATGAACAAGTTTCATTAGAAGTAATTGTAAGTTCTTTGTTGACGTTTGTAGATTTCGGAATCGGTTTCTCTACTGAGGAACCAAATATAATCTCCCATAAATTTCCCATAAATATCCCAGTGCCCTTGCTAACGCCGCTCGATGGACTTCAATTCTTGGTGAAACCTTTCGCAATGTTCGTCACTTACGTCGCCAAGATTCTCGGGGAAAAAGTTTAAATGAGAATGCAAGAAATGAATTTTGAGGGACATATTTATACCTGTTGGAATACATAAAGCGAAAAATAAGTTGGAAGAATACATACGTATGTGTTATATACAAAAAATAAAAAAAATATGTTTCTAACCAATTTTTTCATAATTTTTTAACAAATCATTAATTACTATGCAACAAATGAACATTTTATGAAAAATACACGGACTTGACAGTGTAGGTTCGATTATACATCAAAGGGTAGTATAACCCTATACTCGGTTTGGCGAAATTGGTGACCAATTTTTTTTTATGGGCCCCCAAAGTTTCAGAAAATCAGTGAGCCACTCGAAAAAGGTGTCATCAGCTTTTGTCCAACACCTAATTCAGACTTGGTGATACCGCTTAACTATGTTTGGCAATAATGTAGCTAAGAATGTGCTGAACAAAGCTTCTTAAAATTTTTTGCGAAAAAAGATTTTTTTCCGATACTTTTTTTGAAAAAGTGAAGGAAAAAAATATTTTTTTTCACTTTTTTCAGCATAACTTCCGGGGCCTCGTAATTTTTCACTAACATTGCTTTGAAAAATTGTAGCCAACGTAAATCTGAACAACTTTTGTGAACATATCAATAAAATCTGAACGTGTCTAGGCACACTAAATAGCTCAAAAAACCACATTGTACCCCAAAAATTTAAGTATTTCACTGTTATGTAACAAAAATATATTTTTTTATATAGGGTATAGGGTAGGGTATAGGGTATGTCCAGCAACATTATTGAAAATATTAAGGCCAACATTTTTGTGGAACATATTAACTCTCTAGCTCCCCCACATAACTATAATTTTTGGCCCCATTTTAACAAATCGTAAAAAACACCTCTTAAAAGGGGGAGGGCGCCCTCAACCTTTTTATGAATAAGGTCCATAAGCTTTTAACTTTTGGTTCAAAATTTTCCATTTGTGTGGGAGGTACCAAAAGGGTAGTGGCAACTTCGCCCATTTTTCTCGATGTAATAGTGACTAATAAAGTAATACTATATGTAGAATTTCAGAGGATTCAAATAAGTAGTATGGAAGTTATTAAATAATCAATATTACACTAAATGTTAACCCTTTGTGGAGGAGGTACTAGAAGGAGTGGACCAATATGTCCCATCTTCGAACTTAGCAGGAGCTAGAAGAAAATATTAGCACATACCAAATTTTAAGTCAATCGGTTACTCCTTTCGAGAGTTATCGTGCGCACCAGCCTGCAGACAGACGGACGGACATTGCTCATTCGACTTAAGATGACCCAAAACGGATATTCGTCGAACATACTTAGGGTCTTAGGTTACTCCTTCGATGTGTTACACTTTTGGCTCGTAGCAAATGATATATACCCTCCTCCCTAAGGTGAGGGGATAAAAAGGATATATATATATTTATGGCGTATGCGAGTACTGTGCATTCATGTTTCTCGCTATTTTTAAATTAGTCCGATATTGTTGTTGATGCAACTAAATAAAAGTTATTCACTTTAGCCAAATGTAATATAAATTTGGTAATAGGTAACCATACGCCTTTCGGGGAAGCATAGCTGAATGCTATCGGACGCGTCCACGGATTGCGGAACGCCCAATAGATATATTGGGTAGCTGCGAATCAAAATAAGCATTCGCGGACAGCTCAGCGATTTCAGGGGGAGAGTCTCGGAGGACTTTTTTTATGAGAGCCCATAAAATGCATTTTTGCATTCTTCTTTTTCTCATATTGTAAATCGGTAATAATAAATTAATTTTCGCATCCTTTTTTTCTATATTGTTTCATAAAAGAACAAAATTGTTGCAAATTCACAACACAAGAAATGCAAATTGTACAAAATTCACTAGTGCTATGTAAACAATCAGCATGTGTTATATATTATTCGTTATTCGAATACCTTTTTGTATGTTATAAAAAAATTTATCTGAATTCGTCATTTATTTGATCTTTAGTTATTGCTTTTGTATTTATTGGACAAGTGAGCATACATTTTTGTTAATTAATACAGCCGTTTTTAAAATAAACAATAAAATAAATTATATATTCGACTTCTCTTACAATTGATAATCCTATTAATGCATCATTAAGAGAGAAATGGTGTGTGAAAAAGATGGTGTTGCCAGCATTACATTGACGAAGTCATTAAAATGTTTATTAGTTAAAATGCTGTTTATGAATACGATTTTTTAATAATCGTTTATTAGGCCAAAAGTGTTTGTTAACTAAAGTGCACTTTAAATCATAATTAGGATATTTTTATGAATAAGTTAAGTTTGGCCATGCCGAATCTTATATACACTCCACCATGGATTACATTCATTTATATTACTGGATTTGGAGCAAATCATGAAAGGATCCTTTTTGTTTAGGCAAATTATTAAAAAACGCTGCAAGTTTTAGCCAAATTTTAGGCCTCAAATTATTTAGCCAAACTCTTCATCTGAAAAATGTGGTATTTATGGCTTAAATTAGCATATTTGAGAGCTCCCTCTACACGGGGACTACAACAAAACATAAACTGAAGTGTATACATTTTAATGAGATGAATTCTTGCCGTACAAACTGCAAAGTTTTAGCTAAATTGCTTAGCAAGTGTGCTGTTTATGGCTTAAACAAGCCTGTTTTGGAGCGACATCTAAAGGTGGACTGTAACCAAATATGAACTGTTTTAAAACATTTTTACTGTTATGAATTCTTGTCTAAAAAAATATAAACTGCAAAGATTTAGTTGAAATGCTTAGCAAATGCTATTAGAACAAGTTCAGTCGGGTAAACCGGCTTAAGAATCCCCTCACCTTCAATCCCAAAAAAATATTCGTAATTTTTTTTTGTTTCAATTAAATTACTATCAATTTAAATTGCATTTAATAAATTTAAAGTATGTACTGGTATTATAGCTATAAGCAGTTAACTTTTGTCGAAAATTGTTCATTCGTGTGGGAGGCAGTGTTGCCAGAAATTACGATTTATCGCCATTTTGACAATTTTAAGAGCCAAAAAATGCGACATGGCGATTTGATGATTTGTGACCTGAAATTACGATTTCTTACGACATGAAAAAATTACGGAAAACTTAAGGTTTTTTTATAATTCCTTCGAGATGTAATTTATGTTTTTATACCCTCACTTTAGTGATACGAGGGTATATATTATTTGCTACGGGCCAAAAATGTAACACGTCGAAGGAGTGATCTAAGACCCTAAGTATGTTCGGCGGATATTCGTTTTGGGTCATTTTAAGTCGAATGAGCAATGTCCGTTTATTGAAATATTTATTCTTTAATAACTTCTATACTACTCATTCGAATCTTCTGAAATTCTACACGTAATATTAGTATCTTAGTCACTATCACCTCGAGAAAAATTGGCGAAGTTGCCACGCCACTTTTGGTACCCACCACACAAATGGACCATTTTGCACCAAAAGTTAACTGCTTATAACTTTAATATCACTTCATGCAAATACTTGAAATTTTGTACAGTGTAATACTATTTTAGTACCTATAGTCCAGTGAAAATTGGGCGTAGTTGCACGCCCCCTTTGGTTTACTTTTCGTGCAAAATGGTCCATTTGTGTGGGAGGTGCCACAAGGGGCGTGGCCACTTCGCCCATTTTTCTTGAGGTGTTAGCGTCTAATAAACTAATACTATATGAGGAATTTCAGAAGATTCGAGTAAGTAGTATAAAAGTTATTAAAAAATCATTATTTCACTAAATGTTAACCCTTTGTGGGAGAGGTACTAGAAGTAGTGGACCAATATGGCCTACGAAATTAGTTGGAGATAGAGAAAAATATTACCGCATACCACATTTGAAGTCAATCGGTTACTCCTTTCGAGGGTTATCGTGCCACCAGACAGCAGACAGACGTACAGACTAAAATTACAATCATAGAACATTAGCATTTCTATCAGCCTATGGCAAAATATTCGCTGTAGCTTCATTATTCGGATAAATATAGCGAATCAAAATAATTTTTAATTGAAAAATGATGTAATATATCGAATACCGCGAAGTATAAAAATCGGAAAAATATAAGTCTAATTTTCACAATTATATGAGGCAATTTTCTGTGGCCCATAAAAGGAATGAGGATAGTATCGCTATTAGTTCAAAAGTTATGTTTGTTTTAAAATTCGAAGTTCACATCATATGTGTTTTATTTTAATAAAAAAAATTTATGATTTCATCGTTATCATACGAACATTATTTTTGTGGAAATATAATTTTTGCAACGTGCATAATTTGCCCAATCATCAAAATAAAATGACGGCCCTCCGATTTCGGAATAGAGACTTAAAAATCCTTTTATTTCATATACACTTCCGCCATATCTGTACCCCGCACTGGGTGTGCCTTGATGATCATTGCTGAGACAAAAGTGTCACGTTCTTCGCGTACAAGACTTCAATCTTCAAATAAGTGTCCATGATTGTTAAGTGCACCACAGCAGTACGTCCGAAGAACATAGAAATTCATTTCAGACGTTTAAACTGTTAAAAATGCCAAGGACAAAATTTGCAATTTTTGCAAAAAGTGAATAAAATTTCAGCGATTCATTATTTTGTTACGGCCCCCTGATTTTTGGATTCGCCAGTTCAAAAGCCATCTGGGATAATTAATTCAGCTCATCCTATACATAACTGTCGATGTGCTCCGCGAAATACACTATCAAAAAATAATTCATGCAAGTTTAACAAAGGTTTGGATTGATAGGTATTTCAAGACGCTATAACCGTTTCTTTAATGTTATTTCATTACATCGCGCACCGCGCTGACCGCGGTCAAAAAACAAAAAACACTTGAAATCGCATTTCAAAAAGTTATGAGCTTTAATTTTTTGCGGAAAGATCTCACATGAACAGTGCTCACGAAAAATTCTTCCACCATGTGTCTCTCGTGTTTTTTGTAACTGACCAGTAACTTCAGAAAAAATATTTTGGCCACAACTTATAAAAGAATGGATACAGATATGAACATTTCTAGGACTTTTTTCACAATTTTGAAATGTATGTGCTTATATCTTCTAAAGTTTTTTAGATAATAACAAACTTTTTTGGGAAAAAACTTTTATGTTTGTGGTTTATCTAATTCCATCAACTTATGCACCGAAATCTGTACACAAAGCGAGAAAAGGGTAAAACAACATACATTACCCCTGTTTTAAAAAATTTTGATATTTGCCCATATAACCTCCTCTCTAAGGTGAGGGGATAAAAAGGTGAAAACTACTTAATTTTGGATTCTTTATAACATTCCTGAAACAATTAAATATGAAGTACAACATTTCTATTTTTGCATATCCCGGTTTAACGCGACCTCTAGGTATTAACCGATCACGTAGAAATTTTAACAAAGTATTACTGAGCTGTATTCTAACAGAAACAGACTTGGACACATTGGTGTTTTGAGAAACCCAAATGGGACACATTATAATAACCCAAGTCCCGATTATGCACTATTGTCCAAACAGATCCAATTGCTTAAGATTTTATTAAAGAGCCCGTATTCTGCATCTCTTGATCTATTTAATTTAATATTTTTTTACAAATTTTTCTGCAGAGAATTGTACGTCAAATATTCAGTATTCTTCTAATTTCATCACAACAGACTTTCTCGTTTGTGTGATATGATCGTTCCCAGCAAAAAATAAAAGAAGTACTTCCAAAAGAATAACATTATAAGTACTTCCAAATCATAAGTATGAAATTTTTTTGGCATTTAATGAAGTTCTTCTAAATAACTAACCAAAATGTTATTTCGGAATATATATTATTAACCCAAAAATGCATAATTTTAAAACGATTGGATGTAAAATGAATCTTGTGAAGTGATAAAAGTCCAGATCGGAAGGAACATATGTATGAGGGCTATGATATATATGTAAAATACTGCTTCTATAGTGCTAAAGGGAATATATGGCGGCTATATCAGAATTAGTGAATGGTTCTGGAAGCTAGTCGACTTTTTCATCAATTAAATTCCGTTTCAGTCGACTAGGTAGATAAATCGGGCCTACAAGTCGACTTTTTCATAGCCGATTAAAATAACATAAAGTCATTTCAAAGTATGCTGATTTTCTTCGAAATATGTTAAATTTTGGAATTGTAGTACATTGGATTGCGATAAAAACTTAATTTATTAATAACACTTTATATTTTCCAAAAATGTTAATATAGCATCACCAGAAATGCCCAAGAGCGTAACCCTCAAAAAATGAAAATTCGTTTTTCGTAAAAAAATCACGATTTTATTGAAGAAAAAAAGACGTAACATCAAGTGCTCGTTTTTGATAAAGAACAAAAGTCGTAACTCACATTGTATTAGACAGAACGTACTGTATTCATCTGTAGTTGTTGTTTTGATTTTTGTAAATCGTGTTTGACACCTATTTTAGATGCAAAATTCTATATGGGGTCTGTATTTAAATTTGGCCTTTATCTGAGGGAATCCATTTTTTATCAAATTTCGCAGTGTTCGTGATTCTATAAACTAATCTTTGCCAAATTTAATAATGCTCTGATGTAAAACATGAAAACACATTTTTCCAACCTTGCTAGTGACCGTTTATTCTCGGATTAAAAAATCCTTTGTGCAAAATATAGTACATTTGACTAAAATATGACTTCTATGGAGCTTAGATGCTAAATCGGAAGGTACACATCCATGCGAGTATGTGGGGCTATATGTAAATTTGAACCGATATTGTTCACATAGATATTAACTGTTAAAATAAGACACTCTTTACCAAATGTCATGAATATCGAAAGGAAATTATGTCTTCTACAGAGGGTATAAGCTAAATCGAAGGTACATTCATATATATATTACGATATCTGGTTCTAAACTGATATTCAAATAGTTGAGAGATTTTTGATCGTTCGCCGTAGACGAAAGAAAATAAGTTACAGAAACAGGCCCTATATCTAAATATGGATTGTCTTTCAATTTCAATACGAATTGTCTTTTCCCAAAATAAAGATATGTGCAAAATTTCTTTGAGATCGGACTATATTTGTGACCTGCACATAGATTACAAGAATGCATGCACAAACTGACATAGCTAAATCGGTTCAGAAAGTGATTCTAAGTCGATCGGTATAATAAACGATGGTTCTACATATATATCTCTTCTCATTTTTGGCGTTAGAAACAAATGCATAAAATCATAATAAATTGTACCACAGTGTGGTGTAGGTTATAATTAAAAATTTTAAAAGAAATTATGGTAATTAAATATACCATACCATACATACTGTACCACACCGTGGTACTTTACTACTCTCTGAACCGGGGCTACGGAAAACTTTTTTTTTGTGAGAATGTTAATTACACTATGGGTCACACTTTTCAAGAGCCAGCTACACCATACAGATTATAGACATCTTGAAATATCCTAAACATACATACATATATACATATGATCGTTGATCTCTTTGGCCAATAGTATATTATTTATAAGTTCCCTTCCCTATGTCAACATTTGTATGCCTTTAAAATATGAGATCTCTGGACCCAAAGATGTTAAAAAGAACGACATATATTCATCAAATAAACACCAAAAAAGCAAATCTTACAGTGCTTTAAAAGAGTTGTGCAAAAGTGGTGACAAAGAAGTACTTCCCCGGCGCGACAACCCCTTGTTAAATTCATTGGCGAAAATCCAAATTAGAACAACTTCCGGATCATAAGTTGGGGATTTTTATTGCTTCTTTGGAAGCTCTTTTTTTGCTGGATTGAATGGTAAGAAGCCTCAGGTTCGGACTGAATTTTGAATTTTCTCATTAAGAGGTTTCCTGTGAAGGCCATTGAGTTCTTGGTCGTCATGTTCAATAACTGTTTGAACAATAGCTATTTTCCTAATTGTTGGAAAATTGCGAAGGTATTCGATGGACGTGGACAATTTGCGATCTATTTATGTGCTGTCAATGCAACTAAATTGATGGTTGTATCAATCGAATTAAGATTGCTTTTTTTATTGACACTCGGTTAGTTGTGGTAACCATATAGTCCGTTTTATTGTTGACAACAGAAATTGTATCAGTTGACCAAACATTATTATTGCAACGAATAATTGGTGACTACAACAGAACAAATACTAATAAATAATCGTTTTTTGGTTATCCCAGTAATTTCCCAAACTTAGAGTTTTGGGAAATACAACCGAAAGATTGGTTGCTGTTCTTTTGCTGATACATGACAAACAAAAAATAATATTACTCGACATAAAAAAATCTTCAACATTGTGTTCAAGAACGGTATATGTAGTCAAAAATAATCTCGTGTGGATACTAATTGTATGGAATGCAGAATATGTTGTGCAAAATGTTTACATAAATAAACCAGCAAGGAAAGGCTAAAGTCGGGCGGGGCCGACTATATAATACCCTACACCACTCTCGTAATATTGAATAACTCTGATATATAAATTTTATAATTCATGTATAAATTGTTTACATAAATTTACTCTTGGGACATTTTATACTTAAATAATACCCTGTGCCACAGTGTGGTGTAGGGTATAAAAACGATTGGATCCAAAGAGCCAAATCGAATGAAACATATATATGGGAGCTATAGCTAAATCTTTACCGATTTTCTTCAAATTCGGCAATGTTGGTTCATGAATAAAGAAACTCTACCATTCTAAATTTCAAAATGATTGGATGTAAAATACAGCTTCTACAGGACTAAAGAGCAAAATCGGACGAAACATATATATGGGAGCTATAGCTAAATCTTAACCGATTTTCTTCAAATTCGGCAATGTTGGTTCATGGATCAAGAAACTCCACCATTCTAAATTTCAAAACGATCGGATGTAAAATACAGCTTTTATAGGACTAAATGCCCAAATCGGACGAAACATATATATGGGAGCTATAGCTAAATCTTAACCGATTTTCTTCAAATTCGGTAGTGTTGGTTCATGGATCAAGAAACTCTACCATTCTAAATTTCAAAATAATTGGATGTAAAATACAGCTTCTACAGGACTAAAGAGCAAAATCGGACGAAACATATATATGGGAGCTATATCTAAATCTTAAGCGATTTTCTTCAAATTCGGCAATGTTGGTTCATGGATCAAGAAACTCTACCATTCTAAATTTCAAAACGATCGGATGTAAAATACAGCTTCTATAGGACTAAAGGGTCAAATCGGACGAAACATATTTATGGGAGCTATAGCTAAATCTTAACCGATTTTCTTCAAATTCTGCAATATTGGTTCATGGATCAAGAAACTCTACCATTATAAATTTCAAAACGATCGGATGTAAAAAACAGCTTCTATAGGACTAAAGGACCAAATCGGACGAAAGATATATATGGGAGCTATATCCAAATCTGAACCGATTTTCTTAAAATTCGGCAATGTTGGTTCATGGATCAAGAAACTCTACCATTCTAAATTTCAAACGATCGGATGTAAAATACAGCTTCTATAGGCCTAAAGGGCCAAATCGGACGAAACATATATATGGGAGCTATAGCTAAATCTTAACCGATTTTCTTCAAATTCGGCAATGTTGGTTCATGGATCAAGAAACTACCATTCTAAATTTCAAAACGATCGGATGTAAAATACAGCTTCTATAGGACTAAAGGGCCAAATCGGACGAAAGATATATATGGGAGCTATATCTAAATCTGAACCGATTTTCTTCAAATTCGGCAATGTTGGTTCATGGATCAAGAAACTCTACCATTCTAAATTTCAAAACGATCGGATGTAAAATACAGCTTCTATAGGACTAAAGGGCCAAATCGGACGAAACATATATATGGGAGCTATAGCTAAATCTTAACCGATTTTCTTCAAATTCGGCAATGTTGGTTCATGGATCAAGAAACTCTACCATTCTAAATTTCAAAACGATCGGATGTAAAATACAGCTTCTATAGGACTAAAGGGCCAAATCGGACGAAAGATATATATGGGAGCTATATCTAATTCTGAACCGATTTCAACCAAATTCAATAGCGATCTTAACAGCCGCGAAATACTCTAAACTGCAAAATTTCAGAGCGATCGGAGTGAAATTGCGACCTGTAGTCGACGAACAACTTTACATGGACAGACGGACGGACGGACAGACATCGTTAAATCGACTCAGCTAGTGATTCTGAGTCGATCGGTATACTTTAAGGTGGGTCTAGCTGTGTTATTTTCAGGTGTTACAAACATCTGCCGTGAAACAAACTTATAATACCCTGTACCACAGTGTGGTGTAGGGTATAAAAATAAAAGCAACAATCATGAAATTGAAAGCACAGAGTTAAGCGATATTTGCATAAAAGTTTTGTGTTTTTTTTTCGTGTACTAAAATTTGTGTCAAATAGTTCCACATCTTATAATAGTGATGAATTTGTAATATGGGATTTTTAATTATACCCTACACCACACTGTGGTACAGGGTATTATAAGTTTGTTTCATGGCAGATGTTTGAAACACCTGAAAATAACACAGCTAGACCCACCTTAAAGTATACCGATCGACTCAGAATCACTAGCTGAGTCGATTTATTTAGAGTATTTCGCAGCTGTTAAGATCGCTATTGAATTTGGTAGAAATCGGTTCAGATTTAGATATAGCTCCCATATATATCTTTCGTCCGATTTGGCCCTTTAGTCCTATAGAAGCTGTATTTTACATCCAATCGTTTTGGAATTTAGAATGGTAGAGTTTCTTGATCCATGAACCAACATTGCCGAATTTTAAGAAAATCGGTTAAGATTTAGCTATAGCTGCCATATATATGTTTCGTCCGATTTTGCTCTTTAGTCCTATAGAAGCTGTATTTTACATCCAATCGTTTTGAAATTTAGAATGGTAGAGTTTCTTGATCCATGAACCAACACTACCGAATTTGAAGAAAATCGGTTAAGATTTAGCTATAGCTCCCATATATATGTTTCGTCCGATTTATCCCTTTAGTCCTATAGAAGCTGTATTTTACATCCAATCATTTTGAAATTTAGAATGGTAGAGTTTCTTGATCCATGAACCAACACTACCGAATTTGAAGAATATCGGTTAAGATTTAGCTATAGCTCCCATATATATGTTTCGTCCGATTTGGCCCTTTAGTCCTATAGAAGCTGTATTTTACATCCAATCGTTTTGAAATTTAGAATGGTAGAGTTTCTTGATCCATGAACCAACACTACCGAATTTGAAGAAAATCGGTTAAGATTTAGCTATAGCTCCCATAAATATGTTTCGTCCGATTTGGCCCTTTAGTCCTATAGAACCTGTATTTTACATCCAATCATTTTGAAATTTAGAATGGTAGAGTTTCTTGATCCATGAATCAACACTACCGAATTTAAAGAAAATCGGTTAAGATTTAGCTATAGCTCCCATATATATGTTTCGTCCGATTTGGCCCTTTAGTTGTATAGAAGCTATATTTTACATCCAATCGTTTTAAAATTTAGAATGGTAGAGTTTCTTGATCCATGAACCAACATTGCCGAATTTGAAGAAAATCGGTAAAGATTTAGCTATAGCTCCCATATATATGTTTCATCCGATTTGGCTCTTTAGATCCAATCGTTTTTATACCCTACACCACACTGTGGTACAGGGTATTATTTAAGTATAAAATGTCCCAAAAGTAAATTTATGTAAACAATTTATACATGAATTACAAAATTTATATATCAGAGTTATTCAATATTACGAGAGTGGTGTAGGGTATTATATAGTCGGCCCCGCCCGACTTTATCCTTTCCTTACTGGTTTTGTTATGAATTATTTGGTTTTTTGTTCAATAAATAGAATAAGAATTAATGAAAACTGTTTTTAATTAATTGTCGGTTGTATATGACTGACAAATTGTCAGAACAACCAATTTTTTAAAACAGTTGGTTGTGGCAACATACAACAGATAAATTTAGCCACCATTTCCGTAGTTGGCGCAACCAAATATTGTTGTCAACATGGAAGCAGAAGTGTACCATAACCAAAATGTTGGTTGTCCTGGAATGGAATCGCATGAAAGTGGACAGAGCTACCAAAATTTGATTGGCAAATAATTCGGTTGAGGCAACCAAACTGTATTCTGTGTGAACATTAGAATGTGTATATGGTCCATTTAGATAATTAATAGTAAATCGTTTAAATTCATCATTTGTAATTAATCGTAGATTTTTAAATCAATATCTTTGTAAGATCTCTAGATTTGAGTTGCTAACTGTAACCCACATCTATATTCCATATGTCCAGATTGGGACTGCCAGGGAATATTGTACAGGATGATGATTTGCTTTAAGCTATGTACAGACGATTGCCAGATCGGACAATATTGTCAGAAAAATGCAACCGTGTGAACGTACAACCGTTTCAACATAAAATGTTTGTCTTGCAACGTTGACAGAAAACTCATTGTGAGATAATTTTCAGATTGGTAGAAGTGCGATGTTTATGTATGTGAAAATGACGCCATTGTCAGAGAAACACTGTCTATAAAATATTTTTATTGGCCATCCTGCATATAAATATTTACAAAATATATTGTAAATATATGAAATTGTAACGTTTTCTTGCAATCGTCGGAACTGTAAATTCATCTTTGCCTAACAATCTGTCACTGTACGTACATTGGCAGCACTTTAACAGGCTCCTACCGATCTCTCCCAATGCCTGCTGCATGTTAACTTTTTTTCCCGACTGGTGCATTACAATAAACACATCGAAGTATCAGGCAATTTGCTTGAGGAACGCGTCTGATTAGGTTTAATAAATATGCACGAATCGCACTAGCTAGGGCGAATGGTATTAAGGGTGCGTTTGCACTTCTATTGAATAATAAATATTTGGCGGTTAACACTAGACTTTTGATTTATAAAGTAAGAATACGCTCTTTGTTGCTATGTGCATTTCCGATTTGGTTTAGTGTGTTCCCATCTGTTATGAAGAGATTATGTTTTTGTCGGAGTAATCAGTCCATGAACAAGTGCACGGAGAAAAATCCTTTAAGAAATTTATCGTAAATTTCAATTATAAAAACTACAAACAATAAAAATTTCTAAAATAATAACTTTCAATTGCTGAAAACTTAAAACAGTTAAGGTATCGATATATTTTCATGCAAATAAATCTTTGTTTGGGACTAATAGGTCCAAATAAAAAACATTTGGATGGTATCTTAGTTTTGTTTAGTACAACATCCTCCCAAACATATAATCTATGTATGAGTTAGGGTTATATTGTAGCAAAAGTCGACTTTTTGAGAAAATGAAGAAGTCGACTTTATTAGCCGCTTTCTTTTCGTCCTGTATATACGGTACGAAAAGAACATCTTGCCGGTTAATAGAGTATACTTGGAAGCACTTTCTTAATATATACATACTTCCTTATGAGGGAAAGGTATGTTCAACTTATTATTACATTTGTAATAAAATAAGTTATATCCCTATATCGTACATATTTCTATTACTTTCAGAATATTAGTATATTCCGAACAAAGTTGTCGCGAATTAATTTTATTTTGAGCGCCCCAGTAGGCGAGTTGGTAGCGTACTCGCCTATGAGTTCGGGGGTCGTGGGTTCGATTCCCACCAGAGGCTTTGGTCTGTCGCTGCAAAATTCAGCCATATGGTCTTTGTAACCCGGCCTTTCCCTGGACCTTAAAATTGGAATATAAATTTACTTTGTATTGTAATTCATATAAATAAATAAATAAATAAATAAATTAATTTTATTTTAAATTTATATTACACAAGATTTATGTTACACATTCCTACATACCTCATACCGAATTCAATTGGAACAATGCACAGTGGGCTAAAATGGAAAAATAATGGACATAATTCTGCCATTTCAAAACCACTTATCATATGGCGATGAAATTTTAGGTGTGTATACAAGAGGTGTTAGAGAGTTTATGTTCGGAACTTGGGTCCCCTATCTCATACAGGGGCGGAGCTACAGGGCCCTAAAGTTGACCACCTCGGGTATACAAAATTTTCATCGGCTTCTAACTTTTGAATGGAGTGTCCGGTTTTAGTGGCGTAAAATTCTTAAAAATGTATATATTTGGATGCATTTTTTTTAAAGTTCTTTATTTTGATATTAGAAATAATAATCAAACGCAACATGTGGAAATTTGCTAATGCAAAATCCATCAATTCCCAAAAAAATACATCAAAAATCCCCAAAAATGGGATTTTTTTACTTTTAGTCCTATATCTTCGATATGAAAAGCCGCGCTCGAAATTCCCTTTGCAGTCGATTTTGTTACACCCTGATACAATTAAATAAAAAGAAAAATTGGAGAAAATCGATCAAACTTTTGAAATTTATGTAAAAAAAGGGCCAAATCGGAGAAGGGTGGCAACCACACCAATTAAAATTGTGGCTTCAGATTTTCTCTAACATATTCTCAGTATAAATTTGATATACTTTGTGTAACAAACTTTTTCTACAAGACCTGAATACGAATTGGACTTTTTTCGCCAAAAAATCTCCAAAAATGAAATTTTTTCAAAAATTTGACTTTATAGGGCCATAACTTTCTAATTTCTTCACATATCTTATCGATTCTTTTTTTCATGATATTGATTTTAATGGCAATCCATAAAAAAACACGCGAACAAAATCGGTAAACTTTTGACTGAGATATTGGCTAAATTCCAAGGCAAAGTCGGCGAATAAATGAAAAATTCATATTTAAAATCCACATATCTCGGAAACTAATTAAGATATCTTCAACCTATAAAATGTTTATTGTAGGTCTGGTCTAGGAGTATCCACGCCACTAAAACCGGACACTCCATTCAAAAGTTAGAAGCCGATGAAAATTTTGTATATTTGGGCCCTGTAGCTCCGCCCCTGTATGAGATAGGGGGCCCAAGTTCCGAACTTAAACTCTCCAACAGCTCTTGTATATACACCTAAAATTTCATCGCCATACGATAAGTGGTTTTGAAATGGCAGAATTATGTCCATTTCTTTCCATTTTAGCCCACTGTGCGATGTAACATATTTGAGTAGGGTGCACATTTGATGTTTTGAAATCACTACTAAGGAACGGCGCGGGCTAATAGTTTTACACTTTAATGATGTTTTTTAAATTTTTTCTCACTGTTCGAAACGAGAAATTAACCGAAAACAATCTGCTTAAAAATTTTATTTTTTGTTTAAATTTTTTTCAAAAAGTCACATACAAATGTTATCCGTAGAAACTTTTTATCCCCGTTTTTATTACCGGGGATAAAAAGGTTGTTTAAACATATATACGTTTATTTTGTATGGGTAAACGTATATACGGGACGAAAAAAAAGCAGCTATTAATGAAAATGCGAACATTTCAAGTTTTCTTCATTAATTTTGTAGTAAAATACTGAAAAGATTAAAAAGTAATAATGATCAAATACAAGTTAAAACAAAATTAAACAGAAACAAGTAAAACCAGTAAGGAAAGGCAGAAAGTCGGGCGGGGCCGACTATATAATACCCTACACCTCCTAACAATGCGATAAGGGTCATTGCGATAATAATTTGGAATAATTGGTAAATGGGTAGGAACATATTATCTAATTCTGAGCCGATAATCGCTAAATTAACCAATATATGTTCCTAAATTGAGAAACAACTCTTCGGAAAATATTAATGATCGGAAGTAGAGTACAACTTCTATAGCGCTTTGATACCAAATCAGGAGGAACATATATATGACCTAAGACCTCTTTCTGTCAAATTTCGTACTGATCGGATATAAAATAACATTTTTACAGCGCTTACATGTCAAATCGGGGGTAACGTATATATGGGGACTATATCTAAATCTGAACCGATTTCTTCCAAATTTACCAGTGTTCTTTCTTTTAATAAAGACCCTCTTTCTGCCGAATTTCATACTGATCGGATATAAAATAACGTTTTTACAGCGCTTACATGTCAAATCGGGGCTAACATATAAAGGGTCCGCTATCTAACGTTTTTTTCAACTAGTGCTTATTTCGTGAATGGTAGCACTTAGCTCATGTCTGATTTGACAGATAATTAGTTTTATCCATCCGCTGAACGAATATGGTTGTGCATACGCTTGAACAACGCTGGGAGCTATCGACTTACAGAAGATGCCGATTTTGGCAAAAAAAAAACATCTTTTCAGATGAAGCTCATTTTGATCTTGGCGGGTATGTAAACAAGCAAAATTGTCGCATTTGGGGCACAGAAAACCCGCACGCATACATTGAAAAGCCGATACACCCAAAACGAGTCACTGTTTGGTGCGGATTTTGGTCCAGAGGCATAATTGAGCCATTTTTCTTCGAAAATGAGCAAGGAGTGGCCGTTACAGTCAATGGCGATCGTTACCGGGCCATGTTGAATTTTTGTTCACAAAAATTTAAGAGGAGGATATTGGCAACATTTGGTTTCAACAGGACGGCGCTACGTGCCACACAGCCGAAGCTACACTCGATGTTTTGCGCGATGTTTGCAAAAAAAAAGTTATTTGGCGGACCCTTTATATGGGGGCTATATCTTGATCGTCCTTGTGCCACAAAAACTGTATGTGTAAAGTTTCGTCGAGATCGGACCATAATTGCGACCTGTACTTTGATTACAAGAATACATTTACAGACAGACGGACAGACAGACAGACGGACATAGCTAAATCGATTCAGAAAGTGATTACAAGTCGATCGGTATAATAAACAATGGGTCTATCTCTTCTCCTTTTGGGTGTTACAAACAAATGGACAAAGTCATAACACCCTGTACCACAGTGTGGTGTAGAAAAGAAAAGATTAATGTTAATATTTATATTTATATATCAGTTTCAGAATCGAGAAATATTTGTCTAATGTTGACACCAATCTATTCCTCAGAGATCATAAAATGCATTTATATTAATCATATTAAATTCGTAAAAGTATTGTTGTACAAATTTGGCGGTGTAAATCGAATTTATGGATTAAAAAAAATCGCAATATAATAATATTGAAAATATCGAGTACTTTATAAAAGGACATTTGTAAGTCCTCACATTTATGGGAAATTATGTTATAGTTGAGCGCCACAGTAGGTGAGTTGGTAGCGTGCTCGCCTATGAGTTTGGGGGTCGTGAGATAGATTCCCACCAGAGGCTCTGGTCTATCGCTGCAAACTGTAGCCTCATGGTCTTAGAATATAAATTTACTTTGTGCACTTTGGGCGCTATGTCGTATTTTCAAACTTAAGTGAGCTGATTTCCTAAATTAGCTGCAACTTTTTAAATTATGCAATCAGACTTTACGATACAATAATAAAAAATTTAATGATTGTTAATTTTTCGAAGTTTTTATGACGATTTTATTAAAAAATTTTTAAAAAAAATCGCTTAATGAAAAAAGGTATTTTGGCCACAATTTCCCATTTCCGCCCATAGTGCGACGATACGCTTCAAGCAGAATATATTTGCGACAATACACTACAGAAGCGACTTCTACTTATCAGGAAGCTGCCATATTTTACATGTATACTAGGGATGTAACGAAAGTGACTTTAGCGAAAGCGAATATTGAAATATATTTCTTGCGAATGCGAAAACGAATAGTAAAATATGCATTTTTGCGAAAGCGTATGCGAATAATAGTTTGACCCTTTAGTACCAACAAATTTAAGGAACTGAGTTGATACTTTTCCAGGATATTCAAGTATTAAGAATGTTTTCCATATTTTTACCTCCTGTTGCCACAAGGACAAACATAAGGGGTGATCCATTTCGAGGTTCCCTACTTTTTTAAAGAAAAAAACACAGAAAATTCAAATTGAATGGGGAATGTTTATTATCATTTGAAAGAACATTCTTTGGCATTTATTTTTTGGAGATTATGTCTATCAAATGTTGGCCGCGGCTACGTCTCAGATGGTCAATCCGTTGAAACCAAATGTCGCCGAGATCAGGAGCTTCAATTTCAGGCATCAAATAGTCGGTTATCATGGCACGATAACGGTCGCCATTGACGGTTACGTTCTCACCGGCAGGGATGCCAACTTAGTGCTTTTCGCACCTGATTTAGTGCTTTTCAAACCACTCAATACGCGAAAAGTTGTCAGTTAGCGCCAAATGAAAAAAAGCACTAACTGTACGCTTTTCACATCTTTCGTTAGTGCTTTTGACGCTTTTCGTACATTTGTCAGAACAAATCTGGTAACATAAAGAAATTAGACATATGTATGTACTTCAAGATTTGCCATCATACGCCACAATTTGCATCCAATCTTTACGAAATTTGGCTTAGAAAAATTGATGGAGCCAATAATAAACTCTGGCAAATTTTAAGAAATTTGTGGCAAATTTATATATATCCGTCATATACTCGTATACTGATATACAAATTTTGGGTCTAAGCGCCATAGAATACCCGTTTCTCATCAGATCTATAAGTACATACAATTTACATAGTATATAACGGTTCCTTCAACCAGAAATGGACCCATCAAATTAAAAGTTTAAATTGGTTCAGGTTTAGATATAGACTCCACAACATATATCGTCGCTTGGATGACCAACTGCAGTAACTGACATTTTCAAAATTGTTCAGGAGAGCAGTTTTTCTGTTTTTGAGACAATGTTCCTTCTTCCCCACGGCGTAATATTTAGTATATTTCCAGTTTGCTTTTCTCATTGTGTACTTAACTCCATCTTTTTCAATATTATTAACAAAAAAATAACAAAATTTAATTATAATGCATGTTTTTCATAAACAATGCAGATACGTCACTTTGTGGGAAAAAAAAATTATAATTAATGTCAGTTACGACTGATCACCGCCCAGCCCAAACGGCTAAAGCTAGAGTCATGAAATTTGCTAGGATGGTAGTCCTTGCTATATAGACGTGCAATATGGAAGGGTTTTTCGAAATTTTGGGCGCACAATGGGTCAAAAACGAAAAAATATGGTATCACAGCCAAATCCAAACGGCTGCTAGAATTGCAACATTTCGTGTGAGGGTAGCGCCTAGGGCGAAGATTCGGTATGAATCACAATTTTTCGAAATTAAAATATTTACGCGCACATTGGGACAAAAAGGGATAAATATGGCACTAAAGCCAAGTCCAAATGGCAAGAGCTTGAATCGTCTAATTTGGCTTGAGGGCAGTCATTGGAACGTAGACTAGGCACAAGCAGTTTTTAGGCCAAAATGGTGGAAAAATTATAAATATTGTGCAGTGGGACTAAACTGTGTTGGATATGGTACAGTGGGCCAAAAAGTGCTAAATATGGTACAGTGGGGCAAAAAGTGTTAAATACAGTGGGGAAAAAAATTAAATTTTTGCAGTGGGTCAAATATGTGTTAAATATGGCACAGTGGGGCAAAAAGGGTTAAATATGGTACCTTATACATATACACTACACAGTATGTTTTTTCTCTTAATGCATAGTTATAATGGCACTGTGATGCAAAAACGATTAAATGGTGTTAGTTGTTGTTTAATGTCATTTAGAGGCACATTACGGAAAAGGGATAAATACTGTAATCTTCAGATTATCCTAGCGTGTGACATAGGCTATATTAGTTATTGATTGAGGAGGCGTGGCCCGCCCAAATAAGCCAATTTGGAGTTATTATTTTTTTAGTGATTCCTACTGTTCCTACCTACGAATGGATTATCGAGATTCCTACTGTCGTTATCTGATGGGGGATCCCCGAATCCGATAGTTCCCATCTATTACCCAGGATGGGGACATAGACGGTGATCCCAGATTGGGATCTGCGAATCTTATAGCTCCCATCTAGTCCCAGGATGGGGGCTGGACAAGCAGATCCCTAGAGGATCACAGGCCGTTATAGGGACCGGTCTTGTGATCCACAAAGGATCTACGAATTCTATAGCTCCCATCTATCCTCAGGATGGGGTCTGAACTAGTAGATCCAAGAGGAGCACGGTCCTCATGGTCGGTGTTCCACGAACGGATTTATGAATTCTAAAGCTCCCATCTATTCTCAGGATGAAGGGGCTGAATAAATAAATCCAAGACTGGTCACCAGTCCTAGATTTTCTGGAGTCTAACTGGTAGTATCTTCGGCTACGCAGTCTGACCAGAGCACTTTAATCTGGTACCACGGGGGTCAGGAAAGCCCTCGGTACGCAGGTACCGGCCTGACCATTGGTGAGGATCCTGTTGGATGCAACGTAGTGCCAGTGGTTGAAACCAAAATCGCTGGGAGAGTGGAGTCTCGGATGTGGAGTTGCAAACCAACCGGGTGCCATGACCCATAGATTGGAAGGAGTTTTAGATGGGCTCCGCTCCTAACCAAGGAGGGGAAGAAGTGGCCAGAAACACTGAATTGATTGGAACTCATGCACATTGTGTGTGAGGGCGCTGGTCGACCCATAAATTTACCCGAGTGTTTAGAGCACGGTGGGGTTAAGCCTAACGGCGTGTATCCACCTAAATCCAAATACTCATCTGTCGTTATCTGATGATTGGGACTGGACAGTGATCCCGTTTCGACCGCAACCGGTCCAAAAATGGGCAACGAGTGGGCTGAGTCCAGCAAGTACTCCATAACTTTTTGCAATAATGAACAAACATTTCGAGAAAACGAAATATTAAGTGACATATTGCACTTACGTCTGTTGGTGAACATTTTTTTTTGGCATTGTGTCAGTTACGTCTAAAATCATTTACCGTTTTTTGAGAAAACGGTAATATATCTAGGCACAAAATTTATACACAAGTTGTACTCTGACTAGACAAATCGAATGGTGGCATTAACTCAATTTCTGAAAAATTTTCAGTTATGTCGGTTGGTCATCCAAGCGACGATATTTCCCAATGTTGAAAGTAGACGCTTTAAATTTTTCAACTAACGTTGCAAAATTTGACGGAAATAGGTGCATATATATGTAGGTCCCCTGTATATTTCTATATCCTGATTTTGAATCTAAGCGCCATAAAATAAAAATGTTTGAACATATTATTCTCATTAAGAAAACAACTTTAATACAATTAGACAAAACATATTTCTTTTAATTCTGCTCTGATGGGGGCGCATATAATCTATCCCGACTAAAGCAATATTAGGCATGTTTTCGTTACAAGCTAGCACTTTTAGTTTAGCACTTTGCAACGAAAACAACTGACCTCCACTAACTGGCACATAAGCAATAAGTGGCGGATTTTCACTATCTGGTAGCAATGGTGTCATGAGTTGCGAAAAAAGAACAGGGCGAAACAGACAAAAAATTCGTGAAAAGTATTTATAAAACATATATTTACTATTCTATGTTCAATTGTTTACACTCTTTTGCAAATATTAAAATAATTTCCCATTTTTGTTCTTCTTCTTCCCGTTAATTCACAATAATTGATAAAATCTCTCCAAAAATGGGATGCCATATTGCTAAATATAGGGTGCCCAATCTGGCAACATTATACTCGATTAAGACATGAACACAAGCACCAAACTTCATCGGGAACTAATAGTGCTTAAAAGTGCTTAGCTCCCCATACAAATTAAGCACTTATGGTGTAACGAAAACACGCCTATTATAGTTTAGTGCCTTTTTACGATTTTTAAATATTTCATTACACATTTTCTTCGGAAAAAGTTGGCATCACTGCTCACCGGCATCATTTTTGAAGAAATATGGACCGATGATTCCGGTACGTCGGATCGGCAATCGGTCAACGGCAAAAAGATAGCTCTTAACGAGAGCTAAAATATTGCTCATGGTTGTCAAGGTCGTGGGTCGACTGGAAAGTGTTTTTTTTTTAATTTTTTTTTGGCGAACGATTATTTTGATAATAAAACTGAATAATTTGTAAACGTTGTTCAGGCGTAAGTCTTTCCATGATGAAATGCCAAACAATACTTAACAAAAATAACATGACAACATGACACGACTCACACGTGATCTGTCAAAAAAGGCTATTGAAAAAAGTATCTCTACTAAGATCACCCTATATTTTTTCAACTGTTTTGAAGAGAAGTGACAGAGGTTTTCATTGGTATTAATATCTTAAAATTGTGTGAAGGGAATAAGGAGTTTTAACACTTTTCATTTTCATTTCATTATTTATTAATGTAATTTAAAGCCTGTAGGCCAAGTATAGGTAAATTACAATATTCTTCAACGAAAAATTGGTTTAGGTATTTAATTTCAGTTCCTACTACAGCGGAAAAACGTAAATAGTTCTAGATATATGTATACAATTGCAGGTTGCTACTTTATAGTTGCTACTCTACTGTAACAAGATATTAATTAAGATTGTAACAAGATATTAAAAAATAAAATAATTACATAAAAGCAACAACAATGCCATGAACAAGAATTTTTAAGCTCCATTAAGGGTCATAAATCACACTAAGAAAAAAAGGGCAATAAATCAAAGAAATTATTGATAATTAACATAATAAACTACCCTGCTGTTTACACTCTACGTCTACCTAGTACTTTAAAACTAGTAAAGTTAGAGGGTGAAATAAGAGCGAAAAAATATTTACTAGATATTACTCGCAAAATTTGTCGAGTAGAAATAGTAGATTAAGAGGCACAAAGATGATTTTTATACCCTACTGTCCGTCCGTCCGTCCGTCCGTCTGTCCATGTAAAGTTGTTCGTCGACTACAGGTCGCAATTTCACTCCGATCGATCTGAAATTTTGCAGTTTAGAGTATTTCGCGGCTGTTAAGATCGCTATTGAATTTGGTTGAAATCGGTTCAGATTTAGATATAGCTCCCATATATATCTTTCGTCCGATTTGGCCCTTTAGTCCTATAGAAGCTGTATTTTACATCCGATCGTTTTGAAATTTAGAATGGTAGAGTTTCTTGATCCATGAACCAACATTGCCGAATTTGAAGAAAATCGGTTAAGATTTAGCTATAGCTCCCATATATATGTTTCGTCCGATTTTGCTCTTTAGTCCTGTAGAAGCTGTATTTTACATCCAATCATTTTGAAATTTAGAATGGTAGAGTTTCTTCATCCACGAACCAACACTACCGAATTTGAAGAAAATCGGTTAAGATTTAGCTATAGCTCCCATATATATGTTTCGTCCGATTTGGCCATTTAGTCCTATAAATGCTGTATTTTACATCCAATCGTTTTGAAATTTAGAATGGTAGAGTTTCTTGATCCATGAACCAACATTGCCGAATTTGAAGAAAATCGGTTAAGATTTAGCTATAGCTCCCATATATATGTTTCGTCCGATTTTGCTCTTTACTCCTGAAGAAGCTGTATTTTACATCCAATCATTTTGAAATTTAGAATGGTAGAGTTTCTTGATCCATGAACAAACACTACCGAATTTTAAGAAAATCGGTTAAGAATTAGCTATAGCTCCCATATATATGTTTCGTCCGATTTGGCCCTTTAGTTCTATAAAAGCTGTATTTTACATCCAATCGTTTTGAAATTTAGAATGGTAGAGTTTATTGATCCATGAACCAACATTGCCGAATTTGAAGAAAATCGGTTAAGATTTAGCTATAGCTCCCATATACATGTTGTAACGACACG
Organism: Eudasyphora cyanicolor; assembly: GCA_963930755.1. Lineage (NCBI taxonomy): Eukaryota > Metazoa > Arthropoda > Insecta > Diptera > Muscidae > Eudasyphora > Eudasyphora cyanicolor. Next base: position 114,087,037 of record OZ005735.1, on the reverse strand, counting down.
TTTTCCGGTTTAAAGCCGGGGTATAAACTCAGGGAGGGCCAGGGTCGTTACAAACTATTTATATTTTTTTCTGGGACACGAGGAAGAGAGAGAAACACTGCGATAGTTCTGTTGTTTCTTAATTACGTTATAATAGTTTATTGGGTTTTCTTTTTAACATTATTCACTAGCACAATTTAATTACACACACACACAACAGTAATACGACGTCACTAAGGAGCACGGCCACGGGACGACGAAGTTGACACCAAGACTTTCCACAAGACGAGGGACCCCGTAGCAGCCAGACGAAGGTAGCAGCAGCGGTTTGTCAAACACAAACCCGACGAAGGCAGTAGCAGCGGTTTGTCAACCAAAAACCCGGCGAAGGCAACAGCGGCGGCTTGTACAACACAAACCCGACGAAGGCTGCAGCGGCGGCTTGTAAAACACAAGCCCGACGACGGCGGCAGCGGCGGCTTGTAAAACACAAGCCCGACGAAGGTAGCAGCGGCGGCTTGTAAACCACAAGCCCGACGAAGGCTGCAGCGGCGGCTTGTAAAACACAAGCCCGACGAAGGCTGCAGCGGCTTGTAAGACACAAGCCCGACGAAGGTAGCAGCGGCGGCTTGTAAAACACAAGCCCGACGAAGGTAGTAGCGGCGGCTTGTAAAACACAAGCCCGACGAAGGTAGTAGCGGCGGCTTGTAAAACACAAGCCCGACGAAGGTAGTAGCGGCGGCTTGTAAAACACAAGCCCGACGAAGGCTGCAGCGGCTTGTAAGACACAAGCCCGACGAAGGTAGCAGCGGCGGCTTGTAAAACACAAGCCCGACGAAGGTAGTAGCGGCTTGTAAAACACAAGCCCGACGAAGTCCGCTGTGGCTTGTTAAACACAAGCCCGTCGGAAAGGGAGATGGTTTGTCAAACACAAACCCGAAGATTTGCCAAGGCGTATTAGGAAATAATTTTATGATCGCAGCGCTCACGTTACGATCTAACTAGTTCCTACCTGTTGGCTGTCTCCTAGCGAACTGACTTCCTCCGCGAGATGTTCGCCCTTTTATATCTTTAAAACCCACCACCATTGTACGTAATTAACCTCTCGGCATATGGTATGCCAGTATTGCCCATTGAGCTATGCTTATTTCCGCCGATTGATCAGCTGAGTGCTCATCCATGGCATTTTCCTCTCTTCACCACCAGAGTTCTAACCCTTTTTGGCCGTTATTTTTTTAACTTTCAAATAATGAATACAATGTTTATTTTTATACATTTTAATGGAGGGATAAACAATGGTACGAAATAAAAATAATAGCACATATACTTCAGTTTGGGATTTTAACTAATACGGTAACGACAAATAAATTGTTCAGTTAATTGTCCAATAAATCCAATGTGGACAAAAACGACGATTTTGGACTTTTGTCCTCACATTACCCCCCCTCTTTTCAATACGCTTAACTATGCAGTTGTCTCCAGTACAACCCGCCGATAGCGTATCATTTACTGGGGTATTTGTTTATTATATTATATCATATAATTAATAATGGGATATGAGATGTATGTATATAAACGTAGCAAAACAAAATATATATAACAGGATATTATGCCATTGGTTCTTCGTATGGTTTAATCTCGCTTAGGTGGGCTACGCGAATTTCATTCGTTCCCCTCCTAACCATCCTTACGATGACGGGGGACACAAATTCCTTCACAACAAAGGGCCCTCCATACCTGGGAGCAAGCTTCGCTGCGAAGTTCTCATTGGCTTTAGACAATGGGTGCAGTTTAACCAAAACAAGGTCGCCGGCTCGAGGTTTCCAAGCTCTTCTACGGAGATTATAATGCCTTTGTTGGTCCTTTGAGGCTTTTGCGAGATTTCGACGGACTATAGAAAATATGTCTTTTAGCTCTCGTGCTCTTTCGTCTGGGCTTACTATCCGGGCGCCTGTTCCTGCTGTTACTTCATCGTAGAGGGCTCTGGGCAGTCGGGGCTCTCGGCCTTGAGTTAAATATGCTGGCGAATAGCCCGTGGACTCTGAGGCACTCGTATTCATCGCCAGCATAATTTCTGGGAGTGATTCGTCCCATTTGAAATGCTGCTGTCCGGAAATTTGTGCAATCATTGTCTTGACGGTACGGTTGGCTCTTTCCGTAGGATTTTCTTGAGGGGTGTATGGCGCTGTTAATTGGTGTTTGATTCCCATTTCCTCCAGAAATCGCTTAAAAATTCGGCTGGTAAACTGTGTGCCATTATCGGTAATAATCATTTTTGGCACTCCATAACGCGCAATAATTCGTTCCCTACATCCCTTGATGAGTCCTTCCGAGGTGGCCTTCCGTAATGGAATCAATTCGGTCCACTTCGAAAATCGGTCGACAATTACTAACAGCATTGTGTAACCATGTTTGGAACGCGGGAGTGGTCCGACGAAGTCAGCACATATGGTTGCCCAATGTTCTTCCGGTATCCTTGAGAGCATTTCACCGGCGGGTTTTTGTTGACTCACTTTATACCGTTGACATGATTCACACTGTCGAACATGGCGGTTAATATCCCTGAACATCCCTGGCCAGTAGTAGCGATTAGCAATCTTATTAGCGGTTTTCCTGATGCCCAAATGTCCAGCCGCAACGCTGTCATGATTTTCCTGAAGTACTCGCTCGCGGAGGGGACGAGGGACGCATAGTTTCCATGGCGTGCTATCATCATCATTCACCTGCCTGGGCAGATGACGATACAATTGACCTTCGACTTCCGCGTAATCTGAATATTTTTTTGGATTAATTCGCATGTCCTTTTTTAATTTCGATACCCAGGGGCAGGCAATCACGTTTGAGTCTATCTTAACGAGATTAAGGGTTTCCGTCGGTTGTCGAGAAAGTGCATCGGCTACCACATTATGCTTGCCTTTCCTATATTGTACTGTGAATTTATACTGTTGTAACTCGAGAGCCCAACGCGCTAACCTTCCAGTGGGACTCTCGATCGAGTTTAGCCATTTCAAGGATAAGTGGTCTGTTATTACGACAAACTCGTAGCCTTCGAGGTATGGTCGCATTTGCCTAATGCCCCAGATGATAGCAAGACATTCCTTCTCGGTGGCGGAATAATTTTTTTCTGCTCCATTTAAATGACGGCTGGCATACGCTATGACCCTTTCGGACCCTTCCAGTTCTTGAGTTAGGACTGCTCCAAGGCCATAATTACTTGCGTCGGTCTGTAACGTGAATGGTTCTCCGAAATCTGGGCACGCCAGTACTGGTGCTTCTGTCAATTTCTTTTTCAAACATTCGAACGCATCTTGTTGTTCAGAGCCCCATTTCCAATGTTTACCCTTCTTCAACAAAGTCGTGAGTGGTTGGGAAATCGTAGCGAATTGTGGGACAAATCGGCGATACCACGATGCTACTCCCAAAAATCGACGTACTTCCTTGATTGTTGTCGGGGGGTTCATCTCTGCAATCGCGGATACTTTTGCTGGATCTGTTTTTATTCCTTCACTACTAACAACGTGGCCTAGGTATTTGGTCTCTTGACGAAAGAATTCACATTTTTCTGGGTTTATCCGTAGATTTGCTATTCGAAGTCGCCTGAAAACCTCCTTTAAATTTTGCAGGTGCTCTTCTAAAGTGTTTCCAATTACGATGATATCATCTAAGTATGCGAACGCGTGCGGTTCCATTTCCGGGCCAATAACTACGTCTAACGCTCGTTGAAAGGTAGCTGGTGCAGAATGTAGTCCAAAAGGCATGACTTTCCACTGATATAAACCTCTGCCAGTCACTGCGAATGCGGTATATTTCCTACTTTCCTTTGCCATTGGTATCTGCCAATATCCATCTTTCAAGTCGAGACTACTTATAAACTTAGCATTTCGCAGCCGATTTAATATTGTGTCGATTCGGGGTAAGGGGTATGCGTCGGGTACCGATCGTTTATTTAATTGGCGAAAATCCATGCAGGTACGCCATTCTCCATTCTTCTTTTTCACCAACGTGATAGGAAAGCTATAAGGGCTAATCGATGGCTCTATACATCCTCGCTCGATGAGTTTACTGATCTCTTCGTCGATTATAGCCTGCATGGCAGGATTTCGCGGAGCATATCGAAGCTTGATCGGGCGATCATCCGTCATTACGATTTTGTGTTCGGCGATACTACTAACACCGGATATACACTGAAACATGGATAGTTCGCTTGTCAAGAAATCATCAATTCTACTCTGTTCTTCCGGACTTAATCCCAAGCCCATTTCTCTTTGCTTCTCTCGATTTACGATTGATTCTCGAGAGATGTTTAGGCTTACCTCATCAAATGCATCTTTCCTGGTCATGATGCCGCATTGTTCGGATGGGAAGCTTCTCTTGATCTGTGCTGATAATCCTGCACACATAATGGTTGTGGGGAAGTCTTGCATGAATTCAAGTCCCAGCACTAGATCCTCATTGAACTCTGGTATTATCAGAAACATACAATCGGCACTACTATTACCAAAATTCACTTTTAAGGTGGTCGATTTCGTGATTTGTACCCTGGTTCCATTGGCTAGTATCACGTTTGAACGTTCCCGGTGATATCGAATATTTGGTTTGAGTTTTTCAGCGAAAGTTTGCTTAATGAAACTTCCCGTTGCTCCTGTGTCGATAGTGGCCGTAATTATTTGGCCTTCGATACTGATTGTGGCCGTCAATCGCTGTTCTGAGAATTGTAGTGAGGTCTGGGGATGTTGACGTTGCCGAGATGCACGATTTGTAGGAGAGCTATCGTTGGTGGTCTGGCTGCACAGTTCCTCTGTTTCTCCCCGATAGAACTGATGACGCTGTTGGGCATTAGATCGCTGAACATGGTTGTCTCTCATACGAGCAGTGTCAGCATGTATATGTCGCGGGATGCTTTCCAACTCTTCGGCCAAATCCAAGAGTTCGGGCAAGGACGTAAAGTCTTTCCTGCGAATGTACCATTGGTAGTCCGGCTGTGTATTGCGGAATATTCGCTCTAATTTCTGTTCGTCCGATAGTTGGGTATGCCTCATCAAGTTTTGGAGGGCAAGTACGTATTCCCTGAACGTTTCCCTGGGTCGTTGGATACGTTTACGGATCTCGTCTTCCAGTTTTTCAAAATATCGCGGAGGTAAGAAAAACGTATAGAAATCCTCCTTAAAAAGTTTCCACTTACTCCAATGTCCGTTATTATTTCGGAACCATATAAGGGCCTTATCTCTCAGGCATTCTGGCATAATTCGTGGTAGTTGGTCCAAATGCACCTCATACATCATGGCCAATTCTTCGAGTCTCTCGATAAATTCTAAGGGGTCACATCCATTATTAAATTTGACTCCCCATTTGCGTACTTGGTCAATCACTATGGTATGGTTTCCTAAGCCGTACTGTGGAAGATTCTGAGATGCTTCTACTGGTTTCGTCACTTCATTTTTTACCGGTGATGTGGGGTGAATGCGCTGTTGGTCCATTGGTGTGGTCAAAACTATGTTGGTATTTCCAGGGGAGGACAGCGTAACTAATGGGGTTACCAATTTCACAGGCGATGAAGGGCTAGTAGCTCCAAAACTCTGCATATTACCCATAAGATTATTAGTTTTTTTCATTCTCGCAGTCGCAGTTGACGAGGAGGCCTCATGTTTGGCTTGTAGAACGATTAGTCTGGATAATACCTCTGAGCTGTGACCCGAACCGAGAAATTTCGCCCATCTCTTCCGCAATTCTTCCACTTTTCCCGTAGCATCTATTTGGTATTCCGACAAATATGCTACTAGTTCCTCTTGCCTTAAGCCATATGCCCACGACGACTTTAACATTTTTGCACAGTTTTTTTTTTTTTAAATATTTGTCAGTTTTTAAAAATATTATTATTAATTTTATTTTTATTTTTTTTTCTTATGTTTATTCTCTTCTTCGTTTCCGTTATAGTTTTGTATCACTTGTTTCTCTTCTTTGTTTGTTTTTCTTTTTTTTTCACTCTTTTTGTCACTATGTCCTTTATTTTCTGTTGGCTTTTTTTTCAGTAGTTTTGCTAACTCTCTCTTTCATGTCCCTGCTCGGGCGCCATTGTAACGACACGTTTTCCGCTTTAAAGCCGGGGTATAAACTCAGGGAGGGCCAGGGTCGTTACAAACTATTTATATTTTTTTCTGGGACACGAGGAAGAGAGAGAAACACTGCGATAGTTCTGTTGTTTCTTAATTACGTTATAATAGTTTATTGGGTTTTCTTTTTAACATTATTCACTAGCACAATTTAATTACACACACACACAACAGTAATACGACGTCACTAAGGAGCACGGCCACGGGACGACGAAGTTGACACCAAGACTTTCCACAAGACGAGGGACCCCGTAGCAGCCAGACGAAGGTAGCAGCAGCGGTTTGTCAAACACAAACCCGACGAAGGCAGTAGCAGCGGTTTGTCAACCAAAAACCCGGCGAAGGCAACAGCGGCGGCTTGTAAAACACAAGCCCGACGAAGGTAGTAGCGGCGGCTTGTAAAACACAAGCCCGACGAAGGCTGCAGCGGCTTGTAAGACACAAGCCCGACGAAGGTAGCAGCGGCGGCTTGTAAAACACAAGCCCGACGAAGTCCGCTGTGGCTTGTTAAACACAAGCCCGTCGGAAAGGGAGATGGTTTGTCAAACACAAACCCGAAGATTTGCCAAGGCGTATTAGGAAATAATTTTATGATCGCAGCGCTCACGTTACGATCTAACTAGTTCCTACCTGTTGGCTGTCTCCTAGCGAACTGACTTCCTCCGCGAGATGTTCGCCCTTTTATATCTTTAAAACCCACCACCATTGTACGTAATTAACCTCTCGGCATATGGTATGCCAGTATTGCCCATTGAGCTATGCTTATTTCCGCCGATTGATCAGCTGAGTGCTCATCCATGGCATTTTCCTCTCTTCACCACCAGAGTTCTAACCCTTTTTGGCCGTTATTTTTTTAACTTTCAAATAATGAATACAATGTTTATTTTTATACATTTTAATGGAGGGATAAACAATGGTACGAAATAAAAATAATAGCACATATACTTCAGTTTGGGATTTTAACTAATACGGTAACGACAAATAAATTGTTCAGTTAATTGTCCAATAAATCCAATGTGGACAAAAACGACGATTTTGGACTTTTGTCCTCACAATGTTTCGTCCGACTTGGCCCTTTAGTCCTGTAGAAGCTGTATTTTACATCCAATCGTTTTGAAATTTAGAATGGTGGAGTTTATTGATCCATGAACCAACACTACCGAATTTGAAGAAAATCGGTTAAGATGTAGCTATAGCTCCCATATATATGTTTCGTCCGATTTGGCCCTTTAGTCCTATAAAAGCTGTATTTTACATACAATCGTTTTGAAATTTAGAATAGTAGAGTTTCTTGATCCATGAACCGACACTACCGAATTTGAAGAAAATCGGTTAAGATTTAGCTATAGCTCCCATGTATATGTTTCGTCCGATTTGGCCCTTTAGTTCTATAGAAGCTGTATTTTACATCCAATCGTTTTGAAATTTAGAATGGTAGAGTTTCTTGATCCATGGACTAACATTGCCGAATTTGAAGAAAATCGGGTAAGATTTAGCTATAGCTCCCATATATATGTTTCATCCGATTTGGCTCTTTAGTCCTGTAGAAGCTGTATTTTACATCCAATCGTTTTGAAATTTAGAATGGTAGAGTTTCTTGATCCATGGACTAACATTGCCGAATTTGAAGAAAATCGGGTAAGATTTAGCTATAGCTCCCATATATATGTTTCATCCGATTTGGCTCTTTAGTCCTGTAGAAGCTGTATTTTACATCCAATCGTTTTTATACCCTACACCACACTGTGGTACAGGGTATTATTTAAGTATAAAATGTCCCAAAAGTAAATTTATGTAAACAATTTATACATGAATTACAAAATTTATATATCAGAGTTATTCAATATTACGAGAGTGGTGTAGGGTATTATATAGTCGGCACCGCCCGACTTTAGCCTTTCCTTACTGGTTTTATTATGAAATTACAGTGGTATTAGTACTAATACAGTTGTTAGTGTTATACAAGGTATAACACTAACTGGAAGATTGGGAATGTTGCAGGATTTTTTTACGATAACTAGCTTCTGATGTATTGAAGTACCTAAGGGCAACCGGTAATGAGTTAAACATACGAGCTACTCTGACTAATAATGATTTCTCCACATAATGGTCTAATGTAGGTATAATTAACTGATTACAGCGAGAAGACCGCGTAAAAGAGAATGAATTGGACAAGAATGTGGGGTATTGATTTTTATAGATTTTATAAAAAAGAAGCAGAGAACGGAGACCAACAAATTCACCAAAAGAACATCCCAAAAATTCTTCTAGAAAAGGAGTTACGTGGGCAAATCGACTAATGCGGTATAAGTAGCGCATAGCGCCCTTTAAAGACCTGCATACTTTATCAGTGTTACGCTTTATTGTCCCTGAATATACTTCTATGCAATAAAGTATGTTGGGCATGATCAATGCATGAACTAATTTTTCTTTGACGTAGTGAGGTAACATCAGATCACAGTTGTACAACCGCCGAAGAGTTAGGTTTGTGCGGGATACAATACCGTCAATGTGTCGATCAAACTTCAGTTTGTCATCAATGTCGAGACCTAAACACTTCAAGCTTTGGACAAATTCTATGGGACTATTATTAAAACGTACACACACAGTAGACGGATGAGTAGAAAAAAGTATAGCTTTTGTTTTTGAGATTATTTGCCATCCATCGATCGAGCAACTGAATAACATAATCAATTTTTGCCTGTAGTGCATCTGAAAATTGGTACTCTCCTGAGAACAAAATTTGTACGTCATCGGCAAAGGAGTATGGGGTGCACCATGGACCCATACCATCAAATAAATCATTTACAAACAGGACGAATAGAAGAGGTCCAAGGACCGATCCCTGGGGAACTCCATTCCTCACTGGTAAAATGCAAGAGGTTAACCCGTCAGCATATACCTATATATTGTTTTCTATCTACAAGGTAGGAAGAGATAAGTCGACACGCATCAGCACGCAGCCCATATGACTTGAAGAGTTTTTCTACCAAAGTACCATGGTCTACTCTGTCAAATGCCTTTTCTAAGTCTAAAGATAGAAGCACGCTAAGACGATGACAATTAAAATTTTTCCTAATGGAATCAGTGAGCCCAGCCAGCAACATTGAGGTACTTCTGTTATTTCGGAATCCACACTGACAGTCATGGATCAACATTTTACTCTCAATATAATTCTGTAACTGTTTTTTTAACCAAATGTAAAAAGTAGCTATCAATAAGTGGAAATATTAATTTAAGGAATTTTAGTGGGAAGTCATCATCGCCAGCAACATTAGAGTGAATGCAAGAAAAAGATTGATAAAAATCAGAAACTGATATGCATTGGAATGAAAAATCGCCTACATCAGAATATCGACCCAGAAGTTCATTTACATTATGTGAGTAAGGGAGTTGATTTCCAACAAATCTCAAGTTCAATTCATCAAGACCAATATGAGAACCGATGTTAACTTCATCTGGATCACTACTTAGTAAGTAACAAATAGAAGCGAATACTGAAATATATTTGTGTGAAAGCGAATAATCCAAAGATGGTTTTTGCGAATGCGAACGCGAATGTTAAAATGATGCGAATAATTCGCGTTCGCATATGCGAATGCAAATATTCGTTACATCCCTGATGTATACTTTTTAAGCACGTGTGTACAAGTCCACAAAATTTCATTAAAATCGGAAAGCATAACTAAAAGAATTTCATCTGCAGCTCAACTCCACAGTGAGAAAGCCATAAAATAATATCAATAACAGATCAAACCAGCATAGGTAAACATAAAAAAATTACCAAAAGAAGTTGGCTTGCTGACAATTAGTGCTTTATATGTACATGCGAGTATGTATGTATATCGATTATATGATATCAATAAATGGTTTAAATAATACTTATAACAAAACACGTACAGGTTATAATTTATAACATTAACTGCAGCAAATGCTAAAATTTTTATATAAATGATCGATTTAAAAGATAATTATCTGATGGCATGTGATGGCCAAGTTAATCGTTCTTACAGAAGTGATATAAATCCGTCATTAGTTGAACGTACCTATTTATGATTTAAAATAAAATCATTATACGTATCATTGCAGTTATGTATGTATGTATATCATTAGGCCTCACGTATTTGTTTGTTCTTATCAAATTAGATAAAATTGGATTTAATTTATTTCTTTTATCTATGTACGTCTGCCAAATTGACAAAAGTCAGTCAGTATTAACGAAAGCGGAAATTTAGTAAACCCCCCAACAATAACATTTAATATTGACATTGACTAATTTGTTGTACTTAAGCCATTCTTCCATTCCATCGGACACATCGTGATTGAGAGCGAAACAAGAGAATGCCTAAAATGCATTCAATTTTATGATGCAATAAGAGCCAGACAGCTATCATTCCCAGAGACTTCATTGGCGCATATTCAAGACTCACATCAGGGATGGAAAATTTAATACTTTAGTACTATTTTCAATATTTTTCCACATTCAAAAGTACCAAAGTACCCCCCCTTTTGGTTTAGTACTACATACATATTTTCTTTTATCCATTAATTATATCTGTTTGTTATACCTATATACCTATTAGGTACTGGAGTTAATGATATTTATGGTCGAATTTTCTAAAAACATATTTATCACATTTTTGTTTTATTAGAAGATTATGAACTGTACTATTTCTTTGGACATTTCATTGAATGCTTCAAATAATTTAAAGTTTTCTTTCAGAATATCGCATTTTTTACTCTAAAATTATCTTCAAAAGGCGTAATTATAATTGTTGTAACAATTTCAAATAGAATTACAATTATTTTTTAAAGTATTACACAGTGCGACAAAATAAACTCAAGTTGAGAAGCAAATGACGTGATACTATTTTTCCTGTAGGTCTTGTCGAGTAAAACACGAATCTATTCTTGGAATTCCCCGGACACCCCCAAAATCCAGATTTACGGATAAAAAACCGATTTTCTTGGCCAAGCGATAACATTTTTCTTGTAGGTCTTGCCGATTAGAACAACGTTTGTTCTACGAAATTTGGCGGACACCCCCAAAATCCGGATTTACGAGTAAAAAAAGATTTGCTTGCTTTTTTCACTTGAACGCCCATAACTTTGTTAATTATTTACCGATTTGCAATCGCTGAAAGAATTTGGAAAGAAGAGAGTTTAACCTTTCGAACGATGTACATTTTGTTTATTTGAAGCTGTAGGAATATAGGTTTATTTGTCCTACAAACACATTTTTTTCATTTTTGTCCGTCATTTTCTGGTTTAGGCAATGTTTTTACCAATTATATTGTGAGATAACCGTACAATTAATTATTTTAAATATATAGTATATTTTATACGGAAACAAATGCAACCAGTCTTTTAAAAATCCATTAGCAATTGACTGAGATATTAAAGTTTGGTTAAAACATAAATACTAGTTTGGTATAAACATAAATACTAGTTTTGACGATGATGACGAGTTAAAAATGAAACGCTCAAGCGACATAATTGAGTTGAATGGCCAAAACTAGTGTTTTGAGTTTTATTGAAACTTTAATAACTCAGTCAATTGCAAACGGATTTTTAAGAGACTGGTTGCCATTTTTTCCTTATAAAATGTACTATACATGTAAATTAATTAATCGTACGGTTATCTCACAATGTAATTGGTAAAAACATTGCCTAAACAAGAAATTGACGGACAAAAATGAAAAAATGTGTTTTTATGACAAATAAACCTATTCCTACAGCTTCAGATACATACAATATACATCGTTCGAAAGGTCTAATTCTCTTCTTTCCAAATTCTTTCAGAGATTGGAAATCTGTTAATAATTAACAAAGTTATAGGCGTACAAGTGAAAAAAGGCAAGCAAATCTTTTTTTTTACCCGTAAATCCGGATTTTGGGGGTGTCCGGCAAATTTCGTAGAACAAACGTTGTTCTACTCGGCAAGACCTACAAGAAAAATAGTATCGCTGTTTTTGGTTTTTGGACTGTCGCACTGTGTTATTAGTGTAAGTACCATTTCAGTACTTTTCTAAAAATTTAATTTTTCATCCCTGATGTACATGAGTGGTTTCTCGTAGCGTGAGAGTGAGAGAGAAAGGGAAATACACATAAAACGCTCAAAATGCTCAGCACGTTGAAGCAAATACAGTGGGCGGCATGTGAACAAATTTTGATCGAAAGCGTCAATTTTGCGCCAAGGAAATGAAAATCTCACTCACTTCAAGAGTGACATAACTCAAAATTTAAAATTTTTGAAGTTGCCTTACAAAAATGTGTATTTTGCAAATGTCCATAAATTAATCTCAGCGAAATTTGGTCTATAAGTAAACAACCATATTTCGGATTATTCAATCGTTTTTTAACATCTTATTTCATGTTACTTATCTTTTTATACAGACTTAAAGTTACACATCTTGACAATTTTCATTTTTGAGTTATGTCACTCTTGAAGTGAATGAGTGATATATAAAAAATCAGTTGATTTTCTTTGTAATTGATGTTGTCTGTAATGCGTGAACCGATTTTATTTCTGTAAATTTTACATGAAAGACTATGTCAATGGCAAGGTTTTTATGTATGTATGGTCTTTGTATGTGTATTGTTGATTTTCGTCCACTTGACCGCTGAGGATACCATAAGAGTTAGAAAGCTGAAATTTTGCACACACGTAGGCAGGAGTCTGGTAAAACCACGGACTATTCATATATTGGTTTTTTTGCCCGTGGTCAGTCCTTGCGCTAACAAAACTTTAATATTATTTTTGTCCTTTCAGAAGCCTCTTATACACGGGGCAAAATCGCCTATTTTGATATGTTTGAATCGAAAGAAAATATACTTGCAATACAAATTTTTAAATATTATATATTTTCGAGCAAATAAATTTTATTTGAAAATCAATAATATGTATTTAGAACCCATATGTTAATATATTAGAATAAAATATATTTGCGAACTAATTTTCTCAAATAAAATATGTGTTTAAATACAAATAAAATTATTGTTTATGAATATTTCCAAATATATTTTATTATAAAAAAAAGATTTTCAAAACTTTGCTGAATTTTAGTTTTAACCAACCATTTATTTTTTTTTCTAACTATTCCAAGTCATTATTTCGAATTATAAAGAAACTTTACTACCATTAAAACTTTCTAAAAATTACCTTTCAATTGCTGACAACTTAGAACAATTAAAGAATAGATATATATTCCCGCAAATAGATCTTTGTTTGGGAAATAACATATCCAAATAAAAAATATTAGGATGTAAACATAGTTTTGTTTATAACAACATCCTCCCAAACATATAATATTTGTATGTGTCAAATATTGTATATTTGGAGTGCACTCTAAAAATATATATGTTTCAAGCAGAATATGTTTGGGACAATATACTACAGAGGCGATTTTTTTTCAGCGTGTAAGATACAAAGTTAAAACTGAATGAGTGATATATAAAAAATCAGTTGATTTTCTTTGTAATTGATGTTGTCTGTAATGCGTGAACCGATTTTATTTCTGTAAATTTTACATGAAAGACTATGTCAATGGCAAGGTTTTTATGTATGTATGGTTTTTGTATGTGTATTGTTGATTTTCGTCCACTTGACCACTGAGGATACCATAAGAGTTACAAAGCTGAAATTTTGCACACACGTAGGCAGGAGTCTGGTAAAACCACGGACTATTCATATATTGGTTTTTTGGCCCGTGGTCAGTCCTTGCGCTAACAAAACTTTAATATTATTTTTGTCCTTTCAGAAGCCTCTTATAAGATACAAAGTTAAAACTTTGTAAACCGCAAAAATATGCGCGAAAACGAATTTTGAATTCTCTGACTGTGGTAAGTGTAGCTTTAACCAGACAATTTTTAATATTTCACTGATTTCCTTCCAAAATATAAAAACGTATATGTACATACTGACCTCACATGAGATGCGAAAACAATTAATCGATGTCCAACCTAAGGACAAACCGTGTCTTGAAATTGTCTAAAGCCTTTTCAAAATGTATCGCTCACCACTTACAGCGGTGACATATGTCAGTATGGTCAATTCACAGCCTGTGGTCGGTGTAGCAGTGACCAAAGCAATTTCCACTCTTCCAGTACTTAAAAAGTCCCTTGACTGCTGAGGCTCCTATAAGAGCTAGAAAGGTGAAATTCTGCAAATGTATAGACTCGAGTGTTGTATAACGACTATTTAAATAGTTTTTTTTTAAAAATCTTTAATATTATTTTTGCGTTTCATAAGAATCCTAAATGATTCAAAGATACAATAATATGCAGTATTATACACGGGAAAAATAATTTTGAAAACTAAGATTGTGGTCAGCTTAGCTGTGGCCAAAGCAGTTTTCATTATTTCATTGCATTTCAAAATTATTTAAGAAATAAAAATCTACAAATTGATGTGTACATTCTGATCTCAAAGGAGATGCAAAAATAACTATCGGATGTCCAGCCTGAGGTGAACCCGGGCACAAACCAGCATTTTAAAATATGGAAATCATTTTCAAAATATATCGCTCCGTAACATCTAAAACGATCAATTTTGAATTCTTAGAAGGTGGTCAGTGTAGAAGTTACCAGAGCAATTTTCATGCTTCCAATACTTTAAAAATCCCATAAAGGGCTAGGGACCTACACACAATATGCATTGAGAAAAATATCTGTAAAACTATATTTGTGGGCGTCGAGCCTATACGAAACGCATGTTTCTATTTCACTAAAATAAAATTTGGGGGCAACGAAGTGCGCTGGACAAAGCTAGTACACGGGGGAAAATCGTCATTTTTGATATGTTTGAATTGAAAGAAAATATATTTGGAAGCGATTTTTTCAAATACTATGTATTTGTTAACGAATAAATTTTATTTGAAAATCAAGAAATCTTGTTTGGAACGCATATATTAATATATTAGAACATAATATATTTGCTAACTGACTTTCACAAACAAAATATGTGTGTACCAACAAACAAAGTTATTGTTTAAGAAGTTTTCCAAACATATTTTATTTAAACAAATTTTTAAAACTTTGCTGATTTTTTCGAATTTTAGTTAGTTTTTCCTAGTTTTCGTTTTAAACTTTATAGCTAAAAATGTCTTTTAATTTATAAATATTCCAATTCATCACTTTTTGTCAATCCATCAATGCAATTTATATTCACGAAAGATTATACGATTTAAGTTTTAATTAAATTTTAAAAACAATTAAAATTTATAAAAAAAATTATCTTTGAGCATCTGAAAAACAGAAAACTTGTCTTTAAATCAAGGCATTGATATATCGCCAAAATAATTAAATACAAATTAATCTTTGTTTCGGAAATACTAGTTCCAAATAAAAAAATATTAGAATGGGAACATATTTTTGTTTAGAACAATATTCTCCCAAACATATAATATTTATGTGTGTCAAATATTATATATTTGGAGTGTACTCTAAACATATATATATATTTCAAGCCGAATATGTTTGGGACAATATACTACAGAAGCGATTTTTTTTCAGCGTGTATAATATATCGATAGCTTATATCTATTTGTGGCTATATTAAAACACCCAAATTTTCAGGAGAGGAAAAAACTGTTTTATTGTCACATTATTTGAGCTTCCGCGAATTTTTATTCTACTATATGTTTTACATATTGCTACTATGTGCTACAAACAAAAAATTATTATACGCAATGTTCTGAAATATAGGCCTTTTTCCCTTCGTAAATTGTCTATATTTTGTGGAATTTGTAATTATAGCAGCTTTTGTTCGAATTTTAATTTATGTATATTGAAAATAAAAAATGTTGAACATAATTCAAACCAAAAGATATTTTGAAACTAAACGCCAAACTGTCTATGGTTATAAATAGTAAATAAATGGCTATATTCGCAGAAATGTTGCTATACTAAGTGTGGGTAGCCAATGAAAGAAGATCTTTTCGCGATTCTGCAAAAAACCTTATATTGGTTGCAAAGAACGCGATTGTTCTAGGATACAAAGTGAAGAACAAAAAAGGTATGCCGGTATCAACGATTTTTGTGTATTTGCAAATAGTAAACGTAATTCAATTGTTTACATAGTTTATGTTATGATAAAAGTAATGATAATCGGATGGAATCACAAATTTAAGTTCTTGTAAATGCTTCCCTTTACTCGTAGAAATTGGAAGCTGAACGAGGTGTAGAGGTTGTTGTTCGAAAATATTGAATTTCAGAGAATGTTTTTTTTTATATTTTAAACTTATTTAACATACAGTTTTCTACCTTTTCTGTGTTGCCCACATCATGTGCTTTTGAAAAGTTAAAGTTATTAGAACATAGTGTTTTCTGAGTTACCTACATCATCTTCTGTTTACAAATTGCATTTCGCGATTTTTGCAAATTTTTAAATGTACTTGCCACATAGTGCTTTCCACTTTTTCTGCGATACCCATATTAAGGTAAATGGTTTAGATGTTATGTAGATATCACATATAAAATTGTTTTTCTCGTACGTGCATCGGAAATGCATTCAGAGTTATAACGTTTGAAAAAAAAACCTTCAATTCATAATAAAACTTTTTCTCTAAGTATTTTTCGATTTAAATATTTTAACAATGAATTAATTTTCTTGTGTTATAGCGCATTTTAGGTAATATTAGATATTTTAGGATTCTGCAGTCAAAAGCATCATATTTTCGCTATAAAGACGTCATTGCTTTCAACAATTTTGTAATATACTTTATGAAAAGTGTTCCACTCTTCACAGTAGGCATCTACAACTTTTTTTAAGAAGGTTTATAAGAGCTACACGGGCTTGCAAAGTACATCAAATTTGAAATTTTCTTTCGCGGGTGTCTTTAAATATATGTATTTTGCACAAAATTTTAATACAGAATTGTAATCAGCGGGTCACAGTCTATAGAAAAAGTTCATTCTACATAGATAAATTATTGAGTTTGGTGGTTTTTAAATTGTTAGCAATTTGAAAATCAAAAAAAAATGAAAGTATAGTCTGATTTGGCTTCGTAAAATTCATAGAACAACATAACAAAACTAACAAAAACGTTAAAAAGGGCGTGTTATGTATACCCTACACCATACTGTGGTACAGGGTATAATGATTTTGTGCATTTGTTTGTAACACCCAAAAGAAGAAGAGATAGACCCATTGGTTATTATACCGATCGACTTGTAATCACTTTCTGAATCGATTTACCTATGTCCGTCCAAAGTACAGGTCGCAGTTATCGACCGATCTCGACGAAACTTGACACATATCTTTTTTTTGGCCCAAGGACGATCCCTATTGAATTTGGTTAAAATCGGTTCAGATTTAGATATAGCCCCCATATATATGTTAGCCCCGATTTGACATTTAAGCGCTGTAAAAACTTTATTTTATACCGGATCAGTATGAAATTCGACAGAAAGAGGTTTTTTATTATATGAAAGAACACAGGTAAATTTGGAAGAAATCGGTTCAGATTTAGATATAGTCCCCATATATACGTTACCCCCGATTTGACATGTAAGCGCTGAAAAAATTTTATTTTATATCCGATCACTGCGAAATTCGGCAAAAAGAGGTTTCTTTTTACATGAAGGAATACTGCCGCATTCGGAGAAAATCGGTTCAGATTTAGATATAGCCCCCATATATATGTTACCCCCGATTTGACATGTAAGCGCTGTAGAGACTGTATTTTATATCCGATCAGTACGAAATTTGACAGAAAGAGGTCTTTTTACATGAATTAGTATTCGGGGAAAATCAGTTCAGGTTTATATATAACCTCTATGTATATGTTTTTCCTGATTTGGTATCAAAGCGCTATTGAAGTTATACTTACCTCCGATCATTAAAATTTTCCAGAAAGATGTTTCTCAATTTAGGAACGAATATCGCTTAATTTATTCCAAATTATTCTCGCTATGACCCTTATCGCATTGTTAGGGAGGTGTAGGGTATTATATAGTCGGCCCCGCCCGACTTTCTGCCTTTCCTTACTGGTTTTTTATTTAAAATTTACACCGTAGTTCAATCATGTGAAGCAAAAGCATTTGTCATCAAAATCCCATTTTTCGAAAAATCTTAATATAGCACCATCGATATATTATTTTTTTTTGCATAGTGTTTTCAAGATATTTAGCCACAAAGTTTGCTCGGTAATCAAAGAGTTTAGTAAATTCAGACACAATTTTTGTATAGAAGGCTTCGGAATAGATGTTCCATACCAAAGAACGAAATAAAGGAGTATTTCTCCAAACACGCCCAAAACCCCAGCTCATCCATTTCCCTGAAAATCTCCCTCCAAAAATAATGATACATTAAAAGTCGTAGAAAGTCGATAGTCGTAGAAATGTGAGGGAGGTACTAGAAGGAGTGGACCAATATGGCCCATCTTCGAACTTAACCTGAGATGGAAAAAAAGACTCATTTCGAGACTGATCGTGCGCACCAGCAATACAAACAGGCGGCTATGTCAGTCCATTTTTTGAAGATTTTTCCTAACTCTCAACCTTTACATTTAGTATCAAATGTACTGCGAGAGAAGTATTTTGGCTCTCCTCAACATTTTGAGATGTGCTGTTATATTTGAAAACCACAGATATACCCTCCACATCCAGTGAGGGTTTACAAATATAAATTACTTTAAAATTTGTCTTTCGGATTTTTTGACGAAGACCAATTGTGGAGTATGTCCAAAGTGATCAATAAATAGTCTCTTAAAAATAAAGACGATAATAAATACGATTCAAGCCGTGAGATGATAACTCTAACGCAAACTAATTAAAATTACTTACTATCCGCCACTGTGCGAGATACTCAAAAGCAACAAACCAGATTGTTCACATCGCTGTAAGAAAGAGCGAGAACGAATCCGATGGATGGATGACGAAACGAAATGAGTGCTTTAAAAGCCGTGACCGTCAGCAGCACACCTTTAGTTGGCATCGAACTTCACAAGCTGTCGGTTTCCTGTATCCTCTGTCATTGTAGAGAAATTCAAACGTGTTTCGTTCGTAATAAACTGAAGCGAAAGTCGAGAATTCATAATACGTTAAATTAAAAATATATATATATTTTACCCTTTGAAATGTGCGGAATATTTGCCATTTTTTCCAAGGATGGCGAGGCGATCGATCCGAAGGTGTACCATGGGCGTCTTCATACCTTGCGTCAAATCGGTTACAGACAGAGCGGCAGGCAAAGACACCGTGGCCCCGACTATACTGGGGTGCACTTGATACCCGACGACGGTGTTATTATGATACACGAACGTTTGGCCATTGTTGGCGTGGAGACTGGACATCAGCCGTTGTTTTCGGAAAATGGAAATATCGTCATGGTGGCCAACGGAGAAATCTACAATTATCTCGAGCTGTCGGCAGAAATCGCCAAGAGACGAGGTCACTATAAGCCAAAAAGTGATTGCAGTGTCATCATCGAGATGTATGAGGAATTTGGAGAACAGTTGCTCGATCACATAACGGGCATGTTTGCTTTCGCTCTTTATGATAAAAAGGAGAAAACCATTCTGATTGCCAGAGATCCTTTCGGGGTTATACCAATGTATATCGGCGAAGATGTTGACGGTAACATTTGGGTAGCATCCGAGATGAAGTGCATAGTGGATGTCTGCCCAAAGGTAGAAGCATTCCAGCCGGGAGAATTTCGATTGGGCAAGGCGGACAACCTGGTGAAGCGAACATATTTCCAACAGTCGTGGATGCATGCCACACCTACAATGAATGTGGACTTGTCGGTACTCAGAACAACGTTGGAGAGTGCTGTGCGGACGCACTTGCATTGCGATGTCCACTTTGGAGCCCTTCTCTCGGGTGGGGTGGATAGCAGTTTGATAGCTTCAATTGCCACAAAAATACGTCGTGAATGTGACCCCAGCTTTCGCCTAAAAACCTTCTCCGTGGGTCTCCGCAACGCTCCCGATTTCAAAGCAGCCCGCATGGTGGCCGACTATATTGGCAGTGATCATAAGGAGGTGATTTTCGAGATCGCCGATGCCCTGGACTTGATACGTGACATTATCTATCATCTTGAAACGTATGACGTGACCACAGTGCGCTGCAGTCTTCCCATGTTGCTGTTGGCACGTTACATAAAGAGCACCGGCATAAAAATGATCCTCTCTGGCGAAGGCGCCGATGAAATTTTCGGCGGCTACTTGTATTTTTTTAATGCTCCGAACTACAATGAATTCCACGAAGAACTAGTGAAGCGTGTTTCACAGCTGCACCTGTCCGATTGTTTGAGAGCCAATAAGGTGGCCATGGCCAAAGGTATCGAGTTGCGCGTTCCGTTTCTGGACACGGCATTTGTTAACTATGTCATGTCTATACGGCCACAGGATAAAATTCCCGGGGATTTGAACAGTTTGGATGACAAACAAAAGTACCGCATCGAAAAGCACATCCTGCGGGCAGCTTTTGCCAATGGCTACCTGCCCGACCAAGTCCTCTGGCGACAGAAGGAACAGTTCTCCGATGGTGTGGGTTACGACTGGATTGACAGCATACGCCGGATAGCAACCGACCAAGTTTCAGACAGCGATTTTGCCAAAGCAAGCGATAGATATGCCATTGGCACTCCCACCACCAAAGAGGCCTACTACTACCGCAGCATTTTCGAAGAAATGTTTCCGGGGGATGGTGCCGCCAATACTGTTAAACGATGGATCCCACGTCGTGACTGGGGTTGTCCAGAAGATCCCTCCGGTCGAGTACAGACCGTACACCAAGATCATAAGTAGAGTCGTGGAAGTTCATTGCGCCCATGTATCCCAATTAAGAAACTAAAGACTGATAGTAATGATTTGAAATGTGTGCCTTCTGTTCGTTTAAGTACATACATACGAGTATGTATGTACGTAGTGTGAACATGTATGCATTTGTGGCCGTAGGTGTGTTGATAACTGTTCGACTAATTTGTGTAAGAATGTTTTTACTTATCAACTTACTTTAAACAAAATGAATACGCTGATGATTGCAAATAACATTTGCAATTCTGTAAATTGAGCTACACAGACATTATTGTAAAATATACATTAATAAATATAATATATTCGCATATACATACATACTTTCTCTGCTTATACTCATTCGTTTTTTTATGAATATCAGGGTGGGTCGACAACAGTGTTTTTTTTTCCTATCTAAAATTAATGTTTTATGAACGTTCCCATAAAAGGTATGTATATTTTTTGTTTGGTCGGATGGAATTTAAACCTTTTTCATTTGGTTGTATATTTTAACAATTTCAGTTTTGGTCGATTTTCTCTTCGAATAATTAATTTAATAACTGCGCACCAAAAACATTTTTTTTCAATAACATTTTTTTGAGTGGACTGATTAATCCAGTATTTACGCTATTTTAAATAGAGGAGTATTAATTTTTGTTATAAAATGGGAGTTAAATTTTTTAATTGTTTTTTCTTTAGAAAAATTATGAGTTTTTCACATATTTTAATAGTGGTTGTTGAGTTCGAACCAAAACAAACTGTTTGAACCAGTAAGCATTTTGACTGGCTATTTGGTTTGCGAAAGAAAGCGAAATAGCGAAATGAAATTCTTGTTCTAAAGTAAATTCAATAATTTTTTCATATAATGACAATATAAAGAATATTACCTGCAAGTTATGCGCAAATTGTGCGAAGCAATCCGCCAAAAACGCCCGGATTTGTGAAAGAACAAAAACTGGTTTTTGCACCATGATAACGCCCCTGCACACACATCGTTGCTTGTGCGCGAATATTTGGCCAAAAACAACACAGTAATGGTGCCGCAGCCACCGTATTCCCCTGACCTAGCCCCCTGTGACTATTTTTTGTTCCCAAAACTGAAAAGGCCCATGAAAGGACGACGCTACGCCACGATTGATGAGATAATGACGGCATCGAAGGAGGAGCTGAACAAGATCACAAAAAATGATTATTTGAAGTGCTTCGAGGATTGGAAAAAAACTTTTGGCAGAAGTGTATTATATCCGAGGGGAATTACTTCGAAGGGGACAAAATAGATATTTATGAATAAATAAATACTTTTTGAAAAAATACAAAATTCGCGATACTTTTTGAACATACCTCGTACATAGCAGCGGTGTAGTGTGCGCCCCTAAAAGCTTAAGGGCCTTAGGCCCTTATTCATAAATGCTTCATACTGCTTTGAGAAATAAGAATAATGAAATAAGTGAATGAATGTTAGAAGAGGGAAGAAGAAGCATTCACAAAACAGCTGGTTTGCTATAAAAATGCATTATTGATGGCAGGCTAAAACAGGAACAAAAAATAAAATTAGGAAAACGAAGATTTGGACGGTGGAAAATGAGAAAATGGCTGCTTTTTTTTCCTGCTGAACTGAAGAAGACGGTCAAGTGGCTATTTATTTATTTAATTTAGTCTATGGAATACAATGTTCCTTACATACAAACTTAAAACTAAAAATAAATTAAATCTAATGTATTAATAAACTTAGTTAAAGATTCACTAAAATCGAGATTATTAGAGATCCTATTGAATTCAATTAGTGCGCGAGTAATTGGTTCATTAATGGCATAATTACTTCTATGAATAGGAATGAAAAAGTAATTGTTGTTACGCAAAGATCTGGGTGGAACATTGAAATTCAAACATTCAAGTAAGACACCACAGTCAATAAAGCCAGAGATTAACTTATAAAGAAATATTTGTGATAAAAAAGACCTTCTGTTCATAAGTGTTTGCAAATGTATTAATCGGCATTTGTCTACATAAGAAGGGAGTGGCTGAGTAAAATCAATCGACCGAAGAGCAAAATTTATAAATTTTTTCTGAATTCCTACAAGTCTGGTGCAATGATTATTGTATAAAGGATTCCAAATAATAGCAGCATATTCCAATTTAGCTCTAACTAGGGACGTATAAATCAATTTGGCAGTATAAGGATCAGTAAATTGCTTACAGTTTCTCTTTATGAAGGCCAATAATGAATAACACTTAGGGACAATTGCATTAACATGATTTACAAAAGAAAATTTGAAATCAAAGACAACACCCAAATCTTTAATTTCATCAACTCGTTTTAAGCTATGGCCATGTAAGGAATAGTCATATAAAACAGGATTTCTGCACTTGAAAAAGGAAACATTATAACACTTAGACAAATTGATTTCTAAAAGATTCTCCGAACACCAATTAGCAGCACTGCGTATATCGTCCTGAAGACGGAATACATCTACTACTGAATTAATGCGAATTAAATCTTTAAGTCATCCGCATATAATAAGATGTGAGAACATTTTATACATAGGTGAATATCATTTATGAACAAAACAAAAAACAGTGGACCCAATATACTACCTTGAGGTATACCTGAGGTAGACGTGTAAATGTATGAATTAACATGGTCAACAGATACATAATAACTTCTACTAAACAAATAAGATTTAATCCAATTAAGGAAACTAGAGTGAAAACCCAATAACGAGACCTTATAAATAAGCAATCTAAGGGAAACTTTGTCGAAAGCTTTTGACAAGTCCATATATATAGTATCCACCTGACAACCAAGTTCAAAACTACGAACACAATATTGTGAAAAACAGCTAAATTAGTTATAGTTGAACGTCCACGAACGAAACCGTGCTGAAAAGGGGAAATTAAAGACTTCACAGAAAAATATAACTTCTCAAAAACAATATGCTCAAATATCTTGCTAATATTACACAATTTAGATATAGGTCTATAATTGGAAATATTATCTTTTGCTCCAGATTTATGAATCGGAGTAACAGATGCTAATTTCCAATTATCAAGAAATATTCCTTGCCTCAAAGACATATTAAACAATATCTGCAATGGAAATGCTACTGATAAACTGCATTTTTTAAGAAAAAACCACAGAAACCGTCACAATCAACAGAAAAAGATGGATTTAATTTGGACAACCCAAAAGTAATGTCATCTAAAGACAACTCCAGTGAACCAAAATCAATAACAGAATTGGAATAACTCACATCATTGACAAAGTTAGAGTCAGGGGAAAAATTTGCACTAAAAAAAGTCAGCAAACAGATTAACAGATTCAGCAGTGGAATTTGAATAATTATCATTTAGAAACATCCTAGAAGGATAAATAGAGCTATATCGTTTTGAATTGACAAACTGCCAAAAAGACTTAGGGTCGCTTTTTATGTTATTTTCAAAATTAAGTATATACTGCTTATATAAAAACTTGTTTAAGAAATTAAATTCTCTTAGATAATGCTCATACATATACTTATTATAAGAAGAGTTGGTACACGCTGAAAAAAATCGCTTCTGTAGTATATTGTCTCAAACATATTCAGCTTGAAATATACATATGTTTAGGGTACACTCCAAATATATAATATTTGACACACACAAATAGTATATGTTTGGGAGGATGTTGTTTTAAACGAAAATATGTTTCCATTGTAATATTTCTTTACCTGGAATTAATATTTTATTAAATATTATATTTAACTATTTTGGCAACGTATCAATGCCTTATTTCAAAGACAAGATTTCTGTTTTTCAGAAGTTCAAAGTGCATTTTTTTATAAATTGTATATGTTTGTAAAATTCAGTTAAAATTTAAATCTTATAATCTGTCGTAACTATATTTTGCAGTGATAGATTGACAAAAAGAGATAAATTGAAATATTTATAAATTAAAAATTATTGATGTAAAACAAAAGCTAATGTTGCTAAAGACATTTTTAACTATAAAGTTTAACAAGAAATCTAGGAAAAAATAACTAAAATTCGAAAAAGTCACCAAAGTTTTAAAAATATTTTTTAAATAAAATATAGTTGGAAAACTTCTTAAACAACAACTTTGTTTGTGTGTAAACACACATTTTATTTGTGAAAGTCAGTTTGCAAATATATTATGTTCTAATATATTAATATATGCGTTCCAAACAAAACTTCTTGATTTTTAAATAAAATTTATTTCTTAACAAATATATAATATTTAAAAAATTCGTTTCCAAATATATTTTCTTTCAATTCAAACATATCAAAAATCCCGATTTTCCCCCGTGTAACCTTAAACAATTTATAAAATTTATTTCGCAAATTCTTAAGTTTCTTTAAACCTTTGGTATACCAAGGTAATTTATGCACCCTGGGTTTTAAAATAGGCGTATTACGAGAAATTTGTTCATTCATAAAATCAGTGAACTTGGCGTAACATTCAATCAAATTACAATTATTAAACATTTGAGCCCAATCATTATCTCCAATAGATTTATTAATACTATCAAAGTTACATTCGTTAAAGTTAAAGCGCTTTGTGTAATCTCTTATTTCCGAAAACACGTAAAACTCAACATAGATTTCTAAAGGTATGTGATGCATATCTGAATTACAAAATGGATTAAGACACTCATTTATAGTATACTTAAGATCACGACTAATAAAAACAAGATCCTAAATCCTGTTCAATCGATTATAAAATCTATTGACGTGTAACATATTCATGCCATAAAACCCGTCAATAACATCTATTTCGAAAGGCTTATTAACATTGGTTGGGCTAATTACATCGGAATCAGGAAAATACGACCAAATAACTCTACTAAGGTTAAAGTCACCAAAAACTACAAACTCAAAATTGATATGACTAGAATGTAAATCAAGAATATTTTGCATATGTGCATTATATAACATATCATTACTGTTACGAGGGATGTAAGATACAGCGATAAATATTTTACCATGCACACCATCAATCGAAATACAGACTTGGTCCAATAAAGTATCAAGGTTAGACAGGTCACACAGGTAAGACTTGTATTGTATCTTCACCGCAATAAGCACTCCTCCACCTTTCACACAATTAAGTACAGAATAATCTCTGTCTTTACGATAAGTTTGAAACACCTTCGCATCAAATAACTCCTCATCAGAAAAATCACCATTTAGCCAAGTTTCCACCAAAACAATTACGTCAAAATCAGATTGAAGGGAAGCATTATAAATTTCATTTATCTTCGTCCTCATTCCACCCATATTTTGATAATACATTTTTAATTTGGAAAACTCATTAGCCTTAATCACATTTTTTCTCCAACCTGTTCTGCTTCTGAAAAAAATCAAAAGGGCGTACTTGAACTTCCGCTGGCCATACAGACGGTTTAAAAAGCTCATTGTAGAAGCCTGGAGATATGCCTAACTTGAATGATACTCTCTTCATTGCACTCAAATCAGCATCTTTCTTCACAAGCTTGTAACACTCCATATTAGATTTGGCCACATTAGTATGTTTTCCACATATTCCAATATCTTGTCTACCGTGACATTAGGTTTAAACGACGATATATGCACCCATTTTCTATTTGTAGCGACTTCCAATTCACTATTGGAATTATCACCAAAAACAACGCGCTTATGCCTCCTTTTAGGTTTAACCTTAACCCAGTTCGAATTTTTTGCTGGGATATCATTAGCAGCATTAACAGCAGAAGTGGAAACAGCAGTGTGAGAAATGGCACCAGTGGTAGCCACATTTTCAGCAGTAACAAGCACAAGCTTAAGGCCGGGTTAGGCATACGTAACCGTAATTTATCTTTACCGTTGCCGTAACGTTGCCCGTTTGAGCGATTAGCCAACGTTGAGATAACGAGTCATATGGTCTGACAACAACAACACATAAGTAAACAAAAAAGCCGCGATTTCTTTTTGTTTAGGTTTATTAAAAATTAAGTGAAAAAGATTGTTTATAAATTTGTGTGTTTTTAAATCTGTGCAGAATTTACAATTAAAGTAAATCAAGAAAATATCGTCCTATAAACAATGACTGAGTTAACTACGCCAAAGCAACGGATTAGACCGGCAGAGATATAACAATAACAATACTGTATGTCAAATATTGCTTTATCCTATGATTCCAAGTTGGGAAATATTAACATTCTATTCTTTAAAATTGTAGATATTTGGGTCACGGTTGTTCCATACAATCGATTGCATGGAGTCACAGGCTGGGGAAAACAACAATGCGAAATATTGTTTTAGAATACAGTGAAGTTTTGTGGCGCTTGCTTTCTCCGATTTAATTAAGTGAACCAACTACACAGCAGTACAAACACATTGCCAATGATTTTCAACGAATGTGGGATATGCCGAATTGTGTGGGAATCTGCGATGCTAACTATACATTCATATCAGTTAATGTTGGAAGTTATGGCAGCCAACACGATGGGGGTATGTCCATTAAACTTCTATTTAATTGTAATCTATTTTAATACAAACAATTTCCATTTCTTAATTTAAATTAAATACAGCTATATTCCAGTACTCTCCGTTTGGCCAATCAGTTATTTTAGGTACAGTACCTGTACCTCCTAGTAAACCATTATCGTCAGCATCCTCTGAAGCCTTTCCTCATTTTTTTTATTGGCGATGCGGCGTTTCCCCTGAGGAATATCCTTGGTCTAAGTCAACAACTATAGACGAGCTCAGAGACAACACCCAACGCGAAATTGCCAACGTTCCGGTCGAAATGTCGCTGTTGACGGGCTCGTGGTAGTCATATGACCGAAATTGAATTGCATTCTTAAAATGTAACATTTTCACTACACCTGGAATAAATTTGAACTCAATATCTTAAATATTCTGTGTTTTATTAATACTTTTACTTATGTCTATTTCCATTGAAGAGGGACTCAGCCAAATCCAATCCAATCTCTATCTATAAATAAGTCCACATTTGTAGAGACGCTTATATTGCTGTCAAATTCACCCACAATGAAGAAGATTGGCGCAATGATTGTCTCGTACTGTCGCCAAAGGAATGCTGAAGCAGATTATAAATTTAATTTTTAATGGAATCAGCCGCGATCTTCATAAAACTCACCTGTGACGCCCAGCTCCTTGCCAATTTGCTTCCAAGCTTCTCGCTTTTTTTCAGATATCCTATATGCTGGGTTATATTTATTGTATAAATGCTCGTGCAACTGCAGCAATGAATCAAATCTTCGTCTTTCATGTTTATTTGCATTTTTAAACAACAAATAATTAATCAATTATTTTCGTTGCTTTTCTCGGTGAACATACAATTGTAATTGTAAACAACATGTAGTATCAGCTGTTGTCAAATTGTACGTAAACGGAACGTCCAATTCTAATTTCAACAGATTCAGCCGTCCGTTTACGTTTCGTTTCCGTTGGCTAATCGTTTACACCGACTTCCATATGACAGATTGAATCAGCTGATTCGTTACGCTACGGGGGCGTTACGGTTAAGTTTGCCTAACTGGGCCTTTATTATGAGCAGGAATATTAGCAGCAGCAGCAATGGTAGCAGAATTACCAGCAGTAGGGGGAAAATCGGCAGCGACAGCACTGTGAGTATGAGTACTCGTCTGCGGGATACAAACATCACCAAGGTGATGATTTGAACTCGGCAAAACACTCAACCTCTCATTATCGTGCTCAGCAGTTACAACAATAGCACTGGTAGTGGACGTCTCATTAGACGCAACATCGTGGACAACAGCATTATGATTACCAAGAGAGTTATTCGAAGAAGAAGAATGCGAAGGTGAATGACCGACGCGGTGCTCCACAGCATTAGACGAAGAGATGGCCTTGGAAGGAACTTCTTTAAGCAGCGCAGCTCCCAAATTGTTGTTGTTGGTAAACCGAAGAAACTGCGTTTTTAACTCTCTGATTTCATTAGAGAGCATTGAAACAGAGGCAACTAATTCTCTCGAAACGTTAGCACAGTCATTACAATTGTAAACAATATTCACAGATGACTTCAATAGTTTATAGTCGTTTTCATTTTCAACTCCCGCACACAGTCTATGGAATTTTGAGCAGCAAATTTTATATCTAATGAAAATGTTACTGGTGAGAACTTTAAAGCACTTAGAACAAACTGACTTCGATTGCGACGACATTACTATACGTCTTGTTTGTACGAAGGCAGCAAATCTCCAACGATACTTACAGTGTTGTTTACCAACAAAAGTTTAAGACGCCGATTGTTTTTATTGACTTTGATATCTTTATTAAACTCAACAAATAAAACTTAATCTAAACAAATTATGCACAAGTAAACAAAGATTAAATAAACACACATACATACATATTTTCAACATCACGGTACAACAACACGAAAGAGCCACCGCTGACCAGTGCAACGTTGGAGTTGCATCACCAAGCCTGGGATGCCTGGTATTCCAAGTGTTCACCATCAACATACTGTGACTTTGGACGACCAGACGGACAGGACTAAATAAAGAAACAAATACAAATAAAAAGTGATTAATGCCGGTGATATCACAAGGACAAAATCGTGTACTCACCCATAAAAATCAGACACTTTGTGCAGTGAAAGGTGCGCGGGTAGGTTTCTCAGGTGTTAGCTCTGGCCTAGGGACATTCCGCTTTTACTAGAGGTTTTGTTTGACTCATTTCACACGGTTTCGTCAGAGCTAGATAGGAGAAATAATCATTCATATTCGTTCGTAACTGATAGATTTTGTTTTGGCACATCTGTCTAATTTAAGGTCTGTAGTAATGACTACATAAACAAAGCATGAAGATTTGAGAACATCAGAAATTTGAATGCAGTAAATATAAGAAAATAATTGAAAGTAATAAATAAGACAGTGGCGGCGCACAGTGGGGTATTGGACCCCTAAAACGGAGATTAATTCAAGGAAGCCCCAAATGAACTTTTTGTTGAAAACCTTATTTATAGCCAAACCAAGAAAAAAAATTCTTCATTCATATTTATAAACAATTTCTTGGATTTAATGGTTGTATCATCTGAAAAAAGTAGACATTGTTATATCTATTTTTAAAAACCATATCAAATATAGGAATCTGATTTTCCATTAAAGTGTTATTTAGTTTAGTCACTGTCGTCGGAGTTGCAAGCCTCTAGTTCCTCAATATGTCCATCTCCAGTTTCATCATCACTATCATCAGATCGAACAGCACTTACTGAAATAGTTGGCGGAATAAGCAATTCTACTACCGATTTTGTTAGGGCTTGAAATTTTTTTTCATAATTTAATTTTGCTGCTAATGATCGGATCGGAGCTCAGTAGAAACCTGTTTAAAATGTCTTTATTTGATTTCTCACGGCTACATTTACGTGAAAAGTGCTCCCTATAGCATTTAAAGTCCTTGTTTCTAGCTTCTTGGGCTTCCTCTGAAAGTTGTCCGATTGGTAGAAGTGCGTGAGATACAATTTCAGGGCCATGCATAAAAAAGCCTTAGCATTTTTAATAATACTGTAAAGAATACGCCGAGAAATGAATCTTTTTGAGTTTATTCCTAAAATATAAGGACAGTGATATTTCTTGCATCAATTACCAAATTAACGAGGAGGAACAACACATTCTATATATTAACACTTAACAAAAATATAAAGCACGTCATTGTCGTTGTTATTGTTCTAAATAAATATACCACCACGACCACTCACATCGAATTGTATTCAAATTAAATAGATGTAATAGTTAAGTAACACTACACACTTATTTTACATATATTATCTGTTATTTAAATTAAGTTATACAAAATTGGCTAAGAACACGAGCGCGAAGTCAAAATAAACGTACCCTTTAAATAAACCAAACAACACAATGAACAGAACACACATATTATTTTTGTGTAGAGTGCGTTCTAATATTGCAATATACAAACATAAATAACAATAACAACAATATATGATGATGATAACGAAAGAGAAAACAAAACAAAAACTACTGCCACGGTTCTTCTCCCACTTTGGACGACATGAGTTTTTTTTTTTAAAATTTGTTAAAAATCGAATTGGCGCAAAAACGCGCAAGATGTTTTTGTTTATTATATTAGTTCAGTTCCTAAGCTTTGAAAATATATAAATTTCAGAACACGAAGTTGTCCGGAACATTTTAAAACTCCATACTTCTCAAGAATGGCTAAAATTTAGACCTTTTTTCCATAAATGATTAAAAATATTTGTACAGGGTAAATGTCGACTTGTAGCTGATTTTTTTGTTCGAAATTACCTGAAGTTGAAGGATCCATAATAATATTTGGCTTTTGAATGGCAAAAATAGAAAAACTTGCACTTGAAAATATAAAAAATTCACTTTCTGCAAAAACGCGGAAAAATCGAAAAATATGACGAACTTTGAGACAACACAAAAATTGAATCAAGCAACATATGTTATCGATTCTTTTCGCTAATGATGGAGAATTTTGTCTACAATAATCGAGTATAAAACATTAATCGGATATCTCAATTTTCATTTTTCAATTAATCTCCGTTTTGGTGGTCAAATACCCCAACGTGCGGCGGTAACATCACCCCTCGTAAGCGAATTAGGTCTCCATGAGCTTGCTGTTATCCTTCTTTATACCGCCGTCTAACACAGCAACCTTAGCTACGGGCCTCTCGTACGTACTGGAACTCGTTCTGACTTGACCATCTTTAGCGGGCAACACTGTGGTGACAATAACATTGGGCCAACTATTGCGGGGAAGTGTGTCGTCAACTGTGACGACTATATCGCCAATTGATGGTGGTTGTGCCTTAACGAACCACTTACTTCCATGTTCACGCACCCATCTTCCCCAGAAATGATTTGCAAATTTCTGCGTTTGGTGCCGTCGTAGTCGAACTCAACTATAGGTTTTTGCCCGGCTGTAGAACCAAGCAATGAATGATTTGCTGTTAGGGCACCGTCGTCACCTGAGTCTAGGGTCACAAATGTCAATGGACGAGAGTTGATCATGAATTCAATTTCATATAGGGAACGTCTTACATCTCGTTGTTGAAATTTGAGGCTGGACACATTGAGGATTGATTTAACCGACCGAATTAAACACTCCCGTGCGCCGCTCATATGCGGGGCTGCCGGAGGGTTAAATCGACACTTTATTTCATCGTAGTTGGAGAATGCTTTCTTTAGGTCGATATTTTGTTTCTCTTCACGTAGAATTTTCTCTACTGATTTAAAATTAGTCCCGTTATCGGTGTATACTTCGATGTAACTGTTCAGATCGATGTAACTGTATAAACTTGCTGGTATTATCAATTGACTTCTCATTTTTAAGGCACCAAATTTCTTCCGAAAACTCGCTTAATTGCGCATTTCCAAATAAAATATTTCTTGCTTTCTGGACACATTCATATTCTGTCTCAACTGGTATTTTACTGCTACGGAACACGGACTTTATTTTTTCTACGTAAAACAGAAACTGCGACAGCGCTCTATAATGTCGTCTCCAGCATGAAAAATACTCAATATTCATAGTGAAGTTATTTGATTTCGTTATATGTAAAAGATGATGACGTACCTCTTCTTTGCTGTTGCCTCCTAAATCTGGACATTTCGGCCAATCACTTTTGCGGAGTTTGTGAAACTCTGCACCACTGAATCACATTTCGTCGTTGGATGTACAGACCTTCGTATGAGATATCAGCTGGGTTGGGTGGACCCAATTCCACTGAGTCACATTGGTTAATTCTAAAATCTCGCTAACTCTGTACATCATGAACGCCTTAAAGTTTTTTCGGATCCATGGACAACCATTTCAACACCGTTTTAGAGTGGGACCAGTAACAACTTTCTGAACAGTGTAGACGTGTCACATTTTTAATTTTCGTGGCCAGACGTGTTCCAATTAACGCCGCTTGGAGTTCCAATCTAGGGATTGACACAAGTTTCAGTGTGGTGACCTCGGACATGGCTGCTACGATACTGACGTCGACCTCATCATTGCGTTGAATGCGGAAATAGCATACGAGTACATCAGCGTATCTATTGTTATCAGCGTCGACGAACGTATGAAGCTGCACATCAAATGTAAATTTCAGTAAGGAAAATTAACACCGTGGGATCTTGATGGAAGATATTATTTCCAGATTTGACAGCCAATAGGACCACATTAGATTCAATTCTTCATTTAGTTCGTCGTCTCACTTTATGGCTGAACGCCACATGTCTTGAAGTAGAATGAAGTGGATCGAAGATTGTAGAATTATACTGAAACACGTCATTATTTGACTCCCTATACATACCGAGAATTTTTTTGAAAGAATTGCTCCAAAACTTTTTTCCGTTACACCTCCTTGTCGTACAACTTTCGAGTTTGAAGACCAGTTTCTCATATGGAAACCGCCCGCAGCATGAATCATTTTAACCTGAGAAGCCAACTCCAATGTTTTTTTTTCCGTCTGCACACTGTTGGAAAAATTGTCCATGTAGTGGTAAGACTTCGGAGCGTTGATAGCTCGAGGATACAAATTGCGAAATTCGTCCGCATTTTTATTGCGGACAAAATGAGCTATACAGGGGGCGCAGTTAATACCATATGTTAGGGCCTTCATCACAAATACACTCGGCTTGGTTACCTCATCATTTTCGAGCCACAAAAATCGTTGAGCATGCATATCTTCGTCTCTGTTGTTGATGCGGTGAAACATTTCAGCGATGTTATTCTGAAGAATTTCTATGGTCTTTTGATTTTCCGATGACAAAATATTTTTCTCTTGGGCCACTTCCAGGGCGAAATACTCCTTTACTTCGTTATGTAAACTTTTATATCGATTTTTACAAAGACACGAAGCACTTCTTCTGAAATCGGAGCCACTGCCTTGAATGGTCCATCCCAGACGAGTTTTTGTTGCAATCAGTTGATTGTGTCCACATTCTCGAATTTTCGTAGGGACACCCTCCAGTTGTTGACACCAATTAAAATCATCGGTTTGGCATTGTCATAAATTTCAATGGGCAACTCTTTTAAATATAAATTTTCCTTGACGATGTCCTCTAAGTTTAGAGACTGTCTGGGCAGACCAAGATTATTTACCGTATGCACGTTGTGAAGTGTAAAACGCGATTCACTTTGTGTTGTAGAAACTCCCAAATTTATTTTTACCGATTCGTCTTCACATCTTGTTGTATTACCGTTTCCAGCGTAACTCAAGAGCTCCTTTTTTCCTTTTAGGTCAAGCTTGTTGAAAAACTCCTGATCCATTAGGGTCACTGAAGATCCTTCATCCAGAAGGGCAAACGTTTTAATTGAACCACCGTTGAAGAAAACGCGAATTGGTAAAATCCTGAAACACGGTCTTTTTTTGTCACTGTCATGCGCATTTACACTTCCTCCACGATCTTGTGTGGATACATTACTCGTACTAGGGCTAACCGTAGTGGCATATTTATGTAATAATGGGTGATGTTTTTCTGCACATCCACTAATTCCGCACTGCTTATTCGAGAAACACTTTCGACGATGTAAATTCAAGCACTGGCTACACAATTTGTTTTCCTTTACCACATTCCACTTGGCGTCCACGTTTTGAACCACGTTTTGTCCATCACAGCACGAGAAACTCCAGCTTACCTTGGCTATGTTGCTGTCCACCTTAACACACTCGAAATGGAACCACTTGTCACCAGAGAATGAAGCCGAGCCGAGAAAATTATAGATCGGCGGCGACGGCTAAGCCGACCTAAAATTGGCATACGGCGGCTCTATAATAGACATTTTAACATTTAAAATAATAGTTGAACAGCCATGCCACTAGGCGACTCTATGATATACTCTATTTTCAAAGTATGCTAAAGCTATGTATAGACGATTGTCAGATCGGACAACTTTATCAACCCTGTGAAAGTGCCGCAAATGTACGGACAATGACATATTGTTAGGCAAAGGTGAAGACGATTGCAATAAACCCTTACAATTTCATATATTTAAAATATATTTTGTAAATATTTATATGCAGGATTGCCAATAAAAATATTTTATAGACAGTGTATGTTTATGTTTTTCTGACAATGGCGCCATTTTTCCGCCGTTCGTCTATACATAGCTTAAGTCGAAACAGGTTGTTCTAGGAGAGACGAATCGACGTTTTAGTGAAATTTTAAATTTGTGTGGAATTACCTTGTGGTTTAAATAGAATGACCTCTACTGTTTTGAGCTTAACTTGATTGATTCTTTGGAATGGAGGTATTAATTTATATATTATACTATTCTTTAATACTCCACTGATTTTTTTCCGAAAATATGTTTATCTCTATATGTACATAATCTAATAATAAATAAAAAAATCTTATTGTTTCCTTTAAAAAATAATTTTTCTATTACTGTCAATATTATGATTTTTAAGACTTGTTAAGCTCCCGCTTGTGACAATAAACGAATCAAAACGAAAATCACTCACTTCCATATCGTCCACCCAATAAATGAATAGTGTATAATTTATTTGTCGTTTCGAGAAAATCATATTTGAAGTTTTTGTAAAATTGAAACTCGATACTATTATTTATTACCGAACAATTTCAAACACCCAATAACCCAAATTGTGGAAGTAGAATTTCACCTGATATAGAACCAATTGCGTAGATTCTTAGAATGCATTAAAAAACAATAGTGAATAAGCGTACACATTATGCTTCTATTAAGGGGACGATATATCTGCTAAATAGCTATTTGCCTATCAAAAATGTAAATTGTATCTCTCCATATTTTAAAGTTTTTCTTTGGAACGGCGGCTGTGTTTCAGCCGATTTTAGCCGCAAAGATCGGTGGCGGCTTGGGCTGGTGAAAAAAAGGTCGGCGGCGGCTAAAATCGGCGGCTCGGCTCAGCGGCTTCATACTCTGCTTGTCACACGAATCACATTGCACCATACGTTCGGTGTCTTTTAAATCGCACATGTTGCAATTAAAATCTGTTTCCGAAACCACTCGTACAGATTTTAATTTATTTTTTACGGCTATTTGGTTTGATTTCCTTCTTTTTAACCGCGGTACTCTTGGTTTATTTAAACCACTCTTTAGTTTTAACTTTGAACCACTTTACTTTGAAACACTGATAGCAAGTTTTGTTGTTGGTTTCTTTTTTAAACACAACGTTAAAATAATTCACTTAAACCACGATAAAACGTCACTACTTTCTTTTGTAAATTGTCTTTAAGAACGTTGAGTTTGACCCAAGGCAAACTTTTATAGCTGCCTTTATAATATAGGTTAAGTTAGGTTAGGGACGCGAGGCACGCAACCATTGCTGGCGTGCACTACTTCACTCGGAGACCATTTGGCCATTGTGTTCGTCCTGAGAAGAGTAAAAGGAGAGGTCGAAGAAGATGATGAGTATAGATAAGAGAGAGAAGAGAGATGGGTTCTTAGGAGAGTCTTTATAATATTAAAAACACTTGTTTTAATTAAGAACAATTTAGCATTTTTTGCTTTTTAATAATAATACCTTCGTTATTTTTTTTTATTTATTTAAATAATTTTTTGTGGGTCATTGCTCCCACATACTAGCACAGCATTTTCTGAGAATTTAAGAAAGAACTACCCATATACGTACGAAATTTTAAGTCATTCGGTCACTCCTTTCCAAAGTTATCGTTAGAACCATTCACTCGAACTGACAGACGGACGGACATTAATTAAATAAACTTATTTGTTTTAACACATGGAGACTAATGCCGAAATTTTTACATTTTTTGCGAAAATATGTGGGTAATTTTGAAAAATATAACAAAAAAAATTAAGATATTTTGAGTCCGTTATACACAAAAATTTTTAACTTAATTTAACATTCTTAGAGAGGATGTTAAAATCTTTCAAATGGTACTTATATCATTCAAATCTGATATTCCGCTCAAAAGTTAAGTCAACTTCAAAATAGCTAAATTTGTAAAAAAAAATTTGTAGATAACCAACTTTGGTACCCTATCAAATCTAAACCCCTATGAAATTGGTCAAACGTTAAAAAGCCATAATTCCTCATTGTCGTGTAGTATACGCATGCAAAATTGCATCCAAATATATAAATATTCAGATTGGGTCGGTTTCATTTGGAATTACCCCATACTTTTCATATATTTAGGAAATTTTTTTGATGCTTTTTCAAATCACCCATTTTTCATTTTTGTGACATTCATATATGGCAAACAAATTTTGCATATTTGTTGGCATATTTTTCATATTTTTTGCATATAAATTTTGCATATTTTTCAATTTTTTTTGATGCTTTTTCAAATCACCCATTTTTAATTTTTGTGACATTCATATATCGCAAAAAAAATTTCCATATTTGTTGGCATATTTTTCATATTTTTTGCATATTTTGTGCATATATTTTGCACAATTTTGATATGCACTCAAATTTTTTAAATTTGAGTGATGAAACGTCTAAATGCAAATTTTAGTTCAACACTGATAGAAAAACCGTTCGTCACGTACTGGTGACGAAAAGTTTCGTACATGCAATGTTGTTTTTGTACGTCAATAGAACGAACACGATCATCAAGTCATGTTTTTGGTGATTTCGAAATTCGTCGAGAGAACGATGAGGTTTCATTCCCACGACGAAAAGATTTATTTGGCCATTTTGATGAAAATATGATCAAACGAAGCAATCAAATGATAGTTTCTGCTTAAATATACTGTTCTATATGCGTAGTTAAATAATTTGTTGTAAAAGATCAATTTAAAAAATATAATAATAATGGCGAACACCGTTCGTTAATAAAATTATCCATTCATCAGGAGAACGATCGACTTATTCGCCCTTTACGGCAACGTAAACTCCTACAGCAAAACAAAGTAAGACATCCGACGTTGTTATGTTCGTCCACGTGTGTGTTCCACGCAGCACCGATTGGTTCAAACAAACCGCACTGGCACGGCGTAACTGATGTTTGTTTAACAAAACATCAAACACATGCATACTCGTACATGCAGCTCGACAAGCTGTATAAGTGTGAAACATTTGTGCTAGTGGTCTATT
This sequence comes from Eudasyphora cyanicolor, assembly GCA_963930755.1. Lineage (NCBI taxonomy): Eukaryota > Metazoa > Arthropoda > Insecta > Diptera > Muscidae > Eudasyphora > Eudasyphora cyanicolor. The sequence continues at coordinate 114,049,187 of OZ005735.1, read as the reverse complement.
GGCAAATACATTACTTGATGTGATTATTTTTTATTTAAAATAGCAGAAGTAATGAATACTTCTCGTTTGTTTGATTTCAGCCTTACCTGATAAGAACTGCGTCTCGAAACGAATATTCACAACTGAACCTAGCAATGCAGTCAAATAATTTTATTTTCCATACCATTTTAAATGGTTTAAAACTAGAAGAACATTTATTGGAATTTTTAAAATTTAAACAGTCGTGGGCATGAATTCGTCGTGGTGATGAATGGGATTCGTCGTGATAATGAATGGGATTCGTCGTGGTTACGAATGGAATTCGTCGTGATGATGGATGGGATTCGTCGTGGTGACGAATGGAATTCGTCGTGGTGATGAATGGAGTTCATCATGGTGATGAGTAGAGTTCGTCGTGGTGATGAATGCTATTCGTCGTGATGATGAATGGGGTTCGTCATGATGATGAATGGGGTTCGTCGTGGTGATGAATGGATCATCCTGAGGACGAAAGTTTTTGGAAACAGAAATTCGTCATGGTGATGAATGGATCATCCTGAGGACGAAAGTTTTGGGAAACAGAAATTCGTCAAGGTGACGAACAAATTCATCAAGAGGATTATTCCGTACGTTAGCTGACTTTTGACGAAAAAATAATCGTGATGATGTACAAATTCGTCGTCATGACGAAGCCTTTTCTATAAGGGAAATCAGATGAAAATTTAAAGATATGCAAAAATCCGAGGTCTAAACATTATGGAAAAAAAATAAATTTCTAAATTTTATAAAATCGTTGAAGGAGCATCCAAAAAATCTACATCTGCAGATATATCGTCGCTTGGATGACCAACTGCAGTAACTGACATTTTCAAAATTGTTCAGGAGAGCAGTTTTTCTATTTTTGAGACAATGTTCCTTCTTCCCCACGGCGTAATATTTATTATATTTCCAGTTTGCTTTTCTCATTGTGTACTTAACTCCATCTTTTTCAATATTATTAACAAAAAATAAAAAAATGTTATTATAATGCATGTTTTTCATAAACAATGCAGATACGTCACTTTGTGGGAAAAAAAAAATTATACTTAATGTCAGTTACGACTGATCACCGCCCAGCCCAAACGGCTAAATCTAGAGTCATGAAATTCGGTAGGATGGTAGTCCTTGCTATATAGACGTGCAATATGGAAGGGTTTTTCGAAATTTTGGGCGAAAAATTAAATTTGTGAAGTGGGTCAAAAATGTGTTAAATATAGCACAGTGGGGCAAAAAGGGTTAAATATGGTACCGTAGTGCAAAAATGGTAAAATATGGTACGATATGGCAAAAAGGGTTAAATATGGTAGAGTAGGGCTAAGGGTGCGAGTACCACCCCCACGCCACAATCTTCCACAATTCCACATATAGTATTAGTTTCTTATTCGCAATCATCTTGAGAAAAATAACCCAAGTTTCGACGTCCCTTTTGGCATCTCCCAAACAAATGGATCATTTTACAGAAAAAGTTTACGGCTGATGATTCCAGTTCATATAAATACTTGACGTTTTATGAAGTGTAATACTTTTATAGTTCCCATGGTATATTAAAAAATAGGCGTTATTGTTATTACATTGTTTTCAAATGGGCACTCTATTCGTTAGGATATTAAAATGCCATTCCAAGAGACGGAAGCCATCTCTCAATCGAAAATACATCACGTTTTCGTTATATATTTATAATCGGAATATAATTAATTATGCTTTTATATTCATTCTGATAATTTATTTTTTAATCATTAGTATACGGAATCTATACATATATATATAAATGGATGTGTTTGTTGTTACGTATGGACTCCAAAATGGCTGGACTGATATTGATGAAGATTTCAGGAAATCTTCAGATTGTCCTAGCAGGTGACATAGGCTATATTAGTTATTGATTGAGGAGGCGTGGCCCCGCCCAAATAAGCCAATTTGGAGTTATTATTTTCTTAGTAATTCCTACCTACGAATGGATTATCGAGATTCCTACTGTCGTTATCTGATGATTGGGACTGGACCGTGATCCCGTTTCGACCGAAATCGGTCCAAAACGAGTGGGCTGGGTTCAGCAAGTCCTCCATAACTTTTGCAAAATGAACAAACATTTCGGGAAAACAAAATATTAAGTGACAAATTGCACTTACGTCTCTTGGTGAAAAATTTTTTTGGCATTGTCAGATAAGTCTAAAATCATTTATTTTTAATATACATATATATGCACAAAATTTATACACACGTTGTACTTTGACTAGACAAATCGAATGGTGGCCTTAACTTAATTTCTGAAAAATGGTCAAATCGCACTACAGTAGTAACTCCACGAGGCAAAATCGCCTTTTTTTTATATAAAAAACATAATTTTGATCACTTTGCGCACAAAACGCATCTATACAAATGTGTATATAAATGGGGACTTACATGGTACTTTTTTTTAAGTAACTTATCGGCTTATTCTCTTTTGAAAAAGTATTTACGTTCACACGCGTACTTTTTTTTCAATACTTAACTTATTTTCATTTGTTTTGTTTCGGCTTTTCCTGTGTGAATTGTTGTTGTTTCCAAGTGCGAACGAAAAACACAAAACGATGAGTACGATAAGTACGAGTACGGCATACTTTTTTTCCCCCCGTTTCCGACTGCCTCTCTCGCCCACAAAACGCCGATAAGTATGCTTAATACTTAAAAAAAAAGTATCATGTAAATGCAGACTTACTCCACGAAACACAAATAACTTGAGGTTATGTATCTCTAAAATACCACACACATAAACACGAAATAACATCGACAAAGACAAAACAATTATAAGCTATGTTATAATCATTATAATCTACATACTTTGAGCTTGATTTTCCATATTTCACAGATTAAATAAAATTTTAGTTTTTATACCCTCACTTTAGAGTGACGAGGGTATATATCATTTGCTACGAAAAAAAGTGTAACACATCGAAGGAGTGATCTAAGACCCTAAGTATGTTCGGCGGATATTCGTTTTGGGTCATTTTAAGTCGAATGAGCAATGTCCGTCCGTCTGTCTGTCTATCTGTCTGTCTGTGTGTCTCTCTGTCTGCTGGCTGGTGCGCACGATAACTCTCGAAAGGAGTAACCGATTGACTTCAAATTTGGTACGTGGTAATATTTTTTTCTATCTCCGGCTAAGTTCGAAGATGGGTCATATTGGTCCACTCCTTCTAGTACCTCCCCTACAAAGTGTTAAAATGTTGTGAAATATTGAATCTTTAATAACTGCTATACTACTTATTCGAATCTTCTGAAATTCCACACATAGCATTAGTTTATTAGTCGCTATCAACTCGAGAAAAATGGGCCATGTTGCTACGCCCCTTTTGGTACCTCCCACACAAATGCACCATTTTGCACCAAAAGTTAACAGCTTATAACATTAATAATTAATAACATAAGTAATGCTTTCATAGTGCCTACAGTCCAGTGAAAAATGGGTGTCATATTCACGCCCCTTTTGGTACCTCTTACACAAAGGTACCATTTTGCACCAAAAGATAACAGCTTATAACATTAATACCAGTGTATAAAAGCACTTGCAATTTTGTACAGTGTAATGCTTTTATAGTGTCTTTTGCACTGTGAAAAATGGGCGCTATTGCCACGCCCCTTTTTGTACCTCCCACACAAAGGTACCATTTTGCACAAAAAGTTAAGAGCTCACAGCATGAGTACCAATGCACGAAAATGCAACAACATTTTGCACAGTGTAACGCTTTTGAAGTCCCTATAGCCCTGTAAAAAATGGCCATTATCACCACGCCCCTTTTTGTACCTGGACAAATCATACCAAATTGAATATCTCATAAGTGCAAAAAACGCTTATAATTCGGCGCAGTGCAATGTATTTAAAGAATCTACTATTCAGAGAAAAATAGGTGTATTTGTTAAAAACATTCTGGTACCTCCCATACAACTTGACAGAATAATTCGTTTAATATTCCATATTACATTACTCACAAAGTGAGGGTATACCTTAGTCGGTTTACCCGACTGAAACTTTCTTACTTGTTCCGATTTCCAGTAGCAAAGATATTGCCAATATTTTCTCAAGAAGAAGTGTTTAAAAACACATGCTTGAACTACTAAAGGTACGTACACACGATTTGCAGATCGCAGATATATTGATATTCATAAATCTTCGCATTTGTATATTGTTACATTTGATATTTGATAAGATGTTCAACAACTTTAGATAATGCTAGTAAAATCGATATTGGTCTAAGGTCCTCTAGACCATGAACAACCTTAGATTTTGAAATGGGTACAACACGTGCCGTTTTCCAGGCCAAGGGATAAGTTGAAGTGGTTAAAATGCAGTTTATTAAATCCAAAATTAAACACGAAACAAAAGGAAAAACCAATTTAATAAAATTTACCGGAATTCCGTCTACCCAATGGACTTAGATTTCACTTTATTTAAGGCATCTACTACCTCAGATTCGTCAACACAATGGAAGGAAAATTAATTTTCAGAATCAGGGAAATTATCAAAGTAAACTTAATTATCCTCTGAAGGGTTTTGCACAAAATAAGAATTTATAATATTGACATCATTATCAATACTTAAATGATCAGTACCAGCACACCTCGAACTTCTAAGTACCCTCCACAACCCAACAGAATCAAGACCATACAAAATTTGGAAAAGTACAGTAGGTCCTCCAATTGTTTTCGCAACGATCATATAGAAATGCAGAATATGATAGATCTCGAAGAGATCGGACAAAAATAATTTCTCGAGAATCCATCCAAGAATTACATTGAATATAAACTTGTCGTTTTACAACAGGTTCATATTCGAATAGGCATTCAAATAGCAAGGAAATAGAGGAACAGTTTATATTCACATCAGTAGCATTGAAAATTACATCAGAACTGAATTCATTCAGAAACATAAATAAACCATTCCAGTCAATATTTTTGAAGTCGCGGTATTCAATATAATTCGGAAGACGATCAGGATAAAAACAAATAGCAGCAAACATAAGAGAATGGTCAGACACCGAGGGACACAGATCCTGGTCAGAATAGCTGAAAGTGACTGTATTACTATGATCATATAATTCAGCGACGAAGTAGATCGAGTTCTCAAGTCAAAATGAGTGGGTTTAGAGTTATGAAATGAACTCAAATTGAGCCTAGTACATAATGAACGATATAAATTGGACTTTGTGGAATTAAACCAATTACAATTGAAATCACCAGTAATAATTGTATTGGAGTGGGCTGACAGAATACTGCTATGGTAGTCTTCAAACGTCACTAAATCACCTCTAGGAAGATAAACAACACCGAATAAAACTTTAGTGTCACCAAGATTTAGTTCAATAAAGATAGATTCGCATCCTGTCAACGATGTTTTAAAAATATACTTATAATCAATCATGTTCGAGACATAAATCCCTAAACCGCCACCTCTTCCAGGAAAAATACGGTCGTTACGGCACAGTTTGTAGACAGGTATATCAACAACTCTATCTGGAATTTGAAAGGTCAACCAGGTCTCGGAAAGGACAAATAAGTCACATACGCCATCTCTAAGAAGGCATTTAAGTTCATCCTGTTTAAAAGCTGGTTTTAAACTTCTGCAATTTAAATGAGATACTTTTAGTTAACTCTGGTAAGAATGTAAAGCATTTATAATGTAGGAATTACTGCTGAGTATAGGACCGATGTTGTCATTAAAAGACATCAAATGTAGGCATTAGTGTTATGGCGGGGAACCAAGAAATGTTTTTGGGGCATTTTACAAAATAATATCATAACAAATCATTAACAATATTACAATCATTAACATTTCATATTAAACCAGCTAAATCAAGATAAATCAATAAAGGTGCAAAAAATGCAATGTAAAAAATATATAGAGATCAAGTCATGTAGTAACCAGACTCATCGTACGGCAACTGTAACTTTTCCACTCCTGTTTACCAAATCAGCACACCCTGCAGCATCAGTGTTAAGCAGCGCTGCCAGTTTAGGGATTTATCCCCAATTTGGGGATTTTTCTTCGCGAATGGGGATATATTTTTTGGTTTGGGGATCCGGGGATTTGGCGGGGATTGCAATTTTTTATAATTACATGTCTTTATTTATGTTAAAATTATTATTTTCTGTTAAATCTATATTTTTTTAGAAAATGCGTCCGTAAATATTGTGTCAAAAGTTACTACAAAAAGTAGCTTGACTCGCAGTGTATTAGAGTACGACTTAAATAGACAACCTGTAGTAATTGCCAATACGTATTTCTATAGATATTTATAAATCAATTGAAGCCAAATGCGGTTTATAAAATTCTTCCCAGACGACATTACGAACAATTTAAGCTAATTTTGGAGTAAAGTTTACTAGTAACAGGATTCTGCTGGTCCAACTCGATTTTAAAGAACTGGAATCGCTGATATTAACCCTTTGATGTACTTTATCAATTATTTAGTCCATTGGCAGAAATTATCAATCTTTTAATACCAAAAACGTGTACAAAACTTAGATGATGTAGATGAGATGGAAGATTTTGAATCAGATATATTTTATATTTGATAATTTGACAAAGTACACTTGGTACAAACCAAATGAATTTTAGTACAAAGTACATTGAATTGTAAAATACATCATTCACATAAGTTAAAATATTTTCTGGGGATTTTTTTGGGGATGAGAAATCTTTTTTTGGGGATTTAGGGGATAAAAAATAAAAAACCAAATGAATTTTAGTACAAAGTACATTGAATTGTAAAATACATCACTCACATAAGTTAAAATATTTTCTGGGGATTTTTTTGGGGATGAGAAATCTTTTTTTGGGGATTTAGGGGATAAAAAATAAAAATTTGGGGATTCGGCACTAAAAAAAAACTGGTAAGCCTGGTGTTAAGCTCCTTGCCGTCCGGCATCATCAGCTTATTTTTAGGCTTATCAGAATTTAACAATAGGCATGTTTTCGTTACAAGCTAGCACTTTTAGTTTAGCACTTTGCAACGAAAACAACTGACTTCCACTAACTGGCACATAAGCAATAAGTGGCGGATTTTCACTATCTGGTAGCAATGGTGTCATGAGTTTCCAAGAAATAACAGTGCGAAACAGGCAAAAAATTCGTGAAAAGTATTTATAAAACATATATTTACTATTCTATGTTCAATTGTTTACACATTTTTTTGCAAATATTAAAATAATTTCCCATTTTGTTCTTCTTCTTCCCGTTTATTCACAATAATTGATAAAATCTCTCCAAAAATAGGATGCCATATTGCTAAATATAGGGTGCCCAATTTGGCAACATCATACTCAATTAAGACATGAACACAAGCACCAAACTTCATCGGGAACTAATAGTGCTTAAAAGTGCTTAGCTCCCCATACAAATTAAGCACTTATGGTGTAACGAAAACACGCCTAATATAAACTTTAATATTATCTTGTCCTTTTGAAGTCTCCTGCATAAAGCATTTAATTTTCCAGTAGCAGGTGGGTAATCATCATTCAGGTAAACCCGAGCATTGATCGTGGTATTAACGTCACTGGATACTGCATTACCGTTCAGTTTGATTAAGTCGGATACTATAAGAGACTTGATTTTTATGGTCCGGAAGTAATTCTGCATAATACCATCACGCACATACACTCTATTGAATTTAACTAAAAGAGGCTTTTTATATCCTCCACCATAGGATGGGGGTGTATTCATTTTGTCACTCCGTTTGTAACACCTCTAAATGTTGATCTGAAACCCCATAAAGTATATATATTCTTAATCGTCGTAAAATTCTAAGACGATATAGCCATGTCCGTCTGTTGTAATCACGCTACAATCTATAATACTTGAGCTAGGTGGCTGAAATTTGGTATAGATACTTCTTATAGCTGCAGGTAACTTGGGATTGAAAATAGGCGATATCGGTCCATATTTAGATATAGCTCCCATATATAGCATCTAACTTGTTGTGATTCCTACTGTTCTTACCTACTATATTTTTTGTGTGTTTTCGGTGTTATTTTCTTTAGGTTTGAGTTATTTTGTGAGGTCACATGCTATCCATGGTGGAGGGTATATAAGATTCGGCATGGCCGAACTTAACGCTTTTCCATTTCCATTCCATTGATAAATCAGACATGACTGATATCAATATTTATTAATATTTCTCCTTTTATTCGGTGGCGTATCGCTTAAAAACAATTTGTTTACTTCGTATTCACATTCGAACTGAACTTAACTTTTGCCTTCGTTGCCCTTTTTAACTAAGTGACATAATTAGCTTCTCTTTTTGTAGCCTTTAACGTCCTTTGAAATAAGGCCGAATATCTTTCGTTTGTATGTAATTCATGTCAGTAAGTAGATTATCAGATTACCCTCCTTTTGTTTGTACCAACAAAATGTTATTCGGCTGATACTACGCAATAGCACTTTTGATGTAAATACAAGACGAGCGTCGTATTTTCTTATATATGGAAGTAACGCTTTTGTACACATTCTTTGAGATACCCTTCAGTATTTATGGCTAGTAATATGCTGTTTCTTTCTCCGTATGTTAGTTAGCAATGCCATACACTTTTTGGGAAACTTTGTCTTAGGCGACATTATTAAAATGCTACTCTCTGACAGGGCAACATCCTTTTTTAGAAAAGAAAACACCATACCATAAGTATTGCTTCATAAACCTTATTTGAATTTCCACCTTGCACTTGTACGTCTTCTTTCAATTCTTGAAAAATTTGTCAACTTTTTTTTTGCAAAAGTCCCCGAGCAATTTGTCATATTTTGCATCATTTCTTCCCGAAACGTTAGGATGTTTTTTTAAAAAATTCTATTATTTTCTTAACCTTTCTGGAGTATGAAAACATCCTTAACGCCCCCGTAGCTTAACGAATCAGCTGATTCAAACTCACATATGGAAATCAGTGTAAACGCTTAGCCAACGGAAACGAAACTTAAACGGCCGGCATTTCCAAACAATATTTGTAAAATAATGAAAACGGACAAATATATGCTAAACTTTTGAAATGTAATGATAAATAAATAATAAAATGTAAAATTTGTAGCAAATAAATATAAAATAAAATTAATTTGTTACTATTTTTGTTGTGAATGTATGAGTGCTACGGCACGTTTTTCAGGTTTTGGGTAATTGCTCTAACGGGCAACGATTCGGCGGCGCTAAAGTTAAATTACGGTTAATAAGCCGGGGAAATTTTTTTGCATTTTATGTTGTTGTTGCTGTTGTGCATGTCAGTGGATGTTTTGTTGTTGTGGCCGAACTGAAGCTATGTATACAAGATTGCCAGATCGGAGAACGTTATCAACCCTGTTAAAGTGCTGCAAATGTACGGACAATGACAGATTGTTAGGCAAAGGTGAATTGACAGTTCAGACGATTGCAAGAAAATGTTAAGGTTTAGGTTAGGGTGGCAACTGTTTCCTTTTTTTATTTCTTCAGCTCACATAGACCAGTTTAGGTCCACAGTGGTACCACGGGCTAAAATGCCCTTCATCGAAACCAACCTGTTTGATATACAAATGTATCGATAGCACGAATATTGGTACTGGAAAGATCTGTTAGGCTGCCTAGAAAGCCGACCCCAGTAGGTCCAGTCGTCGTTTACTCAAAGCGGGACAGTCGCATAGCAAGTGCTTAATGCTCTCCACTTCTTCCTCATCTCCACAGCTTCTGCAGAAGTCATTGGAGTTAATACCCAATCTTCTGGCGTGTTCGCCGATTAGGCAGTGTCCCGTCAGAACTGATACTAACTTAGGCAATCTTTTCCTTTCTAGTGCGAGGAGATATTTTGACCTTCTCAGGTCATACCTTGGCCTGATTTGTCTAGCTACCCTACAGGTGCCGATTTGTGTCCATCTTTCGTTGGACTGCCTGATTACATCTTGCCTAAGCCAAAGCTTGCACGTGGATAGTGGCACACCAATATATGCAAATTCTTCGAAAATGTGTAAAGTCGTCCCTTTCCTAGCAAGTTCATCGGCTTTTCAGTTCACCGGGATATCCGAGTAAATGACAACGCCAGCGTTGGTTACTATGTTCCGACTCAGCCACTTGGCGACTTCCCATATTGCCATTGCCAGGTTTAGGCGCTTTTTCGGCGAGTTTGAACTCTATATAATGGTGATCTGAGAATGAGTGGTCGTCCAGTACATTCCACCCAATAATTTTGTGTGACACCCGGTCAGTAGCAAACGTTACGTCTAGTACTTGTTGTCAGTCTTTAATTGTAAAGGTCGGTTTATTGTCAATGTTACAAATAGTTAGGTTGGTAGTTAGAATAAAGTCAAGAAGCGAATCACCCCTATTGTTTATATCCGTACTACCCCAGATAGTATGTTGAGCGTTCGTGTCTGCGTCAATAATCAGCTCGAGCTCGTCAGACGTTGCTTCTTCTACTACTTCCCTGAAGAGAGCTGTCGGTATTGCAGCTTCATAAGAAAAGTAAAGAAAATGTTACAATTTCAGATATTTACAATATATTTTGTAAATATTTATATGCAGGATTGCCAATAAAATTGCATAAACTTCGCACATCTAAAAATCTGCAAATTATTTCGCAATGAGTTTTCTGCTAACGTTACAAGACAAAAATTTTATGTTCACACGGTTGTAAATTCCCAGGGTTGCATTTTTCCGCCATTTTCCTATCAATATTGTCCGATCTGCAAATCGTGTGAATTTAGCTTGACTCAAAAAAATAATGTGACCCATCACATTACGGCGTTAACAGCACTGCATTTCAGCACCATCGCTGTTGAAAGTTGAGATAGGGGAGCTGCTGTTGAATATCAGCTGCTGTCGCTTTAACAGCGACTTATACATGTGTGTATAACAATTTAAAGGAGATTATATAGTTCCAAACGACTTGAAAAAGCTTTCTGAGTCGATCTATACATATCCGTCCGTCTGTCTGTCCAAACATTCCACTCATGATACAATTACAAGGTAGTCGCAGTTGCCCAACAACAACAAAATATAAACTCTGTTCATACATCGGGTGTTTCTGGTTGTCAAATTGAATAGAAGTGTCAAAACTATCACATTCATTTTTGAAATGTAAATTATAGTAAATTAGGAAGGAAGGGAATGCGAGAATCCGGGACAATGTGTTTCTTCATTTCACAATCGAGAGATACCCCAGATACTTTACTCGCTCTAAGGTACTGCAAACAGAGAGGCGACATTATAGAGGGTATAACCAATACGGTGGACAGCAGTATATGCCGAAAATATCATTGCAATGTCCACATTAATACCGGACCTGAAATTGGTGCGGCGCCAATAGTCGGATAGTCGATTGTCAAGAATTGATCTATATGTATATCGAGGGCATATATATATTTTTTAATATGTTTGTCCAGGATATTTAATATAATAAATATAAAAATTTATTTAACATAAATGTAATAGCCATATCGTCGGCTTAATGTTATTTTGTTCCATACGCCATTTTGTATGATCGGAGAAAAACGCAATTTATTGTTTGAGTAAAAGCGGGACTGAAGAGTTACATACTTTTTATTCCATAGAGTTCCCAACAGTATTTGTATTATTCCCATGCATTTCTATGTCATTATATTCAAAAATAAGCAAGTCATAACAATTCTTGTCCATATCCACTTTTATTTTAATATTTTTTTCGTATTTGTATTACATGGACCACAAATAAGGTCGGTATGAAAGGAGAGTAATTTACATATTGTGATCGAAAGAACGTAACATAGTGCGTAAAAAATATAAGGCGATAGAAAAATGGGGATATAGAACAAAAATATAAAAATTATTTCCCTTAAATCAGAGTTAATTCGATTTACCCTACCAATATCTCGAAAACTAGACGAGATAGGAAAAAAATTATTTCAGATTCTGAAAGAGCATGCTTGAAACCCATATAATCAACTCCTAAATCTAAAAACGCAAAAATGGCGTATGGACCAAAATAGCATTAAGCCGACGATATGTATATACTTTTTTAAATTGGATAAACGTAAATTGGAAAATAAAAAACGATTCTGTTACAGAGATATTACAAAAAGTCAGTACAAATTGCAGAAAATAAATTATACGAGTATACTCAAAGTTGAATTAAACAGAATCACATTGATATTTGTTCATCTACCTTAAATACGCATAGTCGAAAAATCACTAAATGATTGGTTTTCATCTTCGAGATCTGGCTCCAAAACTTGTTCTTCTTGTGGTTCAGTTGGTGCACAAATGAAGCAGATGTTGTTGCCATTTGGGCTTCGTAGCAACTTGTAAAGCTTTTGGATATTCGATTGTTTGGGGCGATTCGTATAATTCGATGACAAAATGGCTGTTCTACTGATCCGGTTTAAACCAAATGCATTAATTCATTGGAGCAAGTCACCTCGGGCAAAAGACATCCCATTATCATCTGCGAGGAAGGTGTCGAGGACACGAAATCCTCCTCCAGAAATCTGCAAATTCCGCGCACCGTTGATATGTATTCTCACCGTTATTTTCATGCAACTGTTGTCCTACCACATTGCAATTCTCCGTGGCTGTGATGTCGACTGTCCGCGTAACTTGGCCAAATCGGTGACAGTTGTAAAATAATATGTAAAAACAGTTATATATTTTATTAATTTTGTCTGCAAACAATATTTTAAATTTTGTGCTTCTTAAACAATGCAAACGTAAACAAAGCGAATGTCAACGATGCGTTTGACACTTTCTTGACAACCAAAAACACCATCGAGAAAAAATTGTAAACATCTGATTGCTGTAGACTACAATCAAATTTTAATACAAAAAATTATTCCTAAAAATTTTAATTAAAATATTATTTAAATAAAAAAATATATCCAGTGCTTATTCTCAATATTATGTACCGAAAGCTGAAGGTATTGTCCAAACTTTCATTAAATTCTTCGAAGTTTACCACCCATTCTTATTAAAGATCTCCAGTTTCCTATATCCAAAAAATTTTGAATGAAACTCGATGTTTCGAAGCTGTTTTTTTCCAATGTTAAAGGTTATTTAAATTTCAGATTATTTGATATTAATTTTGTTTAAATTTTTTGTAAAAATATATATTTATATTTTCTATTTTAAAAACATGGTTAATAGAACTTGATTATGAGAAATAAAATTTTAGTACCTTTTTGGTACTGAAAAGTACTCTTAACTGATGTCTCAGTACCATTTTTCATGTCCCATTTTTCTTCCCTGACCCAAACACTTATTAGAACTCATGATACAATAATTGTAAAGGTAGTCTCATTAGCCCAACAACAAAACGTCAGTGCAACCCTGCGCTTTTTTTTCAGGGCCTGTGAGCACAGCAAAAACAATTCAAAAACAAACAAGGAGTTTTGTTTGAGAAATATCAAAAGTTTGTGAAGAAAAATAATTCTGTGAAATAATCCCCGAATACCATGAAGTTACTAAATTTGCACAATGAATGGCAAGTGGATCCGGCCATTCTATCGGAGGAAATAGAGTTGTGGTATGTCATGTTTCCGTTTACCCGACAGCAGCATGTGATTTCTTGGTCATTAACGCCATAGCTAAAATCCTTCCCTGCCGCATGGACGTTTTTGTTCACTAGATTTCATCAGCAAATTTAGCCACCCATTAACCATCAATCGCTAAATAGTCTGAAGCAGGTAACGGAGGCTGTAACAAAAAAATGCCGCTTGGAAGGATTAGTCACTGCTAAAACAAAACACAACTTTCCTCTGCCCTACAAATAGAATCCGAATGATCTTCGTGTCTCCCGCCTGGTTGAACATTCAGTAGAATTTGATATACAAATACCACCCATCACTAAACTTACCGATTCGGGGAATACGGCCATAGTTACGAAATCAGAAGTTGATTCACCTCCACTGTTGGACGTGAACAAGAGCTACCCAGAAGTGGCAGCAAAAACAAACGGCCAACGGGTTGTAGAATCTCTGTTAAATAAAACAGAAAATTAATTGTACCGGTTTTCCGACAGTACAGAAACACAAAATACAAGAAAATGTACTATTAGATTGGAAAACGGTGAAGGAATGCTAAAGTGCTCCTCCCTTAGTCCGGATTCACACTCGGCAAGTTTTTCCAAGCAAGTGTCAAAGTTTTTTGGAGAGAGAAGCAGGCGGAAAGAGCTCTCTGACTCTCTCTCCTACAAACTTTGACACTTGCTTGGAAAAAGTTAGTCCAGATTCACACACGGCAATTTTTTCCAAGTGTCAAAGTTTGTTGGGGAGAGAGGCATGCGGAAAGAGCTCTCTGCCTCTCTCTCGTACAAACTGTGACACTTGCTTGGAAAAAATTGCCGAGTGTGAATCTGGACTTAGCGAGTATAAATCAAGAAACGGCAGCCACAGAAAAAAGTAGGCAAACCATTCAGCAGACTAAACAATGTGACCGTGCTCCGCAAGAAGGAAAAACGTCACGAGTATTCCTCGAACGCAACAATCGAACATTGCGTCTTTAGGACGTCTTCCAAAATCTCCCTTCAGTAACGAAGAAAAAATGCCCGGAGGAGCAACCTTCCAAAGAAAGTAGATTTATAAAGATGTTCCGTCGTGACTTTGTTTACATTTGCGTGAGTTACGAACGAATAGGAATGATTTTGAAACGCGAAAAAAATAGTTTTCTGGAGTCTTTTTTTGAACTTTTTTGGTACTTAACGAACGATATTAATTTTCTAAATATGATAATTACAAAAAAATCTCGAAAATCGGTCTTAAAATGTTAAAAAAAATCACTCGCCGAAATCAAATTTTTATTCGTTCGTCACTGATAGAATACTCGCTACGGGACGGAACTTCTTTATAAATCTACTTTCTTTGCAACCTTCAACTTCAAAGGCAAGGCATCACGTCGTTTAAAATGTATAAATGTATTGTATGTATAAAAATTATGTCTTGTTAAAAATTTATATTTTTGTAAAACAAAACCAAACGCACATTTTATAAAATTTTTAATTTTATAACAATACATTTTTATTATTTTTTTTTTTTTTCAATTTACTTAAACACTCCTGAGCTGTTAAAATATGTAAAGAAACATTTCGTATGTAAACAATGAGGCGTCTGTCAAACTCGATTTCAAATGTATGGAAATGTACTACAGCTACCCAAATATGCACACGGATACGCCGGATAATTTCAAAAAAATCCGAACTTGGCAGCGCGTTTATAACAACAACGAAAAAAAAACAAAACACAAACAGACGATAAGCGGCATTTTGTTTTGGAATAGTGCACGAAGTAGAAAATTTTAAATGTTGAATTTGCTGGAAATACTAAATAAAAACCGGTAAGAATTTACTATTATAATTTATATTAACATGTGCTTTTCATTTTAAAAGCGAAGGGTTAATTGAAATAGCTGGGACGCAGCCCACTTATGGAATACAAAAGAGAAGGAGCCGCTCTGCAAAGGTGTACAAATCAAGGAAAGCACATGGCAAGCAATTTCTCTGGAGTTGTCAACTCCAAGTAAAAGCTAAATCCTCAAAATATGTACCAGCAGAAACGTGGGGAATCTATTATTTATGCTGTTTGGACGAAGAATCCATTTTCAAGAAGAAAATTAAACACACCAAGAAAAACGTTAGTCCAGGTGTTTGTTCATCCTACAGTGAAGCATGTGACACGAGCTTGTTCCGAATAGTTTTTATTTCAATAGCTTTACGAGCCTGCAACGCATTGAATTCCGTGTTCAACGAGTACATTTGGAAATATCAATAGAAACTGGCCAGTAAACAATTCTCTAATTTGAAACATGATTACAAGATATAATTCGATTTTATAGCAACACTGTCATGTGAAATAAAACTCGATTTAGTCCCAAAATGGCAAGTGGCCAACAGGGAACCGACAGCTTCGATAGATATGTTGGCGTTTGCAATGTCAGGGGTGAATTAGATGTTTTTTTACATCTTGCACCACCATTAACGAGTTCCAGAAACACGATTTGACTTCGATGGACAAAACCAACATTTTTAGATAGTCCATATTCACATTTGCAATTCTGCGGGGAAATTGCATGTGTGAAACTCGACATACTTCACGATCACTAATATTTCCGTACTTCTCTAACGACAAACAGCATCTTGCATAACAAACGCAAAAAGGTAATTATAAATATATTTTATGCACTCATATTATTATTTTGATTAAAACATATAGCTAAGAAACTTTTTGTAGTTAAAAAAAATTTTCGGTTTGGGGTGTATAAACAATACTACTGCTTCGATGCAAATGCAAACTATCGAAATGCTCCAGTG
Source organism: Eudasyphora cyanicolor (assembly GCA_963930755.1). Taxonomy (NCBI): domain Eukaryota; kingdom Metazoa; phylum Arthropoda; class Insecta; order Diptera; family Muscidae; genus Eudasyphora; species Eudasyphora cyanicolor. The sequence goes on along the minus strand of OZ005735.1, from coordinate 114,032,912 downwards.
CAGTTCGGGTTCTAAAAGTAAATTTCTATTCCCTCTTTTTCAAAATGTCAATCATCCGTAAAATCGATATTTGTCTGAATATCCACTCTAAATGAAGCAAACAACATTTTTCTGAAATGGGGAGGAAAAGTCAGCTGTTTTTTGTTAACAGCGTACGCTGACGCATTTACTGGTATTTAAGAGACACCCTGACAACCAAAATGCTGTCAAACACGCCAAAATAAAAAAAAAAACAGTAAGGAAAGGCTAAAGTCGGGCGGGGCCGACTATATAATAACCTACACCACTCTCGTAATATTGAATAACTCTGATATATAAATTTTGTAATTCATGTATTAATTGTTTACATAAATTTACTTTTGGGACATTTTATACTTAAATAATAGCATGTGTGGTGTAGGGTATAAAAACGATTGGATCTAAAGAGCCAAATCGGACGAAACATATATATGGGAGCTATAGCTAAATCTTAACCGATTTTCTTCAAATTCGGTAGTGTTGGTTCATGGATCAAGAAACTCTACCATTCTAAATTTCAAAATGATTGGATGTAAAATACAGCTTTTATAGGACTAAAGGGCCAAATCGGACGAAACATATATGGGAGCTATAGCTAAATCTTAACCGATTTTCTTCAAATTCGGCAATGTTGGTTCATGGATCAAGAAACTCTACCATTCTAAATTTCAAAACGATTGGATGTAAAACACAGCTTCTATAGGACTAAAGGGCCAAATCGGACGAAAGATATATATGGGAGCTATATCTAAATCTGAACCGATTTCAACCAAATTCAATAGCGATCTTAACAGTCGCGAAATACTCTAAACTGCAAAATTTCAGAACGATCGGAGCGAAATTGCGACCTGTAGTCGACGAACAACTTTACATGGACAGACGGACGGACGGACGTCGTTAAATCGACTCAGCTAGTGATTCTGAGTCGATCGGTATACTTTAAGGTGGGTCTAGCTGTGTTATTTTCAGGTGTTACAAACATCTGCCGCGAAACAAACTTATAATACCCTGTACCACAGTGTGGTGTAGGGTATAATTAATCAGCTGTTAGCTTGATTACAAGTTAGCCTTTACAATTATTGTATCATGGTTAGAACAACGAAGATTAACCTGGTTTTTCATATACAAGCCCAAGCGTCAACGAAAATAAAACAAGTAAGAAAGTTTCAGTCGTGTAAACCGACTGAGGTATACCCTCACTTTGTGAGTACTGTAATATGAAATATTACGCGAATTAATCTGCACTGTACCGAATTGTAAGCGTTTATGTGAACTGGTATATTAAAGCTATGATCTATTACATTTTGGTATGATTTGGCCATTTTTTGTGGGAGGTACCAAAAGGAGCGTGTTGATAACGTCCATTTTTCATAGGGCTACAAGTACTTTAAAAATATTACAATGCGAAAAATGGTGTTGTATTTTCGTGCATTGATACTCACGCTATAAAGTTTAGGTTTAGGTTAGGGTGGCAGCCGTTTTTTTACAAGCTCGCATAGACCAGCTTAGGTCCCTAGTGTTACCATGGGCTGAAATACCCCTCATCGAAACCAACCTGTTTGATATTCAAATTTATCGATAGTACGAATATCGGTACTGAAAAGATCTGTTAGGCTGCCTAGAAAGCCCGACCCCAGTATGTCCAGTCGTCGTTCACTCAGAGCGGGGCAGTGGCATAGCAAGTGCTCAGTGATCTCCACTTCTTCCTCATCTCCACAGCTTCTGCAGAAGTCTTTGGAGTCAATACCCAATCTTTTGGCATGTTCGCCGATCAAGCAGTGTCTCGTCAGAACTGATACTAACGTAGACAATCTTTGCCTCTCTAGTGCGAGGAGATATTTTGATCTTCTCAGGTCATACCTTTGCCAGATTTGCCTAGCTACTCTGCAGGTGCCGATTTCTGTCCATCTTTCGTTGGACTGCCTGATTGCCTCTTGCCTAAACCAAAGCTTGCACGTGGATAGCGGCGCACCAATATATGCAATTTCATCGAGAATTTGTAAGGTCGTCCCTTTCCTAGCAATTTCATCGGCTTTGCAGTTCCCCGGGATATCCCTATGCCCAGGCACCCATATGAGGTGTATATTAAACTGCGCAGCCATCTCGTTATGAGATCTGCGGCAGTCGAGGGCTGTTCGTGAATTTAGGGATGTTGCCTCCAGAGAATTGATGGCAGCCTGGTTGTCCGAGTAAATTACAACGCCAGTGTTGGTTACTATGTTGCGACTCAGCCACTTGGCTACTTCCCATATTGCCATTATTTCGGCTTGATAGACACTGCAGGTATTTGGTAGTCTGTGAACTATATCCAATCTAAGCTCTGCACAGTGTACTCCGAAGCCAACCTTTTCACCAAGCTTCGAACCATCCGTGTAAAAGTGGAGATGGTTTCTATTCCCTGGTATTCTTCCAACCCATTCATTTCTGGCTGGAATCATAGTGATGTAATTTCTCTCGAAGGTGTACACCGTTGGTATATAGTCCACTCGGTCGGTTACCATAGCACTACACTTTGATATCCTCATGTGACCGTAGTTTTTGTACCTCCACATTGATAGGCAGTTTAATCTTATTGCCACTTTGGTGGCAACTTCTCTCGCCACAATATTAATCGGCAGTATATGGAGTAGGGCTTGTAGAGACTCGGTCGCTGTAGTCCTTATGGCTCCGCTTATGCTCAGGCAGGCTGTTCTCTGAATCTTTGTTAGTGGGATGGTGATGGTTAGTTTGTCAGTTGCCGTCCACCATACCACAATGCCGTATAGCAGTATAGGACGAGCTACTGCTATATATATCCAGTGGACGATTTTAGGAGAGAGGCCCCACCGCGACCCTACAGCCTTTTTGCAGGAATATAAGGCGACGTTGGCCTTCCTTACACGTTCCAACACGTTAAGTCTAAATAACAGTTTTCTATCTAGAATTATTCCTAAAAATTTTGCACTTTCAGAAAAGACTAGATCTGTTCCATTTATCCGAGGTGGAGGGTCCACATGTGGGACTTTATTCATCCTAGTAAAGAGAACCAATTCTGTCTTGTTTGGGTTTACGCCCAAACCGCTGCTTCTGGCCCATCTAGCCAATTTGTTCAGAGCCACCTGCAGAATGTCTCGGAGGACGTTTTCGAATTTGCCACTCACTGCGATTGCAACGTCGTCCACATATGCCACGACCTTGCAGCCACAACGTTCTAGATCTAGCAGGATTTCATTCACCGCTAGGTTCCAAATTAGTGGAGACAGTACTCCTCCTTGTGGAGTCCCTCTGTTTACAAACCTTGTTAGAGTTGTGGACCCAAGACATGCTGTTATGCGTCTTCTATTGAGCCAGACTTTGAATTAGTCTAATCAAACTAGAGTTAACTTTTAGATGTGACAGTGCCGCAATTACCGCATCTGAGTGAATGTTGTTTAAAGCCCCTTCTATGTCAGGAAATGCCACCATGGTGAATTCCTTGAAATGCAGGGACGATTCGATAGTGCTCACAAGTTCGTGCAGGGCTGATTCTGTAGACTTCCCCTTATTGTAAGCATGTTGTTTCACCAACAGGAGTTTTGTACCCAGGTTTTCCCTAATGAAATAATCTAAAAGTCTTTCCAGACCTACCAATAGGAAGGAGGATAGGCTAATTGGTCTGAAGTCTTTTGGCCTAGTGTGTGATATCTTCCCCGCTTTGGGTATGAATACCACTTTGGTATCCCTCCATCGATTCGGGATGTATTAAAGCCTGATACAGCCTACATACATTTTCTCCAGCCAGGGGATGATGTACTTTAACATTTTCTGCATTTCTGCTGGAGTGATGCCGTCTGGTCCAGGTGACTTGAAGGGCTCAAAGCTACTAATATCCCAGCTTATTCTGGATCTCTCAGTCAACAAGCTAGCGACGCTCGCAGTCCACTCGCACTCTTGTTGGTCCTGCTGATCCTCTGGTTCTGTTAGAGAGTTCCCCGGGAAATGTGTGTCAAGCAGTACATTGAGCGACTGCTCGCTGTTTTTGGTCCAATTATTTGCCTCATCCTGCAAGTAACCCACTGTACAGGGTGAAGCTGGTAGTATTTTTCTCAGCCTTGCGGCGTCGGAGACCTTTTCCACTTCGCCACAGAAGGTATACCAAGAGCGTCTTTGTGCCTTTCTAAGCTCCTTCTTATAGATGTTGAGTTGCTCTTTATATGCATCCCAAACATTAGCGACCCCTGTAGATTTAGCCTTGCTGAATAGCTTGTTGCAGGTCTTTTTCATAGCCGTTAGCCCAGAAGTCCACCATTGGGGTTTAGTTTTACCCTTGTACCTTGTTTTTGGACAGGCTTCTTCAAGGGAACTATTGAATGCTGTGGTGATATGCTCGACCAGATTATCCAGACCGGCTTTGTCATTCGGTTCGTACAGAAGTTTGGAGTTGAGGACTTTCTTGAAATTCTTTTCATACAGGTGCCACTTTGTCTTTCTCACATTCCTGTGGACGGCAGGTTCAGGTGCTTTTTCAGCGAGTTTGAACTCAATATAATGGTGATCTGAGAATGAGTGGTCGTCCAGTACATTCCACCCAATAATTTTGTCTGACAGCCGGTCAGTAGCAAACGTTACGTCTAGTACTTCTTGTCTGTCTTTAATTGTAAAGGTCGGTTTATTACCTATGTTACAAATACTTAGGTTGGTAGTTAGAATAAAGTCAAGAAGCGAATCGCCCCTATTGTTTATATCCGTACTACCCCAGATAGTATGATGAGCGTTCGTGTCTGCGCCAACAATCAGCTCGACCTCGTCAGACGTTGCTTCTTCTACTACTTCCCTGAATAGAGCAGTCGGTACTACAGCTTCATAAGGCAAGTAGCTGGAGACCACCCAATATATGCGATTACCGATTTCCAGACTAGCAGATGTTTGGTCTTTACCACTTAAATTAGCCAGGAGAAAGATACTTAGATCTTTCCTGGCCAAAATGCAGGTTCTTGGAGTGCCTTCACAGTTGGCCACAAGCAGTTTAAAGTTGGGTGTCCTGATACCGCACACCCTTCCTCCCACTGCGTAGGTCTCCTGTATCAGGACGATGTCTACTGCACCTGTGGACAGGCGTAGCAATAGAGCCGCTTAGGCTGCTTTAGCGTGATGGAGGTTAATCTGTATAATTCTTACCATCATTGGTAATTGACAGATTAACATCCACCCCGACAAGGGTGTTATCGAACTCTTCGTCCGTATCATCGAGAAGCGTGTCCCCGACAAATGCGTCAAAGAGTCCGGAGACTCCCCTCAGCCCCTCAGCCCCTCAGCCCCTCTGTGTCAGAAGTAGAGCTTTCGTCCTCAGAGTAGGACGTAACAGATCTTCTGTTAGAGTTGGAGTCACCAGAAATAATGGGCGTGGATACCTCCGCACATCCAGAAAGCTGTGTATCAACCACGGTGGACGACTCACCTTCCGCAGTGGGAACTATATCCTGCTTGTATACCTTCAAGACTATTGTCTCGAAGCCATACTGTAGGGTTGCACTTGCATGTTGTATATGGGAGGTGGATTCAGCGTTAAGGATCAAATTGAGCTGCCGCTTTTCACACACCTTGCTGATTCTCCAATTATGGGCGGGCAGACCAGGATTGGAATCTTTTATTATTTCTAATATGTCAGCCGGGTTTGAGGGCTCTTCTGTAACCCAGGTGATGGCTCTAGGGATGTTGTTTTTTTCGACAACATCCAACTGGGCACCCGGCCACACCTCACCCGCTCGACTCAGAGCAGCCTTATACAGGTCTACTGATCTGGCATCACCGAAATATAAGAGATTTACTCTCCCCTGATGCCATCCTGCATCGTTGCAGATTGGTGGTGTGCGCGGTATTTCTCTACGGACATCGAGGTAATGAGACATAATGGCTGATTGCACATGGCTCCATTTGTCCTTGAGGATGGATCCATCCTCACTACTTCTGTCTATAACGGCCATCACTAGACTCTCCTTCGCCCCTTCATTGAATGGCTTGGTGAGTATCCTGTTGATGGTAACATTAGGGCCTCTTGCCTTTTTCGAAGGCAGGGGTTCATCAGGTGATCTGATTCTTTTGACTTTATTAGCCGTTAACACAGCTGAATTTGTGGCTCTTTCAGCCGGCTGATTGGCCTTAGAAGCATCTATGACGCCTTTGGCCCCGGTAAGTGACTCTTTTTGTTTTTCGGTAAGAGCCGAAACCTCAACAGCCTCCAACTTCGTCAAACCTCTGTGCGCTATCCGGTGCTCTTTGTGCTTTCGTTTTGACGGTCGGACATGACGTTTTCCCCTCACCGTACCACCTGTTGTGAGTACTGGGGGGACATTTTCACCATGTTTGGTGTGGTCGGCTTTGGCCAAGACCAACGGACGGACAGTTGGGGAACCCCGCTCCATCGGAACGCGAAGGCATCCCCGTCAAGCGAATTTTTTGTCTGTATTAGCCCGTAATAGGTACTAAGATGTAGGCCTTCCAGACTTTGTAAAAATTTTTTTTGCAATTGCGTAATAGGTACTGCGTAATAGATTTTAACTATCCTCTCTGTGCTAAACACGTCCGTTCACTACGACTGATCAGCAACGATGTTTTAAAGAAAAGGAATATATTCCTGCAGGAATATAGGGCGGTGGGGCCTCTCTCCTAAAAATTTTCATTGGATATATAAAGCAGTAGTTCGTCCAATACTGTTATACGGCATTGTGGTATGTTGGACGGCAACTGACCACCACAAACCCACTATCAAAGGTTCAGAGAACTGCCTGTGCATAAGCGGAGCGTCAAGGACTACAGCGACTGAGTCTCTACAAGCCCTTCCCCATATACTGCCGATAAATGTTGTGGCGAGAAAAGTTGCAACCAAAGCGGCACTAAGATTAAACTGCCTATCAATGTGGAGGTATAAGAACTACGGTTACATGAGGATATCAAAGTGTAGTGCTATGGTAACCGACCGAGTGATCGGCGAACACGACAAAAGATTGGGTATCGACTGCAATTACTTCTGCAGAAGCTGTGGAAATGAGGAAGAAGTGGAGAGCATTGAACACTTGCTATGCGACTGTCCCGCTTCAAGTAAACGACAACTGGACATACTGGGTTCGGCCTTTCTAGGCAGTCTAACAGATCTTTCCGGTACCAATATTCGTACTATAGATACATTTTGTAAATCAAACAGGTTGGTTTCGATGAGGGGCATTTTAGCCCGTGGTACCACTAGGGACCTAAACTGGTCTATGTGAGCTAAAGGAAAAAAAACGGCTGCCACCCTAACCCTAAGGCTTCCTGTCCAGCTGACTCCAATGATAAGTACGTGAGTGGTCGAGAGTTAACGATGATCTCGACATCCAAAAACAGATTGTGCAATCTCTCATCACTTATCTTGTGATCGGGGTTAATTATCTGGTACAAAACGGTTTTTATGGAACGCACCAAGGGCTCCCATGTGAGGACTTGCCGGGGGTATAAACGACCATTTCATACTTGGACTTGTAGAGATCTCCGTGTAGAGATTGAAAATCAATGACTTGATGTGCTTTCTTTAGCTCTTTCTCAGCAGCTCTCAGATTGGTTCCATTATCGCTGTAGATATGTAAGGGCATTCCCCTCGCGCTATAAAGTTTCGAACTGCAATGACGCAGGAGCTCATGTCCATGCTATACACCATCTCGCTATGTACAGCACGTATCGTAAGGCATGTAAAGACGGCTCCGTATCGTTTCTCCCTTCTTCTTCCTATGGTCACAAGGAACGGGCCGAAAAGGTCAAGACCGAAATGGCCGTGGAAATGCGGACAAGCGAGCTACTGGTAGTGGTCCCATTTCAGATGGATTCGGTTGGGCCTTGCTAATCTTACACGTCATACAATTGTTATGGACTGAGCGCAGAAGTGTGCGCAAACCAGGTATGTGGAATCCCTGGAATATCTCATTTATCACCGTATCGTGTTGAACGTGTTTATATTTCCTATGGTACCAATCAAACAATAAGAATGTAATGTAGTGGTTACCCGGCAATATAAAGGGTTCTTCGTTTCATCCGTGATTATTGTGGCGTTTTCTAGACGACCCCGTAAACGTATAATCAGGTTTCCATTGATAAAGGGTGAGAGTTTTCTTAATGCACTTGTCTTCGGCAAGGTGCAAAAAGGATCTAGTCCCGATAAAGTAATTTCACCCGGGTAGGCATGGGATTGTGCAAGTCGAATTAAGTATTGTTGGCTCCAAAGTAATTGCTCACTCGTTAGATCGAGTTTCTCATTCGTAGACTTCGAGAATACTTTCTTAAAGTACGTCATGCTTCTTAATAATCGTTCGTATATAGAAAATCTTTTATAGACAATCAGCTCGGTGTGACCACTGGGTGGACCTTGATTGCATCGGCCTCAGCATCACAGCATTTATCTTCACCCTCACTTTTTGGCTCCTTGTCTGGTGTTTCAATTAAAAATGGTGGCCCTGTAAACCACGGGTTCCTCTGGTCGACAACTGGTTTTCTGACCCACTTGGTTGCTAAATCAGCAACGTTAATTTTCGAGGATACGTAATGCCTATTGAGAATATTTGTCGCCTCCTGTATATCTGCGACTCAAAACATCACGAACTGCTTAAACCGCCTAGGATCAGATTTCAGACACTGTAAAACAGTCTTCCAGTCAGTCCAGAAATGCGTGAACTCAATTCGTAAGTCATGGCCCTTAGCAATGGACACTCCGAGTCGAGCTCCTAGTACAGCTGCAAGTAATTCCATTTGGGGAATAGAGACGGGACGTAGAGGCGCTACCTTTGTCTTGGATGCCACCAAATACGTTTCTATTTCATCCTGGAATCGTACACGAAAGTACGCCACAGCAACATACGCGTTCTCGCTAGCGTCCACGAACACGTGCAATTGGACCTCGCATTTCTGACTACATCCCTTGTTAAAATAGCATCTTGGAACCCTCATATCATATACGTTCCTCAGCAAAGATAACCAACGCAACCCTTCTTCCGAGAACTCTTCCGCTATAGCCTCGTCCCATTCAGTACCCTTCCTCCATACATTCTGTAAAATAATCATCATGTGTACGGTATAAAAGGACAGTAAGCCCAATGGATCAAAAATGGACATCAGTAGTCTTAATAACTCCCTATTCGTAGGCAGTCTTTGGCCAGATACCTCCTCATTGACTTTAGTAAATTTAAAATTAGTAAAAGCATCGTCACTAGTTCGCCACAACATACCCAGGACCTTTTCCGGCTCAACAACTTGTTCAATTCTCATCCCGGCTTGACAAAACGATTCTGCCAAATCTGGTCCACCCATGGCCACAACACCATCATTTGAGTTTGACATCCAAATATGAAAATGCCCGCGCTTGTGGATTTCGCGAACCTTCTGTGCTAACTGTATAGCGTCCTCCATAGTATCAACACTATCCAACATGTCGTCCACGTAGTGCCTTTCAGTAATCGACTTAGCAGCTCTTGGAAATTCTTTCTCAAACTCTTTGGCATTACTATTCTTGACGTTTTGTGCTAATGAAGGTGAGCAACTCGCTCCAATCGAAATTACCTGAAGAACAAACACGCCAGGCCGCTTCGCATTGTCACAAGACCGCCATAAAAATCTTTGTGATTGAGAATCCTCCTGATCCACAGCAACCCTGTGAAACATCTCTGATATATCGCCAGTAATGCCGATTTTGCCTACTCGAAAATTTATGTAAGAAGATCAGGGCCCTTGTCAAGCCGACTATTTAATGACACCCCTTGGTACTCCCCAGCCGCGTCCTAAGCTATCCTAATCTTGTCCGGCTTATTCGGATTCCTAACTACAAAAATTGGCATATACCAAATTCGGGGGTAGTGCATATCAGTTTCCGTATCGTCTAGCCTACGGACGTACCATTTACCTAGCATGTCCTCAAAGTGAGTCTTCAATTCATTATCCTTCTCTAACTTTTCGTTTAAAACTGATGAGTCTTCTTAGGGACATTTTATAATTATCTGGCATTGTCAAATCGCCAGATTTGCATAAAAGGCGTACAGTAAATTTGCCTTTAGTATGTTTCTCGTATTTCTAAAGTTGCGTATCACATTTATCAATCGCCACCTGACGTACAATTCATTCATCCTCAATTTGTCGATTCTGCCTCATGAGTTTATCCAATGCCATATCATTATCACACTCATATATGTGTAACTGCAGAGCCACGTAAGAATGCACATCTGTGGAGCCAGACACGTCGGGACCCAATACTCCGTATACGGTATAGCCAAGACGTGTTTTCAGTGCAGCTGGTTCATCCACCCGACCCTCTTTAAACTTCAAAGGCATCAAACGATTCCACTGGAAGGCCTCTTAGATGTCCATACTTATCAGTCAGTTCAGCAAACAACAGAGTCTGATGTGGTAAATCAAGTTTATTTGCGGATCATACATTCTTATAAAAATAGCTTTTCAGAATTGCCGGATGGTGAAATTTTCAAATCTGTCTGTTCCAAATCATGTTCAACACGCACACTACCATCCGTCCACCACAGGCACAATTCTGATCCTGAACCTTGCATACCAAGTTTCCTTAATATTGATTTCTCAATCAATAAAGGACCAGATCCTTCGTCCAAAACATATACTTGTGTGTTTTCCATGTATTGTAATTGGCAATTCTATATAATACATTTGAAGTTTTCATACGATGTAATGCAACGACTGGCATGTTCGTGTTATCATCATTGCCAGCAAAAGGTTCTGGTTTGTGAGTAAAGGATTGTGCTTTGCTGTGCAATCTCCAACGGCGTACACTTTACGTTCCCTACAAAATTTAGGGTCATGGAACTTCAAGCATGAACGAAGCAAGTTCTTCTCCTTTATTCTATTCCATTTCGCATTATAGTTCATCTGCTTTAAGTTCCCGCATTACGCAATAAAAGTTCCGATCCCGTCGCAGCCGAAGCATTTTGGTTCTTATGAGCTTTTCTGTTTGCTCTTTTCGGAGTTTGTACGCTCTTCATGAACGTTACCGCGTGGTATCTTTTGTTTCTCGTGGTCGTGTGTTTTCGGGCCTGGTGTTAAAACGATAAAAACGCTGCTTGCCGCCTCCGCCAACTTGAATTCATTATTGAATTTAGTGTTATTAACATAATTCAGTTGTTGCGAATGTACCGCCCACTCGAGTCTCATCTGTGCCGGCAATTTCTCACAAAGCTCTTTAATCAGCATCGGGTTAGACAGATGTGAATTTAAATTTGCTTCCTCCATTTCTAACATCCAAAGAAAAATGTACCAGAGTTTCCAGTTAATTCGCATTTACATTTGAGCCGGCTCTTAATTTCGCCAATAAGTTATGAATAATGTTTTCGGGTCTACCAAACTACATACGTAAAGTTGAAGTAACTTCTGGGCCATAGACGGCAAGGTAAGATTACTGCTTACGTACTCCAATGCCATGCCCTTTAAAGCACGTTGCAATCTCCACAGATTTTCGTCATTGCTGTATCCAAACATTCTTGATGAGTTTTCATAACTACTTATAAATAGTGGCCACTCCTCCGGTCGGCCATTAAACACTGGGAGATCTCTTGGAACCACTTGCCTTGAATATACCTGGCCCTCTCTTAAACAACCACCAATACGCGTTTGTGCTGTACTTCGAGTCAGCAAGGACATATCCGGGAGAGCGCCAAAATTGTCGGCGGCGGCGGCTCATCGGCTACGCGCCGATTTATCGACCGCGCCGATTAATTTCCTACTTTAACCAGAATAATGTAAACATTCATATTTTATGTGGCACTGGCTCGATACCGCCCATTTTTGGACCAATCACATTATCTCCCACTAAACGCATACAAAGAAAATTTCAGCACTCTAGCTCAAAAATTGTTTAATGTCAAAAGTTGGGCGGATATGTGCCCACTTGATATATTTAAAATCGAAGTACCCTATTTTCACCACATCTACATTCTGTGAAAAGTCCAAGGAGATCGGTCCAGCCGTTTAGGCGTCTATACGGAACAAACAAATCCACACACAAACATACGTGCATTAATTTTTATATATTAATTTTATTTAAAAAAAAACTTATAAATTCACAGCATTTAAAGTAATTTGTACTTTTAAAGGAGTATGAACCATTCGAATATCATTCGAATACTTTGGTATATTAGAAATTTCTGAAGTGCTGAAGCCTTTCCCAGAAAAAGACTTCCATAGTACTTCCAAACTTCGGACCCGAATCCTTCACGATCAGCCAAAACTATTTTTGCCACAGTCTTTGCCTTTTTGTTTTTTCTCATAAGATATTCATATTTCGCAATCTGATCTTTATTCGCCCTGATGAAAGCTGCATCATCGAAATCGTCACAATCGGAGTCACTTTCATCTCGTATTTCCGCGATTTCACCAATATCAAAATCATTCTCTGTTTCTTCTCTTCCAGATGGAAGAAAATAGCCCCGTATTGTTCTTTTCATTTTAAAAACTTTGTAAAAAATGTGAATTTTGCGGTCCGCTATTTCAAAATAATTAATATAATCCGATTCCTTACCTTCTACAATATTATTTTTTTTACCTGCTAAATGTCTGATTTCGCACACATGAATGAATCGCAAGAAAAAGTAATAAAAAAACTCAGCAGATGCTATCGACTGCGTTTTCAGCCGACGATAAGCCGAGTAAATCGGTGGCGGCGCGACTCGTTCAAAACTAACGACGGGTCGGCTGACCGGAGCCTCCCGATGTGACACTAGGAGTCTTTCGTACACTTCCCAAACCTACCACATTCGTAGTAACCATACCGGCATTCATCGGCGATGCGTGTACATCTTCAGCATTTGGTACATGGCCCCACTCTACAGTATGTTGATTTGCATCTGACGATGATGCGCCAACACATTTTATGTACATTCAATCCATGTCTGCAATGCTCATATCTACACCTATGAATACGAAATGAAACCACTCGTCGCATTTGTCACATTGAATCATATATTCATTATCAGCTTGCTGTCAGATTGAACAGCATAATCCGTTTTCACTCTTGTCACTTCTTTTCCGAACCATTTTCTCTGTACATACGTCGTGAGAAAATTCCTCGTTAAGCTCAGTCTTCGGGAACAGAACGAAGTTAAATCTTCTGATGAAATCAATTTCCAAGAACTTGAGCAGCAACAATTTTTTTACAAAAAAAATTCGAGTCGACCAATTTCTAACATTCTCACTCCCACAATCAATACAACAAGTTTTGTGCGGAAACAATGCTATTTAATGCGAGTAATGCTTTAAAAACTATGAATATAAATTAACAATAAGTGTAATGAACATATAAATTAAGTAGAAAAAATGCTTACTTTGGTCTTCTCTGGCTGCCGTTAAATTCTGACAATTCATAAACAAAACAAATGAAATAGAGCAAAGGCAGAGTTGCCGCATAAAGAAAAACAAAGGGGTTGCCAAAGACCAAGGAATCGGCATGGAAAATCGTCCATACTAAATACACCAGTGCAGAATTGGTAACACATATTCTGCGTTAAATTGGTGTAGGGTACCCTTTCCGCCCGAATTTATCCCTTCTTTACAGATTTTATTTGTTATTTATTATGGTTATTGTGGCGGGATGTCTTATATTGCCAGTTAGTCCCCGAATGCCTTCTTATATTACGGATTCAATTTTGATGATCTAATGAATGTCATTATTCTTCTTGGTTCGATGCCCTGAATTCCAGTCAGAGCCAGAAAAGAAAAGCAGCCGAGTATCTTGTTTCTTCTTTTGCTTAAAGGTGGGTACTATGTTTTTTTAGCTTGAAAAATTCCACAAAAGGTGTTATAGCCAAGGACGTAGAGCTAAGTATAGGAAGAATCACCGTTTCAGTTATTCTATGGAGAGTTATGAATGCTCTCGAGAGTAAGATGTGTCCACATTTCATAAAACTAAGAATGACGCCAGCCGAGTATCTTGTTTCTTCTTTTGCTTAAAGGTGGGTACTATGTTTTTTTAGCTTGAAAAATTCCACAAAAGGTGTTATAGCCAAGGACGTAGAGCTAAGTATAGGAAGAATCACCGTTTCAGTTATTCTATGGAGAGTTATGAATGCTCTCGAGAGTAAGATGTGTCCACATTTCATAAAACTAAGAATGACGCCTGAAGAGAAGACGAACTCAAAATTGCACTTCCTTTCAAAAGACCAGATACCCGGCATAATTGGACGCATAGACGGTAGTCACATAAAAATTTCGAAACCCACAGAAGATGAGTCTCTCTATTACAATAGGAAAGGATGCTTGCAGGCCTGGGTCTTGTATTTATTTGGGGCTTAAGTGGAGCAAGAAAGTGTTTTTTAAATGAATACAGAAATGGTGATACGAATTCTCGCCTATTGGGTGATTCTGGCTATGGATTAGAACCGTTCTTAATTACGCCATACAAAGATGTAACCGTCGGAACTATTCAGCACAAATTTAACAAAAAACATACATCAGCTCGTAACATTGTAGAGCGTGTAATTGCATAACATCTGCAGAGAATACAACGTTGAACTTGAGGAAACCCATATTTTGAACATCAATGAGGAAATTGAAGTAATGGACGAAATTGATTATGACGTGGGAGATACTTCTCAAAGAAGTCTGTTCAACGCAGGTACTCCTCTAAGAGACAGTATAGCAAACCAAATTAATTTCTAAAATAAATTTTAATTGTTTAAGTAAAAAGTAAAAAAAAAACATGAATTCAATAAGTTTCTTATAATTAGTATAAAAAACTGTCTGTAATAAATGAGATCAAAAAATTTCTAGGTTTTTTTTTTTTGGTTTTAGTTGCAATTTTTGGATTTCTCCTTTTCAATGCTCAGTCTTAGTTCCTCGATTTCAATTAGCTTTAGCTTCATTTCATTTCATTCTCGCACAAATTTTTTGTACTGCTAGATTGTGTAGCTGATCATTTTCAGCTTTTTTTTCCAAAATATTACATAGCCGATCCAGTTTGTCATTCATAATTTTGGATTCATTTTTGTGTTCCTCCAGATGTCTGCAAATATTTTCTAAATATTTATTTTCTTCAGACAGAAGGCTACTGAAGTCCGGTTTTGGTGTATTGCAAAGGTTGCGTCCTTTTGGAGTGCTTGTAGTTTTTGGGACAATGTTTGAAGGTGGAGTACATGGTCTGCTTCTTTTTGGACTTGGCTGACGCGAGGTGACAGAGTTTGATGAATTTGTAAGAGGCTCTGTAGAGCGTGGGGTGCTAGATTTGGCTCTTTTAGAATCGAAAGTGAGTGGGGATCTTGTTCTTGATCTTTTTGAATGAGTTATAGTGCCAGAGTTTGCTTGTTTTGATGTTGACGCAGAAAAATCAATTTCTTCATTCTCTTTATCACTATCTGATTCTCCATCATTCGAATTACAAAGCATATGGCCATGTCTTGGTGGCATTCCATAAAATTGACCAAAATCTTGGCTTGATTACTGTTTCTGTGTTTGCCCCTTTAAATATATAACAATTATTATTATTAATTAAGTTTAACATTAAAATAAAAACTTACATTTCATTAGTCGAATCTTCTTTTTTTTAGTTTCAGGGTTGCATTTTCTCTTATTTTTTTATTTTTTGTTTGTTTTATGGTTGCTATAGAGTGTATAGCACTTCGAAGACCAAAAGTATTAAAATTTTCGTACGAAAAGTTTATTTTTTGATTGAAATTAATACAAGTATTATTCATACTTAATCCTTAGTAGATTTTTCAACTTTTCTGGAGTTTAAATTACTAAAATCATAAATTTCACTTCAGATTTTGTGAACGTTTTAAACCGAAATTTTTTTTTTCGTTTACGTTTTCTGTAGAAGCTAAAAAACTTTTCGATTTCAAAAACGTAAATTCTCGTACGATTTTGCATTCTGTGACATGCCTGATAAATAAATAAAATGATATTTTGATGAACCGAAAAGACGTTTTATTATAATTTTTAGGGATTTACATTATATTTGTTGACATATATAAATTAAACTTCCATCCATAAACGGAATTTCTTCTGCCAACTCCTATGGCTGGCAAAAACTCACTATTTTCTTTATAACCATTTAAAAACGAGATCACAGGCACTGCCCAATTCCATTGCCCTACTTCTTCGGTAGCGTTAGCCGTCAACATAGTTTTTCAAGGCTTATCGTCACGATTGTTCTAAACATACAAACGTAAGTGTTACAAGACAAATTCCACATTATTACAAATAGTTACATGTCCTTCCTGAGTTTTGCACATTTTTTGCTTTGCTATCCAATCGGAATTTCACTCTTCTCGTTTATTCCATGTACATAATTATTTTCCGTCCTTTGCTTTTCTTAATAGTTTAATTTAGTATCCTTTATTAGAAAATGTTATTGCTAATATTTACAACAGTTGAGTTTCTCGCGGACAATATGAATATAAATAAATAGGAGTACAATGCTGGCGGCTTCAATTTGTTGCGGCGTTCAATTAATTTATATCGGCGCAAAATGTCAATTTCTCACGTTGAAAAAACATAGTCCACAAATGGAAAAATGTCACTCATATTTTCACAACTTTGTTTTTTGTATGGGATTTCAGCGTGAAACCGGAACATAGTACCGTGCTTAAGGTGGGTACTATGTTTTTCGGCACGAAAAAATTTCGCAAAATGTTATTTCGAGTTGAAAAATGGAACGCCGTTTTTACTAAAGTTGCATTGCAATTTGGAGTGTGTGTGTCAAAGTGTCACTTTTATATGTACACCCAAAAAAAGTTTGCTGTTAATAACAAACCATGTCTGCTAATTTTCAGCAAACATTTTTTCTACTAAAGCACGGTACTATGTTCCGGTTTCACGGTGAAATCCCATACAAAAACCAAAGTTGTGAAAAAATGAGTGAAATTTTTTCATTTGTGGTACTGTGTTTATTTCAACGTGAGAAATTGACATTTTGCGCCGCTGCAAATTAATTGAACGCCGCAACAAATTGAAGCCGCCAGCATTGTACTCCTATTTATTTATATTTATATTTGTCCGCGAGAAATTCAACTGTTGTAAATATTATCAATAAAATTTCCTAATAAAGAATACTAAATTAAATTATTTGAAACAATGAAGACTAATGAAAAGCTTTGGAACGGATAATAATTATGTGTATATGGAATAAACGAGAAGAGCGACATTCCGATTGGATAGCAAAGCAAAAAATGTGCAAAACACTGGACGGACATG
This sequence comes from Eudasyphora cyanicolor, assembly GCA_963930755.1. Taxonomy (NCBI): domain Eukaryota; kingdom Metazoa; phylum Arthropoda; class Insecta; order Diptera; family Muscidae; genus Eudasyphora; species Eudasyphora cyanicolor. The sequence continues at coordinate 114,015,716 of OZ005735.1, read as the reverse complement.
TAACTATATGTAATAATGTGAAATTTGTCTTGTAATTATGTACATTTACGTTTGTATGTTTAGAAGAATCGTGACGAAAAGCCTGGAAAAATATTGTGGACGTCTATCGCTGCCGAACCAGTAAGACAATGGAATTGGGTAGTGCCTGTGATCATGTTTTTAAATGGTTATAAAGAACATAGGGAGTTCTTGCCAACCATAGAAGTTGGAAGAAGAAATTCCGTTTATGGATGGAAGTATAATTTGTATAAGTCAACAAATATAATGCAAATCCTTAGAAATAAATAAAATCCTTAAAATAAAACATCTTTTTCGGTTCATCAAAACATCATTTAATTTATTTATATTCGTACAACAGTAGGAAATTATTTTGTTATTAGCAACATTGTATTACGCTGGCTTCTGATGCCTCACAAGCATCGCCATCATATGTATAACATTAGCACAATTATCTTCAAAAATATTTCCTTTCTGCAATTTAAATGAAATATTTTCTAAGTCGGCATTATTTCATTTAATTATTTGTTGATTGTTTATAATTCAAACTCGTGTTTGTTTTCAAGAAAAGCAAAAAGGAAAAAAATGCACATGCTTACACACACACATTCATATAAAAGTGACATTTCGACACACACACACACTTCAAAAATGTAATGCGACCTTAGTAAAAAAGCGTTCCATTTTTCAACTTGAAATAACATTTTGTGGAATTTTTTCAAGCTGAAAAAACATAGTACCCACCTTAATACAGCAGTAATAGCAAAAAGTTTGCAGTTTTGCATTAGCAAACGCACTGCTGAAAAATTTGCAGTTTGCTGAAAATATTTGCTGTTTATCAAAATATTTGAAAATAAGACAAAAGTTGCAATAATTTACATGATAAAGTTCACCTACCATTGAAAATCAAAAAGGTTAAGATCATTCTAGCAATAAGAAAAGTATATTAAAAAAATTAAATAATTTGTCGGCGATATCTATTTTCCGAGATAGACCCAATTTACACGGTGCAAGTTGTCCCTACGACATGAGGCAATGACAATTGAATACTATAGACGTCGCATGGAGTTTGACAATTCGTTTAGTATGTCTGCATATAGAAGATTTGTCTGGCTAAAGCACGGTACTATGTTCCCCTTTCACGGTGAAATCCCATACAAAAACCAAAGTTGTGAAAAACTGAGTCAAATTTTTTCATTTGTGGTACTGTGTTTATTTCAACCATGATACAATAATAGAAGGTAAAATCACTCGCCCAACAACAAAACTGGGATACAACCCTGTACATTATTTTCGTACAATAGCTTGTCAAAATAGGCAGCCGACTCGAACAGCTGACCAACAATTGGTTGTCAAATAAATTTTTTATTTGAAATTTAATTTTCTTTGAAAAGGATAATTTTTTCTAATATTTCAAACATACGTGCAATTACCCTTTAAAGTAAATCTGGTGACTGCAATTTTATTCAGTATAACAAGTTTCCTTTTGTATTGGGATACACACACAATGTAGGTTTTGTCTTTAAGACAAAACTTACATTGAAATAATTAAAGGAAAAATTAATAACGAAAAAAGTCGAATAAAACAAAAAACCTTAATGGAACTATAAAATTTAAATAATTTCCTCATTTTAATCTCGAAAGGATAGTGGATAGTGTCATTATCCTTCATGGCACCCAGATGTTTTTGCTGTTACAGTATTGAGTAGCATTGATGATGGATGACATATAATACAATACTGCCCGGTCGAGCTTTCCAACGATTTTACTTCTTTGGAATAAATTTTTAAAAGGTTTGTCTCTTCAGAGCTTGTCTTTACAAATGAATGGCAAGTTGCGTAAGCTGAATGCGGCCATACGTGTCACACATATCACCCATATCAGTAAAAAGGCAGAACAGAACAAATGGAGCAGTAAATGCATAAAATGGAAGACGGCCGGGCTCTCGTGCAATGGAATTAACTCAAAAAACGACAGCAAGATCCTTTTGGGCAGAATGGGCCTCCTAATGACGTAGAGGGCTTTTTGTTGAAGAGCTACTCCTCATGTTTAAACCAATTTTCAGGTTGTATTTATTTTCTAGTTAGGAAATAAGTTTTTCATGTTATAAGAAAATACATACTCATACATATGTATATGGACCATTTATTAAAAAAATATGATAAACGAATAATGTAAAAAGAATTAAACGTATTATATATATTTTTTAATTTAATAACAAAGTTTGTCGTTGATGCAAATAATAAGTTGTTAGCTGCAACATTGTTCAAGCTACATCTGTTGAATTGCCCATCAATTATTCAGTTTTATGAAAATGTGTGTTGTCTTCTGCCTAGTTTACCATTTGTTGATGAACAAACAAGAGTTCCAAGAACGTCCAATTCAAATCGAAAAAGCTGCTGTTTGATGTGGATTTGGGGCTTACCAACTTCTATTGAGCTGAATTGGATGATATGGACACTAGCATGTGGTTCCAACAGGACGGCGCCATAGCCACACAACTCATGCTACATGGCATCGTCATCTCATGAGGAGGTGATGTGAACTGGCATCCGAGATCGTGCGATGTGACCATATTAGAATTTTTTGTGGAGTTTTGTTAAGTGGCACGTCTATGAGAACAATCTACAAACCATAACAGCCAACACAACCCTTGACATCGGTAAAATTTAGCTTGTTTCATGCGCCAAAGTCATGGTAAATTGGAAATTACGGATTCACGACTCTGCGAAACCGCGGCATACTTTTGCAAGATATTATATTCCATTTATAATGACATCAATAGGACTGCAAAACGAAATTAATAACGTTATGTGATATCACACATACACACTCTCTATTTACATTTAAATATAGGAAATGTTAAATAAAATTTACATTAGGCGTGTTTTCGTTACACCATAAGTGCTTAATTTGTATGGGGAGCTAAGCACTTTTAAGCACTATTAGTTCCCGATGAAGTTTGGTGCTTGTGTTCAAGTCTTAATCGAGTATGATGTTGCCAGATTGGGCACCCTATATTTAGCAATATGGCATCCCATTTTTGGAGAGATTTTATCAATTATTGTGAATTAACGGGAAGAAGAAGAAGAAAAATGGGAAATTATTTTAATATTTGCAAAAGAGTGTAAACAATTGAACATAGAATAGTAAATATATGTTTTATAAATACTTTTGACGTATTTTTTGTCTGTTTCGCACTGTTCTTTCTTCGCAACTCATGACACCATTGCTACCAGATAGTGAAAATCCGCCACTTATTGCTTATGTACCAGTTAGTGGAAGTCAGTTGTTTTCGTTGCAAAGTGCTAAACTAAAAGTGCTAGCTTGTAACGAAAACATGCCTATTATTTTTAATTTGCTTGTACACTATTTTTTAAAACGCTCCCAGCAACAAAATGTAAACAAACAATCAAACGTCATCCATGAGTTTGACAGTTCATTGAGCTCTGAAAAATTACATGGAATAAACGAGAAGAGTGACATTCCGATTGGATAGCAAAGCAAATGTGCAAAACACTGGAAGGACATGTAACTATATGTAATAATGTGGAATTTGTCTTGTAATTACATACATATGTACATTTACGTTTGTATGTTTAGAACAATCGTGACGAAAAGCCTTGAAAAACTTTGTGGACGGCTAACGCTACCGAAGAAGTAGGGCAATGGAATTGGGCAGTCTCGTTTTTAAATGGTTATAAAGAAAATAATGAGTTCTTGCCAGCCATAGGAGTTGGCAGAAGAAATTCTGTTCATGGATGGATGTATAATTTATATATGTCAACAAATATAATGTAAATCCTTAAAAATAATAATAAAACATCTTTTCGGTTCATCAAAACATCATGTTATTTATTTATATTCGTACAACAGTAGGAAATTATTTTGTTATTTGTATCCTGGATTCTGATGCCTCACAAGCATCGCCATCGTATCAACACAAAATAAATAATTTATGTATAACAGCACAATGATATCCAACAATATTTCCTTTCTGCAATTTAAATTAACTAAGTCGGCATTATTTCATTTAATTGTTTATTGATTAGAATTTAAACTCGTGTTTGTTTTCAAGAAAAGCAAAAAGGAAAAAATTCACATGCTTATACACCAGCGTTGCCAGATATTTTTTAAAAAAAAAACTTAAAATTTTCAAAGAAAAAACTTATTTTGCAACAAAAAAACTTATTATATCTGTTTTATTAAAAAAATTGAAATCAATTCAATCTAAAATTAAATTGGAAGGCTTCTTTTTTTGAAACCCTTAATATACATTAGGGCGGGTCGATTTAAAAATCGCCCATTGCTCAGTGAAAATCGTATTCTAGGGATCAAAATAAGAAACTTTGCCGAAGGAACCATACCTCTAAAACGAATTCTGATGTCCCGGAAAAAATCCCACTTTGACCCATTTAGAGTGCTCCAATCGAGTCCAAATGTATGACCGACCCCCACTCAGTGAAGTGCTCAGTGAAAATCGTATTCTAGGGATCAAAATAAGAAACTTTGCGGAAGGAACCATACCTCTAAAACGAATTCTGATGTCCCGGAAAAAATCCCACTTTGACCCATTTAGAGTGCTCCAATCGAGTCCAAATGTATGGGACCCCCAGGGGGTGTGCCACTGGCATGGGTGGGTCGGGCCTCCAAAGTTAGTTAGTCATACATTTGGACTCGATTGGAGCACTCTAAATGGGTCAAAGTGGGATTTTTCAAAATTTGCCTCTACCCAAAAGTTCGACCCAAATTCCGGGACATCAGAATTCGTTTTAGAGGTATGGTTCCTTCGGCAAAGTTTCTTATGTTGATCCCTAGAATACGATTTTCACTGAGCAATGGCGACTTTTTTGCCTCCCCACAAATCGACCCGGCCTAATATACGTAGATAAGGTTTTAAATGGTAGTTAGATAAATAGTACAAGAAATTTAAATGAACAATTTTCCTGCAACTTCATGGTGCATTTTGACCTTGGAAATGTTTTGTTTTTCTAAGATAATAATATAATATTAAATATTTACAGAATTTAAAAAAACTTATTTTTGGAAGAAAAAACTTAAAAGTACTATTTTTCACTAGAAAAAACTTGAAAAATAAGTTTAAACTTATCATCTGGTAACGCTGTTATACACACACTTCAAATATGCTATGCAACTTTAGTAAAAAAGCGTTCCATTTTTCAACTTGAAATAATATTTTGTGTAATTTTTTCAAGCTGAAAAAACATAGTACCCACCTTAAACTGTGAAGATAGCGTTCTGCAAAGAGAGGATAGATACTTTTATTTCTATGCAAAGAGAGAAAAGATTTTCATCATTAATTTTATATTCCAACTTCAAAACATTCAACAACAGAACAAACTGAAAAACTCACTACCTTCTCAGAAATTATGTGAGAGTACTGCATGTTTCGGCAGAGAGATAATTGAGAGAAGAATTTGAGAATGAGAGAAAGGCTGCTCGGACGCCACCTGATGAAGTCTGTAAATATCATGAAGTCTGTAAATTATTTATATTCGTACAACAGTAGGAAATTATTTCGTTATTTATAACATTGTACTACCCTGACTTTTCATAGTACCCACCTTAAAGGTGTTTTTTCGGCACGAAAAAATTTCGCAAAATGTTATTTCGAGTTGAAAAATGGAACGCTTTTTTACTAAAAACGCTTTGAAGTTTGGAAGTGTGTGTGTCAAAGTGTCACTTTTATATGTATGTATGTGTGTATATGCATGTGCATTTTTTCTTTTTGTTAATATTCTTGAAACCAAACAAAAGTTAACATTGTAATCAATAAACAATTACTTGGAATAATGCCGACTTAGAAAATAGTTAATTTAAATTTCAGAAAGGAAATATTGTTGGAGATCATTGTGCTAATTATTTATTTTGTGTTGTTGCGGTGGCGATGTTCGTGAGGCATCAAAAGCCAGGGTAGTACAATGTTATAAATAACAAAATAATTTTCTACTGTTGTACGATTATAAGTAAATAAAATGATGTTTCGATGAACCGAAAAATATATTTAATTATTATATTTAAGGATTTACATTATATTTGTTGACATATATAAATTATACTTCCATCCATAAACGGAATATATTCTTCCAACTTCTAAGGCTGGCAAGAACTAACTATGTATGTTCTTTACAACCATTTGCAAATCGAGATCACAGGCACTGTCCAATTCCATTGTCCTACTGCTTTGGTAGCGTTAGCTGTACATAATGTTTCTCCAGGCTTTTGCACACAATTGTTCTAAACATACAAACATAAATGTACATATCTAATTACAAGAAAAATTCCACATTATTACATTTAGTTACATGTCATTCCAGTGTTTTGCACATTTTGTTTGCTTTTGTACTGCAATCCAATTGGAATTTCGCTCTTCTGGTTTATTCCATAAACATAATTATATTCCTTTTCACATCTTTGCAATCTTTTTCTCTATTTCGGAAGATAATTAAATTTATTATTCTTTATTAGGAAATTTTATTTCTAATATTTATAACAGTTAAATTTCTTGCGGACAAAAATAAATATAAACAAATGGGAGTGCGACGGTGGCGGCATTAAATTTTTAACGGCGTTAAATTTGTAGCGGCGCAAAATGTTAATTTTTTCGCGTTGAAATAAACATAGTACCACAAACGAAAAAATTTCGCACTTTGTTTTTATATGGGATTTTAACGCGAAAAGTGAACATAGCTTAAAGGTGGGTACTATGTTTTTTCAGCTTGAAAAAATTCCACAAAATGTTATTTCTAGTTGAAAAATGGAACGCTTTTTTACTAAAGTCGCATTGCATATTTGAAGTGTGTGTGTCGAAATGTCACTTTTATATGAATGTGTGTGTATAAGCATGTGAACTTTTTCCTTTTTTGCTTTTCTTGAAAACAAACACGAGTTTAAATTCTAATCAATAAACAATTAAATGAAATAATGCCGACTTAGTTAATTTAAATTGCAGAAAGGAAATATTGTTGAATATCATTGTGCTGTTATACATAAATTATTTATTTTGTGTTGATACGATGGCGATGCTTGTGAGGCATCAGAATCCAGGTTACAAATAACAAAATAATTTCCTACTGTTGTACGAATATAAATAAATAACATGCACCCAGGAAAATAATTGGTTGGAATTCGATTGTAACAATAAAAAATTAGTACTAGCAACAAAAAGTATGTTGCATACACCGTCTGTCGGTTGTATTTATATATAATTAGTTGAAACAACAATAATAACATGGATACGATCAAATGAAAAGGCTTGCAACTAAATCGATGGTTGTATCAATCGAATTAAGATTGTTGTTTTCATTGACACTCGGTTAGTTGTGGTAACCAATTTTAAATTTTCATTATAGTACTATATGATCGATTTTTAGTTGTGACAACCAATGTTTTTTTCTTGACAACAGAAATTGTTTCAATAGACCAAAGATTATTATCGCAACGAATAATTGGTTACTACAACAGAAAACATATTATTAATTAAACGTTTATTGGTTATCCCAATCATTTCCCAAATTTAGAATAATTAAATGTATTTTGGGAAATACAACCGAAAGATTGGTTGCTGTTCTTTTGCTGATACATGACAAACAAAAAATAAAATTACTCGACATATAAAATCTTCAACATTTTGTTCAAGAACGGTATAGGTAATCAAAAAGAATATTGTGTGGATAATAATGTGTGGAATGCAGAATATGTAGTGCAAAATGTTTTACATAAATAAAAAATAAAAGCAACAATCATGGAATTGAAAGCACAGGGTTAAGCGATATTTGCATAAAAGTTTTGTGTTTTTTTTTTTGTGGACTAAAATGTGTGTCAAATATATTTTAACATCTCAAAATAGGTATGAAGTTGTAATATGGGATTTTTAATTTTGTTATGAATTGTTTTGTTTTTTGTTCAATAAATAAAATAAAAATTAATGAAAATTCTTTTTAATTAATTGTCGGTAGTATATGACTGACAAATTTTTAAAAATAAAACAGTTGGTTGTGGCAACTGCAGCAGATAATTTAAGCCCCCATTTTCGTAGTTGACGCAACCAAATAAGATTGTTGTCAACATGGAAGCAGAAATATACCACAACCAAAATATTGGTTGTCCTGATGGAATCGCATGATAGTAGACAGAAGTACCAAAATTCGGTTGGCAAATAATTCGGCTGAGGCAACCAAACTGTATTCTGTGAGTGATGTTTTGATGAACCGAAAAGATGTTTTATTATTATTTTTAAGGATTTACATTATATTTGTTGACATATATAAATTAAACTTCCATCCATAAACAGAATTTCTTCTGCCAACTCCTATGGCTGGCAAGAACTCACTACATTGTACATTGTAAATACATTTTAAATAACATTTACATTGTAATTTACATTGTAAATAAATAGGAGTACAATGCTGGCGGCTTCAATCTGTTGCGGCGTTCACTTAATTTGTATCGGCGCAAAATGTCAATGTCTCACGTTGAAATAAACACAGTACCACAAATGAAAAAATTTCACTCAGTTTTTCACAACTTTGGTTTTTGTATGGGATTTCACCGTGAAACGGGATCATAGTACCGTGCTTAAAGCGTGAAAAATTAACATTTTCGCCGCTACAAATTTAACGCCGCAACCCTCGCACACCCATTTGTTTATATTTATTTTTGTCCGCAAGAAATTCAACTGTTGTAAATATTAGAAAATAAAATTTCCTAATAAAGAATAATAAATTAAATTATCTTACGAAATATGTGAAAGGGAAAATAATTATGTTTATGGAATAAACCAGAAGAGCGAAATTCCAATTGTATTGCAGTACAAAAGCAAGCAAAATGTGCAAAACACTGGAAGGACATGTAACTAAATGTAATAATGTTGAATTTGTATTGTAAGTAGATATGTACATTTATGTTTGTATGTTTAGATCAATTGTGTGCAAAAGCCTGGAGAAACATTATGGACAGCTAACGCTACCAAAGCAGTAGACGATGGAATTGGACCGTGCTTGTGATCTCGTTTTTAAATGGTTATAAAGAACATAGTGAGTTCTTGCCACCCATAGGAGTTGGAAGAAGCAATTCCGTTTATGGATGGAAGTATAATTTATATATGTCAACAAATATAATGTAAATCCTTAAAAATAATAATAAAACATCTTTTTTTTGGTTCATCTAAACATCATATTATTTATTTATATTCGTGCAACAGTAGGAAATTATTTTGTTATTTATAACATTGTACTACCCTGGCTTTTGATGCCTCACGGACATCGCCACCGCAACAACACAAAATAAATAATTTATGTAAAACATTAGCACCATGATCTCCAACAATATTTCCTCTTATGTAATTTAAATTAACTATTTTCTATGTCGGCGTTATTCCAATTAATTGTTTATTGATTAGAATTTTAACTTTTGTTTGTTTTCAAGAATATTAGCAAAAAGAAAAAATGCATATACATATACACCATACATACATATAAAAGTGACACTTTAGTAAAACAGCGTTCCATTTTTTCACTTGAAATAAAATTTTGCGAAATTTTTTTCGTGCCGAAAAAACATAGTACCCACCTTTATCCAAGGTTCCCGGATCAGGGCGACGTCTATGTTGTTCCTATGTAAATGGAGGATAAGATTAGTAGAAGCCAGTTCACGATGATGGATATTTATTTGGATGAATTTCATCATTGATTGTATTGGCTTTCAATCTTTCCTCCAACTCTATTATGGATCTGGCGTAACCACTGGTTAAACCGACGTCATTGTATTGTATCTGGGTTTACTGTCAGAACTATACTCCTACCTGCTTCATTTGGTGTGTCCATTTTTAAAATTTGCCTATCATTCGTCGGGAAGTTACTTCAATTTTGAGCCACTAGCATCTCTAGCAGGTTATGTTTTGGCATGATGGGGCCAGATACAAATAGTCTGATCCTCGTTTGCTTTTTGAGCTCATTTTGTAGTATGAGCTTTAACTTAGCTCCATCCCACAGCCTTAGCCCATTAATACCGCTCTCCAGCCAATCTAATGTTCCTTTTCTCTTATAGTGAAGGACTTTGTAGCCTTGTTTAATTATGACCTTAGTACCTTCTCGTATCTTTTCTGATACCTCGAATAGCAGTTTACTTTCTATTCTTTTCCAGTTTGACACTTGATTGGAGAAAATTGTCTTGTGTGAATCTCGACTTGTCGTTCGATTGTTTTCATTGTGTTGTCAACGACAAATTTGTTGGAGATTTCAATGCTCGAACGAATTGTCGTTGCCTCATGCTGAAAAATCATACAATTAATCTTAATTAAGCTGAACGGGAAGTGAATTTAACGACGCGTCTTCATGCGCGTGAACAGGCTCTAAAAATTTATAGCAACGTTTCGAGACATTTTTGTCGTTTCGATACATTTTTCGTCTTTTTTTTGGTGGAGGTGGACGGTGGAGGAAGGGAAGAGGGAAGGAAAAAGTAAACAAGGAAAAGTTTGTAAAATTTACATGTAAAAAATTTTACTTTTTACACTGTTTACTTTTTCCTTCCCTCCCCTTGATTGATTTGATTTGATAATAAAAATAAAATCCTGGAAAATAAATATCGTTATAATAAATAACATATTTAATCTAAAATCACCTTATCTCCGAAACAATTCGGGCTGAAAATTTATTTTTTTTCAGTTCAAAATAAAATTGAATATGCAATTATTTTCACGACCAAACACCAACCCCAAAATCAAAATTGCAAACCATTTTTTGCAATTTTTTAATGAATTTTTAAGAAATGAGAAATACAAGAAAAATGATATGGAAAATAATACATTTGCGGTTAATTTTTTAACGAGAAATCCAACAAGTAAAAACAAGAATTTCTACTGCATGGGGGGAAAGGAAGGAATATTATATATGTAGGAAGGTACGTACCCCATGAGGTACTAGCTTTGTATTTTGTATACAAAGAAATCGGAAATTAAGTGACTTATTTGACTAAATAAGAAGACTCTTCTTCTTTGGAAAAAAGAGTTATAACACAAGCGGGGGGGTCTTTTTATGGGATATGGGAAAACTAGCTTTAACCCGGTACCTCGCTTCCATTTGTATTTGTTGGATGGTCCAATTCTGCTGAATCGAAGGATAGGCATTTATATTCGTCATGTTCTGGCATGCATTGCACAATGTTCGCTAAAATTCCTCTATGATAGTATTTTCCTGAGGAAGAGAAGCATGCTGTCTCCAGGATAACACTGTGCTCTCAGGAATATCCGGGTACTATGATCTGAATTCAAAATTTAGAAGATAGTACTCATTTTATATAAATAAATTTTCCCTTTGTAGAATAGCTGATTTTCTATTTATTCTTGCATCTCCACATCTTGGCCCTCTTCACCTTGCCGCCCATAACCTTGCCGCCCATCACCTTCCCGCTCTTCACCTTGCCGCCCTTCATCTATAAGAAAAGGTTAACCCGAAAATCTTATTTTTTTAATTCTGATATGTATGCACACTTACTGAATGGAATCTTCCCGTTTTCATTAAAATGTAAGGAACATACTGTATTTCTGTTATTTCCTTCTATTTCCCAAAATTCGCGCCATTCTGTAGGATCTTCGGGAAATTTATATAAGATTACGCCGTCGCTGGCTGCACGATGGCACAATATACACCTTATTTCTCTTATAAAGCTGAGTTTAGACGATTGCCAGATCGGCAAACATTATCAACCCTGTTAAAGTGATGCAAATATACGGGCAATGTCAGATTGTTAGGCAAAGGTGAATTGACAGTTCAGACGATTGCAAGAAAACATTACAATTTCATATATTTACAATATATTTTGTAAATATTTATATGCAGGATTGCCATTAAAAATACATTATACACAGTGTTGCAAATAAAATGATTTTCTGGCAATGGCGCCGTTGTCACATGCATAAACTTCGCACATATAACAATCAGCAAATTATCTCGCAATGACTTTTCTGCTAAGTCCCCATTTACATGGTACTTTTTTTTTAAGTAACTTATCGGCTTATTCTCTTTTGAAAAAGTATTTACGTTCACACGCGTACTTTTTTTTCAATACTTAACTTATTTTCATTTGTTTTGTTTCGGCTTTTCCTGTGTGAATTGTTGTTGTTTCCAAGTGCGAACGAAAAACACAAAACGATGAGTACGATAAGTACGAGTACGGCATACTTTTTTTCCCCCCGTTTCCGACTGCCTCTCTCGCCCACAAAACGCCGATAAGTATGCTTAATACTTAAAAAAAAAAGTATCATGTAAATGCAGACTAACGTTGCAAAACAAAAATTGTATGTTCACACGGTTGTAAATTCACAGAGTTGCATTTTTCCGCCATTTTTCTGGCAATGTTGTCCCATCTGCAAATCGTCTGTACTTACCTTAAGAATAACACTCTGAATAATTGTACACCCTGTTTCTCTATTTCGCACGAAAGCGATGCGAACGAAGAACAGCTGATTTTAGACCTACTAACTGGCATCAGCTATTATGTTAGCAGTCACTTTGTCGTTCTGATGCTTTTAAGTAGGTCTAAAATCAGCTGTTCTTCGTTCGCATCGCTTGCGTGCGAAATAGAGAAACGGGCTGTTCATTTAATTTTAAGTTTACTTTCTTCTTCTTTTTTTTCTTGTTTGTTTTTTTGTGATTTCCGAGATCCGAGATGGAAACCGTTTTTCCAACTTCCAACCGTGGTATACCTGGCAACCGTGGTACTCCGAATCCCGATTCACACGAGGAAACTTGAATTGCAACTGTCAAACTTGATTTTTGATTTAAGGGCATCTCTTAAATACCTGTGAATTGCGTCCGACGTCTGTCAAAGTGTTGTTGTATGCACAGAAAACAATAGGATGAAATCTGAGTTTGACAGACGCAGGACGCACTCACTGGTATTTAAGAGATTCCCTTAAATGTTTTATTTTGTTTGTTTCGTTTATTGATTCGAAAACGTGCATAATCCATAATCCGAAATATGATTTCGCTATGATTAAGGACATTTACATTTCTCACATTTCTGTAAGGCTACCTCAAACATTTTTAATTTTCAGCTCACTTTTTTCTCTTTTGCAAAAAAAAATAATATTTTTACTCTATTTTAACAGCATTTTACAATGAATGTAAGTCCTGCTTCACAAGAGGCAATTGTTTCCAAGCAAGAGCTCTTTCCGCCTGCCTCTCTCTCCTACAAACTTTGACACTTGCTTGGACAAAATTGCCTTGTGTGAATCTCGACTAAATATTGCCAAAAGTAATGATAAATAAAACAACAAAGAAATAATTTGATATTTCATATATGTACTTAGATAATATATAAAAGTTTGTGTAACTTTTTTTAGTTTTGTTTTAGTACAGGTACTTATATCGAAATATATTGCATAAACCGATCACGTCCATTCCTATATAGGGACATGTCACAGATTCCGTTCGAAATTTCGTAGTTAAAAGCAGAAACTGTGCGAATCAATTATTTTTCAATTTATAAAACTATATATATCAGGTCCACATGAAAATTTTAAGTGGTTGCATTCTTCTTAATTTAGCGTTTTCTACTGTGACAAGGCTCATAATATAAAGGGTCCGCCATCTAACGTTTTGTTTTTCGACTAGTGCTTATTTCGTGAATGGTAACACTTAGCTCATGTCTGGATTGACAGATAATTAGTTTTATCCTTCCGCTGAACGAATATGGTTTTGTATACGCTGGGAAATATTGCGACATTACTTTGAAAATTTAGATTTTAAATTTTTTTTTCATTTTTGATTTTCATTTGATTTTGATTTTTTCATTTCGATCTTGGCGGGTATGTAAACAAGCAAAATTGTCGCATTTGGGGCACAGAAAACCCGCATGCATACATTGAAAAGCCGATACACCCAAACCGAGTCACTGTTTAATGCGGATTTTGTTCCAGAGGCATAATTGGGCCATTTTTCTTCGAAAATGAGCAAGGAGTGGCCGTTACAGTCAATGGCGATCGTTATCGGGCCATGTTGAACGTTCACAAAAATTGAAGAGGAGGATATTGGCAACATTCGTTTTCAACAGGACGGCGCTACGTGTCACACAGCCGAAGCTACACTCGATGTTTTGCGACCTGTTCTTGAAGATCGCATTATCAGCCGCAGAGCTGATGTCGTTTGGCCACCTCGGAGCTGCGATTTGTCACCGTTGGACTATTATTTGTGGGGTACCCTCAAAGATAAGTGTTTCGCCGACAAGCCAGAAACAATTGACGCTTTAAAGGACAATATTCGTGAAGCCATTGGTGAAATACAGCTGCACACAATCGATAATGTGCTTAAAAATTGGACCGATCGTGTAGGCTACTGCATGGCCAGCCGAGGCAGCCATTTGAATGAAATTATTTTCCTTTATTAACCGGAAGGATTGTACTTTCAAATAAAAAAATAAATTTGAGAAAATATTCAATAGTTTTTTTATAGCATTTTCAAAAAAAAAAAGTTATTTGGCGGACCCTTTAGCCCTCAAAGCACAAAAAAACTGTAAAAGGAGAGATCAATTATGGGATGAAATAGTGTCTGTCATGGCGACACTTTTTCCAAATGTAAAAGCAACTGTCCAGAATTTAAAAAATCGGGAAATATGTTTAAAAAAGAAGTATCTACGTCAAGTCGAAACATTGCAAGCGGAAACACAGAATTCATCTATGAAAATGTTAGAAATGTTAAAACCAGAATTCATTAAAAATCAAAGAAAATAAATTTTAAACAAAAATTACGACATTACGAACATATATGTAGAACAGCAGCAGAGCGCTACCGGCACAGGCACTTCACCTCCAGTAAGCGTATATTATTCGGCGGCCCTCGACCATATTGTTCATACTGACCACAATGCATGTACTGCAATATCCTCGGGGGGTCCGAATATACCACCCCATATGCAGTTGCAGACCAGATCCAGATGCTGATTCCAGATAACATCATTACAGGTAGTGATGATACGGACACGGAAAATGTGTTGTTTGAAAGTTCCAATTGGAACTCGCAATCAGAAATGAACATTTAAATGGAAACGGCCTTTAAGAAAGCAGGACAGGAGTGCAAAGTTGATCACCATGTTAATTTCGGTGAAATCAAAAAAGAAGAAATATCGTCATCATTCTCCTCGCAACATTCTTCGAAAAGATTGAAAATCGATGATCACCATGCTCACTTCGGTGAAATCGTAACTTATAAATCAAATAATTTGTCTAGGTTATATGAAAAATTTATCTCCGGCAGCAGTACAACATTGTTCGAATTTTAAAATAACAAAAAACAGCTGACTTTTCATCCCACTTCAGAAAATTTTTGTTTTGCTACATTTGAAGTGGAAATTCAGAGCAATATCGATTTTATGGATGATCTACATTTTAAAATATTCTGGACAAACCACAAAGAATGAATAGAAATTTACTCCAAAACTGGGAGGAATTTATATTTTATACTGCCGGCTTCAATATTTTGCAGACAGAGCAATTAATTATTCTTCGCCTTCTCAACTTTCCAACATAGTTTTCGCTCAGAAAGCTTGTAGAACCCGAACTGCACTGGAGCAATTTCATAGTCAATAGCATTTGCATTGGAGCAGTAGTATTGTGTATACACCACAATCCGACACAAAGTTGTTTAACTACAAAGAGTTTCATAGCATTGTAGTTACATGTTTTAATGAAAATAAGAATGTTGGTTTTGTCCACCGAAGTCAAAACATGTTTCATAAACTCTTAATTGGTAAAGACATGTAATTCTCCCCTTGACTTTGCAAACGCCAACCACAGCTATCGAAGCTGTCGCTATGAAATCAAATTCTATCTTATCAAAGTGGAGAATTGTTTTTATTGGCCAGTTTCAATTGATATTTCCAAATGTCCTCGTTGCACAAGGAAATCAATGCGTTGCACCAGCGTAAAGCTATTAAAAACTGCTTGGAACAAGCTCGTGTCATGTGCTTCATTGTAGGAAGAACAAACACCTGAACTAACGATTTTCTTGGGTTCGGGATTCTTCGTCCAAACAGCATGAATAGGTTCCCCAGGTTTCTGTTGAATGAATAAACATTAGGACAAAAATTCTGGTATATATTTCAAAGTTTTGGCATTTAAATGGTGTTGAAAACTCCAGAGATAGTGCTAGCCATGTGCCCTCCTTGATTTTTACACCTTTGCAGAGCGGCTCTTTTGTATTCCATACGTGGGTTGTGTCCCTGATATTTTAATCAATTCTTCGCTGTAACATGAAAAACACATTTTAATATAAATTAAAATAGTAAAATATTTTTATCATCTGTTTGTGTTTTTGTTTTTTCGTTGTTGTTGTTGTAAACGCTCTGTCAAGTTCGGATTTTTTAAATTATTCGGCTTATCCGTGTGTGTATTTTGGTAGCTGTAGTCCCTATTTACATTGGCTGAATGTTCAGCAGATTATCGGCGTCTTGTGGGAGAGAGAGGCAGTCGGCAAGAGGGGGGAATAAACTCTCCCGTACTCGGGCTTATCGGTCTAAACGTTTTGTGTTCTTAACTCGGCCTTTGAAACAACAACAATTCACAAAGAAATATCCGAAACAAAATTATGTGTCTAAACGCAGAGGCAAGTTTAAAAGAGAATTAGCGGATAAGCTGCTGAAAAAAATATACTAGTGTAAATCTGGACGTAGTACATTTCCATAGTCCGGATTTACACTGGCTGAATGTTCATCAGATTATCGGCGTTTTATTGGAGAGAGGGGCAGTCGGCAAGATGGAGGAAAAAACTCTCCCTGAGCGTTTTGAGTTCTTCGTGCAAGTTCAAAAGAGAATTTGATGATAAGCTGCTGAAAAAACTTGCCTAGTGTAAATCTGCACATACATTTGAAATTGAGCTTGACAACCCGGTGAATGCGTCCTGCGTCTGTCAAACTCGATTTCAAATGTGTGGATTTAAAAAACACAAATTTATAAACATTCTTTTTGACTTCATTTTTAAAAAACTGAAACAAAAAGAAATCGCGGCTTTTTTGTTTACTTATGTGTTGTTGTTGTTGTCAGAACATATGACTCGTTTTCTCAACGTTGGCTAATCGCTCAAACGGGCAACGGTAAAGATAAATTACGGTTACGTATGCCTAATCCGGCCTTTATTCGTTCAGCTTTTTAAGGGCATCTCCTAAATACCGGTGAATGCGTCCTGCGTCTGTCAAACTCGATTTCAAATATATGAAAATGTACTACAGCTACCGAAATACGCCGGATAATTTAAAAAAATCCGAATTTGACAGTGCGCTTACATCTACAAGGAAAGAAATCAAAACAACAACAAAAGAAAACATAAACACCAACACATGACAAGCAGCATTTCATTTTTTATTTTGGAACATTTGAAATTGAGCTTGACAAACCGGTGAATGCGTCCTGCGTCTGTCAAACTCGATTTCAAATGTGTGGAAATAATATTACTTGTATTGTAATTTCTGCACAGATTTAAAAAACACAAATTTATAAACATTCTTTTTGACTTCATTTTTAAAAAACTGAAACAAAAAGAAATCGCGGCTTTTTTGTTTACTTATGTGTTGTTGTTGTTGTCAGAACATATGACTCGTTTTCTCAACGTTGGCTAATCGCTCAAACGGGCAACGGTAAAGATAAATTACGGTTACGTATGCCTAATCCGGCCTTTATTCGTTCAGCTTTTTAAGGGCATCTCCTAAATACCGGTGAATGCGTCCTGCGTCTGTCAAACTCGATTTCAAATATATGAAAATGTACTACAGCTACCGAAATACGCCAAATAATTTCAAAAAATCCGAATTTGACAGTGCGCTTACATCTACAAGGAAAGACATCAAAACAACAACAAAAGAAAACATAAACACCAACACATGACAAGCAGCATTTCATTTTTTATTTTGGAACAGTGCACGAAGTAGAAAAATATTAAATGTTGAATTTGCTGGAAATACTAAATACAAACCGGTAAGAATTTAATATTTTACTATTATAATTTATATTAAAATGTGCTTTTCAGATTAACAGCGAAGAAATGATTGAAATAGCTGGGACACTGCCCACTTATGGAATACAATGGAGCCTCTCCACAAATGTGTAAAAATCAAGAAGGGCACATGGCAAGCAATTTCTCTGGAGTTGTCAACACCAAGTAAATTCCAAAACTTTAAAATATGTACCAGCATTTTTGCCTTAATGTTTATTCATTCGACAGAAACGTGGGAACCTATTCACGCTGTTTGGAAGCAAGGAATCCATTTCAGGAACACATTTTGATTCCGGTCGGCTCGAACCCAAGAAAATCGTTAGTCCCGGTGTTTGTTCTTCCTACAATGAAGCATGTGACGCGAGCTTATTCCGAACGACGAATTGACGCATTTGAATTCCATGTTCAACGAAGACATTTGGAAATATCAATTGAAACTGGCCAATAAACAATTTTCTACTTTGAAGCATGATTTAAAGATAGAATTTGATTTAATGGCGATACTGCCATGTGAAATAAAACACGATTTAGTCCCAACATGGCAAGTGCCACAGGGAACCGACAGCTTCGATAGATTTGGATTGCGAATTACAGGTCTTTACATTTTGCACAACCAATAAACAGTTTAAGAAATATAATTTGACTTCGGTGAACAAAACCAACATCTTTAGATACTCCACGATTACTAATATTTCCGGTCTTCCCTAATGAAAAACAGCAGCTTGCATAACAAACAAATTAAAACATATAACTATAATGCTATGGACATTTTTTAGTTAAAAAATTGTGTCATTGGGGTGTATACACAATAATACTGCTCAAATGCAAACTATCAAATTGCTTCAGTGCTGTCCGGTTTCTACAATCTTTCCGAAAGAATACATATATGTTTCAAAGTTGAGAAGACGAAGAAAAATGAATTGATCTGTCTGCAAAATGTTTAAGATACGAATGCCTCCTGGTTTTGGAGTACATTTCTATTCCCTCTTCTTTGTGGTCTGTCCAGAATATTTTCAAAAAATATATATCATCCATAATATCGATATTGCATTGAATATCCACTCCGAATATAGAAAAACAAAATTTTTCTGGAATGGGGATGCAAAGTCAGCTGGTTTTTGTTTACAGCGTATTTGGGTACAGCGCGCGTTAAAAATTATCCGTTGTGCGATTTTTTGACAGACGCTGACGCATGCACTGGTATTTAGGAGATACCTTCAAATTCGCTTTTTATGTAGTAGAATGCCTAAATAGGATTCTATTACAATGTTAAACGTCAAACAATGACATAATTCCATTAGTATCTACGAATAATTTTTTCCCAGCACAACATAAGTGAGAAAAGTTAAATTTATTTTGCAAATTCCAATGAATACACTCAAGAAATGATGGCGAAAAAGAAATTTGTGCGAAAATTTCAATAGTTTATGTTTTCATTTGTGATTGGGTAATCTATTTGTTGCCCTAAAATGAATTGAAATTCTTGAAATATATTCTGCAGCGTCGGAAAAAAGGTGGTGGTGTCATACAGTAGGAAAAAATACGAAAACGAGCAAAAAAGAAATACTGAAAGAATCGACCGAAACGCGAGAAACGAACCTCATACAAAAAAGAGTGCAAAAAATAGTCGGAAGAAGAAAACCAGAACGAATTTGTAGAAATCGAGTAAAAGAAGCAGATCATCAAATGTCTTGTTTTACGAAAAGAAAATAGTTTGGAATTTTTATAAACATTGTGAGTAGCGAGAAAAAAGTGATGTTGTTGTTTCCGTCCATATCCATCAGACAATCCGACAGTCCACTCCAAGGTTTTGCTGGATATTTATTGAAATAGCGACACATCTGAATTTACCCAAGAAATTTAAATGAAAAAACAGTGATTATTGTAATTTGCAGGAAAAATCAAAGTGAAATTTGTACAATCCCCTTAGACCATCGTGTGCGTGTATACTTTTGTGTGAGGAAAATCAATTTGAAGTTGTAATACATTAGGAGGCAAGAGGCAGTCGTGTGCTGCAACGCTGAACGTACGTTGGCTCTGCAGCAGCTTAGGAGACACATAAAACTGCAAACAGTCACCAACCGTTGCCAGCCAACTGCTACCGCCTCCCAGTTAACTATTCAAGCCAACGTCTGTACGCTGGTGCTTGAATATCTTCAGTTGTTTTACATGACCAAAGGAAAGTGCAGAACATCCAAAACAACACTTTATTGAGGTGAGTTCAAGAAGCAGGAAGTAATTATGTATGGTTCGCGTATATAAAGCTAATGCTATCTGCTATCTATATGTGCTGTATGTGAATTTTACCGGTCTCCGGCGGCGGCGGTTGTTGGCAAATAATGGCCCGCGTGCCAATTTGTTTTTGCCGTTTAAATAAGTTTGGTGTATATTTTCGGTCGGTCTTTGTTTTTATTTCAATTTGGTCAATTCGCCAAATGCCATTTTCATGCCGACACAGGACAGAGCGAGAGTAGTAGCATTCGCGCAGATGCTGCCGCTGCTGCTATTTTCTGACAGACATTGCGTCTTTTGACGCAGAACGTCAATTTATTTAAGGCGAGCGATAACAACAACGTCATCACCGTCATTGTCTTTTGTCTTGCTTGCTTCGTCCGGTTTGTCCGTCCATTGGTAGCATGATTCTACAAGAGGTTTTGATTATTTTTCCATCTGTATGTACGTATACTATATGCCATATGTATGTACATTTGAGCTCATTTATGTATGAACAGCCAAACAAACACACACTTCCTAATTTAACTAATTCTATTTTTGCATTGGCCGCTTGACAATGGCAACGCCAACATTAACGTCACTGCACTCTGTTATACCCATAAACGTCATGTGACTTCTCACATCTCCCAATACAGGAGATGGTAATTCCAAGAAATCCTTGAAGCATTTGCATTGTTTATTGGTACTATCGACTGCAACAATAGTGAATATGCATTGAATATATGCCGTACCATGACTTTTTATTGGTGTAGGGTAAATGGGGCAGGCATTGTCTGCGTAAAGGTTTGACAACATTTGTGGGGTTTATATATAGAAAATTGCGTATTTCTCTCTGTCGAAAAAGAAGCAGCCGACAGACAGCGCAGTTGTCGTTCAATAAACAATACTCTTGCATATGAGAAAAAAATTAAAAATTTCAAATCAACTTCCTCACAAGTTTAAAACGAAAACAAAAAAGAAGAAATCAAAATAATCTTCTGATATTAATTTAATAATTCATTTGAGTTTCATCGTACATCGTCGTCATCGTTTTGGGGAGTTGGTGGTCTTTTTGATCTCTGATTTTTGCTGCTCATACGCTACTCTTTCTCTTCTGTGTGTTTTGTTTTGTATTTATTATTATGCTCATATTTGTCAAAAGATGATTCACACACACCTAACCATCAACATGCATACATACGGGCGAGACGAGGCGAGGCGACATACAAACAACAAACACAAACGGACTTTGAGGGGAGCAATAGCAAATACATAGCAGCAACAAATAGCAGTTACTTTGGATTCAATTACAGACAACGGCGACAGTTGTTGACGGTGTGTGAGTTTTTCTGTTTTAGCTCTGGTGTTCAGTGCTTTTCTTTGGTTTGTTGTCATACTTTTAGCGATTCTGTCATATTGACGCCATTGTCACTCCTAACCTTGCGCACACACCCACCCATTGTTGTGGCACTTTCTTCAAAGTTTTTTCTTCTCTTGTTTCTAACCCAACCCCACCAACCTCCCTCTACAGCAGTGGAATTTGAACAACAGCAACAAAAACGTCGTGAGTAAAGATTTAGTGGTACTGCCGTATGAGGAGTGGTGAGTGGGTCACCGTACCTTGCTCTCTTTATTTTATATCCTTTTTAAGTAGTTCTTCACGAATGTTTACGAACAGTGCTCAATGTAATGAAACTAATTTTTTCGGAATCTAAAGAAAATTGTAAGACCTGTGTGTCATCAAACAAATGGGAACAGATCCAAGAGACGACCATGTATGCTTGAAATTTTGCCAATAAAGATGGAAACTTTCGCTTTTTATATCTCATTTAGTTTTTTTGTGTTATTATTAAGTTTGATTGCCGTCGCTACTTTAAAAAAGACAAATATTAGTCGTAAACGTAAATACATGTGTATATACATTTATACTGTTTCAATGACACAAAGTGATTTATTAAAAACTAAAATTGCCCATATATCTGTGGGTTTCTGGTATTTTGATGTTTCCAAATATGGAACCTCCAAACAGATCCTATTAACCCAGTCAATATTATATAATTATATATAATATATATATATATATATATATACCACTGCCTCCTTCCTATTAGAACTAGAAATAGGAATGACATTTTATACACGTCTAGAAAACAGTGTTGCATGAACCAAATCAGGTAGATATTTTTTGGTCCGTGGTTTTTAGTAGTTAATAGATACAACGCTAAAACATTGCAATTATCTAGCATTATCCATGACAAATCCACACGCGATAACCAGTTTTCCATTTTCAGAAATGTAAATGTTGTAAATGAAATTAAAAGTATTATAAATACTACTATAATTTAAAAAAAAGTGGGCGGTCAGTGTAGCAGTACACAATGCCATTTTTTGTACCATTTCACATCAAAATATCATGTTTTCATCATCAATTCGGTATTTAAAAACTGCGATACTATTTTTCTTGTAGTTCTTGGCGAGTAGAACAACGTTTGTTCCAAAAACAATATAATTTAAGAAGACATTCCTTCCTGTAGCAAGTATGTGTCAGTTACGAACGAATAGGAATTTGAATCCAACGAGTGAGTTTTTTCGCGGATTTTCAGACTTTTTTCCCGAAGTTTTTGTAATTTTCACAATTAAAAAATTGTCGGTTGCCCGTTATTATTTCGGTCTGTAATCGTTATGATTTAAACTGAGATACTCTCTCGGCTAAAGACCAACCTGCTTCTATACAGTGATAGAAAGCAAGTATTTTACATGGCAAAATATATTGCAAGTATTTCATTGCGTGCCCACAGACTATATCATGATTTCTGGGGCGTGACCCCCGTCATCAGTAGTCTACATGGCCGGCTTTTCAAAAAAGCCTTTGATTGATGATTCGATAACATATTAATCGATAGGTGCAATAAAATGTCAATCTATGTTCGCGGAAAACTGTTTTTTCGCATGTGGCAGTTCATTCCTATTCGTTCGTTCCTGATAGATTAGGACGTTTCGGCCTGAAGGAATGTCTTCTTATTCTATTTGTCTTTGGTTTGTTCCACGAAATTTGCCGGACACCCCCAAAATACGAATTTACGGGTAAAAACCGATTTTCTTGCCTTGTTTCAATTGAACGCCTTCAACTTTTTTTAATTATTAACCGATTTTCTCTAAAAGAATTTGGAAAGAATATGGACAATATGGTAAAGGGTTTTCCAACAAGAGGTGTTATTTTGGTATTCAAAGAAAAATGTCATTTTTTGAGATAAATGATCGGATGTTTATTTCATAATAAAGAGGAAGGTATGCCGTTAATAATGAAAAACAACATCAGCAAATGGCCACCACGACCACGCTTACAGGACCATATCCTTTTCAAGCAATTTTCCATGACCAAATTGCAAAGTGGTTGCCCTATGTCCTCGATAGCTTCACGAATTATATCTTTGAGGTCTTGAATCGACGCTGGACTGATGGCGTAGACCTTATCTTTCACGTGGCCCCAAAGGAAGAATTCGCAAGGTGTTAAATCACAAGATCTCGGTGGCCAATTGTGGTCACCTCTTCGAGAGATAACACGGTCCGGATACTTTTCCGGATGCTTTCGTTGCTTGTGTGGCACGTAGCGCCGTCTTGTTGAAAGTAAACGTTGTCCAGATCAATACCATCAAACTCCGACCATAAAAAATCATTAATCATCTCTCGATAGCGCAATCCATTCACCGTAACTGTTGATCCAACCTCATTTTCGAAAAAGTAAGGTCCAATGACCCCGTCGGGCCATAAACCGCACCAAACAGTCACACGTTGATGATGGAGAGGCTTCTCAACAATAACTCTTGGGTTTTCCGAGCCCCAGATGCGACAATTTTGTTTGTTGACGTAGCCACCGAGGTGGAAATGGTCAAGATGATTTTTCTATGAATTCCGGATCATTTTCATGCATTTCAAGGACCCAATCAGCAAAGACACGACGTTGTTGATGATCGGCCGGCTTGAGTTCTTGTGTTAACTGAACTTTATAAGCCTTAAGACCCAAGTCTTTATGCATGATGCGGTGTAATGACGTTTGTGGAATGCCCAATTCCAAAGAACGACGAGGAATGGACAAACCTGGGGTTTCTTCAACCCTTTGGGCTACAGCAGCAATATTAACAGTTGTTCTTGAGCGACGTGCACGGGTTTTATTCTTCACATCACTAACTTGTCCCAACATCTCGAATTTTTCCACCAATTTCTGTATTGCGGTCCGACAAGGTGCTTCACGACGACCCAAAAATGCTTTAGTTTTGCGAACTGCGACTGCAAGATTTTCACCATTTTTGTAGTGAATTTTAATAATTTCAATGCGTCGTTGAATCGTGAATCGTCCCGTGTATTTTTAGTAATGGCGTAGTTGCTACTTGTCAAATATCAAAGAATAAAAGCTTCAAAAGTGACAGCTACCGAAATACCGGGTGATTCAAAATAACACCTCTTGCTGGAAACCCCTGTACGATTGGTTTCTACAGAACCCCTTCAAGAGCTTTAATAAAACATTATGTAATCCGTGGTCAAATAGTGTGTGAGCTTAAAGGTTAGTTTAGGTTGAAGAGAGGAGACGTTTAAACGTCTCATGTCCGTGGACATACAATTAAGCCAGTGGTCGGGCCTGTTGTGCGCTCCTTATTTATGATCTTTTTATACCTCACGAGTTACAGAAAATCGGTACTAGACACGAATTTTCTCAGTATCTTCCTGTCATATCCTCTGAGATGAGTCAAGTCTGGTAATATGTCGGACCCGAAATTTTGGGATATTGCATGTGTGAAAGCCGGGCAGTGACACAGAAAATGTTCCTTCGTTTCGATGTTTTCCCTGCATGCCCTGCATTCGTCGTTTCCTGCTAGTCCTATGCGATGAAGATGTGCTTGTAAGCTTGAGTGTCCCGTTAGAACACTCATCATCTTACTAATATCGATCTTGTATAGTTTCAGAAGACTTCTTGTTTTCTTTTCATTTTGGTCACCCCACAGTATCTTTGCCGTTGCTCCTACTGTTGCACTATTCCACACAGTTTTGTGAGTCATCACTGCCCAGTGCTTCAACTCATTTTTCGTGGCTTCGAAAGGTTTCCAATTTTCCAAGTTTTTTACTCGAAGTTCTCTGCCCTTTGAAGCCAAGCTGTTTGCCCGTTCATTTCCAATCACTCCGTTGTGTCCTGGTACCCAGAAAATACGATAATCATTTATCGTTCTTTTACAGTCCAACACAGTTGTGGATTTTATCGTTTCCGATGTTATTGCTTTAATCGCAATTTGGCTATCTGTGAAGATGTTGGCATATTTAGGCTTTGTGGTGTTACTGAGCCAGTTCACACACTCCGTGATTGCTCGAACTTCTACTTGAAATACCGTGTTATGGTCAGGGAGGCGGAAGTGAAGTTCGACTTCTGGTTCATCAATAAAAAGTCCAAACCCGTCCTTCCTCCTCGCTTGGACCCATCCGTGTAGCAGCTGGTTCCTACTGGCACATGGGCCAAAGTTCAATTTTCCCGGGAGCGTCTGTCTGGCAATGCGGTCGGAGATTTCTGGCGTTTGAGTGCGACCAACTAGAGATTCTAAAATCGTCTGATGGTACGGCTTGTGGTCTCGATTTATCCATTCACCCATCGCTTGTAGACATCTTGCTGTGAGGGCTGCCTCATACTTTATACGGATTTCTATTGGTTGGACGTGCAGTATAGTCTCCAACGCTTTTGTTGGTGCATACGTTGAATTTTTTGCAAAGGTATTACGTTGCACTTTTTGTCCATTGATATCCACCACACTACACAGGCGTAGGTGATTATTGGTCTAATCACGCTCATGTGAAGCCAGTGAGTCATATTTGGACGTAGTCCCCATTTTGAACCTATAGCTCTTCTGCATAACGCCCAACATAAGGTATAGTAAGTCTGCTAAGTAGCGGATCTTAATTCAGATGGTATCAACTCAGCTGCTTTATCGAAAGTAATGCTGGCGATATTGAGATATCATTACCTGGTAATGCGAGTGGTAATGACATGTACTTACCACGATTTTGCTGGGTATCTGATACATTTTTTTTCATTAACTCAATACGTGTTTGGAACAATCTTCCCTTAATGAGCTAAAAATTAAAAACATTTTGTCTACTGAAAATGTAAATTTGTTACAACTTTTATATTGCCCTTATTATAATTCGAAGATTGTCATTATTCGGTTCAGTTCTACAGTAAGTTTCTGTTCGGTTAAGTCCTTATTAATTTTGAGTATATTTTTGTATTTGCAGATTAGTTCTCCAACCATAAGACAGAGGAGGCAAGGAATTTCCCAACTCAAAAATGGCATATCGCAGGCCGAATGATTTGGATGGCTTCATACAGCTGATGCCGAAGGCAGATATGCGCGTCAAAGGACTACTGGCCGAAGATCTAGTAACATTCCTTGGCGATGATACAAATTCGATTGTTTGCATGGACATGGGCCTTTTGGTCGATGGTCTTATGCCATGGTTAACAGGTAGTCATTTCAAGATTGCACAAAAGTCGCTGGAAGCATTCACGGAGCTTATAAAAAGACTGGGACCGGATTTTAATGCCTACACTTCAACGGTGTTGCCGCATGTAATAGATCGCCTCGGTGATAGCAAGGACACGGTGCGTGAAAAAGCACAGCTCCTGCTACAGACTTTAATGGAGCACAAAGTGCTCACACCGCAGGTCTTGCTCGATAAGTTGGCAGCCAGTTGTTTTAAGCATAAAAATGCCAAAGTTCGTGAGGAGTTCCTCCAGACAATAGTGAATACGCTCAGCGTATACGGAACATCACAGTTGAGTGTGCGCAACTACATTCAATCTATATGCATACTCCTTGGCGATCCCACTGTTTCCGTACGTGATTCGGCCATTCAAACACTAGTGGAGGTCTACAAACATGTGGGTGATCGCTTAAGACCCGATCTGCGAAAACGGGACGATTTACCCGCTTCAAAGTTGGCCATACTTGAACAGAAATTCGATCAAATTAAAAATGAAGGCCTTTTGCTGAAGTCGGCCATGCTCTCGACACAAACTCACATAAACAACAATGGACATGACGAAGCGGATAATGTCGCAGCACGTGAAAGACCCACAAAAATAGTCAAACGTACAGTGTCGGCTACGATGCGGAGCAAAAATAACATAGCCGCGGAAAGTGCTTCAGACGCCGGAGCAGTTACTATGGAAATATTTGAGGCATCGTTTGAAGCTGTGCCACATTTGAATATATTTCATCCCAAAGACATGGATGACATTTATAGAAATATATTGGCGATTACCGGCGACAAGAACGCCGACTGGGATAAGCGAGTTGATGCTCTAAAGAAAGTACGCTCGCTTCTTCTACTAAACATACAATCTCAACCACAATTCTTTTCAGTTCAGCTGAAAGAGTTGTCGATATCATTCCTGGACATTCTGAAAGAGGAATTGCGTTCTCAGGTTATCAGAGAAGCTTGCATCACAATAGCATTCATGTCGAAGACATTGCAACAGAAACTGGACAAATTCTGCGAATACATTATGGAGCAATTGATACTGTTGATTCAGAACTCGGCTAAAGTCATTGCGTCTGCATCTGCGTTGGCAGTGAAGTACATAATCAAGTATACCCACGCACCCAAACTACTAAAGATAATCACAGACATGCTGCAGACGTCCAAATCGAAAGATATTCGCGCTGCCTTGTGCGAAATCATTTGTTTGCTGTGCGAAGAGTGGCCAACGAAAGCTATTGAGCGGAGTTCAACACTTGTTCGTGATACACTGAAGAAGTCTATAAGCGATGCAGACAGTGAAGCGCGACGTCATTCTCGTCGAGCGTATTGGTTATTCCGACGACATTTCCCGGATTTGGCAGATCAGATTTACAGTACTCTGGATATAGCAGCTCAAAAGGCCTTAGAAAGAGAAAGGGATGGTGGAGGTGCTGGTGGAGGCGGGGGTGGAACAGAAGAGCGAAGGGCTACCGTTGCTACAGCTCGCATACAGCGTTCTCCAGGTTCCATACAGAAACCAGCTCCGGGCATGCGAAGTGTATCTGCAGTGGATACTGCGGCAGCAAACCGGGCGAAGGCAAGAGCTCAATATGCCTTTCTTGCTCGGAAGAAAGCTGCCAACACAGCAACAACAAATGCCACGGCTAGTAGTGTGACTGGGTCATTGCCTCGACCACGATTGGGAGCTACCCCACAGCAACAAAGTACTCAGCAGCAAAGTACAAACAGTGCTGTGTCCCCTAGAGTTCGAGGCCGGGCTGGTGTCTCGCAGTCACAACCAGGCTCAAGATCGACATCGCCAAGTTCAAAATTGAGGGAACAACATGGAATTAGTTCGTACTACCGACCTACTGGTACAATACCCAAAAAGGCTTCAGGCATTCCAAGATCCTTGGCTAGTTCTCGAGAAACTAGTCCAACAAGAGGTGGAAGTAGTGGTGGGACGCTTATGAAACGTAGTATGTATGCGACAGGAAACTCACGCCGCACTCCGGAACGCAATCAACCAACTCGACAGTTGGCCGCCGCGCGTTTGCTTCAGCAGAGCAGAGATGCAGAAAATGCACTTGCTGACGCCTTGTCTCCCGACGGCAGTGGTGGAGACTACGCTTCCATGGGTGAATATGGTCGAGATCGCGGGGGCGGCTATTCCGCAGGGGCCCGTTTGAGCCGCAAACTAATGAACCGCGATGAATCGGACGACTCCGAAGCATCTTCAGTATGTTCGGAAAGATCTTTCGACTCTTCCTATACAAGGGGAAACAACTCAAACTATTCGTTGTCGGGTTCGAGAAATCGCCTCGATTGGAGCTTCCTAAGGCCACCATTTGAAGATATCGATACTATTATACAGTACTGTGCCTCGACACACTGGTCTGAGCGCAAGGATGGTCTAATTAGCCTGACGCATTATCTTGCGGATGGCAAGGAATTGACGCCGCAGCAGTTACAACTGGTACTTGACACGTTCCGTAAAATGTTCATGGATACGCACACCAAAGTATACTCGCTTTTCCTCGAAACGGTTACAGAATTAATACTGGCCTATGCCAACGACCTGCATGACTGGCTGTTTATTTTGCTGACACGCCTCTTCAATAAGCTAGGCACCGAGCTTCTAAACTCAATGCATGGTAAAATCTGGAAGACATTACAAGTGGTTCATGAGTATTTCCCGACCGACCTCCAAATGAAAGACGTCTTCCGCATTCTGTCTGATTCAGCTCAGACTCCCTGCACTAAAACCCGAATCGCTATATTGAAGTTTCTTACCAGCCTGGCTAATACATACTGCAAGAACACAGATTTCCCGGGCTCAGAGGACGGAATAGTGCTACCGATCGTCGAGAAAGCTCTTCTGAAGATCGTTCAAATGGCTGGCGACCAAAAGAGCCTTGAACTGAGAAATCAATCTCGGCATTGTTTGATTGCATTGTACAATCTAAACACGCCCCAAATGACCAGGGTTCTTTCAACACTTCCCAAAGGGTACCAAGACTCGGCAAAGGTATGCATACAGACGCATCTACGACGCAGTAGTACATCCGGCACAAATTCCCCATCGTCGTCACCTCTATCCAGTTCAAGTCCGAAGCCATTGCAAAGTCCAAATGTTAGTGGACCCTTCTCCTCGCTGCAGCCACAATTTACTAGTCCTCGATCGCGTCAGTCTTCTGTCACAGACAATGATTTGCTCGGATATTCAGAAGTCGATGTCCAACAGAATATCCAGAAGACAACGGAAGAGATTCGAAATTGCTTTGGTGGCTTTGAAGTTCAATACAATTCGTTGGCCAATAATTCAAACGGTGGCGGTTACAATGGTCATTTAAGCGAGGCCGTCGATTCCTGCGCCTCCTCTAACTCCAAGACTCAGTCAGCCACCACAACTGAATCAAACACGCCCGAGAGCACGACAATGCGCTTGGATGGAAACCTTTTGGAGCAGCATCACAAAATGACAACCAGTGCCCTAGGGTCAGCATTGGCTCAAACAAACTCGTCGGTCGTGGAATTCAAGTTCGCCGACAATGGCGAAATCATCTTGCAGAACGGTGCACAAGAGAACGAAATAATCAAGGTAGCCCTCAGTCTCACACCTGACATGCCAGTGCCACAAGTTCAGTCATCACTAACCAATCTTGGAATATGCATCAAAGGTGGTAACTGTGAACTGCCCAATAAACACTTCCGGGCTATCATGAAAATGCTTCTAAACATGCTAGATGCCACCTCTAATGAGGTGGTTGTTGAGGCCCTCCATGTTCTAAGTAAGATCTTGCGTCGTGTCCAGATGAAATCGAACTGGATTAACTTCGTCGAACTGATACTTCTCAAAATCATAAACTGCTATCCGAAGACCAAGGAGATAATGCGAGAACTGGACATGATAATACCACGGATTGTTCCGGCGCTCCCCCTAAATCTGACAATTAACATCGTGAATCCTGTGATTGCCACGGGTTCATATCCAGTGAATCTGTGTGCCTTGAAATTGCTTACCGAACTGGCAGACCGACATGGTTCCGAGCTAACCGAGACACAGCTGGAGATGGTGTTTCCGCATTTGGCTCGACTAACCGACGACTACCAGTCGATGGTGCGCAAAGCCGCTGTATTTTGCATTGTCAAATTATACATAGTGATGGGTGAGGAGAAGGTGAAGCCAAAGTTGACCATGCTGAATCCGAGCAAGGTGCGTCTTCTCAACGTGTACATTGAAAAACAACGCGGCGTCTCAAGCGGCGGAGGAAGTTCAACCAAGAACTCTTCAGCCTCATCCTCATGATTGCCACAGGCCGTTCAACAGCATCAGCAGATGGAAATAGGCGATGTTAGATACTAAGCTCGTGGTTTGTCTTCTGGGTAGAAATAGTAGTAGTTGAACGAATGTCTGTCTATATATGCATACATACATTTATCTAGAGTTTGGTTGTGCAAACGAGATGTGTTTTGGTTTTTTTCTTATGTTAAAAACCTAGTTGAATTATGAAAGATTGACGATTGATGTTGGTCTAAAATCTCTGCAGCAAATCACTGTAAACTAAAAATGGTCACTACTCGATTTCGTGAGTTGATCTATGCATAGCAAATACATATTGTCACACTTCATTTAGGCTTTGCAAAACACACACACACAAAACGAAACTGTATCGTTTGTATTGTTATCGGTTCTAAACCTCTTATATCTGGTGTTACCAGTACGTCAGTCAGCTTTAGGTGATGATGATGAAGAAAAGTAACACTGTTGTTTGTCATGGTCGTGGTCATTGTCATTGACATCAGTCAACAGTCTGTCAACTACCTACCTTAGCTAAAATTTACCACTCTTTGATTACAATTAAGTGCATTTCGTTTCATTTTACCTATTTTTATTCTTTTCTATCATTTTTAGTTCTTTTTTATAAACGTGACTATTTTATGTTTCTTTACTTAACTGTTTTTTTATTTCACGGAATCATATTTATACATTATATTTAAGTGTAATATCTTCTAAACCTCTTTATGCTACTACAACTTAACTTTTCGAAACAAAAAATACGATTTTTTTCGGATTCTACTCGAACCCCAGTGGTTAAATCGTAAATCGACCGTCATAACCGCGAAAACTTAAAAATAATTAAACAACTCAAACTTTTGTAATTAATTGCCTAAATTTATTTTAATTTTCTTTTAATTCTAAGTTATACATCTAATGGTAAATATATAGATATAATAATGATAACATAATAACAATAATAATACAAACCTTTAATAATATATTATTTATAGTAAAAACAACAAAGAAATCTACACCACATTAATTCAAATAAAGTCATTGAAATTAAAATCAGTAGCTGCGAACACATTTCAAGTCAAGCTGGGCAGGGCGCGGTATTGCGAAGGAAAGTGCGCTTAGGAATCGCAGTAATATGATTATAAAACTCTTATTAGAGAAATTCATCAATCGTATCCCATCCTCCTTACTCCAATGAGAATGTGCTTTACAGGTTTGTTATGGAAAGCGATTTTAATGATATTGATTTTTTATATTTTTTGCTTTGGAATTCCAATTAATTTTTATTTTTTTTAATAATCTCAAATGTCTTACTTTAAAACCGTAGAGAATGTCCGATCTCTCTTTCTATAAAAAACAGCAATGATAAAATGTAACATGAAAAGGAATTCGAAAATTGTATAAAACGTCGACGTCGCTAAAACGTTTTCCATCAGAAGAAACGAACGAATCCCTTCAATCAAAGTGAAACCCCCGTAGCATATAAATTAAAAAACAAGCAAAAAGAAAAAAAAACGTCATTTGATGATAAACGTTGAAATTCCTTTAGTTTCTAAGTGAAATTCCTCAGCCAAAAGTGAATGAATTTAGCAATTGGATTCACACACTGATTATATTCCCCTTTTTGTATTTGAAAAGATGTGTAATGCCTAATTTCTAATGATCTTAAAAATAATTTGCAATTCGCTTCATCAACATGATTGCTTGTGCAGCGAGTAGGTCGAACAAGTTTCTATACACTTATGTACGTGTATGTATTATGGTTATTTGTACGAGATAAAATTAAAGTTGAATTAATTAATGATCACAAGATTCATGATTTAGCTTTGTGCATTATTTATTTAATTAATGAAAAAATAAAAGAAACGGATCAATGTCTATGTCCTGTAGGTTAGCAATGCAAATATATATATACATATATATAAACCTAAAACTTACATATTAAAGTACATATTGTTTTATTTAACTTTTTAATTTTATTAACATTTTCTCTCAGCTAATTAATGTATATTTAGTGAAACAAATACATATAATAATAATAATAATAACAAAGAACTATTTACTTAATTAAAAAATTTTTTTAACTGTTTATGACGTGGGATTTTCTGCTTATAAAGCTGAAGTGTCTCCGGATTTATAAGAGATGCACAGGGAATTTTATTCGAAATCCGAAATTTTTTTATATACATATGCGTATTTCCAAGAATCCATATTTTGTAAATTGATTTAAAAACCAGTAAATTAAGAAACTTCTGCCAAATTTTGTAATGATGGGCAGAAAAATACAACTTCTATAGCGCTTTGATACCAAATCGGAAGGAACATCTATATGGGGGCTATATCTAAATCTGAACCAATCTTAAGTTTTGCTAGCAAACAAAATTACAAAACGTTTGTTTTGAAAATGGTGTAATTCCAAGTACGGTGGATAGTTAAAAAACCGTGGATTGTTTTGCAGAACTCATGTTTTATTACTAAAGTAAGGATAATATACTACAATTTTATGCACCTTTGAAATTATTATTGAGCCCAATCGTTGCTGATCAGTCGTAGTGAACGGACGTGTTTAGCACAGAGCGGATAGTTAAAGTCTATTACGCAGCACCTATTACGCAGTCGCAAAAAAAATCTGTACAAAGTCTGGAAGGCCTACATCATAGTACCTATTACGGACCAATACATAAAAAAAAAAAATTCGTTGAGGGGATGCCTTCGTGTTCCGATGGAGCGGCCCAATCGTCCTACAGCCCGTCCGTTGGTCTTGGCCAAAGCCAACCACACCAAAA
Organism: Eudasyphora cyanicolor; assembly: GCA_963930755.1. Lineage (NCBI taxonomy): Eukaryota > Metazoa > Arthropoda > Insecta > Diptera > Muscidae > Eudasyphora > Eudasyphora cyanicolor. The sequence goes on along the minus strand of OZ005735.1, from coordinate 113,981,916 downwards.
ATGGTGAACATTTCCCCCCAGTACTCATAACAGGTGGTACGGTGAGGGGAAACGTCATGTCCGACAGTCAAAACGGAAGCACAATGAGCACCGGATAGCGCTCAGAGTTTTGACGAAGTTGGAGGTTGTTGAGGTTTCGGCTCTTACCGAAAAACAAAAAGAGTCACTTACCTGGGCTAAAGGTGTCATAGATGCTTCTAAGGCCAATGAGCCGGCTGAAAGAACCACAAATTCAGCTGTGTTAACGGCTAATAAAGTCAAAAGAATCAGATCATCTGATGAACCCCTGCCTTCGAAAAAGGCAAGAGACCCTAATGTCACCATCAACAGGACACTCACCAAGCCCTTCAATGAAGTGACGAAGGAGGGTCTAGTGATGGCCGTTATAGACAGAAGTAGTGAGGATGGATCCATCGTCAAGGACAAATGGAGCCATGTGCAATCAGCCATTATGGCTCACTACCTCGATGTCCGTAGAGAAATGCCGGGCAAACCACCAATCTGCAACGATGCAGGATGGCATCAGGGGAGAGTAGATCAGTAGACCTGTTTTTGGAAGTGCGGAGGTACCTACGCCCATTATTTCTGGTGACTCCAACTCTAAAAGAAGATCTGTAACGTCCTTCTCTGAGGACGAAAGCTCTACTTCTGACACAGGGGGGCTGAGGGGAGTCTCCGGACTCTTTGACGCATCTGGCGGGGACACGTTTCTCGATGATACGGACGAAGAGTTCGATAACACCCTTGTCGGGGTGGATGTTAATCTGTCAATTACCACTGATGGTAAGAATTCTACAGATTAACATCCATCACGCCAAAGCAGCGACTCTATTGCTGCGCCTGTCCACAGGTGCAGTAGACATCGTCCTGATCCAGGAGCCCTATGTAGTAGGAGGACGGGTGTGCGGTATCAAGACACCAAACTTTAAACTTCTTGTGGCCAACTGTGGAGGCGCTCCAAGAACCTTCATTTTGGCCTGGAGAGATCTAAGTATCTTTCTACTGTCTACTTTAAATAGTAAAGACCAAACTTCTGCTAGTCTGGAACCTGGATACAAAACTCCTGTCGGTGAACCAACATGCTTACAATAAGGGGAAGTCTACAGAATCAGCCCTACACGAACTTGTGAGCACTATCGAATCGTCCCTGCATTTCAAGGAATTCACCATGGTGACATTTCCTGACATAGAAGGGGTTTTTAACAACATTCACTCAGCTGCAGTAATTGCGGCACTGTCACATCTAAAAGTTAACTCTAGTTTGATTAGACTTATTCAAAGTCTGCTCAACAGAAGACGCATAACAGCATGTCTTGGGTCCACAACTCTAACAAGGTTTGTAAACAGAGGGACACCGCAAGGAATACTGTCTCCACTAATTTGGAACCTAGCGGTGAATGAAGTCCTGCTAGATCTAGAACGTTGTGGCTGCAAGGTCGTGGCAATCGCAGGGAGTGGCAAATTCGAAAACGTCCTCTGAGACATTCGGTCCTGTTCTGAAATCACGCGATTTGATATCACGGTCGTTTATTTATTTTATTTTTTTATTTTTATTTATTCAAACAAGTAATTTGAAGCCTTATGGCCAATGTAGTAAATTACAGTACAATTCAGTTGAGATAAACTACTAGTATTATCAACGATTTTAAAATCACTCTTGGAGGGTTCGAAAATAGTCCGATTTTGGTATAGTTGGTTTAAATTGATTGATGTTCACTTTAAACAATAAATCGTACCATTTCCGAGCACCAATCATGATTTTAAAATCGATGGTGTTTTGAAATCACCGTGATATCAAATCGCGTGATTACAGAACAGGCCCGATTATACATGTGGCTCTGAACAAATTGGCTAGATAGGCCAGAAACAGCGGTTTGGGCGTAAACCCAAACAAGACAGAATTGGTTCTCTTTACTAGGATGAATAATGTCCCACATGTGGACCCTCCACCTCGGATAAATGGAACAGATCTAGTTTTTTCTGAAAGTGCAAAATTTTTAGGAATAATTCTAGACAGAAAACTGTTATTTAGACTTAGCGTATTGGAACGTGTAAGGAAGGCCAACGTCGCTTTATATTCCTGCAAAAAGGCTGTAGTGTCGCGGTGGGGCCTCTCCTAAAATCGTCCACTGGATATATATAGCAGTAGTTCGTCCTATACTGTTATACGGCATTGTGATATGGTGGACGGCAACTGACAAACTAACCATCACCAACCTACTAACAAAGGTTCAGAGAACAGCCTGCCTGAGCATAAGCGGAGCCTTAAGGACTACAGCGCCGAGTCTCTACAAGCCCTACTCCATATACTGCCGATTAATATTGTGGCGAGAGAAGTTGCAACCAAAGCGACAATAAGATTAAACTGCCTATCAATGTGGATATCAAAGTGTAGTGCTATGGTAACCGACCGAGTGGATTATATACCAACTGTGTACACCTTCGAGAGAAATTACATCACTATGATTCCCGCCAGAGATGAATGGGTTGGCAGAATACCAGGTAATAGAAACCATCTCCACTTTTACACGGATGGTTCGAAGCTTGATGAAATGGTTGGTTTCGGAGTACACTGACTGTGCAGAGCTTAGTCTGGATATAACTCACAGACTACCAGATACCTGCAGTGTCTATCCAGCCGAAATAATGGCAAAATGGGAAGTCGACAAGGGACTGCGTCGCAACATAGTTGTTGTTGTTGTTGTTGTAGCAGTATATGTGTTAGTTATCCATTAGTTGTTTTCATTCGCCTTGTATAGTAGTTTCTGCTGTATTGGTTTCCAGGCCGAGGAAGATGGCTGCTTTCACTGGTTGGGTCCAAAGAGACCTGGGAACAAGTTGAGTAGGTTTGGCAGGGCAGTTAAAGAGGTGTAGTGTGTCGTGTGGTCCCTGGTTACAGGCGGGACATATATTCGACGTGGTGCCATCAATCCTTGCCCAGTATGAATTGAGGCGGCTACACCAGCCAGATCTTAATTGGGCCAAAAGTACTCTTGTCTGTCGTGGTAATTCCTCTTCCTCTGAGGCCACTGATGGAGGGTGGTCTCCTAGTACGACATTGACTGTAGTTATTCACGGCTTCAGCGACTGCGTCGGAGTGTATGTCAGCCAGACCTGCCTTGAAAGCTCTTTGGTCTAGAGGTTCTCTCTTGTAGCGTTGGACCTCGCGCTCTAGATCATGAAGGTCTTTCCTGATCTGCCTGGGAGGTGGGCGCCTATCCACTAGATGGTGATTGGGATGGCTGGGACGGTAGCAACCAAGCAGATACTGCTTCGACAACAAAAAATTGTGTCGTCGCATGGTTATGATCTTCGTCTCCTCATGTAAGTGGTCCACAGAAGACATGAGGAGGCACCCTGTCGCAGTTCTCAGGGCGGCATTTTGACAGGTCTGTATATTCCTCCACTGCGTCTCGCTCACATTCGGTGACCACACTGGTGCTGCATAGTTTACCACAGACCGACCTATCGCTTTGTAAGAGGTCAACAAGGTTTCTTTATCTGTGCCCCAAGTGCTGCCGGCTAGCGACTTGAGGACCTTGTTCCTACTTCTCATCTTATTGCAGATAGCTGTGGCATGCGCGTTAGACCTGAAGAGGCTATCAAATGTGACACCAAGAACCTTAGGGTAGTTGGTGGTCGGAATTCTTGTGCCATCGACTATCACATTGAGTTGCTCCTTCACTTGCGCTGTCCATGCAGTAAAAAGGGTGGCCGATGATTTGGTGGCGGATATTTTTAAGTTCCTCGCAGCGAAGAAATTGGCAATCTCAGCGAGGTAGATGTTCAGCCTTCCACATATGTCATCGATTAAAGGGCCCGACGCCAGAATCGTACAGTCATCAGCATATGATACGATTTCAACGCCGTCAGGTGGGGGTGGAATTGCAGAAAGGTAGAGGTTAAACAGTGCCGGAGATATCACCCCACCTTGGGGAACTCCCTGTTTCACTCTACGGGGTTTGGACTTCTTGTTTCTGAATTCCACATACGACTGGCGTCCAGACATGTAATTGACGGTCCAACGTTTCAAACTATTCGGGAGGGACGTGTTGGCTATGTCCTCAAAAAGCGTGGCGTGGCTGACAGTATCGAAGGCCTTCGATAGGTCTAGCGCCACGAGGACGGTCCTGTCAACGGGCTTGTTCTGGTTAAGACCGCGGCTCACATGCGTGGATATGGCGTGTAAAGCAGTAGTCGTACTATGCTTTCGGAATCCGTGTTGATGATTAGCAATTGGAAAATGTCCAATAAGGCTCGGGAGGATTAACGCCTCAAGCGTCTTTGCTACTGGCGAGAGAAGGGAGATAGGCCTGTACGATTCTCCCTTGCTCGCATCTTTTCCCGGTTTCAGTAGCGGGACCACTCTACCCATTTTCCAGGCTTCGGGTATTATCAGAGTGGTCAACGACAGATTGAGGACCCTAGTCAGGTACTCAACTCCCGGTATGTCCAATTGCTTCAACATCAGCATCGGAATTCCGTCGGGGCCAAGCGCTTTGGATGACTTAGCGCTACGGATGACATCTGCAACTTCTCCAACTGTAAACTGTGGTGGTACCTCTTCAGCTCGGAGAGCATGGATACGACGCATTACTCTCCTTTTCGCTCTGTCACTCACGGGGTGCTCTATGAATTGTCGGTTAAAATAACGCGCGCACCTCTTCGGGTCAGTCACAGTGGTGGCACCAAATGTGACTGCCGTCCGGTCGTCTTTCCTGCCTGGATTCGAGAGTGACTTAACCGTTGCCCACAATTTACCAATACCGGAACTTAAGTTGCATTGCTTCAGTTGATCTAGCCATTTATTCCGCTTATATTCGTCGACTTTCCTACTGATTTCTAGATTCAGTTCCCTAATTCTAGGATCAGCAGGATTAGAACGACGAATTTCATCACGCACGTCTGCTAGTCCCGCTGCATCTGCTGCATCTGCTGGGAAATTAGGTCTTATCTCGGGTATTCGACCAGCAGGGATAAAGCGAGCGGCTGCTGCGTTGATGATGCCTCGGAATTTCTTCTTAGCTACCCGAACATCTGAGGGGATGGGTAGTTCACTGAAGCTGCGGTTGGTGAATCCTCTGAACCCGTTCCAGTCAGCTTTCCTTTGATTCAGGAAAGTACGGCGTTCAGAGATGATAAAATCGGCTGGTCTGTCTATGGAGAGGATTATGGGGAGGTGGTCTGATCCCAATGAAATGACGGGCTGCCAGGTGACGTCATTTATCAGACCAGGCGACACGATGGTGATATCTGGCGAGCTGCTGCAATCACCCATAATCCGTGTGGGGGCGTCCTCATTCACTGTGCCGAACGTAGAGCCATCTATCTGCTCAGCCAAAGCTATGCCTCTATGGTCATTAGCTAGGAGAGAATGCCAAAGCTCATGATGGGCATTAAAGTCTCCTAGGACCACGCGATTATTGCCCTGCAGTAACGGACTGATGTCCGGCAAATAACGCGGAGAACAGCTACCAATCGGCGGTATATATACGTTGTACAGCTCTATCTCGGCAGTCCCGGACTTAACTGCTACCCCCATACATTCAATGTATGGGTCTCTAGAGTCAAGCTCAGGCGAGATAGGTCTGTATTGCACAGAATGGTGTAATAGGAAAGCCAGTCCCCCACCTCCACTTCTAGTGCGATCCTTACGCGCAACATAGTAACCAACACTGGTGTTGTCATTTACTCGGACAGCCAGGCTGCCATCAATTCTCTGGAGGCAACATCCCTAAATTCACAAACAGCCCTCCACTGCCGCAGATCTCTTAACGAGATGGCTGAGCAGTTTAATATACACCTCATATGGGTGCCTGGGAATAGTTATATCCCGGGGAACTGCAAAGCCGATGAACTTGCTAGAAAAGGGACGACATTACAAATTCTCGAAGAATTTGCATATATTGGTGCGTCACAGTCCACGTGCAAGCTTTGGCTTAGCCAAGAGGCAATCAGGCAGTCCAACGAAAGATGGACAGAAATCGGCACCTTCAGGGTAGCTAGACAAATCTGGTCAAGGTATGACCTGAGAAGATCAAAATATCTCCTCGCACTAGAGAGGCAAAGATTGTCTACGTTCTGACGGGACACTGCTTGATCGGCGAACACGCCAAAAGATTGGGTTTTGACTCTAATGACTTCTGCAGAAGCTGTGGAGATGAGGAAGAAGTGGAGAGCATTGAGCACTTGCTATGCGACTGTCCCGCTCCGAGTAAACGACGACTGGACATACTGGGGTCGGCCTTTCTAGGTAGCCTAACAGATTCGTACTATCGAGTACCGACATTCGTACTATCGATAAAATTGTATATCAAATAGGTTGGTTTCGATGAGGGGTAACACTAGGGACCTAAACTGGTCTATGTAAGCTTGTATAAAAAAATACGGCTGCCACCCTAACCTAAACCTAAACCCATTGAGCCCAATTCAAATGCAACTTCGTCTTGTAATAATGCGCTGCAACAAATATTTTTCGTTTGAAATTGCATTTTATCAAAATATTCTTCATAAAGATTCATTGATAAAAAAAATTAATATTATATTAGACCGTGGGGATGTTCATTAAATGTAATTATTAGGAATAATATGCATATATGTATATCTTTTTGTTAAATGTGGAAAAACAATCTATCAGGAATGTTACAGCAAATGAGTAAATGAGATCTTAATTTAAGATCAAAATTAGCAGTAATACTTCTAAAATCAAGAAAAAATTTACGAAAACATTTTTTTAGTACATTTATTCTTTCAAAGCGCTGTAGTAATAACTTTTTTTAAGATATTCTGTCATTTAGTAATGGTATAATTAAAATTTTTTCCGAAAATAAATTTTTTGTAAAGAATATATGGCGTTTACGCCACTTTCAAAACAAACATTTTATTTAAATAGTTTGTTTTGAAAGTGGCTTTAATACGTTCATTTTTTGAAAAAGGCAGATTAATAGGACTCAAACGCTAAAAATTTTGCACCATATAGAAACTTATAAGTCTTGTCATTAGCTGTATAGGGTTACTGCAAAGCATTTCGACGAACTGTATAGGGTTATTGCAAAGCATTTCGACGAACTCAAAAAATGACCCCTTTAAATGTTCACCAAATTTAGCATAATACTTCTCATAGTGTGCGAGAATTTATTGGCGTTTTTAGTTTTTCATTCATCTCAAGGATTTTTCTCAAAATTTCTATTTGTTAAATTCGCCATTAACCGCTTAACGTATTTTGAAGATATTAATACCCTAAGGTATAAAAAATCATAAATAAGGAGCCCACAACAAGCCTAACCACTGGCTTAAGGACATACTCCATGGACATGAGACGTTAAACGTCTCCTCTTTTTCAATGTTGCAGAATGAAATATGTATGTCCTTTTGGTGGAAGGATGTGAAAATATGTAATATATATCTTAATCCTTGAATATCCTGAAAAAGTATAAATTCATGCCCTTGAACTTATTATGAAAAACTCAAAATGGAACCTTGATGGAACTAAAAGATATAGCAATTTTATTGAGTCAATCAGGCATGTCACAGGTTTTGTACGAAATTGGTTCGTTTTTCAAAATCGTATCGTTTTAGTTTTGCTTCTACAGCTCTTGTACGTTTTCATGAAATCAAAAGAAAATGAAAACCGAAAAACACTCAAAAATATGGCAGAATAGAAATCAGAAACAAAAGAAAATAATGCCTGGAATTTCAATTGCTGCAGTTGCTGCATTGATGGAAGAAGAGAGAAATATACATTCTGAAACAAAATTACACCGCAGAAGTTTGCGAGATGCATCAGATCCATTGTCCCAAACAAATGGAGTGTAAGTAAATAAGTATATCCATTTAATTGTATATTCGCTTAATTTTTTTTTTGTTTAGTTTTATAAGCTTTTATCGTTTGAATAAAGAGGTGTTATAGCCAAGGACGTAGAGCTAAGTATGGGAAGAAGCACCGTTTCAGTTATTCTATGGAGAGTTATGAATGCTCTCGAGAGTAAGATATGTCCGCATTTCATAAAACTAAGAATGACGCCTGAAGAGAAGACGAACTCAAAATTGCACTTCTTTTCTGGGTCTTGTCACGACACATTTATTTGGGGCTTAAGTGGAGCAAAAAAGTATTTTTTAAATAAATACAGAAATGGTGATACGAATTCTCGTCTATTGGGTGATTTTGGCTATGGATTAGAACCGTTCTTAATTACGCCATACAAAGATGTAACCGTCGGAACTATGCAGCACAAATTTAACAAAAAACATACATCAGCTCGTAACATTGTAGAGCGTGTAATTGGCGTAATAAAAAGTCGGTTCAGATGTTTACTGGTAACATTGGTCTATAGCCTGAAAAAGGTTATTAAATTAATTAACGTGTGCTGTGCTTTGCATAACATCTGCAGAGAATACAACGTTGAACTTGAGGAAATTGAAGTAATGGATGAAATTGATTATGACGCGGGAGATACTTCTCAAAGAAGTCTGTTCAACGCAGGTACTCTTGTAAGAGACAGCATAGCAAACCAAATTAATTTCTAAAATAAATTTTATTTGTTTAAGTATTTTTCTCGCACAAACTTTTTTGTACTGCTAGGTTGTGTAGCTGATCATTTTCAGCTTTTTGTCCAAAATATTACATATCCTATCCAGTTTGTCATTCATAATTTTGGATTCATTTTTGTGTTCCTCCAGATGTCTGCAAATATTTTCTAAATATTTATTTTCTTCAGACAGAAGGCTACTGAAGTCCGGTTTTGGTGTATTGCAAAGGTTGCGTCCTTTTGGAGTGCTTGTAGTTTTTGGGACAATGTTTGAAGATGGAGTACATGGTCTGCTTCTTTTTGGACTTGGCTGACGTGAGGTGACAGAGTTAGAATCAAAAGTGAGTGGGGATCTTGTTCTTCGTCGTTTTGAATGAGATATAGTGCCAGAGTTTGCCTGTTTTGATGTTGACGCAGAAAAATCAATTTCTTCATTCTCTTTATCACTATCTGATTCTCCATCATTCGAATTACAAAGCATATTCATTAGGGCGGGTTGATTTGTATGTATGAAAAAAAATTAAAAATCGTATAGCAAAAACGTATTCTACATTAAATTCTAAGAAAATTCTCCGAAGAAACCCTAGGTCTAAAATCAAAACTAATCCGCGCCTCTCGACTTGAAAATTGTTTTCCTCTTCTTTCGCTTAAATTATTTTCTTTTTTGAAATATATTATGTTTTATTATACACTCACTTTAGTGATACGAGGGTATATATCATTTGCTACGGGCCAAAACTGTAACACATCGAAGGAGTGACATAAGATTTTAAGTATGTTTGGCGGATATCCGTTTTAGGTCGTTTTAAGTCGAATGAGCAATGTCCGTCCGTCTGTCTGTCTGCTAGCTGGTGCGCACGATAACTCTCGAAAGGAGTAACCGATTGACTTCAAATTTGGTATGTGGTAATATTTGTTTCTATCTCCGGCTAAGCTCGAAGATGGGCCATATTGGCCCACCCCTTCTATTACGTCCCCCACAAAGAGTTAATATTAAGTGAATTATTGATTATTTAATAACTTCTATACTACTTATTTGAATCATCTGAAATTCTACATATAATATTATTTTAGTAGTCACCATCACCTCAAGAAAAATGGGCGAAGCTACCTCGCCCCTTTTGGTACCTTCCACACAAATGGACCATTTTGCTCCAAAAGTTAACAGCTTATAACTTGAATACATATGCACAAAAAGACTTGAAATTTTGTACGGTGTAATGGTTTCATAGTACCTACAATCCAGTTAAAAATGGGCGAAGTTGCCACGCCTCTTTTGGTACCTCCCACACAAAATGGACATATCATTTTATAATTTTTTTTAAATAATTTTTTACTTGGGTGAATATTTTTTTTAATGAAAAAAATTTTGGGTGTAAAAAACATTTAAAGTTCAAAAGAACTACCTTACTAAACAATTTTATTCAGAAAATTTTATTTCTTTTTTGGAAAGTTATTTTTTCTAACATTTATTTTGTTTTGGCAAAGGCGGGCATATACATTTTCAAGTCGAGAGGCGCGGATTAGGATTTTAGTTCTCTCTCTCTTGTTGTGATACAACCTTTTCTTTACATTAGCCTTCCAATCCGCCCAAAAAAAGACCAAAAGTATTAAAATTTTCGTACGAAAAGTTTATTTTTTGATTGAAATTAATACAAGTATTATTCATACTTAATCCTTAGTAGATTTTTCAACTTTTCTGGAGTTTAAATTACTAAAAACATAAAATTCACCTCAGATTTTGTGAACGTTTTAAACCGATTTTTTTTCGTTTACGTTTTCTGTAGAATCTAAAAATGTTTTCGATTTCAAAAACGTAAATTCTTGTACGATTTTGCACTCTGTGACATGTAATTTTTCTTGTATATTTATCGCCTCAACTTAGAGAGGTGGGTATATATCATTTGCTACGAGCCAAAAGTGTAACACATCGAAGGAGTGACCTAAGACCCCATGCATGTTAACATTTCGTTAAATATTGATTATCTAATAACGTCTATACTACTTACTCGAATCTTCTGAAATTCCACACATTGTATTAGTTTATTAGTCACTAACACCTCAAGAACCTAGAACTCACCTAGCCACCCTAACCTAAACAACACTAGGGACCTAAACTGGTCTATGTGAGCTTGTAAAAAAATACGGCTGCCACCCTAACCTAACACCTCAAGAAAAACGGATGAAGTTGCCACGCCCCATTTGGTACCTCCCACACAAATGGACGATTTTGCATATGGCCCATCTTCGAACTTAGCCGGAGACGGAGAAAATATTACCGCATACCAAATATGAAGTCAATTGTTCCTCCTTTCGAGAAGAATCGTGCGCACCAGCCAGACAGACGGACGGACATTGCTCAACATACTTAGGGCCTTAGGTCTTTAAGGTGAGGGGATAACAATTAAAATATTGGCTCATTTAAATTCGCTATATCTTTTAGTTCCATCTAGGTTCCATTTTTAGTTTTTCATAGTCAGTTAATAATAGTTTGACCCTTTATTAGCAAAAAATCAAGGACATGAATTGATACCTTTTCAGGATATTCAAGGATTACGAATATATTCCATATGTTCACATCCTTCCACCAAAAAGACGCAAATATTTCATTCTACTGCATTAACAAGTAAGAAAGATCCACAATCAATTCAACTGCAATTGATGTTGACGTGGAAGAATTGAACAGAGTTTTTATTGAAAATCAAATAGACTCACAACATGTTAATAGCGATGCTTTTATAGTACCGTTTCCTGACCGTTTCTCATTCCGTTGCGTGGAACAATGGGAAGTGGAAAAGGCTTTCAAACTCGTTAAATCAAATGCTGCTGGACTTGATGGATTTTCTTTAACCATTTCATTCATTTGGTTAATACCATATTTATGACATCAAATTTCTCATGTGGCTGGAAAACCTCAAAAATTATTCCATTAGCAAAAAAATATAGAGTAGAGGGGATGAATGCGTTTCGGCATATTGCTGTACTGCCCATTCTCTCAAAAGTTGTTGCGCATCTGGTGAAAAAACAATTACTCAATTATTTGGAGAGTAGTAGCCTTCTTCACGATGCCCAGTGTGGTTTCACAGCGAAAAGGAACACGTCGAGTTTACTATTGGGCTTAACAGACAACATACGTAGCTGCTCCGATAATATCAAAGTATGTGTGTTATTGGGGCTTGATCTTGGGAAAGCATTCGATAGAGTGACCATGGTATTCTGATTAACAAACTATATTCTCTGTTCGGTTTTGGGAGCTCAGCTTGATCTTTGGTGTACAAGTACTTAACTGGTAGGAGACAATTAGTGTACGCTAATAGTCAATACAGTTCTGTACTTAACTCCAAAAGTGGCGTTCCTCAAGGCTCGGTGTTAGGGCCTCTACTTTTCATTATTTTTATTAATGATTTACTTTCCAAAATGGATTACTGGTGCGTACCTTATGTATTTGCGGATGAAATTCAGCTATTGAGCAATTCCATGGGAAACCGATCACAAATTTCATGTTAGGCGTGTGATTTTGATGAAACTTTGTACGTAGTTTCAAATTGGTGTAATAATGAAATTCTGGAAGCTGTATCAATTTCGAAATTTTTAATACCTTTTTTAAAAAATCGCATATCTTTGGATGTAGTTATGATAATGGAAAAATTGTTTTGGTATAACATTCAGAACTAAACGGGGCTCTAAAAAAAATATTTTCTTAATTTTCTTCCTTACATTTTTTTTATTTAAAAAATAAAAAATATATTATGTAGAAAATATATCTTCATTTTTTTTCTTATTTTTTTAATGATAGCTTATTTTATTCGTTATATACTCTATAAGTTTCAAGAAGGCCACGCATCAACTTTCCGAGTTACAAAACAAATTGTGTCAGAAATAATAATATTTTCGCACACAGTGTGCCCTATTTTCGTTTTCATAGAGAATAATAGAAGTAAACTGAATAAAGCATTCTTAACAATGTATATATATATATATAAAACAGAAACACAAAAACTATAAAGAATCTTCGAAGTGCACCCTTGTCCATTCAAATATCTGAACAAAAATTGATATCTTCTTCGCCAGAACTAAATAACCAAGAAACCCAACCGAACAGAGAAATACTAAAGGGAACATATGACGAAGATGAAATACTAATAGAAGTGAATGAATCATATGACGAGGATGATTCATCCGCCGATGAAACTAAGAAAGTTATTGATGAAGTCAGAAACTCAGCATTATTTCACCTAAATAAGTGCTTAAACATTTTAGAAGTATCTCCAATTAATTTGAAAGAATTTCGAACAAAAAATCAAAAAGGTAATTGTTAAAAAAATAATTATTACATTAGAAACTAAGATTTTGGGTTTGAAGCCCTTATATAATAATGGTAATAAAGCGGCAAAAGAAAGTAAAGATCGTCAACTACAAATTTTAACGGTCTTACCAAAAACATGTAGTATAAGAAAAATTGAAAATGAATTTGAATCTTCGTATCACATGGCTTACAAGGCTAAATGTTAAATTGATAGTGATGTCTTTTTAACTGCTCCTAAAGCAAAATTTTGCAAAGGAATTTCCATAGGTGTGGTAGACGGGGTTCAAAAATTCTGAAAAGAGCTGCAGCAAGAGCAAGTTTGCAGCGGCCTTTAGAAAACCAAATTACAAACGCTACAGTTTTGTTTGATTTCGCAAAATCACTACCAAAAATCAATGTCTCGTTTAGTTCAAAAGATGAATATGATAAAGAAATTGATATTCTAAGATTTAAAAAATCGATTGTTATTCCCGGAACTAAAACATTGCACGCATTTATTCCATTTTCGAAACCAGAAGTTATTACGAAGGCATTTTCCTACTCCGACGAAAGCTCCGAACAACTAAAAATAGCTCGGAATGAAGCAGACTGACTCACAAAAAAAAAATTGGTGGAAAAAATGTTCTCACAATTTTACAACTATTGTTTAATATATCTCGATATTTTGTTTTAATATTTGTATAAACCCTTAATTGTTTTAATATTTGTATTTAAACCCTTAATTGTTTTAATACTTTTGTAATAAATAAAAATGTATGATACTCTAAAAACTCTGGAGTTCTCTTTGTACATATTGTTTTGTAACTCGGAAAGTTGATGCGTGGCCTTCTTGAAATTTATTGAGTATATAACGAATAAAATAGGCTATCATTAAAAAATAAGAAAAAAATTGAAGATATATTTTTCTACAAAATATATTTTTTTATTTTTTAAATAAAAAAAAATTATAGAAAAAAATAAGAAAATAGTTTTTTTAGAGTCCCGTTTAGTTCTGAATGTTATACCAAAACAATTTTTCCATTATCTTAACCACAACCAAAGATATGCGATTTTTTAAAAAAGGTATTAAAAATTTCAAAACTGACACAGCTTCCAGAATTTTGAATTCGGCGAAAAAAAATTTCAAATTTTCATTATTACATTTTTTTTTACATTTTCATTGAAACTACGTACAAAGTTTCTAGGGATGTAACGAAAGTGACTTTAGCGGAAGCGAATATTGAAATATATTTCTTGCGAATGCGAATGTGAAAGCGAATAGTGAAATATGCATTTTTGCGAAAGCGAATAATAGTTTGACCCTTTAGTACCAACAAATTTAAGGAACTGAATTGATACTTTTGCAGGATATTCAAGTATTAAGAATGTTTTCCATAGTTTCACCTCCTGTTACCACAAGGACAAACATGTTTCTTTAACTATTTTGAAGAGAAGTGGTAGAGGTTTTCATTGGTATTAATATCTTCAAATTGTGTGAAGGGAATAAGGCGAATTATTACTTTTAACAAATAGAAGTGAGTATTGAAATATATATTTGCGAAAGCGAATAATCCAAAGATGGTTTTTGCGAATGCGAAAGCGAATGTTAAAATGATGCGAATAATTCGCGTTCGCATATGCGAATATTCGTTACATCCCTGAAAGTTTCATCAAAATCGCACGCCTAACATGAAATTTGTGATCGGTTTCCCATGGAATTGCTCTATTGTTTAAGAGCGATAGTAGATTTTTGAATGTTCTACAATCAAAAATAGACCTCACGTTAGCTTCGTTGAGTTGCCGAACTTCCTGTACTGTTTGGAAGTATTTTCAGCAAGTATCCAGACAAATTTACATTTGATTCAGCTAATGTTGAATAGCGTTATGCGTTATTTGTATGCGCTTAATAGACGTGAACATACTTCACCCTTCGTGAAACAATATCTGGGCTGTTCTCTTGATACATTGATAAAACTTCGTATTCTCTTCCGTTTCTACAAGATTTATGAAAATCATTGGCCATTGTTCCTTTTTCAGTCGTTTATATTTTGTCATTCGACACGCAGTAACTAGAGTGATCAAAACCGGTTTAAAATAAACCGGCCCACCGGTTTTTTGCTTCCACCGTCCCCGGTTTTTCTCAAAATCATGAATTTCGAACAACCGGTGCAACCGGTTTTTTTCGTTTGTTTCCACCGGTTTTCCGGTGTTTTATTATCACTAAAATATTAAAAATTATTTAAAACTTTATATACAAAATATCACAAATTAAGATAATAATATGAAAGATCTCCTTATATGGCCTAAAAAGACTCGGCAACTTTGCTAGAATCCGAAGCCATTCACCAATTTCTATACAAATACGCGCAGAAGTTATGTCAAAAGTAAACGCATTCTCCCACTTTCAAACCGAAACAAAAACAAGTAAGAACATTTCAATTGGGTAAACCGACTAGTGTATACTCTTACATATTTATATACTCGTATATACCCACCTGCACTAAAGTGTGTATATAAAATATATATGTATAAAGATTTAGTACCTCTATTAAATATTCTATTTAATACCCCGAAATATTAATATTTTCTTGACTGAACTACATAAGGGGAATTTCATGTCAAGTGAGTTAATTTTTAAAAGGGATGTCTTCTGTCGGGATGAAAATTGCACCAAGTAGCCCTATCAGATAGTAGTTTCGAGACACAATTCCAACGAGATCGGTTAAGGACTTTCCGAGTTGGAGGGTGTCAAATATTGACATTTTTGTCAAACGGTTGTTTTTCCCATCTGAAATGCTAAAATGTTTGGTTGAACGTTAATTTTTTTTCAGAGGTTTATATTTATTTTGATAGATCAACAGGTCCCATCCCATTAATAGGTCACAAAGCTTTTAAAGGAAATTATCTAAGCTTTCTTTTGAGCAAAAAAATCAAAAATTAAAACATAGGTTTTTACCAAAATTTCAAAAAAGTTTACTTTTGCAAAAAAGTAATGAAAATATATTTGCTAATCTTTTTAAAAGGTTGAAGAAAAGACTAAATTTGGTGCAAGATTCCTGATCAGAAGACATCGCTTTTAAAAATTTAATATTAAAAACCGTCCACCGGTTTTTTTATAACTTAAATAAACCATCCACCGGTTTTTTATTTTTTTCAAAAAAACCGGTTTTTTGATCACTCTAGCAGTAACCAAATTGTAATTCCGAGAGTTCACCACCTCATGGACTTATCTTTTCTTGTCCGAGTAGTTCGTTTATTTAAGGTATTGCCAAATGTTCTGAAAGTTTTTAACTTAACGCCTTATTCATGCCGAAATAAACTTCTTTGTCACTTTAAATCTTCTGAGGAGTAGATTTTTCTCTTCCTTGTTAACTCAATTAAAATGTATTAAATTGAGAGTTATATTAGATAATGTTTTTTTAATACTAATTATATTTATTTTTTATTAATATTATATTGTTAAACACATTGAATTTTCTATTTAATGGAGTAGTCATCAGTCGGAGTAGTCTTCTAAGCTATTATTATTTATTATGAGATAAATTAAAAAACAAGTAAGAAAGTTCAGTTGGATAAACCGACTTATAAATCCCCTCACCTTGAGTCCCAAAAAAATATTAGTAAATTTATTTATTTTTTGTTTTAATTTAATTATTATCGATTTAAATAGCATTTAATAACTTTAAAGTATGTACTGATATTAAAGTTAAAAGCTGTTAACCTTTGGTGCAAACTCGTCCATTTGTGTGGGATGTACCAAAAGGGGCGTCCCATTAACGGTCACTTTTCTCTGAACTTTAGGTACTATAAAAGCATTACACTGTACAAAATTGCAAGTATTTATATGCACTGGTATTAAAGTTATAAGCTGTTAACTTTTGGTGTAAAATGGTCCATTTGTGTGGGAAGTACCAAAAGGGGAGTGCCAAATACGGCCACTTTTCTCTAGACTCTATGTACTGTAAATGCTATGCACTGTACGAAATTTCATGTATTTGTATGCACTGGTATTAAAGTTAAAAGCTGTTAACTTTTGGTACAAAAAGGTCCATTTGTGTGGGAGGTACCAAAAGGAGCGTGGCAATAATGCACATTTTCACTGTATTTTAGGTACTATTGAACCATTACACTGTACAACATTTCAAGTCTTTGTATGCACTGATAATAAAGTTATAAGCTTTTAACTTTTGGTTAAAAATTGCCCATTTGTGTGGGAGGTACAAAAGGAGCGTGGTAACTTCGCCCATTTTTCTCGAGGTAATAGTGACTTATAAACTAATACTATGTGCAGAATTTCAGAGGATTCAAATAAGTAGTATAGAAGTAATTAAATAACCAATATTTCACAAAACGTTAACCTTTTGTGGGGGAGGTACTAGAAGGAGTGAATCAATATGGTCCATCTTCGAACTTAGCCGGAGATAGAAGAAAATATTACCAAATTTGAAGTCAATCGGTTACTCCTTTCGAGAGTTATCGTGCGCACCAGCTAGCAGACAGACAGACGGACGGACATTGCTCATTCGACTTAAAATTACCCAAAACGAATATATACCGTCCTCTCTAAGGTGAGGCGATAAAAATGAAATGAAAGTTCAGTCGGGAAACCCGACTTAATAATTATACACCCACTTTAGTGATACGAGGGTATATATCATTTGCTACGGGCCAAAAGTGTATGAGCCTACACTGATCTGTAGCTTTGGGGGTACATTAGTGGGAGTTGCTGCCACCGCTACCACAGAGGGCGTAGGAGTTGCAGTCTCAACCAGAGAAGTGAGAGAAGAAGGTTTCAGCCGGGATTTCAACAGAACTGATCTCTTCACAATGGCGGGATGTCGTCGCTCATGTTGAAGAATCGTGTTCCATTTAGTTCTGATGAAACCCTTTTCTCTCATCGTTAAAACGGTCTCGCTCTTACCATCAAACTTGCGAAGATAAGAACAAGCCCTGTGATAGGCATCGCGAGCCTTTTTTGCAGATGACTTACTTCTTCTTCTGACTTACTATATCTAGCAAATGATGCTATAGAGGAATCCCATGGTGAAACCTTTTGCCTGATGTCGATGAAGCATAGGGTGCTATGAGCTACAGCACTTATTCGCAGCTAACCTTTATATCTAAAATTCACTATCCGCAACCTGTGACCCATCCGGTGGCCTTCAGCTCGGCCCTCGCGAAGGCAAATCTTCAATATATCCGCGACCCGGATCTAGCCTGAGATAGAAAAACAAGTAAGAAAGTTCAGTCGTGTAAACCGACTTATGAATCCCCTCACCTTGAGTCCCAAAAAATATTCGCAAATTTATTTATTTTTTGTAAATAAAATTATCAATTTAAATTGCATTTAATAACTTTAACTGCTTGGAGAGTTGAGACGGGAATAGCCGCAATTGTTTCTCGAATGAATTGCTTTAGTTCATTCAAATTCCGTCTCATGGAGTATCTGTGGGTTGGAAGCACTCCATATTCGACAATTTTGTTTGTTTATGTTGCTGTTTAAATCGGTTTGGGCCTCGTCAGACATGAAAAGACAGTTCAACATGTTTCCGTCCTCTTCCACCATTTGAAGCATCTTCTGGCAAAATTCCAAGCGAATCGGGTAGTCTGCTGAGTTCACTTTGTTGGCCATTTGAATTTTATATGGGAATAACTCCAAATCTGTGTGCATAATTGACTGCAATGACTGTCTGCTTATACCCATTTGAGCTGATAAGGTTCTTGTCGAAACTCTTGGGTTGTTTTGTATGACATCAGCGACAGCAGCGATTGTTTCCCCCGTCCGAACTGAAGCGTTTCGATGGTAAGGTCTTCTGCTGACTGTCACATGCTCGGAAAAATTGTTAACAAATCTCTTTATGGTCCATCTGCTCGCAGGATTGCCGCCAAACGTGCCCCTATACTCTCTTTGAACCGAAACTACGGACTTTAGTGCGTAATAGCGGCGGACAATGCAAATTCTTGTTTCAGTGTCCCAGTTTCATTAAATAGAAAAAAAGTTATTAAATTTTTTTTGGTAGCAGCTTTCATCAGCCATCCTGTATGTACTGGTATTAAAGTTAAAAGCTGTTTACTTTTGGTACAAAATGGTCCATTTGTGTGGGAGGTAAAGTGGTTAAGAAGATATTGCTAATTCAACAAATAATTTTGAGAAAAATCCTTGAGATAGGAAACTTTGGGGCTCTGTACCACAAAAACTACAATGAATTTTAAAAATTCATTGTAGTTTTTTTGAAAATTCATGAAATTCACACACATTGGTATTGTCATTCACCCAGGAAAATAATTGGTTGGAATTCGATTGTAACAATAAAAAATTAGTACTAGCAACAAAAAGTATATCGCCTACACCGTCTGTCGGTTGTATTTATATAAAATTAGTTGAAACAACAATAATCACATAAAAATAAAAATTAATGAAAACTGTTTTTAATTAATTGTCGGTAGTATAACTGATAAATTGTCAGAACAACCAATTTTTTAAAACAGTTGGTTGTGGCAACATACAACAGATAATATTAGCCACCATTTCCGTAGTTGGCGCAACCAAATATGATTGTTGTCAACATGGAAGCAGAAGTATACCACAATCAAAATGCTTGTTGTCCTGATGGAATCGCATGATAGTAGACAGAACTACCAAAATTCGGTTGAGGCAACCAAACTGTATTCTGTGTGTTCTGCCAAATTTTATTAAAATCAAAAGCGGTCATTTTTAAAATGTGTGTGTTTTTGATTCATTTGCTTTGGAATTATCCTATATAAATATTTAATTTATAGTATCCATCTTAAACGAATGGATACACAAAACCCTTTGTATCCCGTTTTAAAAACAAATAGATTTACGTCACTTTTAAAACAAACAGTTCATATATATGGGGGATATACCTAAATCTGAAGCGATTTTCCCCAAATTTAGCAGTATTCGTTTCTGAGTAAAGAATCGTCTTTCTGCTAAATTTCGTAACGATAGGATATAATTACGACTTCTATAGCGCTTTGATGCCACATCTGGAGGAACATATATATGGGGACTACATCTAAATCGGAACCGATTTTCATAAATTTCTACAGGGAGCGTCCTTAGGTCAAACAAGAAAAAAATTTATCGCGATCAGATAATAATTGCCACCTGTACTTTGATTACAAGCATACAGGCACAGACGGACGGATATAGCTACATCGACTGAGAAAGTGATAGGTTTAGGTTAGGGTGGCAGCCGTATTTTTTTTACAAGCTCACATAGACCAGTTTAGGTCCCTAGTGTTACCACGGGCTGAAATGCCCCTCATCGAAACCAACCTGTTTAATATATAAATTTATTGATAGTACGAATATCAGTACTGGAAAGATCTGTTAGGCTGCCTAAAAAGGCCGACCGTAGTATGTCCAGTCGTCGTTTACTCAAAGCGGGACAGTCGCAAAGCAAGTGCTCAATGCTCTCCACTTCTTCCTCAGGTCTTCTATTAACTGCTTTAATATTGATATTAAAAAAGAGTATTTTTTAAGGGAAATCATCGGATGTAAGTGGGAGCGAGTGTCATTAATAATGGAAAGCAATATCAGTCAAATGGCGATTGCAAGAAAATGTTAAGGTTTAGGTTAGGGTGGCAACTGTTTCCTTTTTTTATTTCTTCAGCTCACATAGACCAGTTTAGGTCCACAGTGGTACCACGGGCTAAAATGCCCTTCATCGAAACCAACCTGTTTGATATACAAATGTATCGATAGCACGAATATTGGTACTGGAAAGATCTGTTAGGCTGCCTAGAAAGCCGACCCCAGTAGGTCCAGTCGTCGTTTACTCAAAGCGGGACAGTCGCAAAGCAAGTGCTCAATGCTCTCCACTTCTTCCTCATCTCCACAGCTTCGGCAGAAGCCATTGGAGTCAATACCCAATCTTTTGGCGTGTTCGCCGATCAAGCAGTGTCCCGTCAGAACCTGTACTAACGTAGACAATCGTTTCCTCTCTAGTGCGAGGAGATATTTTGACCTTCTCAGGTCATACCATGGCCAGATTTGTCTAGCTACCGATTTCTGTCCATCTTTCGTTGGACTGCCTGATTGCCTCTTGCCAAAGCCAAAGCTTGCACGTGGATATTGGCGCACCAATATATGCAAATTCTTCGAGAATTTGTAATGTCGTCCCTTTCCCCGGGATATCCCTATGCCCAGGCACCCATATGAGGTGTATATTAAACTGCTCAGCCATCTCGTTAAGAGATCTGCGGCAGTCGAGGGCTGTTTGTGAATTTAGGGATGTTGCCTCCAGAGAATTGATGGCAGCTTGGCTGTCCGAGTAAATGACAACGCCAGTGTTGGTTACTATGTTGCGACTCAGCCACTTGCCATTATTTCGGCTTGATAGACACTGCAGGTATCTGGTAGTCTGTGAGCTATATCCAGACTAAGTTCTTCACAGTGTACTCCGAAGTCAACCTTTTCATCAAGCTTCG
The DNA here is from genome assembly GCA_963930755.1 of Eudasyphora cyanicolor. Classification (NCBI taxonomy): domain Eukaryota; kingdom Metazoa; phylum Arthropoda; class Insecta; order Diptera; family Muscidae; genus Eudasyphora; species Eudasyphora cyanicolor. The sequence continues at coordinate 113,960,646 of OZ005735.1, read as the reverse complement.
AACCATCCGTGTAAAGGTGGAGATTGTTTCTATTACCTGGTATTCTGCCGACCCATTCATCTCTGGCGGGAATCATAGTGATGTAATTTCTCTCGAAGGAGTACACAGTTGGTATATAGTCCACTCGGTCGGTTACCATAGCACTACACTTTGATATCCTCATGTGACCATAGTTCTTGTACCTCCTCATTGATAGGCAGTTTAATCTTATTGCCGCTTTGGTTGCAACTTCTCTCGCCACAATATTAATCGGCAGTATATGGAGTAGGGCTTGTAGAGACTCGGTCGCTGTAGTCCTTAAGGCTCCGCTTATGCTCGGGCAGGCAGTTCTCTGAACCTTTGTTAGTAGGTTGGTGATGGTTAGTTTGTCAGTTGCCGTCCACCATACCACAATACCGTATAACAGTATTGGACGAACTACTGCTATATATATCCAGTGGACGATTTTAGGAGAGAGTCCCCACCGCGATCCTACAGCCTTTTTGCAGGAATATAAGGCGACGTTGGCCTTCCTTACACGTTCCAATACGTTAAGTCTAAATAACATTTTCCTATCTAGAATTATTCCTAAAAATTTTGCACTTTCAGAAAAGACTAGATCTATTCCTTTTATCCGAGGTGGAGGGTCCACATGTGGGACATTATTCATCCTAGTAAAGAGAACCAATTCTGTCTTGTTGGGGTTAACGCCCAAACCGCTGCTTCTGGCCCATCTAGCCAACTAGTTCAGAGCCACCTGTAGGATGTATCTGAGGACGTTTTCGAATTTGCCACTCACTGCGATTGCCACGTCGTCCGCATATGCCACGACCTTGCAGCCACAACGTTCTAGATCTAGCAGGATTTCATTCACCGCTAGGTTCCAAATAAGTGGAGACAGTACTCCTCCTTGCGGGGTCCCTCTGTTTACAAACATTGTTAGAGTTGTGGACCCTAGACATGCTATCATGCGTCTTCTGGTGGGCAGACTTTGAACTAGTCTAATCAAACTAGTGTTAACTTTTAGATTTGAGAGTGCCGTAATTACTGCATCTGAGTGAATGTTGTTAAAAGCCCCTTCTATGTCAAGAAATGCCACCATGGTAAATTCCTTGAAATGCAGGGACGATTCGATAGTGCTCACAAGTTCGTGCAGGGCTGATTCTGTAGACTTGCCCTTATTGTAAGCATGTTGGTTCCCCGACAGGAGTTTTGTATCCAGGTTTTCCCTAATGAAATGATCTAAAAGTCTTTCCAGACCTTTCAATAGGAAGGAGGATAGGCTAATTGGTCTGAAGTCTTTTGGCCTAGTGTGTGATATATTTCCTGCTTTGGTATCCCTCCATCGATTCGGGACGTATGAAAGCCTGATACAGCCTACATAAATTTTCTCCAGCCAGGGGATAATGTACTTTAACATTTTCTGCATTTCTGCTGGAGTGATGCCATCTGGTCCAGGTGACTTGAAGTGTTCAAAGCTATTAATAGCCCAGCATATTCTGGATCTCTCAGTCAAGAAGCTAGCGACGCTCGCAGACCACTCGCACTCTTGTTGGTCCTGCTGATCCTCGGGTTCTGTTACAGAGTTCCCCGGAAAATGTGTGTCGAGCAGTACATTGAGCGACTGCTCGCTGTTTTTGGTCCAGTTATTTGCCTCATCCTGTAAATATCCCACTGTACAGGGTGAAGCAGATAATATCTTCCTCAGCCTAGCGGCGTCGGAGACCTTTTCCACTTCACCACAGAAGGTATACCAGAGCGCCTTTCTAAGCTCCTTCTTATAGATCTTGAGTTGCTCTTTATTGGCATCCCAATCATTAGCGACCCCAGTAGATTTAGCCTTATTGAATAGCTTGTTGCAGGTCTTTTTCATAGCCGTTAGCTCAGAAGTCCACCATTGGGGTTTAGTTTTACCCTTGTACCTTGTTTTTGGATTCAAGGGATCTATTGAATGATATGGTGATATGATCGACCAGATTATCCAGACCGGCTTTGTCATTCGGTTCGTACAGAAGTTTAGAGTTGAGGACTTTCTTGAAATTCTTCTCATACAGGTGCCACTTTGTCTTCCTTACATTTCTGTGGACGGCAGGTTTAGGCGTTTTTTCCGTGAGTTTGAACTCAATATAATGGTGATCTGAGAATGAGTGGTCGTCCAGTACATTCCACCCAATAATTTTGTCTGACAGCCGGTCAGTAGCAAACGTTTCGTCGAGTACTTCTTGTCTGTCTTTAATTGTAAAGGGCGGTTTATTACCTATGTTACAAATACTAAGTAAGGTTGGTAGTTAGAATAAAGTCAAGAAGCGAATCACCCCTATTGTTTATATCCGTACTACCCCAGATAGTATGATGAGCGTTCGTGTCTGCGCCAATAATCAGCTCGAGCTCGTCAGACGTTGCTTCTTCTACTACTTCCCTGAATAGAGCAGTCGGTACTACAGATTCATAAGGCAAGTAGCTGGAGACCACCCAATATATGGGATTACCGATCTTCAGGCTAGCAGCTGTTTGGTCTTTACCACATAAATTAGTCAGGAGAAAGATACTTAGATCTTTCCTGGCCAAAATGCAGGTTCTTGGAGTGCCTTCACAGTTGGCCACAAGCAGTTTAAAGTTGGGTGTCCTAATACCGCACACCCTTCCTCCCACTACGTAGGGCTCCTGTATCAGGACGATGTCTACTGCGCCTGTGGACAGGCGCAGCAATAGAGCCGCTGAGGCTGCTTTAGCGTGATGGAGGTTAATCTGTAGAATTCTTACCATCATTGGTAATTGACAGATTAACATCCACCCCGACAAGGGTGTTATCGAACTCTTCGTCCGTATCGTCGAGAAGCATGTCCCCGCCAGATGCGTCAAAGAGTCCGGAGACTCCCCTCAGCCTCTCTGTGTCCGAAGTAGAGCTTTTGTCCTCAGAGAAGGACGTTACAGATCTTCTGTTAGAGTTGGAGTCACCTCCGCACTTCCAGAAAGTGCCACGGTGGACGACTCACCTTCTGCAGTGGGAGCTATATCCTGCTTGTATATCTTCAAGACTATAGTCTCGAAGCCATATTGTAGGGTTGCACTCGCACTTTGTATATGGGAGGTGGATTCAGCGTTTAGGATAAGATCGACCTGCCGCTTTTTACCATCCGCCTCACCCACCTTGCTGATTCTCCAATAATGGGCCGGCAGACCAGGATTGGAATCTTTTATTATTTCTAAGATGTCAGCCGGGTTGGAGGGCTCTTCTGTAACCCAGGTGATGGCTCTAGGGTGACTAGGGATGTTGATTTTTTCGACAACATTCAACTGGGCACCCGGCCACACCTCACCCGCTCGACTCAGAGCAGCCTTATACAGGTCTACTGATCTGGCATCACCGAAATATAAGAGCTTTACTCTCTCCTGATGCCATCCTGCATCGTTGCAGATTGGTGGTTTGCCCGGCATTTCTCTACGGACATCGAGGTAATGAGCCATAATGGCTGATTGTACATGACTCCATTTGTCCTTGAGGATGGATCCATCCTCACTACTTCTGTCTATAACAGCCATCACTAGACTCTCCTTCGCCACTTCATTGAAGGGCTTGGTGAGTGTCCTGTTGATGGTGACATTAGGGCCTCTTGCCTTTTTCGAAGGCAGGGGTTCGTCAGGTGATCTGATTCGTTTTACTTTATTAGCCGTTAACACAGCTGAATTTGTGGCTCTTTCAGCCGACTCATTGGCCTTAGAAGCATCTATGACGCCTTTAGCCCAGGTAAGTGACTCTTTTTGTTTTTCGGTAAGAGCCGAAACCTCAACAGCCTCCAACTTCGTCAAAACTCTGAGCGCTACACGATGCTCATTGTGCTTCCGTTTTGACGGTCGGACATGACGTTTTCCCTTAACCGCACCACCTGTTGTGAGTACTTGGGGAGATTTTCACCATTTTTGGTGTGGTCGGCTTTGGCCAAGACCAACGGACGATTGGGGAACCGCGCTCCATCGGAACACGAAGGCATCCCCGTCAAGAGAATTTATTTTTATTTTGTCTGTATTAGACCGTAATAGGTACTATGATGTAGGCCTTACGGACTTTGTACAGATTTTTTGCTATTGCGTAATAGGTACTGGTAACTATCCGCTATGTGATAAACACTGCGAATGATCAGCAACGAAATCTGAGAAAGTGATTCTAAGTCGATCGTTATAGTAAACGATGGGTCCATCTTTTGGGTGTTACAAACAAATGCACAAAGTTATAATACCCTGTACAACTACCCAGCTTTCGAATTTCTTTAAATTTTTCGGCAGATCGAGAAATCAATTATTTTATTGACGTAATTTCAATAATTTGGACCATTTATAAATTCCGTATTTGTGTGTAATAAATGAGATTCGAATGGATCACATACTGCCAACCATATTATTATGTTTTTGATCATCGTGGGAATATAGGTTTTTTGTCCTACAAACACATTTTTTCAATTTTTCCCGTCATTTTCTAGTTTAGGCAATGTTTTTACCAATTATTTTGTGAGATAACAGTACGATTAATTGATTTACATATATAGTATATTTTATAAGGAAAAAATGCAACCAGTCTCTTAAAAATCCGTTTGCAATTGACTGAGTTATTAAAGATTCAAAAATGAAAAAAATGTGTTTGTAGGACAAATAAACCTATTTTGCTACAGCTTCAAATAAACAAAATATACATCGTTCGAAAGATCTAATTCTCTTCTTTCCAAATTCTTTTAGAGATTGAAAATTTGTTGTTAATTAACAAAGTTATAGGCGTTTGTCATAATGTAAACATAGTATCATTGTAATTATTCGTCGATTATTCCTATTATATATTCGATATCGATTACATGCAAATGGATTATTCATATTCATCACTAAGTCCCCATTTACATGGTACTTTTTTTTTAAGTAACTTATCGACTTATTCTCTTTTGAAAAAGTATTTACGTTCACACACGTACTTTTTTTTCAATACTTATACTTATTTTCATTTGTTTTGTTTCGGCTTTTCCTGTGTAAATTGTTGTTGTTTCCAAGTGCGAACGAAAAACACAAAACGATGAGTACGATAAGTACGAGTACAGCATACTTTTTCCCCCCGTTTCCGACTGCCTCTCTCGCCTACAAAACGCCGATAAGTATACTTAATACTTAAAAAAAAAGTATCATGTAAATGCAGGCTAATAGGTGAATATCCAATGACAATTAAATACTATAGACGTCGCATGGTATTTACAGACTTCATCCGCCAGATGGCGTCCGAGCAACCTTTCTCTCATTCTCAAATTCCTCTCAATATCTCTCTCTCTCAAAACATGCTGACTTTTTTGTACTCTCAGAAAATTTCTGACAACGGATTTGAATTTTTCAGTTTGTTTTGTTGTGAACGTAAATAGGGCATAATAAAATTAATGATGAAAAGGAGGTAAATTGAGATTTGTAGACGTTTTAATTGTTAATAAATATTTATGAATTTGTTTTTTAGGGATAACGCGGTGTATTAGTGGTTAAAAGGTTGTCAATCTCAGTGTAGTCGCCTTGATTCCCTGTCTGGCGATAGTTGTGTTGTTGGAGGAAGACGTCTGATGATGGCTGGCAATGGTAATGGTGTTTTTGGCAGCAGCGGTGTAGGGATTGTGTGATCATCCTATGGAAAATCGACTTTTTGTTTGGGATATTTTTTTGCAATCAGACACACGTATTTTGTCAAAGGGGAAATCGTCAGCTATAGGTAATGTCAGACAGGTAATGGGACAATTCATCATCTGACAGACATTCTGAGATCTGTTTTGTAAAAACAATCTATTTATCTTCAATCTATAGCGTCTCCAAACTGTTACAACAACAACACCCGAAGAAGAGGGCACCAAATCGTCTCTTAAGAAAGCCTATAAATGCCCTCATTGTTTAATCTAGACCTCTACAGCCTCCAGATTCCATTGCAATGTTCTTTGGGCTCATACCGCTCGAATTGGCATTGTGATATTACGAAGCATATACACATAAAAACCATTCGAGAACAAGCCAGAATAATGTCCGTGCTCTGACTAATGAATAAACGGGCCGGCGTATTTTCAACATATAAAATAAGCATATGATCCTTATGAAGGTCACCGATGAATTCCCTTAAAATACAAGAGATTACAAATGTTACAAGAGATGAGCGCACAACAGGCCGAACCACTGGCTTAAGTGTATGTCCATGGACATGAGACGTTTAAACGTCTTCTCTCTTCAACCTAACCTAATAAATGTTACAACAAAACATTTTATAATAAATAATTAACTTGATCTATTTTCAAAAAAGTATGATGTTAACCAATATATTATTACGAAAATTTATAATAAATAAAGTATACCGATCGACTCAGAATCACTAGATGAGTCGATTTAACGATGTCCGTCCGTCCGTCCGACTGTCCATGTAAAGTTGTTCGTCGACTACAGGTCGCAATTTCACTCCGATCGTTCTGAAATTTTGCAGTTTAGAGTATTTCGCGGCTGTTAAGATCGCTATTGAATTTGGTTGATATCGGTTCAGATTTAGCTCCCGATTGGCCCTTTCGTCCGATTTGGCCCTTTAGTCCTATAGAAGATGTATTTTACATCCAATCGTTTTGAAATTTAGAATGGTAGTTTCTTGATCCATGAACCAACATTGCCGAATTTGAAGAAAATCGGTTCAGATTTAGCTATAGCTCCCATATATATGTTTCGTCCGATTTGGCCCTTAAGTCCTATAAAAGCTGTATTTTACATCCAATCGTTTTGAAATTTAGAATGGTAGAGTTTCTTGATCCATGAACCACCACTACCGAATTTGAAGAAAATCGGTTAAGATTTAGCTATAGCTCCCATATATATGTTTCGTCCGATTTGGTCCTTTAGTTCTATAGAATCTATATTTTACATCCAATCGTTTTGAAATTTAGAATGGTAGAGTTTCTTGATTCATGAACCAACATTGCCGAATTTGAAGAAAATCGGTAAAGATTTAGCTATAGCTCCCATATATATGTTTCATCCGATTTGGCTCTTTATAACCAATCGTTTTTATACCCTACACCACACTGTGGTACAGGGTATTATTTAAGTATAAAATGTCCCAAAAGTAAATTTATGTAAACAATTTATACATGAATTACAAAAATTATATATCAGAGTTATTCAATATTACGAGAGTGGTGTAGGGTATTATATAGTCGGCACCGCCCGACTTTGGCCTTTCCTTACTGGTTTATTAACATCATTTTGTTGAAATAATTACAGTTAGTTTGACGTAATACTGTTCTTTGGAAGCCTCTAAAATCTCCACATCAGCTTCATAAGTAGGTATTGATCATGTTTTTGACAATTTGCTGTTTCTAGAAAATGTTCTGTGATCAGCATTCTCTTACTAATTACACGTATATCTGAAATGATATGTCTGAAAAATTTTTATAAAATATTCACAGTACTAACTGGTCTACTGATTATAAAAATCGCATTGCGTCAATTACCACCACACAGTACTAACTGGTCTACTGATTATAAAAATCGCATTGCGTCAATTAACACCACCCCACCAAAAAACATTAACAAATTCTCCCCTAAAAAAACCCTAAATCTTGGGGCAAAACCCTTACTTGGGGAGATTTTCACCATTTTTGGTGTGGTCGGCTTTGGCCAAGACCAACGGACGATTGGGGAACCGCGCTCCGTCGGAACACGAAGGCATCCCCGGCAAGAGAATTTATTTTTATTTTGTCTGTATTAGACCGTAATAGGTTTGTACAGATTTTTGCTATTGCGTAATAGGTACTGGTAACTATCCGCTATGTGATAAACACGTCCGTTCACTGCGAATGATCAGCAACGAAATCTGAGAAAGTGATTCTAAGTCGATCGTTATAGTAAACGATGGGTCCATCTTTTGGGTGTTACAAACAAATGCACAAAGTTATAATACCCTGTACAACTACACAGCTTTCGAATTTCTTTGAATTTTTCGGCAGATCGAGAAATCAATTATTTTATTGACGTAATTTCAATAATTTGGACCATTTATAAATTCCGTATTTGTGTGTAATAAATGGGATTCGAATGGATCACATACTGCCAACCATATTATTATGTTTTTCTTTTTATGTCCGTAAGGTCACGATGTGAACGACAAAAAAAGCTCACAATAAGGAGCCCATCGGATGGACCTATGGCTCTTAGTCCTGATTTACACGAGACAATTTTTTCCAAGCAAGTGTCAAAGTTTGTAGGACGAAAACTCGGGCAAGATGATCACAGCAGCCTGACTGTCAACATATGTTAGACAGTCAGGCTGCTCTGAAGGCACTGAAGTCTACCACTATTAAGTCGAAGGTGGTTAACGAGTGCCGATTAGAACTACAGCAATTGGCAGGCAGCAATGGTTGTGTGCCGCACGTCCTTAAGCTAACCTAACAGCTAATAGTTGCTTTATGTTTTTGTTTGGTTTGCCATTTCATCATCCATAGACTTACACGAGAGCAACGTTTGCAAATTTTTAAAATTTCATGGATAATTGAAATTTCAAGAATAATAAAGTTAAAATCTTTCAAATATTTTCACTTAATGGCCACCAAGATCGTGCAATTTAGTAGGGTTAGTAATATCACTCACTCGTTCCAGTTTTCACAGCGCCTTGGCGGCCGCAAAACCCAAATAGTATTTAAACATTATTGACATAAAATTATCTACCTTTATTTCTTTGCTTTATTTTAATTTATTTTTAAGCTCTGTAACTCTAAAAAACACCCTTTAACTTGAATTTGATGGTGCTATTCTCGAATTCATTACAACAATCATTCATGTCACTGGCATTATAAATACCTTTTCTGGAATTGGTGTGACATGATTAAAGTTTTTTTTATGAAATGAAAAACCTGAAAATCACACTTCTTCAATGTTATGTGGCAGGGCTACTTGTTTTTTTAGATTTGGCAACTAAAATTACAAAAATAAATTTAATGTACAAAATTAAAACAATCATTGTGATGACTAAAATATTGTAAACATCTCTTTCGCGTAAAACTCCTGTTAATGAATTTTATGATTGATTACACAGTGCGACAGTCCAAAAACCGCGATACTATTTTTCTTGTAGGTCTTGGCGAGTAGAACAACGTTTGTTCTACGAAATTTGCCGGACACCCCCAAAATCCGGATAAAAAACCGATTTTCTTGCCTTTTTTCACTTGAAAGCCTATAACTTTGTTAATTAACAACAAATTTTTAATCTCTAAAAGAATTTGAACGATATATATTGTGTTTATTTAAAGCTGTGGGAATATAGGTTTTTTTGTCCTACAAACACATTTTTAAAATTTTTCCCGTCATGTTCTAGTTTAAGCACGGTACTATGTTCCGGTTTCACGCTGAAATCCCATAAAAAAAAACAAAGTGAAAATATGAGTGAAATTTTTTCATTTGTGGTACTGAGTTTTTTCAACGTGAGAAATTGACATTTTGCGCCGCCACAAATTGAAGCCGCCAGCATTGTACTCCTATTTATTTATATTCATATATGTCCGCGAGAAATTCAACTGTTGTAAATATTAGCAATAAAATTTCCTAATAAAGAATACTAAATTAAATTATTCGTAATAAAGAAAATTAATGTAATGATTTGGAACGGAAAATAATTATGTATATGGAATAAACGAGAAGAACGACATTCCGATTAGATAGCAAAGCAAAATGTGGAATTTGTCTTGAAAATACTTTATGTACATTTACGTGTGTATATAAGAACAATCGTGCCGAAAAGCCGTCCAGAAGCTAACGCTACCGAAGCTGTAGGACAATGGAATTGGGCAGTGCCTGTGATCTCGTTTTTAAATTGTTATAAAGAAAATAGTGAGTTCTTGCCAGCCATTGGAGTTGGAAGAAGAAATTCCGTTTATGGATGGAAGTATAATTTATATATGTCAACAAATATAATGTAAATCCTTAAAAATAATAATAAAACATCTTTTTCGGTTCATCAAAACATCATTTTATTATTTATATTCGTACAACACTGGGAAATTATTTTGTTATTTGTAACATTGTATTACCCTGTCTTCTGATGCCTCACAAGTGTCAACACAAAATAAATAATTTATGTATAACATTAGCACAATGATCTTCAAAAATATTTCCTTTCTGCAACTTAAATTAATTTTTTCTAAGTCGGCATTATTCCATTTAATTGTTTATTGATTAGTATTTAAACTCGTGTTTGTTTTAAAGAAAAGGAAAAAGTGGACATGTTTATACACACACACATTCATATAAGACTGACATTTCGACACACACACTTCAAAAATGCAACGCAACTTTAGAAAAAAAGCGATCCATTTTTCAACTTGAAATAATATTTTGTGGAATTTTTTCAAGGTGAAAAAACATAGTACCCACCTTTAGGCAATGTTTTTACCAATTATTTTGTGAGATAACAGTACGATTAATTAATTTACATATATAGTATATTTTATAAGGAAAAAATGCAACCAGTCTCTTAAAAATCCTTTTGCAATTGACTGATTTATTAAAGATTCATTAAAACTAAATGTGTACATAAATACTAGTTTTGACGATGATGACGGGTTAAAAATGAAACGCTCGAGCAGACATTATTGAGTTTAATGGCCAAAACGAGTGTTTATATGTATATCGATTTTGTTTTTATTAAACTTTAAGAACTCCGTCAATTGCAAACGGATTTTTAAGAGACTGGTTAAATTTTTTTCCTCATAAAATATACTATATATGTAAATCAATTAATCGTACTGTTATCTCACAAAATAATTGGTAAAAATATTGCCTAAAGGTGGGTACTATGTTTTTTCACCTTGAAAAAATTCCACAAAATATTATTTCAAGTTGAAAAATGGAACGCTTTTTTTCTAAAGTTGCGTTGCATTTTTGAAGTGTGTGTGTCGAAATGTCAGTGGCGCAAAAGTAACCTTTCGATGTTTTTTAGCTGTAATTTAAAAAAAAAATGAAAAACTGAAAAAAAAAATGAAAAACACGTTCTGGAGCAGTGTAGCGTAACATTGTTTATTAACGTGTATTTCGCATGTGTTTACTACACAAATGTCAAAACAGAACTGACATTAGGGGCCAAGAAAAATTTATAGCATTTTCTGATAGGAGGATTACTTTTGCGCCACCTGTTATATATGTAAATTAATTAATCGCATGGTTACGATATAATATAAAATAAACCTATTTTGCTACAGCTTCAAATAAACAAAATATACATCGTTCGAAAGATCTAATTCTCTTCTTTCAAAATTCTTTTAGAGATTGAAAATTTGTTGTTAATTAACAAAGTTATAGGCGTTTGTCATAATGTAAACATAGTATCATTGTATTTATTCGTCGATTATTCCTATTATATATTCGATATCGATTACATCCATATGGATTATTCATATTCATCACTAATAGGTGAATATCACCACTAACACTAAGAAATAAATTACTCTAATAATATTCTTCAACAAGAACGGTTTTTTAGTTACATCAATTTTGGCGACGAGGATTAAGAGACGAATCTCACGTTATTCATTTGGAGATATACATTTTTTACAGTACAAGTGTACGGAAAGTGAATAAAATGGCAGATTCTGGCGTAAATTTCTTTAACTTTGATGCTTTTGATCCACAAAAGATTTCTTGGTGTCGTTGGGTGAAACGATTTGAAACTGCTATGAAGATGTACGATTGTAAAGAGGACAAGAAACAGTCATTGTTGTTGCATTTTATCGGTACAGGCGCCTACAACGTCTTATACGACAAATTGACACCTAAACAACCAGAGGAAGAAACATTCGCGGAAATAATCAAGGTGTTGGAAGAACACTTTGAGCCGAGGCCCAGTGAGTTGGTGGAATGTTTTCGGTTCAACATGCCCAGGCAACAAGAGTCTGAGTCAGCAGGTGACTTTGTGGTGTCATTCAAAAAGTTGGCGGTTGGTTGCGAGTTTGGTGATTATTTGGGTAAGGCTCTCAGAAATCAATTTGTATTTGGTCTATGTGATAGTAAATTGCAAAGTCGGTTGTTGGAAAAGAAAGATCTGACTTTGGAGGATGCGTTAAGTGTGGTAACAGCGAGTGAATTGGCAGAAAAAGGCGGCATGAAGCTACAAAATGGCGGTAAGAAATCGAATGTGAATAAAATAAAGAAGAAGAACGATCTCAAAAGGAATGCAAAAAAGACTGATGCAAACATAACCCATGAAAACAAAAAGTGTTTTAGATGCGGTAATACCTCGCATATGGCAAACCAATGCAAATACAAAAATTTTACATGTCATTTTTGTAACCAAAAGGGGCATTTGAGAAAAGTGTGTTTTAAAGAGAAAAAACAAATACAACAAGTTCATGAAAAAGAAACGCCAGTTGAAGAATTGTTGTTGGTGAAAACTAAAGGCGAAGTAAATAAGCTAAGCAACAAAATCATGCACAGTCTGCGGGTAAATGAAGAAATGATAACTTTCGAAATAGACACGGGATCACCGGTATCAATTATTAATTTGTCAGATGCCAAACGTTATTTCCCGACATTGAAAGTGTGTAATCCCGATGTGGACCTTGTGAGTTATTGCGGTACAACTTTGCAATGTGTTGGATACATATGTGTCGCAGTGACAGGTAGCGATGAGGATAACAAATTAAAATTGTATATTGTACGATCGAACCAAAAACCAATTCTAGGAAGAGAATGGTTACAGAAAATTAAATTAAATTGGCAAAATATTTTGGGAGCAGAGGGATACGGTTCAGTAAACGAAATTTGCTCAAGGAAGGCTATATTTAGTACAGAGTGCCTAATAAGGAAATACCCAAAAATATTTTCCAAGTCAATGGGTAAGATTGACAAATTACAAGTGCGGTTGGATTTGAAACCCGAAGCTACACCTAAGTTCGTAAAAGCGAGACGTGTGCCGTTTTCGATGATGGATGCTGTAGAGAAACAACTCAAAGAACATGTTGATCAGGGGCTGTTCGAAAATGTTGAAAAGAGCGAATGGGCGACACCTATAGTGGTGGTGCCGAAAAGGGATGGAGTCGTAAGATTGTGCGGTGATTACAAAGTCACTTTAAACACGGTTTTGGTGGTCGATGAACATCCTCTGCCGACCATTGAGGAATTATTCAGCAAGATGGCTGGTGGGGAGAAGTTTTCCAAGATCGATTTGACCAAGGCTTACTTACAGTTGGAGGTCCACCCCGATGATCGTCATTTATTAACATTAAGCACGCATAAAGGACTTTATCAGCCTACGAGATTAATGTACGGAGTGCCCAGTGCTCCAGCAAAATTTCAGCGTATAATGGAGCAAATTGTCGGTGACATTGAGAGCGTCACGGTATTCATTGATGACATCAAGATTACAGCACCCAATGATGAAATACATATTCAACGCATAAATGAAGTATTGGGTCTTCTTGAAAAATACAATATGAGGGTGAACATCGAAAAATCTGAATTTATGAATCTGAATGACTGCGGGTACGTTATAAGTAAAAAGGGCATACAGCGGATGCAAAGTAAGGTGGATGCAATAAGAAACATGAAGCGACCTAGTAGTGTAGACGATGTACGTGTGTTCTTGGGCCTGATAAATTACTACGGAAGATTCATTCGGAATTTGAGCGATATCGTCTACCCTCTCAATAAACTTCTTTGTAAAGATGCTACATTTGTTTTCGATGAACGGTGTGAAAGGGCTTTTCAGGAAGTCAAACGGCAGATGCAGTCAGACACTGTTTTGTCGCACTATGACCCAAAATTGAAATTGGTCTTAGCGGTGGATCCCAGTCCGACGGGTGTTGGAGCTGTATTAAGTCAAATTGACAAGAATGGTGTGGAAAGACCCATTCATTTCGCTTCACAAACATTAACTGATACTCAGCAGAAATATTCGCAAGTGGACAAGGAGGCTTATGCAATAATCTATGGTGTACGTAAATTTTATAATTATTTATATGGAAATAGATTTTGTTTAATTACAGACAATTGTGCCGTGTAACAAATGTTTTCACCACAAAAATGTTTACCCATATACTCTGCTACAAGGATGCAGCACTACGCTATTTTTCTCCAGCAATTTAATTACGAAATAAAATGCAGAAGATCTAAAGAGAATGCGAACGCTGATGCATTGTCGCGATTACCAGACCGAGAAAAATATTCACATGTGGAGGAAGTTTTTGTTATTCAGCAACAAATGATTGAAAATCTACCGGTAACTGCAGAGGAACTTAAAAAGGAAACTGAGGCTGACAAAGAAGTTACGAAATTGTTGAAATGTTTGCAGTACGGATGTAAGTGTGACTCGAAAGATAGTTTTGGTGTGGAACAAACAGAATTTAGTCTTCAGGACGGTTTATTTTTCGTGGAATACGAGTATACATCCCACAAAAACTTCGTGAAAGGATTCTGAATGAATTGCACACTGCACATTTCGGTATTTCAAAAATGAAAAATTTAGCAAGAGGTTATGTCTGGTGGAGGTCAGTCGCCGCCTGTCGTAGCGAACGGACGTGTTATCGCAGAGCGGATAGTTTTTAACCTATTACGCAATACCTATTCACCTACCTACTACGCAACCAGGACGTTTGTTGTTTATAAAGCGTAGGTTGAATTGGATGCATCGGTATCTGGACAGAAATTTCTGAGCTCAGTCTGGAAGGCCTATACCGACGTACCTATTACGGGCTAATACTGGCTATGAGGGTGTCTCCCCCAACCAATTTATGATTAAACCAAAAAAGACGAAGGAGATTACGGCGCAGGGGAGGGAAAACCCAGTGCCGGCGACAAGCGTTGATTCACTCACGAGTCATGTGTCGTCGTTATCGAACAATCGTGAGCAAGCAACTTCTACGAGCTTTGGTGCCTTGGATCCCGTAGTCGAAAATGAAACAAGAGCACATCCAGCCGCAGGCAAAACAAATGATAAGACAGATGAAGCAGAACCCAGCCGGGGCTTTAAGCAACCCCAGCCTTTAAAAGCCAGTGGGGACTCTGACTCTGAATCATCAAATGAAAACAATATCACTATTTTTGCTAACTCAAAGAGACTGTCAGGGGCACAAAGAAGGAAACTGAATAAGTTGAACCGACAGAACCTATTACGGGATGAACCTGACAATTATACCTCCAATACAAACATGGAGGCCGCTAAAAGAGTCAGGTCTCCCGAAGAACATAGCGCTGTGAAAGTGACTAAGAAGAAAAAGGGCTCGCCGTCTTCCAGTAATTCGGATAAGCCTAACGTCTTCCAGTAATTCGGATAAGCCTAACGTAGCCACACAAAAGGAGGTCTCTAATCTGGGTCCTTCGATTGTGGGCGGTAAAGTTGACCCAGTAACGCAGGTCAAGTCAACCAAATCATCCGTTAAGGATGAGGCTTTAACCAAAAAGACTCTACAGACACGGAAAAATAAATTGGGCGTAAAGAAGGGTAAGAAGCCACCGTCTTATTCTAATATAGCTAAACAACATTTTCGAGACGATCTATGCTACGCCATAATTGATTGCAGTAGTGCATCTGGCAGAATCCCCGAAGACCAAAAGAGTAACTTCGAAGATTTGGTCTATACGAGGGTAGCGGAATACGTCCTCGAATCTAAGGATGAACCACCAATCGAAGTAATGAGTTGCAAGTTTGAGAGGGGTGTTTTGATGCTAAGGCTGGCATCACAACGATGCGCTGGTGTCCTCGTAAAACTTGTGGATAGCTTCCCCTCACCTTGGGACGGCGCAAAGCTAAAATTGGTAAGGAAAAGCGACATTCCTGAACTCATAAAAACGACCCTATATGTTAAGGGATGTCCCAGTAAGTTCTCATCAGAGTACATACTCGACATCATTGGCAAACAGAATTCAAAACTTTCCGTGAGAAAGTGGGAAGTCTTCTATAGGAAGGATGACACCGAGGGTACTCTCCTCGTGTTAGGCATAGACCCAGAATCCAAGAACAATCTTGTCATGGCGAAGGGCATGGCGTACTTCTTGATCTGGACAGTCTTTTTCAAAATTGGAAAGGTCCCGATTGGCAGGACAAATGAATCGAGTCCAAATATACTGTCTGAAGAGGCAAACACTGGTATTGAACGGATGGAGACAAGTGAGACACTACCAAAAACTGATGTGGAAGTAGTCAATAACACCACCAGTTCACCAATAGTACCGCCACTTTTGCAGGAAGTTCCCAGCAAAGGTGGTGATCAAAATAAAAAGAGCCACAAAACGATTCAAACCAATGAGGGAGCGACAAAAAATAACACCGCCTCCCAAAATTGTCGACTGGAAGATGGTGTATTAGGTAGTGAACGAAAGGAGGAGAATGACCCACTACCAAATAATGAGGGGGTGCCACCAGATAGGATAGACTCCCAAAAGAAACTTTTACTGGAAAAACAATGATTGAGGTCATCCAGATAAACCTCCACCGGAGCGAGACAGCTTCCAACGCTCTGATGGACATCATAAATAAAGGCAGGGTTCATATTGCTTTGATCCAGGAACCATGGACAACTAGCAACAAGGTTACTGGATTAAACCATGTGAACTATAACCTTTTCTACGCTAACACAGGTACTCGTCCAAGGACTTGTATTCTGTGCCATAAAAACTTATGTTTTATTTTCTCTCCAGAGTTGTCAACATCGGACGCAACGGTGCTGAGGCAAGGTAATGGAAATATGTACCTGGCGTCAATATATCTGCCATTCGATGCGCCGACATTGCCACCTACGTCGGAATTACAACGTCTGGTGAGGGAATCCAAACACACAAGTAATGAGTTATTAGCTGGATGTGACGCCAACTCCCATCATATCGCTTGGGGTAGTACTAACACCAATAAAAGGGGACACGCACTTATCGAATTTTTGAATACAAATGACCTCATAACTCTTAACATAGGAAACACTGCAACCTTTGTTAACAAAATTAGGGAAGAAGTATTAGATATAACGATATGTTCAGAAAATCTTATTGATGAGATTCATGAGTGGAGGATAAGTTTCCGTAATAAGGCTAAGACTAGGGTAATCAAAAACCGCACCGGTTAACCGGTTAATCGGTTTCCCTTTAATAATTTTCGGTTTTTCTGCATTTTCGAATAACTCAAACCGTCGGTTTTTTCAACTCGGTTTATTCGACTTTTCGGTTTTTTTGAAACTATTATGAAATAATAATGAAAATATTATTTATGAAACAGGAACCTACCTAAAATTTTGAAAACATCAATATAAAAACCGTTGATATCATTTGTGCATATCCATCGATTTCAAAAAGCAGTTTTGTATGTATTTATACTCTTTACATTGCTAACTATAGACTTCGTCTTTACATTGCTAACTATAGACTTCGTCTGCATATTTTATCAAGGGTCTAGGTGATTATTGCCGTATAGAAATTAATTAGCAATCCTTTATAATTAAAATGTAGGTATAAATAAAAATACATATGTCCAGTTTCACATTTCGACCAGTTTTATGCTCATGTCAGAATCCGCTACTACTGATAATATATGTATATAATAGGTTTTCCATTTGATGGTAAGAGCTAAGATTTTCCTGATCTTTACTATTAGTCAAGTTTTATAAAAATCATAATCAATTTTTTTAAAGAAAGCTTTTTAAAAATTGAACATATATATTATAAATATTGCAGAGATTATAATATTATATCATAAATGAAATCGGAACAATTACATATTATAAATAAAAATATGAAGTGTTTACAATACAATTTTCAAATAAATCTTAATTTAATTGGAATATGGTTGCGAATTGAATTTGCTCTACGCTTATTTTACGTCATCTAACAAAAATTTTAAGCATTTTTATTAAAAAATTAAAAACAGAAAACAACCGGTTCACCAGTTTTTTATTTTCGGTTAAACCGAAAACCGGTTTTAGAGTTAACTTAATTTTCGAAGAAACCGAAAACCGTATTTTCAAAATAACCGGTTTTTTGATCACCCTAGCTAAGACCGACTGGACTAAATTCGGAAATCTACTTAGAAATCGATTGGGGCAGCCTACACGCGATTATCTATGTGCAGAAGACATTGATATCAATGTTAAGAAGATTACCGAGGCTCTTGTAAAATCATTCGAAGATAGTTGCCCACTTCGAGAAAGGAAATCTGCCTTTGAGAAACCCTGGATGACAGGACAAATTCGCTCGATTGGCAAAGATGTCCGCAGACTTTACAACAGAGCTCGACGTAAAAAACAATCAGTATATTGGGACGACTACCACAGAAGACTCAAAGAATACAATAAAATCGTTAGATCGGCGAAACGTAACTCCTGGAGGCTTTTCTGTGAACAGGTAGACAGCGTTAACAGCATGTCTAAAATGAAAAAGTTCCTCTCAAAAACTCATGTCCAAACCGAAACATTGGTGGATGAAACGGGTAAAAGGATGGAAACTATAGAGGAAACCGTAAGGCTCTTGATGAAAACTCATTTTCCGACTGGTAATGCTGGACCAACAGAGGAACAGTTACAGAATGAAAATGTATTGCATCAAGTACCTATTACGGATATAACAGATGGTATGGTTAAAGAAGCGATAAAAAGTTTCTCTCCCTTTAAGGCTGCGGGACCGGATGGAATATTTCCAGCACTTCTGCAGAATGAGGTGGATCTGGTATCAACTCATCTGGCTGGAGTGTTCACTGCATGCCTAACCCATTCGTATACCCCAAAAAACTGGCAGGAATCAAGGGTGGTCTTCATACCAAAGCCTGGCAAGGCGAGTTACACGACCCAAAGGCTTATCGACCCATTAGCCTTACTTCTTTCCTGTTAAAAACAATGGAGCGAATAATTGATGACATGGTCAAAGGTAAAATAGCGGATGACAGGCTAAAATTCAAACAACACGCCTATGTCAAAGGAAGATCAGTGGAAACAGCTCTGCATGAGGTAGTGCACCACATAGAAGAGTCCTTCAGTAAAGAAATGTATACACTTGCTGTTTGCATAGACATTGAGGGCGCATTTAACAATGTACAGACCGATACACTTATCCAGTCCTTAGACGAGTTTGAGGTTGACCGGGCGCTGAAAAACTGGATCAACAATATGCTAAGGAATAGGTGGATTATTTGTGGGTCATATGACGTAAAAATTGGAGACAAGGTAAATCGTGGTATACCTCAGGGGGGCATTTTATCGCCTCTTCTATGGGTTACGACGATACACAGTCTCCTAAAAGCCCTCACCAATGAAGGACTTAAACCAGTCTGTTATACAGACGACGTTGTAATACTTCTAAGGGGCTTTCATCCAAATATATTATGCAGAAGAGCTGAAGAGGCACTTAACATAGCATATAACTGGGCACAACCAAGGGGATTAAATGTTAACCCAGACAAAACAGAAATATGTCTATTTACAAGGAAAACGAAGATCCCAGGTTTTACCCCGCCTCGATTCCTGAATAAGACAATTGCTATAACTAAAAAGGTAAAATACTTGGGAGTAATCTTGGATCAGAAACTGTACTGGAAAGATCATCTTGAAGAAAGAGTTACAAAGGCACACAGATGTTGGTCGTTGTGCAGAAGAGCTATAGGTTTAAAATGGGGACTACGTCCAAATATGACTCACTGGCTTTACATGAGCGTGATTAGACCAATAATCACCTACGCCTCTGTAGTGTGGTGGACATCAATGGACAGGAATTGCAACGTAATACCTTTGCAAAAAATTCAACGTATGTGCTGTCTAGGCATAAGCGGGGCATTTAGAACTGCACCAACAAAAGCGTTGGAGACTATACTGCACATCCAACCAATACACATCCGTATAAAGTATGAGGCAGCCCTCACAGCAAGACGTCTACAAGTGATGGGTGAATGGATAAATCGAGACCACAAGTCGTACCATCAGAAGATTTTAGAATATCTAGTTGGTCACATTCAAACGCCAGAAATCTCGGACCGCATTCCTGAAGTGCGGCTTACAGCTACCTGTGATACGTTTGTGCCAGACAGACGCTCCTGGGAAAATGGAACTTTGGCCCATGTGCCAGTGGGAACCAGCTGCTACACGGATGGGTCCAAGCGAGGAGGAAGGTCGGGTCTGGGACTTTTTATTGATGAACCAGAAGTCGAACTTCACTTCCGCCTCCCTGACCATAACACGGTATTTCAAGCAGAAGTTCGAGCAATCACGGAGTGTGTGAACTGGCTCAGTAACACGACAAAGCCTAAATATGCCAACATCTTTACAGATAGCCAAATGGCGATTAAAGCAATAACATCGGAAAGGGTCAAATCCAGAACTGTGTTGGACTGTAAAAGAACGATAAATGATTACTCAGCCCATGGTCAATTGCGTATTTGCTGGGTACCAGGACACAACGGAGTGATTGGAAATGAACGGGCAAACAACTTGGTTTCAAAGGGCAGAGAACTTCGAGTAATAAACTTGGAAAATTGGAAACCTTTCGAAGCCACGAAAAATGAGTTGAAGCACTGGGCAGTGATGGCTCATAAAACTGTGTGGAATAGCGCAACAGTAGGAGCAACTGCAAAGATACTGTGGGGTACCCAAATGAAAAGAAAACAAGAAGTCTTCTGAAACTAAACAAGATCGATATTAGTAAGATGATGAGTGTTCTAACGGGACACTCAAGCTTACAAGCACATCTTCATCGCATAGGACTAGCAGGAAACGACGAATGCAGGGCATGCAGAGAAAACATCGAAACGATGGAACATTTTCTGTGTCACTGCCCGGCTTTCACACATGCAAGATCCCAACATTTCGGGTACGACATATTACCAGACTTGACTCACCTCAGAGAATATGACTGGAAGATACTGAGAAAATTCGTGTCTAGTACCGATTTTCTGTAACTCGTGCGGTAAAAAAAGATCATAAATAAGGAGCGCACAACAGGCCGAACCACTGGCTTAAGTGTATGTCCATGGACATGAGACGTTTAAACGTCTCCTCTCTTCAACCTAACCTAACCTAACCTATGTCTGGTGGAAGACCTTGGACAAGGAAATTGAAAGTGTAGTAGGAAAATGTGTAGAATGCCAAAATACGCGCCCAGATCTTAAGAAGATTACTACTACACACACGTGGATGCGCCCTAAAAAGCCATTTGAGAGAGTTCATGCTGATTATGCTGGACCAATATTTGGTAAATATCTGTTTGTTTTGGTAGATGCGTACACAAAATGACCTGAGGTTCATATCTGCTCGAATATGAATACTGATACTACTATCCAGAAGTGTTGCGAAATTTTTTCCCGATTTGGGATTCCAAATATATTTGTGATTCCAAATATATTTGTTAGCGACCATGGGAGGCAATTTGACTCGAATGAGTTTCAAAATTTTTTAAAACTGAATGGAATTGTTCACAAACAAGGTGCACCATACCATCCTGCAACAAACGGGCAAGCGGAACGTTATGTTCAAACAATCAAATCAAAGTTGATGGCATCCAAATGTACACCCGATACGATACATGCGGAATTGTCAAAGATACTGATGGCATACAGACGGGCTATACACTCAACAACAGGGAAATCACCAGCAATTTTAATGTTTGGCATACAAATTCAGTCGCGTTTAGATTTGTTGATTCCTAACGATGTGAATCAGGAGGCAGACGATCAATTACGCGCTGTCCCATCAAAGAAATTTTTTGAAGGAGAGAGAGTTGCAGTGCGAGACTACTTATCAAAGGTGAAGTGGCGATATGGAAATGTAGAGAAACAAGTAAGAAAATTTCAGTCGGGTAAACCGACTAAGGTATTCCCTCACGTTGTGAGTAATGTTATATGGAATATTAAACGAATTATTCTGTCTATTTGTGTGGGAGGTACCAGAAGGTTTTTAACAAGTACACCTATTTTTCGCTGAATAGTAGATACTTTAAATACATTGCACTGCACCGCATTATAAGCGTTTATTTGCACTGGTATATTAACGTTATGAGATATTAAATTTTGGTATGATTTGGCCATTTTGTGTGGGAGGTACAAAAAGGGGCGTGCATTGGTACTCATGCTGTGAGCTCTTAACTTTTTGTGCAAAATAGTACCTTTGTGTGGGAGGTACAAAAAGGGGCGTGGCAATAGCGTCCATTTTACACAGGGCTATAGACACTATAAAAGCTTTACACTGTACAAAATTTCAAGTATTTTTATTCACTGGTATCAATGTTATAAGCTGTCAACTTTTGGTGCAAAATGGTACCTTTGTGTGGGAGGTACCAAAAGGGGCGTGAATATAACACCCATTTTTCACTGGACTGTAGGCACTATAAAAGCATTACACTGTACAAAATTTCAGGTATTTTTATACACTGGTATTAATGTTATAAACTGTTAACTTTTGGTGCAAAATGGTGCATTTGTGTGGAATGTACCAAAAGGGGCGTAGCAACTTGGCCCATTTTTCTCGAGTTGATAGCGACTAATAAAATAATGCTATGTGTGGAATTTCAGAAGATTCGGATAAGTAGTATAGCAGTTATTGAAGATTCAATATTTCACAACATGTTAACACTTTGTGGGGGAGGTACTAGAAGGAGTGGACCAATATGGCCCATCTTCGAACTTAGCCGGAGATAGAAAAAAATATTACCACGTACCAAATTTTAAGTCAATCCGTTACGCCTTTCGAGAGTTATCGTGCGCACCAGACAGACAGACGGACGGACATTGCTCATTCGACTTAAAATGACCCAAAACGAATATCCGCCTAACATACTTAGGGTCTTAGATCACTCCTTCGATGTGTTACACTTTTTTTCGTAGCAAATGACATATACCCTCGTCACACTAAAGTGAGGGTATAAATATGCGGCGAACTTCATTATGTTGTCAGATTAGACGAAAATCAGCGGTAAATGAATGCGTGAATACGAACGTTGAATATTCAAGACCGGTACCAATCCAACAAACTCGATTGCAACCAACCATTCCGAATGTTCCTGGAAATCAAATACACTCAGACAACCAAGCAAAGTCAAATCCAACTGATAAAAATGTTCATGTTCCCGACGAAACTCCGAGAACAGGAAATACCACTTCAACGGTTGTTTTACTTACAACAGCGTTCAAGTGAAAAAAGGCAAGAAAATCGGTTTTTTACCCTTAAATCCGGATTTTGGGGGTGTCAGGGGTATTCCAAAAAAAGATTCGTGTTGTTCCGGACTAGACCTACAGGAAAACTAGTATCGCGTCATTTGCTTCTCAACTTGAGTTTATTTTGTCGCACTGTGTTATATTCTATTAGACTAAACTACACATTCCTAAAAAATTTCAGAGTTCAATATCTAAAACTGACCATGAGTGAAATTCAAAACGGCGTAACAGCAAACAAGATCATTAAAATTTTATTTCTTTTTTATTCAGAATATACGCCGCAACTAATTGAACTCGATTTGTTATTTGATTTCGACTTAATACTCTGCGAATCCATAAATCTGGACAAAATCTTGAAATTACTTTACTTTGTTTTTTGCTTCTCCTGAAAAAGCATGAACGTCATTTTGGATTTCAAGTGACGGTATGAACATACATATAATCCTTTTGGTAATAAAATATCATGTTCTTTTAACCACACTATTGTGTACGAGGGTATATATCATTTGCTACGGGCCAAAAGTGTAACACAACGAACGAGTGAGATTAGACCTCAAGTATATTTGGCGGAAATCCATTTAGGACCATTTTAAGTCATTTGAGCAATTGAAAGATAAATCTCGAATGGTTAACCGACTGATTTTAAATTTGGTACGTGGAAATTTTTTTCTATCTCAGGGTAAGTTCGAAGATCCTCCATTTAGTGAAATATTAAAAAGGCCTTTTCATAATTTGTATGAAGATATTAAAAAAGAGTCATAAACTCTTTTGGTTTTAATCCATATTAAAAAAAAGTTGTCAAGACACAGGATATGTAACTATGTACGAACATTACCCACTATTCTTAGACATATGTTCAATAGAAAAGGTGAAATATGAAATTTCTCGGGCTACCTGCATTCAATTAGCGTTTTTTTATGTTGGCACACTTGTCTCGAACATATCGTCACCAGAAATTCAAACGGCCCTAACTAACTAACAGGAAAATCAAAATCGACTTTTTGATCGATTATTGTAATTTTGATGAAACTTCATCTTCACGCAAAGTCGTACGAAAAAGCGATATTATTAACGAAATGCAATAAGCAGGAACTACATGTGTGTTTAATTGATAAATACAAACAGCCCTAACTACAAACAATATCTATGAATACACTCAAATAATTTTGTTAGTGTCATAAGCAAAAAAGTTTGTTGTTTCCACAGTCTGTGTCTGCTGAAAAAGGGAAAGCAAACTTCGATTGTTATTTTAGCAATAACAGCCAAAAGTATAACATATCGAAGGTGCGCACCATAAATCTCAAAGTGGTAATCTAATGACTTGGAGGTGGTAGTATTTTATCCTATACCAGGTGAAGTTCGAAGATGTGCCTTACTTATATACTCCATCTGTTAACTTCCACACAAAACATAGGAAAATATTGATTCTTTAATAACTTCTATACAGCATATCCAAATGTCTCCTACTTCCACACATAGGCGAAGTTGCCCTGTACCTTATCGCACCTCCTCACAAGATGGCCAAATTATACCAACATTGAATAGCTCATTTCTTTAATGTCAGTGCACATAAAAACTTTCAGTTCGATATAGTGCAATGTCTTTGAAGTATCGACTATTCAGCGCAAAATAAGCGCATTTGTCCAGCCTCATCTGATACCACCACATAAATTGACAGATTCATTCGAACCCAACATTCCCTTAACTTCTGTAGCAATATTGTAAAAGTTTAGTCTAATATAGAATTAGTATCTGTTCCGGAATCCCCAACACAAAGTGAGGGTATCCTTCTGACGGATTACTCGACTGAGACTAAGGACATTGTCTTAAAAGACACAGACTATTGTCCGCAATTTATATTTGCTGCAATACATATTTTAAAGCTGGTTAAAACACATAACTGGAGAAAATATTCCAGTTAAATTTAACGAATTATTTTCAGTTAAAACAGTCAGTTTAATTTTAACGGAGCTCCTTGAAATTAATTTTTTCTTAACGGGTCGTTAAATTACCAGTTACTTTTACTTTTAACAGAGTTACCTGAAAACGGCCGTTATTATTATTAAATAATTAAATTAAACATTAAAATAAAACTTACATTTCATTGGTCGTTTTTGTTGTTTCATTTTCTCTTTTTTTGTTTTATGGTTGCTTTTATGGGGTACAGCATTTCTATGACCAAAAGTATTAATATTTTCGTACGAGAAGTATTTGAAATAGTTTTTTTTTGAAATTAATTCAAATATTATTCTTTCCTTATCTTTAGTAGATTTTTTTTTACTTTTTCAGAGTTTAAATTACTAAAAATGTAAATTTCACTTCAGATTTTGTGAACGTTTTAAACCGAAATTTATTTTTCGGTTTACGTTTTCGATTTCAAAAACGTAAATTCTTGTACGATTTTGCACTCTGCGACAAGCCTGATTGACGTATTTTCTGAAAACTTAAACGCAAATAAATATTTGTTTCGTAAATAATAGTTCCGTGTGAAAAATATTAGGACAGAAACAAAGTTTCGTTTCGAACATCTGTCATACAAATGGTGCTATTTCTTGTCGAATATCAAAATGAATTCCTCGACCCCAAAAACAGTAAGATACCACAACTTTCCCTAATAATAAACAAAAATAAGGATTAATTTATCAAATTTGCAATGACTGCTCAGACCGCTTAGTGAGATTCTTGATTGCAGTTGTAGCACTATGTTGATTAGGATCCACGAAAGCCTTTAAGTGCATAACGTTTAGACCGGTATCATTTAGACCAGTATCACACTGGGTTAATTTTAGAATTAGTTTTATTTCTGTTTGTGTCCATCAGGACAATCGATTAATATTAATATGAAATTTTCATTTTATTTTGTACTTTTTGAATTGCTTTTGTTTATGTAAAATTCTGAAGGCGGGCGCATATGGTCCAGTCACCCCGCGCCTCTTAAAATATATTTTATGAATTTATTTATAAGATATATCTGAATAAAAATAAAAAAAATTGTCTGTGTACGACGTTATGATATATTTTTTTTTTTGATGGAAAACAAATATTTTTCTCGCATGGAATGAAATGACATACTGTCCAATGCAGAGGTCATATTACCCAAAAACTTATTTTTTCCGCAAAAACAACTAACATTGATTTCTTTTGAGCGAATGCCATTCATGGTTGTGGGCAAAATGTCGGTGCGCCGATTACATATGACCAAAACTGAAATGGACAGCAATATTCGAGCATTACTGTTTGGGATACCAAAATATCCTAGTACGTTTTTTGGAAGTGTGATATGCAAGTGAAACGAAAATTGCGGTAGTTTTTGAGTAACACCTATTTATTGATTTGTATGCTGGATATGTACTTATGTACTACTTTTTACATTTTTATAACAACAATATAGAAAAAATGGTAAAAATTCTAATATGTAGTAGTAGGTAAAGGAACAGACCATGATTTAATTATATATCCAATGTTGTGTTACTAGCAGGTGGTTTATACTTAAATATTATTTTCATGCTGATAGAAGTTGAAGTTAAAGTTTTGATTTCATTTTATTCATACGTTGCAATGCACGAGCCAACAAAGCCAATTTGACAGCATTACCGAATTAAAACATAAATATTAAGATTTCACTTAAAATTATTTTTAATTTGAAATTTAATAACATTTATATAAAAAAATCCTAAAAACACGAATGCAATGAAAGGCCCCCAGCCAGAAAGGGCAAAGGCAAAGCAAAGAATTGTTTTTATCCTGATCGTCTTCCGAATTATATTGAATACAGCGACTTCAAAAATATTGACTGAAATGGATTATTTATGTTTCTGAATGAATTCAATTCGTATGTAATTTTCATTTTAAACTTTTTTATGGTCTTGATTCTGCTGGGTTGTGGTGGGTACTTAAAAGTTCGGGATATGCTGGTACCGATTATTTAAGCATTGACTATGATGTTAATATAAATTCTTATTTCGTGCAAAACCTTTCAGGGGACAATGATGTTTACTTTGATAATTTCCTCGATTCTGAAAATTCATTTTCCTTCCGTTGTGTTGACGAATCTGAGGTACTAGATGCCTTAAATAAAGTGAAATCTAAGTCCATTGGTGTAGACGGATTTTTTTTGGATTTAATAAACTGCATTGTAACCATTTCAACTTATCGCTTGGCGTGGAAAACGCACGGCACGTGTTGTACCCATTCCAAAATCTAAGGCTGTACATGGCCTTGAGGACCTTAGACCAATATCGATTTTACCAGGATTATCTAAAGTTGTTGAACATCTTATCAAATATCAAATGTTACAATATACAATTGCTAAGATTTATGAATCTCAATATGCCTTTCGTCAAGGACATAATTCAACATCCCTACTTCTTGAGCTTACTGATACCATCCGCGATAATATAATTAACGACAAATTAAGTGTTTTAGTATCGCTTGACTTCTCGAAGGCTTTGAACTCCATTGACTACGCCAATTGATTTCTAAGCTGCGAATTCAATATAACTTTTCGAAATCCGTTTGTTTGCTTATCTATTCCTACTTGTGTGAAAGATCTCAGTTTGTTTCGCTTTTCTCGGGAGTTCCTCAAGGGTCTGTGTTAGGGCCACTATTATTTATACTATATATAAATGACCTTCCATCAATTACTAATTCAAGAACCTGTACCACCTTCATATTTGCTGTTGATGTTTATTTATTATTTAAGAGTAATCGTTCTCAACAAGCTATTTTAGAAAGCAACATCAATGATTGTTTGGATCGATTCCTCCGGTGGACTTCATCAAACCATTTAACGGTAAATTCGTATAAGACTAAAGTCATTATGTTTACACCCTCAAGAAGTGTCTTGGTATTATTTTAGATAGTAGACTAAATTTTAAATACCACATTGATTACCTGTGCGGTAAAGTATATCGTCATCAGAAACGAAAAAGGGCGTAACAACAAGAAAAATGAAAATTCAGCTTTTAATGGGGTTCGGTACACTGCATTAAAATACACATCCTGACAAATTTTTAGCGACCTACTATCAAAAATTGCGAAATAATTAACTAAATTCAAATGGGCCTAACAACAAATTATTTCTTTTTTCATAGTTAAAAATTCGTATTTCACGCAATTTTCAGAAACAGGTTGTAAATAATGTTTGTGTAAATTTATTATGCATCATTATGTTTAGGTATTATCCTGAAAACCCCGTTTTTCTAACAACAACACTTTTCATTTTATTTAGTTTTTTGCTTTTCCTGTAAAATTTTCAAATATGATGATAGGCCCTTTTTCGTTTCTGATGACGATATGGCACTTTACGTAGAATTTATTCTACCAATGTGTGCTTACCATTTCATATCAGGCAAAGATTAGCTCATTCATTAATAATGTCACAAATAATTTACGGACTTGACATTTTTTCTGGTACTGTTGGGATACATCTCAATAAGTTGAAAGGGCTAGTTAATACTGTAGTGCTAGGTGTCACATATCTGCGCATTTGGATGTTCCTTCAACGATTTTATAAAATTTTAAAATTTAATTTTTTTTCCATAACGTTATAAAAACTGACAAACCTATATGTTTGTGTAGATCATTTATATTTTCTAGATCTGTTAGAAATCCGCAGATATTCATAAACAGGGTAGTGAAATCGGTCAATGTTAGATCTTATCTAGTTAGAGTGGGGCATTGTTGAAACTTTCTGCCATATGAGCTACGCATATTCTCGCACTCTAACAACGTTTTTCGTCGGAAACTTTTGCTTTTTCTTCAGTATTTTCTGTTGATGTATCTATTTGTTGCTGGTGTCAGGACCCTTTTTGCCTTTGCATTTTTTTTACATTGATAATATCTTATAAACTGGTACGGCTGGGGAGCCATCTTGTTTGGTATATGAAAAGTTAATAAATATTTATTATATATAATTTGATACTCAGGTTATTATTTACTGTGTAATATAGATGCCTAAAAGGCTTTTATATTACGAAAGTGAATGAATAAATAAATAAATATAGAAACACTACTCTGGAATATACATATATATGTACTGCATGCATAAACATTGTCATATAGACGTATAATTGTCAGAGCAAACAAGTTATGATTGATGTAGAGCAAACTCCAAATACTTCCCCTCGTACACATGTTCAGGGAATGAAAAAACACGGACAGATTCGTGCAACACGGACAAGATATGATAGATCAAAGATAAAATGTGAAAAACGAGACAGAAGGATCTGGGGGTTACGAGTCGATCTAGAAAAAATGTATTTCTCGCGCAGAGAAGCAAGTGATCCAGTACGTACAGTTCTATAGAAGACACAAGACACCCAAAAATTGAATAGCATGTTCCGAAATACGATCACGCCTATTTAAGGAATATACGAAAAGAACTACAATGTTGAACAGGTTCTCAATTCTACTCAAGTTCTCATCCGTTGTGCCTGATACAACTTTAATGCAATAACAGATTACAGACATCTATAACGCACATGCGAATCTCCTTCTTCCAAATTAAGGGAAATACAGATGCGTACAATACAATTGGCGCAAGGTAGAAATAACTTTTGGAAATAGCGAGTCAATATGACTGGAAAAATCAACTCATTATCAAGAATAACTCCTAAACATTTCATCTCATCAACGAACTCAATTGTAATCTCATTTATACACACATTAAGAGTGTGATCAATTCGACGCAAATGGCCAAACAACATTGATTTAGTATTATGGGTCGATTATGGATTGCAACCAACGTTTAATTGTGTTGCCTGTTGCCAACATTACATTACGGATAGCAACTACCGACAGCTTCAGTTGTTAAATGGGGGATTTTTCGGCAACCATTTATTTGTGGTTGCTGTGTATTTTTTTAAGAAATAAAACGTGAAATTAAATGGTAATTATACTTTGTATCATATTATCAACATTACATTTTTTTCTAGGTTCCATGATGTTCAAAATCGCCACAAAACAACAATTTGTGATGTTAATAGAGAAAATGGGGTTAGCTTCCAATATAGCTCGCGGTGTATGCATTTTGGTGAAACCAAAGTCTCTACGGATGAAGTGTGGCCGAGATGAATTGGAGAGAGCGAGTTTGCGGAATGCCAATACAATGGTTCACTGCCACTCTGGGGTCCGGAAGTGTCCGAGGCGGCCTGTAGTACCGCCATGCTAGCTACATGCAAGAGAACACCCAACGCTGTGACATTTCCTAAACGAGTAGCATACACGATCTGAAGCTACTACACATGCATTTCGCCTGGGAACGCAGATTCCACGAAGATGCCGGTGTTAAATCGCTGTGTATCTGCTGATCTCCTATCGCTCCAATGCACGAGACGGCAAAACTCACCTATCTCACGGCTCTCTGCCATCAGACAAATGGCCAGAAATTGCCTTCGAAGTAGAAGGTCCTCTGTACATATCAACCGTGTCTCTGGGTTTGCCCTCTCATGAGACATGGCAGAAACATCGTATAGCCCATTTGAAGCGTTTGATCGCTGTGGTCGATGTTCGCCAGGCATCTCCTTCGGTGAATCATCTAGTTGAATGACAAGGAGTGCAGATTAATTTTAAAGCAAACCTTAACATCACCGCTGGAGAGCCATCTTTATCGCCATTGGAGCAGGCGGCAGCAGACCTATTGCATATTGATTTGGCTGTAAATCCAGTATATGTAATTTAATTGTTGTCGTTGTAGAGACATTGGATTTCATCATCAACAATAGTCCCACTGAGAATTTTAGAATTTTTGTAGCCGAAATTAACTTTTTTTGTTGAAATGCTTCTTTGTTTACAATATTTTTAGTTAACGAAGTGTCAAACACTATTATCGACCGCAACTGACACAAGTTGTCATACATAATACCAATTCTTATTTTAGTTGCGTTGCCAGTGGACAATCCATAATCGACCCATTAGATAGGTTAGGTTAGGTTGGAGAGAGGAGACGTTTAAACGTCTCATGTCCATGGACATACACTTAAGCCTGTGTTCCGGCCTGTTGTGCGCTCCTTATTTATGATCTTTTTATACCTCACGAGTTACAGAAAATCGGTACTAGACACGAATTTTCTCAGTATCTTCCAGTCATATCCTTTGAGATGAATCAAGTCTGGTAATATGTCGAACCCGAAATGTTGGGATCTTGCATGTGTGAAAGCCGGGCAGTCGGGCAGTGACACAGAAAATGTTCCATCGTTTCGATGTTTTCCCTGCATTCGTCGTTTCCTGCTAGTCCTATGCGATGAAGATGTGCTTGTAAGCTTGAGTGTCCCGTTAGAACACTCATCATCTTACTACACCATTTTCAACAGTAATTGAGAAGTTTCCCATTGTAATTGAGAAAATTTCACTTGAAATTGAGATTTTACATTTGAAATTGACAAAATTTCAACTGAAATTGAGATTTTCCATTTGAAATTCGCTAAATTTCATTTGAAATTGATATTTTCCATTTGAAATTGACTAAATTTCAATTGAAATTGAGATTTTCTATTTGAAATTGTCTAAATTTCATTTGAAATTAGGATACTTCCACTTTAAATTGAGAAAATTCCATTTTCAATTAGGATATTTCCATTTGAAATTCAGAAAATTCTGTTTGAAATTAGAATATTTCTATTTGAAATTGAGAAATTATGAAAATAACTTTGATTTTGAAATACATGTTAAAAGCTGGAGTTGAAGGATAAATGCGCTATTTTCTTGATAAATATGACCCGTGGAATCATTAACCGTTTGTTACCGGGTTCCCGCTTGGGACCAGTGGTAACTTCCTCGCGTAGTCCAAATGTCCATTTGATAGGTGCAATAGGAATATTCGGAGTCATACAATTGGATCGGCGTAGAAGGTCATCCACTGCAGCATCTACAAACAAACGGGCTATATATTATTTATATAAACTTGAAATGGTTCCACGTTTGTTAGTTGATTTATAATAATTATTCGTATTACAAGAACTTTATTATAATTTCTCAATTATAAATAAAAAGTTCTCAATTTAAAAACAAAATATCCTAATTTCAAAAGGAATTTTCTCAATTTAAAATGGAAATATCCTAACTTAAAATGAAATTTAGACATTTTTAAATGGAAAATCTCAATTTCAATTGACATTTAGTCAATTTCAAATGGAAGATCTCAATTTCAATTGACATTTAGTCAATTTCAAATGGAAGATCTCAATTTCCAATGAAATTTTGCCAATTTCAAATGTAAAATCTCAATTTCAATTGAAATTTTGTCGATTTCAAATGTAAAATCTCAATTTCAAGTGAAATTTTCTCAATTACTGTTGAAAATGGTGTAGTATCGATCTTGTTTAGTTTCAGAAGACTTCTTGTTTTCTTTTCATTTGGGTCACCCCACAGTATCTTTGCAGTTGCTCTTACTGTTGCGCTGTTCCACACAGTTTTGTGAGCCATCACTGCCAAGTGCTTCAACTCATTTTCGTGGCTTCGAAAGGTTTCCAATTTTCCAAGTTTATTACTCGAAGTTCTCTGCCCTTTGAAGCCAAGCTGTTTGTCCATTGTTGATGAAATTGTTATTCTCCAGCCACCAACACACTGTACGCATTGTAGAGTGGCCTTCGGTAGCTCAGTGGTTAGTGCATTAGACTTGGATCCCGAAAGTGTTTGGTTCAATTCCCAGTCAGGGCACTGGAAAAATTTAACATTAACATTTTCATGTTTTCATCATAATTCGAGTTTCTGCAGCTAAAAATAACTCAACGGTCGCGCTACCCCTACAACAACATCTGATCACCCAAGTCAACAGGGAAGCTAAAAATAGACATAACACCATGACGACTATTAATAAAAATGCAGCGTTTCTCGTGGATAATAGAAACGGTAACACTCAAATAACATCCATTCCCTGAAATTAATAGACGAATGTTAATTTAAAACGGGTCAACATTGAGTAGATGAAAACAACATAAGGTTACCCAGATAATCGGATATATGCCGGAACGAAGTCTGTAGTAGAAATAGACTTAAGGATTATCAACTCAGCGTCTCCAAGCTGCTACAACGCATTGTAGAATTATAGGTCGATTATGGATTGCAACCCAACATCAGTTCAGTTGTCCACTAGCAACGCAACTGAAATAAAAATTGGTATTATGTATGACAACTTTTGTCAGTTGCGGTCGATAATAGTGTTTGACACTTCGTTAACTAAAAATATTGTAAACAAATAAACAATTGAACAAAAAAAAGGAAATTTCAACTACAAAAATTCTTGTTTTAATGATAAGCTCAGTGAAACTATTTTTTGATGATCAAATATCACTAAAAAATTAATAACACAATGTCTCTACAACGACAAAAAGGTTACATACTGTATTTACAGCCAAATCAATATGCAATAGGTCTGCTGCCGCCTGCTCCGATGGCGATAAAGATGGCTCTCCAGCTGTGATGTTAAGGTTTGCTTTAAAATGAAGCTGCACTCCTTGCCATTCAACTAGATGATTCGCCGAAGGAGATGCCTGGCGGATATTGACGATGTTTCTGCCATGTCTTATGAGGTCAAACCCAGAGACACGGTTGACATGTACAGATGAGTTAGGTGACAAGAGTTTTGCTGTCTCGTGCAGCGGAACGTGAGGAGAGCAGCAGATACACAGCGATTGAGCACCGACATCTTCATGGAATCTATGTTCCCAGGCGAAATGCAAGAGTAGTGGCTTCAGATCGTGTATGCTATCGTTTAGGAAATGTCACAGCGTTGGGTGCTCTCTTGCATGTAGCTAGTATGGCGGTCACACAGGCCGAGTAGGAGACTTCCGGACCCCAGAGTGGCAGTCACCCATTGTATTGACATTCTGCAATCTCGCTCTCTCCAATTCATCTCGGTCACACTTCATCCGTAGTGACTTTGGTATTTGGGTTAGCTTCCATTTTCTCTATTAACATCACAAATTTTTGGTTTGTGGTGATTTTAACCACCATGGACCTACAAACACGCGAAAAAATATGTAATGTTGAAAATATGATAAAAATATATAACTGTAAAAAAATACACGGCAACCACTAATAAATGGTTGCCGAAAAATTTCCCATTTAACAACTGGCTACACAATTAAATACATTCTTATACAGCTTATCTGGATAGTTTTTGATTAATTCCAATGTTCACTTTTTCTTATTAACAAAAATTAAAAAGGGTTTTTGATCGAAAAGTTATTGTTATCGAATGCCGTGATTTGGCCACAGGACGAGATCGTTCGCTTATCATTACAGTACCCAAACAACCTGTGAAATTTTACATAGATCATACAATTGCTAACAGCAAATTTTAACAAAGATGAAGGCATATTTATTTGCTTAGGGTTTTTAAGAAACATTCATAATTTCAGATGATACTTAAATCTATTTACATACGATTTGTATTTATCAATATACAGGCCAAAGAAGTGAGACTAAATTTTAAAATATGCATGTATGTTGACTGATAACAGGAACGTAATCAGTAGACGTGAAACTTTTGCAGAGAATAATTTCTAAAAGTGACTAAGAAGACCGATTAGTAACTGTCTTTATGTAATAGAGATGATTTGAAGATCTATGCGGCTTTATGGCTGTGATTTCGCTTCTCATGATTGTTTGCCATAAATGTTATTGGCATTTCTCAGATCAGTCCAAATCATCTGAACTTACGCCTGTGTAAATGGGTTCTACATCGCCTTCATCCTTGGTGGGCGACTCCTTGGCTTTCTCGGGCGACTTGCTGCCGGTGTCTTCCTCGTTTAAATCGGCAGCATTGGGAACCCAGAGGCCAGAATCTACACAGCGCTTCATGTGATACTTTGCTTCCTCGACGGGCATTTCGGCTATTGTTTTTTGCAAAAGTTCTGTATCTCTGCTCTCGAAGCACGCCTTTAATTCCTAAAAAAAAATTAGTGAAAAAGCAGTATCAGATCGGACATTTCTTCTGAATTTCGCAACGTACCTCTGGAAGAGTATCGAAGACTTCGAGTGGATCCAACCCACCCGGTCCCAGCCTCGCGCTTCGTTCCTCCTCCTCAGCCTCTGCTACAGCTTCTTTAATTTTTTCTTGTGCCCTCTTCCGAATGCGTTCTTTAAATCCTTCAATCTCACTCTCAAATTGTTGGCGGTACTCTGGTACACAGTTCTGTATTTTACAGAAGAAAGATCCTATACAAGCTCTGGGATCCACTTCCAGTTGCTTAGCTAACTCTAACATGTACTGCATGCAGATGCACTGATGGGCCACGTGAGCCATAAGTTCATGCTTCTCTTCCATTTCTAGATTAATGGACCATATGACTAAATAGTTGGCAGTCTCGTCGCAAACCAAATGAGGATGTTGGGTCAAGAAGCGTTTCGAATCGTCATACTTGCGCATCATGCCGTACTGTTTGCATAACCGTTCGTTTTCTTTCACAAAGTTCTTCATTTTAGCCTCTCGCTCCTCCTCCGTGAGATTTTCGTCTTGTTTTCGGGCCGGTTGCTTATTCAACACAGTCTTTTCAAAGCCAGGCTTGCTTATCGTATCAACATTCCATGGCATCTTCTTCTCTTTCTTCGTTAGTTCCTCTTCTTTGCGGTCCAAATCTTTGGCTTCCTTTTCCAGTTTTTCGAGCTCTTTCTTGAGTTCATCATTGCCCTCATTCTTCTTCATACGCTCCTTACAATCAATCATGCGGGCCTGCAAGGATTGTTTCGATTTTTTTAATTCATCCTTTTCCAGATCCAACTCGGCCATACGTTCAACGCGTGCCTGATGGCGCCATCGGAACAGGGACGGAGTATCAATGTTTGGGTGGGTGTCATCTTCATCATCGGAAATCTAAAAGCATAAATTGTCAGAAGATTATACTCTGTCTGTATGCAACTTTTGTTCCCAAACATACCTCGATGTTTTTCCACTTGCTGTAGTCAACCATTTTTGTATTTTTGTGTATGCCTGCTTTTGTGTCCAACTGCAAGACTCTCTGATACGTGTAAAATTTATTGCGGAAGTATTCTTAATTTTCAATATCTTTTTTTCTTCGAACGTGTGTTAGGCAATTCTAATTAAAGTATGGAAATATAATAAAAGCAGATCTTCAGTTTTGCTAATAGAATTTACTGGAATAATTTGCAATTTTTTCGCATACCTTGTTTCTTTTTTTTCAGTTGCCACCTAGTTTTTGTTGCTCGTTTTTCAATTGACGTTTTTCTTCGACTGCTATATAAACACGGGCGAGAGCATAGGCTGGCTGTCAAATATACGCTTCTACTGCTACTTACATACGAATGAGAACTGGGGGCGTTTGTCGAAAATCGTCAAGTCCTGATTAACACTCGTAGTCCTGATTTACACTTGGCAATATTTTCTAAGCTTGTGTCAAAGTTTGTTGATGAGAGAGCCAGGCGGAAAGAGCTTTCTGCCTCTCTCTCCAGGACCTACGAAATACATATCAGGCATGTTTTCGTTACAAGCTAGCAATTTTAGTTTAGCACTTTGCAACGAAAACAACTGACTTCCACTAACTGGCGAATAAGCAGTAAGTCCGTATTCACACTTGCAATTTTTCCCCGCTGAATTGCAGTGATTGTGGGAGAGGGACGCAGTCGGTAAAGGTGGGTACTATGTTTTTTCACCTTGAAAAAATTCCACAAAATATTATTTCAAGTTGAAAAATGGAACGCTTTTTTACTAAGGTCGCATTGCATTTTTGAAGTGTGTGTGTCGAAATGTCACTTGTATATGTATGTGTGTGTGTATAAGCATGTGAATTTTTTCCTTTTTGCTTTTCTTGAAAATAAACACGAGTTTAAATTCTAATCAATAAACAATTAAATGAAATAATGCCGACTTATAAAATAGTTAATTTAAATTGCAGAAAGGAAATATTGTTGAATATCATTGTGCTGTTATACATAAATTATTTATTTTGTGTTGATACGATGGCGATGCTTGTGAGGCATCAGAAGCCAGGTTACAAATAACAAAATAATTTCCTACTGTTGTACGAATATAAATAAATAAAATGATGTTATGATGAACCGAAAAGATGTTTTATTATTATTTTTAAGGATTTACATTAAATTTGTTGACATATATAAATAAATCTTCCATGCTGGCTGGCAAGAACTCACTATTTTCTTTATAACCATTTAAAAACGAGATCACAGGCACTGCCCAATTCCATTGTCCTACTGCTTCGGTAGCGTTAGCCGTCCACAAAGTTTTTCAAGGCTTTTCGTCACGATTGTTCTAAACATACAAACGTAAATGTACATATGTATTTACAAGACAAATTCCACATTATTACATATAGTTACATGTCCTTCCAGTGTTTTGCACATTTTTTGCTTTGCTATCTAATCGGAATGTCACTCTTCTCGTTTATTCCATGTACATAATTATATTCCGTCCTTTGCATTAGTTTTCTTTATTTCAGATAATTTAATTTAGTATTCTTTATTAGGAAATTTTATTGCTAATATTTACAACAGTTGAATTTCTCGCGGACAAATATGAATGTAAATAAATAGGAGTACAATGCTGGCGGCTTCAATTTGTTGCGGCGTTCAATTAATTTGTATCGGCGCAAAATGTAAATTTCTCACGTTGAAAAAACATAGTACCACAAATGAAAAAATTTCACTCATATTTTCACAACTTTGATTTTTGTATGGGATTTCAGCGTGAAACCGGAACATAGTACCGTGCTTTAGGGGGGAGAAAAGTCTTCCGTACTTGCAATTTTTTTGCAATGCGTTTTGTGTTTTCGTTCGCTGTGAAGTGGTGTTTTTTTACATTACCGCATTCCTTCTTATTTAATATTCGTAGTTTTGTGCTCTGTTCAACATACATACGTAAATTTGTGCGACATACATTTTAATGAAATTTAATAAATTTTAATGAACGACGAAAATAAAATTGTCGAAACATAATACCTTGTCTGAACGCAAATGCAACTTCAAAAGAGAATTGCATAAAAAAATTGCAGAAAAAATTGCTAGTGTGAATCTGGACTAAGTGGCGGATTTCCACTATCTAGTAGCAATGGAGCATGAGTTGCAAAGAAAGAACAGTGCGAAGCTAACAACAAATTCGTGAAATGTATTTATAAAACATAGATTTACTATTCTATGTTCAATTGTTTACACTCTTTTTGCAAATATTAAAACAATTTTCCATTTTTTCTTCTTCCCGTTAATTCAAAATAATTGACAACAATCTCCCCAAAAATTTTTCCATTTTCTTCTTCTTCCTCCCGTTAATTCAAAATAATACTGCGAAATATAGAATACCAAATCTGGCAACACCATACTCGATTAAGCCAGGAACACAAGCACCAAACTTCATCGGGAACGAATAATGCTTAAAAGAGCTTAGCTCCCCATACAAATTAAGCACATATGGTGTAACAAAAACACGCCTATCGTCGGCTTAATGCTATTTTGTTCCATACGCCATTTTGTATGATCGGAGAAAAAAGCAATATATTGTTTGAGAAAAAAACTCAACTGAAGAGTTAAGGCTGGGTTAGATAAACGTAACCGTAACGCCCCCGTAGTGTAACGAATGAGCTGATTCAATCAGACTAAGTCTGCATTTACATGATACTTTTTTTTAAGTATTTAGTATACTTATCGGCGTTTTGTGGGTGAGAGAGGCAGTCGGAAACGGGGGGAAAAAAAGTATGCCGTACTCGTACTTATCGTACTCATCGTTTTGTGTTTTTCGTTCGCACTTGGAAACAACAACAATTCACACAGGAAAAGCCGAAACAAAACAAATGAAAATAAGTATAAGTACTGAAAAAAAGTACGTGTGTGAACCTAAATACTTTTTCAAAGGAGAATAAGTCGATAAGTTACTTAAAAAAAGTACCATGTAAATGGTACTTTTTTGTTGTGAATGCCCGAGTCATAGAGCACTTTTTTCATGTTTTGGGTAATTGCTTCAGCGGGCTACGTTACGGCGGCGCTAATGTTAAATTACGGTTATGTTTGCCTAACCCGGCCTTTACACACTTTTTATTCAAAAATTTATTACTGTCTCTATTAATTTAGGTAAAGCTAAATTATTGGTTTCATGTTTCTACATCCCCCCAAACTCGGAGTTATCTGTTTATGATGGTTACTTAAAGGCTATAGGCAGACTGGTTTTGATGTTGAGGGATGTGGACCATATCTTAATCTTGGGGGATTTTAATTTACCCTCTTTTTCATGGATTTCATTGCCAGATACTGAGGCATTTACCTCCTTGAATTCTTCTTCGATCACGTTTGAGTGGACTTACGATGTAGTTAGGCGTTTTTCCGATCTCGAACTATTGCAGATTAACGGGATTTCCAATTCGTCTGGAAAATTACTCGATTTAGTATTTGAGTATAACGCTCAGATTTTTGATATTCATAGAATTTCTCGGGTACGCTGGGTATTCCCATACTGTATGACATTTTGGACTCTACTTCTTTACACCCCCCACGTGATGAGGGTACAGTTTTTTGTTTCAAAAGAACAAATTTTGAGTTGCTAAATAGAACACCGTGGTGTTCTTCTAATATGACTGATCTCAGGAACGTGAAGAGCAGACTATTTAAGAAATTCAGGAGGTCTGGATCCGATGTCGATTACGCCAGGTACTCTGTAGCCAGATCACAGTATAACATTGAATCTCGTAAGTGCTATGAGCTCTACTTAGAGAAGTTAGCTCAATTTTTTAAGATGAACCCTAAATCGTTCTATGATTTTGTCAATATGAAACGTACACCCAAAAAAAAGTTTGCTGTTAATAACAAACAACGTCTACTAATTTTCAGCAAACATTTATTCTGCTAATACAGCAAATTTTCTGCTGTAATAGCAAAAAGTTCGCAGTTTTGCATTAGCAAACGCACTGCTGAAAAATTTGCAGTTTGCTGAAACTGTTTGCTGTTAATCAAAATATGTGAAATAAGACAAAAGGTGCAATAATTTACATGATAAAGTTCAACTACTAAAATTAGGGTGGCGAACTTAAAACACCCAATAAAGGGATCAAAAGAAAAT
This sequence comes from Eudasyphora cyanicolor, assembly GCA_963930755.1. Taxonomy (NCBI): domain Eukaryota; kingdom Metazoa; phylum Arthropoda; class Insecta; order Diptera; family Muscidae; genus Eudasyphora; species Eudasyphora cyanicolor. The sequence goes on along the minus strand of OZ005735.1, from coordinate 113,920,507 downwards.
GTCAGAACAAGGGGGAATGCAAAAACGCAGTTTCGCCGATAAACAAAACAAAACATGATAATTTAATCGATAATATGAACATAATAGGGCTGTTCATAACACCCCCTCCCCCGTGGAGCGCTCAGCTTCACCATCAATCAGGTCAAGAACAGCCACTCTCGATACAGGCCTCCGTCGGAGCCTAGATACAAAAAGTCGTTCATCCGGTTCGTCGGCGGCAGGGGCTTGCGTTATGTTTCCATATCCAATCAGGAAGTGGTTGGGGGTTAACGGCTCTTCTTCTTCAGTCGTCACGGGCAAATGTGTGAGAGGGCGAGAGTTGAACACATTTTCAGCTTCTATCAGTAGTGACATGAGAACGTGCTCCTATGGTGAAATATCTTTCATTTCTTTCTGACGCAGCACCTTCTTCACGCTCTGAACCATCCGTTCCCACACACTGCCTTCGGAGCGATTGCCCGTACAATTAAACAGCCACTCGATACTATTTGCCGACAATTCCTCCTGGATTCGGCCTACTTCAAAAACATCTCCAAACTGCCTAGCCTCCTCATTCGCCCCTATAAAGTTTGTGCCGTTATCTGAGCGCAAGCGAAACGGAACCCCACGACGATTTATGAAATTCTTAAGGGCGATGATGAACGAGTCTGTTGACAAATCGTGCGCCAACTCCAAGTGGATAGCTCTAACAGAAAGGCACGTGAAAACGGCAACCCAACGTTTTTCTGTTCTTCGTCCAATACTGACGGTGAGAGGGCCAAAATAGTCGACACCAGTATTTTGAAATGGCCTGGCACTCGACATGAGTCGGTCTTTAGGCAACTGTCCCATCAAAGGAGCCTGGGGTTCTGCTTTCTTTAGCCGGCACACCATACGCTTAGACACAACACTTCGAAATGCACGACGTATTTGAAGCACCCAGTATTTTTTGCGTATCTCGCAGCCTCGTGGTTTTGGTGTTTCATTCGGACATGATAACGGCGTAAAACAAGAGCTGTATACTTGTGGCTATATGGCAAAATTATTGGTCGCCTTGTACTATTCGGTAGAAAGCTGGCTGTTTCAAACAACTATTTTTTGGTAAAGGTTCTCCTTGTTTGATACACGAAATCTCAACTGGAAACGATGCTTCTTGTGCCAACCCAATCAAAGTTTGTTCAGACTTTGCCAACTCACCAGCAGTCAAACCATGATTCCAAGAGTGGTCTTTGACCACGACATTTATTTTCGAAACGGAGTACCCAAGCAAAGCATCGTATTAATCTTAAAAGGGATGAAAAACGACTAAAGTCAATGGGCGATATTTTTGATACTAGAAGGCATGTTTTGGTCTTTATTTCTTCTTCGTCTTCATCCTCTGTATCTGACACGAAATTGCATTGCCATTCGCTTTCACTTTTCTTCAAAAAGCTAGGCCCTAGTACCCACCATGATTTTGGCGAAATGTCCACGCGGGCTGAAAATCGTCTGCAACGTTTTTGTTTGTGGATATCCACTTCCAATGGCAAGTATCTGTTGCTGACAAAATTTCGGCTACTCTATGAGCTACGTAGGGTTTGTACCGCCTGTGCTTACTGGCAATCCACTTAAGAACTGTTTTTGAATCACTCCAGAGCGTAAAAGATGTTGGCGAAAAATCGTGGCCATTCAGGACGCTGTGAAGTACACGGGTGCCAAGTACAGCTGCTTGTAGCTCTAGGCGTGGAATTGACACTGCTTGCAAGGGCGCGCATTTTGTTTTTGTTGTGACAAAACTTACGTGAACTTCTCCGCAGACGACATATCGCCAATAAGCTACTGCAGCGAACGCAAATTCACTTGCGTCAACAAATACGTGAAAGTCAATTTCTGATGGTTTTCCCAAGTCAAAATAACAACGAGGGATTCGGAAATTCGCCACGGCATACAACTGTGTTCGCCAAACTTCCCATGAACTGGCTATACGGCCGGAAATTGTTCGTCCCACCTCAATTCTCGTCACCATATTTCTCGTAAAATCAGCTTGCCACCAACAATGAAACAGCTTAAGAATCCGATTGGATCAAAGGTGGACATAATTATACTTAGAAGTTCGCGTTTTGTGGGGGTTTTTCGGCCAGACATAATGGAGCTATCAACTCTATGGAACTTCAAATGAAAGCGAAAGCTGTCGGAGAGGCAATCTCAATAGACCTTCTCGATATCTTCACTGACAAGTATGTCCCTTGAATCCACCTTTCCATCCAATGCTCTTGTCACGTTTTTAGAATTTGAAACAAATCCGCGCAAGTCAAACCCACCATGCGCATGGATGCGACGAACTTCATTTGATATTCGAATGGCTTGTTCTTCAGTATTGAAACTGTCCACGAAGTCGTCAATATAGTGATACTTGATGATGGCCTTAATCGACCTTGGATCTGCCTGGCTGTACTGAAGAGCATTCTTTTTTAAAACAAAACGGCCAGAGCAGGGCGAACAAGCAGCTCCAAACGTCATAACTATCATTTCGTACTCCTCGGGTGGTTTGCTACAATCGCCTTCTCTCCACAAGAATCGCTGACTGACACGATCCTCAGGCTGCACCATGGTGGAACATTTCTCGTATGTCGTACAAACAGCTATTTTTCCCCGGCGATAATTAAAGAGGATATCTGGCAATAACTCAATGTCTTGTTGCCCTTTGAGTAGCTGTGAGTTTAGTGATACACCTCCAGACTGAGCAGCAGCGTCGAAGACGAGGCGAACTCTTTTCTGCTTATTTGCGTTAATTACCGCGAAGTGTGGGAGATACCACTTTCTAATGCTCTTTATCTGACACTCTTCAGCTGCTACTTTTCGCACAGAGCCTTTCTCAATACATCCAGCGACAACATGTTTATAAGCTGATGAAAAGTCTTCGTCTCTGCGCATTTTGCGTTCAATTCCCTCTAGGCGTCTGAGGGCCATATCGTAGCTGCTTGGCATGGTGACGTCATCATTCTTCCACAGTAAACCAGTAAAACGATTGCCTACTCGTATTGTTGTCTCTTCAAGAATTTTTCGTGCTCTCATATCGTCACTGCTTTCCACAGCAGGGACTGGGGACTCCAATACTTTCAATATTGAAAAAATCAGTGACCATTTGATTTAGGCTCTCATCTTTGCACAAATTAACGAATAGACGCGAGTTTGGCGACTTTGGCGCAGTACTGTATGCTCGGGCCATATATTACCCAACCGAGCTTCGTGGAAGTATGCAATCATAGATTCGCGTGGTCCAATCCAATGAGAAGTTGTGGCACAGCGTTCGTGTATGGTTTAACGCTAGATTTAGAATTGTTGAGAGCCTGGCTAATTTCATTCTCATTAAGAGTTTGAGGCGGCAAATTGAGATTTGACACGGCATAAACATTTCGAAGCAGGTGTCGTTTGCTTTTACCCTGATTGAATTGACATAGCTACTTTCCCCCATTCCAACATCTTGCTCATAGGCAGTTTACGAATGAGTTCTTCCAGCAGGGTTGGGTTGGCTAAATGCTGCTGTCCGTTAACTGCTTGCAAGAATACTGCAAGATTTTTTACCTTAGTGGCGAACGGCACAATCTTCTAGAAATTATGCTCCGAAATTTGGGGGAAATCACGGACACCGTTCTGGCATTCCATACCTTTGACGAAGCTGTTCCTCTGCCGCGTTGGCGTTTTCAGGGTGTATTAATAGGCATCTCACTGCGTCGCGAGCCTCTCCTTTTAAACATAGTATCAAGCGCTGATTATTTTCTAGATTCGTGTAGTTGTAGGCGGCAGTGGATTGCACGTACGACGTAATAAATATCGGCCAGTCTTCCGGCTTTCCGCTAAATTCAGATAATTCCTGTAATTTTCTGGGAGTCGCTAAAACAAAATTATTTCCCGATGCAGCTAATTGTGAATAAACAGGATTACTGATTTGCAGCATTGGTACATATGCGTTTGCAGCTGGCGTCGCTATAGGCACTGTGGACTGCGTTGAGAAAGTGTTTGATGGCGGTAGTGACAGTGTCGAAGCAGATGTTGAGAACGAATTAATATTGTGTGGTGTCACAAACGAAGTGCAATTTATATTCGACGAAGTCGTGGCAATAGGCAGGTTCAGAGTTGGCAGCGTTACTGTGTTGTTCATATTTGTATTTGACGTCGGCGTCGCACAATGGGAAAAAAAGGGTAAATACGCGCGCATAGCTGTATTTTGAATCTCACGACTATACCGTTAGAGATAGAATCCAACGGTTTGGACCATCTTCAAGAGAATTCTTTGGAGAATAATTTGGTGTAGCCAGATTTTTCTTACTTTTACCATTTATCGCACAGTGGGGCTTCAAAATCGACTTTGTGGAAATTAGTGTAAAACTCCGAATATCGTGCCAAATTCAGTGATCTTGATTTTAAATTAAAGCTGACAAAATTTAGTTTAAAATCTGTTTCAGGTGCTTGATTGTGTGTTGCTGCGTTTTAAATATGCAGACCATTGAAGTTCAAAAATATGTTTGTCAACATTGCGAAAAAAGTCTACAAAACCTGCCATGCTTTTAAAATTGAAACTTAGACAACTTAAATAGGATAAAATTGTGGGCTGCAATATTTTTGAAAGCTGAAATTTTACTATAATGTACTTTACACAATGGTTCGTAGACTGATAATAATAGAAAATTAAATTAAAAAAAAATAATTATTATCCGATTTTGCCGAAATTTCACAAAAGTTATTTTTTTTAACCAAGAAGATCGGTCCATATGTTTCGGGAAAATCGGTTCATAGATTGATATAGCTCCCACACATATTTTCTATATTTAAAGAAAAAAAGCACATATTTAAAGTACAAAAATCTGCCATAATCGCAAAAAGTCGCAGATAAACTAGGTACCGTTGGATTCACTCCTAAGTCACCTCTATTCTCTATGTCATATGGTAGTAATCCCACGTGATCCAAAAAAGTTGTATTCCATTTACTGTGGAACATTTTTTTTAACAAAAAAAACTGTTTTTTTACTTTGAAATATCTCTTCATTGGAAGGCGTTAAAAATACGTTTTATACACAAAAATTAAAATGAATAGTACCTTATTATATGTTGCAAGTCCTATCGCATTTCACCAGTAAACGCGAATTCTACAAGCATTTTAGTATATGCATTTTATCATCGCAATGTTATTTGCATTTATTAGTAAAAAAGACAAACTTTGAATGGTCATAACTCGAAATCGCCTGGAGATATTTTCATAAAATTTATAGGTATTTTCATTAAATGTTATCCACAATAAAATAACACTCCCAAAAAATTGATTTTTGAAAGATGTTTTCAAAGTCCTATGCGCGCATATTTCATATTTTCCCATCGTGCGTCGTACCAATAAATACACACAAATGTTCGTAATAGTATTCCCTTATAGCTCTGAAAAATTAGGAGTATATTGTATCTCCGTTTGGTTTCCAGGACTTGTTTTGTGTCCTGACCACCAGTGGGCAAAGTAGAAATCTACAATTTACACGGTGTGATTAGATAAATTATCAGTGCAATGTCCTCTTTTATTCCATATATTCACTTTTTTCAAAAAAGCAAATTGCTTTTACACATTTTCTAAAAAATTACAATTCCACATCTGCCATCCACCGACCGACGTCGGTAACTTTTTCTGTCAATCGACCAAAAACACCTGATACGTACATACATACACACGTACATTTTGTTATTTGACATTATGTTGTGCAACTTTTGGTCACCCTGTTATTTCGTGTTATCGGAAGTTATCGAAAGTTACCGACGTCGGTATCTTCACAGGTGCAGGTGTAGAGAACACAGAGTTCTTGCCAGCCATACAGACTGGAAGAAGATTTTCTGTTTATGGATGAAGAATTTTCTATATGTCCAACCAACTTTTTTTTCATCAAAAACATAATTTTATTTATTTGTATTCGTATAACAATAGGAAACGATATTGTTATTTATAACATTAGCACAATGTTCTCCAAAAATCTTTCCTTTCTGATTAATTAACTATTTTCTAAGTCAGAGTTGTTTCTATTATTAATTTTATGTTTATTGAATTCTATTCAAACTTGTTTGTTTTCAAGAACATTAGCAAAGAGAAAAAACGAAACTAAAGCTAAAGCCTATGAGTTCAGTGGTCGTGGGTTCTATTCTCACCAGAAGCTCTGGTCTGTCGCTTCAAAAATCCAGCAACATGGTCTTTGTAACCTGGCTTTTCCTTGAACAGTAAAATTAGAATATAAATTTACTTTGTATTGTAATTCATATAAAACAAATAAATAAATAAAATAAAAACGAAAGATGCACATACATATATATGTATGTATATACAGACACATATATCAAAGTGACACTTCAAAATGTGTTGCCAAACTGTATTAAAAAGAGATCTGTTTTTCAGTATGAAACAACTTTTTGCTGAATATTTTCAAGCTGAACAAGTAAAAGCGTTAAGTTCTTATAATCTTATATACCCTGCACCATGGATAGCATGTGAATAGTTTCGGGCACAAGTAAAGTCGTGTAACCGAATTTCAGCCAGATTCTTTGAAATTTGTGGTTTTTGTTGCGTTAAGAAGTAAAACCTTTGTATGGAGGCTATATCAAAACATGGACCTATGTCTACCGTTGTTCGTGTGAAGGTTTTCGGGCATAAATAAATCCGAGTTACCAATTTTCAGCCCGATTAATTGGCATTTGTGGTCTCTATGGCGTTAAGAAATCAAATCGGACAGATGCTATATATGGGGGCTATATCAAAATACGGATCTATATTGCCCATTTACCTGCATTCCCAAGATACCTGCAGCTATAAGAAGTACCCATACCAAATTTGATCCACCTAGCTCAAGTATTATTATTATAGATTGTAGCGTGATTACTACAGACGGATATGGCTAAATCATCCTAGATTTAAAGACGATTAAGAATATATATACTTTATGGGGTCTCAGATCAATAGTTACTAAATCAGATCAATAGTTACGGAATCTTAAATCGTGTCTTTAGGCCCCGTCGGTGGGAATTAGTGTCCTGACCCCCACTTCGAAACACAAATGTGGAAAGTTTGTTCAAGAAAAAAACGATTCTTTGAACAAATAATACATCGATGTATTCGCCTTGATACCCTCATTAATTTGAGGTACAAGTCGGAGTCTTAAATCGTGTCCTTAGGTCCCGTCGGTGGGATTTATTGTCCTGACCCCCACTTCGAAACTGAAATCGCGAAAGTTTTTTCAACAAAAAAGCGACTCTTTGAACAAATAATATGTACATCGATGTATTCGTCTTGATTCCCTCTTTAATTTTAGGTGCAAGTCGGAATCTTAAATCGTGTCCTTAGGTCCCGTCGGTGGGGATTAGTGTTCTTTCCACAACATTTCTTACAGTAATCGCTAAAGTTTGTTCAACAAAAAAGCTATTCTTTAAATAAATAATACACCGATGTATTCTTTAAGCTTCCTCTTTAATTTCGGGTACAAGTCGGAATCTTAAATCGTGTCCTTAGGTCCCGTCGGTGGGAATTAATGTCCTGACCCCCACTTCGAAACACAGATCTGGAAAGTTTGTTCAACAAAAAAGCGATTCTTTGAACAAGTAATACATAGATGTATTCGACTTGATACCCTCTTCAATTTCAGGATCAAGTTGGAATCTTAAATCGTGTCCTTAGGTCCCGTCGGTCTGAATTAATGTCCTGACCCCCACTTCGAGACTGAAATCGCGAAAGTTTGTTCTACAAAAAAGCGATTCTTTGAACAAATAATACACCAATGTAATCGTCTTGATTCCCTCTTTAATCTGAGGTGCAAGTCGAAATCTTAGATCGTGTCCTTAGGTCCCGTCGGTGTGGATTAGTGTCCTTGCCACAACATTTTTTACAGTTTTCGCTAAAGTTTTTTCAACAAAAAAGCGATTCATTGAATAAATAATACACCGATGTATTCGTTTAAGCTCCCTCTTTAATTAAGGGTACAAGCCGGAATCTTTAATCGTGTCCTTAGGTGCCGTCGGTGGGAATTAGTGTCGTGACCCCCACTTCGAAACACAAATTTGGAAAGTTTGTTCAACAAAAAAGCGATTCTTTAAACAAATAATACTTCGATGTATTAGTCTTGATACCCTCTTTAATTTAAGGTACAACTCGGAATCTTAAATCGTGTCCGTAGGTCCCGTCGGTGGGAATTAGTGTCCTGGCCCCATTTCGAAACACAAATCTGGAAAGTTTGTTCAACAAAAAAGCGATTCTTTGAACAAATAATACACCGATGTATTCATCTTGCTTCCACTTTCGTTTGAGGTACATGTCGGAATCTTAAATCGTGTCCTTAGGTCCCGTCGGTGGGAATTAGTGTCCTGACCCCGACTTCAAAACACAAATCTGGAAAGTTTGTTCAATAAGAAAGGGATTCTTTGAACAATAAATACACTGATGTATTCGTCTTGATATCCTCTCTAATTTGAGGTACAAGTCGGAATCTTAAATCGAGTCCTTCGATCCCGTCGATGGGATTTAGTGTCCTGACCCCCACTTCGAAACACAAATCTGGAAAGTTTGTTTAACAAAAAAGCGATTCTATGACCAAATAATACATTGAATCTTAAATCGTGTCCTTAGGTCCCGTCGGTCTGAATTAATGTCCTGACCCCCACTTCGAGACTGAAATCGCGAAAGTTTGTTCCACAAAAAAGCGATTCTTTGAACAAATAATACACCAATGTAATCGTCTTGATTCCCTCTTTAATCTGAGGTGCAAGTCGAAATCTTAGATCGTGTCCTTAGGTCCCGTCGGTGTGGATTAGTGTCCTTGCCACAACATTTTTTACAGTTTTCGCTAAAGTTTTTTCAACAAAAAAGCGATTCATTGAATAAATAATACACCGATGTATTCGTTTAAGCTCCCTCTTTAATTAAGGGTACAAGCCGGAATCTTTAATCGTGTCCTTAGGTGCCGTCGGTGGGAATTAGTGTCGTGACCCCCACTTCGAAACACAAATTTGGAAAGTTTGTTCAACAAAAAAGCGATTCTTTAAACAAATAATACTTCGATGTATTAGTCTTGATACCCTCTTTAATTTAAGGTACAACTCGGAATCCTAAATCGTGTCCTTAGGTCCCGTCGGTGGGAATTAGTGTCCTGACCCCCACTTCGAAACTAAAATCGCGAAAGTTTGTTCAACAAAAAAGCGATTCTTTGAACAAATAATACACCGATGTATTCATCTTGACTTCCACTTTCGTTTGAGGTACAAGTCAGAATCTTAAATCGTGTCCTTAGGTCCCGTCGGTGGGAATTAGTGTCCTGACCCCGACTTCAAAACACAAATCTGGAAAGTTTGTTCAACAAAGAAGCGATTCTTTGAACAATAAATACATTGATGTATTCGTCTTGATACCCTCTTTAATTTGAGGTAAAAGTCGGAATCTTAAATCGTGTCCTTCGATCCCGCCGATGGGATTTAGTGTCCTGACCCCCACTTCAAAACGCAAATCTGGAAAGTTTGTTTAACAAAAAGGCTCTTTGACCAAATAATACATTGAATCTTAAATCGTGTCCTTAGGCCCCGTCCGTCTGAATAAATGTCCTGACCCTTACTTCGAAACTGAAATCGCGAAAGTTTGTTGCACAAAAAAGCGATTCTTTGAACAAATAATACACCGATGTATTCGTCTTGATTCCCTCTTTAATCTGAGGTGCAAGTCGGAATCTTAAATCGTGTCCTTAGGTCCCGTAGGTAGGAAGTAGTGTCCTTGCCACCTCTTTCATACAGTAATCAGGAAAGTTTGGTCCACCAAAAACGGACTGTTCGTCTTGATCCCCTCTTTTCATTAAAAGTTTGTTCATCAAGAAAGCGATTCTTTGAACAAATAATACACCGATGTATTCGTCTTGATTCCCTCTTTAATTTGAGGTACAAGTCGGAATCTTAAATCGTGTCCATAGGTCCCGTCGGTGGGGATTAGTGTCCTTGCCACAACATTTCTTACAGTAATCGCTAAAGTTTGTTCAACAAAAAAAGCGATTCTTTGAATAAATACTACACCGATGTATTCGTTTAAGCTCCCTCTTTAATTTCGGGTACAAGTCAGAATCTTAAATCGTGTCCTTAGGTCCCGTCGAAACACAGATCTGGAAAGTTTGTTCAACAAAAAAGCGATTCTTTTGAACAAATAATACATCGACAAGTCGTACTAGACACGTATTTTCTCAGTATCTTCCAGTCATATCCAGTCAAGTCTGGCTATATGTTGGAGCCGAAATATCGGGATCTTGCATGTGTGAAAGCTGGGCAGTGACACAGAAAATGTTCCATCGTTTCGATGTTTTCCCAGCATGCCCTGCATGCCAGAAAATACGCAGTTGACCATGGACTGAGTAATTATTTATTGTTCTTTTACAGTCTAACACTGTTCTGGATTTGACCTTCTCCGATGTTATTGCTTTGATCGCCATTTGGCTATCTGTGAATATGTTGGCATATTTAGGCTTTGTGGTATTACTGAGCCAGTTAACACACTCCGTGATTGATCGAACTTCTGCTTGAAATACTATGTTATGGTCTGGGAGGTGGAAGTAAAGTTGGACTTCTGGTTCATCAACCAGAAGTCCTTCCTCCTAGCCTGGACCCATCAGTGTAGCAGCTGGTTCCCACTGGCGCATGAACTAGTGTTCCCTTATCCCAGGAGCGTCTGTCTGGCACGAACGAATCAGAGGTAGCTGTAAGCCGCACTTCAGGAATGCGGTCGGAGATTTTCGTTGTTTTAATATGACCGACCAGTGATTGTAATATCTTCTGATGGTACGGCTTGTGGTCTCGATTTATCCATTCTCTCATAACTTGTAGACGTCTTGCTGTGAGGGCTGCCTCATACTTTATACGGATATCCATTGGTTGGATGTGCAGTATAGTCTCCAACGCTCTTGTTGGTGCGGTTCTAATTGCCCCGCTTATGCCTAGACAGCACATACGTTGCACTTTTTGCAATGGTATTACGTTGTACTTTTTGTCCATTGATCCACCATCCACCAGTGTTTCGGTTTGGATATGAGTTTTTGAGAGGAACTTTTTTATTTTAGACATGCTGTTAACGCTGTCTACCTGCTCACAGAAAAGCCTCCAGGAGTTACGTTTCGCCAGTTTAATGATTTTATTGTATTCTTTGAGTCTTCTGTGGTAGTCATCCCAATATACTGATAGCTTTTTACGTCGAGCTCTGTTGTAAAGTCTGCGGACATCATTGCCAATCGAGCGAATTTGCCCTGTCATCCAGGGTTTCTCATAGGCAGATTTCCTTTCTCGAAGCGGGCAACTATCTTCGAATGATTTTACAAAAGCCTCCGTAATCCTCCTCACATTGATATCAATGTCTTCTGTACTTGGATAATGGTGTACAGATTTCTAAGTAGATTGCCGAATTTGGTCCAGTTGGTTTTAGTCTTATTACGGAAACTTATTGGGTTAGGCGGTGGCCGTGCAATTTTAAACCTTATATAACGGTGGTCCGACTAGGAGTGTTCATCCGAAACCCTCCACTCATGGATCTCATCAATGAGGTTTTCCGAGCATATCGTTATATCTAATACTTCTTCCCTAATTTTGTTAACAAAGGTCGCCTTGTTCCCTATGTTGAGAGTTAGAAGATCGTTAGTATTCAAAAATTCTGTAAGGGCTTGACCCCTTTTATTGGTGTCAGTACTACCCCAAGCAATATGGTGTGAGTTGGCATCACAACCAGCTAGTAACACATTACTTATATTTTTGGATTCCCTTACCAGACGTTGTAATTCCGACGTAGGTGGCAATGTCGGCGCATCGAATGGCAGGTATACTGACGCCAGGTACATACTTCCATTATCTTGCATTAGCACAGTTGCGTCCGATGTTGACAACTCTGGAGAGAAAATATATCATATGTTTTTATGGCACAGAATACAAGTCCTTGGACGAGTACCTGTGTTAGCGTAGAAAAGATTGTAGTTCATATGGTTTAATCCAGTAACTTTGTTACTAGTAGTCCACGGTTCCTGGACCAAAGCAACATGAACCCTGCCTTTACTTATTATGTCCATCGGAGCAATGGATGCCGTTTAGCTCCGGTGGAGGTTTATCTGGATGACCTTCTAATTTGGTAGTGAGTCTTTCTCCTCCTTTCGTTTACTACCAATTACACACTCTTCTAGTAGACCTCATTGGGAGGCGGTGTTACTTTTTGTCGTTCCCTCTTTGTTTTGATTCTTTATGTACCTACTCCTATCACCACTATTGCTGGGAGCATTCTGCAAAATTGGTGATATTATCGGAAATTTGGTAATGTTATCGACCACTTCCACCTCACATTTTGGAATTGTCTCACTCGCTTCTTTCTGTTCACTATTTTCGTTTGCCACTGCAGGCGGTACGTTCGTGTTTGGGCTCGATTTAACTGTCCTGCCAATGGGGGTTTTTCCAATCTTAAAGAAGATTTTCCAAATCCCGAAAAATGCCATGCCTTTTGACTTGACAAGGCTATCCCTGGAATGCGGGTCTATGCCTACCACCAGGAGAAAACCATCGGGATCATTTTTCCTGTTGAAGACTTCCCACTTCCCCACTTTATGGTTCGAATCTTGTTTGCCAATGACGCTGAGTATGCGCTCTGACGGTACCTTACTTGCCCATCCTCTGACATAGAAAGAAGTTTTTATGAGTACAGGGATGTCGCTTTTCCTTACCAGTTTCAGCTTCGCGCCGTCCCAAGGTGAGGGGATGCTCTCCACTAGTTTTCCGAGGACATCGACACAGCATTGTGATGCCAGTTTCAGCATCAAAACTCCCCTCTCAAACGTGCAACTCATTACTTGGATTGTTGGTCCATCATTAGATACGAGAATGTGGTCCAATACCTTTGTGTAGAACAAATCTTCGAAGATGCTCATTTGATCTTCGGGAATTCTGCCAGACGCACTACTGCTATCAATTATTGCATAGTGTAGTTCGTCCTGAATACGTTCTTTGGATATTTGGGAATAAGATGGTGCTTCCTTTTACTTTTTTTATAGCCAGCTTGCTTTTTCGTTTAGAATGGGTCTTTTTGTTTGAGGCCCCCTCGTTTATGGATGGTTTGGTGGACTTGCTCACCTTTTCAACAACAGGATCAACTTCACCTCCCACCATTAACGGATTCTGACTAGAAACTCCTTTTTTGGTAGATTGAATAGGTTTCTCCGTAATGCTAGGTGTCGGTGAGCTTTTTTTTCTTCTTAATTGATTTCGCATCGCTATGCTCTTCGGGAGATCTCACTCTTTTAGTAGATGTAGAAGAGTCAGATTTATCCTGTAATATCTTCTGCCTGTTCATCTTAATCAGTTTCCTTCTTTGTGCCCATGACAGTCTTTCTGATTTTCAACAATAGTGATATTGTTATCACTAGATGACTCAGAGTCCGAGTTCCCACTAGCTTTTAAAAGCTGGGGTTGCTTAGAGCCCCTCTTGGGTTTTCTTTATCTTCCTCATCGTTTCTTTTGCCAAAGGCTAGATGTGCTCTTGTATCTGTTTCGACTACGGGATCCGAGGCACCCAACCCCGTAGAAGTTACTTGCTTACGATTGGTTGATAACGACGACACGTGACTCGCGAGTAAATCAACGCTTTCCGCCGGTACTGGGTTTATAGATTGGCCATGCCGAATCTTATATACTCTCCACACAAGGATTGCATTCAATTTTATTACTGGAAAAATCCATGCAATTTTTAGCCAAATTTAAGGCGCCAAACTCTTTACCTGAAAAATTTGGTATTTATGGATTAAAATAGCATTCTTCAGAGCTACATCTCCACGGGGACTACAATAAAATAAAATTTGAATGCATTTTACTGAGATGAATTCTTGCCAAAATAGAATACAAACTGCAAAGTTTAAGCTAAATTTCTTAGAAAATGCTTAGGTTTAGGTTAGGGTGGCAGCCGTTTTTTTTTGCTCAGATCACAGAGACCAGCTTAGGTCCCTATTGGTACCACGGGCTAAAATGCCCTTCATCGAAACCAACCTGTTTGATATACAAATGTATCGATAGCACGAATATTGGTACTGGAAAGATCTGTTAGGCTGCGTAGAAAGGCCGACCCCAGTAGGTCCAGTCGTCGTTTACAGTTTACAGACAGTCGCATAGCAAGTGCTCAATGCTCTCCACTTCTTCCTCATATCCACAGCTTCTGCAGAAGTCATTGGAGTTAGTACCTAATCTTCGCGTGTTCGCCGACCAGGCAGTGTCCCGTCAGAACCTGTACTAACGTAGACAATCGTTTCCTCTCTAGTGCGAGGAGATATTTTGACCTTCTCAGGTCATACCTTGGCCAGACACCCTGCAGGTGCCGATTTCTGACCATCTTTCGTTGGACTGCCTGATTGTCTCTTGCCTAAGCCAAAGCTTGCACGTGGATAGTGGCGCACCAATATATGCAAATTCTTCGAGAATTTTAATGTCGTCCCTTTCCTAGCAAGTTCATCGGCTTTGCAGTTCCCCGGGATATCCCTATGCCCAGGCACCCATATGAGGTGTATATTAAACTGCTCAGCCATCTCGTTAAGAGATCTGCGGCAGTCGAGGGCTGTTTGTGAATTTAGGGATGTTGCCTCCAGAGAATTGATGGCAGCTTGGCTGTCCGAGTAAATGACAACGCCAGTGTTGGTTACTATGTTGCGACTCAGCCACTTGCCATTATTTCGGCTTGATAGACACTGCAGGTATCTGGTAGTCTGTGAGCTATATCCAGACTAAGTTCTTCACAGTGTACTCCGAAGCCAACCTTTTCATCAAGCTTCGAACCATCCGTGTAAAAATGGAGATGGTTTCTATTACCTGGTATTCTGCCGACCCATTCATCTCTGGCGGGAATCATAGTGATGTAATTTCTCTCGAAGGTACACAGTTGGTATATAGTCCACTCGGTCGGTTACCATATCACTACACTTTGATATCCTCATGTGACCATAGTTCTTGTACCTCCTCATTGATAGGCAGTTTAATCTTATTGCCGCTTTGGTTGCAACTTCTCTCGCCACAATATTAATCGGCAGTATATGGAGTAGGGCTTGTAGAGACTCGGTCGCTATAGTCCTTAAGGCTCCGCTTATGCTCAGGCAGGCAGTTCTCTGAACCTTTGTTAGTAGGTTGGTGATGGTTAGTTTGTCAGTTGCCGCCCACCATACCGCAATACCGTATAACAGTATTGGACGAACTACTGCTATATATATCCAGTGGACGATTTTAGGAGAGAGTCCCCACCGCGACCCTACAGCCTTTTTGCAGGAATATAAGGCGACGTTGGCCTTCCTTACACGTTCCAATACGTTAAGTCTAAATAACATTTTCCTATCTAGAATTATTCCTAAAAATTTTGCACTTTCAGAAAAGACTAGATCTGTTCCATTTATCCGAGGTGGAGGGTCCACATGTGGGACATTATTCATCCTAGTAAAGAGAACCAATTCTGTCTTGTTGGGTTTAACACCCAAACCGCTGCTTCTGGCCCATCTAGCCAACTTGTTCAGAGCCACCTGTAGGATGTCTCTGAGGACGTTTACGAATTTGCCACTCACTGCGATTGCCACGTCGTCCGCATATGCCACGAACTTGCAGCCACAACGTTCTAGATCTAGCAGGATTTCATTCACCGCTAGGTTCCAAATTAGTGGAGACAATACTCTTCCTTGCGGGGTCCCTCTGTTTACATACCTTGTTAGAGTTGTGGACCCTAGACATGCTGTTATGCGTCTTCTGGTGAGCAGACTTTGAATTAGTCTAATCAAACTAGTGTTAACTTTTAGATGTGAGAGTGCCGCAATTACCGCATCTGAGTGAATGTTGTTAAAAGCCCCTTCTATGTCAAGAAATGCCACCATAGTGAATTCCTTGAAATGCAGGGACGATTCGATAGTGCTCACAAGTTCGTACAGGGCTGATTCTGTAGACTTGCCTTTATTGTAAGCATGTTGGTTCCCCGACAGGAGTTTTGTATCCAGGTTTTCCCTAATGAAATGATCTAAAAGTCTTTCCAGACCTTTCAATAGGAAGGAGGATATGCTAATTGGTCTGAAGTCTTTTGGCCTAGTGTGTGATATCTTTCCCGCTTTAGGTATGAATACCACTTTGGTATCCCTCCATCGATTCGGGACGTATGAAAGCCTGATACAGCCTACATAAATATTTGCTCCAGCCAGGGGATAATGTACTTTAACATTTTCTGCATTTCTGCTGGAGTGATGCCATCTGGTCCAGGTGACTTGAAGGGCTCAAAGCTATTAATAGCCCAGCTTATTCTCAGTCAAGAAGCTAGCGACGCTCGCAGACCACTCGCACTCTTGTTGGTCCTGCTGATCCTCGGGTTCTGTTACAGAGTTCCCCGGAAAATGTGTGTCGAGCACTACATTGAGCGACTGCTCGCTGTTTTTGGTCCAGTTATTTGCCTCATCCTGTAAATATCCCACTGTACAGGGTGAAGCAGATAAAATCTTCCTCAGCCTAGCGGCGTCGGAGACCTTTTCCACTTCACCAAAGAAGGTATACCAAGAGCGCCTTTGCGCCTTTCTAAGCTCCTTCTTATAGATCTTGAGTTGCTCTTTATTGGCATCCCAATCATTAGCGACCCCAGTAGATTTAACCTTATTGAATAGCTTGTTGCAGGTCTTTTTCATAGCCGTTAGCTCAGAAGTCCACCATTGGGGTTTAGTTTTACCCTTGTACCCTGTTTTTGGACAGGCTTCTTCAAGGGATCTATTGAATGATATGGTGATATGATCGACCAGATTATCCAGACCGGCTTTGTCATTCGGTTCGTACAGAAGTTTAGAGTTGAGGACTTTCTTGAAATTCTTCTCATACAGGTGCCACTTTGTCTTCCTTACATTTCTGTGGACGGCAGGTTTAGGCGCTTTTTCCGTGAGTTTGAACTCAATATAATGGTGATCTGAGAATGAGTGGTCGCCCAGTACATTCCACCCAATAATTTTGTCTGACAGCCGGTCAGTAGCAAACGTTTCGTCGAGTACTTCTTGTCTGTCTTTAATTGTAAAGGTCGGTTTATTACCTATGTTACAAATACTAAGGTTGGTAGTTAGAATAAAGTCAAGAAGCGAATCACCCCTATTGTTTATATCCGTACTACCCCAGATAGTATGATGAGCGTTCGTGTCTGCGCCAATAATCAGGTCGAGCTCGTCAGACGTTGCTTCTTCTACTACTCCCCTGAATAGAGCAGTCGGTACTACAGATTCATAAGGCAAGTAGCTGGAGACCACCCAATATATGGGATTACCGATCTCCAGGCTAGCAGCTGTTTGGTCTTTACCACATAAATTAGTCAGGAGAAAGATACTTAGATCTTTCCTGGCCAAAATGCAGGTTCTTGGAGTGCCTACACAGTTGGCCACAAGCAGTTTAAAGTTGGGTGTCCTAATACCGCACACCCTTCCTCCCACTACGTAGGGCTCCTGTATCAGGACGATGTCTACTGCGCCTGTGGACAGGCGCAGCAATAGAGCCGCTGAGGCTGCTTTAGCGTGATGGAGGTTAATCTGTAGAATTCTTACCATCATTGGTAATTGACAGATTAACATCCACCCCGACAAGGGTGTTATCGAACTCTTCGTCCGTATCGTCGAGAAGCATGTCCCCGCCAGATGCGTCAAAGAGTCCGTAGACTCCCCTCAGCCTCTCTGTGTCCGAAGTAGAGCTTTTGTCCTCAGAGAAGGACGTTACAGATCTTCTGTTAGAGTTGGAGTCACCAGAAATAATAGGCGTGGGTACCTCCGCACTTCCAGAAAGTGCCACGGTGGACGACTCACCTTCTGCAGTGGGAGCTATATCCTGCTTGTATATCTTCAAGACTATAGTCTCGAAGCCATATTGTAGGGTTGCACTCGCACTTTGTATATGGGAGGTGGATTCAGCGTTTAGGAAAAGATTGACCTGCCGCTTTTTACCATCCGCCTCACCCACCTTGCTGATTCTCCAATAATGGGCCGGCAGACCAGGATTGGAATCTTTTATTATTTCTAAGATGTCAGCCGGGTTGGAGGGCTCTTCTGTAACCCACGTGATGGCTCTAGGGTGACTAGGGATGTTGTTTTTTTCGACAACATCCAACTGGGCACCCGGCCACACCTCACCCACTCGACTCAGAGCAGCCTTATACAGGTCTACTGATCTGGCATCACCGAAATATAAGAGCTTTACTCTCTCCTGATGCCATCCTGCATCGTTGCAGATTGGTGGTTTGCCCTGCATTTCTCTACGGACATCGAGGTAAAGAGCCATAATGGCTGATTGTACATGACTCCATTTGTCCTTGAGGATGGATCCATCCTCACTACTTCTGTCTATAACAGCCATCACTAGACTCTCCTTCGCCACTTCATTGAAGGGCTTGGTGAGTGTCCTGTTGATCGTGACATTAGGGCCTCTTGCCTTTTTCGAAGGCAGGGGTTCGTCAGGTGATCTGATTCGTTTTACTTTATTAGCCGTTAACACAGCTGAATTTGTGGCTCTTTCAGCCGACTCATTGGCCTTAGAAGCATCTATGACGCCTTTAGCCCAGGTAAGTGACTCTTTTTGTTTTTCGGTAAGAGCCGAAACCTCAACAGCCTCCAACTTCGTCAAAACTCTGAGCGCTACACGATGCTCATTGTGCTTCCGTTTTGACGGTCGGACATGACGTTTTCCCCTCACCGCACCACCTGTTGTGAGTACTTGGGGGAGATTTTCACCATTTTTGGTGTGGTCGGCTTTGGCCAAGACCAACGGACGGACAGTCGGACGATTGGGGAACCGCGCTCCGTCGGAACACGAAGGCATCCCCGTCAAGAGAATTTATTTTTATTTTGTCTGTATTAGACCGTAATAGTTTGTACAGATTTTTGCTATTGCGTAATAGGTACTGGTAACTATCCGCTATGTGATAAAACACGTCCGTTCACTGCGAATGATCAGCAACGAAATCTGAGAAAGTGATTCTAAGTCGATCGTTATAGTAAACGATGGGTCCATCTTTTGGGTGTTACAAACAAATGCACAAAGTTATAATACCCTGTACAACTACACAGCTTTCGAATTTCTTTGAATTTTTCGGCAGATCGAGAAATCAATTATTTTATTGACGTAATTTCAATAATTTGGACCATTTATAAATTCCGTATTTGTGTGTAATAAATGGGATTCGAATGGATCACATACTGCCAACCATATTATTATGTTTTTCTTTTTATGACCGTAAGGTCACGATGTGAACGACAAAAAAAGCTCACAATAAGGAGCCCATCGGATGGACCTATGGCTCTTAGTCCTGATTTACACGAGACAATTTTTTCCAAGCAAGTGTCAAAGTTTGTAGGACGAAAACTCGGGCAAGATGATCAGAGCAGCCTGACTGTCAACATATGTTATACAGTCAGGCTGCTCTGAAGGCACTGAAGTCTACCACTATTAAGTCGAAGGTGGTTAACGAGTGCCGATTAGAACTACAGCAATTGGCAGGCAGCAATGGTTGTGTGCCGCACGTCCTTAAGCTAACCGAACAGCTAATAGTTGCTTTATGTTTTTGTTTGGTTTGCCATTTCATCATCCATAGACTTACACGAGAGCAACGTTTGCAAATTTTTAAAATTTCATGGATAATTGAAATTTCAAGAATAATAAAGTTAAAATCTTTCAAATATTTTCACGCAATGGCCACCAAGATCGTGCAATTTAGTAGGGTTAGTAATATCACTCACTCGTTCCAGTTTTCACAGCGCCTTGGCGGCCGCAAAACCCAAATAGTATTTAAACATTATTGACATAAAATTATCTACCTTTATTTCTTTGCTTTATTTTAATTTATTTTTAAGTTCTGTAACTCTAAAAAACACCCTTTAACTTGAATTTAATGGTGCTATTCTCGAATTCATTACAACAATCATTCATGTCACTGGTATTATAAAAACCTTTTCTGGAATTGGTGTGACATGATTAAAGTTTTTTTTATGAAATGAAAAACCTGAAAATCACACTTCTTCAATGTTATGTGGCAGGGCTACTTGTTTTTTTTTAGATTTGGCAACTAAAATTACAAAAATAAATTTAATGTACAAAATTAAAACAATCATTGTGATGACTAAAATATTGTAAACATCTCTTTCGCGTAAAACTCCTGTTAATGCATTTTATGATTGATTACACAGTGCGACAGTCCAAAAACCGCGATACTATTTTTCTTGTAGGTCTTGGCGAGTAGAACAACGTTTGTTCTACGAAATTTGCCGGACACCCCCAAAATCCGGATAAAAAACCGATTTTCTTGCCTTTTTTCACTTGAAAGCCTATAACTTTGTTAATTAACAACAAATTTTTAATCTCTAAAAGAATTTGAACGATATCTATTGTGTTTATTTAAAGCTGTGGGAATATAGGTTTTTTTGTCCTACAAACACATTTTTAAAATTTTTCCCGTCATGTTCTAGTTTAAGCACGGTACTATGTTCCGGTTTCACGCTGAAATCCCATACAAAAAACAAAGTTGTGAAAATATGAGTGAAATTTTTTCATTTGTGGTACTGTGTTTTTTCAACGTGAGAAATTGACATTTTGCGCCGCCACAAATTGAAGCCGCCAGCATTGTACTCCTATTTATTTATATTCATATATGTCCGCGAGAAATTCAACTGTTGTAAATATTAGCAATAAAATTTCCTAATAAAGAATACTAAATTAAATTATTCGTAATAAAGAAAATTAATGTAATGATTTGGAACGGAAAATAATTATGTATATGGAATAAACGAGAAGAACGACATTTTGATTAGATAGCAAAGCAAAATGTGGAATTTGTCTTGAAAATACTTTATGTACATTTACGTGTGTATGTAAGAACAATCGTGCCGAAAAGCCGTCCAGAAGCTAACGCTACCGAAGCTGTAGGACAATGGAATTGGGCAGTGCCTGTGATCTCGTTTTTAAATTGTTATAAAGAAAATAGTGAGTTCTTTCCAGCCATTGGAGTTGGAAGAAGAAATTCCGTTTATGGATGGAAGTATAATTTATATATGTCAACAAATGTAAATCCTTAAAAATAATAATAAAACATCTTTTTCGGTTCATCAAAACATCATTTTATTATTTATATTCGTACAACAATGGGAAATTATTTTGTTATTTGTAACATTGTATTACCCTGTCTTCTGATGCCTCACAAGTGTCAACACAAAATAAATAATTTATGTATAACATTAGCACAATGATCTTCAAAAATATTTCCTTTCTGCAACTTAAATTAATTTTTTCTAAGTCGGCATTATTCCATTTAATTGTTTATTGATTAGTATTTAAACTCGTGTTTGTTTTAAAGAAAAGGAAAAAGTGGACATGTTTATACACACACACATTCATATAAGACTGACATTTCGACACACACACTTCAAAAATGCAACGCAACTTTAGAAAAAAAAGCGTTCCATTTTTCAACTTGAAATAATATTTTGTGGAATTTTTTCAAGGTGAAAAAACATAGTACCCACCTTTAGGCAATGTTTTTACCAATTATTTTGTGAGATAACAGTACGATTAATTGATTTACATATATAGTATATTTTATAAGGAAAAAATGCAACCAGTCTCTTAAAAATCCGTTTGCAATTGACTGAGTTATTAAAGATTCATTAAAACTAAATGTGTACATAAATACTAGTTTTGACGATGATGACGGGTTAAAAATGAAACGCTCGAGCAGACATTATTGAGTTTAATGGCCAAAACGAGTGTTTATATGTATATCGATTTTGTTTTTATTAAACTTTAAGAACTCCGTCAATTGCAAACGGATTTTTAAGAGACTGGTTAAATTTTTTTCCTCATAAAATATACTATATATGTAAATCAATTAATCGTACTGTTATCTCACAAAATAATTGGTAAAAATATTGCCTAAAGGTGGGTACTATGTTTTTTCACCTTGAAAAAATTCCACAAAATATTATTTCAAGTTGAAAAATGGAACGCTTTTTTTCTAAAGTTGCGTTGCATTTTTGAAGTGTGTGTGTCGAAATGTCAGTGGCGCAAAAGTAACCTTTCGATGTTTTTTAGCTGTAATTTAAAAAAAAATGAAAAACTGAAAAAAAAAATGAAAAACGCGTTCTGGAGCAGTGTAGCGTAACATTGTTTATTAACGTGTATTTCGCATGTGTTTACTACACAAATGTCAAAACAGAACTGACATTAGGGGCCAAGAAAAATTTATAGCATTTTCTGATAGGAGGATTACTTTTGCGCCACCTGTTATATATGTAAATTAATTAATCGCATGGTTACGATATAATATAAAATAAACCTATTTTGCTACAGCTTCAAATAAACAAAATATACATCGTTCGAAAGATCTAATTCTCTTCTTTCAAAATTCTTTTAGAGATTGAAAATTTGTTGTTAATTAACAAAGTTATAGGCGTTTGTCATAATGTAAACATAGTATCATTGTATTTATTCGTCGATTATTCCTATTATATATTCGATATCGATTACATCCATATGGATTATTCATATTCATCACTAATAGGTGAATATCACCACTAACACTAAGAAATAAATTACTCTAATAATATTCTTCAACAAGAACGGTTTTTTAGTTACATCAATTTTGGCGACGAGGATTAAGAGACGAATCTCACGTTATTCATTTGGAGATATACATTTTTTACAGTACAAGTGTACGGAAAGTGAATAAAATGGCAGATTCTGGCGTAAATTTCTTTAACTTTGATGCTTTTGATCCACAAAAGATTTCTTGGTGTCGTTGGGTGAAACGATTTGAAACTGCTATGAAGATGTACGATTGTAAAGAGGACAAGAAACAGTCATTGTTGTTGCATTTTATCGGTACAGGCGCCTACAACGTCTTATACGACAAATTGACACCTAAACAACCAGAGGAAGAAACATTCGCGGAAATAATCAAGGTGTTGGAAGAACACTTTGAGCCGAGGCCCAGTGAGTTGGTGGAATGTTTTCGGTTCAACATGCCCAGGCAACAAGAGTCTGAGTCAGCAGGTGACTTTGTGGTGTCATTCAAAAAGTTGGCGGTTGGTTGCGAGTTTGGTGATTATTTGGGTAAGGCTCTCAGAAATCAATTTGTATTTGGTCTATGTGATAGTAAATTGCAAAGTCGGTTGTTGGAAAAGAAAGATCTGACTTTGGAGGATGCGTTAAGTGTGGTAACAGCGAGTGAATTGGCAGAAAAAGGCGGCATGAAGCTACAAAATGGCGGTGAGAAATTGAATGTGAATAAAATAAAGAAGAAGAACGATCTCAAAAGGAATGCAAAAAAGACTGATGCAAACATAACCCATGAAAACAAAAAGTGTTTTGGATGTGGTAATACCTCGGATATGGCAAACCAATGCAAATACAAAAATATGTCATTTTTGTAACCAAAAGGGGCATTTGAGAAAAGTGTGTTTTAAAGAGAAAAAACAAATACAACAAGTTCATGAAAAAGAAACGACAGTTGAAGAATTGTTGTTGGTGAAAACTAAAGGCGAAGTAAATAAGCTAAGCAACAAAATCATGCACAGTCTGCGGGTAAATGAAGAAATGATAACTTTCGAAATAGACACGGGATCACCGGTATCAATTATTAATTTGTCAGATGCCAAACGTTATTTCCCGACATTGAAAGTGTGTAATCCCGATGTGGACCTTGTGAGTTATTGCGGTACAACTTTGCAATGTGTTGGATACATATGTGTCGCAGTGACAGGTAGCGATGAGGATAACAAATTAAAATTGTATATTGTGCGATCGAACCAAAAACCAATTCTAGGAAGAGAATGGTTACAGAAAATTAAATTAAATTGGCAAAATATTTTTGGAGCAGAGGGCTACGGTTCAGTAAACGAAATTTGCTCAAGGAAGGCTATATTTAGTACAGAGTGCCTAATAAGGAAATACCCAAAAATATTTTCCAAGTCAATGGGTAAGATTGACAAATTACAAGTGCGGTTGGATTTGAAACCCGAAGCTACACCTAAGTTCGTAAAAGCGAGACGTGTGCCGTTTTCGATGATGGATGCTGTAGAGAAACAACTCAAAGAACATGTTGATCAGGGGCTGTTCGAAAAGGTTGACAAGAGCGAATGGGCGACACCTATAGTGGTGGTGCCGAAAAGGGATGGAGTCGTAAGATTGTGCGGTGATTACAAAGTCACTTTAAACACGGTTTTGGTGGTCGATGAACATCCTCTGCCGACCATTGAGGAATTATTCAGCAAGATGGCTGGTGGGGAGAAGTTTTCCAAGATCGATTTGACCAAGGCTTACTTATTGGGTCGTCTTGAAAAATACAATATGAGGGTGAACATCGAAAAATCTGAATTTATGAATCTGAATGACTGCGGGTACGTTATAAGTAAAAAGGGCATACAGCGGATGCAAAGTAAGGTGGATGCAATAAGAAACATGAAGCGACCTAGTAATGTAGACGATGTACGTGTGTTCTTGGGCCTGATAAATTACTACGGAAGATTCATTCGGAATTTGAGCGATATCGTCTACCCTCTCAATAAACTTCTTTGTAAAGATGCTACATTTGTTTTCGATGAACGGTGTGAAAGGGCTTTTCAGGAAGTCAAACGGCAGATGCAGTCAGACACTGTTTTGTCGCACTATGACCCAAAATTGAAATTGGTCTTAGCGGTGGATCCCAGTCCGACGGGTGTTGGAGCTGTATTAAGTCAAATTGACAAGAATGGTGTGGAAAGACCCATTCATTTCGCTTCACAAACATTAACTGATACTCAGCAGAAATATTCGCAAGTGGACAAGGAGGCTTATGCAATAATCTATGGTGTACGTAAATTTTATAATTATTTATATGGAAATAGATTTTGTTTAATTACAGACAATTGTGCCGTGTAACAAATGTTTTCACCACAAAAATGTTTACCCATATACTCTGCTACAAGGATGCAGCACTACGCTATTTTTCTCCAGCAATTTAATTACGAAATAAAATGCAGAAGATCTAAAGAGAATGCGAACGCTGATACATTGTCGCGATTACCAGACCGAGAAAAATATTCACATGTGGAGGAAGTTTTTGTTATTCAGCAACAAATGATTGAAAATCTACCGGTAACTGCAGAGGAACTTAAAAAGGAAACTGAGGCTGACAAAGAAGTTACGAAATTGTTGAAATGTTTGCAGTACGGATGTAAGT
The DNA here is from genome assembly GCA_963930755.1 of Eudasyphora cyanicolor. Taxonomy (NCBI): domain Eukaryota; kingdom Metazoa; phylum Arthropoda; class Insecta; order Diptera; family Muscidae; genus Eudasyphora; species Eudasyphora cyanicolor. The sequence goes on along the minus strand of OZ005735.1, from coordinate 113,895,300 downwards.
GTGACTCGAAAGATAGTTTTGGTGTGGAACAAACAGAATTTAGTCTTCAGGACGGTTGTATTTTTCGTGGTATACGAGTATACATCCCACAAAATCTTCGTGAAAGGATTCTGAATGAATTGCACACTGCACATTTCGGTATTTCAAAAATGAAAAATTTTGCAAGAGGTTATGTCTGGTGGAAGACCTTGGACAAGGAAATTGAAAGTGTAGTAGGAAAATGTGTAGAATGCCAAAATACGCGCCCAGATTGTGACGACAGCAATAGTGAGGGATCAATGCTATGGAAACAATCGTATAGACAACCCAAGACCGTAACCAAATGCACAGACAATTCATGTCCATACCCCACACAAAATGTAATGGCTCATATTGTTAATATACTAGTGTACATAAGCACTTATAATTCGGTATGGCCCAGTTTTTTTGGAGTATATATTGTTAAGCGCTCATACACAATTGGACAGATCAATTCGTGTAATAATCCATATTACATTACTCACAATGTGAGGGTATAACTTAGTCGGTTTATCCGAGTGAAACGTTCTTGTTTCTATAAAATTCAGCATATCAGATCTTATTTTAAATCATTGCCACTGACATCAGTGGGTAGTATAGCTACTTTACTGTAGTTTCTTTGTAGTCACCACCAGATTAAAGGATTGGAACAGACTCAAGAGGCAGTGGCTACATCTGTCTAAAACAACCACGCTAGTCAAAAGCCAAACATTTTTTCTTGGATTTTAATAAGACCTCAATTTGTCTCGATGTTGTTTCTGCCACCACGGCTGGTGAAAGAAGCCTGTTGTCTGCTGTCACAAATTGGCCAATGTTGCAATATAGTTTTTCCCAATTAATCGGCCTGTGCAAAATTAGGAAATTAATGTTCCTTTTTTTTGGATGCCGGTGTGGGTTGGTCAATTGTGACTTATTTATTGTTTTCAATTTTTCCTGTATAAATGTTTTTTTTCTGATTTTGTTTCTTCAGAGAAATGTATTTGTTGATTCTGGCGTGCCAAGGCCAGAATGAAATCTTGTCGCCTTCATGTTTGTGATGTCGGTTTCACAACTACCGAATACCAGAAATCGGTATTTAATACTTACTGAACATGGCTTGAACGATACGTCGTGGCACAACGTACGACGTGGTGATAGTAAGCGTTGAGAAAAACTCAAAAAAAAAAAATAAATGAATAAAAAAGGAGAGATAATTAAAAACAGATTAATTTTTGGTTAGTTTAATTAGAGTACTTTATTTATTTGATGATAATAAACACATAATTCAAAATCACCATTAATAAAACATCATCCAAATGATACTCTTATGTCGACACACCCTGTGGATGTAAGTAGGACTTTTAAACATAGCTTGTCAAGCACAGAAAAATACCGGGATATTTGCTGTTGCCCTTGAGGTAGGACTTGAAAGACAACTGAACATTGAACTAGTGGGTGGAGTTAAAGGTGACAACTGGCTCTCGGGTCTTAAAAAGGTGATTATACATAATCTACACGTGTGTGTTACAACATCGTTACTTCTTCAATTTTGTTAATACCAAAGGTGACATTGTTAAAATTTTGAGTGTAATTATTTTTTATTTAATGATTGTTTTTTTTTAGAAATGCAATCAAGTTAATTGTATTTTAATGATTAGGAAATAAATAGTGCACAAAATACGTACAAAATGGGTAAGAAGTGAACTTTAAAGAAGAAAGATTTATTTTTTTGAAATCATGAATGAAAAGTGCAGAAAACTAAGATTTTACTTATTGGAAATTAAAAAGAAACATTCCCTCTATGTTCTAATACCAGTTCCAATGTACTTTTTATTCAGAAAAACTGATTATATCGGAATTTAAAATATACCTGTGACTTGAATATATACGATGTATCGTACAACTTCAAAAATAGTATATTTTTTCTTTCCGCCCAAAAAGAGAAAAACACAGGAAATCTCAGTGTAAGTAAAAAAAAAAAAATTAAGAATTATTAGTTATTCAGACATACTGTGTAATGGGCCTGTAAAATTTCCACCAAATATGTAAAATAATGAATTTTTGAAGGTACGATAGATCGTCGATATTTCATGTCACATGGTGTATTATGTAACTAGAAGACGTCAGAAATTAATATTTTTCTTCTGGGAAGTGTCAATTAAAACTAATAGAATCCAATTATAGCCAATTTATCTAAAACAATTTACGTTTTCTTAGCTGGACTAAATTTGCTAGGTTGCACGAACGAAGACAGGAATTACAATTAGAGACATCTGCTGTATCACACAGAACTGAGGTTAAGTACAGCAGCTAAGACAACACCCGTTACCAATCAGTGGTTGTGAACGAAATAGTGGAGAATTCAATTCAACAGCGAAGGCTATAATAATAGACCCACTACTTTATATGGGTTATGTTGTATGTGAGTAAAATATAAAGAAAAAATTAAATTACCCGAAGTTTGGTATTGACCTTGTATGTCCTTGTATGTCCTTGTACGTCATTTATGTAGTTGTGAAAGTCACGAAACCACATGGTACCTTCGAACATAAATCATTTATGTTTCGAAGGTACACCGAAAAAAGTAGTATTACGCCAAGAAAATATTTAAAATGAACCTTTACTAAAACTATTTAATAAAATATATGAAATCAATAAAATTCATAGCTAAATCACATTTACCGAAAATAACCCCTAAAACAAATTTTTGGAAATTTAAAATTTACTAAAAGCCAATAAAAAAAGGAAACAAATTATTGCTAAGTTTGAACATCATTGTTTTTAAACTTAAATAATTTTTAAAGGATTAGTTTAAAAAAAAAAAAAGTTGTATAAAAAATTGGTTGATAATTAACTTTGATATAATATTAAACAAAATAGTAATAGCCGTTGAAATATGTTAAAATTTGATCATTTAAAAAGTTATTAAGTTAAGTTTTTTTATTAAAAATAATAAAAAAAGGATTAAAATTACTGCCAATATTTGTTAAATCTAAAAAGACATGTTAAAAATATTTATAAATAAATAGTGGTTAAAATTGATTATTAAAAATATACATTGCATAAAAAAGTTAATTTCGTTTGTGTAATAAAATTAAATACACATATATATATATATATATTCTAATTAAAAAATATAAGAATTAGTAAAAATAAAAAAATTAAAAAAAGTATATCAATTCGTAAAAAAAAAAAAACAATAATTAAAATATAACAGAAACCAAAAATTCAAATAATTCCATCAGGGAAAACTACACTAAATTATCACAAAATATCTAAAAGTTTTGAAGAATTAATATATCAATATAATATTCATATATATATATATATGAGAAAAGGCCTTATCTTTATATATATAATATCATATTCTTACATAAGAAATTTAAAATATAGTTATCATTATAATTAATTATATAAGGAAATAGATTTCTAAAATTAATAAAATTCATTAATTATAAATTATTATAAATAAAAATATTATAATGTGAAATATTTATAACGAAATTTAAAATGTGGTAAACTAATTTAAATTTGGCAGAAATGTAACGGTCACCGTTGAAAGGTAAATTAATTTTGGGGCATTTCCAAAAATAAATATAAATTACTAGGCAAGGAAAATGCCACGGATGACACTATAGTCATATGGGGTGGGCAGCCTATGCCTCATTGGTCTCGAAATCTGGCCAATTTGAATTTGAATTAAGCCCTAATAACACCGCAACGAAAACAATACTTGAAGCTCATACGTTTCCTTTTTTTTTTGTTTTATTTCCTGTCCTCTTTTAATATATTTAAATCACGCAGTTTCTGGTACGAACAATAAATTAAAATGTAACGAACCAGAGGAAAAGAACCTCCCCATCCGGCGAGCTAAGCCGCAGCCAACACCCGCGTACCAATTCCTCATTTGTTAAGGTTTGTCACATTTTTGGCGCCCAACTTTCAAGCTTTCAAAAAAATTTTTCTTAAATTCCATAACCCAAACTCTTTAAGAGAATCGTTTCTCTATACCGGTGTCCCAGAAGGTACCCTAATATCATGCTGAGTAGCAACGATATTCAGATCCGTTCAAATTTAGAGTATCCAACCAAAATAGTCCGAGTTGCGATCGAAAAGAAATCATAAATTAGAAGGTTGATAACTAAATGTTTATTTGTTTCTATTTCGAAAGCAACAAAGACGATTTTGGAAGGTTATCTACATCTTAAGTTACTTTTTGTGTAAATTGAGCCTTTCAGTATTGTTCCTCTGTAGCATATTTCTCGATACCTTTAAAAAAAAAAAGAATGAACATATTTTTTCAAATTCACACGAATTTTCTTCTTCTTTATTATACATAACGAAAAAAAGAATATTAAAATCATATTATTTCAAAATTATTAATTTTCTAAAAAAAAAAAATTAGAAAAATTTAATATAAAAGAAATTAACATAAAAAAATGATTATTTAAGATTTCAGAGACCTCCAACGATGACCAAGTTACCAAATTTCAGCCAAATATCTGTATATCTGAAAGTAAAATAAAAAAACATATATTGTTACATAGGTAAATTAGTAAAATATTAATATTTCTTATAGACTAACAACTATAGTATGTGTTCTATGTTAATACTTAATTTTAGTATTATTTTTGTTGTTGTTTCAAATTTAACCGAAAACTCTTCAACAAGTTCCGAAATTCGCCGTAAATTACGAAACCACAAAGAAAACTTATTACGACTTATCCGAGTTAATTCTACAAAATTTTTTTCAATATATATAATTTTTTCGACATAAACCAAAATTATACAAGGAATTTTTAGAATTTATTTTTTTCAATTTCTGTTATTCCTGACAAATACAATGCCCTCCACAAGGTCATCTACAAGAAATGCAACTCGAGATAATCAGAGTACAAATGCATTCAATAACCAAATTTGGCCTTCTACAACTCAGAATAACCGCAACAACTTACCTGTGAGTCAAAACAACACCCTAAATTCAAATTCTCCTGCATCAAGTGTAAATAGAACGGTGGTCGAACCAACAACTGTCACACCTCTGATGTCTCTTAGTTTTCCAAACCTTGGACCACGTACCACTTCATCACCTGAGTCCATTGGTTCAATTCCTACTCCTAACTATAGCAGCCTTACTGCACAGGAGATCAGGAGAGAATTTACGAGAATGTCCAGACCACAACCTAGTTTGCCAACCCTACATGAAGACGTAAATCCTGATATGCCAATAAATTCTGATGGGTTAAGCCTCAGAGACTATGTTAGCGCATCAGTAGGCGCAGCCCAGGCTAACATAATGAGGACAATCGAGCAAAACCTGGCGGTAATGATTCCACAGGCAATCAAAAATTCCTTGGAATCACTGAGGAGTGCTCCTCAGAATACAGTCCATAATAACAATAGACCTGATAATAACCAGACACGACCCTTCCAACAACAACATACACAAACACCCCCTCAACAACACCATACACAAACACAGTTCCAACAAAATTTTCAGCAGCAACAGCGTGACCCTTATTACAACACATATCCTGAAAGTCATAATATCAACCCCCAACCATCACAAATCACAAATCCAAACAATTCTATGGGTTATAAACCTATGACCCCTTTGCAGCTGCAAAAATGGGGCTTAAAATTTGATGGATCTTCTAAATCAATCAGTATAGAAGAATTCTTATTTAGGGCGGAAGCCTTAAGGATGGATTATGACTGTCCTTGGGATATTTTTGTCAAAGGTTTCCACCACCTCTTATCTGGTCGTGCTTACGATTGGATATGGAGCTTTAGGCAACAAAATCCGACTTGTCAATGGGACCATCTGAAATACCATTTGATGAAAAAGTTTAGAAATTTCGAAAGTGACTTCGAGATACAGCGTCGCATCATGGAAAGGCGTCAATTGCCCTCCGAAACTGCTGACCAGTTCATTTCCGAAATACTTAAACTTAAGAATCAGATGAGAATCCAGATTCCCGAATATGAGATTGTTAGGGTCTTAAAAGACAATTTAAAGGAAGGTCTAGTCCAACTCGTTTTTCCAAAGGACATTGAGACTATCGAGGAACTCTTAGAAGAGTGCAAACGAGCAGAAAATAATATTGCAAAACGATTGTCTCAACGATATCAACCAAATGTCCGGAGGATAAATGAGTTGGGGTTTGACGAAACCATGCCCTCACAGTACAATGAAATCGAGGCATTGCACCATAATACAGCTCCAGCTAGACAGCTTGTCTGCTGGAACTGCAAAAAAGCTGGTCACTCCTTCATTGACTGCGCAGATGAGCAAAGGAATATATTTTGCTACAAATGTGGGTTCGATGGGGTTACATCACCTAAATGCCCTAGATGTTCGGGAAACCCCAACCGGAACATTGTGAGAACTGGACCCACATGTTCGCCACAGGACCAGGTCCAGTAATCTATAACCCACAAAGCAAAGACCACCAATCTGATGTAGAAATACAGAGGGGAGAAATGAATAACACCAATGATGACCTGGGAGACAAAACACCCAAAATTTTGACCGATAATTTAAAGGAACAGAAGACATATAGAAAGCTTAGAACTATAATACCTTACCAAGAAAGGCTAGATAATTATAACCGAATTAGAGCAGACATTTTTAAAGATTATGAGCCCATAGTTAGCAAAAGGGTAAAAAAAGCTAGGGAAGGTTATACCAGAAGGAAGAATGAGAGAAAAGAGATAGCCTCTGCCTGCTTGAGCACGGAAAATTACGCCAGACCTTACATGAACTTGAGACTAAACGGATTTGAATTTACAGGATTGATGGATAGTGGCGCTTCCATCAGCTGCCTTGGCAAAGACTGTTTGGAAAACATTGAGAAAATGAACACTCCAATCCTAAATTTTAAATCTAATATAAAAACTGCTGATGGGAATCAACAGCAGATCATTGGCAAGGTCAAGTTATCCGTTAAATGTGGTGAAAAGGAGCAGATGGTGATCTTCTATCTGGTACCCAGCTTAAAACAACCTCTAATTTTGGGCTACGATTTTTGGAAACAGTTCGGAATTAGGATTTGTATTGACAGTGCTTCAATCAATGAAATAGAAATACAGGCAGTAGACACTAAGGTACATGAACTCTCCAATGAACAAAACATTATTTTAGAGAACACAAAGTTATCATTCCGTTGTTTCTCAAAGTACGGTCTCGGTAAGACCCATATAGAAAAGCATTCTATCGATATAGGCAATTCTCCTCCCAAGAAAATGAGATATTTTCCCGTCAGCCCCGCCGTACAAAAGCTGATGTACGATGAACTCGATAGAATGCTTGATCTAGATGTTATCGAGCCTGCTGAGAACGCGGAATGGAATAACAGAGTAACTCTCGTAATAAAACCTAACAAAAATAGACTATGTTTGGATGCAAGAGAGTTAAACAAGGTAACACGAAAAGATGCTTACCCCTTGCCCAACATAGATGGTCTTCTAGCCAGGCTGGGAGAAACCTACTACATCTCAGCAATAGATCTCAAGGACGCATTTTGGCAGATTCCTTTGGAGGAATCAAGTCGACCATTGACAGCGTTCACAGTCCAAGGTAGGCCACATTACCAATTTAAGGTAATGCCCTTTGGACTGTGTAATGCTGCTCAACGAATGTGTCGACTCATGGACAAGGTGATTCCTTCAGAGTTGAAGGACCGGGTGTTTGTGTATCTTGACGATCTATTGGTTGTGTCATCAGGCTTTGATGTACACATGGAGATGCTGAAAGTAGTAGGCGACAAGCTAAGCGCGGCTGGACTTACTGTCAACATGACCAAATCTAAGTTTTGTTATAAGGAACTTAAATACCTTGGCTACATTGTGGGTGCCGGGAAATTAAAGCCTGACCCAGCTAAAATCGAGGCTATAACAAATATAAATCCTCCAAAGAACCCCAAAGATGTTAGGAGATTTCTAGGTACTGTAGGGTGGTACCGTAGATTTATCCACGATTTTTCAACATTAACTGCCCCCATTACTGACACCCTAAAGAAATCTACTAAATTTAAAATGACTCCTGAAGCTATACAGGCTTTTGAGAAACTTAAGATGTGTCTTGTCTCGAGTCCAGTTCTATCTAGTCCTGATTTCGAACGACCCTTTTTTATACAGTGTGACGCATCGAACGTAGGAGTAGGCGCAGTACTTTTTCAGAAGGACGATGATGACGAAGAACATCCCATCGAATACTTCTCGAAAAAGCTGAACTCTGCCCAGAAGAATTACTCCACCACTGAAAAGGAGTGCTTGGCGGTAATATTAGCAATCGAACGTTTCAGGCAATATATAGAACTGCTCGATTTCACCGTCATAACAGACCACTCTAGCCTGCAATGGTTAATGAGGCAGAAAGACCTCAATGGACGGCTAGCTAGATGGAGCCTGAAACTCCAAGGATACAAGTTCTCAATAGAGCACAGGAAAGGGAGTACAAATGTCGTACCGGACATGCTGTCTAGGATGGACATGGAAGAAATAGATATTGCTTATCCACCGCTTATTGATTTCGATTCCTATAAGTTCCAGAACCCAAATTATTTAACTCTAATAGACACCATAGAACAGAACAAAGAACGATTGCCTGACTTGAGAGTTGAAGAAGGGATCGTGTACAAAAGGATTCATTTCAATCAGGGGGACGTTGAGAACGAAGACGATTGTTGGAAGATATGGCTCCCAGATGAACTGACCGAGGAAGTAATTCGTAAATCACATGAGATGAATACATCTCATGGTGGAATAGCCAAGACTATTTACGACATACGGCAGTTTTTCTATTGGCCCTCAATGACGCTCCATGTTAGAGATTTTGTAAAGAAATGTGATACTTGTAAGGAAGTAAAACACCCGAAGGAGACTTTAAGATCACCTATGGGTAATGAGGTTATCACTCAAAGGCCATTCCAGAAAATTTATGTCGATTTTCTAGGGCCATACCCAAGGTCGAAATCGGGAAAGGCATTTATTTTTATAGTGTTAGACCACAAGACCAAGTTTGTGATTCTTAAGGCAATGGCAAGGGCCACCACCAAACTTGTGAATAAATTCCTCATTGAAGAAATTTTTCATAAGTTTGGTGTGCCTGAGTTTATCCATTCTGATAACGGAAGACAGTTTGTCGCTGAATCCTTTCAGGACCTTTTAAAAGCGTTTGGCGTACGACATATTCGCACAGCTATCCACTCACCACAGGCGAATGCTAGCGAGCGAGTAAACCAGACTATACTCAGTGGTATAAGAAGTTATTTACAGACAGATCAGGCAAGATGGGATGAAAACCTGTCGAAGATTGAATGTTCATTACGATCGACAATACATTCATCGATAGGTACATCACCATACTTTGCCTTGACCGGATACCAGATGATTACCCACGCTGACGCATATAAGATCTTAAGAAAATTAAATGCCTTGGAAGGTGGCGAAATTCTAATTCTGCCTGCATCAGATAAGATGCAAATAATTCACAGGAAGATAAGTGAGAAGATGCATGAAGCATACGAAAGGAACACTAGGTCTTATAATAAAAGAAGTCGTCTGACTACATTCAAACCAGGACAAGAAGTCTTTAGGAAGAACTTTATACAAAGTAACTTCTCTAAAGGCATAAACTCAAAACTTTGCAGACCTTGGTTAAAGTGTAGAATTAGAAAAGTCATTGGAAATAGTCAATACGAAATTGAAAATCTGAAAGGAGGCCTAGTTGGAATTTTTCATGCACAACATTTGAGGCAATAGTCAAACGACAGTTAAGATAATTATGGATACTCTCCTTAATACCCTACCGGTGTGTTTGAGGCAAACAAGAGACAAATTGGTGTATGGACTAAATAATATCACATAAAAACAACATATGTATTCAGAGAACAGTAATTGCCAGTACAAACTATATATTGAAATCAAAAAAAATCCAGATCTCACCTAATATGTTCTTATTCTGATGATTATTGGCCATGCTAGCTTCTCTGATGTATCCATCGAACTTGTTATCTAAGTCCTAGAACAATTAAACAAAAGACTTAAGAAACGAAAGTGAGAGGAAAATAAGGGTTGAATAATACAAAATGAATTAGTGATAGTGTACGAACAGAAATGTGTATTAGTACTTAACTTGCATAATCCTTCCCTATGCTCTGACCGTATCTACATTCCTCATCGTTTATGATATCGCCGACATATAGTAGACCAGAAGTACATTCAACTAGAAACACTGCCAGGTATACACCCTCAAATGAAGGATGAAAGACCGATACTACTTCATTTTTCTATAAAACCTTAAGAAAAAAACGGAGAAAAGAAAAACGATACATTTTTGCTAAAAAAAGAAAAAAAATAAGACTACGGATGCTAACTATATTTTTCTATTAGAACATTACATTGAGGCAACATCAGGTAGAAGGGTTCTCCCAACTCTTTTGCGCTCCACAGGCTGCGCGAAAAGAGCTGGCTTTGTGACGACAGCAATAGTGAGGGATCAATGCTATGGAAACAATCGTATAGACAACCCAAGACCGTAACCAAATGCACAGACAATTCATGTCCATACCCCACACAAAATGTAATGGCTCATATTGTTAATATACTAGTGTACATAAGCACTTATAATTCGGTATGGCCCAGTTTTTTTGGAGTATATATTGTTAAGCGCTCATACACAATTGGACAGATCAATTCGTGTAATAATCCATATTACATTACTCACAATGTGAGGGTATAACTTAGTCGGTTTATCCGAGTGAAACGTTCTTGTTTCTATAAAATTCAGCATATCAGATCTTATTTTAAATCATTGCCACTGACATCAGTGGGTAGTATAGCTACTTTACTGTAGTTTCTTTGTAGTCACCACCAGATTAAAGGATTGGAACAGACTCAAGAGGCAGTGGCTACATCTGTCTAAAACAACCACGCTAGTCAAAAGCCAAACATTTTTTCTTGGATTTTAATAAGACCTCAATTTGTCTCGATGTTGTTTCTGCCACCACGGCTTGTGAAAGAAGCCTGTTGTCTGCTGTCACAAATTGGCCAATGTTGCAATATAGTTTTTCCCAATTAATCGGCCTGTGCAAAATTAGGAAATTAATGTTCCTTTTTTTTTGATGCCGGTGTGGGTTGGTCAATTGTGACTTATTTATTGTTTTCAATTTTTCCTGTATAAATGTTTTTTTTTCTGATTTTGTTTCTTCAGAGAAATGTATTTGTTGATTCTGGCGTGCCAAGGCCAGAATGAAATCTTGTCGCCTTCATGTTTGTGATGTCGGTTTCACAACTACCGAATACCAGAAATCGGTATTTAATACTTACTGAACATGGCTTGAACGATACGTCGTGGCACAACGTACGACGTGGTGATAGTAAGCGTTGAGAAAAACTCAAAAAAAAAAAATAAATGAATAAAAAAGGAGAGATAATTAAAAACAGATTAATTTTTGGTTAGTTTAATTAGAGTACTTTATTTATTTGATGATAATAAACACATAATTCAAAATCACCATTAATAAAACATCATCCAAATGATACTCTTATGTCGACACACCCTGTGGATGTAAGTAGGACTTTTAAACATAGCTTGTCAAGCACAGAAAAATACCGGGATATTTGCTGTTGCCCTTGAGGTAGGACTTGAAAGACAACTGAACATTGAACTAGTGGGTGGAGTTAAAGGTGACAACTGGCTCTCGGGTCTTAAAAAGGTGATTATACATAATCTACACGTGTGTGTTACAACATCGTTACTTCTTCAATTTTGTTAATACCAAAGGTGACATTGTTAAAATTTTGAGTGTAATTATTTTTTATTTAATGATTGTTTTTTTTTTAGAAATGCAATCAAGTTAATTGTATTTTAATGATTAGGAAATAAATAGTGCACAAAATACGTACAAAATGGGTAAGAAGTGAACTTTAAAGAAGAAAGATTTATTTTTTTGAAATCATGAATGAAAAGTGCAGAAAACTAAGATTTTACTTATTGGAAATTAAAAAGAAACATTCCCTCTATGTTCTAATACCAGTTCCAATGTACTTTTTATTCAGAAAAACTGATTATATCGGAATTTAAAATATACCTGTGACTTGGTTATAAACGATGTATCGTACAACTTCAAAAATAGTATATTTTTTCTTTCCGCCCAAAAAGAGAAAAACACAGGAAATCTCAGTGTAAGTAAAAAAAAAAAAATTAAGAATTATTAGTTATTCAGACATACTGTGTAATGGGCCTGTAAAATTTCCACCAAATATGTAAAATAATGAATTTTTGAAGGTACGATAGATCGTCGATATTTCATGTCACATGGTGTATTATGTAACTAGAAGACGTCAGAAATTAATATTTTTCTTCTGGGAAGTGTCAATTAAAACTAATAGAATCCAATTATAGCCAATTTATCTAAAACAATTTACGTTTTCTTAGCTGGACTAAATTTGCTAGGTTGCACGAACGAAGACAGGAATTACAATTAGAGACATCTGCTGTATCACACAGAACTGAGGTTAAGTACAGCAGCTAAGACAACACCCATTACCAATCAGTGGTTGTGAACGAAATAGTGGAGAATTCAATTCAACAGCGAAGGCTATAATAATAGACCCACTACTTTATATGGGTTATGTTGTATGTGAGTAAAATATAAAGAAAAAATTAAATTACCCGAAGTTTGGTATTGACCTTGTATGTCCTTGTATGTCCTTGTACGTCATTTATGTAGTTGTGAAAGTCACGAAACCACATGGTACCTTCGAACATAAATCATTTATGTTTCGAAGGTACACCGAAAAAAGTAGTATTACGCCAAGAAAATATTTAAAATGAACCTTTACTAAAACTATTTAATAAAATATATGAAATCAATAAAATTCATAGCTAAATCACATTTACCGAAAATAACCCCTAAAACAAATTTTTGGAAATTTAAAATTTACTAAAAGCCAATAAAAAAAGGAAACAAATTATTGCTAAGTTTGAACATCATTGTTTTTAAACTTAAATAATTTTTAAAGGATTAGTTTAAAAAAAAAAAAAGTTGTATAAAAAATTGGTTGATAATTAACTTTGATATAATATTAAACAAAATAGTAATAGCCGTTGAAATATGTTAAAATTTGATCATTTAAAAAGTTATTAAGTTAAGTTTTTTTATTAAAAATAATAAAAAAAGGATTAAAATTACTGCCAATATTTGTTAAATCTAAAAAGACATGTTAAAAATATTTATAAATAAATAGTGGTTAAAATTGATTATTAAAAAAAATGATTATTAAAAATATACATTGCATAAAAAAGTTAATTTCGTTTGTGTAATAAAATTAAATACACATATATATATATATATATTCTAATTAAAAAAATATAAGAATTAGTAAAAATAAAAAAATTATTTATGTATATCAATTCGTAAAAAAAAAAAAAACAATAATTAAAATATAACAGAAACCAAAAATTCAAATAATTCCATCAGGGAAAACTACACTAAATTATCACAAAATATCTAAAAGTTTTGAAGAATTAATATATCAATATAATATTCATATATATATATATATGAGAAAAGGCCTTATCTTTATATATATAATATCATATTCTTACATAAGAAATTTAAAATATAGTTATCATTATAATTAATTATATAAGGAAATAGATTTCTAAAATTAATAAAATTCATTAATTATAAATTATTATAAATAAAAATATTATAATGTGAAATATTTATAACGAAATTTAAAATGTGGTAAACTAATTTAAATTTGGCAGAAATGTAACGGTCACCGTTGAAAGGTAAATTAATTTTGGGGCATTTCCAAAAATAAATATAAATTACTAGGCAAGGAAAATGCCACGGATGACACTATAGTCATATGGGGTGGGCAGCCTATCGAGGCAAAAACAGCTATGCCTCATTGGTCTCGAAATCTGGCCAATTTGAATTTGAATTAAGCCCTAATAACACCGCAACGAAAACAATACTTGAAGCTCATCCGTTTCCTTTTTTTTTTGTTTTATTTCCTGTCCTCTTTTAATATATTTAAATCACGCAGTTTCTGGTACGAACAATAAATTAAAATGTAACGAACCAGAGGAAAAGAACCTCCCCATCCGGCGAGCTAAGCCGCAGCCAACACCCGCGTACCAATTCCTCATTTGTTAAGGTTTGTCACAAGATCTTAAGAAGATTACTACTACACACACGTGGATGCGCCCTAAAAAGCCATTTGAGAGAGTTCATGCTGATTATGCTGGACCAATATTTGGTAAATATCTCTTTGTTTTGGTAGATGCGTACACAAAATGACCTGAGGTTCATATCTGCTCGAATATGAATACTGATACTACTATCCAGAAGTGTTGCGAAATTTTTTCCCGATTTGGGATTCCAAATATATTTGTGATTCCAAATATATTTGTTAGCGACCATGGGAGGCAATTTGACTCGAATGAGTTTCAAAATTTTTTAAAACTGAATGGAATTGTTCACAAACAAGGTGCACCATACCATCCTGCAACAAACGGGCAAGCGGAACGTTATGTTCAAACAATCAAATCAAAGTTGATGGCATCCAAATGTACACCCGATACGATACATGCGGAATTGTCAAAGATACTGATGGCATACAGACGGGCTATACACTCAACAACAGGGAAATCACCAGCAATTTTAATGTTTGGCATACAAATTCAGTCGCGTTTAGATTTGTTGATTCCTAACGATGTGAATCAGGAGGCAGACGATCAATTACGCGCTGTCCCATCAAAGAAATTTTTTGAAGGAGAGAGAGTTGCAGTGCGAGACTACTTATCAAAGGTGAAGTGGCGATATGGAAATGTAGAGAAACAAGTAAGAAAATTTCAGTCGGGTAAACCGACTAAGGTATTCCCTCACGTTGTGAGTAATGTTATATGGAATATTAAACGAATTATTCTGTCTATTTGTGTGGGAGGTACCAGAAGGTTTTTAACAAGTACACCTATTTTTCGCTGAATAGTAGATACTTTAAATACATTGCACTGCACCGCATTATAAGCGTTTATTTGCACTGGTATATTAACGTTATGAGATATTAAATTTTGGTATGATTTGGCCATTTTGTGTGGGAGGTACAAAAAGGGGCGTGCATTGGTACTCATGCTGTGAGCTCTTAACTTTTTGTGCAAAATAGTACCTTTGTGTGGGAGGTACAAAAAGGGGCGTGGCAATAGCGTCCATTTTACACAGGGCTATAGACACTATAAAAGCTTTACACTGTACAAAATTTCAAGTATTTTTATACACTGGTATCAATGTTATAAGCTGTCAACTTTTGGTGCAAAATGGTACCTTTGTGTGGGAGGTACCAAAAGGGGCGTGAATATAACACCCATTTTTCACTGGACTGTAGGCACTATAAAAGCATTACACTGTACAAAATTTCAGGTATTTTTATACACTGGTATTAATGTTATAAACTGTTAACTTTTGGTGCAAAATGGTGCATAATGGTGCATTTGTGTGGAATGTACCAAAAGGGGCGTAGCAACTTGGCCCATTTTTCTCGAGTTGACAGCGACTAATAAAATAATGCTATATGTGGAATTTCAGAAGATTCGGATAAGTAGTATAGCAGTTATTGAAGATTCAATATTTCACAACATGTTAACACTTTGTGGGGGAGGTACTAGAAGGAGTGGACCAATATGGCCCATCTTCGAACTTAGCCGGAGATAGAAACAAATATTACCACGTACCAAATTTTAAGTCAATCCGTTACGCCTTTCGAGAGTTATCGTGCGCACCAGACAGACAGACGGACGGACATTGCTCATTCGACTTAAAATGACCCAAAACGAATATCCGCCTAACATACTTAGGGTCTTAGATCACTCCTTCGATGTGTTACACTTTTTTTCGTAGCAAATGACATATACCCTCGTCACACTAAAGTGAGGGTATAAATATGCGGCGAACTTCATTATGTTGTCAGATTAGACGAAAATCAGCGGTAAATGAATGCGTGAATACGAACGTTGAATATTCAAGACCGGTACCAATCCAACAAACTCGATTGCAACCAACCATTCCGAATGTTCCTGGAAATCAAATACACTCAGACAACCAAGCAAAGTCAAATCCAACTGATAAAAATGTTCATGTTCCCGACGAAACTCCGAGAACAGGAAATACCACTTCAACGGTTGTTTTACTTACAACAGCGTTCAAGTGAAAAAAGGCAAGAAAATCGGTTTTTTACCCTTAAATCCGGATTTTGGGGGTGTCAGGGGTATTCCAAAAAAAGATTCGTGTTGTTCCGGACTAGACCTACAGGAAAACTAGTATCGCGTCATTTGCTTCTCAACTTGAGTTTATTTTGTCGCACTGTGTTATATTCTATTAGACTAAACTACACATTCCTAAAAAATTTCAGAGTTCAATATCTAAAACTGACCATGAGTGAAATTCAAAACGGCGTAACAGCAAACAAGATCATTAAAATTTTATTTCTTTTTTATTCAGAATATACGCCGCAACTAATTGAACTCGATTTGTTATTTGATTTCGACTTAATACTCTGCGAATCCATAAATCTGGACAAAATCTTGAAATTACTTTACTTTGTTTTTTGCTTCTCCTGAAAAAGCATGAACGTCATTTTGGATTTCAAGTGACGGTATGAACATACATATAATCCTTTTGGTAATAAAATATCATGTTCTTTTAACCACACTATTGTGTACGAGGGTATATATCATTTGCTACGGGCCAAAAGTGTAACACAACGAACGAGTGAGATTAGACCTCAAGTATATTTGGCGGAAATCCATTTAGGACCATTTTAAGTCATTTGAGCAATTGAAAGATAAATCTCGAATGGTTAACCGACTGATTTTAAATTTGGTACGTGGAAATTTTTTTCTATCTCAGGGTAAGTTCGAAGATCCTCCATTTAGTGAAATATTAAAAAGGCCTTTTCATAATTTGTATGAAGATATTAAAAAAGAGTCATAAACTCTTTTGGTTTTAATCCATATTAAAAAAAAGTTGTCAAGACACAGGATATGTAACTATGTACGAACATTACCCACTATTCTTAGACATATGTTCAATAGAAAAGGTGAAATATGAAATTTCTCGGGCTACCTGCATTCAATTAGCGTTTTTTTATGTTGGCACACTTGTCTCGAACATATCGTCACCAGAAATTCAAACGGCCCTAACTAACTAACAGGAAAATCAAAATCGACTTTTTGATCGATTATTGTAATTTTGATGAAACTTCATCTTCACGCAAAGTCGTACGAAAAAGCGATATTATTAACGAAATGCAATAAGCAGGAACTACATGTGTGTTTAATTGATAAATACAAACAGCCCTAACTACAAACAATATCTATGAATACACTCAAATAATTTTGTTAGTGTCATAAGCAAAAAAGTTTGTTGTTTCCACAGTCTGTGTCTGCTGAAAAAGGGAAAGCAAACTTCGATTGTTATTTTAGCAATAACAGCCAAAAGTATAACATATCGAAGGTGCGCACCATAAATCTCAAAGTGGTAATCTAATGACTTGGAGGTGGTAGTATTTTATCCTATACCAGGTGAAGTTCGAAGATGTGCCTTACTTATATACTCCATCTGTTAACTTCCACACAAAACATAGGAAAATATTGATTCTTTAATAACTTCTATACAGCATATCCAAATGTCGCCTACTTCCACACATAGGCGAAGTTGCCCTGTACCTTATCGCACCTCCTCACAAGATGGCCAAATTATACCAACATTTAATAGCTCATTTCTTTAATGTCAGTGCACATAAAAACTTTCAGTTCGATATAGTGCAATGTCTTTGAAGTATCGACTATTCAGCGCAAAATAAGCGCATTTGTCCAGCCTCATCTGATACCACCACATAAATTGACAGATTCATTCGAACACAACATTCCCTTAACTTCTGTAGCAATATTGTAAAAGTTTAGTCTAATATAGAATTAGTATCTGTTCCGGAATCCCCAACACAAAGTGAGGGTATCCTTCTGACGGATTACTCGACTGAGACTAAGGACATTGTCTTAAAAGACACAGACTATTGTCCGCAATTTATATTTGCTGCAATACATATTTTAAAGCTGGTTAAAACACATAACTGGAGAAAATATTCCAGTTAAATTTAACGAATTATTTTCAGTTAAAACAGTCAGTTAAATTTTAACGGAGCTCCTTGAAATTAATTTTTTCTTAACGGGTCGTTAAATTACCAGTTACTTTTACTTTTAACAGAGTTACCTGAAAACGGCCGTTATTATTATTAAATAATTAAATTAAACATTAAAATAAAACTTACATTTCATTGGTCGTTTTTGTTGTTTCATTTTCTCTTTTTTTGTTTTATGGTTGCTTTTATGGGGTACAGCATTTCTATGACCAAAAGTATTAATATTTTCGTACGAGAAGTATTTGAAATAGTTTTTTTTTTGAAATTAATTCAAATATTATTCTTTCCTTATCTTTAGTAGATTTTTTTTTACTTTTTCAGAGTTTAAATTACTAAAAATGTAAATTTCACTTCAGATTTTGTGAACGTTTTAAACCGAAATTTATTTTTCGGTTTACGTTTTCGATTTCAAAAACGTAAATTCTTGTACGATTTTGCACTCTGCGACAAGCCTGATTGACGTATTTTCTGAAAACTTAAACGCAAATAAATATTTGTTTCGTAAATAATAGTTCCGAGTGAAAAATATTAGGACAGAAACAAAGTTTCGTTTCGAACATCTGTCATACAAATGGTGCTATTTCTTGTCGAATATCAAAATGAATTCCTCGACCCCAAAAACAGTAAGATACCACAACTTTCCCTAATAATAAACAAAAATAAGGATTAATTTATCAAATTTGCAATGACTGCTCAGACCGCTTAGTGAGATTCTTGATTGCAGTTGTAGCACTATGTTGATTAGGATCCACGAAAGCCTTTAAGTGCATAACGTTTAGACCGGTATCATTTAGACCAGTATCACACTGGGTTAATTTTAGAATTAGTTTTATTTCTGTTTGTGTCCATCAGGACAATCGATTAATATTAATATGAAATTTTCATTTTATTTTGTACTTTTTGAATTGCTTTTGTTTATGTAAAATTCTGAAGGCGGGCGCATATGGTCCAGTCACCCCGCGCCTCTTAAAATATATTTAATGAATTTATTTATAAGATATATCTGAATAAAAATAAAAAAAAATTGTCTGTGTACGACGTTATGATATATTTTTTTTTGATGGAAAACAAATATTTTTCTCGCATGGAATGAAATGACATACTGTCCAATGCAGAGGTCATATTACCCAAAAACTTATTTTTTCCGCAAAAACAACTAACATTGATTTCTTTTGAGCGAATGCCATTCATGGTTGTGGGCAAAATGTCATTGGGCGAAATGTCGGTGCGCCGATTACATATGACCAAAACTGAAATGGACAGCAATATTCGAGCATTACTGTTTGGGATACCAAAATATCCTAGTACGTTTTTTGGAAGTGTGATATGCAAGTGAAACGAAAATTGCGGTAGTTTTTGAGTAACACCTATTTATTGATTTGTATGCTGGATATGTACTTATGTACTACTTTTTACATTTTTATAACAACAATATAGAAAAAATGGTAAAAATTCTAATATGTAGTAGTAGGTAAAGGAACAGACCATGATTTAATTATATATCCAATGTTGTGTTACTAGCAGGTGGTTTATACTTAAATATTATTTTCATGCTGATAGAAGTTGAAGTTAAAGTTTTGATTTCATTTTATTCATACGTTGCAATGCACGAGCCAACAAAGCCAATTTGACAGCATTACCGAATTAAAACATAAATATTAAGATTTCACTTAAAATTATTTTTAATTTGAAATTTAATAACATTTATATAAAAAAATCCTAAAAACACGAATGCAATGAAAGGCCCCCAGCCAGAAAGGGCAAAGGCAAAGCAAAGAATTGTTTTTATCCTGATCGTCTTCCGAATTATATTGAATACAGCGACTTCAAAAATATTGACTGAAATGGATTATTTATGTTTCTGAATGAATTCAATTCGTATGTAATTTTCATTTTAAACTTTTTTATGGTCTTGATTCTGCTGGGTTGTGGTGGGTACTTAAAAGTTCGGGATATGCTGGTACCGATTATTTAAGCATTGACTATGATGTTAATATAAATTCTTATTTCGTGCAAAACCTTTCAGGGGACAATGATGTTTACTTTGATAATTTCCTCGATTCTGAAAATTCATTTTCCTTCCGTTGTGTTGACGAATCTGAGGTACTAGATGCCTTAAATAAAGTGAAATCTAAGTCCATTGGTGTAGACGGATTTTTTTTGGATTTAATAAACTGCATTGTAACCATTTCAACTTATCGCTTGGCGTGGAAAACGCACGGCACGTGTTGTACCCATTCCAAAATCTAAGGCTGTACATGGCCTTGAGGACCTTAGACCAATATCGATTTTACCAGGATTATCTAAAGTTGTTGAACATCTTATCAAATATCAAATGTTACAATATACAATTGCTAAGATTTATGAATCTCAATATGCCTTTCGTCAAGGACATAATTCAACATCCCTACTTCTTGAGCTTACTGATACCATCCGCGATAATATAATTAACGACAAATTAAGTGTTTTAGTATCGCTTGACTTCTCGAAGGCTTTGAACTCCATTGACTACGCCAATTGATTTCTAAGCTGCGAATTCAATATAACTTTTCGAAATCCGTTTGTTTGCTTATCTATTCCTACTTGTGTGAAAGATCTCAGTTTGTTTCGCTTTTCTCGGGAGTTCCTCAAGGGTCTGTGTTAGGGCCACTATTATTTATACTATATATAAATGACCTTCCATCAATTACTAATTCAAGAACCTGTACCACCTTCATATTTGCTGTTGATGTTTATTTATTATTTAAGAGTAATCGTTCTCAACAAGCTATTTTAGAAAGCAACATCAATGATTGTTTGGATCGATTCCTCCGGTGGACTTCATCAAACCATTTAACGGTAAATTCGTATAAGACTAAAGTCATTATGTTTACACCCTCAAGAAGTGTCTTGGTATTATTTTAGATAGTAGACTAAATTTTAAATACCACATTGATTACCTGTGCGGTAAAGTATATCGTCATCAGAAACGAAAAAGGGCGTAACAACAAGAAAAATGAAAATTCAGCTTTTAATGGGGTTCGGTACACTGCATTAAAATACACATCCTGACAAATTTTTAGCGACCTACTATCAAAAATTGCGAAATAATTAACTAAATTCAAATGGGCCTAACAACAAATTATTTCTTTTTTCATAGTTAAAAATTCGTATATCACGCAATTTTCAGAAACAGGTTGTAAATAATGTTTGTGTAAATTTATTATGCATCATTATGTTTAGGTATTATCCTGAAAACCCCGTTTTTCTAACAACAACACTTTTCATTTTATTTAGTTTTTTGCTTTTCCTGTAAAATTTTCAAATATGATGATAGGCCCTTTTTCGTTTCTGATGACGATATGGCACTTTACGTAGAATTTATTCTACCAATGTGTGCTTACCATTTCATATCAGGCAAAGATTAGCTCATTCATTACTAATGTCACAAATAATTTACGGACTTGAAATTTTTTCTGGTACTGTTGGGATACATCTCAATAAGTTGAAAGGGCTAGTTAATACTGTAGTGCTAGGAGTCACATATCTGCGCATTTGGATGTTCCTTCCACGATTTTATAAAATTTTAAAATTTAATTTTTTTCCATAACGTTATAAAAACTGACAAACCTATATGTTTGTGTAGATCATTTATATTTTCTAGATCTGTTAGAAATCCGCAGATATTCATAAACAGGGTAGTGAAATCGGTCAATGTTAGATCTTATCTAGTTAGAGTGGGGCATTGTTTGAACTTTCTGCCATATGAGCTACGCATATTCTCGCACTCTAACAACGTTTTTCGTCGGAAACTTTTGCTTTTTCTTCAGTATTTTCTGTTGATGTATTTATTTGTTGCTGGTGTCAGGACCCTTTTTGCCTTTGCATTTTTTTACATTGATAATATCTTATAAACTGGTACGGCTGGGGAGCCATCTTGTTTGGTATCTGAAAAGTTAATAAATATTTATTATATATAATTTGATACTCAGGATATTATTTACTGTGTAATATAGATGCCTAAAAGGCTTTTATATTACGAAAGTGAATGAATAAATAAATAAATATAGAAACACTACTCTGGAATATACATATATATGTACTGCATGCATAAACATTGTCATATAGACGTATAATTGTCAGAGCAAACAAGTTATGATTGATGTAGAGCAAACTCCAAATACTTCCCCTCGTACACATGTTCAGGGAATGAAAAAACATGCAAGTAAACAGAAAGTCTGTCCCAGATTCGTGCAACACGGACAAGATATGATAGATCAAAGATAAAATGTGAAAAACGAGACAGAAGGATCTGGGGGTTACGAGTCGATCTAGAAAAAATGTATTTCTCGCGAAGAGAAGCAAGTGATCCAGTACGTACAGTTCTATAGAAGACACAAGACACCCAAAAATTGAATAGCATGTTCCGAAATACGATCACGCCTATTTAAAGAATATACAAAAAGAACTACAATGTTGAACAGGTTCTCAATTCTACTCAAGTTCTCATCCGTTGTGCCTGATACAACTTTAATGCAATAACAGATTACAGACATCTATAACGCAAATGCGAATCTCCTTCTTCCAAATTAAGGGAAATACAGATGCGTACAATACAATTGGCGCAAGGTAGAAATAACTTTTGGAAATAGCGAGTCAATATGACTGGAAAAATCGAACTTATTATCAAGAATAACTCCTAAACATTTCATCTCATCAACGAACTCAATTGTAATCTCATTTATACACACATTAAGAGTGTGATCAATTCGACGCAAATGGCCAAACAACATTGATTTAGTATTATGGGTCGATTATGGATTGCAACCAACGTTTAATTGTGTTGCCTGTTGCCAACATTACATTACGGATAGCAACTACCGACAGCTTCAGTTGTTAAATGGGGGATTTTTCGGCAACCATTTATTTGTGGTTGCTGTGTATTTTTTTTAAGAAATAAAACGTGAAATTAAATGGTAATTATACTTTGTATCATATTATCAACATTACATTTTTTTCTAGGTTCCATGATGTTCAAAATCGCCACAAAACAACAATTTGTGATGTTAATAGAGAAAATGGGTTTAGCTTCCAATATAGCTCGCGGTGTATGCATTTTGGTGAAACCAAAGTCTCTACGGATGAAGTGTGGCCGAGATGAATTGGAGAGAGCGAGTTTGCGGAATGCCAATAAAATGGTTCACTGCCACTCTGGGGTCCGGAAGTGTCCGAGGCGGCCTGTAGTACCGCCATGCTAGCTACATGCAAGAGAACACCCAACGCTGTGACATTTCCTAAACGAGTAGCATACACGATCTGAAGCTACTACACATGCATTTCGCCTGGGAACGCAGATTCCACGAAGATGCCGGTGTTAAATCGCTGTGTATCTGCTGATCTCCTATCGCTCCACTG
Source organism: Eudasyphora cyanicolor (assembly GCA_963930755.1). NCBI lineage: Eukaryota > Metazoa > Arthropoda > Insecta > Diptera > Muscidae > Eudasyphora > Eudasyphora cyanicolor. The sequence continues at coordinate 113,871,696 of OZ005735.1, read as the reverse complement.
CACGAGACGGCAAAACTCACCTATCTCACGGCTCTCTGCCATCAGACAAATGGCCAGAGAGTGCCATCGAAGTAGAAGGTCCTCTGTACATATCAACCGTGTCTCTGGGTTTGCCCCCTCATGAGACATGGCAGAAACATCGTATAGCCCATTTGAAGCGTTTGATCGCTGTGGTCAATGTTCGCCAGGCATCTCCTTCGGTGAATCATCTAGTTGAATGACAAGGAGTGCAGATTAATTTTAAAGCAAACCTTAGCATCACCGCTGGAGAGCCATCTTTATCGCCATTGGAGCAGGCGGCAGCAGACCTATTGCATATTGATTTGGCTGTAAATCCAGTATATGTAATTTAATTGTTGTCGTTGTAGAGACATTGGATTTCATCATCAACAATAGTCCCACTGAGCTTATCATTAAAAATAGAATTTTTGTAGCCGAAATTAACTTTTTTTTGTTGAAATGCTTCTTTGTTTACAATATTTTTAGTTAACGAAGTGTCAATCACTATTATCGACCGCAACTGACACAAGTTGTCATACATAATACCAATTCTTATTTTAGTTGCGTTGCCAGTGGACAATCCATAATCGACCCATTAGATAGGTTAGGTTGAAGAGAGGAGACGTTTAAACGTCTCATGTCCATGGACATACACTTAAGCCTGTGTTCCGGCCTGTTGTGCGCTCCTTATTTATGATCTTTTTATACCTCACGAGTTACAGAAAATCGGTACTAGACACGAATTTTCTCAGTATCTTCCAGTCATATCCTTTGAGATGAGTCAAGTCTGGTAATATGTCGGACCCGAAATGTTGGGATCTTGCATGTGTGAAAGCCGGGCAGTGACACAGAAAATGTTCCATCGTTTCGATGTTTTCCCTGCATTCGTCGTTTCCTGCTAGTCCTATGCGATGAAGATGTGCTTGTAAGCTTGAGTGTCCCGTTAGAACACTCATCATCTTACTACACCATTTATTTATTTAATCCGTTACAGTAATATGAAGCCAATAAGGCCAATTAATTATATTACATTGTTCAAAATAACCTGAGTTATAAACTTAACTTTTAAATAAATTAAATTCACTTAACTAAAACTACAATTTGTGTAACAGTAATTGAGAAGTTTCCCATTGTAATTGAGAAAATTTCACTTGAAATTGAGATTTTACATTTGAAATTGACAAAATTTCAATTGAAATTGAGATTTTCCATTTGAAATTCGCTAAATTTCATTTGAAATTGATATTTTCCATTTGGAATTGACTAAATTTCAATTGAGATTTTCTATTTGAAATTGTCTAAATTTCATTTGAAATTAGGATACTTCCACTTTAAATTGAGAAAATTCCATTTTCAATTAGGATATTTCCATTTGAAATTCAGAAAATTCTGTTTGAAATTAGAATATTTCTATTTGAAATTGAGAAATTATGAAAATAACTTTGATTTTGAAATACATGTTAAAAGCTGGAGTTGAAGGATAAATGCGCTATTTTCTTGATAAATATGATTCGTGGGACCAGTGGTAACTTCCTCGCGTAGTCCAAATGTCCATTTGATAGGTGCAATAGGAATATTCGGAGTAATACAATTGGATCGGCGTAGAAGGTCATCCACTGCAGCATCTACAAACAAACGGGCTATATATTATTTATATAAACTTGAAATGGTTCCACGTTTGTTAGTTGATTTATAATAATTATTCGTATTACAAGAACTTTATTATAATTTCTCAATTATAAATAAAAAGTTCTCAATTTAAAAACAAAATATCCTAATTTCAAAAGGAATTTTCTCAATTTAAAATGGAAATATCCTAACTTAAAATGAAATTTAGACATTTTTAAATGGAAAATCTCAATTTCAATTGACATTTAGTCAATTTCAAATGGAAGATCTCAATTTCAATTGACATTTAGTCAATTTCAAATGGAAGATCTCAATTTCAAATGAAATTTTGCCAATTTCAAATGTAAAATCTCAATTTCAATTGAAATTTTGTCGATTTCAAATGTAAAATCTCAATTTCAAGTGAAATTTTCTCAATTACTGTTGAAAATCGTGTAGTATCGATCTTGTTTAGTTTCAGAAGACTTCTTGTTTTCTTTTCATTTGGGTCACCCCACATATCTTTGCAGTTGCTCTTACTGTTGCGCTGTTCCACACAGTTTTGTGAGCCATCACTGCCCAGTGCTTCAACTCATTTTCGTGGCGTCGAAAGGTTTCCAATTTTCCAAGTTTATTACTCGAAGTTCTCTGCCCTTTGAAGCCAAGCTGTTTGTCCGTTCATTTCCAATCACCCATTAGATACATTGTTGATGAAATTGTTATTCTCCAGCCACCAACACACTGTACGCATTGTAGAGTGGCCTTCGGTAGCTCAGTGGTTAGTGCAATAGACTTGTATCCCGAAAGTGTTGGGTTCAATTCCCAGCCAGGGCACTGGAAAAATTTAACATTAACATTTTCATGTTTTCATCATAATTCGAGTTTCTGCAGCTAAAAATAACTCAACGGTCGCGCTACCCCTCAGCTAAAAATAGACATAACACCATGACGACTATTAATAAAAATGCAGCGTTTTCGTGGATAAAATAAACGGTAACACTCAAATAACATCCATTCCCTGAAATTAACAGACGAATGTTAATTTAAAACGGGTCAACATTGAGTAGATGAAAACAACATAAGGTTACCCTGATAATCGGATATATGCCGGAACGAAGTCTGTAGTAGAAATAGACTTAAGGATTATCAACTCAGCGTCTCCAAGCTGCTACAACGCATTGTAGAATTATAGGTCGATTATGGATTGCAACCCAACATCAGTTCAGTTGTCCACTAGCAACGCAACTGAAATAAAAATTGGTATTATGTATGACAACTTTTGTCAGTTGCGGTCGATAATAGTGTTTGACACTTCGTTAACTAAAAATATTGTAAACAAATAAACAATTGAACAAAAAAAAAAAGGAAATTTCAACTACAAAAATTCTTGTTTTAATGATAAGCTCAGTGAAACTATTTTTTGATGATCAAATATCACTAAAAAATTAATAACACAATGTCTCTACAACGACAAAAAGGTTACATACTGTATTTACAGCCAAATCAATATGCAATAGGTCTGCTGCCGCCTGCTCCGATGGCGATAAAGATGGCTCTCCAGCTGTTATGTTAAGGTTTTCTTTAAAATGAAGCTGCACTCCTTGCCATTCAACTAGATGATTCGCCGAAGGAGATGCCTGGCGGACATTGACGATGTTTCTGCCATGTCTTATGAGGTCAAACCCAGAGACACGGCTGGCATGTACAGATGAGTTAGGTGACAAGAGTTTTGCTGTCTCGTGCAGCGGAACGTGAGGAGAGCAGCAGATACACAGCGATTGAGCACCGACATCTTCGTGGAATCTATGTTCCCAGGCGAAATGCAAGAGTAGTGGCTTCAGATCGTGTATGCTATCGTTTAGGAAATGTCACAGCGTTGGGTGCTCTCTTGCATGTAGCTAGTATGGCGGTCACACAGGCCGAGTAGGAGACTTCCGGACCCCAGAGTGGCAGTTACCCATTGTATTGACATTCTGCAATCTCGCTCTCTCCAATTCATCTCGGTCACACTTCATCCGTAGTGACTTTGGTATTTGGGTTAGCTTCCATTTTCTCTATTAACATCACAAATTTTTGGTTTGTGGTGATTTTAACCACCATGGACCTACAAACACGCGAAAAAATATGTAATGTTGAAAATATGATAAAAATATATAACTGTAAAAAAATGCACGGCAACCACTAATATATGGTTGCCGAAAAATTTCCCATTTAACAACTGGCTACACAATTAAATACATTCTTATACAGCTTATCTGGATAGTTTTTGATTAATTCCAATGTTCACTTTTTCTTATTAACAAAAATTAAAAAGCGGTTTTGATCGAAAAGTTATTGTTATCGAATGCCGTGATTTGGCCACAGGACGAGATCGTTCGCTTATCATTACAGTACCCTAACAACCTGTGAAATTTTACATAGATCATACAATTGCTAACAGCAAATTTTAACAAAGATGAAGGCATATTTATTTGCTTAGGGTTTTTAAGAAACATTCATAATTTCAGATGATACTTAAATCTATTTACATACGATTTGTATTTATCAATATACAGGCCAAAGAAGTGAGACTAAATTTTAAAATATGCATGTATGTTGACAGAGAATAATTTCTATAAGTGAGTAAGAAGACCGATTAGTAACTGTCTTTATGTAATAGAGATGATTTGAAGATCTATACGGCTTTATGGCTGTGATTTCGCTTCTCATGATTGTTTGCCATAAATGTTATTGGCATTTCTCAGATCAGTCCAAATCATCTGAACTTACGCCTGTGTAAATGGGTTCTACATCCCCTTCATCCTTGGTGGGCGACTCCTTGGCTTTCTCGGGTGACTTGCTGTCGGTGTCTTCCTCGTTTAAATCGGCTGCATTGGGAACCCAGAGGCCAGAATCTACACAGCGCTTCATGTGATACTTTGCTTCCTCGACGGACATTCCGGCTATTGTTTTTTGCAAAAGTTCTGTATCTCTGCTCTCGAAGCACGCCTTTAATTCCTAAAAAAATTTAGTGAAAAAGCAGTATCAGATCGGACATTTCTTCTGAATTTCGCAACGTACCTCTGGAAGAGTGTCACCGACTTCGAGTCGATCCAACCCACCCGGTCCCAGCCTCGCGCTTCGTTCCTCCTCTTCAGCCTCTGCTACAGCTTCCTTAATTTTTTCTTGTGCCCTCTTCCGAATGCGTTCTTTAAATCCTTCAATCTCACTCTCAAATTGTTGGCGGTACTCTGGTACACAGTTCTGTATTTTAGAGAAGAAAGATCCTATAAAAGCTCTGGGATCCACTTCCAGTTGCTTAGCTAACTCTAACATGTACTGCATGCAGATGCACTGATGGGCCACGTGAGCCATAAGTTCATGCTTCTCTTCCATTTCTAGATTAATGGACCATATGACTAAATAGTTGGCAGTCTCGTCGCAAACCAAATGAGGATGTTGGGTCAAGAAGCGTTTCGAATCGTCATACTTGCGCATCATGCCGTACTGTTTGCATAACCGTTCGTTTTCTTTCACAAAGTTCTTCATTTTAGCCTCTCGCTCCTCCTCCGTGAGATTTTCGTCTTGTTTTCGGACCGGTTGCTTATTCAACACAGTCTTTTCAAAGCCAGGCTTGCTTATCGTATCAACATTCCATGGCATCTTCTTCTCTTTCTTCGTTAGTTCCTCTTCTTTGCGGTCCAAATCTTTGGCTTCCTTTTCCAGTTTTTCGAGCTCTTTCTTGAGTTCATCATTGCCCTGATTCTTCTTCATACGCTCCTTACAATCAATCATGCGGGCCTGCAAGGATTGTTTCGATTTTTTGAATTCATCCTTTTCCAGATCCAACTCGGCCATACGTTCAACGCGTGCCTGATGGCGCCAACGGAACTGGGACGGAGTATCAATGTTTGGGTGGGTGTCATCTTCATCATCGGAAATCTAAAAGCATAAATTGTCAGAAGATTATACTCTGTCTGTATGTAACTGTTGTTCCCAAACATACCTCGATGTTTTTCCACTTGCTGTAGTCAACCATTTTTGTGTATGCCTGCTTTTGTGTCCAACTGCAACACTCTCCGATACGTGTAAGATTTATTCTTAATTTTCAATATCTTTTTTTCTCCGAACGTGTGTTAGGCAATTCTAATTAAAGTATGGAAATATAATAAAAGCAGATCTTCAGTTTTGCTAATAGAATTTACTGGAATAATTTGCAATTTTTTCGCATACTAGGGTTCTATAATTCGACTTTCGACTAATCGATTAGTCGACTTTTTGGTACAAAAAACTCGAAATCGAAAGTCGACTTATTGTTTCTGAAAAAGTCTAAAAGTCGACTTTTCCAAGTCGACTTTTTGCATGTACGAATATTCCCAAATTTATATGGCAAAAAGTTGGCAACACTATGTTGTGGTAGACGCATTAAAAACCCTCTCTTGATTGAATATTAAAAAATTTTACTTTGCGGTGTGCTAGTGATCTCGTTCAGTGCTAAACTTACAAAGGACTAAATTGCCTTCTGTGGAAACATGAAGTTTTTCTGAATATTCTCATTTAAGAGTAGAAAATTCATCATTTATATTTTGCTGATTTGTGAACTCTTTGTTGTTGTGCAATTATTGCCATCGGCATTTACTACAAAGCCGAGAAATACATCAGTTTATCTCCATCTTATAAGCCGCTGCTATTGGTGCCGATCAGTTTTCATTGAGCTGTGATTATCTCCGTACTGAAGTGCTTGACGCCGACGATTTTAACCCTTTTATTTTGTTAAATCTGCTACCGCCGCCACTTGTTTGATTTTTGCCGCCGTCGATTACTGCTTTGCTTAGCCTAGTCGTCTGACATACGAATCAGCTGATCATTGAAAAGCTACCAAACAATAACAAAATTAATTTCTTGATTGATCACCATTTTTTCTACAAATTTGTTTTTGCTGAAAAATTATAATGTCTTTTCCTTGTGGAATTTGTAATATCGAAACCACTGGCACCAGATGCTTGCTGTGCAGGACATGCAATACTTGGCTCCATGCTGATTGCGAGAATGTTTCCAAGACGTTATTTACTACCTTGGACAAAAATCGTAACTTAGCCTATACATGCACGCGTTGTATGGAAAATCCACCAGATAATTCGGACCTTGCGTTTAAAACTGAGATGCGGAAGGAATTTGCTAATCTTAGAGAGAGTCTCCGTGTCCTTGCTGATGATATGAAGAGGGAAAATATGGAAATTAAATCTAAATTTGAGACTTTTGTTGTTGAGATACGAGCTGAACTGTCTAGAAATATGGAGGAATTAAAGCAAGATGTCGCAAACTGCAAGAATCTTGTGTTTGATCATGATATAGCAAACAAAACCAAATTCTTAGAGCTAGAAATGTTTAATCATGCCCTACAGCATAGACAAAATAGAACAGACATTATCATTACAGGCCTCTCTGACAAATTGGACAGCCTTAATGAGATGGTGGTGTTTTTATGTGCCCACTTAAAAGTTGATGTTACTCCTACCGATATACTTAATGTGATGTATATAAAAAATCGCAATGCAGTCCTTGTCAAATTTAGCGATGTTCAAAAGCGTGATAAATTGATGTCTGCATACTTTAAGTCTAAGAATCTTACAGTTTCTGATGTTCTTGGTGGTGATGATCATAGTCGGGTGTACTTAAATGACAATTATTCTACACTAGCTAATAAATTGCTAAGAGTTTGCTGGAAGTATAAACATGAGCGCAAAATAAAGGGTTATAGTATTATTAACCGTGAAATTTTGAAAACTAAGATAATTATGATCAACAATGAAATTAAAATTCTCAATTATCAGGAATGTATTGATTTCTTTAAAACTAACTCTCAAACCACATAATCATTACTTCTTTTTTCTGATGTATTTTCTGCTTTCCTTATACATTGATCTCATCACTTGCTATTTTTTATTATCTCTTAATTATCAATCAAGTGGGAACCACTTTTAATGAATTTGTATTTCATATTGAAAATGTTAAAATTTAATTATTTTATAATATATATTGTTAATGATAATAATTGGCTCCCCTTTAAATATGAATATTGCTTAAAATATAGTGATCCATAATTACAATCTTGGTCCTATAGCCAGTAATAACTACTTATTGAAGAACAATTTATCCTCTTATCCGGTAAACTTAAATATTGGGCACATTAATGCGCAAAGCTTGTGTCCCTCAAATTCAAATGTAAAACTTGAGGAATTCAAAAACACCTTCTTTGATTCCGGTCTAGATATTATTGGGGTTTCAGAAACATGGTTCAAATCTGATATTTATTCTAGTTCCTTGACTATACCCAACTATAATTTGGTTAGGAATGATCGTCCTAGTGATGTAAATCGATATGGAAATGTTCATCCTAGAAGAGCTGGTGGTGTTTGTTTATATATCTCTAACAAATTACGTTATAGAGTAGTCTACCATGGAATGCAGTATGGTGTATGCGAATCATTATTTGTAGAGGTTTTTGGTAACGGTACTTCTGTGATTGTTGGAGTTGTTTATCTACCCACAGGCTGTGTTGATGCATTTGAGGATCTACATAGCAGTCTCTTTGACCGTTACTCAAATATAATTGTTATGGGCGATTTCAACTACAATCTTTTTGATACCATTAAATCTTCACATTTCCGATCTATTGCTTCCAGGTGTGGTCTTGAGTGTGTCCACAACTGTCTGCCGACTCATCTTCATTTACCTAACAATAGCACTTCCTTGTTGGACTTTTTTCTATTAAGTCAACCTTCTCAACTTGCCTATAAAGGTCAGCTCCAATTTCCTTTTTTCTCCTCTCACCACAGTTTTATATTTATTTCTTTTAAATTTTCTTCTCAATCACAACAATTTGGGACAGAGTATAAAGATTACGAACGTTTACATATTGATAATCTAATTGTGCATTTTAATATGATCAATATATCTCCAATTTTTTCTACAAATGATGTCGATCTTCAGTTGTCTATCCTTAATGATGTTGTTAATACACTGCATACCTTTGTACCCACATCTAGAACTAGGTCTAATAGTAACAATAATCGATGGATGAACTCTAGACTGATTGTTCAGGCCAGAAGAGATAGAGATATTGCATATGGTTCATATCTTAGAAATCGTACTAGCGAAACTTGGATGGAATACTGTCGCTTAAGGAATAAAGCCAAATCTGTTATTAGAAAAGAACGTTTGAAGTATGGAATTAATGTTTTTGCGGGTGCCAGTAGTTCTCAGATGTGGAAACAAATTCGAAGACTTGGATGTATCGGTCCTAATAACCATGATCTTGATGGAGATGATGTAGAGTCTATAGCAGACACATTCCTAGCCAATCTAAATCCTAATGATAATCAATCTTTTAATTTCGACGATTTCTTGGAAAGTTCAAATTCTTTCTCATTTCATCCAATCACTGAGCATGACCTCATTCAGGCAGTAAGCACGATAAAATCAAATGCTTCAGGCTATGATAATGTTCCGATTAAGTTTTTAAAAATTATTTTTCCCCTTATTTCACCGCTTCTCCTCCATCTAATAAATACTGTTTTTATGGTTTCTAAGTTTCCAATTGCTTGGAAGTTGGGACGGGTTACACCAATTTTAAAAAAAGGCAATCAAGGAAATACTGATTTGAGACCTATAACTATACTTCCTGCTATGTCAAAAATTCTTGAAAACTTGATGAAGATTCAGATTTTGGAGCACTGTGATGGCTTCTCTCTTTTTCACCCAAATCAATTCGCTTTCCGAAAAAACTATAATACTACCTCAGCCCTGCTTTCTCTTACAGATTCCATAAGACAAGAATTGGATACTCATGAAAGTTGTAATTTAGTTTCGCTGGACCTATCTAAGGCTTTTGACCATATAAATCATACCGTCCTGATAGAAAAATTACGTGCTAGATTTAACTTCTCTAAAACTGCTTGCAAATTAGTTTACTCGTATTTAAGTGATCGATCTCAGTACGTTTCTCTTAATGGTTTCAGTTCTAGTGTTGGTGTTGTTACTTCAGGGGTTCCTCAGGGGTCAGTTTTGGGGCCTATCCTTTTTTTGGTTTACATTAATGATATTATTTCGCAAATGGAAACTAGTGTTTGTCGACCCTATGTATTTGCAGATGATATTTTACTTTTATATAGATCAAATACTGAAGAAAATATTATTAATATTCATCTCGATCTCATAGCTAATTTGATGTGTGCTGATAATCTTTTGATCAACCCAAACAAGACAAAGGCTATAAGTTTCCATTTGCGAAATCGCAATATTTCATACCCCCGAATCTTCGTTAATGACCAATCAATAGAGTTCGTTCATTCTCTTAAATGCCTTGGAGTTACTCTTGATTCTAATCTTAATTTTGGAAGTCATATTGATAATCTTACAAATAGAGTCTGCCTTACTTTAAGAAGGTTATACTCTTTAAAAGCATATACACCGAGACATGTAAGATATCGTTTGGGTCATTCTTTGTTAATGTCTCTGTTGAATTACGGAATCGAAGTCTATTCTGGGACTTGGTCCTATAACCATGATAGAATTGAGAGGATTGTTAGAAAGATCGTACGCTATGTCTATGATTTGAGAATACAAGACCATTACCGTGTTACTGAACTAACGCAGACATTTCTAGGATGTTCATTTCGCGATTTTCTAAACTTACGAACAGTACTTCATTTTTATAAAATCATGAAATCAACACAACCCCAAATTCTAGTTAATCAGTTTTCATTCATAAACTCGACGCGCAATGTACAAATTGATATCCCTCTCGTTCACTCTTCGATATATGAGCATTCATTCCTAGTAAGGGTCTATCGATTTTGGAACCAATTACCTAATCTACTCAAACTATTCTCTTACACCTATTCTTCGTACAAGAGAAAAGTTATAAACTACTTAAATGGCATTTCGCCTTAATATTTTATATTGTACATAATTCTCTATTTTTACCGTCTGATTGCTATGGGACCCAAATTCTTTATTCCTTTATTTTCTGCAATGTTCATATGGCTGGGGAGCCATTTAAGTATTACTCTTATTTATTAATAATTTTTAATATATTTGAATTTAGTTATTGTTATACATAGTATTAATCTCACAGTACATGTATAATTGGCCTCTTGGGCTTTCTATGTATTGATATTAAATAAATAAATAAATAAATAAATAAATAAAATTAATAAAAACGCGCTGTGGGTTAGAACAAAAATCTTTAGTTGTATCAACACCAATATGGGACCTGTTTAACAGTTACAAATTAGCGAGATACTATGAATACACAGTAATCGCATCTGCCATAATTATATATATTCTTTTTTTTTATAGTTTTAAATAGTTTGGCATAATCATTAATTCAAATTTTTCGGATCCAAAGAAATACAGTCATGAGAGTATTAAAAGTATTGGATTAGGGGTTACTTTCGGCTTATCGCCACACAAATTCGGAGCCAAATCTCTCCAAACGGTTTAAATAAGCTTTTTTTTTAAAGCAATTGATTTGGGCATGTTCCTTGAATAAGTATGTAATATTAAATGCAGTTGGACTTAAGAAAACAATTTTTTAGTATTTTGTTTTTTTCCGTTAAAGTTTTTTTAAACTTTTATGGAACGACTTCTGCGAATTTCTGATCACCTGATCATTATGAGTTTTTTTTATCCTTTCCTGTATTTTACTACAAATTAATGAAGAAAACTAGAAATAATATAAATTAATAAAGTCGAATATATTGATTTTTTCACAAAGTCGAAAGGTCGAAAAGTCGAAATTTTGTCATAACTATATAACCCTATCATATCATAACTATATAACCCTATCGCATACCTTGTTTCTTTTTTTCCAGTTGCCACCTAGTTTTTGTTGCTCGTTTTTCAATTGACGTTTTTCTTCGACTGCTATATAAACACGGGCGAGAGCATAGGCTGGCTGTCAAATATACGCTTCTACTGCTACTTACAGGGTGTCTCTTAAATAGCAGTGAATGCGTCAGCGTCTGTCGCAAAAAAAACGCATGATGGACAATTTTTAACGCGCGCTGTACCGAAATACGCAGTAAACAGAAAACAGCTGATTTATCATCCCCATTTCAGAAAATTTTTGTTTTTCTACATTTGGAGTGGATATTCAGAGCAATATCGATATTATGGATGATTTATATGCTTTGAAAATATTCTGAACAAACCACAAAGAAGAAGGAATAGAAATATATTCCAAATTTGTCTTCGCCTTCTCAACTTTCTAACTAAGTTTTCATAAGAAATGATTGTAGAAGCTACACTGAAGCAATTTGATAGTTTGCATTCGAGCAGTATTATTGTGTATACACCCCAATGACACAACGATTAGAGAAGAACGGAAACATTGCTAATATATCGTGGAGTATCTAAAGATGTTGGTTTTGTCCACCGAAGTCAAATAATGTTTCTTAAACTCTTTATTGGTTGTGCAAAATGTAAAGACCTGTAATTCTCCTCCTGACTTTGTAAACGCCAACCAAATCTATCGAAGCTGTCGGCACTTGCCATGTTGGGACTAAATTGTGTTTTATATCACATGGCAGTGTCGTTATTAAATCAAATTCTATCATATAATCATGCTTCAAAGTAGAGAATTGTTTATTGGCCAGTTTCAATTGATATTTCCAAATGTCCTCGTTGAACATGGAATTCAAATGCAGCATCGTAAAGCTATGGAAATGAAAACTATTCGGAACAAGCTCGTGTTACATGCTTAATTGTAGGAAGACCAAACACCTGGACTAACGATTTTCTTAGATTAGATCCGACCGGAATCAAAATGTGTTCTTGAAAATGGATTCCTTGCGTCCAAGCAGCATAAATAGGTTCCCCACGTTTCTGTTGAATTAACAAACATTAATACAAAAATGCTGGTACATATTTTTTGGAAGTTTTGGAATTTACTTGGTGTTGACAACTTTAGAGAAATTGCTTGCCATGTGCCCTTCTTGATTTTTACACATTTCTGGAGAGGCTCCTTTGTATTCCATATGTAGACAGTGTCCCAGCTATTTCAATAATTTCTTCGCTGTCAATCTGAAAACACATTTTGAAATAAATTATAACAATAAAATATTAAATTCCCACCAGTTTGTATTTGATATTTCCAGCAAATTCAATATTTAATATTTTTTTACTTCGTGCACTGTTCCAAAATAAAAAATGAAATGCTGCTTGTCATCTGTTTGTGTTTATGTTTTCTTTCGTTGTAGTTGTAAGCGCACTGTCAAATTCGGATTTTTTGAAATTATCCGGCGTATCCGTGTGCGTATTTCGGTAGCTGTAGTACATTTCCATACATTTGAAATCGAGTTTGACAGACGCAGGACGCATTCACCGGTAATTAGGAGATGCCCACATACGAATGAGAACTGGGGGCGTTTGTCGAAAATCGTCAAGAGTTTTCTTCGCGCGTAGTCCTGATTTACACTCGGCAATATTTTCTAAGCAAGTGTCAAAGTATGTTGATGAGAGAGCCAGGCGGAAAGAGCTTTCTGCCTCTCTCTCCAGAACCTACGAAATACATATCAGGCATGTTTTCGTTACAAGCTATCAATTTTAGTTTAGCACTTTGCAACGAAAACAACTGACTTCCACTAAAGCACGGTACTATGTTCCCGTTTCACGGTGAAATCCCATACAAAAACCAAAGTTGTGAAAAACTGAGTGAAATTTTTTCATTTGTGGTACTGTGTTTATTTCAACGTGAGAAATTGACATTTTGCGCCGATACAAATTAATTGAACGCCGCAACAAATTGAAGCCGCCAGCATTGTACTCCTATTTATTTACATTCATATTTGTCCGCGAGAAATTCAACTGTTGTAAATATTAGCAATAAAATTTCCTAATAAAGAATACTAAATTAAATTATCTGAAATAAAGAAAACTAATGCAATGGACGGAAAATAATTATGTACATGGAATAAACGAGAAGAGTGACATTCCGATTGGATAGCAAAGCAAATGTGCAAAACACTGGAAGGACATGTAACTATATGTAATAATGTGGAATTTGTCTTGTAATTACATATGTACATTTACGTTTGTATGTTTAGAATAATCGTGACGAAAAGCGTGGAAAAACTTTGTGGACGGCAAACGCTACCGAAGCAGTAGGACAATGGAATTGGGCAGTGCCTGTGATCTCATATTTAAATGGTTATAAAGAACATAGTGAGTTCTTGCCAGCCATAGGAGTTGGAAGAAGAAAATCCGTTTATGGATAGAAGTATAATTTATATATGTCCACAAATATAATGTTAATCCTTAAAAATAATAATAAAACATATTTTTCGGTTCATCAAAACATCATTTTATTTATTTATATTCGTACAACAGTAGGAAATTATTTTGTTATTTGTAACATTGTATTACCCTGGCTTCTGATGCCTCACAAGCATCGCCATCGTATCAACACAAAATAAATAATTTATTTAATTATAACATTAGCACAATGATCTTCAACCATATTTCCATTCTGCAATTTAAATTAACTATTTTCTAAGTCGGAATTATTCCATTTAATTGATCATTGATTCTCAATTTTGTGATTCTAATTTAAACTCGTGTTTGTTTTCAAGAAAAGCAAAAAGGAAAAAATGCACATGCTTATACACAGACACATACATATAAAAGTGACATATCGACACACACTTCAAAAATGCAATGCGACATTAGTAAAAAAGCGTTCCATTTTTCAACTTGAAATAACATTTTGTGGAATTTTTTCAAGCTGAAAAAACATAGTACCCACCTATACTGAGGCATTTACTTCTTTGAATTCTTCTTCGATCACGTTTGAGTGGACTTATGATGTAGTTAGGCGTTTTTCCGATCTCGAACTATTGCAGATTAACGGGATTTCCAATTCGTCTGGAAAATTACTCGATTTAGTATTTGTGAATAACGCTCAGATTTTTGATATTCAAAGAATTTCTCGGGTACGCTGGGTATTTCCATACTGTATGACATTTCGGACTCTTCTTCTTTACACCCCCCACGTGATGAGGGTACAGTTTTTTGTTTCAAAAGAACAAATTTTGAGTTGCTATACTAACTGGACCTGCGTGAAGATACCGACGTCGGTAACTTTCGATAACTTCCGATAACACGAAATAACAGGGTGACCAAAAGCTGCACAACATAATGTCAAATAACAAAATGTACGTGTGTATGTATAGGTATGTTTTCGTTACAAGCTAGCACTTTTAGTTTAGCACTTTGCAACGAAAACAACTGACTTCCACTAACTGGCACATAAGCAATAAGTGGCGGATTTTCACTATCTGGTAGCAATGGTGTCTGAGTTGCGAAGAAAGAACAGTGCGAAACAGACAAAAAATTCGTGAAAAGTATTTATAAAACATATATTTACTATTCTATGTTCAATTGTTTACACTCTTTTGCAAATATTAAAATAATTTCCCATTTTTGTTCTTCTTCTTCCCGTTAATTCACAATAATTTATAAAATCTCTCCAAAAATGGGATGCCATATTGCTAAATATAGGGTGCCCAGTCTGGCAACATCATACTCGATTAAGACATGAACACAAGCACCAAACTTCATCGGGAACTAATAGTGCTTAGCTCCCCATACAAATTAAGCACTTATGGTGTAACGAAAACACGCCTTATGTACGTGTCAGCTGTTTTTGTTCGATTGACAGAAAAAGTTACCGACGTCGGTCGGTGGAACCTGCGTGAAGATACCGACGTCGGTAACTTCCGATAACACGAAACAACAGGGTGACACATAGAAGCGTAAAACCGTATTTAGAAGGCAAAAGTACACCTTTTATCAACTATTATGGCCCACGTACAGTAAAAAAAGTTACCGACGGCTGAAAAATTCTAAATAAATATTAATTTTTTTGTGCAAAATGAAAAAAATAAATGTTTTTAATTAATGTTACGTACACGAAATGAAACTTGAACAACTTTGGGATCATATTAAATCACCCATATATGGAAATGTGTCATTCTTTATCCAAATTATTGATTTCAATTTCCACTGAAGGTCAGGGCATAAATAGCTTCCTGGAGATCCAATGGTACAATTTAAGACACCGACATGTACCTCAAATAAAAGAGGGGATCAAGACGAACACGTTGGTGTGTACCAAGAATCGGGTTTTGGTGGAACAAACATTCATGATTACTGCAGGAAAGGGGGTGGCAAGGACACTAATCCCCACCGACGGGACCTAAGGACACGATTTAAGATTCCGACTTGTACCTCAAATTAAAGAGGGAATCAAGACGAATACATCGGTGTATTCCTTGTTCAAAGAATCGCTTTTTTGATGAACAAACTTTTAATGACAAGAGGGGATCAAGACGAACACTCCGTTTTTGGTGGAACAAACTTTCCTGATTACTGTATGCAAGAGGTGGCAAGGACACTAATTCCTACCGACGGGACCAAAGGACACGATTTAAGATTCCGACTTGTACCTCAAATTAAAGAGGGAATCAAGATGAACACGTTGGTGTCTAGTTTGCTACAAGAATCGGTTTTTTGTAGAGCAAACTTTCATGTTAACAGTAAGGAAGGACACTAATCCCCACCGACGGGACCTAAGGACATGATTTAAGATTCCGACTTGCACCTCCGATTAAAGAGGGAATCAAGACGAATACATCGGTGTATTATTTTTTCAAAGAATCGCTTTTTTGTGGAACAAACATTCGCGATTTCAGTTTCGAAGTGGGGGTCAGGACATTAATTCAGACGGACGGGGCCTAAGGACGCGATTTAAGGTTCAATGTATTATTTGGTCAAAGAATTGCTTTTTTGTTAAACAAACTTTCCAGATTTGTGTTTCGAAGTGGGGGTCAGGACACTAAATCCCATCGACGGGATCGAAGGACACGATTTAAGATTCTGACTAGTACCTCAAATTAAAGAGGGTATCAAGACGAATACATCAATGTATTTATTGTTCAAAGAATCCTTTTTTGATGAACAAACTTTCCTGATTTGTGTTTTGAAGTCGGGGTCAGGACACTAATTCCCACTGACGGGACCTAAGGACAGGATTTAAGATTCCGACTTGTACCTCAAACGAAAGTGGAAGTCGGGATGAATACATCGGTGTATTATTTGTTCAAAGAATCGCTTTTTTGTTGAACAAACTTTCGCGATTTTAGTTTCGAAGTGGGGGTCAGGACACTAATTCCCACCGACGGGATCTAAGGACACGATTTAAGATTCCGGCTTGTTCCTCAAATTGAAGATGGTATCAAGACGAATACATCGATGTATTATTTGTTCAAAGAATCGCTTTTTTGTTGAACAAACTTTCCAGATTTGTGTTTTGAAGTGGGGGCCAGGACACTAATTCCCACCGACGGGACCTACGGACACGATTTAAGATTCCGGCTTGTTCCTCAAATTGAAGATGGTATCAAGACGAATACATCGATGTATTATTTGTTCAAAGAATCGCTTTTTTGTTGAACAAACTGTCAGGATCTGTGTTTCGAAGTGGGGGTCAGGACACTAATTCCCACCGACGGGACCTAAGGACACGATTTAAGATTCCGACTTGTACCCGAAATTAAAGAGGGAGCTTAAACGAATACATCGGTGTATTATTTATTCAAAGAATCGCTTTTTTGTTGAACAAACTTTAGCGATTACTGCAAGAAATGTTGTGGCAAGGACACTAATCCCCACCGACGGGACATAAGGACACGATTTAAGATTCCGACTTGTACCTCAAATTAATGAGGGAATCAAGACGAATACATCGGTGTATTATTTGTTCAAAGAATAGTTTTTTTGATGAACAAACTTTTAATGAAAAGAGGGGATCAAGACGAACACTCCGTTTTTGGTGGAACAAACTTTCCTGATTACTGTATGAAAGAGGTGGCAAGGACACTAATTCCTACCGACGGGACCTACGGACACGATTTAAGATTCCGACTTGTTCCTGAAATTGAAGAGGGTATCAAGACGAATACATCGATGTATTACTTGTTCAAAGAATCGCTTTTTTGTTGAACAAACTTTCCAGATCTGTGTTTCGAAGTGGGGGTCAGGACATTAATTCCCACCGACGGGACCTAAGGACACGATTTAAGATTCCGACTTGTACCCGAAATTAAAGAGGAAGCTTAAACGAATACATCGGTGTATTATTTATTTAAAGAATAGCTTTTCTGTTGAACAAACTTTAGCGATAACTGTAAGAAATGTTGTGGAAAGAACACTAATCCCCACCGACGGGACCTAAGGACACGATTTAAGATTCCGACTTGTACCTAAAATTAAAGAGGGAATCAAGATGAATACATCGATGTACATATTATTTGTTCAAAGAGTCGCTTTTTTGTTGAAAAAACTTTCGCGATTTCAGTTTCGAAGTGGGGGTCAGGACAATAAATCCCACCGACGGGACCTAAGGACACGATTTAAGACTCCGACTTGTACCTCAAATTAATGAGGGTATCAAGGCGAATACATCGATGTATTATTTGTTCAAAGAATCGTTTTTTTCTTGAACAAACTTTCCACATTTGTGTTTCGAAGTGGGGGTCAGGACACTAATTCCCACCGACGGGGCCTAAAGACACGATTTAAGATTCCGTAACTATTGATCTGATTTAGTAACTATTGATCTGAGACCCCATAAAGTATATATATTCTTAATCGTCTTTAAATCTAGGATGATTTAGCCATATCCGTCTGTAGTAATCACGCTACAATCTATAATAATAATACTTGAGCTAGGTGGATCAAATTTGGTATGGGTACTTCTTATAGCTGCAGGTATCTTGGGAATGCAGGTAAATGGGCAATATAGATCCGTATTTTGATATAGCCCCCATATATAGCATCTGTCCGATTTGATTTCTTAACGCCATAGAGACCACAAATGTCAATTAATCGGGCTGAAAATTGGTAACTCGGATTTATTTATGCCCGAAAACCTTCACACGAACAACGCTAGACATAGGTCCATGTTTTGATATAGCCTCCATACAAAGGTTTTACTTCTTAACGCAACAAAAACCACAAATTTCAAAGAATCTGGCTGAAATTCGGTTACACGACTTTACTTGTGCCCGAAACTATTCACATGCTATCCATGGTGCAGGGTATATAAGATTATAAGAACTTAACGCTTTTACTTGTTCAGCTTGAAAATATTCAGCAAAAAGTTGTTTCATAGTGAAAAACAGATCTCTTTTTAATACAGTTTGGCAACACATTTTGAAGTGTCACTTTGATATATGTGTCTGTATATACATATATATGTATGTGCATCTTTCGTTTTTATTTTATTTATTTATTTGTTTTATATGAATTACAATACAAAGTAAATTTATATTTTAATTTTACTGTTCAAGGAAAAGCCAGGTTACAAAGACCATGTTGCTGGATTTTTGAAGCGACAGACCAGAGCTTCTGGTGAGAATAGAACCCACGACCACTGAACTCATAGGCGAGCTTTAGTTTCGTTTTTTCTCTTTGCTAATGTTCTTGAAAACAAACAAGTTTGAATAGAATTCAATAAACATAAAATTAATAATAGAAATAACTCTGACTTAGAAAATAGTTAATTAATCAGAAAGGAAAGATTTGTGGAGAACATTGTGCTAATGTTATAAATAACAATATCGTTTCCTTTGTTATACGAATACAATTAAATAAAATTATGTTTTTGATGAAAAAAAAAGTTGGTTGGACATATAGAAAATTCTTCATCCACAAACGGAAAATCTTCTTCCAGTCTGTATGGCTGGCAAGAACTCTCTGTGTTCTCTACAGTAATTTCCATATCGAGATCATAGGCACTGCCGTCCACAAAGTTTATTCAGACTTTGCGACACATTTGTTTTACATATACATTTACACATTATTATATATACATTATATTATTTATATATTACATTATTATATATAGTTACATGTTTATATATTACATATAGTTACATTATTATATATAGTTAAATATTGTTTTATTTCTTTCCATATTCAAACAAAAAAAAAACAATTTACTGTGATATTTACATTTAATCAATTATTCGCAATGTAGCTTTACACTTTCATTTTGTTTGTTTACATACACTCATACTCTTGTATGTTCATTTTGATTTTATTCGCATTCATGTTTTTTATTACACTGTCTGTTATTGCCCTAACAGTTCTCTTTTTATTTAGTTTTTAAGTGTTGTTTATTGTTAAGTCCTCTTTATAGGTGGGTACAATGTTTTTTCGGCACGAAAAAATTTCGCAAAATGTTATTTCGAGTTGAAAAATGGAACGCTTTTTTACTAAAGTCGCATTGAAGTTTGGAAGTGTGTGTGTCAAAGTGTCACTTTTATATGTATGTATGTGTGTATATGCATGTGCATTTTTTCGTTTTGCTAATATTCTTGAAACCAAACAAAAGTTAACATTCTAATCAATAAACAATTACTTGGAATAATGCCGACTTAGAAAATAGTTAATTTAAATTTCAGAAAGGAAATAATGTTGGAGATCATTGTGCTAATTATTTATTTTGTGTTTTTGCGGTGGCGATGTTCGTGAGGCAACAAAAGCCGGGGTAGTACAATGTACAAAATAATTTCCTACTGTTGTACGAATATAAATAAATAAAAAGATGTTTTGATGAACCGAAAAAGATTTATTATTATTATATTTAAGGTTTTACATTATATTTGTTGACATATGTATATAAATTATACTTCCATCCATAAACGGAATATCTTCTTCCAACTTCCATGGCTGGCAAGAACTAACTACTCGTATGTATGTTCTTTACAACCATTGTCCTACTGCTTTGGTAGCGTTAGCTGTCCATAATGTTTCTCCAGGCTTTTGCACACAGTTTTTCTAAACATACAAACATAAATGTACATATCTAATTGCAAGACAAATTCCACATGATTACATTTAGTTACATGTCCTTCCAGTGTTTTGCAAATTTTTAGCTTTTGTATTGCAATCCAATTCGAATGTCGCTCTTCTGGTTTATTCCATATACATAATTACTTTCCCTTCCACAGCTTTGCATTCTTTTTCTTTATTTCAGAAGATAATTTAATTTAGTGTTCTTTGTTAGGAAATGTTACTATATTTACAACAGCTGAATTTTTCGTGGACAAAGATAAATAGAAACAAATAGGAGTGAGAGGCTGGCGGCAATCAATTTGTTGCGGCGTTCATTTGAAGCGGCGCAAAATGTCAATTTTTCACGTTGAAATAAACATAGACCACAAATGAGAAAATGTCCGTAATTTTTCACAACTTTGCTTTTTATATGGGATTTCAGCGTGAAACGGGAACTTAGGTTAGGTTAGGTTGAATAGAGGAGACGTTTAAACGTCTCATGTACATGGACATACACTTAAGCCAGTGGTTCGGCCTGTTGTGCGCTCCTTATTTATGATCTTTCTATACCTCACGAATTACAGAAAATCGGTACTTGACACGTATTTTCTCAGTATCTTCCAGTCATATCATCTGAGATGAGTCAAGTCTGTCTATATGTCGGAACAGAAATATCGGGCATGTGTGAAAGCTGGGCAGTGATCTTTGCAGTTGCTCTATTCCACACAGTTTTGTGAGCCATCAATGCCCAGTGCCTCAACTCATCCTTCGTGGTTTCGAAAGGTTTCCAATTTTCCAAGTTTGTTACTCGAAGTTCTCTGCCCTTTGAAGCCAAGCTGTTTGCTCGTTCATTTCCAATCACTCCGTTGTGTCCCGGTACCCAGAAAATACGCAGTTGACCATGGACTGAGTAATTATTTATCGTTCTTTTACAGTCTAACACTGTTCTGGATTTGACCTTTTCCGATGTTATTGCTTTGATCGCCATTTGGCTATCTGTGAATATGTTGGCATATTTAGGCTTTGTGGTACTACTGAGCCAGTTAACACACTCCGTGATTGCTCGAACTTCTGCTTGAAATACTGTGTTATGGTCTGGGAGGCGGAAGTAAAGTTCGACTTCTGGTTCATCAATAAAAAGTCCCAGACCCGTCCTTCCTCCTAGCCTGGACCCATCAGTGTAGCACCTGGTTCCCACTGGCGCATGAGCTAGTGTTCCGTTTTCCCAGGAGCGTCTGTCTGGCACGAACGATTCACAGGTAGCTGTAAGCCGCACTTCAGGAATGCGGTCGGAGATTTCCGTTGTTTTAATATGACCGACCAGTGATTGTAATATCTTCTGATGGTACGACTTGTGGTCTCGATTTATCAATTCTCTCATAACTTGTAGACGTCTTGCTGTGAGGGCTGCCTCATACTTTATACGGATATCCATTGGTTGGATGTGCAGTATAGTCTCCAACGCTCTTGTTGGTGCGGTTCTAATTGCCCCGCTTATGCCTAGACAGCACATACGTTGCACTTTTTGCAATGGTATTACGTTGTACTTTTTGTCCATTGATGTCCACCACACTACAGAGGCGTAGGTTATTATTGGTCTAATCACGCTCATGTAAAGCCAGTGTGTCATATTTAGATGTAGTCCCCATTTCGAACCTATAGCTCTTCTGCACAACGACCAACATCTGTGGGCCTTTGTAACTCTTTCTTCAATATGATCTTTCTAGTACAGTTTGTGATCCAAGATTACTCCCAAGTATTTAAATCATTTTAGATATAGGAGAGGCGATAAAATGCCCCCCCCCCCCTGAGGTATACCACGATTTACCTTGTCTCTGATTTTTACGTCATATGACCCACAAATAATCCACCTATTCCTTAGCATATTGTTGATCCAGTTTATCAATGCCTGGTCAACCTTGAACTCGTCTAAGGACTGGATAAGTGTATCGGTCTGAACGTTGTTAAAAGCGCCCTCAATGTCTATACAAATGGCAAGTGTGTAAAATTTTTCACTGAAGGACTGTTCTATGTGGTGTACTACCTCATGTAGAGCTGTTTCCACTGATCTTCTTTTAACATATGCGTGTTGCTTGAATTTTAGCTTGTCATCGGCTATCTTACTTTTGATCATGTCGTCAATTATTCGCTCCATTGTTTTTAACAGGAAAGAAGTTAGGCTAATAGGTCGATAAGCCGTTGAGATCGTATAACTCGTCTTGCCAGGCTTAGGTAGGAAAACCACCCTTGATTCCTACCAATTTTTTGGGGTATATGCATGAGTTAGGCATGCAGTGAAAACTCCAACCAGATGAATTGATACCAGATCCACCTCATTCTGAAGAAGCGCTGGAAATATTCCGTCCGGTCCCGCAGCCTTAAAAGGAGAGAAGCTTTTTATTGCTTCTTTAACCATAGCATCCGTAATAGGTACTTGGTGCATTATATTTTGGGTCTGTAACTGTTCCTCTGTTGGCCCAGCATTACCACTCGGAAAATGAGTTTTCATTAAAAGCCTTATAGTTTCCATCCTTTTACCCGTTTCATCCACCAGTGTTTCGGTTTGGATATGAGTATTTGACTTTCTTATTTTAGACATGCTGTTAACGCTGTCTACCTGATCACAGAAAAGCCTCCAGGAGTTACGTTTCGCCAGTCTAATGATTTTATTGTATTCTTTGAGTCTTCTGTGGTAGTCATCCAAATATACTGATAGCTTTTTACGTCGAGCTCTGTTGTAAAGTCTGCGGACATCCTTGCCAATCGAGCGAATTTGCCCTGTCATCCAGGGTTTCTCATAGGCGATTTCCTTTCTCGAAGCGGGCAACTATCTTCGAATGATTTTACAAAAGCATCCTTAATCTTCCTCACATTGATATCAATGTCTTCTGTACTTGGATAATGGTGTACAGATTTCTAAGTAGATTGCCGAATTTGGTCCAGTCGGTTTTAGTCTTATTACGGAAACTTATTGGGTTAGGCGGTGGCCGTGCAATTTTAAACCTTATACAACGGTGGTCCGACTAGGAGTGTTCATCCGAAACCCTCCATTCATGGATCTCATCAATGAGGTTTTCCGAGCATATCGTTATATCTAATACTTCTTCCCTAATTTTGTTAACAAAGGTCGCCTTGTTCCCTATGTTGAGAGTTAGAAGATCGTTAGTATTCAAAAATTCTATAAGGGCTTGTCCCCTTTTATTGGTATCAGTACTACCCCAAGCAATATGGTGTGAGTTGGCATCACAACCAGCTAGTAACACATTACTTAGTCCCCATTTACATTGTACTTTTTTTTTAAGTAACTTATCGGCTTATTCTCTTTTGAAAAAGTATTTACGTTCACACGCGTACTTTTTTTTAATATGTACTTATACTTAAATATATACTTATATACTTGTGTGAATTGCTGTTGTTTCCAACTGCGAACGAAAAACACAAAACGATGAGCACGATAAGTATGAGTACGGCATACTTTTTTCCCCCGTTTCCGACTGCCTCCCTCGCCCACAAAACGCCGATAAGTATACTTAATACTTAAAAAAAAGTATCATGTAAATGCAGACTTATATTTTTGGATTCCCTTACCAGACGTTGTAATTCCGACGTAGGTGGCAATGTCGGCGCATCGAATGGCAGGTATACTGACGCCAGGTACATACTTCCATTACCTTGCATCAGCACAGTTGCGTCCGATGTTGACAACTCTGGAGAGAAAATATAGCATAAGTTTTTATGGCACAGAATACAAGTCCTTGGACGAGTACCTGTGTTAGCGTAGAAAAGATTGTAGTTCATATGGTTTAATCCAGTAACTTTGTTACTAGTAGTCCACGGTTCCTGGACCAAAGCAACATAAACCCTGCTTTTATTTATTATGTGGGTTTTTCTAATCTTAAAGAAGATTTTCCAAATCCCGAAAAATGCCATGCCTTTTGACTCGACAAGGCTATCCCTGGAATGCGGGTCTATGCCTACCACCAGGAAAGAACCATCGGGATCATTTTCCTGTTGAAGACTTCCCACTTCCCCACTTTATGGTTCGAAGCTTGTTTGCCAATGACGCTGAGTATGCGCTCTGACGGTACCTTACTTGCCCATCCTCTGACATAGAAAGATGTTTTTATGAGTACAGGAATGTCGCTTTTCCTTACCAGTTTCAGCTTTGCGCCGTCCCAAGGTGAGGGGATGCTCTCCACTAGTTTTCCGAGGACATCGACACAGCATTGTGATCAAAACGCCCCTCTCAAACGTGCAACTCATTACTTGGATTGTTGGTCCATCATTAGATACGTGAATGTGGTCCAATACCTTTGTGTAGAACAAATCTTCGAAGATGCTCTTTTGATCTTCGGGAATTCTGCCAGACGCACTACTGCTATCAATTATGGCATAGTGTAGTTCGTCCTGAATACGATTTTTGGCTATTTGGGAATAAGATGGTGCTTCCTTACTCTTTTTTATAGCCAGCTTGCTTTTTCATTTAGAATGGGTCTTTTTGTTTGAGGCCCCCTCTTTTATGGATGGTTTCGGTGGTTCACCTCCCACCATTAACGAATTCTGACTAGAAACTCCTTTTTTGGTAGATTGAATAGGTTTCTCCGTAGTGCTAGGTGTCGGTGAGCTTTTTTTTCTTCTTAATTGATTTCGCATCGCTATGCTCTTCGGGAGATCTCACTCTTTTAGTAGATGTAGAAGAGTCAGATTCATCCTGTAATATCTTCTGCCTGTTCATCTTATTCAGTTTCCTTCTTTGTGCCCATGACAGTCTTTCCGATTTTCAACAATAGTAATATTGTTATCACTTGATGACTCAGAGTCCGAGTTCCCACTAGCTTTTAAAAGCTGGGTTGCTTAGAGCCCCTCTTGGGTTTTCTTTATCCTCCTCATCGTTTCTTTTGCCAAAGGCTAGATGTGCTCTTGTATCTGTTTCGACTGCGGGATCCGAGGCAGCCAACCCCGTAGAAGTTACTTGCTCACGATTGGTTGATAACGACGACACGTGACTCGCGAGTAAATCAACGCTTTCCGCCGGTACTGGGTTTATAGATTGGCCATGCCGAATCTTATATACTCTCCACACAAGGATTGCATTCAATTTTATTACTGGAAAAATCTTTGGATATGGAGCAAATCATGAAACGATCCTTTTTGTTAAAGTAAACTATAAAAAAACGAACCATGCAATTTTTAGCCAAATTTAAGGCGCTAAACTCTTTACCTGAAAAATTTGGTATTTATGGATTAAAATAGCATTCTTCAGAGCCACATCTACACGGGGACTACAATAAAATAAAATTTGAATGCATTTTACTGAGATGAATTCTTGCCAAAATAGAATACAAACTGCAAAGTTTAAGCTAAATTCCTTAGAAAATGCTTAGGTTTAGGTTAGGGTGGCAGCCGTTTTTTTTTGCTCAGCTCACATAGACCAGATTAGGTCCCTAGTGGTACCACGGGCTAAAATGCCCTTCATCAAAACCAACCTGTTTGATATACAAATGTATTGATAGCACGAATATTGGTACTGGAAAGATCTGTTAGGCTGCCTAGAAAGGCCGACCCCATTAGGTCCAGTCGTCGTTTACTCAAAGCGGGACAGTCGCATAGCAAGTGCTCAATGGTCTCCACTTCTTCCTCTTATCCACAGCTTCTGCAGAAGTCATTGGAGTTGGTACCCAATCTTCGCGTGTTCGCCGATCACGCAGTGTCCCGTCAGAACTGATACTAACGTAGACAATCATTTCCTTTCTAGTACGAGGAGATATTTTGACCTTCTCAGGTCATACCTCGGCCAGATTTGTCTAGCTACCCTACAGGTGCCGATTTGTGTCCATCTTTCGTTTGACTGCTTGATTGCCTCTTGCCTAAGCCAAAGCTTGCACGTGGATAGTGGCGCACCAATATATGCAAATTCTTCGAGAATTTGTAATGACGTCCCTTTCCTAGCAAGCTCGTCGGCTTTGCAGTTCCCCGGGATATCCTTATGCACAGGCACCCATATGAGGTGTATATTATACTGCTCAGTCATCTCGTTAAGAGATCTGCGGCAGTCGAAGGCTATTTGTGAATTTAGGGATGTGGCCTCCAGAGAATTGATGGCAGCCTGGCTGTCCGAGTAAATGACAACGCTAGTGTTGGTTACTACGTTCCGACTTGGCGACTTCCCATATTGCCATTATTTCGGCTTGATAGACACTGCAGGTATCTGGTAGTCTGTGAGCTATATCCAAATTAAGTTCTTCACAGTGTACTCCAAAGCCAACCTTTTCATCAAGCTTCGAACCATCCGTATAGAAGTGGAGATGGTTTCTATTTCCGGGTCTTCTGACATCCCATTCATCAATTCAACTTCTCTCGCCACAACATTAATCGGCAGTATATGGAGAAGGGCTTGTAGAGACTCAGTCGCTGTAGTCCTTAACGCTTCGCTTATGTACAGGCAGGCAGTTCTCTGAACCCTTGATAGCAGGTTTGTGATGGTTAGTTTGTCAGTTACCGTCCACCATACACAATGCCGTATAACAGTATTGGACGAACCACTGCTATATATATCCAATGGACAATTTTAGGAGACAGGCCCCACAACGTTCTAGATCGAGCAGGATTTCATTCACCGCTAGGTTCCAAATTAGTGGAGACAGTACAATGCGTGAATACAATGCGTCTACCAACGCCCCCACACACAAGTGTATGAGTACCAATTCGACTTTATGTTTTTGGCATGTCGTCCCCTTTGGTTAAGGGCGGAGTCTACCTAAAACTCCTTTCATTCTATGGGTCATGGCACCCGGTTGAAATGCAACTCCACCACGAAATGCTCCCCAAGGGGCCACACCAACAGCCAGGCTGGAACCGAAGTTCCAGGGGCTCCTGGCCGCAACACAACACCTCCAGATCAGTTGGGAGTGCACCCAGCAATACTTGCAATGCGTCTGTAGACACCGTACGACATACTGGTATACAAGCCAACGTCGGCACCCTCTGGCATGGTCGACGACTCGCCTTCCGCAGTGGGAGCTGCGGAAGCCATATTGTAGGAGCCATATTGTAGGGTTGCACTTGCACAGGTAGATTCAGCGTTAAGGATCATATTGACCTGCCGCTTTTTACCATCCGCCTCACCCACCTTGCTGATTCTCCAATTATGCGCAGGCAGACCAGGATTGGAATCTTTTAGTATTTCTAATATATCAGCCGGGTTGGAGGGCTTTTCTGTAACCCAGGTGATGGCTCTAGGGTGACTAGGGATGTTGTTTTTTCGACAACATCCAACTGGGCACCCGCCCACACCTCACCCGCTCGACTCACAGCAGCCTTATACAGATCTACTGATCTGGCATCACAGAAAAATAAGAGCTTTACTCTCCTCTGATGCCATCCTGCAACGTTGCAGACTGGTGGTTTGCCCGGCATTTCTCTACGGACATCGAGGTAATGAGCTATAATGGCTGATTGTACATGACTCCATTTGTCCTTGAGGATGGATCCATCCTCACTACTTCTGTCTATAACAGCCATCACTAGACTTTCCTTCGCCACTTCATTGAAGGGCTTGGTGAGTGTCCTGTTGATGGTGACATTAGAGCCTCTTGCCTTTTTCGAAGACAGGGGTTCATCAGGAGATCTGATTCTTTTGACTTTATTAGCCGTTAACACAGCTGAATTTGTGGCTCTTTCAGCCGGCTGATTGGCCTTAGAAGCATCTATGACGCCTTTAGCCCAGGTAAGTGACTCTTTTTGTTTTTCGGTAAGAGCCGAAACCTCAACAGCCTCCAATTTCGGCAAAACTCTGAGCGCTATCCGGTACTCATTGTGCTTCCGTTTTGACGGTCGGACATGACGTTTTCCCCTGACCGTACCACCTGTTGTGAGTACTGGGTGAAAATTTTCACCATTTTTGGTGTGGTCGGCGTTGGCGAAGACCAACGGACGGACAGTAGGACGATTGGGGAACCCCGCTCCATCGGAACGCGAAGGCTCCCCGTCAACGAATTTATTATTTTTTTGTCTGTATTAGCCAGTACAGATTTTTTTGCGATTGCGTAATAGGTACTGCGTAATAGATTTTATCTATCCGCTCTGTGCTAAACACGTCCGTTCACTACGACTGATCAGCAACGACCTATGGCTTAAATAAGCCGTTTTGGGAGTGACATCTATAGGTGGACTATAACAAAATATGAACCGATTTAAAAATTTTTTACTTTAAATACAAACTGCAAAGATTTAGTTAAAATGCTTAGAAAATGTGGTATTTATAGCTCAAATACGTATATTTGGGAGCGACCTTAATAGGGTGTCTATTAGGGCGGGTCGATTTAAAAATCGCCCATTGCTCAGTGAAAATCGTATTCTAGGGATCAAAATAAGAAACTTTGCCGAAGGAACCATACCTCTAAAACGAATTCTGATGTCCCGGAATTTGGGTCGAACTTTTGGGACTATAGGCATTATAAAAGCATTACACTGTACAAAATTTCAAGTAATTGTATACACTGATATTAATGTTATAAACTGTTAACTTTTGGTGTAAAATGGTGCCTTTGTGGGAGAGGTAACAAAAGGGGCGTGACAATAACGACCATTTTTCAATGGACTGAAGGCACTATAAAAACATTACGCTGTACAAAATTTCAAGTATTTCTAAACACTGGTATTAATGTTATAAGCTTTTAACTTTTAGTGAAAAATGGTGCATTTGTGTGGGAGATACCAAAACGGGCGTGGCAATTTCGCCCATTTTCCTCGAGTTGATAGCGACTAACAAACTAATACTATGTGTGGAATTTCAGAAGATTCGAATACGTATAATAACAGTTATTAAAGAATCAATATTTCACAAACATTTTAACCCTTTGTGGGGGAGGTACCAGAAGGAGTGGACCAATATGGCCCATCTTCTTGTACATTACCAAATTTGGCACCCTATAAAATCTAAACCGCTATGAATTTTGACAAATTGTAAAAGACCACTATTACGCATGGTCTTGCAATCTACGCTTACAAACTTTCGTCGAAATGTATATTCATTAATATTCAGAGTGGGTCGATTTCCTTTGGAAGGCTTAGTATTCCTTCTTAAGAAATGTTTACTTGTTTTTAGCTATTGCATGCTTATAATAAACTTTTCTTCGCTTGATTTATTCGATGTAATCCGTTTCCATTTGCTTTAATAAAAACGTAGTACGAACGTACTTTAAAATTTAAGGACTATTTCGTCTAAAAATATGATTTTTTTACTAGAATTTAGTATTGCATTTTTCCAATTGGGTTCAATATATCGTTGCTGATCAGTCGTGATCAGCATCCATCCTCAAGGACAACTGGAGCCATGTGCAATCAGCCATTATGGCTCATTAACTCGATGTCTAGTTAAATACCGGGCAAACCACCAATCTGCAACAATGCAGGAGCGAGCGGGTGAGGTGTGGCCGGTTGGATGCTGTCGATAAAAATAACATCCCCAGTCGCGCTAGAGCCATCACCTGGGTTACAGAAGATCCCTCCAACTCGGCTGACATATTAGAGATAATAAAAGATTCCAATCCTGATCTGCCGACCGATAACTGGAGTATTAGTAAGGTGGTTGAGGCGGATGGTAAAAAACAATTAGATCCTTAACGCTGAATCCACCTCCCATGTACAACGTGCAAGTATAACCATGCAATATGATTTCAAGAATATAGTCGATGTGTCTCCAACGCTGTTGTTGGTGCAGTTCTAAATGCCCCGCTTATGCCTAGACAGAACATACGTCTTATTCAGGAATCGAGGCCGAGTAAAACGTGGGATCTTCGTTTTCCTTGTAAATAGACATATTTCTGTTTTGTCTGGGTTATCATTTAAGCCCCTTGGTTGTGTCCAGTTATATGCTATGTTAAGTGCCTCTTCAGCTCTTCTGCATAATAGATTTGGATGAAAGCCCCTTTGAAGTATTACAACGTCGTCTGCATAACAGACTGGTGTAAGTCCTTAATTGGTGAGGGCTTTTATCGTCTTAACCCATAGAAGAGGCGATAAAATGCCCCCCTGTGGTATACCACGATTTATTTATCACTAATTTTTACGTCATATGACCCACAAATAATCCACCTATTCCTTAGCATATTGTTGATCCAGTTTTCAGCGCCTGGTCAACCTGAAACTCGTCTAAGGACTGGATAAGTGTATTGGTCTGTACATTGTTAAATGCGCCCTCAATGTCTATGCAAACAGCAAGTGTATACATTTCTTTACTGAAGGACTCTTCTATATGGTGCACTACCTCATGCAGAGCTGTTTCCACTGATCTTCCTTTGACATAGGCATGTTTGAATTTAAGCCTGTCATCCGCTATTTTACTTTTGACCATGTTATCAATTATTCGCTCCATTGTTTTTAACAGGAAAGAAGTTAGGCTAATGGGTCGATAAGCCTTTGGGGTCGTATAACTCGCCTTGCCAGGCTTTGGTATGAAGACCACCCTTGATTCCTGCCAGTTTTTTGGGGTATAAGAATGGGTTAGGCATGCTGTGAACACTCCAGCGAGATGAGTTGATACCAGATCCACCTCATTCTGCAGAAGTGCTGGAAATATTCCATCCGATCCCGCAGCCTTAAAGGGAGAGAAACTTTTTATCGCTTCTATAACCATACCATCTGTTATATCCGTAATAGGTACTCGATGCAATATATTTTCATTCTGTAACAGTTCCTCTGTTGGTCCAGCATTACCAGTCGGAAAATGAGTATTCATCAAGAGCCTTACGGTATCCTCTATAGTTTCCATCCTTTTACCCTTGTCATCCACCAGTGTTTCGGTTTGGACATGAGTTTTTGAGAGGAACTTTTTCATGTTAGACATGCTGTTAACGATGTATAACTCATCACAGAAAAGCCTCCAGGAGTTAAGTTTCGCCGATCTAATGATTTTATTGTATTCTTTGAGTCTTCTGTGGTAGTCGTCCCAATATACTGATTGTTTTTTACGTCAAGCTCTGTTGCAAAGTCTGCGGACATCCTTGCCAATCGAGCGAATTTGTCCTGTCATCCAGGGTTTCTCATAGGCAGATTTCCTTTCTCGAAGTGGGCAACTATCTTCGAATGATTTTACAAGAGCCTCGGTAATCTTCTTCACATTGATATCAATGTCTTCTGCACTTAGATAATCGCATGTAGGCTGCCCTAATTGATTTCTAAGTAGATTTCCGAAATTAGTACAGTCGGTCTTAGCCTTATTACGGAAACTTTGGCGGTGGCCGTGCAATTTTAAACCTTATATAACGGTAGTCTGAATAGGAGTGTTCATCCGAAACCCTCCACTCATGGATCTCATCAATACGATTTTCTGAACATATCATTATATCTAATACTTCTTCCCTAATTTTGTTAACAAAGGTTGCAGTGTTTCCTATGTTAAGAGTTATGAGGTCATTTGTATTCAAAAATTCGATAAGGGCTTGTCCCCTTTTATTGGTGTTAGTACTATACCCAAGCGATATGATGGGAGTTGGCGTCACATCCAGCTAATAACTCATTACTTGTGTGTTTGGATTCCCTCACCAGACGTTGTGATTCCGACGTAGGTGGCAATGTCGGCGCATCGAATGGCAGATATATTGACGCCAGGTACATATTTCCATTATCATGCCTCAGCACCGTTGCGTCCGATGTTGACAACTCTGGAGAGAAAGTAAAACATAACATTGTCTGGATGACCTCAATCATTGTCTTTCCAGTAAAAGTATATTTTGGGAGTCTACCCTATCTGGTGGCACTCCCTCATTATTTGGTAGTGGACCATTCTCCTCCTTTCGTTCACTACCTATTACACCATCTTCCAGTCGACAATTTTGGGAGGCGGTGTTATTTTTTGTCGCTCCCTCATTGTTTTGAATAGTTTTGTGGCTCTTTTTATTTTGATCACCACCTTTGCTGGGAACTTCCTGCAAAAGTGGCGGTACTATTGGTGAACTGGTGGAGTTATTGACTACTTCCACATCAGTTTTTGGCAGTGTCTCACTTGTCTCCATCCGTTCACTACCAGTGTTTGCCTCTTCAGACAGTATATTTGGACTCGATTCATCTGCCCTGCCAATCGGGACCTTTCCAATTTTGAAAAAGACTGTCCAGATCAAAAAGTACGCCATGCCCTTCGCCATGACAAGATTGTTCTGGGATTCTGGGTCTATGCCCAACACGAGGAGAGTACCCTCGGTATCATCCTTCATATAGAAAACTTCCCACTTTGTCACGGAAAGTTTTGAATTCTGTTTGCCAATAATGTCGAGTATGTACTCCGATGAGAACTTACTGGGACATCCCTTAACATATAGGGTCGTTTTTATGAGTTCAGGAATGTCGCTTTTCCTTACCAATTTTTGCTTTGCGCCGTCCCAAAGTGAGGGGAAGCTATCCACAAGTTTTACGAGGACACCAGCGCAGCGTTGTGATGCCAGCCTTAGCATCAAAACACCCCTCTCAAACTTGCAACTCATTACTTCGATTGGTGGTTCATCCTTAGATTCGAGGACGTACTCCGCTACCCTCGTATAGACCAAATCTTCGAAGTTACTCTTTTGGTCTTCGGGGATTCTGCCAGATGCACTACTATAGATCGATGGACTACTAGATAGATGCATAGATCGTCTCGAAAATGTTGTTGAGCTATATTAGAATAAGATGGTGGCTTCTTACCCTTCTTTATGGACAATTGATTTTTCCGTGTCTGTAGAGTCTTTTTGTTTAAAGCCTCGTCCTTAACGGATGATTTGGTTGACTTGACCTGCGTTACTGGATCAACTTTACCGCCCACGATCGAAGGACCCAGACTTAATTTTGTGTGGTTACGTTAGGCTTCTCCGAATTACTGGAAGACGACGAGCCCTTTTCTTCTTAGTCACTTTCACAGCGCTATGTTCTTCGGGAGACCTTTCTCTTTTAGCGGCCTCCATGTTTGTGTTGGAGTTAGAATTGTCAGGTTCATCCCGTAATAGGTTCTGTCGGTTCAACTTATTCAGTTTCCTTCTTTGTGCCCCTGACAGTCTCTTTGAGTTAGCAACAATAGTGATATTGTTTTCATTTGATGATTCAGTGTCCCCACTGGCTTTTAAAGACTGGGGTTGCTTAGAGCCCCAGCTGGGTTCTGCTTCATCTGTCTTATCATTTTTGCCTGCGGCTGGATGTGCTCTTGTTTCTTTTTCGACTACGGGATCCAAGGCACCAAAGCTCGTAGAAGTGGCATGCTCACGATTGCTCGATAACGACGACACATGACTCTTGAGTGAATAAACGCTTGTCGCCGGCACTGGGTTTTCCCTCCCCTGCACCGTAATCTCCTTCGTCCTTTTTGGTTTAATCATAAATTGGTTGGTACGTCGATATAGGCCTTCCAGACTGAGCTCAGAAATTTCTGTCCAGAGACAGGCTATGAAGCCGACGCGGCGCGACTCGGCGGCGCGCCGTAGCCGGCCATTTTCTTCCAGCCGGCGCCGCCGCCGATTTTAGCGGCTCACATTGGCTGAAACTCAGCCGCCGAACTTTAAAGTAATACAAAAGGGTCAGAATTTTTAATAAAGTCCATGTTTGCAAAAAAAAATTATAAAAAAATTCTAAATGGGTCTCGCTATCATTTATTTAAAAAAAATCGAAACAATTTGTGGGTTTGAAATTGAAAAATGCGTTTTTGCCATCAGCTACGGAAACTACAATAGCTCTTGGGCGGCCGAAACAAATTTTTACAAAGTCTACATCGTTTTACATAATTAAAAAAAAATTCTCTTTCACAACAAAGACTAATATGTAGAGATAACTTTTCTTAAATGTTTGTGTTAATTTTAAGTTTTTTGATCTACACGGGCAAAATCCCCTTTTTGGATATGTTTTAATCGAAAGAAAATAAATATTATATATTTCTGAGCAAATAAATATTATTTGAAAATCAATAAAATATATTTGGAACGCATATATTAATATATTACACAAAAATATATTTTCAAACTAAATTGCCCAAATAAAATATGTGTTTAAATACAAATAAAATTGTAATTTAGGAATTTTTCCAAATATATTTTATTTAGAACAGATTTTCAAAATTGTTGCTGACTTTTCGTTGGTTTCAAATTGTACCTCCCCAGTTACAATACCATATGCAGCTTTAACTTCTGTTTAAATCAATTATTTAAAGTTTCTGAGTATCCCAAGTAATCATTTCTTGTCAATCCTCCACGTAATTTATTTTAGTCCAAGATTATACGATTTTAATCATTATTATTTATTATTTTTACGAACATTCAAAATTTCTAAAAAATAACCTTGAATTAAAAAAAAACTTGTCACAATTAACGTATTTTCTAAATTCTTAAACGCAAATAAATATTTGTTTCGGAAATAATAGTCCCAAATAAAAACATATTGGGATTTAAACAATGATTTATTTACAACAACATATTCTCAAATATATAATTTTGCATGTACCAAATAATATATGTCTAGAGTGTACTCTAAACCTATATATGTTTCAAGCCGAATATGTTTGGGACAATATACTACAGAAGCGATTATTTTGCAGCGTGTAATTGTAAATATCTTAAAACGCCATCTTTGCCAGAGAATGACATTCGTCCGCCATCGTTTGTTGGAACTTTATCATCTCAGCCGATTGTTAAAATTTGATCGGCTCAGCCGATCAGCCGCCGCCGCCGATCGGTATTTTTCCACGCGCCGCCGCCGCCGATAATTTTGGTCGGCTTCATTGCCTGTCCAGAGACCGATGCTTCCAATTCAACCTACGCTTTAAAAACAAGAAACCACGTGGTTGCGTAGTAGGTAGGTGAATAGGTATTGCGTAATAGGTTAAAAACTATCCGCTCTGCGATAACACGTCCGTTCGCTACGACAGGCGGCTACTGACTTACAGTCGAACTGTGGTTGATGCACTGCTTTCTGGAAGTGCTGAGGTAGCCACGCCCACTATTTCTGGTGACTCAAACACTAACAGAAGATCTGTAACGTCCTTCTCTGAGGACTATAGCACCACTTAGTATACTGAGCGTCTGAGAGGAGTCTCCGGATCTTTGAAGCATCTGGCGAGGACATGCACACACCCTTGTCGGGGTGGAGATTAATCTGTCGATTAGAAATGATGCTCAGAATTCTACAGATTAACATACAGTACGCTTAAGTGCCTCTGCGGCTCTATTGCTCGGCAGGTGCAGTGGACATCGTTCTGATACAAACGCCCTACGTAGTAGGAGGAAGGGTATGTGGTATCAGGTGACCCAACCTTAAACTGATTTTTGCCAAATGTGAATGGAGTTTGGCCCTGAAAGATCTAAGCATCAACGTCTGACGAGCGCAAACTGCTTATTGGCGCAGACACTAACGTTCATAGTAGCACCTGAATAAGCAGAATTTCAAAAAGTCCTCAACTCTAAACAACCGAATGATAAAGCCGACATGGATAATCTGGTCGAGTATATCACCACATTATTCAATAGCTTCCTTGAAGAAGCCGGTCCAAACCCAAGGTACAAGGGTAAAACTAAACAACAATGGTGGACTTCTGAGTTAAAGGCTACGAAAAAGACCTGCAACAAGCTATTCGATAAGGTCAAACATGCTGTGGTCTCACACGCAAAGAAAAAATTCTCTACAAAAATTAAAGAATCGAAATTCGTTTACGGTTTATGTTTGTCTCAAACGATTTATGTTTATCCCAAAAACCAAAGAAACGGTTAGTGTGCTTATCATAAATGATTTACATTTATCCCAAAACCTGTGAACCGTTTGGTGCAAACGGTTATTGCGTTTGTCTCAAGTAATGCCTGTTTATCCCAAACCCTGTGAATCGGTTGTTACAAGCTGTTAGGTTATTGCGTTTGTCACAAGCAGTGCCTGTTTATGCCAAACCCTGTAAACCAATTATTGCATCTATTGCAAACGGTTATTGCGATTGTTACAAGCAATGCTTGTTTATCCCAAACACTGTGACACGTTTGTTGCAAGCGGTTATTGCGTTTGTCTCAAGCAATGCCCGTATCTCCCAAAACCTGCGAAACGTTTGTTGTAAACGGTAATTGCATTTGGCACAGCAATGCCAGTTTATCCCAAACCATATGAAACGTTTGAGAAACGGTTACTGTGTTTTTCACAACCATTTAAGAGAAAACTATTTTCTACAAATCTGTTTTTATTTGATCCGTATACATATATGTATACAATGTATACATATATGTATCAAATAAAAACAGATTTGTAGAAAATATTGTACATACATATTGTATGAACATATCTTACTTATATATCGTCATATATCATTGACTTATATTGAATTTTATTAATAGCTTGAATGTTGTTTCTTATAATATTTACTTTGGATAGGAAAGACAAATTTAATGATTTTAATGGAACCGCAAAATAAGCGGAACCGCAAAATAACCGGAGGCAAATGGCGTCTATGGGTGACGTCATGCAAAATCTGGCTCTGCCTCCGTGTGATGTCGACGTTTTTGAGGGAGATTTTATATCCTGGCCCACTTTTAGGGACTTATTCGGCGCAATGTATATAAATAATTCTCGACTTAGCGACATTGAGCGATTATGTCATCTGGTACGTAAAACCAGTGGGGAAGCGCGAGAAATTGTCTCGAAATTTCCGCTGACCCATCGCAGCTTCGAGCTTGCGTGGCAAGCACTGAGGGAATCTTATGATAACCCTAGAATACTTGTGCATAACCAAATTAAGATTCTCTTTGACCTTCCGGTTTTATCAAGTGAGACTAGTTCGGGGTTAAAATCGATACAACGCGGTATTAATGGCTGTCTTTCAGCACTATCTACTTACGATATAAGTACGGACAATTGGGATCCGATCCTGATCTTTATTTGCCTGCAACGTTTGCCGAGGCTTACCCAGTCTTTATGGGAACAAAGTATCAGGGACAAATCAGCTCTTTCTTCGTGGAAAGAGATGGATACCTTTCTTACGGAAAGGATTCGCACTCTTGTGTGCCTTAGCGACCTTCGGGGACCCGAACAGCGTTACCGTTGTGCGACTAAAGTGGCATATTTGCCCCTTTTTTTCAGCCGTGCTACTTTCGCGCCCCTTTTATTTTTTGATACTAAATGTGCCCCTTTTCGATTTTTTGTGCCACTTTTTGTCTTTTGTAAAAAATCAGCTTTTTATACTCTTATAACAACACTTTCGTATTAACGTACGGAAATGCCTCAAGCGCTACTTTCTGAATTAGGTTATTTAATGGGATATACGCATATGCTAAAACGATTTACATTTATCTTTTGTATGTGTATGCATATGAGAATTTATTTCCACCGTTTCATCTTATTGGTGAAAATTCTGCGAATATGTCGGCGTCTATGCAACAATACAAATAATTTGAGTGATTTCTTAAATGTAACAATATATGGTGAACATTGTTTTTTTCGATTCAGTCGGCGTTTATAAAAAAATCCAATTTGTTTTGCTCGTGGTTTCTTAAATGTAACAAACATAAATATGGATAAGTATTTTTCATTAGGTTGATGTACATAAACATATAAGGTTTTTACTAAACAGATTAATTGTGAGATCAAAAAAACTCAATACAAAACACATCTGTCCCAAGCACAGATCTAATTAGAAAGTATAAAAAAGAAGTTACAAAAAAGTAACTATAAATAAAGAAATGTATGTGATAAAATATATTTAGTATACATCATAAGAAGTTTCCTATAACATTGTATTTTTTGTTTAGTTTTCGTGTAAATGAATGCATTTTTTAATGTTACCTACTTATTTTTTATGTTAGGCTTTGTTTTTTATTGTTGTTTTCTTTAAATAAAAACCTTAAAATTGATCCCCCTTTTTTAATGATCAGTTGCCCCTTTTTTCGAAAAAATCCCCTTTTTGTGCCCCTTTTTGAAATTTTCCAACGGTAACGCTGGACCCGAACCCCAAAAAGCGTCAAATACGAAGAAGGTTAGGACGCATTTTACGAATGCAACCTCTCCGAAGCCTTCTCGTGCCCAAACTAATAGTACCTGTGTACTCTGCCCTAGACACAGCCATAAACTGTCAAAATGCCATCGGTTCAAACAACTTTCACCATCGGAAAGGTATTCGGTTATCAAACGGCATAATTTATGTTTAAATTGTTTGGCTAAGGGGCATGATGTCAGAAATTGTTCGAGTGATCGTCACTGTTCGAAATGTGAATCTAGACATCACACATTGTTACATCGTGATGCTACGAATTCCACCTCAGGTAATTCTGGGTCGAGACCTCCTGCAGCTACTCAATCTTCGACCCCCCCTCCTGCAGAACAACCTCAACCATCCACATCGGCTGGAGCAGAGCTGTGCTTTTGGAGCAGCAATGGTGAATATTGTTCACCAAGGTGCTTCGTACCCTGCTCGAGCGTTGATTGACCCTGCTTCTGAAGCCTCCTTTTTAACGGAGCGCTTGCAGAATAGTTTGAAGTTGCCTGTGCACTCAACCAATGCAACAATTTCGGGTGTCAATCGAGCTATATCTGCCACTTCACGAAAAGTTTGTACGGTGAAGATTGAGACAGCATGCGACGCGTCGATAATCTTAGAAACGACAGCTCTGATTTTGCCCACTATATATTGAAATCTGCCATCCTTTATGTTAGCAGCAGATTTTAAGAACCAATTGCCAAATATTCGATTGGCAGATCCAAATTTGTTTGACCCTCGACCTGTTGATCTACTGATAGGAGCGGACTTGTACCCTCAGATTCTCAAGGGATAATCTCTTCAGATTTCGTCAGGAACCCTGCTTGCCCAGAATTCTATATTTGGTTGGCTTATCAAGGGTCCGGTCCCGGCCAATCAAATTCAGACTTTCGCTACGACTTTGGAAATTTCTGAAGAAATAGCATATATAGAACGCTTTTGCGTTTCTGGGAACTCGAGGAGCCTCCAAAACGTAGTATTTTGTCGCCTTCGGATAAGGTTTGCGAGGAAAATGTTGTACGTACGACCCGCAGAGAATCGGACGGTTTGCGAGGAAAATGTTGTACGTACGACCCG
The DNA here is from genome assembly GCA_963930755.1 of Eudasyphora cyanicolor. Taxonomy (NCBI): domain Eukaryota; kingdom Metazoa; phylum Arthropoda; class Insecta; order Diptera; family Muscidae; genus Eudasyphora; species Eudasyphora cyanicolor. The sequence goes on along the minus strand of OZ005735.1, from coordinate 113,832,170 downwards.
CAGAGAATCGGACGGTAGGTATATCGTTACTTTACCCATCCGAACTGACCTTAGCTCACGGGAATACCTAGGCGAGTCGAGGGCAAACGTTCTTAAACAATTCTACCGTAATGAAGACAGTTTATGATAAGGTCGTAACAGAATATTTGACATTGGACCACATGAGGCCAGTGAATGCGCCTTCCTCGATTGAGAAGTTGTCTTGCTATCTACCTCATCATCCGGTCATTAATATGGAAAAGCAAACAAGCAAACTTCGCGTGGTTTTTAATTGCTCCAACAAAACATCGAACGGTAAAAGTCTTAACGACATCCTTCATGTTGGACCTACGTTGCAGGAAGACTTAGTCCTTCTCATTCTCAGATGGAGAATGTTCCAATTTGTATTTAACTGCGACATTACGCAAATGTACAGACAAATTCGGGTTGATCCTGCGCATACGCCCCTTCAACGAATTCTTTTTAGAGATTCTCCCACAAAACCGGTACAAGACTTCGAATTGCAAACAGTCACCTTCGGTGTGAACTGCGCCCCATATCTGGCCATTAAACTCTTTTGAAGCTAGCTGACGAGACCGAGAATGAGTTTCCTCTTGCGGCTCATATCTTGCGTAAGAGTATGTACGTGGACGATGTTCTTGCGGGAACCCACGATCTTGAGACTGCTTTGGTCGCTCGGGACCAATTAATAGCAGCTCTCGCGCCAGCTAAGTTTGAGCTTCGTAAATGGACAGCGAATGATAGATCAATTTTAGATTGTTTCCCATCTGACCATTTGGTGAATGCGGAGGTTCTGACTTTTGTGGAGAACAGCGGAACCTTTGGGGATTCGATGGAACGCGCAGTTGGACGCTTTTTACTTCGCGGTGACACCTATAGTCAAGAAATCTTCCTATACTAAACGGGAAGTTCTTTCTGCTATCGCGAAACTATTTGACCCCGTCGGCTGGGTAGGTCCAGTGATTGTCATGGCCAAGATGGTCATGCGAAAAGTCTGGCGAGACAACATTGGTTGGGATGACCCGCTCCCACCTTCCACTGAAGGAGAATGGCTAAAATTTGTTGACGCCTATCCTGAAGTGAATTCTGTCCGTATCCCAAGATATGTTAGATATTTCCTGGACTGTAATGCGGAGCTACATGTCTTTTCGGATACCTCGGAGAAGGCATACGCGGGGGTGGTTTATCTTCGGATTGAAGCTCAGAATGGGGAAATTTTCTCAAATTTACTATTGTGTAAAACTAGAGTCGCCCCTATAAAATCGATTTCTCTACCTCGACTGGAACTTTGCGGATCCGTTTTAGCTTCGGAACTTTTGAAAACAATCGTGCGAGAGAGTGGTATAGAATTTCGCCAAGTTTATTGTTGGACTATAGTGCTCGCATGGATTAGAAAGACGCCTTCGACGTGGACTACTATTGTAGCGAATATGGTATGTCGCATTCAGGAGAATGTTGGCAATCACAATTGGTATCATGTGAGATCAGAAGACAATCTTGCGGATTTGGGCAGTCGTGGTCTTCCTCCCGCGGACTTAGCCTCGTCTGAAATGTGGTGGCACGGACCCCAATGGCTCAGCCTTAGTAAATCGGAATGGCCGATTCATGATCTCACCCCCCTTGATACTGATGTAGAAATGCGCTCGGTGCGTACTCATGCGTCGTTCTTCTCTAGTTATGAGGATATTCTTGATAGGTTTTCGACTTTAGATCGTGCTTTGCGAGTCGTTGCTTACATGATGAGATTTTTCCGTAGAACTCATCCTGCTCATAGGAGTCAGTACAACGTGACTAGTTCCACGCTTTCGTCTGAAGAATTAAAAGATGTTCGTACTCGACTGGTTGTCGTAGCACAGAAAGCTAATTATGCGGATGAATATAAGCATCTGTTGAATAGAACGCAGTTTAATAGTAAAAGTTCTCTTGTTTCTCTAAATCCGTTTCTAGATGAGAACAGTGTAATGCGAATGAATGGTAGATTAGCTCGGTCCCCTACCCTTGCCTGTTCGGAAAGACATCCTATACTTCTCCCTTACAATTGTCGGTTTTCCAAACTTTTAGTGAACTTCATTCACATGATTTCTGTTCATGGAGGAAATCAATTGATGTTACGCATCATTAGAATCGAGTATTGGATACCTCGCGTGAAAACCTTGATTCGGTCAGTTGTTCACAATTATAGGAGTTGTAGGTTAGCAAGGAAAACGGTCCTGTGGACAGGTTATGGCTGCACTTCCGCCAGAAAGAACCATAATTAATAGGCCATTTACTGCCACTGGGGTAGACTTTGCAGGGCCATTTGACATTAAGTCATATACAGGTCGATACTGCAAAATTACTAAAGGATACGTTTGTGTATTCGTGTGCTTTTCTACGAAGGCGATACACTTGGAAGCAGTATCCGACTTATCGAGAGCAAACTTCTTGGCAGCCTTTCATCGGTTTATTGCTCGCCGTGGTTGCCCTCGTACCATTTTTTCGGATAATGGAACGAATTTTGTAGGTGCGTCTGGGGAAATTGAGAGGAATTTTAAGGATTTTGTTCGGGAATGTAGCTCTTCCATTTCCTCACAATTCTCGCATCAAAGCCTATCGTGGCGTTTTATTCCAGCTGGAGCTCCACATATGGGTGGCCTCTGGGAAGCTGGGGTTAAGAGCTTTAAGCTTCACTTTCGAAGACAGGCTCGAAATCTAAAGTATACTTTTGAGGAATTATCGACAGTTTTGGCTAGAATTGAGGCATGCAAAAATGCTCGTCCGTTGTGTCCTATGTCCGATAATCCAAATGAAAACGTCGCGTTGACGCCGTAAGACGACCTATCACCAAATTGGTCATTCTGACCGATCAAACCTCGCCGTCTTTGTAATCTTATTCTTTCCTCGTAGTAAAATGGAAAAGATCTCATTCTTCGACGATGATTTGGAAGATTTTGATGAGCTCATGGAGTTGTCGGAAGAAGATAGTCGCCCTGTTTCTGATGCACCTGTGGTTACGGCGCCAATTACAGACCTAGTGCAGGAAGTTCTGCCTTCGCAGACTGAGATAGCGGACAACAAGACCCCGCAACTGCCCTCTGCAGCATTGGCAATCACGTCCGTCCCACCAGCACCGTCCGCCACACCAGCACCGTCCGCCCCAACAGTACCGTCCGCCCCATCAGACCCATCCGTCCCGTCCGCTTATAGTTGTCGTGTTTGTGGTCGAAGGCATCCACTTCGTTTTTGCGTCAAATTCCGAAAGATGCCTAACGAAACTCGGATTCGGACAGTGGTGATGTATCGCCATTGTTACCGGTGTTTGGCGCATTCCCACCAAACTAAGGACTGTCCGAGTCAGAAAAGATGTATGAAATGTAGTGGCGACACAACACTCTTTTACATTCCCAAAATGTAAAACCCAAAACGTCCGCGTCAAGTAGCACTCACTCGTCCGTCCGATAGGGGAGATTCTTCTCGTCCGTCCGCGTCCGCTGTTGCTGTGAGGATAGGCGTTTTGCAGAACGTGGTGTCTTTGGTGCCAAGTTTGGTTGTGCACGTTCGGTCGACTGTGGCAGCGGTGCCAGTTCGTGCAGTACCCGATTCCTGTGGTAGGCAGAGTCTAATCTGTGCATCTAGCAGCTGCGAATTCCGACATCATGGATAGATGGTGTCGAGTTCTGTAGGTTGACAGTCGCGTCCGCATACGATGCCCAGTAAACCTTGACTTTTACGGCCAGGGTATGCGACCTCGGGCACGTCTCCACCCCCACTGAATCGGTTCCAGAACGGATCAAGGAATCATTTCTTGGATTCCCATTAGCTGATCCTCACTTTTTTAGGGTAGGACGCGTAGCGCTCGTGTTCGGTCCAGAAATGTACGCACGAATCGTCACTAGTCAGGTACGAACGTCACGAGGGCTTCCGGTCGCCCATTACACCATTTTTGGATGGGTGTTATCGAGCGTATGCAACTGCTAGTGTCCCTACTGGCCTGATTGAGTTGCTGGGGTCCCTACTGGCCCATCGCGTTCTCGCTGGGGTCCCTACTGGCCCATTCGTGTTCGTTTGTTTGTCGTTCAGAAGTCCCTACTGGCTTCTGGGTCCCTACTGGCCCATTTAGATTAAGTGTTTTTTGAAAAAACGAATAAAAAAGAAAACGAATGAATAATGAATTACAAAAAAAAAAACTCACTGAATTACTTACTGCTCTTAGATGTAATTTAGTTTAAGTTGCAACATATCTAGATGTTGCAAGGTGGGCGGCATGTTTAAGTTTGAAAGTAAAACTGTCATACCTAATTAAGTGTACCATGGTATTTGTTTATGGAACTTTCCTTCTCGCTAACATAATGAATTACAAACCAGTAAGGAAAGGCTAAAGTCGGGCGGAGCCGACTATATAATACCCTACACCACTCTCGTAATATTGAATAACTCTGATATATAAATTTTGTAATTCATGTATATATTGTTTACATAAATTTACTTTTGGGACATTTTATACTTAAATAATATCCTGTACCACAGTGTGTTGTAGGGTATAAAAACGATTGGATCTAAAGAGCCAAATCGGATGAAACATATATATGGAAGCTATAGCTAAATCTTTACCGATTTTCTTCATATTCGGCAATGTTGGTTCATGGATCAAGAAACTCTACCATTCTAGATTTCAAAACGATAGGATGTAAAATATAGCTTCTATAGAACTAAAGGGCCAAATCGGACGAAACATATATATGGGAGCTATAGCTAAATCTTAACCGATTTTCTTCAAATTCGGTAGTGTTGGTTCATGGATCAAGAAATACTACCATTCTAAATTTCAAAATAATGATTGGATTTAAAATACAGCTTCTACAGGACTAAAGAGCAAAATCGGACGAAACATATATATGGGAGCTATAGCTAAATCTTAACCGATTTTCTGCAAATTCGGCAATGTTGGTTCATGGATCAAGAAACTCTACCATTCTAAATTTCAAAACGATTGGATGTAAAATACTGCTTCTATAGAACTAAAGGGCCAAATCGGACGAAACATATATATGGGAGCTATAGCTAAATCTTAACCGATTTTTTTCAAATTCGGTAGTGTTGGTTCATGGATCAAGAAACTCTACCATTCTAAATTTCAAAATGATTGGATGTAAAATACAGCTTCTACAGGACTAAAGAGCAAAATCGGTCGAAACATATATATGGGAGCTATAGCTAAATCTTAACCGATTTTCTTCAAATTCGGTAGTGTTGGTTCACGGATCAAGAAACTCTACCATTCTAAATTTCAAAACGATTGGATGTAAAATACAGCTTCTATAGGACTAAAGGGCCAAATCGGACGAAAGATATATATGGGAGCTATATCTAAATCTGAACCGATTTCAACCAAATTCAATAGCGATCTTAACAGCTGCGAAATACTCTAAACTGCAAAATTTCAGAACGATCGGAGTGAAATTGCGACCTGTAGTCGACGAACAACTTTTCATGGACAGACGGACGGACGGACGGACGGACGGACGGACAGACATGGTTAAATCGACTCAGCTAGTGATTCTGAGTCGATCGGTATACTTTAAGGTGGGTCTAGCTGTGTTATTTGCAGGTGTTACAAACATCTGCCGTGAAACAAACTTATAATACCCTGTACCACAGTGTGGTGTAGGGTATAAAAAAAAACTTACTGAATTACTTACTGCTCTATACTTTCCATATCTTAGATGTAATTTAGTTTATGTTGCAACATATCTAGATGTTGCAAGGTGGGCGGCATGTTTAAGTTTGAAAGTAAAACTGTCATACCTAATTAAGTGTACCATGGTATTTGTTTATGGAACTTTCCTTCTCGCTAATATCTATGTACTCCCTTTGTTCCAACACTGAAAGAGTACCTTTGTAGATATTAGCGAGTAAGGCCCTTATTCATAAAACTTTAATGAAGGTTTGAAGAACGTTTTAACACTGCTAAAACGTTCCTCAAACCTTCTTTAACTTTTTATGAATAAGGCCCTAAGTATTTTGATATTTCCCGCGAATGCCCCCACCATTCACCGTCTAATCAATCGCTAACGATCTCTCTAATCGACGGCATCGCTCTTCTCTCTGCATATTGTTGCAAACATCTGTATCGTTAAGATTATCCATTCATCATGAGAACGATCGACTTATTCGCCCTTTAGGTTAGGTTAGGTTAGGGTGGCAGCCATATTTTTTATACAAGCTCACATAGACCAGTTTAGGTCCCTAGTGTTACCACGGGCTGAAATGCCCCTCATCGAAACCAACCTGTTTGATATACAAATTTGTCGATATTACGAATATCGGTACTGGAAAGATCTGTTAGGCTGCCTAGAAAAGCCGACCCCAGTATGTCCAGTCGTCGTTTACTCAGAGCGGGACAGTCGCATAGCAAGTGCTCAATGCTCTCCACTTCTTCCACTTCTTCCTCATCTCCACAGCTTCTGCAGAAGTTATTAGAGTCAATACCCAATCTTTTGGCGTGTTCGCCGATCAAGCAGTGTCCCGTCAGAACTGATACTAACGTAGACAATCTTTGCCTCTCTAGTGCGAGGAGATATTTTGATCTTCTCAGGTCATACCTTGGCCAGATTTGTCTAGCTACTCTGCAGGTGCCGATTTCTGTCCATCCAGTGGCGCACCAATATATGCAAATTCTTCGAGAATTTGTAATGTCGTCCCTTTCCTAGCAAGTTCATCGGCTTTGCAGTTCCCCGGGATATCCCTATGCCCAGGCACCCGTATGAGGTGTATGTTAAACTGCTCAGCCATCTCGTTAAGAGATCTGCGGCAGTCGAGGGCTGTTTGTGAATTTAGGGATGTTGTTGCCTCCAGAGAATTGATGGCAGCCTGGCTGTCCGAGTAGATGACAACGCCAGTGTTGGTTACTATGTTGCGACTCAGCCACTTGGCTACTTCCCATATTGCCATTATTTCGGCTTGATAGACACTGCAGGTATCTGGTAGTCTGTGAGCTATATCCACTCTAAGCTCTGCACAGTGTACTCCGAAGCCAACCTTTTCATCAAGCTTCGAACCATCCGTGTAAAAGTGGAGATGGTTTCTATTACCTGGTTTTCTTCCAACCCATTCATCTCTCGCGGGAATCATAGTGATGTAATTTCTCTCGAAGGTGTACACCGTTGGTATATAGTGCACTCGGTCGGTTACCATAGCACTAGACTTTGATATTCTCATGTGACCGTAGTTTTTGTACCTCCACATTGATAGGCAGTTTAATCTTATTGCCGCTTTGGTTGCAACTTCTCTCGCCACAATATTAATCGGCAGTATATGGAGTAGGGCTTGTAGAGACTCGGTCGCTGTAGTCCTTAAGGCTCCGCTTATGCTCAGGCAGGCAGTTCTCTGAACCTTTGTTAGTAGGTTGGTGATGGTTAGTTTTTCAGTTGCCGTCCACCATACCACAATGCCGTATAGCAGTATATGACGAACTACTGCTATATATATCCAGTGGACGATTTTAGGAGAGAGGCCCCACCGCGACCCTACAGCCTTTTTGCAGGAATATAAGACGACTTAGCCTTCCTTACACGTTCCAATACATTAAGTCTAAATAACAGTTTTCTATCTAGAATTATTCCTAAAAATTTTGCACTTTCAGAAAAGACTAGATCTGTTCCACTTATCCGAGGTGGAGGGTCCACATGTGGGACATTATTCATCCTAGTAAAGAGAACCAATTCTGTCTTGTTGGGGTTAACGCCCAAACCGCTGCTTCTGGCCCATCTAGCCAACTTGTTCAGAGCCACCTGTAGGATGTCTCTGAGGACGTTTACGAATTTGCCACTCACTGCGATTGCCACGTCGTCCGCATATGCCACGACCTTGCAGCCACAACGTTCTAGATCTAGCAGGATTTCATTCACCCGCTAGGTTCCAAATTAGTGGAGACAGTACTCCTCCTTGTGGGGTCCCTCTGTTTACAAACCTTGTTAGAGTTGTAGACCCAAGACATGCTGTTATGCGTCTTCTGTTGAGCAGACTTTGAATTAGTCTAATCAAACTAGAGTTAACATTAAGATGTGACAGTGCCGCAATTACTGCATCTGAGTGAATGTTTTTAAAAGCCCCTTCTATGTCAAGAAATGCCACCATGGTGAATTCCTTGAAATGCAGGGACGATTCGATAGTGCTCACAAGTTCGTGCAGGGCTGATTCTGTAGACTTCCCCTTATTGTAAGCATGTTGGTTCACTGACAGGAGTTTTGTATCCAGGTTTTCCCTAATGAAATAATCTAAAAGTCTTTCCAGACCTTTCAATAGGAAGGAGGATAGGCTATTGGTCTGAAGTCTTTTGGCCTAGTGTGTGATATCTTCCCCGCTTTTGGTATGAATACCACTTTGGTATCCCTCCATCGATTCGGGATGTATGAAAGCCTGATACACCCTACATAAATGTTCTCCAGTCAGTGGATAATGTACTTTAACATTTTCTGCATTTCTGCTGGAGTGATGCCGTCTGGTCCAGGTGACTTGAAGGGCTCAAAGCTATTAATAGCCCAGCTTATTCTGGATCTCTCAGTCAACAAGCTAGCGACGCTCGCAGTCCACTCGCACTCTTGTTGGTCCTGCAAATCCTTTGGTTCTGTTAGAGAGTTCCCCGGGAAATGTGTGTCGAGCAGTACATTGAGCGACTGCTCGCTGTTTTTGGTCCAATTATTTGCCTCATCCTGCAAGTAACCCACTGTACAGGGTGAAGCTGATAATATTTTCCTCAGCCTTGCGGCGTCGGAGACCTTTTCCACTTCGCCACGGAAGGTATACCAAGAGCGTCTTTGCGCCTTTCTAAGCTCCTTCTTATAGATCTTGAGTTGCTCTTTATAGGCATCCCAAACATTAGCGACCCCTGTAGATTTAGCCTTGTTGAATATCTTGTTGCAGGTCTTTTTCATAGCCGTTAGCTCAGAAGTCCACCATTCAACAATATACTCGTACATATAAAAATGTCAGTCGAATGAAATAATTTTAAATATTGAAATTAAAGCAAAATATTTTTCGTCATATTTTATTATAAAGTCGAAACATGCTACTTAATTTTTGGAATAGTAAACAAAACACCCTGGTTTTAATAAATTTTCAGAATATTTTACGAAACTAAGGTTTTTTAACTCCTCTGATATGATTTAGATTTAAAGTTTCATTTTCAATTGTAGAAACTTTCCCATGATGAATTATCCTTTCGGTGGCCTCCTCATAATTTAAAATAAAGTTTGACATTTGTATTGAATATTTAACCGTTAAAGTTTCAACAATATTAATTTTGCAATTAGTGGAATATGCTATTTATTTAAAATTTTGATGGAATGCCTCAAACCATAGAGAAGAGATTGTTTTTAATGGACCAATTTGTGAAGAAGAAAATGAAATTTGGGAGTTAAATTTGTCTTTGACATTTTTATATATAAACGATTATGTGCTTCTATTAAATATTTTAAATATTTATGAAGATCTTTATGTAGACTTTCCGTCCAGAATTTCTCTTAAGAGTAAGTAAAGATCCTATTCATCACAATATTTTGGAATTTTATCGCAAATCAATAGCGCAAATGATTTTACAAATGTTAGCATCTCAATAGCACTCATCTTAATTTTATTTTTTTAAGTTGATCAGAATTTAAAGGCGGTGGCTTATTTCTTTGGGACAATTCATAATTACAGGAAAGCATTCTAAAATTTAGCTCTTCGATTGTGAAATAATGTTTTTTATTGATGAATATATTTAATAATAAAAACATGTCGTTGTGACATACACCTTCTAAAAGATCGTGCATAATTTCTACAGCTAAATTTGACGTTACATGAAAATTATTCAAAGCATTCCACACAGAGCTCTCTTTTATGCTCGAATTTGTTTAAAAAAAATATTTTCCACACAATCTGTGTAGAACTTGAAATCTAACAAAGGTATATCATCATTTAATGAATACGTTTTTATTAAATCCCTCTTGTGAATATTAAAAACGACTGTCATAATTAGCGGTAAATGATTCTTATACAAAACCAAGAGCTGAATGCACTCCTAAATTATCACCAACAATTAAAGAAGGGATCAAAACTCATTTGTTGTATTTTTCAGTAGATATATTAAATGAATATTTAGATAAAGTATTTAATTCTGTGATGAAAGGTGAAAAATTCGATCATTTTCGAAAATTTTTTTATCTTCTGTATAAAAAAAAATACACAAAAAAATTTAATTCAATTTCGATTGCAAATGTACGGGGCAAACAGGGTATTTTGGCGTATACACCAGCAATTTTTTGAACATTTGCTCTTGACCCTAATGGGTTGTTTACTTCAAAATCGTCAAAAAATACAATAAGTGTTAAATATAACGTATCATCTTCGAGATTGTCTAATTTACTCCTAAAAAAGGAGATTGTGAAAAGTTGTTAATGTACTCCGTATTATTTTTTAAATTCGTAGCATTAAGATAATTAATTACATGACTAATAAATCGGGTGATGGAAAATAAATGTGAAAAGAAATCCATTAATGGAAAGATTTGTAATGAGTAAGTTATTTCTTTAGAATTCATTGAGTGTCAAAGAAGTTTCAATAGATTTATGAATAACAATTGTCTTATATTTAAAGAAACATTTAAGTTGTTTTAAATATGTAATAAATTTGTACTCAGTTGTCATCCCAGTCAATGCAATGACTGGGATGCATATAAAGAGCAACTCAAAATCTATAAGAAGGAGCTTAGAAAAGCGCAAGGACGCTCTTGCGACGTGGCGAAGTGGAAAAGGTCTCAGATGCCGCACGGCTGCATAAGATATTATCCACAGCAACCTGTACAGTGGGCTATTTGCAGGATGAGGCAAAGAACTGGAGCAGCGAGCAGTCCCTATATGTTTTGCTGGTCACACATTTCCCTGGGAACTCACCAATAGAATCCGAGGATCAGCAAGACCAACAGGACAACACATTTTTATTGTGTTTGTTTCCTGAAACTCAGAATTTCTGAATTTTTGAATGAAATAAAAATTAATATCAAACCAATAGATCAAACAAGATGGGTAGGACAACGACTGTCGGTAGGGACTGGAGCAGCGAGCAGTCCCTATATGATTTGCTGGTCACACATTTCCTTGGGAACTCACCAATAGAATCCGAGGATAAGCAAGACCAACAGGACAACACATTTTTATTGTGTTTGTTTCCTGAAACTCAGAATTTCTGAATTTTTGAATGAAATAAAAATTAATATCAAACCAATAGACCAAACAAGATGGGCAGGACAACGACTGTCGGTATCGGCTGGGTTTTAATAAAAATCAATGGAAACCCAGTAAGGAAAGACAAAAAGCCGGGCGGGGCCGACTATATATATACACCTCCCCAACAATGCGAAAAGCGGCATTGAGATAATAATTTGCTATAGTTGGTTTCGTTTCAGTTAACAAAGTACTTAGCTCCACCTCCTCAGAGAGTTGAAGATGTTGATCATAACAAACTAGATCTAAAGCGATTATCTTAAAATGTGGGGGTAACATATACATATATGGGGGTCATATCTAAATCTGAACCGATTTCCCTCAAATTAAGTATTATCTCTAAATGCATCAAGAGACTTCTTTGTGTCAATTTTTATTCAAATCCGTTAACAAATGTTGCTTATACAGTGATTATACCCCAAATCAGAGGTACGTACACATACATATATGGGACCTAAAGGTAAATCTAAATAGACGGACGGACATGGTTAAATAGACTGAGGAAGTGAGCCCAAGTCGATCGATATAATAAACGTTGGGGGTATCTCTTCTCCATTTGGGTGTTACAAACAAATGCACAAACTCATATTACCCTGGACCACAGTGTGGTGTAGGGTATAATTAATATTTGTTATTATAAATAGCCGTTTTGCTACAATTGCGGTAATAAATGTTTGCTATAACAATAATCATAGTCTGCTAATTCAGCAAGCAATTTTACAAATAAATGATATTAAGAGTATCTGGTGAATTAAGACTTTTGTTCTCTGAAATAGGAGAGAATCAAGCTTGCTTGAATCTAACACTAGGCGAATTTTTCCTAATCAGCTGATAAAAGCTGCTGTAACATCAAACTTTGGTTGCTTATGTTTCACACAACACATTCCTTCGCAAAATGGCCAACTTTTTTGTCTTAAATTAAATTCTGTTATTCCTTAAGACGACCTACATTTAAAAATTAAGGACCTCCGCACTAGTATTCAACTACTGTTGAACACTAATTCAGCAATAACAACAACGAGGACATGCTAAGTAAACAGATATTGTAGGCTAAGGTCAACACAACATTCGGGAGAAAGTAAGGAAGTTAACGAGAAAAATTTTCAAACGAAAAAACTTCAAACAAAGGGGTTGATGCAACGACCGAGTCTGAACAAATTTAATTCTGTCTATTTGGACATTTCTGTTCCATGGAACTGTTGAGTTCGATTCGAAGCAATAGTGTCCTCATCCACCTTCGCTGCGGCACGAACAATGAATGAATTATTTATGTTGATATTGACCGACTAGAAGAAGTCAACAACATCCATATTTAATGAGTGTTAGGACTTTTCATTGGAAATATACAATCGTCTCAGCCTGTCCTCTGTGTTAACTTGTTAAGTTATTTGGTGAGAGGAGTCACAGTTCATTGGCGACCTTTACTCGGAACAGTTCAACTTTTCGGAACATTTATCGGAAATTATTGTAAAAAATATGGTGAGTAATTACAACCGAAAGAAGAAAAAGGATGCCGTGTTCCTCAATGTAAAGCCGTCCCTGAGCAGCGTTATCGCTGTCCGAAAATATTCCAATGGGCTTATGGATCAAATGCACAATGGATTCGGGAAACAAGTGTATCATAAGGGTGCCATTCGGCCTTCCTTGGCGACAATTAGTTCAACTAATCAGCAATTCATACCTGTAAGTAGTGGTCATTGAAGGGAGCTTGATACCAGTAAATCAGTCATGCCCACATCGTGAAGATGGTGTGAGTTAATGTGATCTCTCTGATTAATGCAAATTTCAGAATGTATTCTACCGAAACGTGGCTCCGATTAAATGGTTTCTCAGTTTGATTGGCATGTTGCCGATGATACGTGCTGGTCCCGGAAGTACTAGATTTGTGGCTCGTTCCCTGCCATTTGTCTACTGTGTGGTGGTCTTCATATGCTTATCGGTAAATATGTCAGAAATCTCGTATAGTTATCAAATCAAAAGCATCTACTAGATACAATCCATCACCCGCACTGCCATCACAAAATAAATGCTACTAACTGTTATCCCTACGTACGCGTTTAATGTTGTTCCAATCACAAATTGTCTCAGCGCAATTGAAATTGTGTATTTTCACTTAATGGTAAAATAATGCTTAATGGTAAAATAATGCTTAAAAAACAAAAATTTGCAAAATTTTATGAGGATTTGAAATTTTCAAAATTTTAAAAAATCGATTTTTGGGTTTTACGAAATTTTTGAACGGCTGCACTATGGGTAATTTTCTGGCCAAAACCTCTTAACGTTGAGTTATCGATCTCAAACAACAGCCGCATATAAAAAATACTCTCAGTAAGAATGGAAACCAGTGGGGCAAATACAACGCCAACCCCATGAACGTAAAAATGCATGGACCATATTTTTTGAAGTATATGCTCGATAAAGCCGGGATACCATTTAAAGGAAATTATAAGGGCTAGAAATGCTGAAAATGTCAATTTCACGTAGAAACGAAAGTTTGGCAACTGACGCTAAAACTATTAGGAACAACAAACAATTGATTTTTTGCTGGCACGAAAAATTCCATTCAAAATAGAAAAAAATTGCCAAAAAATTGTTTGTGCCATTTCTTGAAAACTATCATCCTAACGAAGAAAACAATGCCTATTTGCAAAATAAATATGGATAAATGTATAAGTTATGACCCATATTGTGTCAACAAATATTAGGAAATTTATTTATTTTTCTGTTTTCTTTAAATTATTATCAATTTAAATTGCATTTAATAACTTTAAAGTATGTATTAGTATTAATGTTCAAAGCTGTTTGGTACAAAATGGTACCAAAAGGGGCGTCCCAATAACGGTCACTTTTCCCTGGACTCTAGGTACTATAAAAGCATTACACTGTACAAAATTGCAAGTATTTGTATGCACTGGTATTAAATTTATAAGCTGGTAACTTTTGGTACAAAATGGTCCATTTGTGTGGGAGGTACCAAAAGGAGCGTGGCAATAGTGCCCATTTTCACTGTATTCTTGGTACTATTAAACCATTATACTGTACAAAATTTCAAGTATTTGTATGCACTGGTAATAATGTTATAAGCTATTGACTTTTGATTCCAAATTGTCCATTTGTGTGGGAGGTACCAAAAGGGGCGTAGCAACTTCGCCTATTTTTCTCGAGGTAATAGTGACTAATAAACTAATACTATGTGTAGAATTTCAGAGGATTCAAATAAGTAGTATAGAAGTTATTAAATAATCAGTATTTCACTAAATGTTAACCCTTTGTGGGGGAGGTACTAGAAGGAGTGTACCAATATGGCCCATTCTCTAACTTAGCCGGAGATAGAAGAAAATATTACCACATACCAAATTTTAAGTCAATCGGTTACTCCTTTCGAGAGTTATCGTGCGCATCAGCCAGCAGACATACAGACAGACATACAGACGGACGGACATTGCTCACCCAAAACGGATATCCGCCGAACATACTTGGGGTCTTAGGTCACTCCTTCGATGTGTTACACTTTTGGTTCGTAGCAAATGATATATACCCTCCTCTCTAAGGTGAGGGGATAAAAAGGGAAATTAAAAAAAAATATTTTTCATATTTTTTTATTTTGGCAATTTTGTTTGGGAGGTACCAAAAGGGACGTGGCAATAACGCCCATTTTATAATATACTATGGGTACTATAAAAACATTACACTGTACAAAATTTTAAATATTTGTATGTGCAGGAAACCAAGTTATAAGGCCTTACATTTTTGCGCAAAATTGTCCATTTGTATGGGAGGTACCAAAAGGAGCGTGGTTATATCGCCCATTTTGTACGGGACTATAGGTACTGTAAAGGCATTACACAGTACACAATTTTAGGTATTTGTATGTGCAGGAAACCAAGTAAGAGGCATTTAACCTTTTGTGCAAAATGGTCCATTTGTATGGGAGGTACCAAGAGGGCCGTGGTAATATCGCCCATTTTGTACGGGACTATAGGTACTGTAAAGGCATTACACAGTACAAAATTTTAGGTATTTGTATGTGCAGGAAACCAAGTAAGAGGCCGTTAACTTTTTGTGCAAAATGGTCCATTTGTATGGGAGGTACCAATAGGGGCGTGGTAACATCGCCCATTTTGTTCGGGACTATAGGTACTGTAAAGGCATTACACCCTACAAAGTTTTAAGTACATACTTATATTTGTATGGACTGGAATCAAAGTTATAAGCCGTTAAGTTTTTGTGCAGTATGGTGCATTTGTATGGGAAGTACCAAAAGAGGCGTGAAAATAGCGCCCATTTTTCACGGGACTGTAGGTACTATAAAAGCATTACACTTCACAAAAAAGGGGCGTGGGAACTTCGCCCATTTTTCTCAAGATGATAACGACCACGAAACTAATACTATGTGCGGATTGGTCAAAGATTCTGAATTGTAGTATATAAGTTATGAGATAATAAATATTTCAGTAAATTTTGACCATCTTTGACCTTAGTCTGAGATAGCAAACAACGTTGACACATACCAAATTTTAAGTCAATCGGTTAATCCTGTCGAAATTTATCGTGCGCACCATCCACACAAATATTGCTAAAATGAATTTCCGCCAAATATTCTTGGGGTTTCTTAGGTCACTCCATCGATATGTTACACTTTTGACCCGCAGCATCTGATATGTACCCTTGTTCACGATAATGGGAGAATAAAAACCGGATTATGTTGAAATTCTCTAATTTCTACCAAAAGTGATATAAGTTCTGCTTTTATCCATAGATTTTCTTCAAATAAGCATTGTTTTCTTTGTTAGAATGCTAGCTTCCAAGCATAGTGCATTCAATATGATTTTTTAATTTTTTATTCATTCTGTCACTCCGTTTGTAACACCACTAAATATTGATTTTTTATATTTTTATACCCTCCACCATAGGATGGGGGTATATTCATTTTGTCACTGCCTTTGTAACAACTATAAATATTGATCTGATACCCCATAAAGTTTATATATTCTTAATCGTCGTAAAATTCTAAGACGATTTAGCCATGTCCGACTGTCTGTCCGTCTGTTGTAATCACGCTACAGTCCGTAATAATAGAGCTAGGTTGATCAAATTCGATAGAAATATAGTTGCAGGTTGTTTGGGATTGCAAATGATAAAGCTCCCCTATAGAGGTCGCTCTAAAATACGGGTTTTGAGCCATAGATACCACATTTTTAAAGCAATTTAGCAGCAACTTTACAGCTTGTATTCTATTTCGACAAGAATTCATCACAGCAAAAATTTTACAAATCGGTTCAGTATTTAAGCCATAAATACCATATTTTGTAAGCATTTTAACTGAATCTTTGCAGTTTGTACAGGGTGGCTGATGAATATTGCTACATTAAGAAACTCAAATAACTTTTTTTTCAGTGTATGGAATTTAAAAATAATGGAACTTAAATGCCCCCCCAGCTCGTTGATGCATGTGCGGCATCTTACCAAAAAATTATTCATTACTGCTTGGAGAGTTGAGACGGGAATATCCGCAATTGTTTCTTGAATAGTTTGCAATAACCCCACAAGAAAAAGTCGGGTGCAGTAAGTTCAGGCGACCTGGGGGGCCAACGGAATGTGGAGTTTCTGCAAATTTTCGCCGCAATTCTGTCATAACAGGCCTGGCTATGTGAGGAGTTGAACCACCTTGCTGAAACCACACAGAGTTGAAAGAAATTCTCATTCGGCGTAATTCTGGATAGAAAAACTCTCTCAACATGCTCAAGTAACGGCCTCCAGTCAGACATGAAAAGACAGTTCAACATGTTTCCGTCCTCTTCCACCATTTGAAGCATCTTCTGGTAAAATTCCAAGCGAATCGGGAAGTCTGCAGAGTTCACTTTGTTGGCCATTTGAATTTTATATGGGAATAACTCCAAATCGTTGTGCATAATTGACTGCAATGACTGTCTGCTTATACCCATTTGAGCAGATAAGGTTCTTGTCGAAACTCTTGGATTGTTTTGTATGACATCAGCTACAGCAGCGATTGTTTCATCCGTCCGAACTGAAGGGTTTCGATGGTAAGGTCTTCTGTTGACTGTCCCATGCTCGGAAAAATTGTTAAAAAGTCTCTTTATGGTCCATCTGCTCGGAGGATTGCCGCCAAACGTGCCCTTATACTCTCTTTGAACCGAAACTACTGACTTCAGTGCGTAATAGCGGCGGACAATCCAAATTCTTGTTTCAGTGTCCCAGTTATCCATTTTTGTTAAATCTAAAAATCAATCTGCAAAATAAAAAAAAATTAACCAGATTCATTAAATAGAAAAAAAGTTATTAATTTTTTTTTGGTAGCAGCTTTCATCAGCCACCCTGTATATAATTAAGACAAGAATTCATCGTAGTAAAATTTTTTTAAATCAGTTCATATTTAGTTTAGTCCGTCTACAGGGTGGCTGATATGTAATGCAACAAAGTAAAGCGCTATATTTTTTATAATTTTTTTTTAAATTTTATTGTTCAAAAGCAAAAAATGTCGGAAATAACATAAAATTTTAGAAACAGTTTAGATTTGTTCGAATTGGCCACCTTTGGCACGAATTATGGCCCTCAAACGGCTGAAAAAGCAATCACACGCTGCACGAAAGTGGCTCTGCGGTATTTTGGCCCATTCCCGGCGAACCGCCGTCTTGAGATGATTGATACTTTGGTATTTTTTAGTGCGAACCTTACTCTCTAAAATGCCCCAGGCGCAAAAGTCCAACGGATTGAGATCCGGAGATCTTGGTGGCCATTGTGCGGGGAACCTCCTTTTTAAGCCATTCTTGATTGACGCGTGCTGAGTGCGATGGTGCTGAGTCCTGTTGGAACGTCCATGGTCTGCGGCCGAAATGTTTGTCTGCCCAGGGCTTCAATACTGTCTTTAGGACATTTTCCCGATAATATTCGGCAATTATTTTGACCCCATGGTCGATGAATACGAGCGGGGAGCGACCATCGGCCGTTACGGCGGCCCACACCATTACCATCGGCGGCGCTTGAGTTCTGGTGGTCAATCGAAGGTGTAAATTTTCAGCTGACCTCTTTGGCAAGTAAACCCGATCATTTTGTTTGTTCACAAACTGCTCAATTTGGAATGGCTTCTCATTGGAGAAAATCAAATTCTGTAACTGACCACTTTCGTGCAAGCGAAGCAACTCCTTGGCTCTTTCCAGTGTAACTTTTTTTGTGCATCGGTGAGCTCTTGCACTTTTTGGAACTTCAATGGCTTTAGTCCAAGCTCATTTTTTAATATGTGTTGTATCCGTTCTCGCGATATGTTCAGCTCACGAGCAATTTTTCTACCACTGCGGCGTGGATTTCGATCAAATCTGGCCTTCACTTTTCGGATCATTTCTGGTGTTGTTACCGTTTTTTTCGACCACTTTTTGGACGCGTATCACGGTAACGAGCAAGGGTACGAGAAACAAAAGATTTATTCACATTTAAATGCTGGAGGGCTCTAACGATAGCCACTTGTGTTTTTCCACCCAAATATAAAGCAAGCACACTATCACGCTTGAATTCCATCACGAATAACTTTTTTCTGAATGCAATAGATCAAAATGCTTTTGTAAGCTTGTAAACAATAAAATGAACTGTCACTGAAATAAATCTGTCAGCTATCAGACTAGCGGTTTAGAAATGATAGCAACCTGAAGTTGGTTGCAATACATATCAGCCAACCTGTATAGATGTCGGTCCCAAAAGGATTATATTAGTCATATGCACAACATTTTTGTAACCCTCAAAAAAGCTATTTTAAACCATAAATACCACAT
Source organism: Eudasyphora cyanicolor (assembly GCA_963930755.1). Classification (NCBI taxonomy): domain Eukaryota; kingdom Metazoa; phylum Arthropoda; class Insecta; order Diptera; family Muscidae; genus Eudasyphora; species Eudasyphora cyanicolor. Next base: position 113,813,146 of record OZ005735.1, on the reverse strand, counting down.
TTTCGTGTTAAGAGTCTGGCTAAAGAATTTGCGGCTTAAAAATTGCAGCGTTCGTTGTTTTAATAATTTACTTAATCAAAAAAGATCGTTTCAAGATTTGCTCCATATCCAAAGATTTTTCCAGTAATAAAAATTTAATGCAATCCATGGTGGAGGGTATATAAGATTCAGAATGGCCGAACGCTTTTGCTTGTTTTCCGCTTAATTGTTATTCAGTATTTAAAAAGTGCTTCAAATCGAAAAGGGAAAAGTAATTTTTAATACCAAAAATAAAATTCAACTTTGATTGAGATGATTTACAAAAGGTCAACAAATTTACCAAAAAATGAAGTAAGCAATTTTTACCCACAAATTAGATTTTAATTTTAATGGATTTGGACTTACTTGAAAAATTGGGTTTTGGCCAGAAAATCAGAAAAAATTATCTATAGTGGGCTGAACTGATTTTTACAAAGTTTACGTCGCACATACATACATACATTTGTGTGAAAAATTATAAGGAGTGCTCGTAGAGTGATGAAACTTGGCACCGAGCACTTTCTTAACGCTATTAAGAAAAATATATATTTTCATATACATTTTAATCAAAATCGTCTACGCCCATCATATACCGCCCATTTAACTCAAATGCATTTTTCATACGAAATTTTTTGTTTTGGTCCGAATGTGTTGAAATTTAGCACAGACATTACAAAAATGATTAAATGAAAATGTTCTGAAAGTTTCATTAAAATCGGCCGCGCCCATCACATAGTGTGGTGTTCTATCTGTCTCTACTTACGTTGGAAATGGGAATTGGGTTTCGTGCACCTCTAGCTGTGTTCTTGCCAGCTCGCCGAAATGGGTGGGTTCTTCATTCCTTAACCACCAACTTATAACCCAGGGCTGTGGAGTCGAGCCAAAACTACTCGACTCCTAAATAACATAAATGTCTGAAATTATATTTCTACTAAGACGTGAGTTCATGTAATTGAAAATAAGATATAGCTTCATTAGAAAAACACCAAAAATAGGTATTAAATACCAGTAATTAAATAAAATTGTATTATTTATTTATCGACGCTTGACTTGCAAGTTGCAACTAATATGACAATTCTTTCAACATGGAATCATGATAAAATTTTCATCAATCACTGCCTCTGTTTCAGTATACAATATATATATATTCGTTATTTATTATACCCTACATCACACTATGGTACAGGAGGTTATAATTTTTTTTTTGCGGATTTGCAAAAAATACTACAGCTAGACAAACTATACCGTTCTACTCAGAATCACTAGCTGTCTTAAGTTGTTCGTTAAGTTCAGGGCGAAATTTTACTACGATCCTGGTAAAATTTGACAAAAAGACCTCTTTCACACTAGGGAGGAAACCTATTGGAGTTGATAAAAATCGGTTCAGGTTAATATTGCCCCCAGATATAAATGTTTCTTTAGATTTGGCCTTGTAACGCTATGGAAGCTGTATTCCACATTCAACCATTTTTTTTTAATTTATTAGGGTAGAATTTATTTATCCAAGAACGCATATTGTTGAATTTTAACAAATTCTGTTTAGATTTAGATTTATAAAGTAATTATCTCGTATTTATATTTACAATATCAGAGCTTATTCTGCTCTAAGAAGGTGTTGTACAGTATCATATAGTTGGCTTCACTCGGCCTTTCCTTATTTGTTTTGTACTCGCTTAGGAATGTTGTATAGTCTTACAAAAACATTTTTTTGTTAGGTAAATATAATCAGAGGTCTCCTAAAACTGTTTTACATAAAAACTCGATAGTTTGGTTAACTTTATAGATATTTTTGGCATACTCTAATATTTAGTTAAAAGCTTCGAATATTTTATCCTCCTTTTTTACCAAAATTATTTTCCCAAAATTTTTTGATTGCAAAAGTTCTTTAACATAATTGGTACATTTTGAACCACACATCTCGGAGTCGGAGTCTACCATAATTTTTCGACTCCGGACTCCGACTCCTAGACTCCGACTCCGACTCCGACTCCACAGCCCTGATATAACCACACAATATAATTTTAGGTGCACTAAGAGAGAGATGGTCCGAAATAGACAAAAAAACAAATCATGACCTCATGCAAAATTGCATAACTATAAAATAATAAAAAGATATTTTATTTGCGGACAGACTATGGCACGAATTTATATAAACTAGCATAATTTAATCATTGAATCCCTCTATGTACTCTAGGTGTAATTGAATACCCATATCCAATACCCTCCGTACCATGCGATCATTTCAGGTACGTCTCTGATCGCCCTAACGAATAACATGTTGTTGTTTATGCCCTACACCACACTGTGGTACAGGGTATTATAAGTTTGTTTTACGGCAGATGTTTGTAACAAACTGAAAATAACACAGCTAGACCCACCTTAAAGTATACCGATCGACTCAGAATCACTAGCTGAGTCGATTTAACCGTGTCTGTCCGTCCGTCCGTCTGTCCATGTAAAGTTGTTCGTCGACTACAGGTCGCAATTTCACCTTCGATAGTTCTGAAATTTTGCAGTTTAGAGTATTTCGCAGCTGTAAAGATCCCTATTGAATTTGAAATCGGTTCAGATTTAGATATAGCTCCCATATATATCTTTCGTCCGATTTGGCCCTTTAGTCCTATAGAAGCTGTATTTTACATCCAATCATTTTGAAATTTAGAATGGGAGAGTTTCTTGATCCATGAAACAACATTGCCGAATTTGCAGAAAATCGGTTAAGATTTAACTATAGCTCCCATATATATGTTTCGTCCGATTTTGCTCTTTAGTCCTGTAGAAGCTGTATTTTACATCCAATCATTTTGAAATTTAGAATAGTAGAGTTTCTTGCAAACATACAGCACTCTCGCTAACAAATTGTGCAAGATAACTCAATTTCAAAATGTTGCTTATATGGGCAGGGCCACGCCCATTGGTCCGATCCCGCCCATTTTAGGACCAATTACGCAGTCTTGTACCAGATACATATACGCAAAATTTCAGCGCTCTCTTTAACAAATTGTGTAAGATATGTCGATTTCAATATTTGGCTTATATAGGCGGGGCCTTTTTTAGACCAAACACGTAGAATGCTACCAGATACATGTAAACAAACTTACAGCACTCTTGCTTAAAAAATCGTGTAAGGTATCTCAATTTAAAATTTTGTCTTACATGGGCGGGGCCACGCCCATTTTTCCGATTCCGGCCACTTTTGGTCCAGTCCCGTCGACTGCCACCAGATACATATGCACAAAATTACAGTACTCTCGCTAACAAATTGTGTAAGATATCGCAATTTAAAAATTTGTCTTATGTGGGCGTGGCCACGCCCATTGGTCCGATCCCGCCCATTTTTGGAGCAATCAGGTACATTGCCACCAGATATAAATATGCACTAGATTGCATAACTCTCGCTAATAAATTGTGCTAGATATATCATTTTTAAAATTTGGCTTATATGGGCGGTGCCACGCCCATTCGTCCGATCCCGCCCATTTTTGGACCAATCACGTAGTCTGCCAACAGATACATATGTACAAAATTACAGCACTCTCGCTAACAAATTGTGCAAGATATCTCATTATACCCTCACTTTAGTGTGACGAGGGTATATATCATTTGCTACGGAAAAAAGTGTAACACATCGAAGGAGTGACCTAAGACCCCAAGTATGTTCGGCGGAAATCCGTTTTGGGTCATTTTACGTCGAATGAGCAATGTCCGTCCGTCTGTCTGTCTGTCTGTCTGTCTGTCTGCTGGCTGGTGCGCACGATAACTCTCGAAAGGAGTAACCGATTGACTTCAAATTTCGTATGTGGTAATATTTTTTTCCATCTCCGGCTAAGTTCGAAGATGGGCCATATTGGTCCACTCCTTCTGGTACCTCCCCCACAAAGGGTTAAAATGTTGTGAAATATTGATTCTTTATTAACTGCTATTATACGTATTCGAATCATCTGAAATTCCACACATAGTATTAGTTTATTAGTCGCTATCAACTCGAGGAAAATGGGCGAGATTGCCACGCCCTTTTTGATACCTACCACACAAATGCACCATTTGGCACTAAAAGTTAAAAGCTTATAACATTAATACCAGTGTTTAGAATTACTTGAAATTTTGTACAGTGTAATGCTTTTATAGTGCCTACAGTCCAGTGAAAAATTGGCGTTATTGCCGCACCCCTTTTGGTACCTCCCACACAAATGCACCATTTTGCACCAAAAGTTAACAGTTTATAACATTAATATCAGTGTATACAATTACTTGAAATTTTGTACAGTGTAATGCTTTTATAATGCCTATAGTCCAGTGAAAAATGGGCGTTATCACCACGCCCCTTTTCGTACCTCCCACACAAAATGGCCAAATTATACCACAATTTAATATCTCAACGTTAATATACCAGTCCATATAAACGGTTACAATTCGGCACAGTGCAATGTATTTAAAGTATCTACATACTGTTTAGCGAAATATAGGTGTATTTCTTAAACCCCTTCTGGTACCTCCCACAAAAATTGACAGAATAATTTGTGTAATATTCAATATTACATTACTCACAAAGTGAGGGTATACCTTAGTCGGTTTACCCGACTGAAACTTTCTTACTTGTTTTTAAAATTTGTCTCATGTGGGCGGGGCCACGCTCACTTGATATATCGAAAATTCAAGTACCCTATTTTCACCACGCCCCACATATGTACATTCTGGGAAAATTCCAAGAAGATCGGTCCAGCCGTTTAGACGTCTATTCGGTACAAACAAACCAACAAACAAACAAACACACATTCTTCTTTATATATCGTCGGCTTAATACTATTTTGTTCCATACGCCATTTTTTATGATCGGAGAAAAACGCAATTTATTGTTTGAGTAAAAACGGGACTGAAGAGTTACACACTTTTTATTCCATAGGGTTCCCAACAGTATTTGTATTATTCCCATGCATTTCTATGCCATTATATTAAAAAATAAGCAAGTTATAACAATTTTTGTACATGGCATTTTGGTCCATATCCACTTTTTTTTTAATATTTTTTCGTATTTGTATTACATGGACCACCATGAAGGTCGGTATGAAAGGGGAGTAATTTATATATTGTGATCGAAAGAACGTAAAATAGTGAGTCAAAAATATAGGGCGATATAAAAATGGGGATATAGAACAAATATGTAAAAATTGTTTCCCTTAAATCAGAGTTAAATCGATTTACCCTACCAATATCTCGAAAACTAGACGAGATAGGAAAAAAATTATTGCAGATTCTGAAAGAGCATGCTTGAAACCCATATAATCAACTCCTAACTCCAAAAACGCAAAAATGGCGTATGGACCAAATAGCATTAAGCCGACGATATATAGAAGACTAGCTGAGCCCGGTGCGCTTCGCTGCCCATGTCAAAATTAGCGCTGTAGAAACTGTATTTTATATCCGATCAGTACGAAATTCGGCAGAAAGAGGTTTGTTATTACATGAAGGAATACCGCAAAATTCGGAGAAAATCGGTTCAGATTTAGATATAGCCCCCATATATATGTTACCCCCAATTTGACATGTAAGCGCTGTAGAGACTGTGTTTTATATCCAATCAGTAGGAAATTCGACAGAAACAGGTTTCTATTTTACATGAATGAGTATTCAAGGAAAATCGATTCAGATTTATATATAACCTCCATATATATGTTCCTCGAGATTTGGTTACAAAGCGCTATAGAAGTTGTACTTTACTTCCGATCATTACAAAGTTCTCCAGAAAAATGTTTCTCAATTTAGGAATGAATATTGCTTAATTTAGCGATTATCGGTTCAAAATACATTTACCAATTATTCCAAATTATTATCGCAATGACCCTTATCGCATTGTTAGGGAGGATTAGGGTATTATATAGTCGGCCCTTTCCTTAGTGGTATTAGTAATAAATTCACTGAATGAAAAAATACCGAATTCAGTGGAAAGTCCAGAAAATAGAAATGTATACTTATAAAATTTCCAAATTCTTGTTTCATTGGTCATGCATCACATTATCATATTGCGATTGTATTGGAGTGAGCAGCTGTAATTATCGCATACCGAGCATTTTTGTTCATGTATTTCCTATATAATGCTTGCAAGTTATATCAAAATATGGGCTGTGCCACGCCCACTGGTCCTATTCCGCCCTTTTGTAAGCCAATCACGTAGACTGCTACCAGATACATGTACGCAAAATTTCAACAGTCTCGCTAACTAAATTAGCAATATAAATCAATTTCAAAATTTGGCTTATATGGGCGGGGCCAAGCCCATTGGTCCGATCCCGCCCATTTTTTGACCAATTACGTAGAATGCCACCAGATACATATACGCAACATTGCAGCACTCCCGCTAGCAAATTGTGCAAGATATAAAAATTTCAAAATTTGGTCAATGTGGGCGGGGCCACGCCTATTGGTCCGAACTCGCCCATTTTTGGACCAATCACGTAGATCGCCAACGGATATATATACATAAAATTCCAGGTCTCTCGCTAACAAATTGTGCAAGATATCACATTTTTTAAATTTGGCTTATATGGGCGGTGCCACGCCCATTGGTTCGATCCCGCCCGTTTTTGGATCAATCACGTGGACTGCCATCAGATACACATGTACAACATTACAACACTCTAACTAACATATTGTGCAAGTTATATCCATTTCAAAATATGGCTTATATGGGCGGGGCCACGCCCATTGGTCCGGTCCCGCCCATTTTTTGACCAATTACGTAGAATGCCACCAGATACATATACGCAACATTGCAGCACTCCCGATAGCAAATTGTGCAAGATATCAAAATTTCAAAATTTGGTCTATGTGGGCGGGGCCACGCCCATTGGTCCGATCCCGCCCATTTTTGGCCCAATCACGTAGTCTGTCACCGTTTACATATACACAAAATTCCAGCACTCTCGCTAACAAATTGTGCAAAATATCTCAATTTCAAAATTTGGCTTATATGGGCGGGGCCACGCCCATTGGTCCGATTCCGCCCATTTTTGGAAAATTCACATAATCTGCCACTAAATGCATACAAACAAAATTTCAGCACTCTAGCTAAAAAATTTTCTCAATACGCACCCCCTACACATGTACATTCTGTGAAAATTTCAAGATGATCGGTCAAGCCGTTTAGACGTCTATACGGAACAAACAAACATACAAACATACAAACAAACAAACAAACAAACAAACCCACAAACAGACACTCTCTTTTATACATCCAATCGTTTTGATATTTAGAATGGTAGTTTCTTGATCCATGGACTAACATTGGCGAATTTGAAGAAAATTTATACATGAACATTTATTTCAGACAACATTTATATTTCAGAGTTATTCAATACTACGAGAGTGGTGTAGGGTATTATATAGTCGGCCCCGCCCGACTTTAGCCTTTCCTTACTGGTTTTATTTATTTGTACATAACTACTAGACAGACGACTGCTCGGACAGACATAACTTCATAATTAGCAACACATTATTTCATCTTCATTTATATGCTTGTCGAATTTATTGCATTTGCAATTGCCCTTCCTTCATTCATTACTTCGCGAACCGACCGTCAATGATAATAGTATTTTTGCTGTTATTTTTGTTTGGCTTTTCTACATTTATTTCAAATTATTCGTGAATTCATTAATGTAAACAAAATAAAGAAATATATAGAGTGGAGGAGAGAATAATAAATATTAAAGAGTAATTACTCGAAGAGAATTTAGCTATGATAATTATAAAAAAAGAGGCTCACAAGAGACATTCTAATTGTAAGACATTTTTATGGGAAAATTCAGAAAAACAAATAATTTTATTCATTGAATATGTATAAAGTATCTTACTCTACTCTCTTTAATGTAAGAAAATTCCAATTAGAAAATTTAATGTATCTTAGAGTATTTTACTAGCGCGTGGGAATATGTTATATATGGGTCACTTCATTTTATAATTTAAATTTGAAGTTGCCAAATTATGAATTTAAAAAGATCGTTCTATGAAAATATTGTAATATAAAAATTAACGGGTTTAATGACTTACTTTATCTCATTAAGTTATTCCATCGTTGGGCCCATCGATGACGCTGATTGATGAATTCTGGGGAGTTTAAAAAAAGTTCTCATATAAATTTATCTTCAAATTTCATAATTCGGCTTAACTTTGCTTCTCTCTGGTATACTTAAATTTAAATTTAGCTTAAAATTTGGGGGTCATTGCATATATCGCGACCTAAGAGTGTAAAAGCGCTAAGACCAATATTTAAAATTTTACAGGAGAGGCAAAATACTCACTGTATATGAATGTTTTTATAAAGGTTATATGGACTTAGCGCTTTTACGATTCAGCTTTTAAAGATGACAAAGCATGATTTTTTTGGCTTTTTGTTTTCAAATCGATGTATATCCAACTAATCTTACGTTCCGCTTCAAAAAATAAATTTTGGCAAAAAGTAGACTTAGTGCCTTTTCACTCTTAGGTCGCGATATACATATATGTATGTCCATGTAGATATGTATTCACAACATGACGTGTCGAAGTCCAATCCGCTCTCTTATGTAATATGGGCTATGTCCATAGGACTCGGCCGCGTGCCAATATCGGAGAACAAAACAAAGTTCTGGAAAACCAAATAGTTGTCCCTACCAGGGAGCACCCTAGTTTCAAATCGGTACAGCTTGTAGCAAATTTGTTGTTGTATTTCAATAGGGGGGGGGTTATTAATGTCTATTCAAAGTGATTTGGTTTATGCATTATTTGGTGTTTTTAGAACTTCGCCAAAGAAAAGCATCAGTGCAGCCCCAGCACATACACAGAAAGAAAAAATTGAGTAATCCGTACTTGAATCAAGCCGTAGGGGTGTCAAAAGTACGTTAAGTACGGATTTTCTTAAACCAAGTACAAAATACTTGAATCAAGTACGGATTTTTAAGCCCTGAATTCTTAATATTAGCGCTTATTAAGTTTGATTAGGCTTGATTTTAAGCCGAAAAATTCTTATTTAAAGCATAAAGCGATTGATTTAAGAATTTTATCGGATTAATTTGAGTGCGAAACGGGCTTCAATGAAGAAATTTTTGATTGAATTAAGCCTGCCCAATACTTGATTTAGGTCTGATAACACTTTATTTAAGCCTGATCAGTTCTAGATTTAATCCAAAACAATACTTGATTTAAGCCAGATCAGTTCTTGATTTAAGCCTGGTCATACTAGATTTATTGTGCTTTCGTTCGTTTTATACCTATATACCATTTATATTAATTATACCATTTTTGTCACTGTATTGCAAATAATGCAATTTTTTAAAATGGTATGTCAAAAAACAATTGCTTGACAGCAAAAGTAAAAGTTTTGCTGCATTTTTTCGATTTAAATATGAAACATATAAGGGATAGCCTCAACGAAACGAATAAGAATTATTAACAACTTCAAAAAACTAAAATCGATAAAAATCACGCCAAGTAATGTATTTGCAAACGCTGCTTGAACGAGAAATGAATTGGATATGGTCCCTGCAGTTCTACACTGGTCCATGAGAATGTATGAACTAGTTCTACATAATACCCTTTGCCCAGCAAGCAACTGTTTCTTTTTACATGGGCTTGTCCTAGGAAGAATCAATTGTCTCCAGCTGCATTCGTTCAGTTCTGATATAGTTCGGAATGGAATAGTTTAGAATTAATTCTAGGGAACTAGCTCTGATATAGTTCTTCAGGAATATATCTAAACTACTCCAGAACTGTTCCAAACGAATGCACCCGTAGAAAAATTGATTCTTCCTAGGACAAGCCCATGTAAAAAGAAACAGTTGCTTGCTGGAAAAAATATATTATGTAGAATTAGTTCATGCTCTCTTGGTTATGGACCAGTCTACAACACTTTTCAGCTTGCCTTTATTATAAAATTTAAGAATTAAAAACAAAATATTTATTGATTGGCTTTTATTTTTAATTCCTAGAAAAGGGAAACTTGAAATAGTTATTATGATCATTATAACGTCTTACTTGTTCAAATTTCCACTTAACAAGGAACACAAGACTGAAATGACAAGCACCACCATAAATTCCTAACGGTAAACACTTAGAATTATTTCAATGCAGACGAAAAAACACAAACAAATATTCACGCTGTACAAAATCAAACAAAAGCAGCGCGGCCTAGGCAGATTTCTTTGAATTCTCTTGTTTCTCGTGCGCTCAACTGTTTCTGGTTGCATTACTTTTGCTCTAGACTGGATCTAGTTCATTTTGGACCAGCTCAGATCCGGTCCTTTTCATAGACTGTTTCCTATTTCTCTGCAGGAATACATCTCGACAATTTATATGTATGTGTGTTTGATGTTGCGTCAGCCAAAATCAACCACTTGCATGAGAGTGGTTGAGAGGGTAATTTTATTGTGCTCTATAATGGTTCTGTCTCTCAGAGATTAAAGTAAGCTTCTTTTCTTACTTTAAGCCACATTAGGCTTACTTTTCCTTTTTAAGAAATGTTTACTTGATTTCAAGCATTAATTGCTTATTGTAAGCCTTTCAGCGCTTGGTTTTTTCAATTTAAGCCAATTTATACTTGTTTTAAGAAAAACTTAGTACGAACGTACTTACATTTTTATGTACGATTTCGGCTTAAATTAAGAATTTTTTACTTGAATTTAGTATGGAATTTTTCTTTCTCTGTTTGTATGTTTAGCTTGACTTAGGTTACCTTGTTGGCGGTTCACAAAAACTTGATTCTTCTTATGTGAGGTCACCGTGGTATAATATCATACCCGTCTGTCCTAAAATTAATAAAATTGGGAAAATTTGGATTTTGTGAATCACTTTCTTCGCACTAACTTACCCTCAGATTTCACACAAGAAGGATTATTTCTTTAATTTTCCTAAGTCAATTTTCCGATTTCCTTTTTATTTGAACACTGTACATGAATTTCTTATTCAGTACGTTTTGCTTCAAGACAAAGAGGTCTTCTCACTTAAAACAGTCGATTGAAGTGAACGAACAATGAAATTCGCTGGCTTACCAGAACTATATTCTGACTTCTTGTCACCGTTAACAACAACAATTCTTTGATTTGTTGAGGGTCATAAAAGGTGGTGTGAAACCTCAACTATGCAAATCATTTTAAATGAGAGATCTGTCATTATTCCGAATTTGTTGTTCGATTGATCTTTTCGATAACTATTATTGCCAATCTAACAATGCTGAGCAAAATTGAAATATATCAAATATAACTTTTATTGAGAGGTGGCACCTGATGGCACTTGAAGTTAATTAAAAATTTAAAAAAATATATAAGAGAATTTATTAGAAGTGATTTCGAACTCTAGGCAAGTTCTGAAAGTTTCATTAAAATCGGCCACGGGAAAGGGCACCTGGTGGCACTTGAAATTGATTAAATATGTAAAAAGAGATATGAGACAGTGTATTAGTAGTGATTTCCAACTATAGGCAAGTATAGCTAAAATTGCAGAATGTGCCTCTGCAGAGTTTATTTTTCCAATTTTAGTATATTGAAATATCCTACTTTAAATAAAAAATAAAAAGAAAAACATATTTTGTTTTTGTACTCAGGCTCAAGATCGTTATTGTTGTTTTCAGTATATGAAAACAACTTTGTTAAAAATTAAAGAATAAGTAAGTGACATGTATTGGGGGTGGTTGTAATGGTTGGATAGACTATCCACTATCCATTTGCCCATAGCTTTTAAAAATATTGAGTCCCCAAAAATCCTATTACACTTTTGGATTTGTGAGAGTCTGATGCATATCCGGTGAAAATTTAAATATGGATGGATGTTAAAAAATCTAAGGGGGAGCAATTTTTTAAATTAAAGTATTTTAGTATTTAAAGTCTTAGTATTTTTATTATTCGAAAAAATTATTATTATTATTGCCGCGAAAATAGTTCCTTTTGTGCTCTTCACGTTCAGAGCAATTAAAATTTCCAAAAAGCCAAAAATTAATTTTTTAAAATTTCAAATTCCCCAATTTTTAAGCAAATTTTGTTAACATCCTAAGATCATCCAAAAAATAGTATTTGCATTACTTTACAATGAATGCAATGGCGCGATAAGCCCACGTTAAATTAATCGCTGAGATTCCAATCTAGAAAACTTCTGGATCGCAACAATAACATATCCATAACTTTTTTTGAAGTAATTTTTTTGGTAAGTATGTCCATAGAAGTATTGACATTGTTGGACGTATATACAGTAAATCAAGAGTGTTTTTATATCGCAACAAAAATAACTTATGATTTCGGAAAACTAAAGTTTGTACAGGGAGGGCCATTTAATATTACCGATTACTTTGACTTGTGATTTGAGCGCTTTGTATTATTTTCTGTGGGAAGCCGTCAAATTTAAAATTGACGTGACGAGGGTATATATCATTTGCTACGGGCCAAAAAGTGTAACACCTAAGACCCTAAGTATGTTTGTCGAATATTCGTTTTGGGTCATTTTAAGTTGAATGAGCAATGTCCGTCCGTCCGTCTGTCTGTCTGCTGGCAGGTGCGCACGACAACTCTCGACAGTAGTAACCGATTGTCTTTAAATTTGGTACTTGGTAGTATTTTTTTCTTTCTCCGGCTAAGTTCGAAGATGGGCGATATTGGCCCACTTCTTCTAGTACCTCCCACACAAAGGGTTAACATTTAGTGTAGTATTGAGTCTTTAATAACATCGATACTACTTATTTAAATCTTCTGAAATTCCACACATAGTATTAGTTTATTAGACTCTATCACTTTGATAAAAATGGGCGCATTTGACACGGCCCTTTTGGTACCTCCCACACAATTGGACCAAAGTTAACAGCTTAAAACTTTAATATCAGTACATACAAATACTTCAATTTGTGTACAGTGTAATGGTTTCATAGTACCTACAGTCCACTGAAAAATTTGCATTATTGACATGCCCCTTTTGGTACCTCCAACACAAATGTACCATTTTGTACGAAAAGTTAACTGCATATCGTCTCCTCAATAAAATAATAGTGTATAATTTTTTTTGTAGTTTCGAGAAAATCATATTTGAAGTTCTTGTGAAATTAGACTTCATGGAAGATAAATATGTATAATTTAGAAGAGAATCGATGTTTTCAATGTCTTGTCATTTAAGTGGTGAAATAATCAGGCTACAGGCAGATGATATTCTATTAGTCTAAGAGTGCGTTAATTGTATATAAATGGGATCAAAGTACCATACTACATATTTATATACCCTATTTTTCGATTTAACTTTTGACCCACTTTGTGGAAGTAGAATTCCACCAAATTTCTACCAGCTAAAGAATCGATTACGTAGATTCTTATAATGCAATAAAAAATAATGGTGTATATGCGTATACGCTATTGTTTTATTGAGGGGACGATATATAGTGAATACCAATGCATATACATAAATACATACTCACAATTTTTGCACAATGTAAAGTTTATAAAATTCCTACAGTCCTGTTAAAAATGTGAGTTCTCACCACACCCATTTTTGTACCTCCCATACAAAAAGTAGCAAGACATACCAAAATTAAATAGCTCATAATATTAGTACCATTCTATATTTATATTGTTCACAAAGTGAGGGTACACCTTGGTCGACTGAAATTTCTTACTTGGTTTTATACCCTCCACCATAGGATGGGGGTATATATTATATATTTTGTCACTCCGTTTGTAACACCTCTAAATATTGATCTGAGACCCCATAAAGTATATTTATTCTTAATCGTCTTAAAAGTCTAAGACGATTTAGCCATGTCCGTCTGTCCGCCCGTCCGTCTGTTGTAATCAATCTATAATACTTGAGCTAGGTGGCTGAAATTTGGTATAGATACTCGTACTTTTTATAGCTACAGTTATCTTGGGATTGAAAATGGGCGATATCGGTCCATATTTAGATATAGCTCCCATATATAGCATCTAACTTGTTCCTACTGTTCTCATCTACTATATTTGTTTCTGTTTTTCGGTGTTATTTTCTTTAGGTTTGAGTTATTTTGTGAGGTCACATGCTTTCCATGGTGGAGGGTATATAAGATTCGGCATGGCCGAACTTAACGCTTTTACTTGTTAAAATTATTTTCTTCCGATATTTGTTAAAATAGTTTTTATACCCTCCACCATAGGATGGGGGATATGTTACACCTTAAGTATATATTCTTAATCGTCGTAAAATTCTAAGACTATTTAGCCATGTCCGTCCGTTCGTCTTTTGTAATCACGGTACAGTCTACAATAATTGAGCTAGATGACTGAAATTTGGTATAGATACTTCTTATTGCTACAGGTAATTTGGGATTGAAAATGGGCAATATCGGTAATTTTTTGATATAGCCCCCATATATAGCATCTCCCCGATTTGACTTCTTAACGTCATAGAGGCCACAATTGTTAACTGATCGGACTGAAAATTGGTAACTGGTATTTAGATCCTTATACCCGAAATCCTTCACACAAACAACGGTAGTCACATGTCCATGTTTTGATATAGCCCCCATACAAAGGCCCCTCTACATTTGACTTCATAACACCATAAAAACCTCAAATTTCAACGAATTCGGAAGAAATTTGGTATAATGACTTTATTTGTACCCGAAACCATTCAAAGGCGATTATGACACAAACCAAATGTCCGCTTTGGTTTGTGTCTTATTCGTATAGACAAATCGCACGATCTCGGTGGCCAGATCACATCACCTTCACGTAGGTTGAACATGCCCTCACATCGGTCATGCAGAATTTCTAATGTGGCATAAGATGTGTGGCACGTAACGCCGCCCTGTTGAAACCACATGTCGTTGGTGTCCATACCATCCAATTCAGGACAAAATAAGTTGGTAAACATCGATCTATAGCGCTCGACGTTGACGATTATGGCCGCACGAACATCGATCTCAAAGAAATGTGGACCGATGACGCCGCCAGCCCAAAGTCCATACCAAACAGTGACTTTTTCGGGATGCATTGGACGCTCTTGGATCTCATGTGGATTTATATCTTTTTTTAATTCATTACATTTGTTTATTGGATCCTTCATAGTAGAATGATAATAACAATAATTTTTCGAATCTTGACCTAAATACGTTAATCTGGGGATTGTTGCCAGTGCAATAAACCCTTTGAGAATTTGCAAAGTTTAAACAATAATGGATTTCAATTGAATTTATACGAATTTTTCAAATTTCTACTACAAAGTAATATTCAAAGTACAGTGTATTTCTTCATCTAAGGCGAGAGTTTCTTTCATTGTTTAGAATTTGTCTGGCCAGGATATTTGGGTGATGGGATAGTTTGTCCACATAGTTTCGGCAGTATTCTCGAAATTCCTCAGCGACGGTTGGAATGTTGAGGTCCTTATGGATATTTGCGTTTCTTAATACTAAGGTGCACATTTAATAAAACGAAGAATATTCGATTGTCTTCTTTATAATTTGCATATATTTAAAGCTCTGTACCCCAGAGCTGGAAACCATATCGCCCACTTACTTCAAGACTGTTATAACTCCAAATTGAAAATTTTTGAGGTTGTCTTACAGAAATGCGAATTTTGTAAATATCCATAGATTAATCTCAACGAAATTTAGTTTATAAGTAAACAATCATATTTCCGTTTATTCCAACTTTTTTAAACTTCCTATTTCATCTTATTTATCTTTTTATACGGACTTAAAGTTACAAATCTCGACAATTTTCAATTTTGAGTTAAGACGGTCTTGAAGTAAATGAGCGATATGTCCAAATTGCCTTTATTATAGATTTGAATAAAAGGACTTTATACTCAAGGTCTAGAGCAGACCGTTTGCCAATGAACCATTGAAGTTGATTCGTTTTCGGTTTTATTTGTGTTATCTTAGAATGTGGTAAGTCCATATCAAACGACGATCTAAGTGAATTCCAAAATAATTCACGTGATCTTGCTGTGGAATCAACGAATTGAAGATGGTTATTGGAGGAGTAGTATCTCGTCTAAGGGTAAAGTAACATGGGTGCATTTTGTAGCATTTACCACTGTTCTCCATTTTCCTAACCAGTTCTCTAATACTCGGACATGCGGTCCATTCTATATATATAATTTGTATAGAATTGGTCCCAGTATGCTGCACTAAGAACGCCGGCAGTTATTTTCTTAGGGCTAGAAAAAATACCATTCGATTTTACTACAAACGATCGAATGGTATTTTTTCTAGCCTAAAGAAAATTACTCCAGTCATCACGAAATGGGCCTCGTCTTTGAAGATTATTTTTCGATGAAACGTTGCCCGAACAGAACACCCATTTTGATAAAGCTAAGTACACATGATTGCCAGATCGGACAACGTTATCAACCCTGTTAAAGTGCTGCAAATGTACGGACAATGACAGATTGTGAGGCAAAGGTGAATTGACAGTTCAGACGATTGCAATAAAACCTTACAATTTCATATATTTACAATATATTTTGTAAATATTTATATGCGGGATTGCCAATAAAAATATTTTATAGACAGTGTTGCCACTAAAATGTTTTTCTGGCAATGGCGCCGTTGTCACATGCATAAACTTCGCACATCTAACAATCTGCAAATTATTTCACACTGTCTTTTCGGCCAACGTTGCAAGACAACGCATTTTTTCGCCATTTTTCCGACAATTGCGTGTTCTTAGCTTAACATAATTTTATCATTTGTCAAAATTCGTAGGTCCCTTTTCGAAGACCCAATATAAAGAAATTTTAGAATATATTCGGGACAATATTCTACAGACGTGATTTCAGCGTTTATTAACGGAATTAGGGGGAATAAAATTTGTTGCCAATGTTAAACTGTTCAGCCATCTCGTTAAGAGATCTGCGGCTGTCGAGGGCAGTTTGTGAATTTAGAGATGTGACCAGAGAATTGATGGCTGTCCGAGTAAATGACAATACGGCTAGATAGACACTGCAGGTATCTGGTAGCCTTTAAGCTATATCCAGACTAAGGTCTTTACAGTGTACTCCGCTAAGAACTATCCGTATAGAAGTGGAGATGGCTTCTATTACCTGGTATTCTGCCAACCCATTCATATCTGGTGGGTATCATAGTGATGTAGTTCCTCTCGAAGGTGTGCACCGTTGGTATATAGTCCACTCGGTCGGTTACCATAGCACTACACGGTCATGTGACCGTAGTTCTTGTACCTCCACATTGATAGGCAGTTTATTCTTAGTGCGCTCTGGTTGCAACTTCTCTCGCCACAATATTAATCGGCCGTAAATGGAGTAGGGCTGTCGCGGTAGTCCTTAAGGATCCGCTTATGCTCAGGCAGTTCTCTGAACCTTTGATAGTAGGTTGGTGATGGTTAGTTTGTCAGTTGCCGTCCACCATACCACAATGCCGTATAACAGTATTGGACGAACTACTGCTATATATATATCCAATGGACGATTCTACAGCCTTCCTGCAGGAATATAAGGCGACGTTGGCCTTCCTTACACGTTCCAGTAGGTTAAGTCTGAATAACAGTTTCTTATCTAGAATAATTCCTAGAAATTTTGCACTTTCAGAAAAGACTAGAAATGTTCCATGTCCACATGTGGGACGTTTTTAAACCTAATAAAGGAACCAATTCTGTCTAGTTTGGGTTAACGTCCAAACCGCTGCTTCTAGCCAACTCGTTTAGAGCCACCAGTGAATGTTGTTAAAAGCCCCTTCTATGTCAAGAAATGCCACCATGGTGAATTCCTTAAAATGTAGGGACGATTCGATAATGCTCACAAGTTCGTGCAGAGCGGTTTTTGTAAACTTTCCCTTATTGTAAACATGTTGATTCCCCTTCAGGTGTTTTGTAACCAGGTTTTCTCTAATGAGATAATCGATAAGTCTTTCCAGACCTTTCAATAGGAAGGAGGAAAGATAGAATGTACTTTAACATTCTCTGCTATTCTGCTGGGGGTGAAGGCGTCTGGTCCAGGTGATTTGAAGAGCTCAAAGCTGTAAATAGCCCAGCTTATTCTGGATATCTCAGTCAAAAAGCTAGCGACGCTAGCACTCTACTCGCAGTCTTGTTGGTCCTGTTGATCCTCGGGTTCTGTTGGTGAGTTCCCCACGAAATGTGTGTCCAGCAGTACATTTGGCGACTGCAGTTCAGTTATTTGCCTCATCCTGCAAATAACCCACTGTACAGCGTCCAGTGGATAACATCTTACGCTCATAAGTCCACAATTGTGGTTAAGTTTTACCCTTGTACCTTGCTTTAGGACAGACTTCTTCAAGTGAACTGTTGAATGATGTGATGTTATGCTCAACCGGATTATCCAGATCGGTTTTGTCATTCTGTTGGTAAAGAAGTTTAGAGTTGAGGACTTTTTTGAAATTTTCCTCATACAGGTTTAGGTGCTTTTTCAGCGACTTTGAACTCAATGTTCTGGTGATCTGAGAATGAGTGTTCCTCCAGTACTTTTCAACCAATACTTTTGTCTGACAGCCGGGCCCGTCTTCTTGTCTGTCTTTAATTGTAAAAATAAAGGCAAGAAGTGAATCACCCCTATTATTGATATCCGTACTACCCCAGATAGTATGATGAGCGTTCGTGTCTGCGCCAATAATCAGCTCGTGCTCGTCAGACGTTGCTTCTTCTACTACTTCCCTGAAGAGAGCTATCGGTACTACAGCTTCATAAGCAAGTAATCGAAGATCACCCAATATATGCGAATACCGATCTCCAGACTAGCAGCTCTTTGGTCTTTACCACTTAAATTAGTCAGGAAAAAGATACTTAGATGTTTCCTGGCCAAAATGCAGGTACTTGGAGTGCATTCACAGTTGGCCAACGACGTCATGATACTGCACACCCTATCTCCTACTACGCAGGGCTCCTGTATCAGGACGATGTCTACTGCACATGTGGACAGACGCAGTAATATAGCCGCTGAGCCTGCTTTAGCGTGATGTAGGTTAATCTGTAGAATTCGTATCATCAGTGGTAATCGACAGACTAATCTCCACTCCGACAAGGGTGTTATCGAACTCTCGATAACTCTCGATACTTGCACGTTGTATATGGGAGGTGGATTCAGCGTTAAGGATCAAACTGTCCTGCCGCTTTTTACTATCAGCCTCACACACCTTGCTGATTCTCCAATTATGGATCGGCAGACCAGGATTGGAATCTTTTATTATCTCTAATATATCAGCCGAGTTGGAGGGCTCTTCTGTAACCCCGGTGATGGCTCTAGGATGACTAGGGATGCTGTTTTTTCTACAACATCCAACTGGGCGCCCGGCCATACCTCACACACTTGTCTCATAGCAGCCTTATACAGGTCTAATGATTTGGCATCACCGAAATATAAGGGACTAGCTGAGCCCGGCGCGCTTCGCTGCCCATGTCAAAATTAGCGCTGTAGAAACTGTATTTTATATCCGATCAGTACGAAATTCGGCAGAAAGAGTTTTCTTATTACATGAAGGAATACTGCCAAATTCGGAGAAAATCGGTTCAGATTTAGATATAGTCCCCATATATATGTTACCCCCGATTTGAAATTCAAGCGCTGTAGAAACTGTATTTTATATCCGATCAGTAAGAAATTCGGCAGAAAGAGGTTTCTTATTACATGAAGGAATACCGCAAAATTCGGAGAAAATTGACATGTAAGCGCTGTAGAGACTGTGTTTTATATCCGATCAGTACGAAATTCGAAATTCAAGGAAAATCGATTCAGATTTATATATAACCTCCATATTTTTGTTCCTCCAGATTTGGTTACAAAGCGGTATAGAAGTTGTACTTTACTTCCGATCATTACAAAGTTCTTCAGAAAAATGTTTCTCAATTTAGGAACGAATATTGCTTAATTTAGCGATTATCGGTTCAAAATAAGATATACATACACACACACCACATGTACCAATTATTGCAAATTATTATCGCAATGACCCTTATCGCATTGTTAGGGAGGTGTAGGGTATTATATAGTCGGCCCCGCCCGACTTTCTGCCTTTCCTTACTGGTATTAGTAATAAATTCACTGAATGAAAAAATACCGAATTCACTGGAAAGTCCAGAAAATAGAAACACGCCCATTGGGCCGATCCCGCCCATTTTTGGACCAATCACGCAGACTGCCACCATATACATATACACAAAATTCCAGCACTCTCCCTAACATATTGTGCAAGATATATCAATTTCAAAATTTGGCTTATATGGGCGGGGCCATGCCCATTGGTCCGATCCCGCCCATTTTTTTGACCAATTACGTATAATGCCACCAGAATATGTGCAAAATACCAAAATTTGGTCTATGTGGGCGGGGCCACGCCCATTGGGTCGATCCCGCCCATTTTTGGACCAATCACGTAGACTGCCACCATATACATATACATAAAATTCCAGCACTCTCGCTAACAAATTGTGCAAAATATCTCAATTTCAAAATTTGGCTTATATGGGCGGGGCCACGCCCATTGGTCCGATTCCGCCCATTTTTGGAAAATTCACACAATCTGCCACTAAATGCATACACACAAAATTTCAGCACTCTAGCTAAAAATTTTTCTCAATATCAAAATTGGACCCATATGGGCGGGTCCGCGCCCACTTAATATATCGAAAATTCAAGTACCCTATTTTCAGCACCCCCTACACATGTAGGGGGTGGACCCGGTCCACTTCGTTGCCCCAGATTGAGATTTCCGATCCGGTCCATTTTTGAACCAATCACAAATCCTGCCACCAAATACGTATACATAAAATAACAACACTCTCGCTAACAAATTGTGCAAGATATTTCAATTCCAAAATGTGGCTTACATGGACGGGGCCACGCCCATTAGTCTGATCCCGCCCATTTTTTAACTAATCACGTAGACTGCCACCAGATACATATACACAACATTACAGCATTCTCGCTACTAAATTGTGCAAGATAGCTCAATTTTGGGTTATATGGGCGGGGCCACGCCCTTTGGTCAGATCCCGCTCATTTTTAGACCAATCACATAGGCTTCCACCAGACACATATACACAAAATTACAGCACTCTGGCTAACAAATTGTGCAAGATATCTCAATTTCAAAATTTGGCTTATATGGGCGGGGCCACGCCCATTGGTCCGATCCCGCTAATTTTTTGGCCAATTACGTAGAATGCCACCAGATACATATTCGCACCATTGCAGCACTCCCGCTGGCAAATTGTGCAAGATATCAAAATTTCAAAATTTGGTCTATGTGGGCGGGGCCACGCCCATTGGGTTGATCCCGCCCATTTTTGGACCAATCACGTAGACTGCCACCATATATACATATACACAAAACTCCAGCACTCTCGCTAACAAATTGTGCAAAATATCTCAATTTCAAAATTTGGCTTATATGGGCGGGGCCACGCCCATTGGTCCGATTCCGCCCATTTTTGGAAAATTCACATAATGTGCCACTAAATGCATACACACAAAAAATTTTCTCAATATCAAAATTGGACCCATATGGGCGGGTCCACGAACACTTGATATATCGAAAATTCAAGTACCCTATTTTCAGCACCCCCTACACATGTACATTCTGTGAAAATTTCGGTCAAGCCGTTTAGACTTCGATACGGAACAAACAAACATACAAACCCACAAACATACACTCTCTTTTATATATATAGATAGATACAATTTACATTTTTGATAAGCAAATAACCATATAACAGATATATCGTCCCTCAAGAGAAGAATAGTGTATACACATAAACACAATTATTTTTATTGCGTTTTAATAAACTACGCAATTGGTTGTATGTATATCTAGTAAAAATTTGGGGAAATTCTACTTATTGGGTATTTGAAATTGATTGTTCATTAATAAAAGCGCCAATATCGACTTTCAATTTCACAAAAAACTTCAAATATGATTTTCTCGAAACGACAAATAAATTATACACTATTCATTTATTGGGGGGACGATATGGAAAGTGATATTCGTTTATTGTCACAAGAGGGAGCTTAACATGTAGTAAAAATTAGAATATTGATAGCATGATACAATTACACCAGGTAGTGTCAACTTAACAGATGATTTACAATTTTTCTTGCAGGGGTCTTGGGTTGTAAGTTTGATACAACTCTGTGTTTTTTTTCTACATTTTTATTCTTGTTTGCTGCCAATACAGTTACAGCACAGACCGTAAATTATACAGATGTTCCGTCCGGACGAAACGTCAAAATCTATCAGTTGCGAAGGAATAGGAATGAACTGTCACACGCAAAAAAACAGTTTTCCGCGAATATAGTTTGAACTTTTTTTGCACTAATCGATTAATATTAATTTTTTAATTGTGACAATTACAAAAAATTCGGGAAAATCGGCCCGAAATCCGCGGAAAAACTCACTCTTTGAAGTCCTACTCGTTGAAATTTCTATTCGTTCGTAACTGACAACTTACTCGCTCCGGGATGACATATCTTATTATTTATTATTTTTGAGTTACAGTTTGTGAAGTGAAAATAAATTAAAACTAAACTTACTTTATTAAAAACAAGTAAGAAAGTTCAGTCGGGTAAACCGACTTATGAATCCCCTCACCTTGAGTCCCAAAAAATATTCGTAAATAATTTTTTTCTTTTAATTAAATTATTATCAATTTAAATTGCATTTAATAACTTTATGTACTGGTGTTAAAGGCTATTTACATTTGGTAAAAAATAGTCCATTTGTGTGGGAGGTACCAAAAGGGACGTGCAAATAACGCCCACCTTTCTGTGGACTCTAAGTACTATAAAAGCATTACAGTGTACGAAATTTCAAGTATTTGTATGCACTGGTATTAATGTTATAAGCTGTTAACTTTTGGTACAAAAAGGTCCATTTGTGTGGGAGGTACCAAAAGGGGCGTACCAATAACGCCCATTTTTCTGTGGACTCTAGGTAGTATAAAAGCATTATACTGTACAAAATTTCAAGTAATTGTATGCACTGGTATTAAAGTTATAAGCCGGTAACTTTTGTTACAAAATGGTCCTTTTGTGTGGGAGGTACCAAAAAGGGAGAGGCAACTTCCCCATTTTTCTTGACGTGTTACCGACTAACAAAGTAATACTACGTGTGAAATTTCAGAGGATTCGAGTGTAATATAGAAGATTTTAAAGAATCAATATTTCACTAAAAGTTAACCATTTGTGGGGGAGGTACCAGAAGGAGTGGACCAATATGGCCGATAGATAGAGAAAAATATTACCGCATACCAAATTTGAAGTCAATCGGTTACTTCTTTCGAGAGTTATCGTGCGCACCAGCCAGCAGACAGACACACAGACAGACAGACAGACGGACGAACATTGCTCAAATGACTTAAAATTACCCAAAAGGATTTCCGCCGAACATACTTAGGGTCTCAGGTCACTCCTTCGATGTGTTACACTTTTGGCTCGTAGCAAATGATATATACCCTCCTCTCTAAGGTGAGGGGATAAAAAGGTGGACAAAATGGGGAATCATCGCATCTGAAAAAAGTTTGTTGGAAGTGGAATTGGGTCTTTTTTTCAAAGTTCCGAAATGTGAAGCAAACAGAGAAATATGGTCGGACAACTGCCATATGAACTTGAAAACAAACGACCGTATATGTAGGGATCAGATCATGCCAAGTGATATAATAAATGGTGCCAAAAAGAATTCACTTGTGCCTAATGCAATGCCTTTTGTTGTAACTGAACCTGATGATATCCCGCTGTAAGTTAATATGTGGTTCACAGCAAAAATGTACTAATATATCTTTGATATAGATCGGATGTTCCAACAATACATGTAGATGATACGTTCGAGGAGCATTGTATTCACACACTACTATTACCATTCAAAGGCACAAATTACTCTTTTCATGTTATTGTCTTTCCAAACCTTCAGCTGATGTGGGTGGCTGCCACAATGCTTGTTGGCGTCTAACCTTCACATACAATAATGTTTGAGGACTTCCCCTCTATGCAAAACACGGCGCTAACTGAGATTATCGTGTAGAGAGCACAATAATAAATTTTCAATTTTATTATTTTTTTCTTCAATGTTTTGATTTTTTTTACTGCTTTGTCACTGCAAACAACCTAACTTTGACAACTTCATACAAAAACATCGAACAATCCTTGACAACTTTTTACGATTGTCAACAACCGAATTGTGACAACAGAAGACCCCCAAAGCTTTTGAGAAAGTGACTTTACCTGGTGTAATTGTATCATGATTGATAGTAAGAGAAAAATAATTATAAAAATTATTTTTTTAAGGAAATAATAAGATTTTTTATTATTATGAGATTACGTACACACAGAGAAAATAATATTTTCGAAAAAAAAAAACAATGGAGTATTACAGAATTGTAATTCTCCATTGTATTACATATACATAAATTAATACCCCCATTGTAAAGAATCCTAATACGACTTAGTATGTTTTACTGCACATTGCATTTCTAAATTCTAAATATTCTAAATTGTCCAGTCAAATCCATCAAATTAATCAAGTTAAGCCCACATTTTCGACAGGGCACATTTTCGACAGGGCACATTTTCGACAGGGCACATTTTAGACAGGGCACATTTTTTGATTTGACCGTATGGTATGGCATGGAAGACAAATAACATGTTAGACATTATTTAAGCAGAAGTTGGGCAGCCAATACTTTCTACAAGTGCCAGACACCTCGCTTCGTCCTGTGAAGCAAAGGTGAGATGAATGTGAAGTGAGTACCAGAACAGAGGTGATTGTATGGATCTTGTATGGATTGTATATTGATCTGCGACCCTATAAAGTATGTACATTATTGATCGTCGTGAAATTCTAAGACGATTTAGCCATGCCCGTCTGTCTGTCTGTCTGCTGAAATCACTACAGTCCGTAATAATAGAGCTAGGTTGATCAAATTTGGCATAAACACTTCTTATTGTTGCATGCCGTTTGGGATTGCAATGGGCCATATTGGGCCATATCCAAAGTATGGTTTTTGAGCCATAGGTACCACATTTTTAAAGCAATTTAGCTGAAACTTTGCAGTTTGTATTCTATTTTGACAAAAAATCATCACTGATATAAATTTACAAATCGGTTAATATTTTGCTGTAGTCATCCTATAGAGGCCGATCCAAAATATGTATACGTATTTAAGCCATAAATACCATATTTTCTAAGCATTTTAACTGAATTTTTTCAGTTTGTATTTTACTTAGGCATGAATTCATCACAGTAAAATTCTTTTTAAGCAGTTCATATGTTGTTATAGTCCACCTATAGATGTCGCTCCCAAAAAGGCTGCTTAAGCCATAAAAACCCCATATTTAAAGCAATTTTGCTGAAACTTTGCAGTTTGGTTTCTATTTGGCAAGAATTCTTGTCAATAAAATGTATACAAATCAGTTAATATTTTTTTGTAGTCCCCGTGTAGAGGTATCCCACAAATATGCTAATTTATGCCATAAATACAATTTTTTATAGATAAAGAGTTTGGCCAAAGATTCCCAAAATTTGGCTAAAAACTGTAGCGTTCATTTTTTCAATAATTAGCTTAAACAAAAAGTATCGTTCCATGACTTACTCCATATCCAAAAATCGTTCAGTAATAAAATTGAATGCAATTCATGCTGGAGGGTATATAAGATTCGGCATGGCCGAACTTAACGCTTTTACTTGTTTCACTTCACAATATCTTACAATTAACTTAAAAAAACATCCATTATTTATGAATATATACCAGAGTTTAACTTTTCAACTATTATTTTAAATGTAAAAATGACTACCACAGAACAAAAAATATTGCCATTAGACATAGCCGCTGAGAGACCTCCATCCAGTCGCGGTCCACGATATCACAATGTCGTACAGTAGTATTGTGCGATCTACTGCTATGTATATTTAATGCACGATGTTAGATGAGAGCTCTCAACGTGCCCCTACAGGCTTCCTACCGGATTATAAGGCGACGTTGCACTTCCCCACCCGTTCTAATAGATTAAGTATGGGGGAAAATTTCCTTCCTAGTATTATACCTACAAATTTTGCACTTTCAGAAAGAGAACCAATTCTGTCTTGTTTTGTTTAACGCTCAAACCACTGCTACTGGACTATCTAACCAATTTACTTAGATCCTCGTCAGAGGTTGGCGAATTTTTCTAGTTACAGCGAATGCAACGTTATCCGCTTATGTCTCGACTTTGCAGCCACAACGTTCTAGATCTAACAGGACTCCATTCACCACCCGATTCAAATTTAGAGGAGACAGTACTCCATTCTGAGGATATCTTTTGTTTACAAAACTCCTTCGATTTGTCACCCGGGACTTGCTCTTATGCGTCTTCTATTGAGCAAATGTGAATAAGTCTTATCAAGATATAATTCCTAAGGTGCAACAGCGCCGCAATTATCGCATACAGATAATTGCGGCGTGAATAGTGAATTCCTTGAACTATAGGGACAATTCAATAGGGCCATCAATTCATGCAGGGTCGATTCGGTAGACTTGTCCTTGTAGTAGCGGTTGTACTTGAAACAAACTCCTCTAAGACAGGAGGGTTATGCGTAACGTGCTCGTATAAATTTTCGTTTGGCTCGTATAAATTTTTCATGGTTACCACTGTGTTTTTACGGCTGTCTTGACTGAAATCTGCACACCTCAGCAACGACTCAGTCCGAGTCGCGTTTTTGGGGGGCTATGACGTGATATTCCTACCCTACCCCCTACACTCGTGGGACCTATATGAAACCCTTTAAACACGTCAACAAAAAACTAACCCATACGACTATGAGTACTAGAACTGATAACGATACAACAAGTGCGACTACAAGAAATACTCGAGGATCTAAACCTTGGCCTGACAGACCTCTTCTAAGGCGGCAGCATTACCTGGCACTTCGGATTCCTATGGCAAGCATTCCCATTTTTCAAAGAGGAAGTTTAATGATCGGCGCATGGCTATTTAGGTTAGGGTGGCAGCCGTTTTCTTATTTTTTCTTCAGCTCACATAGACCAGTTTAGGTCCCTAGTGGTACCACGGCTGTTAGGCTGCCTAGAAAGGCCGACCCCAGTAGGTCCAGTCGTCGTTTACTCAAAGCGGGACAGTCGCATAGCAAGTGCTCAATGCTCTCCACTTCTTCCTCATCTCCATAGCCTCTGCAGAAGTCATTGGTGTTAATACCCAATCTTCTGGCGTGTTCGCCGATCAGGCAGTGTCCCGTCAGAACTGATACTAACGTAGATAATCTTTTCCTTTCTAATGCGAGGAGATATTTTGACCTTCTCATGTCATACCTTGGCCAGATTTGTCTAGCTACCCTACAGGTGCCGATTTGTGTCCATCTTTCGTTGGACTGCCTCTTGCATAAGCCAAAGCTTGCACGTGGATAGTGGCGCACCAATATATGCAAATTTTTCGAGAATTTGTAAAGTCGTCCCTTTCCTAGAAAGTTCATCGGCTTTGCAGTTCCCAGGCAGTTCTCTGAACCCTTGATAGCAGGTTTGTGATGGTTAGTTTGTCAGTTGCCGTCCACCATACCACAATGCCGTATAACAGTATTGGACGAACCACTGCTATATATATCCAAATATAATCCAATCTGATACATGGACAGCCGGTTTAGGCGCTTTTTCGGCGAGTTTGAACTCTATATAATGGTGATCTGAGAATGAGTGGTCGTTCAGTACATTCCACCCAATTACGTTACGTCTAGTACTTCTTGTCTGTCTTTAATTGTAAAGGTCGGTTTATTACCTATGTTACAAATACTTAGGTTGGTAGTTAGAATAAAGTCAAGAAGCGAATCATCCCTATTGTTTATATCCGTACTACCCCAGATAGTATGATGAGCGTTCGTGTCTGCTCCAATAATCAGCTTTGTTGTAAGGTGTCAAAACTCTATCAGCGATTTCTTGCTTCAATTTGTTGAAAACATTGTCACAATTTGAAGTCCATATTAACTTCTTATCTTCTTCAAGGAGCTGACGCAAAGAATGTGTTAGCGTTGCTGCATCAGGTATGAATTTGGAATAATAGGTTGTCATGCCTAGAAATAGGCGTAGCTCGTTGATGTTTTGAGGTCTCGGCAGCATGACTATCGCATCGATTGTGCTCTGTCATTTTGAAATTTTGTTGTGGCTGACAGTATATGCTAGATATTGAAGTTGAGTTTTGAAGTATTCGCACTTGTTTTTGTTTGGTGCAGTTGATTTGTTGTTAACCGTTCGAGGCACTTGATTAAACGACCTTCACACTCACATAATGTTGCACCATGAATGATGATGTCGTCGAAATAGGAAATTGTCGCTTCTAGCCCCTGCAAAATTTGCGATTGAATTCACTTGGAGCAGTTTTGACTCCCAAAGGCAATCTATTCATGTGATATTCACCTCTGCGAGTTGGAATCACTTGAATATTTCTGCTATCTTCATCGACTTGTACGTGTAGATACGCTTTGTAGAGATCGATTTTGCAAAATACCTTCAATTTTTGAGGGTGTTGAAAATTTCGTCGATTCTCTTTATTGTGTAATGTGCGGTTCCAATTCAGGGTTGACTCCTACTTTCTAGTCGACACATAACCTCAAGTTTCCATCTGGTTTCGGAATTACGACCAATGGTGATCCCCAGTTACTGGTGTTTACTTTGGTAATTATGCCCTCTGTTCTTTTTGTAATTAGAGGCTTCACACAGCATCAGGAATACACCAAACTTCTTGCTTGAAAATGTCGGCGAAGTTCCGTTGTATTTCCTCGATCGAATTTACCTTGGAATTTGAAGTCTCGTTGTCCATAGCACGTTCCAGGTCAACATCGCTAATGTTGATATTTAAATGGCGTATCCGTACTCGCCCCAACAACGCTGAATGCTTGGAAGAAACAATGTACATTTCTTTTGTTTAAGATCTGTTTCTATACTTGACGTTGACGTCCACGACTCCCACTGGCACAAACACATCCCTGGTATAGGATCGGAAGCGATGTTCGATTTCCTCACAGTATTATTTATTTGTATGTAAATTGTTATATACATTTTGCGGTATTAACGTATACTCCGCACCGGAATTAACGTATACTCCGCACCGGAATCAACTTCAAACATCTGTTTTTTCCTCCATTTTTCAAATTCGCGAAAAACTTTTGTGTATGTTTATTTTTTTTGGAAAAACGTTTGTAGTAGTTGAAGTATTTCATCATAATTCAACTCACTAACACTTCGAGGAGCAACCAATGTAATAAAGGTCGAATAAACAGAACAAACGATCCGATGTACTGCAACGAGAGCTTTGCACAAGTACTCTTGTCGTAAAATACTCCCTTCGGATGCAGATGAAGCTCCAATCGTTCCTTATATGGCATGAAGTTTTCCGTTTTTGGGTCGAAGACATCGAAATTCGTAATTATATTAACGCTTGTTGATGTTGAAGCCGGCTGTTGGTTTTTCTTAGCTGTTGCCATTGTGATTATGGCATCCAACAATTGTGTTAACTGTGCTGCGTCCTTTTTTTATTGGTTCGTTAACTATGACTTGCATTTATTAGATTTTAAAAGAAATTCTTATTCAAACTTGGTCGAAATTGTGTTTATACTCGTCGCCAATTCTTTGTTGTGTATTTAAAATGAAAAGTATCACGCGTTAATAAGATTTCATATAATATCTATTTATTTAATTTATTTAACAACTAAAAATGTTGATGATTCTATGTAACTGTAACAAGTGAGCGAGAAGCCAAACAAGTAACAAGAAAGAATGTATTCGAAAGTAGCGAATGAAAATGACAATACAAAAGATACATTAGAATAATAAAGATTGCTATTCATATTTAAATTGGTACACTACAGTGTCGTCGATGACGCTGTGTGAAAAACCCAAATTTTTGAGATCAATTTAGTATCTTATTGAAAAATTATATGAGGATTTAACCAAGTCACAGAATGATGTGATAAAGTCCTGCCCGGACTGTTTGACAATTAAAGGATTTGTTTTACCCATTCGAATCGTTCGCCCCATGAATCTGTTCTTTTAGTTCTGTATTTAAGTGAAAATATTTTGTTTGTATTTTTAAGTCGAAAATGTGAATATATTCCAAAAAGAAGACAGAAAAAGTCCTCTAAAAATTAGAGATACGCGTTCGTAACAGAAATATTTCTCATACAGCCAGCAAACCTTTTCAATAAAAGTAACACAGTTGTTGTGTTTTCCTATTTTTTACAAACACTGCGGGGAGAAATTAAAAATACCTTTGCAAAAATAACTAGTGTGGCTGGTGGTTAGCTCTAACTGTAGGACAAACGGAGATTGTGGAATTGGCCGTAAGTTTTATTTTTAAAACGTAAATTTTTTTCTTCTTTTGTTAAAAACTTAATTACGTTTTTCATTTAAATTTTATATATGAATATAATACTTATTTTTCAATATATATTATTTAACATTCCTCTAACTGCAGAACGCACGCAAAATCATCAAAAGTCAACTACAAATTTACCAAATAATCGTATACTTTTTTTGTCACTATCGTAGCTACCTTGGTACATGTTCACTTGCAGTTTGACTCAATTTCGGGGCATTCACATATCAAAACTAAGGACAGCCAGGCATTGGACCATAGTGGCCAATTGCACATGTCTCACGTCCCTTGTCCTTAGTTATGGTGCCATCCACATCACTTCTGTCTATAACGGCCATCACTGGACTCTCCTTCGCCACTTCTTGAAGGGTCTGAAGGGCGTGTCCTGTTGACGGCGACGTTTTGTCCTCTGGCCTTGTTATAAGGGAGACAGGTTCATCAGGTGATCATTTGATATTATAGCCATCCGTTAAAACAACTGAAGTCGCAATAATTGCAAAATGTATCCGAAATATATAAATGTATATTAGCGTGGCCGCGGTTTGTGAGACATTTTCTAAAATGTTTGAAGCAATGAGCGCCGGTCAGAAAAAGTTTCCTTTTTATTCTGAAAAGACTTCTGAAAAGTTTAAAGCTGATCCCAGAATGTTTAATGGACCCGCAAATTGGATTAAGTTTTATAAGTAAAAATTCCGTGTTTTCTTATATAATTTTTTGTAGAAATTATTATTACTCGAGAACGGTTTGTAGTCTTATAGTTATAGCACAGGAAGTATCTCTCAAAAATTACAAATTACTTAAGAAATGAGATAATATAATTGTTAATTACAGATTACTTAAGTGTTAATGTATCAAAAAAATTGAACAATAACGATAGCACGTAAATGGTAAGTACGCGCTAGGCGTTTACAAAAGTGGAAAAAATGAGTTAAAATTAAACATTTAACAAAAATTTATAAAAACACAAGTATGTTATAAAAAGTTAATAAAGGTAGAAAAAAATAAAATTTATATAAATAGGGGAAAAAGAGAAAAAAATGTATATAAATTTCGACTCAATTATTGCCATAAATAGCAAATAAACTTGCTTTTAATTGTCTTGTGTTGCTGGTTAGTTGTAGGTTATGTGAGAGTGCATTCCAAAGACGAACAGCGTTTACAAAGAAATGTCATTCCGAAACTAGGATGCGATGTAAAACTGGCACTAGACGTTTGCCCCTAACTGACCTTGTGAATCGGAGTTTGTCCAACAGATATGGAGGAGTTTGAGAATAGATTATTTTATGTAGGAACAGAAGTGATTTGGACTTTAGAAGGTTATCAAAAGACATTCCATAGAATATATTAATATACCGTGATATGTGGTCATAACGTCTCAAGCCATACACATACCTAATTACATTATTATAAACCATATTTAATTTTCTTTTACTTGCGGAATCACAGTTAGCAAATAGTTCACAGCCATATAACAGTCCAGGCATTAGGTAAAAATATTCTCGATTTAAGTGGAGTCAAGTTTTGTGAGGACCATGGGGTTCTAAGTTTGACATAGGTTTGACTTATTGCAGTGTTTATGTGATTGGCCATGACAGTGTATTATTGAAGGTGACACCCAAGTTTTTAACAGATGTTACCAATTATGTTCTCTGTCCATCAATTATAATCGTTGGTTCATTAGGCTGATTAAAATTTCGTTTATTTACTAATAAACACGTTTATTTACTAATAAACACACTAAATCTTTTCCCCCACTTAAATAAATCTGCACATCATCTGCGTACAAGTGAATTTTACTGTGAGTCAAATAATGCGGCAAATCATTGATGTACATTGAAAATAGCATAGGACCAAGTATTGAACCCTGAGGTACTCCTTTGGCTGTTGCTAAAGGATCTGAAATAGAGGAGCGAGTGAAAACTGCTTGTGAACGTTCGGTTAAATATGAGTGTATAAGACGAACTGAGCATGGAGAAAAATTGAAAAATTTATCTAATTTCCAACATAGGAGAGAGCTATCTACTGTATCAAAAGCTTTTGAATAGTCCAGTAAAATTAGAACACATGACTTTCCTCTGTCGATTTCATATCTCATGTCTTCGCAAACATCAGTCAGAGCACTAATGCAACTGTGACCAGTACGAAAGCCTGATTGTTGTGTTGAAAGCAAGTTGTCCAATTTTGTCAAAATTAATTTTGAAACATTAGTACCACAATGCCTTTATTTTATTCCGTTACCATTTCTCAATATAATCAACATATTCGGAGTTATGAAAAAAATTATGGTGAAAAATCTCATATTTTGCTTTAAACTTCAATTTTTTGAGGTAAAGAAAAATGTGGCTAAATTTTTTTACGGTGAATCAATTGAAAACTGCGTGGTATTTATAACTAGTTGTTTGTTCAACTTTTTTTGTCATTAAGCAAGTGGTTACGAAGCGGACAGTACATGATTCGCAATAAATTGGTTACAAAGTTCTGATCTACTGAATTCTAATTCTTATTCATCTTACCTCAAAATGACAGAAGCACTAGATTCGTCCGTTGTATCATTGAAAACACGTAAAGCTGACGAAAAATTGTTGTCACATCAAATTGTTGGAACCAAATTGCCGTCAAATAGACAACCTTTGGAGGATTTTTTCTACAATATGCGATTTGTAAAGCTATCCTCAAGAGAGAGCGCACGGCTACCGACTGACACAGTTATTATATTTTGGAAACAAGCTCGTATTCCAACTGGGGAAGCTACTTAAAACTTACGATGATTGAAAAAACTTTAATAAAACGAATCGCAAGAAAATGTCAGTCGGAATGAAACATTGTATATATTCGTTGGAGCGTTAGATGATCTCTTTGATGTTGCAGCTGCCGATGCATTGACGGCGATGAGAAATGAGGAAGATAAGCTGTTTTAAAAAAAACAGCAACAGAAAGGACGTCCCCGATTCAATGTTGGGCATTTATATGAAATTGGCATTAAAGGAAAAAATATCGAAATTGAGAAGAGAAAAGGAAGAAGCGCGTAAATGGAATCATGTAGAAACAGTGGAACCAATAGAATCATGTAAGTCATTTGACTAGGGTCGCTCTCGCTCCAATAAGAGTAATTATTTCTCATATAAACAAAATTTTCTCTCCTTTATAGTTCGCCGTGAAAGTGAATCCGAAGTTGAAGTGCAGCCTAATGATATAGAGAGTAGTGATTTAGATGATGAATTTGGATGAATACAGTGTTAACAGTGTTTGTGTGCATATCTTGTGAAGTGAAAAAATATCTAAAGTGAAAAAAATTATAAAAGTGGAGAATATTCCTGAAGTGGTTCTGCCGACGGCTTTTGAAGTCGTTCAGAACAAGTCGAACGATAAATTGGTCAGACCTGACGGCCAATTTTCTTGCTGTGACGGTCCCGTGAACGGGAATTTTGAAAGGAGAGTACCGTCTGACAACTACGTCAACCGGGAATTTGGACCCACCGGACCCCCGGAGGGTGTTGAAAATTTGTTGGACCAACCACCCAACTATTTGGCGCCAAATCACAAACCTGAAGGTTTCGTCGACCGGGCCAAAAAAACGACCCCTACACCTGAAGGTTTCTATCAACGAAATTATCGGCTTGTAAACGGGCTGAACTGAGTGCTATTGAGCACATCGACGATATGTCGGACACCGGCGGCACCACCGACGGTTTCCAGACTGTGTGCGACCGTAAGCAACGGAAGCGCAGAAAGAAGAGTGGCTGCAACTGCAATGGGGGCGGTTACGATGTGATGAAGTTTCAACTAACGCTGGAACGTCTTAATAAGACGATTCTCCGCTTGGAGAAAGCTAACCAGGCCCTCATTGCGAAGTTGACGGCATTGGAGCAGGAGAAGGCTGCCGGTGTTTGGGCACAACCGAACACTGCTGATGTTCCCGCAGGACCCCCTGCGGATGAGGCGATGTCGACCGAGACAGCCGAAGTCCTCGGGTCGATGGTGGAGGAGGAGATTTCGGAGATCGCACACCCACACGCCTAAGGCATTACTGCCTTACGCTGTGGTTGTCGAGGGTTTGTCTGCTGAGTTCTCTGTTGATGAGATTAGGGAATTCTTTGAGGGCCTCGCGTTTAGGGTGGAGTTTATCTCGGCTGTTAGTGTCGCTGGCGACAAATGGCTGATCCGTCTTGGCAAGGGGACGGAGGTCGAGAGGATATGCAAGGTGGACCTGATGCTGCACTGCAAGGTGAAATTCCGGAAGGAAAGACACCGCAAGTTGACGCAATGCTTCAACTGTCAGAGGTACGGCCATGTGTCCTCGAACTGTGGCATGCCTTATCGGAGCGTGAAGTGTGGCCTGTCGCATGGACTTGCGAAATGCGCCATACCACCGAAGGAAGCGAAGGGTTTGGAGGTGAAGGACCCGACGACTGGAGTCGTCACGGTAAGACCAGCTGCAACGGTCAGTTGCGCTAACTGTGCAGTGGAGGGACATGCTGCCAACTCCCCCAACTGTCCGAAGAGGATCGCGTACCTGGGGAGACGCGCGGCGTTGAAGGCTGAGGCTGCTGCCAAGGGGGCTTCTAGATTGTCTTACGCGGAGGCATCGGGTGGTCGTGGCGTATCGGCTTTACCCCCAGCCGGACGGGCTGGCGGTGCTGCGGCCCCTGTTCCTGCAGGTGGCACTACTACTGGGGGTGGTGTCTTCGATATTTGCGAGAGGACCTTTGGGACAGATTTTCTTGAGGTGATAGGTCGAGTTAAGGCTTACGCTCCGGAATTTAGGCG
This sequence comes from Eudasyphora cyanicolor, assembly GCA_963930755.1. NCBI lineage: Eukaryota > Metazoa > Arthropoda > Insecta > Diptera > Muscidae > Eudasyphora > Eudasyphora cyanicolor. The sequence goes on along the minus strand of OZ005735.1, from coordinate 113,778,070 downwards.
GTTATTGTCTGAGGGCGGCGAGTCTTCCGCTATGCTGGGCTTGGCACTTAGAATCTGTGATGTCTAGGGTCATTAGCTGTGTCTTTATTAATGCCAACTCCTGCGTTTCGCTCAGTAGGAGGCACTTTTTGCGACTTTTCGTTGAGGGGAATGGTACCGATGTGCTTTTGCTGGCGGAGCATAAGCTTTCGGTGTCGCATAGGTTTAGTTTATCGGGATATAAAGTCTTTCGGTGTGATAGGGTAGGTCGGGGTGGTGGTACTGCTGTCTTGGTTAGGGAGAACTTCCGCTGCGATAGGGTCTTTGTTGATACAGGTGGTATCGAGAGTTGTGCTGTTAGGGTGTGGAAGGGCGATGGTTCTTCTGTGACTTTTGTCTCTTTATATCTTCGTCCGGGTGATCCTTTTCGTTCTGCTGACTTAGATGCGGTGTTTTCTCTCATCGGTTATGGCGAGGTTGTAGTTGGGGCTGTTCTTAACGCCAGACACCCGTCTTGGGGTGGTTCTGACGTTGACACGAGGGGTCGATTATTGGCTGGTTGTTTGCTTGACGAGGCCGAACGGGTCTTCGGGCTCGTATATCGATCTGTTTCTGCGTACACCGGGGATAGATTTCGTTGATGCTGGGGGCTTGTCTAGGGCGCTTGACTATGAGTCGGATCATAGGGCGATTCAGATTTCTCTTAGGATAGGTAGCGTTTATACTTGCGATGTGCAGAGGTTCCTTGATTTCGGTCGGATGGATGTTCGGCGCTTCAAAAGGCGATTGCGCGATGGACTGGACGGCTGCATGCTGCCTGTGGATAGGAATGTTGCCGTTGCTGATATTGACGTCTGCGTTGACGGGTTAGGCTCCGCTTTTCGTGATGCTGTAGAGGCTTCTGTGCCGAGGGTTCGTGCTAGGAATCGTGTTTTGGGAGATTTACCGCCCCGGATATTGGGCATCATCCGGGAGCGTAAGAGGCTCTGTAGGACTCTACATAGGTCGGGGGATCCGGACCGACATAGGGCTTTGAGGGTGGATATTCGCAATCTAGGTCGCATTATTCATGATTCTATTCGGATTTTCGAGAGGGATCGGATGAGGGCATTAGGGTGAATTGCAGGACATTTGGCAAGGTTAAGAGGGCAGCTGGTCTGTTACATAGGGAGCCCGTCGGGGGCCTTGTCGATTCTAACGGGTGATACACGTAAGGCCGAGATTCTTGCGGACGACATGGAGGAGGTGTACCGATCTGGCGGTGGTGCCATTGACGACTCTTTCGCAGTCTTGTTTCACAAGCTGTGGAGGGGATCGATGATGGCGCCCCTTTGGTGTCCTTCTCCACAGGTTTTTCGGCTGATGGTTTTGCTGTTGGCGATGCAGACCTGTGGGAAGATGGCGGATTTGTGCGCCCTGCGGAGGTGGCGACGGCGGTGGCTGTGCGTCCCTCGCGCAAATCCTGCGGTCTTGATGGTATTCCGGATGTCGCTTTGAAGAGGGCTGGTGAGGTCGTTCTACTTTTTCTGACTGTTTTTTTCAATCAGTGTTTGAACCTGGGCGACTTTCCTTCGGCTTGGAAGGAGGCTATGTTTATACCGATACACAAACGGGGTTCTGACCCTAGTTTGTGCGGCAGCTACAGGTCGATTTCCCTTTTGTCTGCTTTTGGGAAGCTTTTCGAATCGTTTATTCTTGCGGGGATTAGGAGAATTGTTGAGGAGAGGCGTATTCTTAGGGACTGCCAGTTCGGCTTTAGGAGGGGACACTCCACTTCTCATGCTCTGGTAGCTTTTGCTGATTTTGTTGTTTCGGGCCTCAATAGGCGAGGCGGTACGATTGCGGTAGGGCTAGATTTTGCTAGGGCGTTTGACACCGTCTGGCATGACGGTATTTTATACAAGTTGCAGTCTTTCGGTTTCGATAGGCAGACTTGTAGGTTGGTGGCGAGCTTCCTGAGGGGCCGCTTTTTTAGGGTGAAGGTTGGCGACCGGCTTTCTAGTCGGAGACCGGTTCTGGCGGGTGTGCCTTAGGGCTCACTCCTAGGACCCATGCTTTACAATATTTTCGCCAGCGACATACCCGGGCCCCCTCCTGGTGGCCTATGCTGATGATGTTCTGGTTGCATTCTATGGGCTTAGGGCGTCCACTCTTAACAGGAGGATGAATTTGTTTCTGGTCGAACTTCACCGGTACTTCACTACATGGTGTCTTCGGCTCAATGTAGCCAAGTGTAGTGCGGTTGTCCTTAAGGGCGCACCGGGGCTTGCGTATCCGAACTTCAGGGCCTTCGTGCCGATACTGAAGATTGGGGACGATTTTGTCGGGGTATCCGTGTACAACACCGCTCAATGAGCATTGTAAATATGTAAATAGTCCTTAGTTTTATGTTTGTTTTTTAGTTTTATGTTTGTTTTTAGTTTTGAGATTGTTATTAGTTTTAAGAAGACACCATTCTAGTTTTAAGAATACACCGACCTAGTTTTAAGTACTTGATATTTAGTTTTAAGTTTTTTATTGGCCCCTTTTAGATGATCCTTGTTTTTTGGGCATATAGATTTTTGTTTAATTTTGAATTATTTTTTTTGTATGATGATGTGTTTGCGGCAATGCTGCAACACCCTTAATGTCGGATTTGTGAAGGCCCTGATGTACATTGTACTGGGCACGTTTATTTATAGTATTATTATTAGTAGTAAGCTGTCTACATATTGTTTATTTTTAAGTGTTTTGGATAATAAAAAACAGCCTTTGGCAAAAACGAAAAACGATGATGAATTTGAAGTTAGTAAATCACAAGAACGGCGTCCTACTACAAAGAAAAACTGGGTTACACCCGTTTATGCTCCGCACTTGATAAAGTAAAGATGAAATAATGATACTGAATAGATGAGATATTTTTTATCATTCTTTTTTATGTCTAGGTGTCAGACAGAATGGCAATGCATATTTTAATGGCTAATTTAGATGCATTAGAGATTTCTTCCGATGATTTTGTACTAAACCGTACTTCTCCACAGTAGTTAAGAAAAAATAATCGGCACTATTAATTTGGTGAAGCAAAATCTGAACTTATTGACAATGTAAATATTACACGGAGATTCATAAATGTCTTTCTCGGGCACAGTTATCTTGTACACTATCATAATGTGAAAGACAAGTAGTAAGGCCAGATAAGGTGTTCATGGACTCAGTATACAATATATATTGTAAAAATATAATTCATTAAATTTATTTTTCTTCTTTTTTGAATTATAATTAAGTACAATGCTACAATGGAACGGCTAAGTTTCTAGGTGCTCTGAAAATTATTACTTTAGTAGAATGGTAAATTTCTGAAAAAGTTATGGCGTCGATCTTTGATACCACTTTTACAAATACTGGCCTTGAACGAAGTGCTTGTACTATTTTGGATGAACTTTTGGAAATTTTCCTAAAAAAATTCTTTGATAAGTAGTACGGTAAAAGCAGTGCACCGGAAACTAATTTTCAACCGGTTCGCTGAAACATGAGACAATACATATGAAACGTATGAATTCAGAAGTGGTCTCGCTGTAAGATCAATCAGACACAGATACATGGCGATTATGTAGAACTCTTGGAGCTCACGATCACATTCCTTGGTGATAATGACTACGTTTTTCGTACATGTGGTACAAATTCTTTTGCAAGGTTCATGTCGAAGGCAATTTACAGCCTCAATTTTTTTATTTCTTTCTCAGTTCAAGCTGATTGAAAGAGAGCTGAATTTTATTCGAGACATAACAATTTTTATCGTTAAACTTTATATTAAAGTCTAATCAACCATTGTATGCCCTAATCAAGAATTGCATTGTTTGCGCGCCGCTTTCGAGTTTTCAGAAATCGATGAAGTTATATTTAATGCGGTAATTGAAAAGTTTAGGAATCATTTGTGGTATTTGACTTCTGTCCTATAAGAAGACACGGAATTTTTACTAATCAAACTTAATCCAATTTGCGGGTCCTATAAACATCATCGAATCAGCATCAAACTTTTCAGAAGTCTTTTTTGAATAAAAAGGAAACATTTTCTGCGCGGCGCTCATTGATGTTATGACATTATGCAAAAATTGCCACTCTAATGTATATTTAAGTTATAAATAATTAAAAAATTAGTTTGAAGTCCTAAAAATATTCTTAAATTTTTTAAATTGTAATAACCAAATCTTTTTAGTGTTTTTAATTTAAAAATGCCATACTAAATTCAAGTAAAAAATTCTTAATTTAAGCCGAAATCGTACTTAAAAATTTAAATACGTTCGTACTAAGTTTTTCTTAAAACAAGTGTAAACCGGCTTAAATTGAAAAATCAAGCGCTGAAAGGCTTACAATAAGTATATAATGCTCAATTTTTCTCCAAGTGCATTCGTTTGGAACAGTTCTGGAGTAGTTTAGATATATTCCTGAAGAACTATATCAGAGCTAGTTCCCTAGAATTAATTCTAAACTATTCCATTCTGAACTATATCAGAACTGTTCCAAACGAATGCAGCTGAAGACAATTGATTCTTCCTAGTACAAGCCCATGTAAAAAGAAGCAGTTGCTTGCTGGGCAAAGGGTATTATGTAGAACTAATTCATACATTCTCATGGACCAGTGTACAACTATTTATGAACTGGTCCGCTTTGCTGCAGGGACCATATCCAATTCATTTCTCGTTCAAGCAGCGTTTGCAAATGTAGTGTATTTGCAAACGCTGCTTGGCGTGATTTTATTTGATTTAAATTTTTTGAAGTTGTTAATAATTCTTGTTCGTTTCGTTGATGCTATTCTTTATATGTTTCATATTAAAATCGAATAATTACAGCAAAACTTTTACTTTTGCTGTCAAGCAATTGCATTTTGACATGCCATTTTAAAAATTGCATTATTTACAATACAGTGGCAAAAATGGTATAATTAATATAAGTGGTATATAGGTACAAAACGAACGATAGCACAATAAATCAAGTATGATCAGGCTTTAATCAAGTATTGGTTAGGCTTAAATCAAGAACTGTACAGGTTTATATCAAGTATTGATTAGGCTTAAATCAAGTATTGGGCAGACTTCTTGCACTCAAATAAATCCCATAAAATTCTTAAATCAATCGCTTTATGTTTGAAATAAAAATATTTCCGCTTAAAATCAAGCCTAATCAGGCTTAATAAGCGTTAAAATTAAGAAGAAGGGGCTTACAAATCCGTACTTGATTCAAGTATGTATTAAGTGATATTAATTCACTAAATATTAACCCTTTGTGGGGGAGGTACTGGAAGGAGTAGACCATTATGGCCCATCTTCGCACTTAGCCGGGGAATATATGTATTACTCATACCAAATTTGAAGTTAATCGGTTACTCCTTTTGAGAGTTATCGTGCGCACCGAAATGACTGAAAACGGATTACAGCAGAACATACTTAGGGTCTTAGGTCACTCCTTCGATGTGTTACACTTTTGGCCCGTAGCAAATAATGTATAACCTCGTATCACTAAAGTGAGGGTATAACAACGATTCCGCGAATAACATGATAAAATAATAATTATATAATAACCGTAACTTGCGTTGACTTATCAACAATTTTACACATGGCTTTCCAACCGATAGTCGTCAATTAATTGTATCACAGGAAAAAATTGTACCAATATCGCTCTTTTACGATATCTGTACAAAAGCCGAAAAGGTTTCACAATTGCACTACTAATCTATGTATTTTGCACGTCACAACTTTACGTAGTTAATAATTTACTGGTACTTGTTTTTAAACTACAAATTCGATAACAAGTTAAAACATAAGATCCTCTCTAATATTTGTATATGTACGTATGTTCTGTTGCATCTGCACTTCAGGTTTATGTTGCTTATGTCACCAATCAACGAATTATGATCGTCACATCATTGAGTGGTCCGTTCGAGGAGGCGGTGATTGCATATTTATTTCTTGTGAATATTTTGCCGATATTCGCCATTCCAATCATGTGGTGGGAGACGCGTAAAATATGCAACTTATTCAACGACTGGGACGACTTTGAGGTAAGTGCAGCTGGGAGTCGCAACTATCGCGCTGCAAAATATATCATTCGTATAGGTACATATCTAATAACTGAAGTATTTTTTCTTACAATAATACTATAGATTCTGTACTATCAAATATCGGGGCATAGTGTGCCGCTCAACTTGCGGCGACGTTCTCAAAATATTGCTATAGTGTTGCCGATACTTTCAATACTATCGGTTATTGTGACCCATGTAACTATGGCGGATTTTAATTTCGTACAGGTACGACTTTAATATTGCCGACGTTTTTTTTCAAGCTTTTTTGTAATTGTCTCCTAGGTCATCCCCTATTGTATTTTGGACAATTTGACAGCCATGCTGGGTGCTTGGTGGTACCTCATCTGTGAGGCATTGAGCACGACAGCTTATATTCTGGCAGAACGATTTCAAAAGGTTCGTATTTGCAACTATTTGTTATATTTTAGACTTTCGTGAAACAACAGCGCTTTGATTGCAATATATACATATATATATATTTATAACTTGACATAGAAACATATAATTTATTTTGTATATGAATTTCTCTACCCAAAAATATGGACAGCAATAAGTCAAATACAAATATACATACGAGTAGATACTAAAAAGAAATGTAGCCCTTGTCAAGAGATCATGAACGACGTGTAATTGTTAAGATCGCTATTATTTCCGCTCATGCCACATTTTTGTTTTTTAATTTTCTTGAGATCTACTGAACAGATTACGCTGAATTTTTGCATGTACATAAAGCGTAGATGCTACATGTAACTAGTAATTTATATTTTGCAAAACGATTTCGGATGCTGCAAAAATTTGAAATTTTCACAGAGATTTGCATTTTTGCAACTTTCTCTAGCTGCGTTTTGAAATATTTTGTATCTTAAATATTGCACATTTTGTTGTTATATATATTCAAGAATAAAAAGTTTGTACTCTTGATATGGACATTTAGATTTCCGTGTTTTTCTAATATCACTTCATACCACATTTTACTTTATCGGCAGCATTATACGTAGTAAACGTCTATTATGATTGAATACATTTGTTAGATTTGATGTAAAATGCACCCAAATTATAAGGACCAGCTTTAAAAAAAACGGTCTTTAAAATTTCTAAAGAATGGACTTTAAATGACCCCTGGCTAAAATTTATCTTACGCAATATACATATATTAGACTCATTTTCAACTGAATTCGGTACGCTGAAGTCGAATCTCACCTCTATATTGCTAAAAAAAATTCGCGTTCGGGACTTATATCGATCAAGATTACAACTAAGAACATAGTTCATTAAAAAAGAAATAATTGGGGAACTTTTAGTTCGGTAGGTTTAGTTTCATTTGGAAATATTATTTTTAGCAACAGTTAATGTTTGCCGATGTTTGCAACATTAGTAATGTTTGGCTATTGATTCAAAAAATATCTTGCAGTTAAGGGTCAATTCAGAACATATCTTCCGCGAAAATGAAAATTCGGCAAAACTACTCAAATTGTATTTTTATTTGCCCTCCGGACCACGGATACCAATTTTCATCACAAAATTCGACAAAAGTTTTTGTTATGCTTTTTTCAAAAAATTTTACCCTTTAGCATTTGATGACAAATCTCGCACATTTATTTCATTCATACTGGGCCTCACCGTGCTAGTGCATTCCCACACACCAATTGGAAGATCGTTTTGTCAAAAAGCATCTAACTGGGTCCTATTCGAGTACTTCTGATGACCATAAAGTGATTAATCACATGCACTCGTGAATACGACTAGGGCTTTAGTGCTTCAAAAGGGCTTTAGTGAAAATAGGAGAACAACATATACATCAATCACAAAGAGATCATGCAGGTGTTTGAAATGTGACTGTTCTGATCGTTATTTTGTAATGATAATTCGCGCACATGGATGGACGGTACAATGCTTCCTTATTGAAGCAAGAATCCAATAGTTGGACATTGTGAATTTTAGTCTATTTTTATCAGTCAAATCGTGGTAACATGTTCTACTATTAGGGAATTACATTTTTAGAACTTAAGTTAATTTAAATTAAAAAAAGTAATATATTTTTATTTAATTTCTTTATTTTTTAATGTAATAAACTAATTTTAATAATTTACATCCAACATATTGTTTTTGAAGCGCAAAGGATTATAAATTCGGCTTAAAAATGACTAGGAAAATACTCGAAGATGGTAGAAAATACGAATGAAAAATGGCTCGAAAAGGCCTCGTAAATGATACTAAATAGCAATGACAATTGACTACTATAGACGTCGCATGGTATTTGCAGACTTCATCCGCCAGGTGGAGTCCGAACAGCCATTCTCACATTCCTCTCTCAATTATTTCTCTGTCAAAACATGCAGACTTTTTTGTACTCTCAAATAATTTCTGAGATGGGAGTGAGGTTTTCAGTTTGTTTTGTTGTTGAACGTTTTGAATTTGGTATATAATAAAATTAATGATGAAAATCTTTTCTCTCTTTGCAGAGTAAATAAAAGTATCTATCCTCTCTTTGCAGAACGCTCTCTTTACAGTTTAGCCCAGGGATGATAATTGAGAGTAACCAAATGGTACAAAAATCGTTCTAAAAAGGTACTTTTTCGACCCAAAAAGTACCAATTTTAAAATTTGTTTAAATTGGCAAGATCCAGTAATCAATTTCTTGATAACAAGCTACTAAAATCTTATATACGCAAATATAAACGGATATTTACGGAAATTGATATAATCGGTCAATGTTTTGATTTAGACTCTACTTATATAGAGGTACCTTCCGATTAGAATTCTGGACTCTCTAAAGAACGAATTTTTAGCCGATTATCATGAAAGATGTTTCATATTGCATAAAATCATCTGTAGAAAAGGTAATTCATGTAGGTACAGTTTTAATATAAAATTAATTGACTTTACATTGTATTTTATCCAGTGTCGCTCCTTGTTAAAATTGCTTCAAAATTTGTCAAATCGCAAATTTTTACACTTTTGAAACTGGAAAGGCGCTATTTCATACACGATAAAAAGAAACTGAATTTTGTTGTAATACAAGAGCCAAACATATTTCTTGGCGTTGCGTAGCTATGTCGAACCATGTGGAAAGAGCATGTGTACGATTTATATAATTTTTTTTGAAAAAGTGTATATTATTTTCGTGCAAAGACATGTTTGATAAAAAGTATCAAATGTGTCGCGGGAGTATCACGGTACTTTGAGGGTCTGAAAAGTATTAAAAAAAGTACTAAAGTATCAAATTTATCATCCCTTGTTTAGCCAGACAAAGCGCCATCTTCAATATGCAGACACACTAAATGAATTGTCAAACTCCATGCGACGTCTATAGTATTCAATTGTCATTGTAAATAGTAGATAATAATAGAGTTAATAATCGATAAATGTACATACATACATATATCAAATGGGATTCGAAAACAACTATTCGTCGTCCAGCCTGAGATCAAACTGCAGTGACAAAAGCAACGTTCACTATTTCAGTATTTAAATACTATTTTAAGAACTATGATCCTACAAACTGATGTGCATAATCGTATATACAGATCTCAGATTATCAGCGGATGTGCTTTTACGCCAAGAGATTTTTGACCATTTGGCCGCTGATTCTCCTGTAAGAGCTACAAAGCTGATGGATAGATAGACAGAGTGCTGTATAAAAGCCGGACGTTTTGCAGAATCGAATTTTGGCCGATGGTCAGTTCTCGCGCAATCAAAAACGTTTAGGATTAGTCAAGCGGGTGTATCGCGTCAAACATAACCTCATAATTCTAGAACGGATCGTGATTTTCACGATTCAAATTGGCCAAAGGGGCGCGACAGGGTCAACACAACCTCATAGCTCGAGCACGGATCGTGCGAATTTTACAATATTGAACTTGTATATTGTATAGGTCCAAGGAAGGACTCTATTGAGAAAAATTTAGGATCGGTCAAATGGACGTTGCGCGTCCGGATTCCTATTGACATTAGGGAGGGACACCACGAACAAAATTAAGGGCCATCACAAACTCAAAACTCGAGAACGAATCTTTTGATTTTGGACTTAATGGGTTCATATTGGTTCTATGATGGAAACTAAACTTTAGGATTGGTCAAATGGGTGTGTCACACCAAAAACAATCTCATAACTCGAAAACGGATCTTTCGTTTTTCACGATTTGGGCTTGACGAATTCGTATTGGCCCAAAGGACACTATTTAGGAACATTTGGGATTGAGCAAAGGTGCATGGTATTGCCAACACAACCTCATAACTTGAGAACAGTTCTTTCGATTTTCCACTCAAAAAATATAATATTTCGAGATATATCGAATTAGCAAGCGAATTAGCTAGAGTGCGTGTATATGCATTTAGTGGCAGTTTATATGATTGGTCCAAAAATGGGCAGGATCGGACCAATAGGCGTGGCCCCGCCCATATAAGCTAAATTTTAAAATTGAGATATCTTGCACAATTTCTTAGCGAGAGTGCTGTTATTTAATGTATGTATATGTATTTGGTGGCAGTATTCGTGATTGGTCCAAAAATGGATGGGATCGGAAATCTAAATCTGGGGCAACGAAGTGGACCGAGTCCAGCTAGTATAGCAATTAAATTTTTTTTAATAAAATTTGTTTGTTTTATTTTTATATGAGTTTCAATGCTATAAATAACATAAAGTAACATAATTCAGTTCAATGAATAGTTGTTTTAGGACAACTTTAATTTCCACTGTTCTCCTTTAAAATTTCACAACCGAATGGGTCAACGCTATAACAAAAACTGAAAGCGTTTAATGAGGTCTGGTTTTTTGTTTTGTTCTTACTTGCTCTTTTCACCACCCCCCCCTCCCTAAGCACTTGTGTAGAAAAGTACGAACCTCTCGCTATTGCATTCCCTCCGCATTCTTTCAGAAGGCCTGTATCAGGCTATTTAAAAGGTAGCTTCTTCTTCTATGGAATTTGTTCGTTTCTTTTTTGTTGTTGATCTTTCATCTGTTGTATTTAAGCACGTTGGACGACAAACCACTCGATATGCATTCCTTCTGTATTCTATTTGGCATTTTAAGATTATTCCCCGCTTAGAGGGGTAGAACACGAGATGAACGAGGTTACTTATCGAATTTGACTTCGGAGTCAAAAGTGACCTATGGATATATAGCTTTGCCAAAACTCGAACAACGATATGCAATCCGTTACGTTCAAATGCCAAAGAAAGATAATAAAATTAAAAGAGCCGCATTAAGGGTACAATGCGGCATATAGGGTGCCTCGGAATTGTGTCTAGATAATCTTTAAAACTGCGACCCACTGCGACCCACTCTAGTGCATACAATAAACAGCTTTGTAGGTCGTGACCTGCCCATACGTCCCCAATATTCAAAACGTTTTGCACAAGAGTAATTGACTACAATAAGAGTGACCCAACAAAGTAAGAGCGATAATGGATCACTGGGCTTTGCCTTGTTCATACGACCCCGTTATTGAAAACGAGGTATATACATATACAGAAAAATGTCTCAAAATTTTATTTTGCAAACTTCATCTGGATATATTTAACAGAAATATTTAACACACGAACGAAAAATGAGCGATTCAGGATTAGTGGGTGTGGTTCCACCCACACTACTCCATACTGAAACCCAGTAAGGAAAGACAGAAAGTCGGGCGGGGCCAACTATATAATACCCTACACCTCCCTAACAACTGTCTCTGCGAATTTCGTACTGATCGGATATAAAACACGGTTTCTACAGCGCTTACATGTCAAATCGTATGAAACATATACATGGTTCATCTAAATCTGAACCGATTTTAAGCAAATTCAATAGGGATCGGATATGTGCAAAGTTTCGTTGAGATAGGACCATAATTGCGACCTGTACATGAATACATGCACAGACAGACAGAAGGACATAGCTAAATCGACTCAGAAAGTGATTACAAGTCGATCGGTATAATAAACAATGGGCCTATCTCTTCTCCTTTTGGGTGTAACAAACAAATGCACAAAGTCATAATACCCTGTACCACAGCGTAGTGTAGGGTATAATTAAATATACGGAAAACTATTGCAACATTCATCTTGGAGTTTTGTACGAATGTATATGACTGCAATCGACAAGGAATGAGTGATATTGAATAAGTGGCCCTTGCCCCGCCCTTACAACTAGAGAGATAAAAAATAGGCTTTTTTAATAATAAAAAACCGGTTAACGGTTTTTTGATGCCTAAGAGCATTGGAGGAATTGTTTTTTATGCATAATAAAAATAGTATGAAAATTGCAGCTTTTGAAACATTTTCTTTATTATTGAATAAAATTTGACACCAAATACTATGGGCCTTATTCATAACAAGTTATGGAAGGTTTGAAATACATTTTAACGTTGAAAATAAGTTCAATAAAGCTTCCATCAGTTTTTATGAATATGGCCCTATATCTTTATCAGAAATAAACAAGTAAGAATGTTCAGTCGGGTAAACCGACTTACGAGTCACCTCACCTTCAGTCCCAAAAATATATAATCGTAAATTTATTTATTTTTTGCTTTAATTATATTTTCAATTTAAATTGTATATATTAAGCTGTTTAGTTTGAGATGTTAAATTTTAGTACGAAGTAGTCAATTTGTGTGGGAGGTACCAAAAGGGGCTTGTCAATGACTGCAGGTACTATGAAAGCATTACACTGTGCAAAATTTCATGGGTACCTTCGCCCATTTTCCTCGAGATGATAGGGAATAATAGACTTAAGCTATGTGTGGAATTTCAGAGGATTCAATTCAATTAGAGAATATAAGTTATTTAAGAATCAATATTTCACTAAATTCGAAGGAGTGGATCAATATGACCCATCTTTGAATATAGCCGGAGATAGAGAAAAATATTACCGCATACCAATTTTGAAGTCAATCAGTTAATCCTTTCGAGAGTTATCGTGCGCACCCGCCAGCAGACAGACGGACGGACGGATGACTTTAAATGGCCCAAATCGAATTTTCACCAAACATACTTGGGGTTATAGGTTACTCCATCGATGTGTTACACTTTTGGCCAGTAGCAAATGATGTACTCCCTCACTTTCATTCCCCAAAAATATTCGTAAATTTATTTATTTGTTTTAATTAAATTATTATCAATTTAAATTGCATTTAGTAATCTTAAAGTATGCACTGATATTAAAGTCATAAGCTGTTAACGTTTGGTGCAGAATGGTCCATGCGAGGTACCAAAAGGGGCGGGCAATAACGCCCATTTTTCACAGAATTTTAGGCACTACAACAGCATTACACTGTACATAATGAAGTATTTGTATGCACTGGTATTAAATTTATAAGCTGTTAACTCTTGGTGGAAAATGGTGGGAGGTATCAAAAGGGCGGTGCAATAATTCACATTTTTTACCGGACTGAAAATGTTAAGTATTGTTATGACTTGTTTTAAGTTATAAGCTGTTAAATTTTGGTGCAAAATGGTCCATTTGTGTGGGAGGTACCAAAAAGGGCATGACAAATTCGTCAATTTTTCTTAAGGTGGTAGCGACTATTAAACTGATGCTATGTGTGGAGTGTCAGAAGATTTGAGTAAGTACCATACAAGTTATTAGAGAATAAATAATATAATGAACAAACGGACGGACATTGCTCAAATGACGGGGGGACCACGCCCTTTGGTCCGATCCCGGCTATTTTTGGAACAATCACGTAGACTACCACCACATACATATGTACAAAATTACAGCACTCTCGCCAAAAAATTATGCAAGATATCTCAATTCAAAAATTTGACTTGTATGGGCGTGGCCACGTCCATAGGTCCGATCCCGCCCATTTTTAGACAAATCGCGTAGACTAACACCAGATACATATGCACAAAATTACAGCACTCTCGCTAACAGATTGTGCAAGATATCTCAAATTCAAAATTTGGCTTGTATGGGCGGGGCCACGGCCATTGGCCCGATTACGCCCATTTTTGGACCAATCACGTAGACTGCCACCAGATACATATACACAAAATTCCATCTCTCTCGCTAACAAATTGTGCAAGATATCTGAAATTCAAAATTTGGCTTATATGGGCGGGGCCACGCCCATTGGTCCGATCCCGCCCATTTTCGGACCAATAACGTAGATCGCCAACAGATATATATACACAAAATTGCAGCTCTCTCGCTAAAAATTGTGCAAGATATCTCGATTTCAAAATTTGGATAAAGGGGCGGGGCCACGCCCATTAGTCCGACCCCGCCCATTTTTGGACAAATCACGTAGACTGCCTCCAGTTCTGTCGCAAACAAATTGTGCAAGATATCTCAAATTCAAAATTTGTTTTGTATGGGCGGGGTTACACCCATTGGGCGGGGTTACGACCGATCTCGCGCATTTTTAGACCTATCACGTGGATCGCCAACAGATATATACACAAAATTCCAGCTCTCTCGCTAATAAATTGTGCAAGATATCTCAATTTAGGCTTATATGGGTGGTGACACGCCCATTGGCCTGATTCCGCCAATTATTGGACCACTCACGTAGACTGCCAGAAGATACATATACACAAAATTCCAGCACTCTCGCTAACAAATTGTGCAAGATATCTCAATTTTAAAATTTGTCTTGTGTGGGCGGGGCCACGCCCACGTGATGTATCGAAAAGTCAAGTACCCTAGTTTCACCACGTGTACATTCTGTGAAAATTTCAAGAAGATCGGTCCAGCCGTTTAGACGTCTATACGGTACAAACAAACCAACAAACACACATACTTCTTTATATATATAGATTTGTGTGTAGGTACCAAAAAGGGAGTGCCAATGACGCCCACATTTCACTGGACTTTACATACAATAAAAACATTACACTCATTACACTCGCTCATTTTTCTCAAGCTGATAGCGACAGAGAAACTATTACTATGTGTGGGATTACAGAATATTCGGATAAGTAGTATATAAGTTATTAGAGAATCAATAGTTCATTAAATGTTAACCTTTTGTGAGAGAGATACTAGAAGGAGTGGACCAATATGGCCCATCTTTGAACTTAGCCTGATATAGAAAATAATATTATCACACACCAAATTTGAAGTCAATCCGTTACTCCTTTTGAGTGTTATCGTGTGCTCTAGCCAGACAGACAGACAGACGGACGGGCGGACATTACTCAAATGACTTAAAATGACCCAAAGCGGACTTGTGCCATATATTCTTGGGGTATTATAGGTCAATCCTTCGATGTTTTAAACTTGTATGTATACCCTCCTTCACAATAGTGTTGGTATGGAAACGTGACTATGTTGAAATTCTCCTACTTTTACCAAAAGGGCAATAACTTCTACATTTATTTATAAATTTTTTCAAATAGGCATTGTTTCTTCGTTAGGATGCTAGCTTTCACAAATTGGAAAACCATAAATTTAAAAAAATATTTTTTTTAATTGTTTTAACGACTTCTGTTTCTACTTGTATTTTCAACGATCTAAAGGGCATCGCTGCTTTATCGAGCTTGTAGTTCATCAAATATGGTTTAAATACAAAAGGCACAATCCAAGAAAATCGGATTTAAAAAAAAACAAACAAAAAATTAACATACAATTTGTTTTTAAATATTTTTTCGTGTTTAGGACACCAAATTACACCACAAAATTTTATGCACAGCCCTTCGACAAAAATGTTGTAATCTATTGTCAAAGTTAATAAAATTCAGTCAGTCTAAAAATTAAAAAAAAAAGTATCTGCATGTTACATTTTTTGAAGTTCAACAAATATTCTTAATGTAATTTGGAAAATAGTTTATTCCAAAACTAATAAAATGATAAATTTGTCAAAGTCATACTTATTTCTTGTAATATTTTGCGTATTTGGAATTTGTTGGTCAAACTTATACACCCAATACATATCGCTAGCTAATTCGATTTAACCATGTCCATCTAAAGTTGTTCGCAAAGTAAAAGTCGAATTTCACTCAAAATCGGTTCAAATTTAGATACATCCCGCATTGGGTCAGCGCTATAGAACCCACATTTCTCAAGGCAGTAGCACATTTGCATTGGACCTGTCAGTGGACCAGCGTTACAGCAAATTATGGACCTCTTTTGGAAGAAGTCTTAAAGCAATTGAAAATTTACGAGCATGGCATGTTATTGAGACCAAGTTTTTGTATTAATTGAATTTGAAAACATCCTTCTCACCTCTACGTAAAAACTAAGTAATTTCGGTTCTTGCGATGAAGGTAAGCTAGTGCATGAAATAATATTCATCATTAACATGTTCTTTTGTATTTTGCTTGAACTTTCGTCTAATATTTTCTTTAGAGTCAGATGTATTCGATTTATTGTGGAATCCGCTGTACCTCTATTTCTACCTCGCCTTAAAGTAAATGCGGAAGATGGCAGTACTACTTGAAATAAATTCGTAGTAGATTTCTGTCACGTCATTTTTTATTCTTCTATGTTTATTTTCGCAAAAAAAGAAAAAAACATTCAATGAACGAACCACAATTTTCGTGAATGAAACTTCAATTTATCACAGGAACTTTGAAAATGTTTACATTTGATTATTTAAAAATTTGTTTTAAATTGAAAATTTTGTTTTTTTCTGTGTACACATTTAAGAAGCTTTTTGCTAAATAGATAGAGAGAGAGAGACGATATCACAAAAGTGCTCGGACATTCAAAATGTAAACAAATCTAAACAATTATGCCACTTATATTATACAAAGTTAATTTATTGAGAAAATTAATTTGTAAATATATTTTTGGTAGTATGTATATACACATATGCGTTCCAAATAAATTTTGTTGCCTTTCAAATAAAATTGTTTTGCTGAAAAATTTGCAACATTTACACATATTGGTTCTAAATAAATAATGTATATTTCAATTCAAACATGTATGTATGTAAATTAAACCAAAAACATGTTCTTCACAAACAAATCTTTTTTGGACCATTATTTCCGAAACAAAGAATATATATCTAATTTGCATTTAGATATTCAGAAAATATTTAGATATGTTAACTGTTTATTGCCATGTTGCAAGTTTTTCAGTAATTCTAATATATTTTTTTTTGGAATTTTTAAATGCATTTTAAATTGGATAAGTGTCAACATTCTGGGATTGGTTTATATATTGAAAGTACATGGCGCAAAATCTACATTTTATTTGAAAATCAAGAAATTTTGTTTGGGACGCATATATTAATACATTATAATAAAATATATTTGCAAACTAAAGCTATGTACATACGGTGGTCATTATGATATTGGCAGCAAAATGTCAAAAAATGCAACCGTGTGAACTTACATAATATGCATGTGTGTCAAATATGAAGTATTTGGAGTGTAACCTAAACATGCATACGTAGTATGTTCAAAAAAATTTGCGAATTTTGTATTTTTTCAAAAAGTATTTATTTATTCATGAATATCTATTTTGTCCCCTTCAAAGTAATTCCCCTCGGATATAATACACTTCTGCCAACGTTTTTTCCAATCCTCGAAGCACTTCAAATAATCATTTTTTGTGATCTTGTTCAGCTCCTCCTTCGATGCCGTCTTTATCTCCTCAATCGTGGCGTAGCGTCGTCCTTTCATGGGACTTTTCAGTTTTGGGAACAAAAAATAGTCACAGGGGCTAGGTCAGGGGAATACGGTGGCTGCGGCACCATTACTGTGTTGTTTGTGGCCAAATATTCGCGCACAAGCAACGATGTGTGTGCAGGGGCGTTATCATGGTGCAAAATCCAGTTTCTGTTCTTCAACAAATCCGGGCGTTTTTGGCGGATTGCTTCGCGCAATTTGCGCATAACTTGCAGGTAATATTCTTTATTGACCGTACTACCCTGTGGCAAGAACTCATAATGCACCACGCCTCTGCAAACAAAGAAAACTGTGAGCTCGGGCGTCCGGCACGCTGTTCGTCCTTCGCATCTTCTCGGCCCTGTAAGAACATTTTGTACCACCGATAAACGTTGATTTGGTCCAAGGTAGCTTCACCATATGCCACAGTCAACTTTCGGAATGCTTCAGCACACTTTATTTTGTTTTTCACACAAAATTTGATGCAGATTCTTTGATCCATTTTCTGAAATAGATAAAAATCAAAGACAAGTTAAAATACATCCAAACACAACAGCTGTCAAAAATTAACTAAACATTCAAAATGGCCGACCTTGTCAGCATAAGTAATGGTGAAGGGCCAATGCACGCGTCATGCGGCGCGGTGCGATTTCAGCATTGCCCGTACAAAACATGTGGTTGTTTTCAATAAAAGTTGAACCAGAAATTGTGTCAGAATGAGAATAGTTTAATCTGGCAATGCCAACATAACACTACAAAAATATCAAAAATTAAATACACGTAGCCCGCGGAAATTAAAAGTTCCCGATATTTTTTGAACATACCTCGTATGTATATTTCAAGCAGAATATATTTGGGCAATATGCTACAGAAGCGATTTTTTCAGCGTGTTCAATAAGTTAACAATAAAATAAAACCAGTAAGGAAAGGCTAAAGTCGGGCGGTGCCGACTATATAATACCCTACACCACTCTCGTAATATTGAATATCTCTGATATATAAATTTTGTAATTCATGTATAAATTGTTTACATAAATTTACTTTTGGGACATTTTATACTTAAGTAATACCCTGTACCACAGTGTGGTGTAGGGTATAAAAACGATTGGATCTAAAGAGCCAAATCGGATGAAACATATATATGGGATCTATAGCTAAATCTTTACCGATTTTCTTCAAATACGGCAATGTTGGTTCATGAATCAAGAAACTCTACCATTCTAAATTTCAAAACGATTGGATGTAAAATACAGCTTTTATAGGACTAAATGGCCAAATCGGACGAAACATATATATGGGAGCTATAGCTAAATCTTAACCGATTTCCTCAAATTCGGTAGTGTTGGTTCATGGATCAAGAAACTCTACCATTCTAAATTTCAAAATGATTGGATGTAAAATACAGCTTCTACAGGACTAAAGAGCAAAATCGGACGAAACATATATATATTGGAGCAATAGCTAAATCTTAACCGATTTTCTTCAAATTCGGCAATGTTGGTTCATGGATCAAGAAACTCTACCATTCTAAATTTCAAAACGATCGGATGTAAAATACAGCTTCTATAGGACTAAAGGGCCAAATCGGACGAAACATATATATGGGAGCTATAGCTAAATCTTAACCGATTTTCTTCAAATTCGGCAATGTTGGTTCATGGATCAAGAAACTCTACCATTCTAAATTTCAAAACGATTGGATGTAAAATACAGCTTCTATAGGACTAAAGGGCCAAATCGGACGAAAGATATATGGGAGCTATATCTAAATCTGAACCGATTTCAACCAAATTCAATAGCGATCTTAACAGCCGCGAAATACTCTAAACTGCAAAATTTCAGAACGATCGGAGTGAAATTGCGACCTGTAGTCGACGACAACTTTACATGGACAGACGGACGGACATCGTTAAATCGACTCAGCTAGTGATTCTGAGTCGATCGGTATACTTTAAGGTGGGTCTAGCTGTGTTATTTTCAGGTGTTACAAACATCTGCCGCGAAACAAACTTATAATACCCTGTACCACAGTGTGGTGTAGGGTATAAATATATTTTACTTCAAATACTTCAAATTAATGAAACATATTTATTGAAACAAGGTAACTATTTGAAGATAGTCTGGAGTAAAATAAATTGTAGGTTCCAACAGAATGTAATGCTTCTTAAGGCTAATGTCAGAACTAATCAATTTGATGACGATGTTATGTTCAGCGTACATCATCTTAGTTCTAATGATAAGAACATTTCATAAATACAAGGAATAATGTATTTGTGTTACACGCCAAAAAAATTGCTTTTATAGTTTTGCCTTGTTTAGGATACACTTTAAATTTGGCACACACAAAAATTAAAAAAGTTTTCTATTTTTCAAAAGTTCAAAGTGCAATTTTTAGAAATTTTATATGTCTGTAAAATGCGAATAAACTTGTTTTAAAACATGTAATCTTTCGTAACTATAAATTACGAAAGAATATTTATCACAAACCGTGATAAATTGGAATATTTATAAATTAAAAATAAGGCTGCAAAATAATAGTAATGCTCATTATGACATTTTTAACTACACGAAATCTAGGAAAAATTTAAACTAAAATTTGAAAAGGTCAGCAAAGTTTTAATTTTTTTCTAAATACAATATATTTGGAAAACTTCTTAAACAATAACTTTGTTTATTTGTAAACACATATTTTATTTGTGAAAGTCAGTTCGCAAATATATTTTCATGATTTTCATTATGATTATGATTTTCAAATAAAATTTATTTGTTCACAAATATATAACATTTAAAAATTTTGGTTCCAAATATATTTTCTATCAATTCAAACATATCAAAAATGGCGAGTTTCCTCCGCGTAGAAGGAATATATTAATTTGTGTGGGGGTACCAGAAGGGGCGGGGGCAACGATATTTCACTGTACAGAATTGTATTCACAGATATAAAAGTTATAAGCTATTAAATTTCGTATTATTTGGCCATTTTGTGTGGGAGTTACCAAAAGAGGCGTGGCAATAACGCCCATCTTCACAGCTCAGCTCTCCGTACAGCTATTTTACGGATGCTACTCCGATCATTCAGCGATGCTTAGATATAGTTATTCGTTCTGGTCTAAGAGGCATAGCTTCTTCCAAATGAATAAGAATTATTCCTCACTTCTGTTATTTCAACACGAAAAAATCACGTCAACACGGGGCAAAATCGTCTTTTTTGATATGTTTGAATCGAAGAAAAATATATTTGAAACACAAATTTTTATATATTAATTATTTCTGAGCAAATACATTTTATTTGAAAATCAATAAAATTTATCTGGAACGCATATATTAATATATTACAACAAAATGTATTTGCAAACTAATTTTCTCAAATAAAATATGTGTTTATATACAAATAAAATTATCGTTTAGGAACCTGTCCAAATATAAGTTTGTATTATAAGTTTGTTTCACGGCAGATGTTTGTAACACCTAAAAATAACACAGCTAGACCCACCTTAAAGTATACCGATCGACTCAGAATCACTAGCTGAGTCGATTTAAGCATGTCCGTCCGTCCGTCCGTCCGTCCGTCCGTCCGGCCGTCTGTGGATGTAAAGTTGTTCGTCGACTACAGGTCGCAATTTCACTCCGATCGTTCTGAAATTTTGCAGTTTAGAGTATTTCGCAGCTGTTAAGATCGCTATTGAATTTGGTTGAAATCGGTTCAGATTTAGATATAGCTCCCATATATATCTTTCGTCCGATTTGGCCCTTTAGTCCTATAGAAGCTGTATTTTACATCCAATCATTTTGAAATTTAGAATGGTAGAGTTTCTTGATCCATGAACCAACACTACTGAATTTGAAGAAAATCGGTTAAGATTTAGCTATAGCTCCCATATATATGTTTCGTCCGATTTGGACCTTTAGTCCTATAAATGCTGTATTTTACATCCAATCTTTTTGAAATTTAGAATGGTAGAGTTTCTTGATCCATGAACCAACATTGCCGAATTTGAAGAAAATCGGTTAAGATTTAGCTATAGCTCCCATATATATGTTTCGTCCGATTTTCCTCTTTAGTCCTGTAGAAGCTGTATTTTACATCCAATCATTTTGAAATTTAGAATGGTAGAGTTTCTTGATCCATGAACCAACACTACCGAATTTGAAGAAAATCGGTTAAGATTTAGCTATAGCTCCCATATATATGTTTCGTCCGATTTGGACCTTTAGTCCAATAAAAGCTGTATTTTACATCCAATCGTTTTGAAATTTGGAATGGTAGAGTTTCTTGATCCATGAACCAACATTGCCGAATTTGAAGAAAATCGGTTAAGATTTAGCTATAGCTCCCATATATATGTTTCGTCCGATTTGGCCCTTTAGTTCTATAGAAGCTGTATTTTACATCCAATCGTTTTGAAATTTAGAATAAATAAATAAATTTATTCATGAACTACAAAATTTATATTTCAGAGTTATTCAATATTACAGAGTGGTGTAGGGTATTATATAGTCGGCCCCGCCCGACTTTAGCCTTTCCTTACTGGTTTTAATTTAATTTCTAATTTTTAATTGATTTTAAGTTATAATTAAAAATTACTTATGAAGCAATAAATCGCTTCTGTAGTATATTGTCCCAAACATATTCGGCTTGAAACATGTATATGTTTAGGTTACACTCTAAACATATAATATTGGGTACACATAAAAAGTATATATTTGGGAAAATAATATTCTTAACAAATCTTTGTTTACATCCCAATAGGTTTTTATTTGGGACTATTATTTCCGAAACAAATATTTATTTGCACTTAACTACTTGGAGGATTGACAAAAAATGATGACTTGGAATACTAACTCAAAAATTTGAAATGATTGATTTAAACAGAACTGGGAGGAGAACTATTGTAACTGGGAGGTACAATTCGAAACTAAGAAAAAATTTAAACTGATATTCTAAAAAGTCAGCAAAAGTTTTGAAATCTTTTTTAAACAAAATATATTTGGATAAATTGCTAAACAATAAGTTTATTTGTATTTAAACACATATTTTATTTGAGAAATTTAGTTTGCAAATATATTTTGTTGTAATATATTAATATATGCGTTCCAAATATATTTTATTGATTTTCAAATGAAATGTATTTTCTCAGAAATATATAATATTTAAAAAATTGTGTTACAAATATATTTCCTTTCGATTCAAACATATCAAAAAAGTATATTTTGCCCCGTGTATATGGGTGATTGCATTTTTAATTTCTAAATATTCCAAATTATATTCGGTCAAAATTTGGCGTTAAAACAGTACAGGTCATTCGAGTAGCATTATAATGGAATTCCACACAAAATAAAAAAAAAAGTCATCTAACTTTGATCGCCTCTCCAGAAACACTACCTTTTTATTATACCCTACACCACACTGTGGTACAGGGTATTATAAGTTTGTTTCATGGCAGATGTTTGTAACACCTGAAAATAACACAGCTAGACCCACCTTAAAGTATACCGATCGACTCAGAATCACTAGCTGAGTCGATTTAAGCATGTCCGTCCGTCCGTCCGTCCGTCTGTCCATGTAAAGTTGTTCGTCGACTACAGGTCGCAATTTCACTCCGATCTTTCTGAAATTTTGCAGTTTAGAGTATTTCGCAGCTGTTAAGATCGCTATTGAATTTGGTTGAAATCGGTACAGATTTAGATATAGCTCCCATATATATCTTTCGTCCGATTTGGCCCTTTAGTCCTATAGAAGCTGCATTTTACATCCAATCGTTTTGAAATTTAGAATGGAAGAGTTTCTTGATCCATGAACCATCATTGCCGAATTTGAAGAAAATCGGTTAAGATTTATCTATAGCTCCCATATATATGTTTCGTCCGATTTTGTCCTTTAGTCCTATAGAAGCTGTATTTTACGTCCTATCGTTTTGAAATTTAGAATGGTAGAGTTTCTTGATCCATGAACCAACACTACCGAATTTTAAGAAAATCGGTTAAGATTTAGCTATAGTTCCCATATATATGTTTCGTCCGATTTGGCCCTTTAGTCCTATAAAAGCTGTATTTTACATCCAATCGTTTTAAAATTTAGAATGGTAGAGTTTCTTGATCCATGAACCAACATTGCCGAATTTGAAGAAAATCGGTTAAGATTTAGCTATAGCTCCCATATATATGCTTCGTCCGATTTGGTCCTTTAGTCATATAGAAGCTGTATTTTACATCCAATCGTTTTGAAATTTAGAATGGCAGAGTTTCTTGATCCATGAAACAACATTGCTGAATTTGAAGAAAATCGGTAAAGATTTAGCTATAGCTCCCATATATATGTTTCGTCCGATTTTGCTCTTTAGTCCTGAAGAAGGTATATTTTAATTTGTTTCGTCCGATTTGGCCCTTTAGTCCTATAAAAGCTGTATTTTACATCCAATCGTTTTGAAATTTAGAATGGTAGAGTTTCTTGATCCATGAACCAACATTGCCGAATTTGAAGAAAATTGGCTAAGATTTAGCTATAGTTCCCATATATATGTTTCATCCGATTTGGCTCTTTAGATCCAATTGTTTTTATACCCTACACCACACTGTGGTACAGGGTATTATTTAAGAATAAAATGTCCCAAAAGTAAATTTATGTAAACAATTTATACATGAATTACAAAATGTATATATCAGAGTTATTCAATATTACGAGAGTGGTGTAGGGTATTATATAGTCGGCCCCGCCCGACTTTAGCCTTTCCTTACTGGTTTTATACTATCTTTGTCATTGCGTTTCCAACACCATGAAATATTGACCTGCGAAATCACGCTACAGAGCTAGGTTGATCAAATTTGGTAGAAATACTTCTCATAGTTGCAGGACGTTTGGGATTGCAAATGGGCCATATCGGTCAATGTTTTGATATAGCTGCCCTATAGAGGTCGCTCCAAAATACGGTTTTTGTGCCATAGATTCCACATTTTTAAAGCAATTTTGCTGAAACTTTGCAGTTTATATTCTATTTTGACTCGAATTCATCACAGTAAAAATTTTGCAAATCGGCTCATATTTTGTTATAGTCACCCTATATAGGTCGCTCCAAAATAGGCTTCCTAAATACCATATTTTCTAAGCATTTTATGCGAATCTTTGCAGTTTGTGCTTTATTTAGACAAGAATTCCTCACAGTAAACATATTTTAAATCAGTTCATATTTTGTTGTAGTCCACCCATGTATAGATGTCGCTTCCAAAAACGCTTGTTTAAGCCATAAACACCACATTCTCTAAGCAATTTAGCTGAAACTTTGCAGTTTAAATTCTATTTTGGCAAGAATCCATCTCAAAAAATTTAGTCAGTTTATATTTTGTTGTAAAGGGTTTTTCAACAAGAGGTGTCATTTTGGTATTTCATAATAAAGAGGAAGGTATGCCGTTAATAATGAAAAACAACATCTGCCAAATGGCCACCACGACCACGCTTACAGGACAATATCCTTTTCATGAAATTTTCCATAACCAAATCGCAAAGTGGCTGCCCTATGTCCTCGATAGCTTCACGAATTCTATCTTTGAAGTCTGAAATCTACGCTGGGCTGTTGGCGTAGACCTTATCTTTCACGTGGCCCCAAAGGAAAAAGTCGCAAGGTGTTAAATCACAAGATCTCGGCGGTCAATTGTGATCACCTCTTCGAGAGATAACACGGTCCTGAAACTTTTCCAATAACAGAGCAATGGTTTCGTTGCTTGTGTGGCACGTATCGCCGTCTTGTTGAAAGTAAACGTTGTCCAGATCAATACCATCCAACTCCGACCATAAAAAATCGTTAATCATCTCTCGATAGCGCAGTCCATTCACCGTAACTGTTGATCCAACCTCATTTTCGAAAAAGTAAGGTCCAATGACCCCGCCGGATCATAAACAGCACCAAACAGTCACACGCTGAGGATGGAGAGGCTTTTCAACAATAACTCTTGGGTTTTCCGAGCCCCATATGCGACAATTTTGCTTGTTGACGTAGCCACCGAGGTGGAAATGGGCCTCATCAGTCAAGATGATTTTTCGAATATTAGGGCCTGTTTCTGTAACTTAATTTTCGTTCGTCTACGGCGAACGATCAAAATTCTCTCAGCTATTACTTGAATTCTACAAAACGCAGGTTAGAAATATTTTAGGAACGAGCTTTTTACATGATTTCCTACAGACACAACGAATTATAAACTTCTGCGATTTATAGATTTCTCGGTATAATTGAGTGATTTTTGATCGTTCGCAGTAGACGAACGAAAAAAAGTTACAGAAACAGGCCCTTAATATGCAATATGACTAATACACGGGGCAAAATAGCCTTTTTTGATATGTTTGAATCGAAAGAAAATATATTTGGAACACAAATTTTTAAATATTATATATTTCCTAGCAAATAAATTTTATTTGAAAATCAACAAAATATATTTGGAACGCATATATTAATATATTACAACAAAGTATATTTGCAAACTAAAATTCTCAAATAAAATATGTGTTTAAATACACATATAATTATTGTTTAGGAATTTCTCCAAATATGAAATTTTCAAAACTTTTGTTGACTTTTTAGAACTTCAGATTTAATTTTTCCTTGGTTCCGAGTTGTACCTCCCAGCATTAGCTTCTGTTCTTAATCCATAATTTAAATTTCTGAGTATTCTGAGCCATCATTAGTTGTCAATCCTCTAAGTAATTTATATTGATCCAAGATTATACGATTTCAATAATTATTTTACAAACATTAATAATTTATAACAAATTAACATTGAATTACTGAAAAATTTAACATAACTTAGGTATTTTCTGAATACGTAAATGCAAATAAATATTTGTTTCATTCCCCAAATAAAAATATATTGGCATGTAAACAAAGATTTGTTTAGAACAACATCGTCCCAAATATATAATTTTGGTGTGTTTCAAATATTATATGTTTAGAGTGTAACATAAACATATATATATTTCAAGCCGAATATGTTTGGGACAATATACTACAGAAGCGATTTTTTTTCAGCGTGTATGAATCGTGTATCGTTCCATTTCTATACCCTACACCACACTGTGGTACAGGGTATTATGACTTTGTGCATTTGTTTGTAACACCCAAAAGGAAAAGAGATAGATCCATTGTTTATTATACCGATCGACTTGTAATCACTTTCTGAGTCGATTTAGCTATGTCCGTCTGTCTGTCCGTCTGTCTGTCCGTCTGTAGATGTATTCTTGTAATCAAAGTACAGGTCGCAATTATGGCCCGATCTTGACGAAACTTTACACATATCTTTTTTTTGGCCCAAGGACGATCCCTATTTCATTTGGTTAAAATCGGTTTAGATTTGGATATAGCCCCCATATATATGTTAGCCCCGATTTGACATGTAAGCGCAGTAAAAACTTTATTTTATATCCGATCAGTATGAAATTCAGCAGAAAGAGATCTATTATTATATTAATGAACACTGTTAAATTTGGAAGAAATCGGTTCAGATTTAGATATAGCCCCCATATATACGTTACCCCCGATTTCACATGTAAGCGCCGTAAAAAATTTATTTTATAACCGATCAGTGAGAAATTCGGCAGAAAGAGGTTTCTTATTACATGAAGGAATACTGCCAAATTCGGAGCAAATCGGTTCGGATTTAGATATAGCCCCCCATATATATGTTACCCCCGATTTTACATGTAAGCGCTGTAAAAAGTGTATTTTTAATCCGATCAGTATGAAATTCGGCAGAAAGGGGTTTCTTTTTACATGAATTAATACTGCCAAATTTGAGGGAAATCGGTTGAGATTTAGATATAGCCCACATATATATGTATGTTACCCCCGATTTGACATGTAAGCGCTGTAGAAACTGTATTTTATATCCAATCAGTAAAAAAATTGGCAGAAAGAGGTTTCTCATTACGTGAATTGACACTGCCAAATTTGAGGGAAATCGGTTCAGATTTAGATATAGCCCCCATATATATGTTACCCCCGATTTGACATGTAAATGCTGTAGAAACTGTATTTTATATCCGATCAGTGCGAAATTCGGCAGAAAGAGGTTTCTTATTACTCGAAGGAATACTGCCAAATACGGAGAAAATCGGTTCAGATTTAGATATAGCCCCCATATATATATTACCACCGATTTGACATGTAAGCGCTGTAGGGACTGTATTTTATATCCGATCAGTACGAAATTCTACAGAAAGAGGTCTTTTTACATGAATGAGTATTCAGGTAAAATCGGTTCAGATTTATATATAACCTCCATATATATGTTCCTCGTGATTTGGTATCAAAGCGCTATAGAAGTTGTACTTTACTTCCGATCATTAATATTTTCCGGAAAGATGTTTCTCAATTTAGGAACAAATATTGCTGGGGCCTAAAATTTGGCTAAAAACTGCAGCGTTCATTTTTTTAATATTTGTATCAACAAAAGGGATGCTTTGAAGATTTGCTCCATAGCCAAAGATTTTTCCAGTAATATAATTGAATGCAAACCATGGTGGAGGTATATAAGATTCGGCATGGCCGAACTTAACGTTTTTTACTTGTTGTACTTAGGATAGTTTAGAATGGAGGTATATGATGATATCGGGTACGTAGCACAGTGGGAGAAAGCTCCAATTTATGTTTTGATGTCCATGTTTCCATGTTTCCATGTTTTGACTCGTGTTTTTGATAGTTTAAGTTGAAAATGTGTAATTTAAAAATTTTTTATAGGTCGTTTTAATTTTTTTTGAAAAATATTTATTTAAAATCAAAGTTATCTATCAATTTAATGCATGTGGTTTAAACAAATTTATTATTTTTTGTTGACTTTTGTTACTATTACTTAGTCGAAATTTCTCTAAAAAAAATTCAAAACGAAGATTGTTCCGAATCTTTTTTGGCTTTGTACCAAGTATCTAAATTTCCAATCGCTTAATCTGCATATTTCCTAAAAATAATTATAGAAAATCAATAGTCAAATCTTGGCAGCCAAAATGTTCAGAAGTTGTACTTAATACGGCGAGCAAAAAATAAAATAAAAATCTAGGCTGCATCACACAGCATTCCTAACTAAACCCTTACCGAAATTATATAATAATTGAAAAATATTTGAAAATATTTCAATTGTTTCCGAATTTTTTTTGCTTAAACAATTAACAACTCAATGAAATTGTTTATCTTAAGTTGTAAAATATAAGAAAAAATCATAAATTGTACCAAAACCAATTACTTTCCTGTTCAAGTGAATGTTAACTATACAACTAAAATATATCAATCACATATGGCCTATAGATTTCCAAAAGTTAATGCACCGTTATATCGTCATGAGAGAAATAATTGAGAAATGTGGAATACCGGTAAGTGCAGCCAAGTCCTTAGTTTAGTGGTGTACCAATATTTTTGGAATTGGTGTAAGTTCATATTTAATTTTTTTTCGCGCTAAAGTAGATGTTTCTCCCATCGTGCGTAGTATAGAAGTTATTAGAGAATCAATATTTTACTAAATTTTAACCCTTCGTAATCGGTGATTCATCGCGAGGTTTGATTTATAATGTTAAATAAAACACATACATTTAAAAGAGAGCTTAAAATATTTATAAAGCTGAAGACAAACAGATGTTGCTTGTTTTCCTTTCGTGTGTGATTGATTGACTATTGAGACATTTCACTAATGACACACATATTCCATTTCAACACAGGCTTTAAGGCACATTGGACCTGCTGCAATGGTGGCCGATCATCGAGCTCTTTGGCTGCGCCTCAGCAAACTGACACGTGACACCGGTACAGCGACGTGCTACACCTTCACATTCCTTAACCTGTACCTGTTTTTCATCATCACTTTATCCATTTACGGTCTAATGTCTCAACTTTCTGAGGGTTTTGGAGTCAAAGATATAGGCTTGGCCATAACGGCCCTCTGGAATATCTGTCTGCTCTTCTTTATCTGTGACCAAGCCCACAATGCATCGTTTAATGTTCGCACCAATTTCCAAAAGAAACTGCTGATGGTCGAATTGAATTGGATGAACTCTGATGCCCAGACAGAGATCAATATGTTCCTGCGTGCCACCGAGATGAATCCGTCCAACATCAATTGCGGTGGATTCTTCGATGTAAATCGCAATCTCTTCAAAGGGGTGAGTGTGTTTGCAGTGTGAATGAAGTACATACTCTTATTTGCCATTAGTGGCATTATTTCTCTAAACAATCGATAATTATGTGAATTACGTATCTGATCTTTTTTCTTCGTCACAGCTCCTGACAACAATGGTTACATATCTGGTGGTGTTGCTACAGTTTCAAATTAGCATTCCCAGCGTTATTCAGAGTCCCAATACGAATGTGACTCTAATCGAGGCCATCACCATGATGATGACAGATGCCGATTACAGCGGAGAGAGTGACGAAGTGACAACCACAACGACAATGATGACAACGACAACGAAAGCCGCAGTCACATCGGCACCTGTTCGGGGTCGCAAGGGCTGAAACATTTCATGACCCTATCCAGTTTTATATGAACCTTTTCTATCACTTTTGTCAAGAATTCAGACAATGGAAGAAAGCAATTTGCAAATAAAGATTTTTTAGATAGTAGTTTAGTAACTGTTTTTTAACAATACATTAAATAATATCTACATTAGGGATATATACATTTTTTTAGTGCAAAATACCACTCCAGTGCCATGTGGGAAATGTTGTTCTAATAATTAAAAACAATTTTTTAGGTTGATTCGGTGAAAAGTTTCCGCACCAAAAGTAATTTCTAGAGCGCTTAAAATTTTAAAATTTATTTTTTAAAAATTAAGATTTTTAAATTATTGTATAAACATATACAGGTTTACATATGCATTTTAAAGTTAAAATAGACGAAAATGACTGGGAATTGCAAGATATAAAATTTAAGTTTATGTGCGTATGGTTTTACATAGTGGATATGTCGATACCTCCACTCTAAACTATGCTAAGTGCAAAAAGGTAGTTGTTTAGGAGAGACGATCAAAGTTTGATGATTTTTTGAAATTTGTGTGGAAGTCCTTTATAATGCTAATCGAATGACCTGTACTGTTTTGTTAATAACTTTTAATTGGGTTGACGGATAGACACCAAGTTTTGACTGAACATAATTTGGAATATTTAGATATTAAAAATGCAATCTCCCTAAAAACATGCTAAGTAGACTTAGCATGTTTTAGAATGGAGGTATCCATATATCCTGCACCACATTTAAAAAATTTAAAGAAGTTAAAGCTCCCTTTTCTGCTTAAAATATGAACCATTTTGCACAAAAAGTAAACGTCCTATAACTCAGGAAGATATCAACTAATACTCGTATTAGTTGATATCTTCCTGAGTTATAAGACGTTTACTTTTTGTGCAAAATGGTTCACTTGTGTGGGAGGTACCAAAAGGGGCGTGGAAATAACGCAAATTGTTCTCTAGAACATTGATACTATAAAAGCATTACACTGCACAAGTATTTGCATGTATTGGAATCAAAGTTATAAGTCATTATCTTTTTGATCACTTTGTGTGGGAGGTGCCAAAAGGGTTGTGGAAACTTCTCTTATTATTCTCAGGAAGATATCAACTAATACTCGTATTAGTTGATATCTTCCTGAGTTATAAGACGTTTACTTTTTGTGCAAAATGGTTCACTTGTGTGGGAGGTACCAAAAGGGGCGTGGAAATAACGCAAATTTTTCTCTAGAACATTGATACTATAAAAGCATTACACTGCACAAGTATTTGCATGTATTGGAATCAAAGTTATAAGTCATTATCTTTTTGATCACTTTGTGTGGGAGGTGCCAAAAGGGTTGTGGAAACTTACTCGTAGTTTCCACACTTACTCGTAGTTTCCACTCGTATACTAACAATATTATAACAATAACAATATTTCACTAAATTTGAACCCTTTGTGGGGGAGGTACGTGAAGGAGTGACTTATATTACCCATATCTGAGTTTAGGGGTGACTCCCGTCGAGAATTAAAGTGCGTGCCAAAAAAACATACGGATATTGTTCAAATTACTTAAAATGGCCCATTACGTATTTCTGCCAAATATTATTGATATGTTTGGATCACTCCTTCTATGTGTTACACTTTTGGCCCGTAGGACTTTAGTTCTTTTAAATGATCGCTCATTTTGGTTCAATTTTGCAATTGAGTGAACTAGTTCGTACAGTTCAGTAAGTTGAATCGTTCAATTGAACTAGTTCGTTCGCGAACTGCGCAACTCCAGTTCACACTAGTGTAAATTAGGGACGTTGATCGGGACTGAGGTTTGTAAATCCCCAGATTCGGGGTTGAGAAAATTATGATCCCAGGATTATTCGGAATCCCGGACTTTATCACGATTTCAAGACACTTGGAGATTTTTAACACTCTAAACCTTTCTTTACATTTATTTTTTTTCAAGAAAACATTGAATCTAAATTTTTTTATCATCATCGACATGTTCACTATCTTGATAGGACTTTTGTACTTATCTATAGCATCGATTAGCTTTTTTTGCTATGGAAATATTTCCTCAAGTTTATAATACCTCAGCTGGGTAATCGATGTACTCAATATAAATCTTTAGACATAAAACTTCATTAGCTTTACAAAGGCAGATTAAAGTATACTCGTATACATACATATATAAGTCCTTTATTTATCTATTTATATATAATAATAATAATATTATTTACAAGATAATTATTAGTATACAGATAAAATATTCACGAGGAACATAGGGCGTAAACGAATTCTCTCCATCTATTTCTATCTGTGGGCAGGGATTTTACATGGTTCCATGTTCATTGAGCTCTTTCGCATTCCGATCTGACACACAAAATCCAAGTATTTCTTGGTCTAACTCTACGTCTTTGACATTGTGGGTTCCAGTCAAGCGCCGTTCTAGCAATTTCATCTGTTGGACGTCTGAGAATATGTCCTTCCCATATCCATTTCCTCTTGCGGATTTTTAAGGAAACAGGTTTGCAGTCTGTGTTTTGCCAGAGAGTCTTATTCAAAATACAATTCGCCCAATAAATTCTAACAATCTGTCTAAGACATCGAATGACAAAAATTTGTACTTTGTGTTGGGTGTTCTTTGTTCAACTCCACGCTGTACAACCAGCGTTTTCTGGGATAAGTTATTTGCACCCCAAATATTATGGAGCTTGAAAAATGCCAGTCGGGCTTTATTAATGGAGAGTTTGCAGCCGAGGCAGCTGAAGGATTCAAACTCTTCTATAACAGCGCCGTCTATGTATTGTGAGGGGGGTTACACTTTCTGTTCCTATGCGTATGATTTTGGTTTTGAGGTAATTGATCTTTAGTCCCAATTTTCTAGCATTTTCTGCTAATTTGACCAGTTTGGTTTGGATATCAACAAAGTTCCCGGATGCGACGCGGAATATGAAAGCTTTGCTCAAGACAATTGCAGAAACATATTTTTAAAATTTTTCAGAGCTCGCGAAATCGGCCCAGAATCGTAGCTCGATTGTCACATGCGATACATCAGTGTGTTTGTCTCGACGTGTACTGCACTCATACATATCGCTAATGTACAATGAAGACTTTAATTACTGCAGTTATTATATATAAAAGGATTTTATATATAAATATATTATATAATAATAAATATAAAGAACATTTTTATCAAACATAGGATAAACTTCGTAATGGACTCCAAATTTAATTTTTTCTTTAAGACAAATTATACTATTTTGCCGTAAATGATATTTGTCATACTATACTACAAATCTTTTACAACATCTTTCTGAAGTGTTGTACAGTTTTTTAATGCTATAATAGTGTTAAAGTCACAAATCGATACCTCAATTCTAAAACATGCTAAGTCGACTTAGCATGTTTTTTGTATTTTTAATTTCAAAATACTCCAAATTATGTTCAGTCAAAAAAAAAACTACCTTTTTGCACTTAGCATAGTTTAGAATGGAGGTATCGAAACGTGTATCACAGTATTTTTTTACAAGCTCACATAGACCAGTTTAGGTCCATAGTGTTACCACGGGCTGAAATGCCCCTCATCGAAACCAACCTGTTTGATATACAAATTTATCGATAGTACGAATATCGGTACTGGAAAGATCTGTTAGAAAGGCCGACCCCAGTATGTCCAGTCGTCGTTTACTCAGAGCGGGGCAGTCGCATAGCAAGTGCTCAATGCTCACCACATTTTCCTCATCTCCACAGTTTCTGCAGAAGTCATTAGAGTCAATACCCAATCTTTTGGCGTGTTCGCCGATCAAGCAGTGTCCCGTCAGAACTGATACTAACGTAGACAATCTTTGCCTCTCTAGCGCGAGGAGATATTTTGATCTTCTCAGGTCATACCTTGGCCAGATTTATTTCGTTGGACTGCCTGATTGCCTCTTGCCTAAGCCAAAGCTGGATAGTGGCGCACCAATATATGCAAATTCTTCAAGAATTTGTAATGTCGTCCCTTTCCTAGCAAGTTCATCGGCTTTGCAGTTCCCCGGGATATACCTATACCCAGGCACCAATATGAGATGCATATTAAACTGCTCAGCCATCTCGTTAAGAGATCTGCGGCAGTCGAGGGCTGTTTGTGAATTTAGGGATGTTGCCTCCAGAGAATTGATGGCAGCCTGGCTGTCCGAGTAAATGACAACGCCAGTGTTGGTTACTATGTTGCGACTCAGCCACTTGGCTACTTTCAATATTGCCATTATTTCGGCTTGATAGACACTGCAGGTATCTGGTAGTCTGTGAGCTATATCCAAACTAAGCTCTGCACAGTGTACTCCGAAGCCAACCTTTTCATCAAGCTTCGAACCATCCGTGTAAAAGTGGAGATGGTTTCTATTACCTGGTATTCTTCCAACCCACTCATCTCTGGCGGGAATCATAGTGATGTAATTTCTCTCGAAGGTGTACACAGTTGGTATATAGTCCACTCGGTCGGTTACCATAGCACTACCCGTTGATATCCTCATGTGACCGTAGTTTTTGTACCTCCACATTGATAGGCAGTTTAATCTTATTGTCGCTTTGGTTGCAACTTCTCTCGCCACAATATTAATCGGCAGTATATGGAGTAGGGCTTGTAGTTTCTTAGTTTTACAACTTTTTAGTTTAAAATGAGTTCATTTTTGAGATAAAGCTCTAAAACAAAACAGTCAAATTTTCCGGATAGTATAGGCTTTGACTTACTTTTAGTAAATTATATCTGTCATCATATGCTACAATTTACTACAACCCCAACGGCCTGACCGTTGTAAAATATTTCGACAAGTCGGTCATAAATTTCTCAACACCAGTGTTTGACCTACCTATCGATTTAGGTCAATACTTCTTAATTGATGGTGGAAATTCCTTGGAGTTTCCCAACCATAAAGTGAATGCCAGTGAATAATATTTGATTTCAGTGGAGCCATAAAAATTGTTCCTTAGTAAAAATTAGGGAATTTTCGATCGTTTTGAACGAACTAGTGCATCGTACGTAATATTTTCATTTGAAATATATACCTATCAATTCTTTATTTTGAGGGGAGTGGAATTAACTGTGGATTACCACACTGTGGTACATGGTATTATAACTTTGTGCATTTGTTTGTAACACCCAAAAGGAGAAGAAATTAACCCATTGTTTATTATACCGATCGTCTTAGAATCACTTTCTGAGTTGATTTAGCTATGTATGTCCATCTGTCCTTCCGTCCGTCCGTCTGTCTGTGCATGTATTCTTGTATTCAAAGTACAGGTCGTAATTATGGTCCGATCTCAACGAAACTTTACACATATCTTTTTTTCTTGCCCAAGGACGATTCCTATTGAATTTGGTTAAAATCGGTTCAGATTTACATATAGCTCTGATATATATATATGTACCTCCGATTTGGCATATATGCATTGCATAAGCAACATTTTTGATCCGATTTTTATAAAAATTGGCACAGAGCAGTCTCGTGATACACTTAGAGACAATACTAAACTTGGGGAAAATCAGTTCAGATTTAGATATAGCTCTCATATATATGTTCCACCTGATTTGACATGTAAGCGCTGTACAAACTGTATTTTATATCCGATAGTACGAAATTTGGCAAAAAGTGGTTTTTATTACATGAATTAACACTGCTAAATTTGAGGGAAATCGGTTCAGATTTAGATATAGCCCCCTTATATATGGTACCCCCGATTTTACTTGGCAGCGCTGTAAAACTCTATTTTATATCCGATCAGTGCGAAATTCGGCAGAAAGAGGTTTCTTATTACATGAAATAATACCGCCACATTCGGGGAAAATCGGTTTAGATTTAGATATAGGCCCCATACATATGTTACACCCGATTTGACATGTAAGCGGCGCACTGTGGTTCAGAATTGAATTTTACTAGTCAAAAGTAAAATTTTTTGTCATTGCCGAATACTAAAATTGTAATGCCATTCAATAGCAAATATATTGAGACTAGGGTAGCCAAAAAATTAGATCAATATATTTATTATTGTGTGGGTGGAGTTCTGCTGAAAACAAATATTTTATGTAATTTTGAAAAAAAAACGTAATTGTTGCATATTTTTGTGGAAGGAAATTCTCATTTCTCGCAAACTATTATCGATAGAGGGTTATTTTTTTGTTACGTAGATAGGATAGTACTCTTTGAGAAATTGCCAAAAGTATTACTGTAATGTTTACACGTGGTTTGTTATAACATATTTTCACAGGTACTATATATTTGTCAAATTGGAATTTTAGCGGAATGAAACTTTTTAGCATCAAGTGACTTCAAGAAGATTTTGGTACCCGAAGAAAGGTGAAAGTGTCCTCTTTAAGCCTATATATACGTTTGGACCTGCCCCGACCAGTCTGTAGAACACTTTTTTTATTTTAATGAAATTACTCGGGAAAAAATTGATTGTTCATTTTATTTTACCTGTTCATATGACTATGTTGTAGGTACACCAAGCTAAGTTGTGTGTGTTTTATGACATACTAGCTTTACCCGGTCCACTTCGTTGGCCCAGACTTCAGATTTCCGATCCCGTTAATTTTTGGACTAATTACGTAGACTGACACCAAATATGTATGTATGCACAAAATTACATTGATCTCTCTAACAAATGGCTCAAGATATATCAAACACAAAATTACAGCACTCTCGCTGACAAATTGTGCAAGATATATCAATTTAAAATATTGACTTATATGGCTGGGGCCACGCCCACTGGTCATATCCCGCCCATTTTTGGGTCAATCACGTAGACAACCACCAGAAACATATACACAAAAATACAGCACTATCGCTAACAAATTGTAGAAGATATTCCAATTTAAAAACTTGACTCACTCGGTCGGTGCCACGCCCATTAGTCTGATTCCGCTCATTTTTGGACCAATCACGTAGACTGCCACCAGATACATACATCGCAAAATTACAGCACTCTCGCTAATAAATTGTGCAAGATATCTCAATTTCATAATTTTCCCACATATTTTGGGAATAATCTCGCAGACTGCCACCAGATACATATACGCAAAATTTCAGCACTCTCGCTAACAAACCGTGTAAGATATCTCAATTTCAAAATTTGGCTTATATGGGCTGGGCCACGCCCGTTGGTCTGATCCCGCCCATTTTTGGACCAATAACGTAGACTGCCACTGGATACATACATATGCACTAAATTTCAGCACTCACGCTAACAAATTGTTCAAGATATCACAATTCTAAAATTTGGGCGGGGCCACGCCCATTGGTCCGATCCAGCCCATTTTTGGACCAATTACGCAGACTGCTACCAGATACGCAAAATTTCAGCACTCTCTGTAACAAATTGTGTATGATATCTCAATTTCAAAATTTAGTGTATATGGGCGGGGCCACGCCCATTGGTCCGATTCCGCCCATTTTTGGAAAATTCACATAATCTACTACTAAATGCATACACACAAAATTTCAGCACTCTAGCTAAAAAGTGTTCTCAATATCAAAATGTTACCCTTATGGGAGGGTCCACGCCCACTTGATATATCGAAAATTCAAGTACCCTATTTTCAGCACCCCCTACACTTGTACATTCTGTGATCGGTGCAGCCGTTTAGACGCCTATACGGTACAAACAAACAAACCAAGAAATCAACAAACAAACAAACACACATTATTCTTTATATATAGCGTGATCCATTTCGAGGTACCCTACATTTTTAAAGAAAAAAACACAGAAAATTGAAATTGAATGGGGAATGTTTTTATCATTTGAAAGAACATTCTTTGGCATTTATTTTTTGAAGATTATGTATATCAAATGTTGGCCGCGGCTACGTCTCAGATGGTCCATCCGTTGAGTCCAAGTTTCGATGACTCGTTCGAGCATTTCGACTGGTAACTGGCGAATGACACGCGTGATGTTTTGCTCCAAGGCCTGAATCGAAGCGGGTTTGTCCGCATAAACTTTAGACTTTACATATCCCCACAGGAAAAAGTCTAACGGTGTGATATCACACGATGTTGGTGGCCAATCGACCGGCCCAAAACGTTAAATTATCTGCTCACCGAAATGCTCTCAATAAATCCATTGTGGGAACTGGCGCCGTCTTGTTGAATCCAAATGTCGCCGAGATCACGAGCTTCAATTTCAGGCATCAAATAGTCGGTTATCATGGCACGATAACGGTCGCCATTGACGGTTACGTTCTCACCGGCATCAT
Organism: Eudasyphora cyanicolor; assembly: GCA_963930755.1. Taxonomy (NCBI): domain Eukaryota; kingdom Metazoa; phylum Arthropoda; class Insecta; order Diptera; family Muscidae; genus Eudasyphora; species Eudasyphora cyanicolor. The sequence goes on along the minus strand of OZ005735.1, from coordinate 113,739,809 downwards.
TTTTGAAGAAATATGGACCGATGATTACACCGGCCCACAAACCACACCAAACCGTTGTTTTTTCTGGATGAAGTGGCAGCTTTTGAATCTCTTCAGGTTGATATGTGTCCAAAATGCGGCAATTTTGCATCGCTGAAGAAAATTTGGATCGAAAACGTCGGATCTTCTTGGAACTTTTCAAGAGCCCATAGAGCGAAGCGATGTCGCTTGGGAAGGTCGGGCGGCTTCAGTTCTTCAGTTTTGTATGCTTTCAATTTAAGATCTCGACGTAAAATGCGCCAAGTCATTCCATGCGTCAGTCCGAGTTGCTGCGAACGGCGCACAATGGGAAAAAATGGGTAAATACGCGCACATAGCAGTATTTTTAATCTCACGACTATACCGTTAGAGATAGAGTCCAACGGTTTGGACCATCTTCAAGAAAATTCTTTGGAGAATAATTTGGTGTAGCCAGATTTTTCTTACTGTTACCATTTATCGCACAGTGGAGCTTCAAAATCGACTTTGTGGAATATAGTGTGAAACTCCGAATATCGTGCCAAATTCAGTGAACTTGATTTTAAATTAAAGCTGACAAAATTTAGTTTAAAATATGTTTCAGGTGCTTGATTGTGTGTTGCTGCGTTTTAAATATGCAGACCATTGAAGTTCAAAAATATGTTTGTCAACATTGCGAAAAAAGTCTACAAAACCTGCCATGCTTTTAAAATTGAAACTAAGACAACTTAAATAGGATAAAATTGTGGGCTGCAATATTTTTGAAAGCTGAAATTTTACTATAATATACTTTACACAATGGTTCGTAGACTGATAATAATTGAAAGTTAAATTAAAAACAAAAAATAATCGGTCCACCCTAATACACACAAACTGCGGAAGCGTATATATTTTATTGTAACTATATTTTTATAGGTTTTGTAGAAAAATTGAAGTATAAAAATTACTATAATCCTTATAATATTAACAAGATCTCTATTTTTAATCGTATTTGATAAAACTTGCAGCCGCGTGTTAATCCATTTATTCTCGTCCGTTCAGTACCCTTCGTAATTATTATCCGATTTTGCCGAAATTTCACAAACGTTATTTTTTTAACCAAGAAGATCGGTCCATATGTTTCGGGAAAATCGGTTCATAGATTGATACAGCTCCCACACATATTTTCTATATTTAAAGAAAAACCAGCAAGGAAAGGCAGAAAGTCGGGCGGGGCCGACTATATAATACCCTACACCTCCCTAACAATGCGATAAGGGTCATTGCCATAATAATTTGGAATAATTGGTAAATGTGTAGAAACATATTATCTAATTCTGAAACGATAATCGCTAAATTAAGCAATATTCGTTCCTAAATTGAGAAACATCTTTCTGGAAAATTTTAATGATCGGAAGTAAAATACAACTTCTATAGCCTCCTGATACCAAATCAGGAGGAAAATCAATATAAATCTGAACCGATCTACCCTGAATACTCATTCATGTAAAAAGACCTCCTTCTGTCGAATTTCGTACTGATCGCATATAAAATACAGTCTCTGCAGCGCCTACATGTCAAATCGGGGGTAACGTATATATGGGGGCCATATCTAAATCTGAACCGATTTATTCCAAATTTAACAGTGTTCATTCATATAATAAGAAACCTCTTTCTGCCGAATTTCATACTGATCGGATATAAAATAACATTTTTACAGAGCTTACAAGTCAAATCGGGGGTAACGTATATATGTGGGCTATATCTAAATCTGAACCGATTTTCTCCGAATTTAGCAGTATTCCTTCATGTAATAAGAAACCTCTTTCTGTCAAATTTTGCACTGATCGGATATAAAATACAGTTTTTACAGCGCTTACATGTCAAATCGGGGGTAACATATATATGGGGGCTATATCTAAATCTGATCCGATTTTCTCCGAATTTAGCAGTATTCCTTCATGTAATAAGAAACCTCTTTCTGCCAAATTTTGCACTGATCGGATATAAAATACAGTTTTTACAGCGCTTACATGTCAAATCAGGGGTAACATATATATGGGGGCTATATCTAAATCTGAACCGATTTTCTCCGAATTTAGCAGTATTCCTTCATGTAATAAGAAACCTCTCTTTGACAAATTTCGCACTTATCGGATATAAAATAACATTTTTACAGCGCTTATATATCAAATCGGGGGTAATGTATATATGGGGGCTATATCTAAATCTGAACCGATTTCTTCCAAATTTAACAGAGTTCATTCATGTAATAAGAAACCTTTTCCTGCCGAATTTCAAACTGATCGGATATAAAATAAAGTTTTTACAGCGCTTACATGTCAAATCGGGTCTAACATATATATGGGGGCTATATCTAAATCTGAACCGATTTTAACCAAATTCAATAGGGATCGTCCTTGGGCCAAAAGAAAGATATGTGTAAAGTTTCGTCGATATCGGACCATAATTGCGACCTGTACTTTGATTACAAGAATACATGCACAGACAGACGGACAGACAGACAGACGGACAGACAGACAGACAGACAGACGGACAGACGGACATAGCTAAATCGACTCAGAAAGTGATTCTAAGTCGATCGGTATAATAAACGATGGGTCTATTTCTTCTCCTTTTGGGTGTTACAAACAAATGCACAAAGTTATAATACCCTGTACCACAGTGTGGTGTAGGGTATAAAAAACATATTTAAAGTACAAAAATCTGCCATAATCGCAAAAGGTCGCAGATAAACTAGGTACCGTTGGATTCATTCCTAAGTCACCTCTCTTCTCTATGTCATATGGTAGTGACCCCACGTGATCCAAAAAAGTTGTATTCCATTTACTGTGGATCATTTTTTTGAAAAACAAAAAAAAATGTTGTTTTTACTTTGAAATATCTCTTCATTGGAAGGCGTTAAAAATACGTTTTATACACAAAAATTAAGATGAATAGTGCCTTATTATATGTTGCAAGTCCTATCGCATTTCACCAATAAACGCGAATTCTACAAGCATTTTAGTACATGCATTTTATCATCGCAATGTTATTTGCATTTATTAGTAAAAAAAGACAAACTTTGAATGGTCATAACTCAAAATCGGCTGGAGATATTTTCATAAAATTTGTAGGTATTTTCAATAAATGTTATCCACAATAAAATAACACTCCCAAAAAATTGATTTTTGAAAGATGTTTTCAAAGTCTATGCGCGCATATTTCATCATATTTTCCCATCGTGCGGCGCCGAATCGACTCTCCACGGTCATCGTGTACATTCTCAGCTACGGTCGCTACATTTTCATCACTGCGTGCTGGACGTGGTCTATTCGGTCGAATATTATCCAATAATGAATGCTGGGTCTCAAGATGGGTGATGGTGTTGCGAATAGTACGCTCAGTAGGCCGATTATGTTGATCATAATTTGAGCGAAGTGCACGAAACACATTCCTCACAGAACGTGAATTTTCGTAATAAAGTTGAACGTTTTGTAAACGTTGGTTGTTCAGGCGTAAGTCTTTCCATGATGAAATGCCAAACAATACTTAACAAAAATAACATGACACGACTCAAACTTGATCTGCCAAAAAAAGGCTATTGAAAAAGTACCTCTACTTGGATCACCCGTTATATAGATGAATGCATGTTACTCCCTCATTGGGCTCGGTTCAAAAATAACAAATTCGAACCCATCGTAATATCTCAATGACGGCGGAATACCGGTCTGCATATATCTTTTATGTATATGCCGCATTAAAGGTATTTCTCATGCTTTTGATTCTGATTGCTACATCTGCCTTGTTTTTAAGGGTTCAGTAAGCACAGTATTTACACAGCAATAGGAGTATTTAATACCTATCGTAATACAAAACTTTGTTGTTTCTTAATATAACTTTATATTTACAACCAAAGCAAAATGTTCATGGTTTTTAAAGGGCTTTAATCCAATACAAAAATATTTTAAAATTTTCAGGGTAGAAACAACAGTAAATGAAGTCTTCATTAGGAAAATGTAGTACTCGTCGAGACAAACACATTTATATATCGCAATCGAGCTACAAACTAAAATTACGATAAAAAAGCGATTTGTGGCCGATTCCGCGGGCTTGGAAAAAATTGAACAAAATGTTGTGCAATTGTCTCAAGGACAGCTTTAATATTACGCCTCGCATTTTTTAACTTTTTCTCTTGACCCTGTCTAATTTTGGGGATAGGTTAGGTTAGGCTGCTCCGCGTTCGTCGATTTGGTTTTTAAGTTCCATGAACGGAATTTGCACGTCCAGAGTCGCGGTTTCATTTCGTGCGCCGGATCCTATCCTGGCACATTCGTCTGCTAATTCGTTGCCCTCTATGTTGCTATGTCCTGGCACCCAGCAGAGCGTGATTTCGTGCACCTGAATATGGGTTAAGGATAAAAAGTAGTCCATCGTGCAGCGTGATTTGATAGTCTTAGAGCCCAAGGCCTTGAGAGCTGCCATACTGTCGACGTAGATCTTGAATTTTTTCGGAGAAATATCCCGTTCCAAAATCTGTTTCGCGGCAATGTTAATGGCATTGATCTCTACCTGGAAGACAGTGCATTCATCTGGGAGTCTGGTGGAGATTCTGAGATTAAGGGTATCGGAATATACTCCTGATCCCGAGCCCGTCTCCATTTTCGATCCGTCCGTGAAGATTGAGATCTCGTCGTCCTCTATGACGCTATTTGATGCTCAGTCCTCACGGCTTGGAAACGTTACATTAAAATTCCTATCTCGAATTGTCCTTGGTGCCAAGTAGTCCGTTGGCCTATTGATGTTGCCCATGCTTTCCAGGATTGAGCCATGTCCGTGTGTGGTATTGATGACCATTCCTGATTCCCTTAGCCGAAGGGTCACTTTCGCCACGGTACACTTTATGTATATATCGATTGGTTGAAGGTTCAGCATCGTCTCCAGTGCCATTTGTGGAGAAGATCTGAGGGCGCCAGTTATCCCGACGCAAATCAGTCTTTGCACTTTGGCTAGATGCGAGAGATGTGATTTCTTCATTACCGCTTTCCACCATACAACTGATCCGTAGGTGAGTATCGGTCTAATGATCGATGTATACATTCAGTGTATCATTTTCGGTTGCAAACCCCCAAACCTTTTCTTGCAGGCATAGAAGGCGCATAACGCTTTCTTTCCCCTTTCCTCCAAATTCCTTTTCCAGGAAAGCTTAGAGTCTAGGGTGATGCCCAAGTACTTAGCCTCTTTCGAGAGCTGATATTTCGGAATTTTATTTCTTCTAGTAAAGAGGACTAGTTCTGTCTTCGCTGGGTTGACTCCTAGTCCATTTATATCTGCCTAACGTGATAATCGTTTTAGTGATCTTTCCATGATCTCGCTGACCGTAGGCATAAATTTGCTTCTAATCAAAATCACGACGTCGTCTGCATACGCTGTGATTTTAATTCCTGTATTGCTGAGATTCATTAGGATTTCGTTTATCACTAGATTCCATAATATCGGTGAGACCACTCCACCTTACGGAGTACCTCTCGTGACTCGCCTTCTTGCCGAACCATTGCCCATGGTTGAGTTAATGATTCTGATTTTGAGCATGTTACCTGTCTACTTGGTTATGCCTGGGTGTGAGCCTATGCTGTCAAGTGCGTTGAGTATAGATGCTATCTTAACATTATTAAAAGCGCCCTCCACATCGAGTAACGCCGCCATGGTGTAATCTTTGTAATGAAGGGAGTCCTCGACAAAACCTACCACTTCATGTAAGGCCGTTTCCACAGATTTACCTTTCAGGTAGGCGTGTTGTGCCCTACTGAAGTTGTTTGGTGTCAGTTTTCCCCTAACGTTTAGATCAACTAGTCTTTCCATGGTTTTCAACAGAAACGATGATAGACTGATTGGTCTATAGTCCTTTGTCGTACTATTGTTTATTTTCCCCGCCTTGGGGATAAAGACCACATTAACTTCTCTCCATGCCTTGGGTATATGTGACCATAGTAAACTTGCAGAAAAAATTGCTCGTAGCCATGGTAGAATGAGTTCCAAGGACTCTTGTAAAAGAGCTGGAATGATGCCATTCGGGCCTGCCGATTTGAAAGGCTTGAAGGATTTCACCGCCCAGCATATTTTCTCGTCATCTATAACAGTTCTGATAAGTTCCTCCGTGTAGGCCGTTGGGGTGTCTTCGCACGCTTCCACGGCATCTGAAACTTCGCTACAACCCGGAAAATGGGTGTCCATCAGAAGTTCTATAGTCTCTTGGTTGTTCTCCGTGAGCAGTCCGTCTGGTCTCATGAGGAAGTCTGGTGTGCTGGGGTCTTTGGACAGAACTTTGCGGAGTCTGGAGGCTTCGCTAATGTCTTCCAGTTCTTCACAGAAATTCGTCCAGGACTTACTTTTTGCCTTTCTGGACTCTCTTTTAAAGGTTCTGGTGGCTGTTTGGTATTCCTCCCAGCATTCAGTAGAATGCTATTCAACTGGCCTTGTTGAATAGCATTCTACTTTCCTTCCTGAGTTGCTTCAGTTCCGGAGTCCACCATGTTTGGTTTGTTTTCCGGGGTGGTGAGCGTTCTGGACAGGACTCATAGAAGGCATCGACAATGTTACACGTCATGCGGTCGACTGCACATTCCAGACCCTGCAAGTCATGTATCTCCGTGTTTGGAGGTGGATACGATTGCATAAGTTGTCTGAACTTGTCCCAGTTAGCCTTCCTGGGGTTACGATAGGGTTTCCCCTTAGTAGCCTCATGCTGTATGTTGAAGTGTATCATAAGGTGTTCCGAGAAGGAACATTCATTTGACACTCTCCACTTGGATATTCTTATTGAATCGCTATTAGATACTGAAGTTAAATCTATAACCTGTTCATCGATTTTATTAAAGAATGTGGGCCTATTGCCCTTATTGCAGATAACTAGATCAGTGGATAATATGTATTCAAGTAGTGACTCACCTCGGTTGTTTATGTCGGTGCTGCCCCATATGGTATGGTGCGCGTTTGCATCTCCTCCGATGATTAGGTCGTGCCCTTTACTCTTACAACAACTTACCAGAGAACGTACCTTATCTGTGGGGGGATCGGCGGATCAATAAGACAGGTACATGGATGCGAAAACCAGTGTAGGTTTACCCTGGCATTCCATTGCTACCACTGTGAGGTCTTCGTTGTTGTAGCGGGAGATCATTGTCAGAGTAATGTTTCTACAGGCTAAGATACAGCTACGAATCTTACCTTCTGTCTTCGGGGAAATGAGCGTGAGATTACGTGACCTGAGACCGCGGACTTTGTTGCTCGCTAACCAAGGTTCCTGTATAAGGGCCACGTCTATCCTTTCTTTCCCCATTACTCTCAACAGTTCGTCCGACGCTGCTTCAGAGTGGTGTAGGTTTAGCTGTATCACTTTCATGCCACCCGGGGAGAGGTCCTTTCCATCTCCCTTGTCTCTCGCACGACCTCGGACTATCTTCCAATCCCCAGCTTGTAGGCTCTTATTCTGCCTTTTGAGGAGGTCCAGAATAACCTTGTCCTCCAGGATTGGAGGTGGGACCCATAATTTTATAGTGGTCCAGCTGGGGATTTCGTCGATTGGCACAATGCTGATATTCATATCTGGCCAGAGTCCGTTCAGACTGTTGACGCATGCCGTTAAGAACTCGAGAGCTCTAGGATTGTCGCATCCAACAATCTTCACGCCCTTATGCCATTTGGCCCCGTCGAACTCGGTGAATGCATCATCCTCGTCCGTAGCAAGGGCTTCATGCATTTTCAGCAGAATGCCTTCTTCTACCAACATCCATCTTTCCGTAGAGATCCTGCCTTCTGAATTACTCCGGTCAAGGATCGCTACTTGCAGTTCAGGCGCCGATGCCGCTTGCCTTCTGGAACCTGGGAGTCGTTAGAACGTTGTCTTTTGATGGCGTTCTTGTCATCAGTATGGCCAGAGGTGCCTTCCGAGGCAGGTTGGACTTTTCTTTTGTGGCTAGCGTTCCTGCCTTTGGAAGGGCCTGGAGACGTGTTATTTTGGGGATAATATACATCCTTGTCTCACTCCCATTGAGGTGGTGAACGGTCTGCTTACTTTGCCATTAAAGAGCATAGTGCACTGCGCGTTCTCACATAATTCTTTGAAGAGAGTAATAATATTTTCAGGTATGCCTTTTCCAGTTAATGCTGACCGCAGGTAGGCATTGGCCGTATCGAAAGCTCTTTCAAAATCAACGAAGAGCAAATATAAATGAAATTTGTACTCTACCGATTGTTCTATAATTATTCGTAGTGTATTGTTATGATTGATATTAAAGTGTATAGTTCGTGCTTAATTAGGCGCATATCTAAATCATTATCCAAATTTAAAATTTGGATTCTAATTAAGAAGATTCGAGTATATTGTTCTACGCTCATCTATTCTTTTAATACACCCAGGAAAATAATTGGTTGGAATTCTATAGTCACAATAAAAAAATAGTACTAGCAACAAAATGTCTATTGCATATACCGTTTGCCGGTTGTATTTATATACATATGTATATACATATATATATAAATAGTTAAAACAACAATAATATTAACATGGATACGATCAAATGCAACTAAATCGATGGTTGTATCAATCGATTTAAGATTGTTTTTTCATTGACACTCGGAAGGTTGTGATATCTACTTTTAAATTTTCATTACATATGATCGATATTTGGTAGTGACAACGAATGTTTTATTCTTGACAACATAAATTGTATCAACGAATAATTGGTTACTATAACAGAAAAAATATTAATAAATAAATTTGGGTAATAACGGGTTTTCCAATAGGGATGATATGATTTTGAAGTGACGGTTTGGCCATTTGTATTATGTCATAATCTGTCATTTGTTTTTCATTGTATTCAGTAATGTTTACACTTTCATCATGGAGAGATATACGCAAGAACAACGTTTACAAATTATTCAGTTTTATTATCAAAATAATCGTTCTCCAATTTCAAATTTTCGTGCGCTAAGTCCATTTTTTTTATATAAAAAAAAACACTTTCCAGCTCTATTTTAGCTCTCGTTAAGACCTATCATTTTGCTATTGACCGATTCCCGATTCCCGATCCGTACCGTTAAGGAGCTAGAGCATTTGGAAATGATACTAAGTAAATTTTTTTTAAAATAAAACCAGTAAGGAAAGGCAGAAAGTCGGGCGGGGCCGACTATATAATACCCTACACCTCCCTAACAATGCGATAAGGGTCATTGCCATAATAATTTGGAATAATTGGTAAATGTGTAGAAACATATTATCTAATTCTGAAACGATAATCGCTAAATTAAGCAATATTCGTTCCTAAATTGAGAAACATCTTTCTGGAAAATTTTAATGATCGGAAGTAAAATACAACTTCTATAGCCTCCTGATACCAAATCAGGAGGAAAATCAATATAAATCTGAACCGATCTACCCTGAATACTCATTCATGTAAAAAGACCTCCTTCTGTCGAATTTCGTACTGATCGCATATAAAATACAGTCTCTGCAGCGCCTACATGTCAAATCGGGGGTAACGTATATATGGGGGCCATATCTAAATCTGAACCGATTTATTCCAAATTTAACAGTGTTCATTCATATAATAAGAAACCTCTTTCTGCCGAATTTCATACTGATCGGATATAAAATAACATTTTTACAGAGCTTACAAGTCAAATCGGGGGTAACGTATATATGTGGGCTATATCTAAATCTGAACCGATTTTCTCCGAATTTAGCAGTATTCCTTCATGTAATAAGAAACCTCTTTCTGTCAAATTTTGCACTGATCGGATATAAAATACAGTTTTTACAGCGCTTACATGTCAAATCGGGGGTAACATATATATGGGGGCTATATCTAAATCTGATCCGATTTTCTCCGAATTTAGCAGTATTCCTTCATGTAATAAGAAACCTCTTTCTGCCAAATTTTGCACTGATCGGATATAAAATACAGTTTTTACAGCGCTTACATGTCAAATCAGGGGTAACATATATATGGGGGCTATATCTAAATCTGAACCGATTTTCTCCGAATTTAGCAGTATTCCTTCATGTAATAAGAAACCTCTCTTTGACAAATTTCGCACTTATCGGATATAAAATAACATTTTTACAGCGCTTATATATCAAATCGGGGGTAATGTATATATGGGGGCTATATCTAAATCTGAACCGATTTCTTCCAAATTTAACAGAGTTCATTCATGTAATAAGAAACCTTTTCCTGCCGAATTTCATACTGATCGGATATAAAATAAAGTTTTTACAGCGCTTACATGTCAAATCGGGTCTAACATATATATGGGGGCTATATCTAAATCTGAACCGATTTTAACCAAATTCAATAGGGATCGTCCTTGGGCCAAAAGAAAGATATGTGTAAAGTTTCGTCGATATCGGACCATAATTGCGACCTGTACTTTGATTACAAGAATACATGCACAGACAGACGGACAGACAGACAGACGGACAGACAGACAGACGGACATAGCTAAATCGACTCAGAAAGTGATTCTAAGTCGATCGGTATAATAAACGATGGGTCTATTTCTTCTCCTTTTGGGTGTTACAAACAAATGCACAAAGTTATAATACCCTGTACCACAGTGTGGTGTAGGGTATAAAAAACCCTTTCCCGTCGACCTACGACCTTGAAACCCATGAGCAATATTTTAGCTCTCGTTAAGAGCCATTGCAATTGACCGATTGTGGCTACGTGCCACACAGCAAATGAAACAATTGAGTTGTTGCTAGAAAAGTTTGGAGATTCGATTATTTCAAGAAATTGTGATATTGAATGGCCTCCAAGAAGTTGTGATTTAACACTATTAGACTATTTCTTGTGGGGTTGTTTGAAGTCATTGGTCTTTCGAAGTAAATCAGACTCCCTTCAAGCTTTAAAGTCAATATTGAACGTGCCATTCATGACATATGACTTGATTTAGTGGAAAAAATTCTCCAAAATTGGGTTGATCGAATTCGTTCCTGCAGAAGAAGTCGTGGAGGCAATTCGAATGACGTTTTATTTAGGACTTAATTGTATCGATTGTACTTCACATTAAATGAAAACTTTTAAATTTCCTTCACAATAAGTGTGTTTTTTTCAAAGAAATCATATCACTCTTATTGGAAAACCCTGTACAACCGAAAGCTTGGTTGCTGTTCTTTTGTTGAAACATGACAACTAAATAAATAAATCTAATAAATAATTAAGGCCCTTATTCATAAAAATTTAATGAAGGTTTGAAGAACGCTTTAACACTGCTAAAGCGTTCCTCAAACCTTCTTTAACTTTTTATGAATAAGGCCCTTAATCGATCATTAACAAAAAACTTCTAAAAACTAAATAACAATTAGAAAGAAGCTGCTCATCTTCAACACGTAGTGTTAATGAATTCTAAAAATAATAACATAATATATTTGATATTCAACAAAAAAATACTATGCTTACTGAAATGTAGTAAAGTCTTTCTAATCGTCCAACTAATCTCAGAATCCACGCCATCTACCTGGCGATTGGTGTAGAGACAACTGTGTCGAACTGGCAACCCTTACCAGTCACATGGGTGGTGAAAATGGTGAATTTAAGTCTCGCTTAAAGCTTTGGCTGTGTGAATTGTACGCTTTCTTCGTAGGTATATAATTCCCATATGCAAATTTCTTTGTAGATTGGTATATATTCAAGTGATGATCGCCACAACTACAAGCTCACACTGTGTGTCATGTATAAGACCCTCTGATGATATCCCCGCACAGGATTGAAATACGTATAAGGGTATGTGTTTACATGGCTTTCAGAGCGCAGTGTCTTATCTTTTCCAACACACCACAAAAACCTCTCTTTCGAAAGGAAGAGTTGATCGAAAAAGCTGAACAATTCGAATGTGAAAACATTCAATAAATAAATCTAATTTAAAATTAAATCGATCATTAACAAAAAAACTTCTAAAAATATAAAACCATTCGACAATAAATCTTCAACATTTCGCTCAAGAACGGTATACACTCGTGTATATATAGTCAAAAATAATTTCGTGTGGATAATAATGTGTGCAATGCAGAATATGGTGTGTAAAATGTTTTACATAAATAAAAACCAGTAAAGAAAGGCAGAAAGTCGGGCGGGGCCGACTATATAATACCCTACACCTCGCTAACAATGCGATAAGGAGGGTCATTGCCATAATAATTTGGAATAATTGGTAAATGGGTAGAAACATATTATCTAATTCTGAAGCGATAATCGCTAAAATCGGAAGTAAAATACAACTTCTATAGCGGTTTGATACCAAATCAGGAGGAACAATCAATATAAATCCGAACCGATCTTCCCTGAGATATTGGTCAAACAATTCATTACACAGTGCGACAAAATAAACTCAAGTTGAGAAGCAAATGACGCGATACTATTTCCTGTAGGTCTTGTCGAGTAAAACACGAATCTTTTTTTGGAATTCCCCGGACACCCCCAAAATCCGGATTTACGGGTAAAAACCCGATTTTCTTGCCTTTTTCCACTAGAACGCCTAACTTTGCTAATTATAAACCCATTTTCAATCTCTATAAGAATTTGGAAAGAAGAGAATTAGACCTTTCGAACGATGTGTACTTTGTTTATTTGAAGCTGTAGGAATATAGGTTTATTTGTCCTACAAACGCATTTTTTCATTTTTGTCCGTAATTTTCTAGTTTAGACAATGTTTTTACCAATTATATTGTGAGATAAACGCACGATTACTTAATTTACATATATAGTATATTTTATAAGGAAAATAATGCAACCAGTCTCCGTTTGCAATTGACGGAGTTATTAAAGTTTAATTAAAACTAAATCGGTATATAAACACTAGTTTTGGCCATTCAAATCAATAATTTCTGCTTGAGCGTTTCACTTTTAACTCGTCATCATCGTCAAAACTAGTATTTATGTACACATTTAGTTTTAATGAAACTTTAATAACTCCGTAAATTGCAAACGGATTTTTAGGAGACTGGTTCCATTTTTTTCCTTATAAATTATACTATATACGTAAATTAATAAATCGTGCGGTTATCTCACAATATAATTAGTAAAAACATTGCCTAAACTGGAAAATGACCTACAAAAATGAAAACAATTTGTTTGTAGGAAAAATAAACTTATATTCCTACATCTTCAAATAAACAAAATATACAGCGTTCGAAAGGTATAATTCTCTTCTTTCTAAATTCCTTTAGAGATTGAAAATCGGTTAATAATTAACAAAGTGTTAGGCGTTCAAGTGAAAAAAAGGCAAGAAAATCCGGCAAATTTCGTAGAACTAACGTTGTTCTACTCGCCGAGACCTACAAGAAAAATAGTATCGCGGTTTTTGGTTTTTGGACTGTCGCACTGTGTTATTATGGATTGCGAGAGATCTTTTAAGTTTCTTTACTGCTTTGTTATACAGAGTTTTGTCATTGGGATGCCTAGTTCTTTGCCATTTTTTCGCAGCAAACGTTTTTCTTTTAGTAGTTGTGAGGTGTTATTATTTAGTTTGATCTTGTTGTGTTTTTACAGCGCTTACATGTCAAATCAGGGGTAACATATATATGGGGGCTATATCTAAATCTGAACCGATTTTCTCCGAATTTAGCAGTATTCCTTCATGTAATAAGAAACCTCTCTTTGACAAATTTCGCACTTATCGGATATAAAATAACATTTTTACAGCGCTTATATATCAAATCGGGGGTAATGTATATATGGGGGCTATATCTAAATCTGAACCGATTTCTTCCAAATTTAACAGAGTTCATTCATGTAATAAGAAACCTTTTCCTGCCGAATTTCAAACTGATCGGATATAAAATAAAGTTTTTACAGCGCTTACATGTCAAATCGGGTCTAACATATATATGGGGGCTATATCTAAATCTGAACCGATTTTAACCAAATTCAATAGGGATCGTCCTTGGGCCAAAAGAAAGATATGTGTAAAGTTTCGTCGATATCGGACCATAATTGCGACCTGTACTTTGATTACAAGAATACATGCACAGACAGACGGACAGACAGACAGACAGACGGACAGACAGACAGACAGACAGACGGACAGACGGACATAGCTAAATCGACTCAGAAAGTGATTCTAAGTCGATCGGTATAATAAACGATGGGTCTATTTCTTCTCCTTTTGGGTGTTACAAACAAATGCACAAAGTTATAATACCCTGTACCACAGTGTGGTGTAGGGTATAAAAAACATATTTAAAGTACAAAAATCTGCCATAATCGCAAAAGGTCGCAGATAAACTAGGTACCGTTGGATTCATTCCTAAGTCACCTCTCTTCTCTATGTCATATGGTAGTGACCCCACGTGATCCAAAAAAGTTGTATTCCATTTACTGTGGATCATTTTTTTGAAAAACAAAAAAAAATGTTGTTTTTACTTTGAAATATCTCTTCATTGGAAGGCGTTAAAAATACGTTTTATACACAAAAATTAAGATGAATAGTGCCTTATTATATGTTGCAAGTCCTATCGCATTTCACCAATAAACGCGAATTCTACAAGCATTTTAGTACATGCATTTTATCATCGCAATGTTATTTGCATTTATTAGTAAAAAAAGACAAACTTTGAATGGTCATAACTCAAAATCGGCTGGAGATATTTTCATAAAATTTGTAGGTATTTTCAATAAATGTTATCCACAATAAAATAACACTCCCAAAAAATTGATTTTTGAAAGATGTTTTCAAAGTCTATGCGCGCATATTTCATCATATTTTCCCATCGTGCGGCGCCGAATCGACTCTCCACGGTCATCGTGTACATTCTCAGCTACGGTCGCTACATTTTCATCACTGCGTGCTGGACGTGGTCTATTCGGTCGAATATTATCCAATAATGAATGCTGGGTCTCAAGATGGGTGATGGTGTTGCGAATAGTACGCTCAGTAGGCCGATTATGTTGATCATAATTTGAGCGAAGTGCACGAAACACATTCCTCACAGAACGTGAATTTTCGTAATAAAGTTGAACGTTTTGTAAACGTTGGTTGTTCAGGCGTAAGTCTTTCCATGATGAAATGCCAAACAATACTTAACAAAAATAACATGACACGACTCAAACTTGATCTGCCAAAAAAAGGCTATTGAAAAAGTACCTCTACTTGGATCACCCGTTATATAGATGAATGCATGTTACTCCCTCATTGGGCTCGGTTCAAAAATAACAAATTCGAACCCATCGTAATATCTCAATGACGGCGGAATACCGGTCTGCATATATCTTTTATGTATATGCCGCATTAAAGGTATTTCTCATGCTTTTGATTCTGATTGCTACATCTGCCTTGTTTTTAAGGGTTCAGTAAGCACAGTATTTACACAGCAATAGGAGTATTTAATACCTATCGTAATACAAAACTTTGTTGTTTCTTAATATAACTTTATATTTACAACCAAAGCAAAATGTTCATGGTTTTTAAAGGGCTTTAATCCAATACAAAAATATTTTAAAATTTTCAGGGTAGAAACAACAGTAAATGAAGTCTTCATTAGGAAAATGTAGTACTCGTCGAGACAAACACATTTATATATCGCAATCGAGCTACAAACTAAAATTACGATAAAAAAGCGATTTGTGGCCGATTCCGCGGGCTTGGAAAAAATTGAACAAAATGTTGTGCAATTGTCTCAAGGACAGCTTTAATATTACGCCTCGCATTTTTTAACTTTTTCTCTTGACCCTGTCTAATTTTGGGGATAGGTTAGGTTAGGCTGCTCCGCGTTCGTCGATTTGGTTTTTAAGTTCCATGAACGGAATTTGCACGTCCAGAGTCGCGGTTTCATTTCGTGCGCCGGATCCTATCCTGGCACATTCGTCTGCTAATTCGTTGCCCTCTATGTTGCTATGTCCTGGCACCCAGCAGAGCGTGATTTCGTGCACCTGAATATGGGTTAAGGATAAAAAGTAGTCCATCGTGCAGCGTGATTTGATAGTCTTAGAGCCCAAGGCCTTGAGAGCTGCCATACTGTCGACGTAGATCTTGAATTTTTTCGGAGAAATATCCCGTTCCAAAATCTGTTTCGCGGCAATGTTAATGGCATTGATCTCTACCTGGAAGACAGTGCATTCATCTGGGAGTCTGGTGGAGATTCTGAGATTAAGGGTATCGGAATATACTCCTGATCCCGAGCCCGTCTCCATTTTCGATCCGTCCGTGAAGATTGAGATCTCGTCGTCCTCTATGACGCTATTTGATGCTCAGTCCTCACGGCTTGGAAACGTTACATTAAAATTCCTATCTCGAATTGTCCTTGGTGCCAAGTAGTCCGTTGGCCTATTGATGTTGCCCATGCTTTCCAGGATTGAGCCATGTCCGTGTGTGGTATTGATGACCATTCCTGATTCCCTTAGCCGAAGGGTCACTTTCGCCACGGTACACTTTATGTATATATCGATTGGTTGAAGGTTCAGCATCGTCTCCAGTGCCATTTGTGGAGAAGATCTGAGGGCGCCAGTTATCCCGACGCAAATCAGTCTTTGCACTTTGGCTAGATGCGAGAGATGTGATTTCTTCATTACCGCTTTCCACCATACAACTGATCCGTAGGTGAGTATCGGTCTAATGATCGATGTATACATTCAGTGTATCATTTTCGGTTGCAAACCCCCAAACCTTTTCTTGCAGGCATAGAAGGCGCATAACGCTTTCTTTCCCCTTTCCTCCAAATTCCTTTTCCAGGAAAGCTTAGAGTCTAGGGTGATGCCCAAGTACTTAGCCTCTTTCGAGAGCTGATATTTCGGAATTTTATTTCTTCTAGTAAAGAGGACTAGTTCTGTCTTCGCTGGGTTGACTCCTAGTCCATTTATATCTGCCTAACGTGATAATCGTTTTAGTGATCTTTCCATGATCTCGCTGACCGTAGGCATAAATTTGCTTCTAATCAAAATCACGACGTCGTCTGCATACGCTGTGATTTTAATTCCTGTATTGCTGAGATTCATTAGGATTTCGTTTATCACTAGATTCCATAATATCGGTGAGACCACTCCACCTTACGGAGTACCTCTCGTGACTCGCCTTCTTGCCGAACCATTGCCCATGGTTGAGTTAATGATTCTGATTTTGAGCATGTTACCTGTCTACTTGGTTATGCCTGGGTGTGAGCCTATGCTGTCAAGTGCGTTGAGTATAGATGCTATCTTAACATTATTAAAAGCGCCCTCCACATCGAGTAACGCCGCCATGGTGTAATCTTTGTAATGAAGGGAGTCCTCGACAAAACCTACCACTTCATGTAAGGCCGTTTCCACAGATTTACCTTTCAGGTAGGCGTGTTGTGCCCTACTGAAGTTGTTTGGTGTCAGTTTTCCCCTAACGTTTAGATCAACTAGTCTTTCCATGGTTTTCAACAGAAACGATGATAGACTGATTGGTCTATAGTCCTTTGTCGTACTATTGTTTATTTTCCCCGCCTTGGGGATAAAGACCACATTAACTTCTCTCCATGCCTTGGGTATATGTGACCATAGTAAACTTGCAGAAAAAATTGCTCGTAGCCATGGTAGAATGAGTTCCAAGGACTCTTGTAAAAGAGCTGGAATGATGCCATTCGGGCCTGCCGATTTGAAAGGCTTGAAGGATTTCACCGCCCAGCATATTTTCTCGTCATCTATAACAGTTCTGATAAGTTCCTCCGTGTAGGCCGTTGGGGTGTCTTCGCACGCTTCCACGGCATCTGAAACTTCGCTACAACCCGGAAAATGGGTGTCCATCAGAAGTTCTATAGTCTCTTGGTTGTTCTCCGTGAGCAGTCCGTCTGGTCTCATGAGGAAGTCTGGTGTGCTGGGGTCTTTGGACAGAACTTTGCGGAGTCTGGAGGCTTCGCTAATGTCTTCCAGTTCTTCACAGAAATTCGTCCAGGACTTACTTTTTGCCTTTCTGGACTCTCTTTTAAAGGTTCTGGTGGCTGTTTGGTATTCCTCCCAGCATTCAGTAGAATGCTATTCAACTGGCCTTGTTGAATAGCATTCTACTTTCCTTCCTGAGTTGCTTCAGTTCCGGAGTCCACCATGTTTGGTTTGTTTTCCGGGGTGGTGAGCGTTCTGGACAGGACTCATAGAAGGCATCGACAATGTTACACGTCATGCGGTCGACTGCACATTCCAGACCCTGCAAGTCATGTATCTCCGTGTTTGGAGGTGGATACGATTGCATAAGTTGTCTGAACTTGTCCCAGTTAGCCTTCCTGGGGTTACGATAGGGTTTCCCCTTAGTAGCCTCATGCTGTATGTTGAAGTGTATCATAAGGTGTTCCGAGAAGGAACATTCATTTGACACTCTCCACTTGGATATTCTTATTGAATCGCTATTAGATACTGAAGTTAAATCTATAACCTGTTCATCGATTTTATTAAAGAATGTGGGCCTATTGCCCTTATTGCAGATAACTAGATCAGTGGATAATATGTATTCAAGTAGTGACTCACCTCGGTTGTTTATGTCGGTGCTGCCCCATATGGTATGGTGCGCGTTTGCATCTCCTCCGATGATTAGGTCGTGCCCTTTACTCTTACACCAACTTACCAGAGAACGTACCTTATCTGTGGGGGGATCGGCGGATCAATAAGACAGGTACATGGATGCGAAAACCAGTGTAGGTTTACCCTGGCATTCCATTGCTACCACTGTGAGGTCTTCGTTGTTGTAGCGGGAGATCATTGTCAGAGTAATGTTTCTACAGGCTAAGATACAGCTACGAATCTTACCTTCTGTCTTCGGGGAAATGAGCGTGAGATTACGTGACCTGAGACCGCGGACTTTGTTGCTCGCTAACCAAGGTTCCTGTATAAGGGCCACGTCTATCCTTTCTTTCCCCATTACTCTCAACAGTTCGTCCGACGCTGCTTCAGAGTGGTGTAGGTTTAGCTGTATCACTTTCATGCCACCCGGGGAGAGGTCCTTTCCATCTCCCTTGTCTCTCGCACGACCTCGGACTATCTTCCAATCCCCAGCTTGTAGGCTCTTATTCTGCCTTTTGAGGAGGTCCAGAATAACCTTGTCCTCCAGGATTGGAGGTGGGACCCATAATTTTATAGTGGTCCAGCTGGGGATTTCGTCGATTGGCACAATGCTGATATTCATATCTGGCCAGAGTCCGTTCAGACTGTTGACGCATGCCGTTAAGAACTCGAGAGCTCTAGGATTGTCGCATCCAACAATCTTCACGCCCTTATGCCATTTGGCCCCGTCGAACTCGGTGAATGCATCATCCTCGTCCGTAGCAAGGGCTTCATGCATTTTCAGCAGAATGCCTTCTTCTACCAACATCCATCTTTCCGTAGAGATCCTGCCTTCTGAATTACTCCGGTCAAGGATCGCTACTTGCAGTTCAGGCGCCGATGCCGCTTGCCTTCTGGAACCTGGGAGTCGTTAGAACGTTGTCTTTTGATGGCGTTCTTGTCATCAGTATGGCCAGAGGTGCCTTCCGAGGCAGGTTGGACTTTTCTTTTGTGGCTAGCGTTCCTGCCTTTGGAAGGGCCTGGAGACGTGTTATTTTGGGGATAATATACATCCTTGTCTCACTCCCATTGAGGTGGTGAACGGTCTGCTTACTTTGCCATTAAAGAGCATAGTGCACTGCGCGTTCTCACATAATTCTTTGAAGAGAGTAATAATATTTTAAGGTATGCCTTTTCCAGTTAATGCTGACCGCAGGTAGGCATTGGCCGTATCGAAAGCTCTTTCAAAATCAACGAAGAGCAAATATAAATGAAATTTGTACTCTACCGATTGTTCTATAATTATTCGTAGTGTATTGTTATGATTGATATTAAAGTGTATAGTTCGTGCTTAATTAGGCGCATATCTAAATCATTATCCAAATTTAAAATTTGGATTCTAATTAAGAAGATTCGAGTATATTGTTCTACGCTCATCTATTCTTTTAATACACCCAGGAAAATAATTGGTTGGAATTCTATAGTCACAATAAAAAAATAGTACTAGCAACAAAATGTCTATTGCATATACCGTTTGCCGGTTGTATTTATATACATATGTATATACATATATATATAAATAGTTAAAACAACAATAATATTAACATGGATACGATCAAATGCAACTAAATCGATGGTTGTATCAATCGATTTAAGATTGTTTTTTCATTGACACTCGGAAGGTTGTGATATCTACTTTTAAATTTTCATTACATATGATCGATATTTGGTAGTGACAACGAATGTTTTATTCTTGACAACATAAATTGTATCAACGAATAATTGGTTACTATAACAGAAAAAATATTAATAAATAAATTTGGGTAATAACGGGTTTTCCAATAGGGATGATATGATTTTGAAGTGACGGTTTGGCCATTTGTATTATGTCATAATCTGTCATTTGTTTTTCATTGTATTCAGTAATGTTTACACTTTCATCATGGAGAGATATACGCAAGAACAACGTTTACAAATTATTCAGTTTTATTATCAAAATAATCGTTCTCCAATTTCAAATTTTCGTGCGCTAAGTCCATTTTTTTTATATAAAAAAAAACACTTTCCAGCTCTATTTTAGCTCTCGTTAAGACCTATCATTTTGCTATTGACCGATTCCCGATTCCCGATCCGTACCGTTAAGGAGCTAGAGCATTTGGAAATGATACTAAGTAAATTTTTTTTAAAATAAAACCAGTAAGGAAAGGCAGAAAGTCGGGCGGGGCCGACTATATAATACCCTACACCTCCCTAACAATGCGATAAGGGTCATTGCCATAATAATTTGGAATAATTGGTAAATGTGTAGAAACATATTATCTAATTCTGAAACGATAATCGCTAAATTAAGCAATATTCGTTCCTAA
Source organism: Eudasyphora cyanicolor (assembly GCA_963930755.1). NCBI lineage: Eukaryota > Metazoa > Arthropoda > Insecta > Diptera > Muscidae > Eudasyphora > Eudasyphora cyanicolor. The sequence continues at coordinate 113,718,979 of OZ005735.1, read as the reverse complement.
ATTGAGAAACATCTTTCTGGAAAATTTTAATGATCGGAAGTAAAATACAACTTCTATAGCCTCCTGATACCAAATCAGGAGGAAAATCAATATAAATCTGAACCGATCTACCCTGAATACTCATTCATGTAAAAAGACCTCCTTCTGTCGAATTTCGTACTGATCGCATATAAAATACAGTCTCTGCAGCGCCTACATGTCAAATCGGGGGTAACGTATATATGGGGGCCATATCTAAATCTGAACCGATTTATTCCAAATTTAACAGTGTTCATTCATATAATAAGAAACCTCTTTCTGCCGAATTTCATACTGATCGGATATAAAATAACATTTTTACAGAGCTTACAAGTCAAATCGGGGGTAACGTATATATGTGGGCTATATCTAAATCTGAACCGATTTTCTCCGAATTTAGCAGTATTCCTTCATGTAATAAGAAACCTCTTTCTGTCAAATTTTGCACTGATCGGATATAAAATACAGTTTTTACAGCGCTTACATGTCAAATCGGGGGTAACATATATATGGGGGCTATATCTAAATCTGATCCGATTTTCTCCGAATTTAGCAGTATTCCTTCATGTAATAAGAAACCTCTTTCTGCCAAATTTTGCACTGATCGGATATAAAATACAGTTTTTACAGCGCTTACATGTCAAATCAGGGGTAACATATATATGGGGGCTATATCTAAATCTGAACCGATTTTCTCCGAATTTAGCAGTATTCCTTCATGTAATAAGAAACCTCTCTTTGACAAATTTCGCACTTATCGGATATAAAATAACATTTTTACAGCGCTTATATATCAAATCGGGGGTAATGTATATATGGGGGCTATATCTAAATCTGAACCGATTTCTTCCAAATTTAACAGAGTTCATTCATGTAATAAGAAACCTTTTCCTGCCGAATTTCATACTGATCGGATATAAAATAAAGTTTTTACAGCGCTTACATGTCAAATCGGGTCTAACATATATATGGGGGCTATATCTAAATCTGAACCGATTTTAACCAAATTCAATAGGGATCGTCCTTGGGCCAAAAGAAAGATATGTGTAAAGTTTCGTCGATATCGGACCATAATTGCGACCTGTACTTTGATTACAAGAATACATGCACAGACAGACGGACAGACAGACAGACGGACAGACAGACAGACGGACATAGCTAAATCGACTCAGAAAGTGATTCTAAGTCGATCGGTATAATAAACGATGGGTCTATTTCTTCTCCTTTTGGGTGTTACAAACAAATGCACAAAGTTATAATACCCTGTACCACAGTGTGGTGTAGGGTATAAAAAACCCTTTCCCGTCGACCTACGACCTTGAAACCCATGAGCAATATTTTAGCTCTCGTTAAGAGCCATTGCAATTGACCGATTGTGGCTACGTGCCACACAGCAAATGAAACAATTGAGTTGTTGCTAGAAAAGTTTGGAGATTCGATTATTTCAAGAAATTGTGATATTGAATGGCCTCCAAGAAGTTGTGATTTAACACTATTAGACTATTTCTTGTGGGGTTGTTTGAAGTCATTGGTCTTTCGAAGTAAATCAGACTCCCTTCAAGCTTTAAAGTCAATATTGAACGTGCCATTCATGACATATGACTTGATTTAGTGGAAAAAATTCTCCAAAATTGGGTTGATCGAATTCGTTCCTGCAGAAGAAGTCGTGGAGGCAATTCGAATGACGTTTTATTTAGGACTTAATTGTATCGATTGTACTTCACATTAAATGAAAACTTTTAAATTTCCTTCACAATAAGTGTGTTTTTTTCAAAGAAATCATATCACTCTTATTGGAAAACCCTGTACAACCGAAAGCTTGGTTGCTGTTCTTTTGTTGAAACATGACAACTAAATAAATAAATCTAATAAATAATTAAGGCCCTTATTCATAAAAATTTAATGAAGGTTTGAAGAACGCTTTAACACTGCTAAAGCGTTCCTCAAACCTTCTTTAACTTTTTATGAATAAGGCCCTTAATCGATCATTAACAAAAAACTTCTAAAAACTAAATAACAATTAGAAAGAAGCTGCTCATCTTCAACACGTAGTGTTAATGAATTCTAAAAATAATAACATAATATATTTGATATTCAACAAAAAAATACTATGCTTACTGAAATGTAGTAAAGTCTTTCTAATCGTCCAACTAATCTCAGAATCCACGCCATCTACCTGGCGATTGGTGTAGAGACAACTGTGTCGAACTGGCAACCCTTACCAGTCACATGGGTGGTGAAAATGGTGAATTTAAGTCTCGCTTAAAGCTTTGGCTGTGTGAATTGTACGCTTTCTTCGTAGGTATATAATTCCCATATGCAAATTTCTTTGTAGATTGGTATATATTCAAGTGATGATCGCCACAACTACAAGCTCACACTGTGTGTCATGTATAAGACCCTCTGATGATATCCCCGCACAGGATTGAAATACGTATAAGGGTATGTGTTTACATGGCTTTCAGAGCGCAGTGTCTTATCTTTTCCAACACACCACAAAAACCTCTCTTTCGAAAGGAAGAGTTGATCGAAAAAGCTGAACAATTCGAATGTGAAAACATTCAATAAATAAATCTAATTTAAAATTAAATCGATCATTAACAAAAAAACTTCTAAAAATATAAAACCATTCGACAATAAATCTTCAACATTTCGCTCAAGAACGGTATACACTCGTGTATATATAGTCAAAAATAATTTCGTGTGGATAATAATGTGTGCAATGCAGAATATGGTGTGTAAAATGTTTTACATAAATAAAAACCAGTAAAGAAAGGCAGAAAGTCGGGCGGGGCCGACTATATAATACCCTACACCTCGCTAACAATGCGATAAGGAGGGTCATTGCCATAATAATTTGGAATAATTGGTAAATGGGTAGAAACATATTATCTAATTCTGAAGCGATAATCGCTAAAATCGGAAGTAAAATACAACTTCTATAGCGGTTTGATACCAAATCAGGAGGAACAATCAATATAAATCCGAACCGATCTTCCCTGAGATATTGGTCAAACAATTCATTACACAGTGCGACAAAATAAACTCAAGTTGAGAAGCAAATGACGCGATACTATTTCCTGTAGGTCTTGTCGAGTAAAACACGAATCTTTTTTTGGAATTCCCCGGACACCCCCAAAATCCGGATTTACGGGTAAAAACCCGATTTTCTTGCCTTTTTCCACTAGAACGCCTAACTTTGCTAATTATAAACCCATTTTCAATCTCTATAAGAATTTGGAAAGAAGAGAATTAGACCTTTCGAACGATGTGTACTTTGTTTATTTGAAGCTGTAGGAATATAGGTTTATTTGTCCTACAAACGCATTTTTTCATTTTTGTCCGTAATTTTCTAGTTTAGACAATGTTTTTACCAATTATATTGTGAGATAAACGCACGATTACTTAATTTACATATATAGTATATTTTATAAGGAAAATAATGCAACCAGTCTCCGTTTGCAATTGACGGAGTTATTAAAGTTTAATTAAAACTAAATCGGTATATAAACACTAGTTTTGGCCATTCAAATCAATAATTTCTGCTTGAGCGTTTCACTTTTAACTCGTCATCATCGTCAAAAGTAGTATTTATGTACACATTTAGTTTTAATGAAACTTTAATAACTCCGTAAATTGCAAACGGATTTTTAGGAGACTGGTTCCATTTTTTTCCTTATAAATTATACTATATACGTAAATTAATAAATCGTGCGGTTATCTCACAATATAATTAGTAAAAACATTGCCTAAACTGGAAAATGACCTACAAAAATGAAAACAATTTGTTTGTAGGAAAAATAAACTTATATTCCTACATCTTCAAATAAACAAAATATACAGCGTTCGAAAGGTATAATTCTCTTCTTTCTAAATTCCTTTAGAGATTGAAAATCGGTTAATAATTAACAAAGTGTTAGGCGTTCAAGTGAAAAAAAGGCAAGAAAATCCGGCAAATTTCGTAGAACTAACGTTGTTCTACTCGCCGAGACCTACAAGAAAAATAGTATCGCGGTTTTTGGTTTTTGGACTGTCGCACTGTGTTATTATGGATTGCGAGAGATCTTTTAAGTTTCTTTACTGCTTTGTTATACAGAGTTTTGTCATTGGGATGCCTAGTTCTTTGCCATTTTTTCGCAGCAAACGTTTTTCTTTTAGTAGTTGTGAGGTGTTATTATTTAGTTTGATCTTGTTGTGCCCATTTACTTCTGGTGTAGACTTCCAGGAAGCTTTCTGGATTATTGATGTAAAGTCATGTGTAGCATTTTCTATGTCCTCACAACTCTTAAGGGGAATATTTAGATTTATGTGGGCAGTGCACATTTCTTTGAACAATGCCCAGTTCGTTTTGTGTGTATGCAGCTTAGGAGGGGTATCAGTGTACTTTATTTCAGATTTTAGGTCTACAATGACTGGAGAGTGATCGGATGATAGTTCTAGACATGACTTTATTGAACACAGTTTCTTATCTAGATTCTTCATAATGCAAAAGTCTATTAAATCTGTGATTTTGTTATAGGTTAGGTTAGGTTAGGTTGAAGAGAGGAGACGTTTAAACGTCTCATGTCCATGGACATACACTTAAGCCAGTGGTTCGGCCTGTTGTGCGCTCCTTATTTATGATCTTTTTATACCTCACGAGTTACAGAAAATCGGTACTAGACACGAATTTTCTCAGTATCTTCCAGTCATATTCTCTGAGATGAGTCAAGTCTGGTAATATGTCGGACCCGAAATGTTGGGATCTTGCATGTGTGAAAGCCGGGCAGTGACACAGAAAATGTTCCATCGTTTCGATGTTTTCTCTGCATGCCCTGCATTCGTCGTTTCCTGCTAGTTCTATGCGATGAAGATGATCATCTTACTCATCTTACTTAGATCATCTTACTAATATCGATCTTGTTTAGTTTCAGAAGACTTCTTGTTTTCTTTTCATTTGGGTCACCCCACAGTATCTTTGCAGTTGCTCCTACTGTTGCGCTATTCCACATAGTTTTATGAGCCATCACTGCCCAGTGCTTCAACTCATTTTTCGTGGCTTCGAAAGGTTTCCAATTTTTCAAGTTTATTACTCGAAGTTCTCTGCCCTTTGAAGCCAAGTTGTTTGCCCGTTCATTTCCAATCACTCCGTTGTGTCCTGGTACCCAGCAAATACGCAATTGACCATGGGCTGAGTAATCATTTATCGTTCTTTTACAGTCCAACACAGTTCTGGATTTGACCCTTTCCGATGTTATTGCTTTAATCGCCATTTGGCTATCTGTGAAGATGTTGGCATATTTAGGCTTTGTCGTGTTACTGAGCCAGTTCACACACTCCGTGATTGCTCGAACTTCTGCTTGAAATACCGTGTTATGGTCAGGGAGGCGGAAGTGAAGTTCGACTTCTGGTTCATCAATAAAAAGTCCCAGACCCGTCCTTCCTCCTCGCTTGGACCCATCCGTGTAGCAGCTGGTTCCCACTGGCACATGGGCCAAAGTTCCATTTTCCCAGGAGCGTCTGTCTGGCACAAACGTATCACAGTTAGCTGTAAGACGCACTTCAGGAATGCGGTCCGAGATTTCTGGCGTTTGAATGTGACCAACTAGATATTCTAAAATCTTCTGATGGTACGACTTGTGGTCTCGATTTATCCATTCACCCATCACTTGTAGACGTCTTGCTGTGAGGGCTGCCTCATACTTTATACGAATGTCTATTGGTTGGATGTGCAGTATAGTCTCCAACGCTTTTGTTGGTGCAGTTCTAAATGCCCCGCTTATGCCTAGACAGCACATACGTTGAATTTTTTGCAAAGGTATTACGTTGCACTTCTTGTCCATTGATATCCACCACACTACAGAGGCGTAGGTGATTATTGGTCTAATCACGCTCATGTAAAGCCAGTGAGTCATATTTGGACGTAGTCCCCATTTTAAACCTATAGCTCTTCTGCACAACGACCAACATCTGTGTGCCTTTGTAACTCTTTCTTCAAGATGATCTTTCCAGTACAGTTTCTGATCCAAGATTACTGCCAAGTATTTTACCTTTTTAGTTATAGCAATTGTCTTATTCAGGAATCGAGGCGGGGTAAAACGTGGGATCTTCGTTTTCCTTGTAAATAGACATATTTCTGTTTTGTCTGGGTTAACATTTAATCCCCTTGGTTGTGCCCAGTTATATGCTATGTTAAGTGCCTCTTCAGCTCTTCTGCATAATAGATTTGGATGAAAGCCCCTTAGAAGTATTACAACGTCGTCTGCATAACAGACTGGTTTAAGTCCTTCATTGGTGAGGGCTTTTAGGAGACTGTGTATCGTCGTAACCCATAGAAGAGGCGATAAAATGCCCCCCTGAGGTATACCACGATTTACCTTGTCTCTAATTTTTACGTCATATGACCCACAAATAATCCACCTATTCCTTAGCATATTGTTGATCCAGTTTTTCAGCGCCCGGTCAACCTGAAACTCGTCTAAGGACTGGATAAGTGTATCGGTCTGTACATTGTTAAATGCGCCCTCAATGTCTATGCAAACAGCAAGTGTATACATTTCTTTACTGAAGGACTCTTCTATGTGGTGCATTACCTCATGCAGAGCTGTTTCCACTGATCTTCCTTTGACATAGGCGTGTTGTTTGAATTTTAGCCTGTCATCCGCCATTTTACCTTTGACTATGTCATCAATTATTCGCTCCATTGTTTTTAACAGGAAAGAAGTAAGGCTAATGGGTCGATAAGCCTTTGGGGTCGTGTAACTGGGGTATACGAATGGGTTAGGCATGCAGTGAACACTCCAGCCAGATGAGTTGATACCAGATCCACCTCATTCTGCAGAAGTGCTGGAAATATTCCATCCGGTCCCGCAGCCTTAAAGGGAGAGAAACTTTTTATCGCTTCTTTAACCATACCATCTGTTATATCCGTAATAGGTACTTGATGCAATACATTTTCATTCTGTAACTGTTCCTCTGTTGGTCCAGCATTACCAGTCGGAAAATGAGTTTTCATCAAGAGCCTTACGGTATCCTCTATAGTTTCCATCCTTTTACCCGTTTCATCCACCAGTGTTTCGGTTTGGACATGAGTTTTTGAGAGGAACTTTTTCATTTTAGACATGCTGTTAACGCTGTCTACCTGTTCACAGAAAAGCCTCCAGGAGTTACGTTTCGCCGATCTAACGATTTTATTGTATTCTTTGAGTCTTCTGTGGTAGTCGTCCCAATATACTGATTGTTTTTTACGTCGAGCTCTATTGTAAAGTCTGCGGACATCTTTGCCAATCGAGCGAATTTGTCCTGTCATCCAGGGTTTCTCAAAGGCAGATTTCCTTTCTCGAAGTGGGCAACTATCTTCGAATGATTTTACAAGAGCCTCGGTAATCTTCTTAACATTGATATCAATGTCTTCTGCACATAGATAATCGCGTGTAGGCTGCCCCAATCGATTTCTAAGTAGATTTCCGAATTTAGTCCAGTCGGTCTTAGCCTTATTACGGAAACTTATGGGGTTTGGCGGTGGCCGTGCAATTTTAAACCTTATATAACGGTGGTCTGAATAGGAGTGTTCATCCGAAACCCTCCACTCATGAATCTCATCAATAAGATTTTCTGAACATATCGTTATATCTAATACTTCTTCCCTAATTTTGTTAACAAAGGTTGCAGTGTTTCCTATGTTAAGAGTTATGAGGTCATTTGTATTCAAAAATTCGATAAGGGCGTGTCCCCTTTTATTGGTGTTAGTACTACCCCAAGCGATATGATGGGAGTTTGCGTCATATCCAGCTAATAACTCATTACTTGTGTGTTTGGATTCCCTCACCAGACGTTGTAATTCCGACGTAGGTGGCAATGTCGGCGCATCGAATGGCAGATATATTGACGCCAGGTACATATTTCCATTACCTTGCCTCAGCAACGTTGCGTCCGATGTTGACAACTCTGGAGAGAAAATAAAACATAAGTTTTTATGGCACAGAATACAAGTCCTTGGACGAGTACCTGTGTTAGCGTAGAAAAGGTTATAGTTCACATGGTTTAATCCAGTAACCTTGTTGCTAGTTGTCCATGGTTCCTGGATCAAAGCAATATGAACCCTGCCTTTATTTATGATGTCCATCAGAGCGTTGGATGCTGTCTCGCTCCGGTGGAGGTTTATCTGGATGACCTCAATCATTGTCCTTCCAGTAAAAGTTTCTTTTGGGAGTCTATCCTATCTGGTGGCACCCCCTCTTTATTTGGTAGTGGGTCATTCTCCTCCTTTCGTTCACTACCTATTACACCATCTTCCAGTCGACAATTTTGGGAGGCGGTGTTATTTTTTGTCGCTCCCTCATTGGTTTGAATCGTTTTGTGGCTCTTTTTATTTTGATCACCACCTTTGCTGGGAACTTCCTGCAAAAGTGGTGGTACTATTGGTGAACTGGTGGTGTTATTGACTACTTCCACATCAGTTTTTGGCAGTGTCTCTCTTGTCTCCATCCGTTCAATACCAGTGTTTGCCTCTTCAGACAGTATATTTGGACTCGATTCATTTGTCCTGCCAATCGGGACCTTTCCAATTTTGAAAAAGACTGTCCAGATCAAGAAGTACGCCATGCCCTTCGCCATGACAAGATTGTTCTTGGATTCTGGGTCTATTCCTAACACGAGGAGAGTACCCTCGGTATCATCCTTCCTATAGAAGACTTCCCCCTTTTCACGGAAAGTTTTGAATTCTGTTTGCCAATGATGTCGAGTATGTACTCTGATGAGAACTTACTGGGACATCCCTTAACATATAGGGTCGTTTTTATGAGTTTTTCCTTACCAATTTTAGCTTTGCGCCGTCCCAAGGTGAGGGGAAGCTATCCACAAGTTTTACGAGGACACCAGCGCAGCGTTGTGATGCCAGCCTTAGCATCAAAACACCCCTCTCAAACTTGCAACTCATTACTTCGATTGGTGGTTCATCCTTAGATTCGAGGACGTATTCCGCTACCCTCGTATAGACCAAATCTTCGAAGTTACTCTTTTGATCTTCGGGGATTCTGCCAGATGCACTACTGCTATCAATTATGGCGTAGCATAGATCGTCTCGAAAATGTTGTTTAGCTATATTAGAATAAGACTGTGGCTTCTTACCCTTCTTTATGGCCAATTGATTTTTCCGTGTCTGTAGAGTCTTTTTGGTTAAAGCCTCATCCTTAACGGATGATTTGGTTGACTTGAACTGCGTTTTTGGGTCAACTCTACCGCCCAAAATCGAAGGACCCAGACTAGAGACCTCCTTTTGTGTGGTTACGTTAGGCTTATCCGAATTACTGGAAGACGGCGAGCCCTTTTTCTTCTTAGTCACTTTCACAGCGCTATGTTCTTCGGGAGACCTGACTCTTTTAGCGGCCTCCATGTTTGTATTGGAGGTAGAATTGTCAGGATCATCCCGTAATAGGTTCTGTCGGTTCAACTTATTCAGTTTCCTTCTTTGTGCCCCTGATAGTCTCTTTGAGTTAGCAACAATAGTGATATTGTTTTCATTTGATGATTCAGAGTCAGAGTCCCCAATGGCTTTTAAAGGCTGGGGTTGCTTAAAGCCCCGGCTGGGTTCTGCTTCATCTGTCTTATCATTTGTTTTGCCTGCGGCTGGATGTGCTCTTGTTTCATTTTCGACTACGGGATCCAAGGAACCAAAGCTCGTAGAAGTTGCTTGCTCACGATTGTTCGATAACGACGACACATGACTCGTGAGTGAATCAACGCTTGTCGCCGGCACTGGGTTTTCCCTCCCCTGCGCCGTAATCTCCTTCGTCTTTTTTGGTTTAATCATAAATTGGTTGGGGGAGACACCCCCATAGCCAGTATTAGCCCGTAATAGGTACGTCGGTATAGGCCTTCCAGACTGAGCTCAGAAATATCTGTCCAGAGACCGATGCATCCAATTCAACCTACGCTTTATAAACAACAAACCTCCTGGTTGCGTAGTAGGTAGGTGAATAGGTATTGCGTAATAGGTTAAAAACTATCCGCTCTGCGATAACACGTCCGTTCGCTACGACAGGCGGCGACTGACTGACTATGATTTTGTTATAGTCTGAAGGCCAATAAGTAGGTTCACCTGTTGAGAGGTGAGTGAGTTGTGCTGCTTTTATTGTTTTAAAAAATTTCTCTACCTCTTGTATTTGTCAGACGTGAACCCCAGAATTGGTGCTTAGCATTAAAGTCACCATCAACTAGGAATGATGATATACAGATGCAATGGCGATATCTCCCTTTTTATCTTCTATTTAAATGACTGTTGATTGTATGTTAGTCTCCATGTATTCACTGAGCAAAGAATGCCTTATTTGCTTCTTTATTAGCACTGCGGATCCTCCTCTGGCAGATCCCGCGGGGTGCTTCGTACTATAAATGTGATAACCATTAACTTTTAGCAAAATTTTTTGAGTGAGATGTGTCTCTGATATTAACATTACATCAATATCATGATTGATCAGGAAAATTTTTAATTCGTGTATGTGTCGATCCAGTCCATTGGCGTTCCAAACTGCTATTTTAATATTGTTTCTCATTTTGATAGATTAGTAATTAATACTGTTGACAAGTTAAGAGGAGTACCCATTTGCTGCATTAGCGATTTCATCATATTTTTTAGCTCTTCAAAGTGGTTTTGATCCTGCGATTGAGTAGGTGGTGAGGTTTTTGACACTGCGTTTGCGTAGGTAGAATTTGTATTTGTTTGTGGAATATTTTGACCCTCCACGTAATTAGTTGGAATACTCTGTTGTTCTTGTTGCAGTGGGGATGCTTCGTTCGGTTGTTGTGGCTGACATTCTGTGGACTCTTTATTAGAGATTATTTCTTTTTGGCGAAGAGAGGGAAATGTTTTTTGTTGTATCTCTTTGTATACCTCGCATCCTTTGTAATTAGCCGGATGCAGTTTTTCGCATAACGTACATTTAACATCAGTGATTCTAGTTTTTATCAAGTAGTTTTTAGCGTGGTGATCACCCGCACATTTAACACATACTGAGGATCGATTGCAACACTTACTAGTATGACCATATTGCTGACAATTAGTACATTGAGGTATCGAACGTTTTGCTTTAGGTGGTTTAAATGTAACTACCGTATTTAGCATTCTTTTTTAATTTCATATACATCTTTATTATTCTGATTTTGTTTAAGGTTGATCCAGAAAAGTGAACATGGAAGCAGAAGTATACCACAACCAAAATGTTGGTTGCCCTGCTGGAATCGCATGATAATAGACAGAACTACCAAAATTCGGTTGGCAAATAATTCGATCCATTTATTCCATTACATAATTTGGATTTAATAGCAGATATATCCTTCAACATAAATAACATTGTTCATATGAACAAAGACATCTGACAATCATATGAACACATTACGTAGCCATTGTAAGATAGTTGTCAGACACTTGTTATTGTCAGATGTCCGAAGATTGCGCCATTGTCATAGAAATATTTGTATTGGCAACACTGTCTGAAACTGTAAGTTTTTCTTGCAATCGTCTTGAATTGTCAGTTCAGATGATAACACATTTTAATTGTCAGTACATAACCAGCACAATGTCAGATGTGCCAACATTGTAAAATCTGATAACCGTGTGTACATAGCTTTGTAGCTAGCTGTTCGACCGAAAATGCTATTTTTGAACGAATGTGTGTACAAAACTGTCACGAGTGTACTCCCGTTAGACATAAACACATACAAAGTGTGTTCGCTGTTGTTTTATGAACACTCGTTGAAAAAATACTGTTTTTGGGCGATTACATTTAATAAATGTTTTTTAAAAATTATATCCCGTTATTTCCCCACGCTGAAATTTTCAGGGTTTGTTTAGAATCGATCAAGGATTATGCCTATATTTTTTCTGAATTTTTAGGTTGGTGTTTTCATAGTGAAAACACAAAAGAAAAATAAAAGTCAAAAACTAATAATATTAGGTCAGTAGCCGAGGCCGGCGGCGAAAAGCACCCGCAAGTACCTTTAAAATAACACAGTACATCATTTTTTAGCTCATTGATTTGGGACTCAATTCTGAGAATTGGACGTGAAAGTAGCCCCAAAAATAAGAACATCTCAATCATTCGTTTGGTCAAGTTGGATTTTTTGCTCAAGGTGGATTTTTAACACTTTTTCTATATTTTTGTCTCGGTATACCGCACGGAATAGCTCTTTTGTGTCTAAATCTAAGTTGTAGCTATTGAATAGTGTCTTTATAATCGCACTGGGGGATATGAGGAGGCACCCTGTCGCACAGTGCTCTGTCCCATTGACAAAAATCGATAATAATGTACTGGCTCAAATAATGGTAAAATTGGTACTCATCATATCTTAACAACCAATTAAGATAAATAATAACAATATTTTTTAATTTACCTCTTTTTGACACCGCGAGAGGAGGCCAAAGTCAATTGTTGTATACGAAAATCGACCAAAAAATAAACTACGATAAATGTATGTTGTAAAATAGCTGTATAAAATTCGTTTATTAGGGAAATTAAGCCAAACTTTTTGTATATGATAGTAAATCGAATTCCTAATAATACAAAAGTGCCAAGTCGGCAGAAAATTGTAATAGTGATATTCAAAATTGCTTTGGAAAATTCGTATTTTTTGTTAAAATGAAAAAATTTACAATTTTAATTGGAATGAGAAAAATAAGTTGGAACAGATCCCTAAAATTTTATTCTTCAAAAACAATGTATGTACTGTTACTATTAAATAAAAAATATGAAAACGTAAAATAAAAGTGCACAAACTTAAAAAAAATATATATATTTTTTATGTCTCAAAAAGTTATTTTCGAATATAATGTTCCAAAAACAGACGCCCACGCTTAACGTGTTGACCAACCCCATAATTTTTTTTTTGCGCTTGAAAGCTGCTAGAATTCTTAAAAATATAAAAATTCATACTTATAAATTATTGTTGAGAAAAACATAAAAAATCGCTTTTAATATGGTGCTTTTATGCCGAAAAATCAAAAAATATTAAATATTGTATGGCATCGGAAAAAAATTCGTAAAGATCCCTAATTTTTTTTTGCCAGATACTATTATTGATATACCATCTTTAAACATAAAATATACAAGTTCAAATTATTTTGGAGCCTAATAGTTGACAATTCTTAAAAATACAAAAAAAAAGTCATATTTATAAAATATATTTGAGAAAATTTTTAAAAAAATCAATTTATTTATTTATTTATATGAATTACAATACAAAGTAAATTTATATTCTAATTTTAAGGTCCAGGGAGAAGCAGGATGACAAAGACCATGTTGCTTGTTAATTTTTGTTGCGACAGACCAGAGCCTCTGGTGGGAATCGAACCCACGACCCCCAAACTCATAGGCGAGCTCGCTACCAACTCACCTACTGGGGCGCTCAAAATCAATTTAATATGGTGTTTTTATGTCGAAAAATCCAAAAAAAATATTTACGTCATCAGAAGAAAATCGTAAAGATCAAATTTTTTTCGCAAAAATTAGTAATGCCATACCCTTTTTAAAAATAAAATATAAAAGTTCCAATTATTCGCGCACAAAATTACGAAAAAGTAATTTTGCTTTAGGTCTAAAATTTTCTTGCGACAAAAAATTAACTGTAATGCATTTAAGGAGTTCCTAATAGCAACAAGGATAATAATTTGGCGCGCTTCCGATGATATAATATGTCAGTAGTGTACAGAAAAGTACTAATTCATGGTTACGATGATATTAGTTAATTTAATTTGCCAGTAGGTATATAAATATTGACAATTCTATTTCCGGAAACATTTATTTAATTTAAGGTTGTTGATCTGAAGAAGCCAGTCACAAAATTATTCGAGAAGCTCGCGTGTTTCATACCAGGAAAAAATTGTCCAAAAAAACCCAAACAAATGTTTAATGACGTACCTTACAATTATATTCTGATCCTATTATAAGTTCAATACGGTTTAAAAATCTTAACATTGCTAATGTTTGTCAGAGTAATATATCAAGTATTCTTTAAACGAAGATATATCTATGCGGTATTTTTTGATGAAATTTTTTGACGAAGATGATAATATTATTTTAGAAGTCAACAAAGGAATCTCGTATGACAAATACATGCATTAAATTTTTTAAAACGAAACAATACAGTACAATACTACGCAAAAACACTATGGTCCACGTACCCGACGTTTGACATACAGAAATTTTCCCTATTGAGTCCTCTAGTTTTTCTCCCATATTTGTAATCTACGCAAAATTCCCTTTAATTTGATGGGTCGCACGATATTTGGACCAAAAACCCATTTTTCAAGATCTTCTAGGGGGCTATGTTGAAGGATCTTGAAACAATTCCTCCCAAAATTTGTGCACACATTTACTCACAGCAAAGCCTATTACGCTTTACAAACTTTGGTCGAAATTCAGCGCCACTCTTGAGCGTTCTTTATATATTTATTTTTAAGTCCTTTGAACCCTTTGTGTGGTAGGCACCAAAAGGACTCGCTATATCCTGTCGAAATTTTGCACCGCAACTGATATATATAAAATATTATGATTTGTTAAATTTCATAAATATAGAATGCTCCAATTTAGTGTTATAGTCTGGTGAATTTTTTTAAGGACCGGGAATAATTTGCAAAGGTTATGAGACCCGCGGTCCGATTGGGTCCAAATTTAGAATTGTTCTTAACTATAACCAAATACAGCTGTATGGTTGGAAGAATACCAGGTAATAGAAACCATCTCCACTTTTACACGGATGGTTCGAAGCTTGATGAAAAGGTTGGCTTCGGAGTACACTGAGCAGAACTTAGATTGGATATAGCTCACAGACTACCAAATACCTGCAGTGTCTATCAAGCCGAAATAATTGCAATATGGGAAGTAGCCAAGTGGCTGAGTCGCAACATAGTAACCAACACTGGCGTTGTAATTTACTCGGACAGCCAGGCTGCCACCAATTCTCTGGAGGCAACATCCCTAAATTCACAAACAGCCCTCGACTGCCGCAGATCTCTTAACGAGATGGCTGAGCAGTTTAATATACACCTCATATGGGTGCCTGGGCATAGGGATATCCCGGCGAACTGTAAAACAGATGAACTTGCTAGGAAAGAGACGACATAACAAATTCTCGATGAATTTGCACATATTGGTGCGCCACTATCCACGTGCAAGCTTTGGCTTAGGCAAGAGGCAATCAGGCAGTCCAACGAAAGATGGATAGAAATCGGCACCTGCAGAGTAGCTAGACAAATCTGGCCAAGGTATGACCTGAGAAGATCAAAATATCTCCTCGCGCTAGAAAGGGCAAGATTGTCTACGTTAGTATCAGTTCTGACGGGACACTGCTTGATCGGCGAACAGGCCAAAAGATTGGGTATTGACTGTGGAGATGAGGAAGAAGTGGAGAGCATTGAGCACTTGCTATGCGACTGCCCCGCTCTGAGTAAACGACGACTGGACATACTGGGGTCGGCTTTTCTAGGCAGCCTAACAGATCTTTCCAGTACCG
Organism: Eudasyphora cyanicolor; assembly: GCA_963930755.1. Lineage (NCBI taxonomy): Eukaryota > Metazoa > Arthropoda > Insecta > Diptera > Muscidae > Eudasyphora > Eudasyphora cyanicolor. The sequence goes on along the minus strand of OZ005735.1, from coordinate 113,703,475 downwards.
ATATTCGTACTATCGACAAATTTGTATATCAAACAGGTTGGTTTCGATGAGGGGCATTTCAGCCCGTGGTAACACTAAGGACCTAAACTGGTCTATGTGAGCTTGTATAAAAATACGGCTGCCACCCTAACCTAAACCTAAATACAGCTTGGTACCAAATTTCATAGTTCTGCAAGTACTCCTTCTATTTTTGTCACATCGATACATGAAGACAGAGCACTGTGTGTCGCAGTTCTAGGGCGGCATTATGGCAAGACTGAATCATTGTCCACTGCGTATAACCATAGACCGATCTATTACTTTGTAAGAGGTCAACAACGTTTTTTTACCTGCGTCCCAAGCGCTGCGGGATAAAGACTGAGAACCTTGTTCCTACTTCTAACCTTATCGCAGATAGCTGTGGCGTGCGTGGACGACTTAAAAAAGATATCGAATGTGTTAGTGGTCGGAAGAAGACATAAGTAGAGAGGATGGTACCATCCCCAAGGACAAATAGAGCCATGTGCGATCTGCCATTATGACTCCAATCCCATAATTGGAGAAATGGTAAGGCGGATGGTAAAAAACGGCAGGTCAATTTGATCCTTAATGCTGAATCCACCCCCCACATACAACTATAGTTTTGAAGGCATATAAGCAGAAAATAGCTTCTATTGCGGAAGATGAGCCAGACACCCAACCCTTTGGATGTGCGGAGATACCCTCGCCCATAATTTCTGGAGCCTCATATCCTAACACGGGTTCTAATTGGGTGGTGATGCGTCACATACAGCCTTTCCTACCCAAATGCCAACCTCACCTAAATGTGGCGTACCCTGTTCTTAGCGAACAAGGAGATGGCGACCGATCACGGGCGGAGTAACCTTATAAAGGAAATGCTCACCTTGAACTGTTCTCCTAGAAGCGCCCTGACAGTCCCAAATCCATGATCGGATGCAGATCAGCTACTCATCTTAAATCAAATGATTACAGAAACCGAAACAGGCAGAAAACGATCGATTATACCGATGACGACTCTTGGCTTTAAAAAACAGACACGATTTGGAACTTGGAATGTACGGTCACTTCTGGAACCCGCTAAACTGGCTCACCCGTGCAAGGAAATGGATAACTACAAGCTACTCTTCATTGGACTGAGTGAATCCCAATGGCCCGATACAGCTGAAATGCCCTGATTGAATGGAGAGTGCATTCAGATCGAATAATAACAGTCAGATTCCGGACGAAAGCAGGGAAACATCTGATCCGGCATTGAAGGACGAATTCTATAACCACCTCACAAAAAATCTTCTCCGAGGTGCCATCATAATAGTTATGGGCGACTTTAATGCTGAAACAACGCAAACATGGAAAGCATCATGGATCACAAGCTAATCCACAAAATCAAGTGGGTATCCCCAGATAAAAAAACTGAAAATCAGATAGACCATATTGCAATAAGCAAAACATGGCACAACAATCTATTGGATGTGCCTAATATTGGGCAGATTGCAATAGCGACTATCACTTAATAACACTGTGATACAAAATCGAACTTTCCGAATGGGAATGGGATGAGACCAATTGCAAATGAAAGTTGACATTATCCATAACAAAACCCTGAAGGGTTTTTTCAGGTCAGTGCGAGATTTTTTTTACACGCATTTGAAGTTGGTGATTTTGGAACGCTGTCTAACAAGAAAAGATCATTGAAAATTTGATAAAATAATGATTATTTATTTTTATTATCATGTAAAGTTTTGGTATCTTACGGTTTTTTTATTACCTACAACTCACGATATATGGCGCTGACATGCAAATGGGGCTACTTCTTGTCGATTTCCGTGTAAAAAAAAATCTAGCACTGAACTGACAAAAACCCTTGAGGGTTTTGTTAGGTATAATGTCAACATTCGTTTGCAATTGGTTTCATCCCATTCCCATTTTGGTTGTTGCACTGTGTAATCGATCGGAGTGTTAAAGATTAAAGTTGCTGAAATAAGGAAACAGCTCACACAGCAGAGAAGATTTGACACACAAAAACTAAACAATAAGTGCGACAACACTTTGAGAACTCCGTAAAAAGCACCATTGGTTTCCGAAATACGGAACGGAAAGAATGGATATCGGGCCATACATGGAATCTAATTTTAGAAAGGAAAATGTGTAGAAGCAACTTAAACAGAGCCAAAACCCGCAGTCTAAAGGGCACTCTCCAAAACGAATAAAACAGTAAGGATAAACAGGTCAAACGCTCCTGGACAGAAAACCTAGCAAAGGAAGCTCAGTCAGCATCAGAGACGCACCGCAGTCGAGACCTGTACAAAATTGTGAAACAGTTAACTCAGAAAAATTTCTCTTCTAGCAAACCTCTCAGAAACATCAATGGTCAACTCACTACAGTGAAAGCTGAACAAACGAAAATATGGGTAGAATAGTATAGAGGAATACTGAGCCCAGAATCAACAACAACAGCATCGCATACTTGCATCTATACCAGCGACGGGCACACAATACTTCTACAAAATGTTTAGGTATTTGTGAGAAGTGCTAACACTCTCTTTATGCACTGCGAGAAATGGTATTTGCATTTTCCTAACATATATTAGTTGGGTAAGATAATAAATAAAGTGGACAACGAACATCATTAAGTAGATTTGTGGTTATTATAGTCGTACATAATGAAATCGAACTTTAAATATGTTATGATTACCCACATACATAAATATTTATTATGCTATGTAAAGTAATCAATCCAAATTTTCCAATAAAAGTACTGCATACTCGTATTGATCATGCCATATTCTTTATTTTTTCTATTAACCCTTTTCGAGTGTCAAAATTTTTTTTGGTTAGTATATTTAGGTGTTTATACAAATTTTATAAAAAAATCGTTAAAAGATAATAATACATTAGGCCGGGTCGATTTGTGGGGAGGCAAAAAAATCGCCCATTGCTCAGTGAAAATCGTTTTCCCGCCCTATAATACATACATTTAAAATTAATTTAAAAAATTCGTTAGTTTATTTAATTTTGACAAAAAGAAAATAATATATACATTTCTGCAGTAACATAATAAATAATTTTAAGTTGTATTTAGAAATGTTTATAAATTCTTCGGTGAAAATACAATACATACTAAACTTTATTCCTATACTTGAAGTGTGTATTGTAATCATTGTATCATCCATTTTTTCTTTCTGTGCACGCTAAGCAACAAGCCACGACACAACTTGAATGATAGTGAACTCTCATTCAATGTGTGTGCTCATGTACACGTAAGAGGAAAAACCCCGTGTAGTGATTTTGCCCATCGCTGATCTATACACAACACGTAGTAAGAGAGGACATATCGATTGAGCGACCCAGCATGGGTGAGATTGAGAGCTCGATTAAGGCACTAAAAAACAACAAAGCCCCCGGGATAGACAATACATCTCCAGAGCTACTAAAAGTAAGTCCGCAGGTCAATGCTCAGATGTTGCAACCCGTCATTCACTACTTTTGGGAAACGAACCACCTACATGAATAACTTAAAGGTGTTATTATAGTAAAGATCCCGAAGAAAGGCGACCCTACCCAATGCAAAAACTGGAGGGGGTATCACCTTTCTAAATATAGCGAAGAAAATCATCGCGAACATCATTAACAACAGGCTGGCAAATGCATAGTCACAAAGCATTCGCAAGGAACAAGCTGGATTTTTGCCGAACAAGTCATACATTGACCATATAAACAGCCTAAGGATAATTACTGAGCAATCATCAGAGTGGAGATCACCCCAATACCTTGTCTTTATAGACTTCGAGAGAGCGTTTGACTACATTCAACATCAGGCAATTTAGAAGCCCTGCGATGCGAAGAAGTTCCCAAAAAAATAGTTAATCTTATAAAAGCCTTATACGAAAACGCTATGTCCCACATTTCGCACGAAGGCACCATCAGCCAGCCAATAAATATAAAAGTTGGCACACTACAAGGCTGTCCTCTATCCACACTACTATGTATTTAACGTAGTTACGAATAGTTGGAATTAATAATAAATGTACATCTGAACCCAGGGGCATTACGTGGATATTATGCAGACGACTCGAAGATCTCAAGTATGCAGATGACATATGTCTGTTGGCCCATAGATTTGAGGATATGCAATCCAAACTATGCGACGTTGCAGATGAAGCATTAAAATGCGGAAATGAAATAAATATATCAAAAACAAAAGCTTTGAGAATACATGCAGCACATACCCGCCAATTTAACGTTCACCAGACACCAATTGAGGACGTACAATCATTCTGCTATCTCGACAGCGTTATGACAAGCACAGGTTGCTTATATAGCGTTTTCGGTTGCCCTATATAGTTGCGAATCGTGGAACGCCGCACGTACTGACTTAACGAAAATGCAGACTATACTCCGCATCTTTTGGCACTATAAGCAATGAGCGCCTATGGAACGAAACTGGTCAAATATCAGTCGAGCGAGAAGTCAGATCCAGGAAATGTCGGTGGATCGGGCACGCAGTCCGAAGCCCGGCGATGGCAAGAAACGTTCTAGACTGGAACCCACACGGTAGCCGGAGGAAGGGCAGACCCAGCCACACATGGCGGTGACAACTTGACGCAGAAGCAGCAAAGCTTAATAAAACGTTCAACGATCTGAGAACGGAAGCGGCGGATAAACGACGATGGAACGCGATCGTTGAGGCCATATGTTCCTTATAGGAACCAAAGAAATGGGACATGATCCTCGATGATACGGATGAGGAGTTCGAAACGCCCTTGTTGAGGTGGAGGTTAATCTGTCGGTTACCAATGATGGTAATAGTTCTACAGAGTAACCTCCATGAAGATGTAGTACCGACAGCTCTCTTCAGGGAATTAGTGGAAGAAAAGATATGACGATTTTATTAGATTGTAATTATGTGACAAATTCCTGAGATAGATGACTTTGGAGCTCCGCACTATAGAAACAACAACGATTTTTGAAAAAAAAATCCCACACATTAAGAGAATTGTTGTGCTAAATTTGGTAACATTAAAAGCTGTTATTCCTGGTGTTGTTACAACTGCTTTGGAATTACCCTACTGTGGATATCATAGAAATCACAGGCACAGCAAAAAAAACAGAGCCCGTTTCTGCTTATGGAAGAATGAAATCGGATAGGTTTTAAGTTTAGGTTGTTATAAAATAAAATTCGATAACAAAGCTGTGTCGAATTGGCACTTTTGAAATATAACGGAAAAGAGAACCTATAGTTGAATATTTCGACCATGCTGAATCCGATGGTAGTAGCCGCGTTTCAAGGAATAGAATTTTGAAAAATTTTGAAAATAATGACTAAATTTAAAACTATATATGGGGAAAAACACGTCAAAAGGCCCACTTTTTTCAATTTTGTTCCAATCGCGTCAAAACTTGGTGGGGTTGCAGAAGTATTATGGGTATGAGATGTGCCAAAAATACAGCTTCCTAGCGTGATACTTTACGAAGATACAGGGTGTCAAAAATTTGAACATTGTATCTCCTGACTACGTGGACCGATTTTAATGAGCCGTAGCTTATATGACAGCTAATTAGAAGCGCACAAAATGTACATTGACAATTGTTTGCAAATATTTAATTTTCATACTCTTTTCACACGACTTTTGTTTTCCATTCGATTTTAAGTATGTTCCGCGGATGGGATTCTATATCTTTAAACTACAAAAATGAAGCCCATTTTGTTTGCTATAACAATATGAATTTTCGTAATGGGATGACGACCACAACAAAAGTTGTTGAAATTTCCAATGTCAAACCTACTAATTTTTTATAATTTCTTTCGTATTATAAAGTGAGTTTACTTTAGGATGTGGACCATAAACACGATTTATAAAATGCAATGGTGGCATTCTATAGCCAGTTATAACAGAACGACAAAAAAACTTATTTCGAAAAAATCGACGTTGGATTTTTTGCACTGACCTACAATATTGCACTGGTCAAACCCAGTCATAGCGAGCAGATATCGGACCCGATTTCGAAGGAATTTGATGTTCTAAATCCGAATATAAAATCAAAAATGCAATATATATTCGCGTTTTTTGAGATGGAGTATTAATTATATGATAAAAATGCTGATTTCACACTTTTTTGAAAATAGAATCGCGACAGACTCTCTTTTACCAAAAAAAATTTCAGGTTTCGAAAAATACTCACTTTTCTATTAAAACGAGCATCAAACTAATTAAAAGTTTATTTTATAAAGGGTCAAAATTTTACACCATATCGTAGATATCATATTTTTAATTATTTTTATTTTTCCATTGTAGCTTTATTAAAAATTCGATTTCTCCGACTAGGTTTCCCGGGTGATATCTCTGAGATGACTTAAGATTATTACAGGTTTTGGATACTTGTTTGAATAGGAAGGCGATTATTCCCAAATCTCGAAATTTTTATGGTAAAAGAGCGTCTGTCGTGATTCTGTTTTCAAAAAAGCATAAAATCAGCATTTTTATCAAATAATTATTACTCCATCTCAGAAACGCGAATTAATACTCCATCTCACAAATGCTTTTTTGATTTTATATTCGGATTTGGAACATCAAAATCCTTCGAGATCGGGTCCGATATCTGCTCGCTATGACTCAGTTTGACCAGTGCAATATTTTAGGTCAGTGCAAAAAATCCAACGTCGATTTTTTTCGAAATAGGTTTTTTGTCGTTCTGTTATAACTGGCTATAGAATGCCACCATAGCATTTTATAAATCGTGTTTATGGTCCACATCCTAAAGTAAACTCACTTTATAATACGAAAGAAATTAGTAGGTTTGACATTGGAAATTTCCACAACTTTGGTTGTGGTCGTCATCCCATTACGAAAATTCATATTGTTATAGTAAACAAAATGGGCTTCATTTTTGTAGTTTAAAGATATAGAATCCCATCCGCGGAACATACTGAAAATCGAATGGAAAACAACAGTCGTGTGAAAAGAGTATGAAAATTAAATATTTGCAAACAATTGTCAATGTACATTTTGTGCGCTTCTAATTAACTGTCATATAAGCTACGGCTCATTAAAATCGGTCCACATAGTCAGGAGATACAATGGTCAAAATAGCAAACTTTGACACCCTGTATCTTCGTAATCCATCAGGCTAGGAAGCTGTATTTTTGGCACATCTCATATCCGTAGTACTTCTGCAACCCCACCAAGTTTTGACGCGATTGGAATAAAATTGAAAAAAGTGGGCTTTTTGACGTGTTTTCCCCATACATAAAAATAAGTTGATTTTCTTTGTAATTCATGTTCTCTGTAATGCGTGAACCTATTTTGTTTCTATAAATTTCCCATTAAAGGTTAGGGCAATGGCAAGGTTTTTATGTATGTATGGTCTTTGTATGTGTATTGGTGATTTTTGACCACTTGACCGCCTCAGCGACACACGCGTAGGCAGGAGTGGTGTATAACCACGGACTATTCACATATTCGTCCTTTCAGATACAAAGTTAAAACTTTGTAAATATGAGGTACTATAAACCGCAAAAATATTCGCGATAAATAATTTTGAATTCTCCGACTGTGGTCAGTGTAGCTTTGACCAGAGCAATTTTTATTACTTCACTGATTTTAATACTGACCTCACATGAGATGCGAAAACAATGAATCGATGTCCAGCCTAAGGTCAAATCGTGTCTGGAAATTTTCTAAAGCCTTTTTGTCTCAGGTATTGTATGGTCTTGAAGCTGTGTCTGGAACTATTGGTTTGCTTTTCTTTAGGCTTAAGCGTATTGTAAACACAATTGCGCGTTTCGTGTATAGTATTCGTCGAAGGGATCATATCGTCGCTTGGATGGCCAACCGACGTAACTGACCATTTTTCAGAAATTGAGTTAAGGCCGCCATTCGATTTGTCTTGCCAAATTGCAACGTGTGTATAAATTTTGTGCATATATATATTACAGTTTTCTCAAAAAACGGAAAATGATTTTAGACGTAACTGACACAATGCCAAAAAAAATTGTCACCAAGAGACGTAAGTGCAATATGTCACTTAATATTTCGTTTTCCCGAAATGTTTGTTCATTATTGCAAAATGTTATGGAGTACTTGCTGGACCCAGCCCACTCATTGCCCATTTTTGGACCGATTGCGTTCGAAACGGGATCACGGTCCAGTCCCAATCATCAGATAACGACAGTAGGAATCTCGATAATCCATTCGTAGGTAGGAACAGTAGGAATCACTAAGAAAATAATAACTCCAAATTGGCTTATTTGCGCGGGGCCACGCCTCCTCAATCAATAACCAATTTAGCATATGTCACCCGCTAGGATAATCTGAAGATTACAGTAATTATCCCTTTTCCGTAATGTGCCTCTAAATGCCACAAATGTACACAATTTAATCGTTTTTGCATCACAGTGCCACTATAAGTATGTATTAAGAGAAAAACATACTGGATATTCCAAAAGCTAAATTCGCACCCTTAGCCCTACTCTACCATATTTAACCCTTTTTGCCATATCGTACCATATTTTACCATTTTTGCTCTACGGTACCATATTTAACCCTTCTTGCCCCGCTGTGCCATATTTAACACATTTTTGACCCACTGCACAAATTTAATTTTTTCCCCCCACTGTACCTTATTTAACACTTTTTGCCCCGCTGTACCATATTTAACACATTTTTGACCCACTGCAAAAATTTAAATTTTTTTCCCCACTGTACCATATCCAACATAGTTTTGTCCCACTGCACAATATTTATCTACGTTCCAATGGCTACCCTCAAGCCAAATTAGACGATTCAAGCTCTTGCCATTTGGACTTGGCTTTGGTGCCATATTTATCCCTTTTTGTCCCAATGTGCGCGTAAATTTTTTAATTTCGAAAAATTTTGATTCATACCGAATCTTCGCCCTAGGCGCTACCCTCACACGAAATGTTGCAATTCTAGCTCCAGCCGTTTGGATTTGGCTGTGATACCATATTTTTTTCTCTTTTGACCCATTGTGCTCCCAAAATTTCAAAAAACCCTTCCATATTGCACGTCTATATAGCAAGGACTACCATCCTACCAAATTTCATGACTCTAGCTTTAGCCGTTTGGGCTGGGCGGTGATCAGTCGTAACTGACATTAAGTAAAATTTGTTTTCCCACAAAGTGACCTATCTGCATTGTTTATGAAAAACATGCATTATAATTAATTTTTTATTTTGTTGTTAATAATATTGAAAAAGATGGAGTTAAGTACACAATAAGAAAAGCAAACTGGAAATATAATAAATATTGTGCCGTGGCGAAGAATGGAAATTATCTCAAAAACAGAAAAACTGCTCTCCTGAACAATTTTGAAAATGTCAGTTAATGAAGTTGGTCATCCAAGCGACGATATATCTGACTACGTTAAACGCTTTCTGGGTTGCACTTTTGAAAATTTTGTGCATTTCCGTAGTTTGTCTCTATTTTATAGCGTAATTAAAAGAAATATGCCCCTACAATTGACCAGAAGGTTTACTTTTTCGCGATCTACTAGGAACCCACAAATTCTTATTCCTAGGATCTGGAAAAATATTTATGCTAGATCGTATTTGGTCAGAATAGCACGAAGTTGGAATGGACTGCCTCATGAGTTGCGAATTTTCTCGCACTCTAATAATGTTTTTCGTTTGAAACTATTGGAGTTGTTTGCTTCGTAATTTCAGTCTTCATAATGTAATAGACTTAATTTTGTATACTCCTATATCCCATAATATCAGTATTAACGAAAATATTTTTATATCACTTCAAATGTTCTTTCATTACTTCGTAATTTCTCAAAGGCTACATACGGTGCTAATAATTATCTTTTTGTATGTTCATCTACTATCGTTTTTCAATTTAGTTTACTACGTACATGGACCTTTTTCCCCCTTTCTTTAGGTTTTATATGTTATGGCTGGGGAGCCAGAGGATAGGTTGTTTGTGCTCTTTTTATAAGTTTTGTTAATTATAGGTTAAGATTATAACTCAGGTTGTGTTAACAATGTAATATAATTGATTGGCCTTATTGCTTTATATTACGATTATGGATTCAATAAATAAATAAAATAAAATATATCGCTCTCCACTTACAGCGGTAACATATCTAACTTTGTCAACATGGTCAATTCACAGTCTGTGGTCAGTGTAGCAGTGACCAAAGCAAATTTTAACTCTTTCAGTACTTAAGAAGTCCCTTGAATGCTGAGGCACCTTCCTATAAGAGCTAGAAAGGTGAACTTTTTTATATGTGTCGTACAATAATCTAATCAAATCTTTAATATTATTTTTGTATTTCATTAGAATCTTAAATGATACAAAGATAAAATAATATTCAGTATTATTCGCGGGAAAAACAATTTTGAAAACTAAGATTGTGGTCAGCGTAGCGGTGGCCAAAGCAATTTTCATTATTTCTATGCCTTTCACAATTCGTTAAGAAATAAAAATCCGCAAATTGAAGTGTACATACTGATCCCGAATGAGATGCAAAAATAACTGACGGATGTCCAGCCTGAGGTGAACCCAGGCATAAAACCGTATAGATTTTTTGGCATGTGGGCATTTCTAGAGCTATCACAAGTTTTTAACACGAGAACATACATACATACGCTGAGAAAGTGTTTTTGCATACAAAATGCATTGAGACAAATATCTGTAAAACCATATTTTTGGGCGTCGCACACTGGGGTATTGGGTATCAAAACTGTGGATTGATTCAGACAAGCCTCCCACTTGGTATTTTTATACCCTCCACCATAGGATGGGGGGTATATTCATATTGTCACTCCGTTTGTAACACCTCTAAATATTGATCTGAGACCCCATTAAATATATATATTCTTATTCTACGTAAAATTCTAAGACGATTTAGCCATGTCCGTCTGTCCGCCCGTCCGACCGTCTGTTGTAATCACGCTACAATCTATAATACTTGAGCTACACGCTGAAAAAAAATCGCTCCTGTAGTATATTGTCCCAAACATATTCGGCTTGAAACATATAAATGTTTAGGGTACACTCTAAATATATAATATTTGGTACACACAAAGGTTATATATTTGGGAATATGTTGTTCTAAACAAATCTTTGTTTACTCCAATTTTTTTTGTTTGGGACTATTATTTTTCGAAGCAAATTAAAAATTTGCACTTAAGTATTCAGAAAGTACCTAAATTACGTTATATTGCTCAGTAATCCAAAATAATTTTTTTGGAAATTTTTAATGTTCGTAAAAATAATAAATAATAACTGAAATTCTATAATTTTGATCAAAATAAATTTTTCGGTGGATTGACAACTAATGATGGCTTGGAATACTTAAATTTAAAATGATTGATTTGAAACAAAAGTCAATGCTGCATAAGGTATCATAACTGGGAGGTACAATTAGGAACCAAGAAAAAATTAAAAATGAAATTCGAAAAAGTCAGCACAAGATTTGAAATTATTTTTTAAATAAAATATATTTGGAGAAATTCCTCAAGAATAATTTTATTTGTACTTAAACATATACTTTATTTGAGAAATTTAGTTTGCAAATATATTTTGTTGTAATATATTAATATATTCGTTCCAAATATATTTTATTGATTTTCAAATAGAATTTATTTGCTCAGAAATATATAATATTTAAAAATATGTGTTCCAAATATATTTTCTTTCGATTCAAACATATCAAAAAAGTCGATTTTGCCCCGTGTAGGTGTCTGAAATTTGGTATAGATACTTCTTATAGCTGCAGGTAACTTGGAATTGAAAATGGGCGATATCGGTCCATATTTAGATATAGTAACTTGTTGTGATTCCTACTGTTTTTTGTGTTTTTCGGTGTTATTTATTTTAGGTTTGAATTATTTTGAGAGGTCACATGCTATCCATGTGGAGGGTATATAACATTCGGCATGGCCGATCTTAACGCTTTTACTTGTTTAATTTATTTTAATGCTTTACAATGTATTAGATAAAAAAGATTATTTCATTAACAATTTTAGTTAAAAAATTTTAATATATGGGTGATTTCATGTCAAGTGGGTGAACTTTTGAAACCGTTGTCTTCTGATCGGGATGAAAATTGCACCATGTTTAGTCCCATTGGATAGTAGTTAAGAAACAAAATTTCAACGAGATCTGTTAAGGACTCTCCAAGTTGGAGGCTGTGCATTTTTGACATATAGGTCAAACGGCAATTTTTGCCATCCATATAAGTAATTAATTTAGATTTTATTTTTTTTTTCAAAAACTATATTTTTTATTTGTTGTATCATTATATATTTTTTTGCTTAAATGAAAACTTAGATCTTTGGCTTTAAGAGCTTTTTGGTCTATCAGTGGGATTGGATTTCTTTATTTATCAAAATAAAGATAAACATCTAAAAAAACAAAGGTTGAAACACAGTCTTTATCATAACTCGAGAACCATTTATCCGAATTATTTCAGGAAAGCTTTGGAAGATCCAAAATTGAATAGCCTTCAATTTCCTCCAATATAATTTTTTCATCCGTATATATCTTCCAAGATATTGCGAAAAAGAAATTAAAATAAGAAATACTGTTTAATAAAATCTTCCTAGAGCCATAAAAAATTCTAAATTATTATATTTTTGTTATTTTGTGGTAAAGTCTAATCGGTCATGAATAAAATGCGACCATTCCGAAGAAAATTGATGAATACGTTAAAAAGTTTTAGGTAATTAAGTAAAATAAATCAAGAATACCACATATAAAAAATCAACAAACTGAGTATTTCTGCCCTATGTGTTGTTTAGCAAAAAGTGAAATAAATCGAAAAAGGCAAAAAAGGGCAGCCTACATTTTGGTTGGGATACTGTAAACTATCCACAAAATGAGCAGAAACAAATTTTAGAGCTTAATCTAACTTAAAAATTAACTATATGTCCATCTATATGTTCGAAATAGACAAGTTGGTGGACTTAGAAAAATTTATATTTTTGAAAATAGTAAACCACTTTTTTACTCCAAGTAATTTACCTAAAATTAACTTAATACATGATGTTGAAGACCCCATAATCAAATTTTAATTTCACTTAAAGTATTTTTCAAGAAAAACGTTTTGAAAAGGTTGTAAATATAAATTTTACACAGAGCAAAGCGAACAGCAAATGAAATTTTAACTTCGAAGATACAATGCAGCTTTACAACTATAGAACATAGAAGGGTTATTTTTTTCGGTTAACGGTGCAGAATTTTATCTGCTTTTTATCGGTACCAAAGACTCGTGCGTTACTTTGTGCGTCGAGTCTATACGAAACGCATGTTTCTATTTCCCTAAAATAAAATTTGGGGGCAACGAAGTGCACTGAGCCAAAGCTAGTATTGAATAAAAATTAATAAATATGTTGTTCCCTATTTATAGACAAAATTGCAGATTTTTGACAAAACGTGTAATATAATTTATAATTTAATATTTATTTTTGATCTATTTAATTTCGTTAGTAAGTTTTAATTAAGTCGTGGTGTTAACGATGAGATGTGAAGTGAATAAAAATATATGTATGTATTTCACATGCATTAGTACGTTTACCCATTACGCGATACGCTGTTTATAGGTAGATATATAAAAAACACAATAAATTTGTAAGTAACAGAAGTGATGCAGTTTACAGAGCTGATCTTTCGCATGGAATAACAATAGGAAAAGTGATCTGAAGAAACCATTCGCCGTATTGCCGAAATCGCGATAATAATAGCGTTGCTGTGAATAAAATAGTCGGTTTCAGTTATTAGCCAATTTTAGTTTCTGTTATTTGGTGTAAGCAGACTAACCAATACAATGTTGTCTATTGTGAAATTAAAAAAACATGAGATCACGTAGATATCTACTCGAACTTTACTATCCATTAGTTTCGGTTCGATGTACACCAGTACATATAGATTTATTAATCGATATACATATGTATTTGTAGGTCTATATACGTTATATATATATATATTCATTTGATATTTGTTCGATACAGTTTCACATTGCATGTGTAATTGTTAAGTGCATTTGCTACAAATCTACTTGATCAAAAACCATTGGAAGGATAGGTCAAAAGGATTCTTATCTGTGTCTGTGTCTCAGTTAGTGTATGTCCGTGTGAGTCACGTGTACGTGTTTAAAATATTTTTGTATGTGTTTGTTAGAGTATATGTGTTTGTATGTCTGTATAGGAGTATAGTGTAGGTATTGTACAATCAACTATAGCTATCTAATTTATATCTTTAAGTTGACTTAATTCAAATATCACACCATATTTCAATTTCTGCATATTTGCTACAGTCGAGAGTCGCCCAGCCTAGTTTTGTGTCCCACACTTCTCTTCATTTCGATACCTTCCGCCTGCACAGTATAACTTTCCTCCTTGGCGATGAATATTATTCCATCGTCGTCTACGGGCAACCCTCTCCCTTATTAACAAACATTCTGTCCTAAATGTATTAATTGAAATTAATCATACTCGAGTTGCATTATACGGCGTGTCGTACACGGCACACAAATCAATAATTGCCATCGGGAGCTTCGGACAAGATGTGCTTGTAGCCATTGCTTCCCAGATACATGTTCTCACGCCGGAAGTGGAATGGCACCTGCAAAAAGAAAGTTTTCATACCAATGCTGTGGACGGACTCGTTACACACAAAACACTTACAGATCCCGGCGGGGGGCACGGAATGGCCACTGTTGCAATTTCTCGCAATTTATTCATTAGCCGTATGCTGTGGTAGTAGCAATAGATTATGTACCACATGGATGCATCGCTCAAGAGTACAGCTGCCGACATTAAAACTGCAAAATGGAGAAGGAAACAGCAATGAGAGTGGAAGCATACGCGTACGAGGACAGCTGGACAACTTACAGAAACAGACTTTTCCGATGGTGTGCTCGACAAATTCACAACCGGACACCCAGAACACGAAGACACATCCTACCACAAAGAAGACGAACTGCAACACCAGCCACAGCAACACAAATTCCTCCCGACTCTTGTAAATGCCAATCAAAAGACCGATGGCACTCAGCAAGTAAATGGAGGAGCAGCACACAAGTATGGAGGCGAAAACGCGTGACGTCATGGTCACATCGCTGGCCAAGTGGAATCGTAGCCTATTCAATATCAAGTCCGGCAAGCTGTAATAGGCATTATCCCGCTGGTCCTCCATGTCGGCGATAGCCCTCGAATTGGCCTCTTCAATGTGAATGTAGGCCAGGATGACAATGAACAGCAGAATGATGGCAATGAACTGAAATTGAGGGTCGTCCCATAACAAAGCGTATGCAAACATACCCCAAATCTGAAAACACTTACGAACTGATTTATACAAATGAGCACAGCGGACAAACGGATATGTTTCGGCCGAATCGGCGACTTCAGCACGTTCACCAGGCGCTCCACACATCCTGGCTGAGTTTGTTGTGGCAGCAGCATTGTCCAGTTCCTGATTCACCTGGAAAATTTCTCAATTTTCGTTCGGATATTACTTAACAGTGCCTGCAATAGTGCGTGTGTTCGTCGTAGCGAAAAACCAACAGTGAAGGTGTCGCTGTCGTTGACGTTGTTTAATCAATAAAACGGCGAATTGATGTCCTGCTTGCGCTGCCTCCCCTTGTTTCGCGTGCAAAGTGCTCAGTTGCACGTGAGTAACACCAGTACACAATGGGGCATAGGGGATACTCATACATACATACATACATTCACACATGCAAACAACTACCCACAGATGTTCACATTTATGAAAACTACCACCGCTATCTGACAGTTGTGGCAACAAAGAAAAAAAGCTGATAAAGCTTTCGCTTGGTAGTCCCCAAAAGCTTTGCGATAATTGTATAACATCGCGTATACGCAACAGATTTTCGTTTGACATATACGCAGAGAAACGAAATGACATTTCTGTTGTTCGCAATACCCATAGTTGCTTCAAATACATTGATAGAAAAAGCTTCGTCATGACGACGAATTTGTACATCATCACGATTGTTTGTTCGTCAAAAGTCAGCTAACGTACGGAATCATCCTCTTGATGAATTTGTTCGTCACCATGACGAATCTCTGTTTCCAAAAAATTTCGTCCTCAGGATGATCACAGTTCATTACCACCACGAATTCCATTCATCACCACGATGAACACCACTCATCCCTACGATGAATCGAGTTCATCACCACGAAGAATCCCATTCATCATCACGACAAATCCCAGTCATTTACACGACCAACTCCATTCATCAGCACGACGAACTCCATTCATCACCACTGTTATTTAAATTTTAAAAATTTCAATAAATATTCTTCTGCTTTTAGACCATTAAAAACGGTATGGAAAATAAAATTACTTGACTTCTTTCCTGGATCTGTTGTGATTATTCGGTTCGAAACGCAGTTCTTATCAGGAAAGGCTAAAAGCAATCGAACGAGAAGTATTCATTACTTCTAAGATTTTAAATCAAAAATAATCTCATCAAGTAATGTATTTGCCAACAGACGAATACCATTCATCACCACGACAAATTCCATTCATCACCACGACAAATTCCATTCATCACCACGACGAATCCCATTCATCATCACGACGAATCCCATTATCACCACGACGAATTCCATTCATCACCATTATTAGATTTTTTAAATAAAGCGTTTACAACAAATGATTTAGCTAAGATAATCAGAACGCATATAGAACAGTACAATTGTGGTATGGTGGACGGCAACTAACTGACAAACTAACCATTACCAACCTACTAACAAAGGTTCAGAGAACTGCCTGCCTGAGCATAAGCGGAGCCTTAAGGACTACAGCGACCGAGTCTCTACAAGCCCTACTCCATATACTGCCGATTAATATTGTGGCGAGAGAAGTTGCAACCAAAGCGGCAATAAGATTAAACTGCCTATCACTGTGGAGGTACAAGAACTATGGTCACATGAGGATATCAAAGTGTAGTGCTATGGTAACCGACCGAGTGGACTATATACCAACTGTGTACACCTTCGAGAGAAATTACATCACTATGATTCCCGCCAGAGACGAATGGGTCGGCAGAATACCAGGTAATAGAAACCATCTCCACTTTTACACGGATGGTTCGAAGCTTGATGAAAAGGTTGGCTTCGGAGTACACTGTGAAGAACTTAGTCTGGATATAGCTCACAGACTACCAGATACCTGCAGTGTCTATCAAGCCGAAATAATGGCAATATGGGAAGTCGCCAAGTGGCTGAGTCGCAACATAGTAACCAACACTGGCGTTGTCATTTACTCGGACAGCCAGGCTGCCATCAATTCTCTGGAGGCAACATCCCTAAATTCACAAACAGCCCTCGACTGCCGCAGATCTCTTAACGAGATGGCTGAGCAGTTTAATATACACCTCATATGGGTGCCTGGGCATAGGGATATCCCGGGGAACTGCAAAGCCGATGAACTTGCTAGGAAAGGGACGACATTACAAATTCTCGAAGAATTTGCATATATTGGTGCGCCACTATCCACGTGCAAGCTTTGGCTTAGGCAAGAGGCAATCAGGCAGTCCAACGAAAGATGGACAGAAATCGGCACCTGCAGGGTAGCTAGACAAATCTGGCCAAGGTATGACCTGAAAAGGTCAAAATATCTTCTCGCACTAGAGAGGAAACGATTGTCTACGTTAGTAAAGGTTCTGACGGGACACTGCTTGATCGGCGAACACGCCAAAAGATTGGGTATTGACTCCAATGACTTCTGCCGAAGCTGTGGAGATGAGGAAGAAGTGGAGAGCATTGAGCACTTGCTTTGCGACTGTCCCGCTTTGAGTAAACGACGACTGGACATACTGGGGTCGGCCTTTTTAGGCAGCCTAACAGATCTTTCTAGTACTGATATTCGTACTATCGATAAATTTATATATCAAACAGGTTGGTTTCGATGAGGGGCATTTCAGCCCGTGGTAACACTAGGGACCTAAACTGGTCTATGTGAGCTTGTAAAAAAATACGGCTGCCACCCTAACCTAAACCTAAAAGCACATACTATAAATAGAATGCTTCGTTTTGTCACATTTTCAGCAAAATGGTAAAATAAATCTTTTCCTCGTGGGAATGTAACCTTATCGTTCCCACGAAGTATTTCGAAATCACCAAAAACATGGGTTAATGACCGAGTTCGTTCTATTGACGTACAAAAACATCGCACGTACGAAACTTTTCGTTACCAGTACGAAGATATATTGACGAATCTGATTCGTCATGGACATCATCAGTATATCGTCGGCTTAATACTATTTTGGTCCATACGCCATTTTTGCGTTTTTGGAGTTAGGACTTGATTAAATGGGTTTCAAGCATGCTCTTTCAGAATCTGCAATAATTTTTTTCCTATCTCGTCTAGTTTTCGAGATATTGGTAGGGTAAATCGATTTAACTCTGATTTAAAGGAAACAATTTTTATAGTTTTGTTCTATATCCCCATTTTTCTATCGCCTTATGTTTTTTACTCACTATTTTACGTTCTTTCGATCACAATATGTAAATTACTCTCCTTTCATACCGACCTTCTTTGTGGTCCATGTAATACAAATACGAAAAAATATTAAAATAAAAGTGGATATGGAACAAAATGCCATGTACAAAAATTGTTATAACTTACTTATTTTTGAATATAATGGCATAGAAATACATGGGAATAATACAAATACTGTTGGGAACCCTATGGAATAAAAAGTGTGTAAATTCCCGTTTTTACTCAAACAATAAATTGCGTTTTTCTCCGATCATAAAAAATGGCGTATAATTAAGCCGACGATATGATGATGTCTTCGAAACATTTAGGACGAAGCGACGTGACCCTGCCCCGTTTTTGGAGTTTCTGTGTAAATTCATGTTCATTTGGACGATGCAACTTTAAACAACTTTAACAAAATTTACGTTGTGCGACTTGTCGCAAAAATACGTTGTGCGACTTGTCTTCACGACATGCGTCATGCGACACGAGTTAAGGTGTGTACAGACGATTGCCAGATCGGCAAACGTTATCAACCCTGTTAAATTGTTGCAAATGTACGGAAATTGACAGGTTGTTAGGCAAATGTTAATTGACTGTTCAGACGATTGCAAGAAAACCTTCAAATTTCATATATTTTGTTAATATTTATATGCAGGATTGCCAATTAAAATATTTTATAGACAGTGCTGCCAATAAAAAGTTTTTCTGGCAATGGCGCCGTTGTCACATGCATAAACTTCGCACATCAACAAATCTGCAAATTATCTCACAATGACTTTTCTGTCAACGTTGCGAGACAAAAATTGTTTGTTCACACGGTTGTACGTTCACAGGGTTGCATTTTTCCGCCATTTTTCGAACAATGTTGTCCGATCAGGCAATCGTCTAAACATACCTTTAGTAAACGAAAGGTATGGAGCAAATTTGGTTGTTTTCTTTGGGTACTGAGTTCCTATCATTTGGGTCTGAATTAAGTATTTTTCCATTAGACTCGTGTTATGGTGTTTTCGTTACACCATAATCGCTTAATTTGTATGAAGAGCTAAACGATTTTAAGCTTTATTAGTTCTCGATGGAGTTTCGTGCTTATGTTCCAGACATAATCGAGCACGGCGTTGCTAGCAAAGAATTGTTAGAAATTCCAAAGATAAGAACCCATAAAGATACCATATACATGGTTTGCGAACAATAACCACACGGGGCAAAATTGCCGTTCTTGATATGTTTGAATAGAAAGAAAATATGTATATTTGGAATAGAGATTTTAAATATTGTATATTTCTGAATAAATAAATCTTATTTGAAAATCATTAAAATTTATTTGAGGCCCATATGTTAATATATTACACCAAATATATTTTGTGAATTAAACTTCTCAAATGAAATATGAGTTTACAAACAAATACAGTTATTGTTAACAAATTTCTCCAAATATATTTTATTTAAAATAATTCAAAGTTTTGCTGAATTATTCGAATTTCAGATTTTATTTTTCTTGATTTCTGGTTATATCTAACAGTTAATAATTGCATTAACTTTTGTTTAAAGCTCTAATTTTTAATTTCTAAATATTCGAAGTAAAAAATTTTTTGTAAATACAACGAGAAATTTTTAGTTATGCAAGGAAATAAGATTTCAATTATAAAAGAATTTTAAAAACATTTAAGTTTAAAAAAATAACTTTGAATTACTGAAAAACTTAAAACTTGCATTAAGTTTTCTGAATGCATAAATGCAAATAATGGCGAATTCTTTTCTGCAAAAAAGTGCAACATTTTCATTGCCCTTTTTCCGAAAACGGCGCTTTTGTGATACTTTTTTGAAATTTGGTAATTAAGTTACTCGAATTTAGCACAACTAAAATTTCAAAAAAGCGATATTATAGTGCAGTTTTCTGAAAAAGGGCAATGCAAGTGTTGCACTTTTTTGCAGAAAAGAATTCGCCATAAATCTTTGTTTAGGAAATAATAGTCCCAAATAAAAACAAGTAAAAGCGTTAAGTTCGGCCTGGCCGAATCTTATATACCCTCCACCATGGATAGCATGTGAATGGTTTCGGGCACAAATCAGAAAATTTCAGCCCGATTAGTTGACATTTGTGGTCTCTATGGCGTTAAGAAGTCAAATCGGACAGATGCTATACATGGGGGCTACATCAAAATGTCGACCGATATAGCCCATTCTCAATCCCAAGTTACCTGCAGGTATAATAAGTATCTATACCAAATTTCAGCCACCTAGCTCAAGTTTATAGATTGTAGCGTGCTTACAATAGACGGACGGATGGACGGACGGACATGGCTAAATCGTCTTAGAATTTTAAGACGATTAAGAATATATATACTTTATGGGGTCTCAGATCAATATTTAGGGGTGTTACAAACGGAGTGACAAAATGAATATACCCCCCACATCCTATGGTGGAGGGTATAAAAATATTTTTTTATCCCCTCATCTTAGAGAGGAGGGTATATATCATTTGCTACGAACCAAAAGTGTAACACATCGAAGGAGTGACTTAAGACCCTAAGTATGTTCGGCGAATATCCGTTTTGGGTCATTTTAAGTCGAATGAGCAATGTCCGTCCGTCTGTCTGCTGGCTGGTGCGCACAATAATTCTCGAAAGGAGTAACCGATTGACTTCAAATTTGGTATGTGGTAAAATTTTTTTCTATCTCCGGATAAGTTCGAAGATGGGTCATATTGGTCCACTCATTCAAGTACCTCCCCCACAAATGGTTAACATTTAGGGAAATATTGACTATTTAATAACTTCTATACTACTTATTTGAATGCTTTGGAATTCTGCACATAGTATTAGTTTATTAGTCACTATTACCTCGAGAAAAATAGGCGAAGTTGCCACGAACATATAACTTTATTACCAGTGCATACAAAGACGTGAAATTTCGCACAGTGTAATGGTTTAATAGTAACTACAATACAGTGAAAATAGGCATTATTGCCACGCTCCTTTTTGTACCTCCCACACAAAAGGGACCATTTTGTACCAAATGTTACCAGCTTATACATTTAATACTGGTGCATACAAATTCTTGAAATTTTGTACAGCGTAATGCTTTTCTAGTACCTAGAGTCCAGAGAAAAATGGGCGTTATTGGCCCGCCCCTTTTGGTACCTCCCACAGAAATGGACCTTTTTGTACCAAACATTAACAGCTTATAACGTTAATACCAGTGCATATAAATACTTGAAATTTGTACGGTGTAATGCTTGTATAGTACCTAGAGTCCAGAGAAAAGTGACCGTTATTGGGACGCCCCCTTTTGGTACCTCTCACACAAATGGACCATTTTCTACCAAAAGTAAACAGCTTTGATCTTTAATACCAGTACATACTTTAAAGTTATTAAATGTAATTTAAACTGATAATAATTTAAATTGATAATAATTTAAATAAAACAAAACAATAAAAAAAATTTACTAATATTTTTTGAGACTCAGGGTGAGGGATTCATTAGTCGGTTTACCCGATTGAACTTTCTTACTTGTAAGGTGTATATATCATTAATTTAGTGATAACATACTAGTACTCGCATTCATTCATAAATTCATGTAAAAAAATAATATCAATTATTATGCTAAAATTATTTTTTAAGATATTAAAAAAACGACAAAAATATTTCGCTGAAAATAAATTATTTTAGAATTCTCTTATATTCATCTTTCTTTCAGGTATTAGTTTTGTGTGCTTTATAAGGCAGAATTTGCTACATAATATGAAAACACACATCAAATTAAAAAGTTACTTCCACTTTTTGTAGCGTGCGTCACAAAACTTTGTGTTCAATTATTTCGTAACAAATACCAGTTAAAAAATTAAATTGAGTAAAAATCAGAGACCATTTTACAATTAACCAGATTTAAATAACGTAAGTACCATTTGAAGGATTTTAACATAATCTCTAAGAATTATAAATGAGGTGATACACCAAAAGGACGAAAATGACCTTAATCCCAGATTATCCTGAAAACATCTCTTTAATCTTTTCGATTTATGTTTAAAAATTTGCACAGATATTGTCCCACAAAATGTACAACTTTCAACATGGTTTCTCCATGGGGTAAAAAATATTAAAGACCAACTTACTTCTATCAATGATAGAATGCAAGTATTTTACACGGGGGTCACGCCCCAGAAATCATGATATAGTCTGTGGGCACGCAATGAAATACTTGCAATATATTTTGCCATGTAAAATACTTGCATTCTATCATTGATAGAAGCAAGTTTGTCTTTAGCCGAGAGAGTATCTCAGTTTAAATCATAACCGACCGAAATAATAACGGGCAACCGACATTATTAAATAATGTACGTTCGTCTGTTTGTTCCACTGAATGGTGAGAACGATAACTATGAAAATGAGTGACCGAATGACTTCAAATTTCGTGGTAATATTTTATTCAATCCTACTTTATTTTTGTTGAGTACCCATATCGGCCTACTATTTATGGTACCTCCCCCACAAATGGTTAAATTTTTGTGACATGTTAAAACTCTTACAACTTCTATACTACTAATGGGAATCCTGTGAATTTGCATACATAGTAATCATATTACCTTATCTATAGATTGAACAAAAATAAGCGAAAATGCCGCTCCCTCTTTGGTACCTTCCACGCAAAGGAACCAATTGGTACAAAAAGTTAACAGCTTATAACATTAATACCAGTGTACAAAACTACTTGGAATTTTGTGTAGTGTAATGTTTTTATAGTACAAGGTCAGTGCAATATGGGCGTCATTGTCGCGCCACTTCTGGTACCTGTCACTCAAATCGTAAACATTTTGTTAAAATGTTGAAACTCCTTATTTAAATTTACTTACTTTACTGTCACAAATGTTAAATCTGATATTCAGTTCAAAAGTTATGCCGACTTCAAAATAATAAAATTTGTAAAAAATGTTTTAGATGACCAACTTTGGCACCCTATAAAATCTAAATCGCTATGCATTTTTACTGATCGTAAAATGCCTTAAGTCCGCATTGTCTTGCAGTAAGCACGTGCAAAATTTCATCGAAATCTAAATTCATAAATATTTGGAGAGGGTCGGATTTCTTTGGAATTATTTACCCTCTATTAAAACAACTATATTTTGCTTCCTTTAGATTGATCTCTAAAGTACACAGTTCTCGTTATATTTTTTCATCATTTGGTTTAGTTCAAAAAAACTTTATTAATTTAAATATTACCAAAAGTTTTTATAAAAAAAAAATTTATAATAAATTAATGCGTACGTAAAAAAATTCCATCTCGTTAGGGTGATTTGCTTACAATTTTCTACCTCTTCCAGCGAAATGGTGAGGTCCATACTGGCCGTTTCGAAAGACTAATGTCGTGGGAGACTTTGGTAATCTTACAAATGTGTTGCAGATATTCGTCTCGCGTTGTGTTCGAATTCATATCTCAGAATCTGTATAAGAGAAATATACATACTTATATGTATGTATGAGTAGTTGCGTGGATTATTGGTCATGCGCAATGTAAATGCATTTTGAACGTTAAATTCGAAGCTTTCCAAAAGCTTTCGCGTAGAAAAAACTTAAGCGAAAACTTAATTTCCCTCATGCTGATACAAAAGTTTTACTAATTTTTAGTACGCAGTGGGATAATATAATTTCATTTCATTTCATCATTTCATTTTATTAACGTAATTTAAAGCCAGTAGGCCAATTAAAGGTTACAAAATTACAAAATTTTTCAAAAATAACTGGTTTACGCTAATAACACTATTCAACAAAATTTTTGTCCAAGGGAAGTGGATAACAGTTTCTGGTGCAACTAGGTGTCACAAACACGAAAAAAATATTTTAAAAAAATTTTATGGTAAATTTTTTTTTAAATTCCAGCTTTCGTGGAAAGTACATTCAGTATTTGGACCAAGTATAAGCCTGATTGAGCCGTGTTATGCCTCAAATTAAAGGGAATTATGAGGACTACATATGCTGAAAATATCGCTTTCACGTAGAATCTTTGGTTTAGTAACAGTCGTCAAAAATATGAGAAAAAATTATTTTTTTTTAAAAACACTTTCCTGGTACAAAAAACCATAAAAAATAGAAAAAAATCGAAAAAATATTTTATTACATTTTTAAAAAGCCAGGATGCTAAAGAAGAAAACACTGTCTATGTGAAAAAAATCTATGGATAGATGTTAAAGTTATGAGCCATTTTGTAAATGTTAGGGCAATTAAAAAAAATCTTCTTTCATATTTTTTCGTTTTTAAATGATGTTTTTGCGTATATTGAATTCGCCATATGTGAGAGAGACATATAAAAGACATTGCACTTGCATTTTATTTTATGAGGATTGATGTCAGACATTATAAAATTATAGAGAGGACGAGGTTTTATGGTTGTTCGTAACCATCCATAAAACATGATATGCAATGTCAGTGTAATTCAGCGCCTTAAAGAGATAAGTCGATTTTCTGAAAAATATTAAAAAGTTATATTTCGAAGTATGTATGAGTAAACGGCAAAGAACTTTTCAATGTGTAAATGATCCCCACAATTTCTGCTACATCTGTCGAAAATATGTTATTTAAAAAAATCGACGAATGTTTAGTAAAATAATTGAAGAAATATATGTGCAATATTTTGGTATACGAGTTAATAATATGAACGAACCGTGGACACCTGGTATTTTGTGTAATTCGTGCCATGTAAATCTTACTCGATGGAGTAGTGGAAGCATGCGGTAAGTGCTTTACAATTAATGTATTACAATGTTTTGTGGAATAAAATTTTTTAATTTTAGACTTCACGTGGAATTTGGAATGCCAATGATTTGGAGACAACCATTCATTCGCGATACGGGCTGCTATTTTTGTCTAAGTTAATAGATTGGAGTATGAAGTGTCCAAGTATAGCTAACAGCCTAATAACGGAAACATCATCAAGTTCAACAGAGTACTCAACTCTGAGCGATTCAAGTTTGAGTCAGAAGTCATCGCTTTTAACTCAGTTTCAACTCATTAATCTAGTGAGAGATTTGGAACTGACCAAAGATAAGGCAGAACTAATTTCATCTGGGATGAAACAGTACAATATTTTGGCCCCAGATGTTAACATATCATATTATGGAGTCCGAGATATACCTTACAAACAATTTTATACAACTGTGGATAACAGATGCTTTTGCAAGGACATTCACGGATTGTTCGAGGAACTTAATCAAATATACAATTCAAGGGAATGGCGGTTACTTGTTGACAGCAGTAAAGAAAGTTTGAAAGCAGTACTTTTACACACGGGAATCAGAAACCGTCGATTCCCATTGCTCATGCTGTCAACACTAAGGAATCATACGATGGCAATGGCTAAATTGATAAAATACATAAAATATAAACATAACTGGAACATTTTTTGCGATTTAAAAGTAGTTGGCATGTTATGCCTCTGGGATAGCCGATATTTTGCCACCACTGCATATTAAGCTGGGGCTCTTTAACAATTTTGTAAAAGCCTAAAGGAAAGATGGCAATTCACTCTCATATTTAAAAAGTTTATTTAAAGGTCTTTCTTCTCAAAAAATCGAAGAAGGAGTTTTTGATGGGCCTAAAATAATGAAACTGATGAAAGATGTGCATTTCGAATCATATTTGACGTCGGATGAAATTGCAGCATGGAGGTCGTTTAAGCTTGTAGTTTCAAATTTCCTTGGATCCAATAAAAGCCCGCAATAGAAAACAATGATTAATGATTTGTTAAAAAATTATGAAAAAGTGGTTAGAAATATACTTTTTTATATTTATGTATATAACACATATGTAACTTATTTTTCGCTTTATGTATTCTGTATTGTAAATATGTCCCTCAAAATGAATTTCTTTCATTCTAATTTAAATTTTTCCCCCGAGAATCTTGGCGACGTAAGTGACAAACATGGCGAAAGGTTTCACCAAGGATTGAAGTCCATCGAGCGGTGTTTCCAAGGGCACTTGGATGAAAGAATGATGGCAGATTATATTTGGTTCCTCATTAGAGAAACAGATTCCGAAATCTTCAAACGTCAAAAAAGAACTCACAATTACTTCTAATGAAACTCGTTCATGTAAATAAACTCAAATGTACATAATATAAATAAAAGTAATAAATAAAATCGCCATTTAAACAGATATATAAAAAAAAGATTTTTTGAAATTCTCTTACCTCTACCAAAAGGGCTATAATTTCTACATTTATCCATAGTTTTTTTCAAATAGGCATTATTTTCTTCGCTAGGATGAAAACTTTTAAAAAATAAAATAAAATATTGGGTTCCGATTTTTTTTTCTATTTGGTATGTTTTTTTCCCCGGTTTTTTTTAAATCTACTTTTTCCAATTTGTTTAATGACTGTTACTAAACCACTGTTTCTAAGTGAAAGAGTTTCTAAGTGTTTCTAAGTGAAGAGAAAGACATTAAGAGCTTCAATTTAATGCATAAGTCGACCTGATCGGGCATATACTCCAAAAATTATAGTGCAAATACTAAGGGTACCTTCGACGATAATAGCATTTTTAATAAATATTGTTTAAAAATAAATTTATCCATAAAAAAATGTTTGGTCTATATATATATACACAAAAATAAATTTTAGGTCTAGGACACAAAAAAAAATGTTTTTTGCTGCGTAGTGTAATTTGACTGTAGGTTTGATTCTTAATGTTTCTACTACAGTGTAGAAAAAAAATATATCTAATTCTAGACAAAGGACTTAATAACTATTTAAGTAATAATAGCAACCGCCGATTGCCACTTTATAGTTGCTACTACAATACAATTATTCCACATAATTTATTCTGCTATTTGGAAGTAAAATAGATTTTTTCGCTCCAAAAACTGAACTGAACGCCTTAAACGAACTTTTTTAAACCCTCCACCATAGAATGGGGGTATACTCGTACTAACTTTGTCATTCCGTTTGCAACACCTTGAAATGTAGATCTGCGACCCATAAAGTATATATATTCATGATCGTCGTGAAATTCTAAGACGATTTAGCCATGTCCGTCTGTTGAAATCACGCTACACTCCGTAATAATAGAGCTGCTAGGTTGATCAAATTTGGTAGATATACTTGTTATAGTTTCAGGTCGTTTGGGATTGCCAATGGGCCATATCGGTAAATTTTTTGATAAAGCTCCCCTATAGAGGCCGCACCAAAATACAGGTTTTGAGCCATAGCTACCACATTTTTAAAACAATTTTGCGGAAACTTTACAGTTTGTTTTCTATTTTGACTAGAATTCATCAAAGTAAAAACTTTAAAACAAATCGGTTAATATTTTGTTATAGTCACCCTATAGAGTTCGCTCCAAAGTAGGCTTATTTAAGTCACAAATACCACATTTTCTAGGCATATTAAGCAAATCTTTGCAGTATGTTTTTTTTAAACAAGAATTCATCACAGTAACAATTTTTTAAATCAGTTCAGATTTTGTTATAGTCCACCTATAGATGTCGCTCCCAAAAAGGCTTGTTTAAGGTTTGCTGAAACTTTGCAGTTTGTATTCTAGGTTTGCATGAATTCATGTCAAAAAAAAATGTATACAAGTCAGTTTATATTTTGTTGTAGTTTTCGTGTAGAGGTAGCCCTCATATAAGCTAATTTAAGCCATAAATATCATTTTTCATATGAAGAGTTTGACGAAAGAATGGCCTAAAATTCGGCTAAAAATTGCAGCGTTCGTTGTTTTAATAATTTGCATTAATAGAATTTAATGCAATCCATGGTGGAGGTATATAAGATTCGGCATGGCCGAACTTAACTATTTTAATTGTTATAAATGGATTTATTACACAAATTAAAAAAAAAAAATAATATATTATCTTGGAGTCTTAAAGACATTACTGAGGCGTGTTGGAAACATATTTTGACCACTTGCAAACATAATTGGCTAGCTAAGATCAAACAAATATGAAAATAGTATTTTCAATCAAGAAAATTGCATAAATACTCTGTAAAATAAATATAAACCGTCTGAAAATATACGTCGTGATATGTATAAATG
The DNA here is from genome assembly GCA_963930755.1 of Eudasyphora cyanicolor. NCBI lineage: Eukaryota > Metazoa > Arthropoda > Insecta > Diptera > Muscidae > Eudasyphora > Eudasyphora cyanicolor. The sequence continues at coordinate 113,674,980 of OZ005735.1, read as the reverse complement.
TTGTCAATCATAGCGACCTCTACAGGGTGGCTGATATGCAATGCAACAAAGTAAAGCGCTGTATTTTTTATTTTTTTTTTTTAAATTTTATTGTTCAAAAGCAAAAAATGTCAGAAATAACATAACATTTTAGAAACAGTTTAGATTTGTTCGAATTGGCCACCTTTGGCACGAATTATGGCCTTCAAACGGCCGACAAAGCCATCACACGCTGCACGAAAGTGGGTCTGCGGTATTTTGGCCCATTCCCGGCCAAGCGCCGTTTTGAGATGATCGATACTTTGGTATTTTTTAGTGCGAACCTTACTCTCTAAAATGCCCCAGGCGCAAAAGTCCAACGGATTGAGATCCGGAGATCTTGGTTGCCATTGTGCGGGAGAAATGAAGCGAGGAACCTCCTTTTTAAACCATTCTTGGTTGACGCGTGCTGAGTGCGATGGTGCTGAGTCCTGTTGGAATGTCCATGGTCTGCGGCCGAAATGTTTGTCTGCCCAGGGCTTCAATACTGTCTTTAGGACATTTTCCCGATAATATTCGGCATTTATTTTGACCCCATGGTCGATGAATACGAACGGGGAGCGACCATCGGCCGTTACGGCGGCCCACACCATTACCATCGGCGGCGCTTGAGTTCTGGTGGCCAATCGAAGGTGTAAATTTTCAGCTGACCTTTTTGGCAAGTAAACCCGATCATTTTGTTTGTTCACAAATTGCACCACACGAATTTTTGGTGTAGATGCCACGTTTTACAACCTACGTGCCTTTAATCTTTTCTTATAGGGGTTTAATTTCATGTCGGTTGCCCGTTATTATTTCGGTCTGTAATCGTTATGATTTAAACTGAGATACTCTCTCGGCTATAGACCAACCTGCTTCTATACAGTGATAGAAAGCAAGTATTTTACATGGCAAAATATATTGCAAGTATTTCATTGCGTGCCCCCAGACTATATCATGATTTTAATTTCGTTAAAAAAACCATGTCAAAAGAGCATGTGTACGACTTATATAATTTTTTTGAAAAAGTGTATATTATTTTCGTGCAGACATTTTGGATGGTACTTTGAGTGTCTGAAAAGTACCAAAAAAAGTACTAAAGTATCAAATTTACAATCCCTGGGTGGTACACCACATAGAACAGTCCTTCAGTGAAAAATTTTACACACTTGCCGTTTGTATAGACATTGAGGGCGCTTTTAACAACGTTCAGACCGATACACTTATCCAGTCCTTAGACGAGTTTCAGGTTGACCGGGCGTTGATAAACTGGATCAACAATATGCTAAGGAATAGGTGGATTATTTGTGGGTCATATGACGTAAAAATCAGAGACAAGGTAAATCGTGGTATACCTCAGGGGGGCATTTTATCGTCTCTCCTATGGGTTACGACGATACACAGTCTCCTTAAAGCCCTCACCAATGAAGGCGCTCCTGGGAAAACGGAACACTAGCTCATGCGCCAGTGGGAACCAGCTGCTACACTGATGGGTCCAGGCTAGGAGGAAGGACGGGTCTGGGACTTTTTATTGATGAACCAGAAGTCGAACTTTACTTCCGCCTCCCAGACCATAATACAGTATTTCAAGCAGAAGTTCGAGCAATCACGGAGTGTGTTAACTGGCTCAGTAATACCACAAAGCCTAAATATGCCAACATATTCACAGATAGCCAAATGGCGATCAAAGCAATAACATCGGAAAAGGTCAAATCCAGAACAGTGTTAGACTGTAAAAGAACGATAAATAATTACTCAGTCCATGGTCAACTGCGTATTTTCTGGGTACCCGGACACAACGGAGTGATTGGAAATGAATGAGCAAACAGATTGGCTTTAAAGGGCAGCGAACTTCGAGTAACAAACTTGGAAACCTTTCGAAGCCACGAAGGATGAGTTGAAGCACTAGGCAGTGATGGCTCACAAAACTGTGTGGAATAGAGCAACTGTAGGAGCAACTGCAAAGATACAGTGGGGTGACCCAAATGAGAAGAAAACCAGAAGTTTTCTGAAACTAAACAAGATCGAGATTAGTAAGATGATAAGTGTTCTAACGGGACACTCAAGCTTACAGGCACATCTTTATCGCATAGGACTAGCAGAAAAAGACGAGTGCATGCCATGCAGGGAAAACATCGAAACGATAGAACATTTTCTGTGTCACTGCCCAGCTTTCGCACATGCAAGATCCCGACATTTCGGTTCCGACATATTGCCAGACTTGACTCATCTCAGAGGATATGACTGGAAGATACTGAGAAAATACGTGTCTAGTACGGATTTTCTGTAATCCGTGGGGTATGAAAATCATAAATAAGGAGCGCACAACAAGCCGAACCACTGGCTTAAGTGTATGTCCATGGACATGAGACGTTTTAAACGTCTCCTCTATTCAACCTAACCTAACCTACACATGTAAAATAGCCCCAGTTAGCAATTGTCTCAGCAACATCCGAACCATGTACCACATTTTTCAATATTCTATAAGGCAAATAGAGTTCCAAGAAGCAATTTCTAATAACAGGAATATCTGTGATGATAAAAAGCAAAAATTAAAGCGGTATTGCGCAAATCGATCGGCAGAACAACATTAGTCTGTTGAAATATATCTTTACCTACAAGTACCCGTTATCGATGCTTTGGAATGCATTTGGTCTGATCAGAAAACTACAACATCTGCATTTCAGTAAAGAACTACAACATCTACATGGCTATAAAAACCGTTTGTTTTCAAGTTTCGGTCCATGTAGTTCATTCAGTTCACTGCTTGGCATTATCATTAAGTAGCGTTATTCAAAGTGAAAATCAATATTTAGCGAAGATCACTTTTTATAACGCCGTGCAATTCTGTCAAATTTCTAATGTCTTTTTCCATCTAAAAGGACAATACTAAATGAAGAAAGTTGTAAACAATTATTTGAAAAATGTTCATCAGTTTTGCCTAACAGTTCTTTAATGTGTGTATTAGTGAAGTGAAGCTTTAGAGAAGAAGAATTGAAGCGGAGAATGTCAGTAATTCCCTGTAAGCTCTTTATTTGAGTAATATTTATAATATAAATATAATTAGATGCATTTCCAAACGTTCAAAATATTGACGGTGATGTCGGTGATACCTGTGACTACAGCGACAAACGAATGCTATTTTTCCACATTGTGTCGACTGAAAAATTACTTGCGGTCAACCATGACTGAAAATCGTTTAAATGGATTGGCTTCCCTGAATATTCATCGCAACATTCCTGTAGATGTTAACGCAGTATTAGACGAATTTTTTTATTTATGTGTCCAACATTTTTGTTTGGAGTATCTTAACATAAAATTTAAGTTAAACATTAATTTTCGGAAGTAAATTTTGTACTCCAAAACACACAGGGTAGACACTATAGTTTTTTCTTTGAATAATTATTATTGAAAATATTATCTAAATATTTTTTAATATTAATATATATACTGGGTGGCTGATATGTAATGCAACAAAGTAAAGCGCTATATTTTTTAATTTTTTTTTAAATTTTATTGTTCAAAAGCAAAACTTGTCGGAAATAACATAAAATTTTAGAAACAGTTTAGATTTGTTCGAATTGGCCACCTTTGGCACAAATTACGGCCTTCAAACGGCCGACAAAACCATCACACGTTGGCTCTGCGGTATTTTGGCCCATTCCCGGCGAAGCGCCGTCTTGAGATGATCGATACATTAGTATTTTTTAGTGCGAACCTTACTCTCTAAAATGCCCCAGGCGCAAAAGTCCAACGGATTGAGATCCGGAGATCTTGGTGGCCATTGTGCGGTAGAAATGAAGCGAGGAACCTCCTTTTTAAGCCATTCTTGGTTGACGCGTGCTAAGTGCGATGGTGCTCAGTCCTGTTGGAATGTCCATGGTCTGCGGCCGAAATGTTTGTCTGCCCAGGGCTTCAATACTGTCTTTAGGACATTTTCCCGATAATATTCGGCATTTATTTTGACCCCATGGTCGATGAATACGAGCGGGGAGCGACCATCGGCCGTTACGGCGGCCCACACCATTACCATCGGCGGCGCTTGAGTTCTGGTGGCCAATCGAAGGTGTAAATTTTCAGCTGACCTTTTTGGCAAGTAAACCCGATCATTTTGTTTGTTCACAAACTGCTCAATTTGGAATGGCTTCTCATCGGAGGAAACCAAATTGGGTATATGGCCACTTTCGTGCAAGCGAAGCAACTCCTTGGCACTTTCCAGTCTAACTTTTTTTTGTGCATCGGTGAGCTCTTGCACTTTTTGGAACTTCAATTGCTTTAGTCCAAGCTCATTTTTTAATATGTGTTGTATCCGTTCTCGCGATATGTTCAGCTCACGATCAATTTTTCTACCACTGCGGCGTGGATTTCGATCAAATCTGCTACCATAGTATATTCCTTAACCGAGAGGGATCCTTCAATAAAGCTGGCTAGATCATGCAGGGCGGGTTCGGTGGACTGGCCATTGCAGTAGGCATGCTGTTGAGTGGACAGTACCCTGTGATCAATTTTAGTCCTAAGGTAACTATCTTTTAATCTCTCCTGAGTTTTAAGGAGAAATGAGGATAGACTAATTGGCCGGAAATCCTTAGCTCCAGTGTGGGACGGTTTTCCCGCATTTGGGGTGAAAACAACCTTGGTTTCTCTCCATTTTGTTGGTATGTATGCCTGATTGGTACAACATGTGTATATCTCTCTGAGTCAGGGAGCAATTGTATCAGCCACTGCCTGTAGCTCCGCCGGAAAGACTTTGTCTGGTCCGGGCAACTTAAATGGTTTAAAGCTTTTGATAGCCCAAAGAATTCTAGATTCGGTTACAATCTCGTCGGCTGTACTTTAAGGGAATCCCCAACTGAAGTATTCAATGCCTCTTCAGAGTTGCCCTGGAAATGTGTATCCAGGAGCGATTCCTCACTGGACGTAGTCCAGAAACTATCATCTTTCTTGATGTACCCAATAGTGCAAGCTGTTGAGGCTACAATTTTCCGTAACCTTGTGGATTCGGATGAGCTTTCTACGCCACTACAGAAATCAATCCAGGATTTATGTTGAGCCGTTATCAACTCTTTTTTGTACCATTTGAGTTCTTCCTCTTATGTATCCCATTCCTGTGGGGCTCTGGTGGCCTTTGCCCTATTGAAGAGCTTCCTACAGCACTTCCTCAGCAGAGAGAGACTCGGCATTTAGTATAAATACTGCGTGCGTCCGATGCCCATCCGCCTCATACAATCGACCGACCTTCCAGTTGCCAGTTGAAAGCCCAGGATTGGAAACCTTCAGCATCTTAGTCACGGATTCCACTCGGCTGGTATAGCCGGAATCCAAGCATGCGCCCAGGGCCAAGACGGGATGTCCTCCTTTTTGACAACATCCAGCCGCACCCGGCCAGATTTCACCAATTTTCTTCAAAGCGCAGCGATAGCACTCAACAGAGCGCATATTACTAAATCGTATTAGTTTTACACCACCGAGATACAACTGGAATTGCAAAAAAAAATAATTGATTCCACCAACACCTTTACTAAGCGCTACGAAAAAGTTGGATGGAGTAAAACTTGATTTGATAGCACCTTTGCAAACTGGTTAGAGGCCGAACTTAGTGTCCGGGAATCTTCAGAAAGTAAAAATCCAAAAATCTAAAAGGCGAAAACTAAAGGATATCAATGAACAAGTAAGAAAGTTTCAGTCGGGTAAACCGACTAAGATATACCCTCACTCTGTGCATAATGTAATATATAACATTTCACTAATTAATCTTGCAATTGTGTTGTAGGTACCAGAAAGATTTTAACAAATACACCTATTTTTCGGTAAACGGTAGATTCTTTAAATACATTGCACTGTGCCAAACTATAAGCTTTTATGTGCTATATTAACGTTACGAGCAATTCAATTACGGTATAATTTGGTCATTTTGTGGGGGAGGTACAAAAAGGGCGTGGTGATAACGCCCACTTTTCATAGGACTGTAGGCACTATAACTGCATTAGACTGTACAAAATTTCAAGCCGTTAAGCTGTTAACTTTTTGTATAAAACGGTCCATTTGTGTGGGAGGTACCAAAAAGGGCTGTACAATAATGCCCATTTTTACCGGACTATAGGCGCCACAAAAACATTATACTGTACAAAATGTCATGTATTTTTATGCGCTTGTATTAAAGTTATAAGCAGTTCAATTTTAATGAAAAAAGGGTCCATTTGTGTGGGAGGTACCAAAAGGCGCGTGGCAACTTCTCTCATTTTTCTTGAGGTGATAGTGACTAATAAAATAATACAATGTGTGGAATTTCACATGATTCTAATAAGTAGTATAGATGTTATTAAATAATCAATATTTCACTAAATGTTAACCCTTTGTGTGGGAGGTACAGGAAGGAGTGGACCAATATGGCCCATCTTCGAACTTAGCTGGAGATAGAAAAAATATTACCGTATACCAAATTTGAAGTCAATCGGTTACTACTTTCGAGAGTTATAGTGCGCACTAGCCAACAGACAGACAGACAGACGGACGGACATTTCTCATTCGACTGAAAATGGCCCAAAACGAATATCCGCCAAACATACTTAGGGTCTTAGATCACTCCTTCGATGTGTTACACTTTTGGCCATAGCAAATGATATATACCCTCGTATCACTATGAGGGTATAAATAACCAAATAGGAAAACACTCTAAAAGCAGGGTAAATCAATTGGAAATTGGTAAAGACGGGCAGCCTGAGACTTATTTCAAGGCGATATCTATATACGAGTATATGAAGAAGAATGTGTGTTGGTCTGTTTGTACCGTATAGGCGTCTAAACGGCCGTATAAGACAAATTTTGAAAATGTGATATCTTGCACAATTTGTGAGCGAGAGTGCTGTAACTTTGTGCATATGTATCCGGTGGAAGTCTACGTCATTGGTCCAAAAATGGGCGGTATCGGACTTATGGGCGTGGCCCCGCCCATATAAGCCAAATTTTCAAATTGAGATATCTTGCACAATTTATTAGCTAGAGTGCTGCAATTTTGTGTATATGTACTTGGTGGCAATCTACGTGATTGTTCCGAAAATAGCCGGGGTCGGACCAAATTGCGTGGCCCCGACCATAGAAGCCAAATTTTGAAATTGAGATATCTTGCAGAATTTGTTAGAGAGAATGCTGTAATTTTGTGCATAGGAATCGGATCAATGGGCGTGGCCTCGCCCATATAAACAACCTTTTGAAATTGAGGTATCTTGCACAATCTGTTTGCGAGAGTGCTGTAATTTTGTGTATATGTGTCTGGCCTACGTGATTAGTCTAAAAATGAGCGAGATGAGACCAAAGGGCCCCTCCCATATAACCCAAATTTGAGCTATCTTGCACAATTAAGTAGCGACAGTAGTGTAATTCTGTTTACATGTATATGTAAAGGGTTTTCCAACAAGAGGTGTTATTTTGGTATTCAAAGAAAAATTCAATTTTTTGAGATAAATGATCGGATGTATATTTCATAATAAAGAGAAAGGTATGCCGTTAATAATGAAACACAACATCAGCCAAATGGACACCACGCTTACAGGACAATATCTTTTTCATGAAATTTTCCATAACCAAATTGCAAAGTGGCTGCCCTATATCCTCGATAGCCTCACGAATTCTATCTTTGAGGTCTTAAATCGACGCTGGGCTTTTGGCGTAGACCTTATCTTTCACGTGGCCCCAAAGGAAGAAGTCGAAAAGTGTAAAATCACAAGATCTCGGTGGCCAATTGTGATCACCTCTTCGATAGATAACACGGTCCGGAAACTTTTCCCATAACAGAGCAATGGTTTCGTTGCTTGTGTGGCACGTAGCGCCGTCTTGTTGAAAGTAAACGTTGTCCAGATCAATACCATCCAACTCCGACCATAAAAATCATTAATCATCTCTCGACCGCCGGACCATAAACCGCACCAAACAGTCACACGTTGAGGATGGAGATACAATAACTCTTGGGTTTTTCGAGCCCCAGATGCAACAATTTTGCTTGTTGACGTGGCCACCGAGGTGGAAATAGGCCTCACAGTCAAGATGATTTTTCGATGATTTTCGAATTTTAATAATTTCGATGCGTTGTTGAATCGTGTATCGTTCCATTTTTAGTAACGGCGTAGTTTCTACTTGTCAAATGTCTAAGAATAAAAGCTTCAAAAGTGACAGCTACCGAAATACCGGGTGATTCAAAATAACACATCTTGTTGGAAAACCCTATATTTGGTGGCAGGATTCGTAATTGGTTCAAAAATGGACGGGATCGGAAATCTCAATTTGGGGCAACGAAGTGGGCCGGGTCCAGCTAGTCTATATATATAAAAGACATTGTGTGTTTGTTTGTTCCGTATAGACGCTTAAACGGCTGGACCGATCTTCTTAAAATTTTCACAGAATGTCCACGTGAGGTAAAATAGGGTAATAGGGATATTAATCCGATATATCAAGTGGGCGTGGTCCCGCCCATATAAGCCAAATTTTGAAATTTAAATATCTTACACAATTTGTTAGCGAGAGTGATGTAATGTTGTGCATATGTATCTGGTGGCAGTCTACGTGGTTGGTCTAAAATGGGCGGGATCGGACCAATGGGCTTGGCCCCGCCCATATACGCCAAATTTTGGAATTGAGATATCTTGCACAATTTGTTAATGAGAGTGCTGTAATTTTGTGCATGTGTATCTGGTGGTAGTCTGAGTAATTGGTCTAATAATGGGCGGGATCGGACCAATGGGCGTGGCCCCGCCCATGTAAGCCAAATTTTGAAGTTGAGATATTTTACACAATTTTTTAGCGAGAAGGCTGTATGTTTGTGCATATGTATCTATTGGTAGTGCACGTGAGTGTTCCAATAAAGTGCGGGATCGGACCAATGGTTGTGGGCCCGCCCATATAAGCCAATTTTGAAATTGAGATATCTTACACAATTTGTTAGCGAGAGTGCTGTCATTTTGTGCATATGTATCTGGTGGTAGTCTTCTTTATTGCTCCAAAAATTGACGGAACCGGAAATCTGAAATTGGGGGCAACGAAGTGGACCGGGTCCAGCTAGTTCTGTAATATATCACAGATCTGGTTGCAAAGTCAATAAATTACAATTTGAAACTTTCAATTGAAAACCAGTAAGGAAAGACTATATAATACCCTACACCGCCCTAGCAATCCGCAAAAAGACATTGCGATAATAATTTGGAATAAATGGGTTCGTTTAAGTCAACAAAGTACTAAGCTACCCCTCCTTATCAAGGTTTATTCCATGGAGCAGTTTATGTTGTTGATCATAATAAAATAGATCTGAAACGATAACCCTAAAATGATCAGTTTTCTTTTATGTATCAAGAATCGGAAGGATCAAATAGATGGGTTGTATAATCTAAATAGATTTTCATCAGCTTGGACCAAAAACCTCATTTATGCCTAATTATATAAATATCGGGCGAAAAATGCAGTTTCAAAAGAGCTTAAATACTAAATAGACACGAACATATATACTTCCAATAACTGGTTGGAATTCGATAATAACTATAAAAAAATAGTACTAGCAACAAAAGGTCTATTGCACAACAAAAAGTCTATTGCACAAATTAAAACAACAATTATAACATGGATACGATCAAATTAAAATGCTTGCAACTAAATCGATGGTTGTATCAAACGATTTAAGACTGTTTATTCTCATTGACACTCGGTTAGTTGTGGTAACTACTTTTAAATGTCATTATAGTCCCATATGATCGATATTTGGTAGTGACAACGAATGTTATTGCAACGAATAATTAGTTACTACAACAACAAAAATATTAATAAATAATAGTTTTTTTTGTTATCCCAATGATTTCCCAAATTTAGAATAATTAAATATATTTTGGGTAATACAACCAAAATCTTGGTTGCTGTTCTTTTGTTGTTACATGACAAACATACAATCTTTCTCCCTCTCTCGCTCGGAGAATCAGTTTTGTTTGTTAATGTGTAAATCAATAATTGTTATGGTTATGCGAGAGCTCTTATACTCTCTGAAAATAGAAAATAATTCTGTTGTTCGTTTTCTTTTAAATCGTCAGTTATTTACAAGCGATGGAGGGAGACGGATGTCTGTGAACGCGGTTTGTGAACAAATGAAATTGCGGCAAATATGTAAGTATGCGTGTACACTGTACACTGTATACATACTCGTAGGTGCATATTGCATCGAAAATTATTTTATTATGGGCTGTTAAGAGTTATTTTTGCTAAAGCATAGTAAGAAATGCAACCGTCGGGTACATGTGTGTATGTGGTTATGCCGTTGGCGTCACCATCGATCTTGGTGATAAGAGAGTGCGTGCGACATAGTTAGTTTTGCTGCATGTTATTTATGGTGATGTACATACCCAGCAAAATTTCCCATTACCAAATAACCTGACGGGTAAGCTACATTCAAATCTAGTAACTGCTTATAATTTGGCCTCCCTTCGAATTATTTCTATTATTATTATTATTATTTCACTCAAGCATACCAGAAGCTGAAGAATAACCACTTACACCCACGCTTACAATTATTAAAAAGTAAACGTGGACGTAAGTAATACTTTTATGAGTGTGTTTGTGGGTCGTAGATATTTCTGAGTTGCAACTGCTTGTTCACCACCATCAGTGGTGGCATGCGGTGAGAAAGTACAAGAGCGTAAAATTGGGAAGAGCGTAACATTGGGATGAGCGTAACATTGGGATGAGCGCAACATTGGGTAGAGCGTATAACTGGGAGGGAGTAGTTATCGATTGTTGTCGTCATATGACGAAAAATTTCATTTGCCGGGAGGTGGGGTTGAACTCGCAGCCTCCTGGTTTCGTAGTTTAGCATCACAACCACTGGCCTACCTCGCGATTCGTAGACAAATCGCTTAATAATCAAGTACAAAAATATAACCCATCAAAATCTTGGTAAGTAAATGTCGTTACCACTTGCGTTACCAAGTAATGATATCTCAATATCGCCAGTATTACTCTCGGTAAATAAATAACGACTAGGTTAGGTTAGGTTAGGTTGAAGAGAGGAGACGTTTAAACGTCTCATGTCCATGGACATACACTTAAGCCAGTGGTTCGGCCTGTTGTGCGCTCCTTATTTATGATCTTTTTATACCTCACGAGTTACAGAAAATCGGTACTAGACACGAATTTTCTCAGTATCTTCCAGTCATATTCTCTGAGATGAGTCAAGTCTGGTAATATGTCGGACCCGAAATGTTGGGATCTTGCATGTGTGAAAGCCGGGCAGTGACACAGAAAATGTTCCATCGTTTCGATGTTTTCTCTGCATGCCCTGCATTCGTCGTTTCCTGCTAGTCCTATGCGATGAAGATGTGCTTGTAAGCTTGAGTGTCCCGTTAGAACACTCATCATCTTACTAATATCGATCTTGTTTAGTTTCAGAAGACTTCTTGTTTTCTTTTCATTTGGGTCACCCCACAGTATCTTTGCAGTTGCTCCTACTGTTGCGCTATTCCACACAGTTTTATGAGCCATCACTGCCCAGTGCTTCAACTCATTTTTCGTGGCTTCGAAAGGTTTCCAATTTTTCAAGTTTATTACTCGAAGTTCTCTGCCCTTTGAAGCCAAGTTGTTTGCCCGTACATTTCCATTCACTCCGTTGTGTCCTGGTACCCAGCAAATACGCAATTGACCATGGGCTGAGTAATCATTTATCGTTCTTTTACAGTCCAACACAGTTCTGGATTTGACCCTTTCCGATGTTATTGCTTGAATCGCCATTTGGCTATCTGTGAAGATGTTGGCATATTTAGACTTTGTCGTGTTACTGAGCTATTCCACACAGTTTTATGAGCCATCACTGCCCAGTGCTTCAACTCATTTTTCGTGGCTTCGAAAGGTTTCCAATTTTTCAAGTTTATTACACGAAGTTCTCTGCCCTTTGAAGCCAAGTTGTACAGACCCAGCCCGTTCATTTCCATTCACTCCGTTGTGTCCTGGTACCCAGCAAATACGAAATTGACCATGGGCTGAGTAATCATTTATCGTTCTTTTACAGTCCAACACAGTTCTGGATTTGACCCTTTCCGATGTTATTGCTTGAATCGCCATTTGGCTATCTGTGAAGATGTTGGCATATTTAGGCTTTGTCGTGTTACTGAGCCAGTTCACACACTCCGTGATTGCTCGAACTTCTGCTTGAAATACCGTGTTATGGTCAGGGAGGCGGAAGTGAAGTTCGACTTCTGGTTCATCAATAAAAAGTCCCAGACCCGTCCTTCCTCCTCGCTTGGACCCATCCGTGTAGCAGCTGGTTCCCACTGGCACATGGGCCAAAGTTCCATTTTCCCAGGAGCGTCTGTCTGGCACAAACGTATCACAGGTAGCTGTAAGCCGCACTTCAGGAATGCGGTCGGAGATTTCTGGCGTTTGAATGTGACCAACTAGATATTCTAAAATCTTCTGATGGTACGACTTGTGGTCTCGATTTATCCATTCACCCATCACTTGTAGACGTCTTGCTGTGAGGGCTGCCTCATACTTTATACGGATGTCTATTGGTTGGATGTGCAGTATAGTCTCCAACGCTTTTGTTGGTGCAGTTCTAAATGCCCCGCTTATGCCTAGACAGCACATACGTTGAATTTTTTGCAAAGGTATTAAGTTGCACTTCTTGTCCATTGATGTCCACCACAGAGGCGTAGGTGATTATTGGTCTAATCACGCTCATGTAAAGCCAGTGAGTCATATTTGGACGTAGTCCCCATTTTAATCCTATAGCTCTTCTGCACAACGACCAACATCTGTGTGCCTTTGTAACTCTTTCTTCAAGATGATCTTTCCAGTATAGTTTCTGATCCAAGATTACTCCCAAGTATTTTACCTTTTTAGTTATAGCAATTGTCTTATTCGGGAATCGAGGCGGGGTAAAACGTGGGATCTTCGTTTTCCTTGTAAATAGACATATTTCTGTTTTGTCTGGGTTAACATTTAATCCCCTTGGTTGTGCCCAGTTATATGCTATGTTAAGTGCCTCTTCAGCTCTTCTGCATAATAGATTCGGATGAAAGCCCCTTAGAAGTATTACAACGTCGTCTGCATAACAGACTGGTTTAAGTCCTTCATTGGTGAGGGCTTTTAGGAGACTGTGTATCGTCGTAACCCATAGAAGAGGCGATAAAATGCCCCCCTGAGGTATACCACGATTTACCTTGTCTCTAATTTTTACGTCATATGACCCACAAATAATCCACCTATTCCTTAGCATATTGTTGATCCAGTTTTTCAGCGCCCGGTCAACCTGAAACTCGTCTAAGGACTGTATAAGTGTATCGGTCTGTACATTGTTAAATGCGCCCTCAATGTCTATGCAAACAGCAAGTGTATACATTTCTTTATTGAAGGACTCTTCTATGTGGTGCACTACCTCATGCAGAGCTGTTTCCACTGATCTTCCTTTGACATAGGCGTGTTGTTTGAATTTTAGCCTGTCATCCGCTATTTTACCTTTGACCATGTCATCAATTATTCGCTCCATTGTTTTTAACAGGAAAGAAGTAAGGCTAATGGGTCGATAAGCCTTTGGGGTCGTGTAACTCGCCTTGCCAGGCTTTGGTATGAAGACCACCGTTGATTCCTGCCAGTTTTTTGGGGTATACGAATGGGTTAGGCATGCAGTGAACACTCCAGCCAGATGAGTTGATACCAGATCCACCTCATTCTGCAGAAGTGCTGGAAATATTCCATCCGGTCCCGCAGCCTTAAAGGGAGAGAAACGTTTTATCGCTTCTTTAACAATACCATCTGTTATATCCGTAATAGGTACTTGATGCAATACATTTTCATTCTGTAACTGTTCCTCTGTTGGTCCAGCATTACCAGTCGGAAAATGAGTTTTCATCAAGAGCCTTACGGTATCCTCTATAGTTTCCATCCTTTTACCCGTTTCATCCACCAGTGTTTCGGTTTGGACATGAGTTTTTGAGAGGAACTTTTTCATTTTAGACATGCTGTTAACGCTGTCTACCTGTTCACAGAAAAGCCTCCAGGAGTTACGTTTCGCCGATCTAACGATTTTATTGTATTCTTTGAGTCTTCTGTGGTAGTCGTCCCAATATACTGATTGTTTTTTACGTCGAGCTCTATTGTAAAGTGTGCGGACATCTTCGCCAATCGAGCGAATTTGTCCTGTCATCCAGGGTTTCTCAAAGGCAGATTTCCTTTCTCGAAGTGGGCAACTATCTTCGAATGATTTTACAAGAGCCTCGGTAATCTTCTTAACATTGATATCAATGTCTTCTGCACATAGATAATCGCGTGTAGGCTGCCCCAATCGATTTCTAAGTAGATTTCCGAATTTAGTCCAGTCGGTCTTAGCCTTATTACGGAAACTTATGGGGTTTGGCGGTGGCCGTGCAATTTTAAACCTTATATAACGGTGGTCTGAATAGGAGTGTTCATCCGAAACCCTCCACTCATGAATCTCATCAATAAGATTTTCTGAACATATCGTTATATCTAATACTTCTTCCCTAATTTTGGTAACAAAGGTTGCAGTGTTTCCTATGTTAAGAGTTATGAGGTCATTTGTATTCAAAAATTCGATAAGGGCGTGTCCCCTTTTATTGGTGTTAGTACTACCCCAAGCGATATGATGGGAGTTGGCGTCACATCCAGCTAATAACTCATTACTTGTGTGTTTGGATTCCCTCACCAGACGTTGTAATTCCGACGTAGGTGGCAATGTCGGCGCATCGAATGGCAGATATATTGACGCCAGGTACATATTTCCATTACCTTGCCTCAGCACCGTTGCGTCCGATGTTGACAACTCTGGAGAGAAAATAAAACATAAGTTTTTATGGCACAGAATACAAGTCCTTGGACGAGTACCTGTGTTAGCGTAGAAAAGGTTATAGTTCACATGGTTTAATCCAGTAACCTTGTTGCTAGTTGTCCATGGTTCCTGGATCAAAGCAATATTAACCCTGCCTTTATTTATGATGTCCATCAGAGCGTTGGATGCTGTCTCGCTCCGGTGGAGGTTTATCTGGATGACCTCAATCATTGTCCTTCCAGTAAAAGTTTCTTTTGGGAGTCTATCCTATCTGGTGGCACCCCCTCTTCATTTGGTAGTGGGTCATACTCCTCCTTTCGTTCACTACCTATTACACCATCTTCCAGTCGACAATTTTGGGAGGCGGTGTTATTTTTTGTCGCTCCCTCATTGGTTAGAATCGTTTTGTGGCTCTTTTTATTTTGATCACCACCTTTGCTGGGAACTTCCTGCAAAAGTGGCGGTACTATTGGTGAACTGGTGGTGTTATTGACTACTTCCACATCAGTTTTTGGCAGTGTCTCACTTGTCTCCATCCGTTCAATACCAGTGTTTGCCTCTTCAGACAGTATATTTGGACTCGATTCATATGTCCTGCCAATCGGGACCTTTCCAATTTTGAAAAAGACTGTCCAGATCAAGAAGTACGCCATGCCCTTCGCCATGACAAGATTGTTCTTGGATTCTGGGTCTATGCCTAACACGAGGAGAGTACCCTCGGTATCATCCTTCCTATAGAAGACTTCCCACTTTCTCACAGAAAGTTTTGAATTCTGTTTGCTAATGATGTCGAGTATGTACTCTGATGAGAACTTACTGGGACATCCCTTAACATATAGGGTCGTTTTTATGAGTTCAGGAATGTCGCTTTTCCTTACCAATTTTAGCTTTGCGCCGTCCCAAGGTGAGGGGAAGCTATCCACAAGTTTTACGAGGACACCAGCGCAGCGTTGTGATGCCAGCCTTAGCATCAAAACACCCCTCTCAAACTTGCAACTCATTACTTCGATTGGTGGTTCATCCTTAGATTCGAGGACGTATTCCGCTACCCTCGTATAGACCAAATCTTCGAAGTTACTCTTTTGGTCTTCGGAGATTTTGCCAGATGCACTACTGCTATCAATTATGGCGTAGCATAGATCGTCTCGAAAATGTTGTTTAGCTATATTAGAATAAGACGGTGGATTCTTACCCTTCTTTATGGCCAATTGATTTTTCCGTGTCTGTAGAGTCTTTTTGGTTAAAGCCTCATCCTTAACGGATGATTTGGTTGACTTGAACTGCTTTATTGGGTCAACTTTACCGCCCACAATCGAAGGACCCAGACTAGAGACCTCCTTTTGTGTGGTTACGTTAGGCTTATCCGAATTACTGGAAGACGGCGAGCCCTTTTTCTTCTTAGTCACTTTCACAGCGCTATGTTCTTCGGGAGACCTGACTCTTTTAGCGGCCTCCATGTTTATATTGGAGGTAGAATTGTCAGGTTCATCCCGTAATAGGTTCTGTCGGTTCAACTTATTCAGTTTCCTTCTTTGTGCCCCTGACAGTCTCTTTGAGTTAGCAACAATAGTGATATTGTTTTCATTTGATGATTCAGAGTCAGAGTCCCCAATGGCTTTTAAAGGCTGGGGTTGCTTAAAGCCCCGGTTGGGTTCTGCTTCATCTGTCTTATCATTTGTTTTGCCTGTGGCTGGATGTGCACCAAGGCACCAAAGCTCGTAGAAGTTGCTTGCTCACGATTGTTCGATAACGACGACACATGACTCGTGAGTGAATCAACGCTTGTCGCCGGCACTGGGTTTTCTTTCCCCTGCGCCGTAATCTCCTTCGTCTTTTTTGGTTTAATCATAAATTGGTTGGGGGAGACACCCCCATAGCCAGTATTAGCCTGTAATAATGTATAGGCCTTCCAGACTGAGCTCAGAAATATCTGTCCAGAGACCGATGCATCCAATTCAACCTACGCTTTATAAACAACAAACCTCCTGGTTGCGTAGTAGGTAGGTGAATAGGTATTGCGTAATAGGTTAAAAACTATCCGCGATAACACACGTCCGTTCGCTACGACAGGCGGCGACTCGTAGCGGACGATTGTACTTCACATTACATAACAAAATTTTGAATTTCCGTAACAATAAGTGTGTTTTTTTTTCAATGAAATCATATCACTCTTATTTCAATGAAATCATATCACTCTTATGTTTATACAGATCGGATAAAAATTGCTTATACAGTGCATATATGCCAAATCGGAGGCACATATATATGGAAGCTATATGTAAATCTGAACCGATTTTAACCAAATTCAAAAGGAGATTGTCCTTGGGGCAAAATAAAGTTTCGTTGTGATCGGACCATAATTGCGACCTGTACTTTGATCACAGGAATACATGGACAGACGGACGGACAGATGGACAGACAGACATGGCTAAATCGACTCAAAAAGTGATTCTATGTCGATCGGTATAATAAACTATGGGTATATCTCATTACTGCTGCTGTGACTTGTCCATGGTGGGTAGATACCAGCCCCAGTTCTAACCGAAATATATGCACCTTCTTCAAAAGATGTTCCTTGAATGTTGGAACAGACCTTGGATCTCATCTCAAATACACCCTGTGTATTTGAGATGAGATCCAAGATATACATGTTCGATATACATGTTCGCATATTAGAGCCAGTCTCAAAAGAACGTGACTTGAACACTCATTAATGCATATGTCCAGCGTTTATTCTATAGGACTAGTTTATACAGTCCCTACAGGAAATACCTGGACATATACTTGAAAAATGGACATGTCACCATCTATCTATTTGGGTTAAAACTAGGGTCGGCCCCTATACACCAAGACGAACCGTCTTGGTTATGGTTTTTTTGGAGTGAATGAGCAATATGCAATTAAAATTCTGTAGACCAGATTGTCTGAATTCTCTATTTGTACAATAAAACATTCACCACTACTGCATAATTCCCGTGATGTAAATTTGTGCAGTTTTTCGAATACATTTCGAAATTGTCTAATCACACTTAACTTCGAAACGATGTAAAATTTGCAATTAGTTACATTCTGACTTTTTTTTATCGGAGTCTACACTTCAGATCAGCTTTTCAACGTGTCATTCCCTCTTTGCTGTGATCAACTTCAGGATCTGTGGTCACTTCTATGGGCGTATCGGCCATTGGATGATCTGGGAATTGAGAATTGGCCGCGAGTGGAGAGTAACAGTAAATTGTGGCATTGTTATGGACTCGTTTAGTCATGTTGCTCATAAAAGTTGATATATTGATTTCGAATTTAATTAAAAATCTGTCAATTTGAACAAATTTCGAATGTAAAACAAAGATAAATTATGATCATTGGACTGGCTGTTCATGTTGCATGTTCGCAGACACAAAACCAGCAGCAAATGAAGCAGAAGAATATGTTGCTTATCCTGGTACGAGTAGTGAAGTTGGATCTGGAGCTGTTTCATTGTCCTGCAAATGGCCAATGGTGTTGGTGTAGTTTTGTTATGATAAATTTACAATTTAAAAGTCAATTTAGATGTAACTATAAAAGTCTGCCATAAATTCAGTTGCTGAAAGCCAACACAAATGGGAGTTGCCATTGACTGTGTTTGTGCAACAAATTGATTGTTTTTATGCCTTCTCCTCTTGTGCATCATCATCTTCGCCGTCGTCATCATCATCATTATTATCATCTTGACCAGTAGTCAGAAGAAGGATGTGTGTAGCAACTTGTTTCA
Source organism: Eudasyphora cyanicolor (assembly GCA_963930755.1). Taxonomy (NCBI): domain Eukaryota; kingdom Metazoa; phylum Arthropoda; class Insecta; order Diptera; family Muscidae; genus Eudasyphora; species Eudasyphora cyanicolor. The sequence goes on along the minus strand of OZ005735.1, from coordinate 113,656,426 downwards.
CCTTTCGAACGACCACTGGTGCAAACAATGTTGTTCATCGCCTGTATCTATCCAGCGATGAGCTGCAGCAACGGCAGCACTAACAACATATGAGTCCGTCCGTCCCAAGCAGTATTCCTCGATGAGGAAACTTGTTGCTAGTCTCGTGAACGAAATCAATGAATCAACGGCGATGGTGGTATTGCCAGTGGTAGGTGCCATTCCATAGAATGCCGACTGTCGACAGTCAGGCCATGCCATACCATACCACCAGACAAACCGAATATGATGAAGACCTCAGGGCCAAAATATTCGTTTACGATTGACTTCTTGTTATCATTGGGCGTATTTTATTAACTTTTAAAAGTTATACTTTTCAGCCACAACCGCCGCGTCGTTCGGTACTATGTTTGAGCCAAACTATATCAATGCGTTGTTCAACTGAAGGAGGGGGCGCTGATGCGAGGCTTTGCTGATGGGGGAGACTAGAACAAAATTGAGTTGCTGGAGAGGCTGGAGAATGGTAGCACACCGCACGCATCCGTGTTATGATTGCATCAGTGTGGAAAATGGTAAATTGCCAATACAATAACTTGCAGGCGGGCAATTTGGACAGGTTGTTCGTTTAGCCCCTGATGCTGCCGCCACTCTCTATAAATCTATGAATCGCCTAGTCCATCCACACTAGCGGTGTAGGAAGAGTTGCCAGACTTTTGGGTTCTCAAGCTTTCTTGAATCATGCCAAGTTCCAAGTTAAAAAATAATTCGAGTCATGGGCGCAATCTATCGCAAGCGATAGATATTTAACGGTGAAAAATAAACAAAACAAAACAAGCAATTTCTGGCGGTTAATTTCCAATCATATTTGTGTTCCCTCACCTTAGAGAGGAGGGTATATATCATTTGACCAATGTCCGTCTGTCCGTCTGCCAGTCAGTGTGTATGTCTGCTGGCTGGTGCGCACGATAACTCTCGAAAGGATAACCCGATTAACTTCAAATTTTGTATGCGATAATATTTTGCTCTATCTCCGGCTAAGTTTGAAGATGGGCCATATTAGTCCACTCCTTTTAGTACCTCCCCCATAAAGGGTTAACATTTACTGAAATATTGATTCTTTAATAACTTCTATACTGCTTATTCGAATCCGCTGAAATTTCACACATAGTATTACTTTATTAGTCGCTGTCACCTTGAGAAAAGTGGGCGAAGTTTCCACGCATCTTTTGGTACCTCCCACACAAATGGACCATTTTGCACCAAAAGTTAACAGCTTATAACATTAATACCAGTACATAGAAATACTTTAATCGTAATGCTTTTTTTGCACCAAGAGTCTAGAGAAAAGTGGGCGTTATTGGCACACCCCTTTTTGGTACCTCCCACCCAAATGCACCATTTTGTACCAAAAGTTACCAGCTTATAACTTTAATACCAGTGCATACAAATACATCAAATTTTGTACAGTATAATGCAATTATAGTACCTAGAGTATAGAGAAAAATGGGCGTTATTGGCACCCCTTTTGGTATCTCCTAACAAATGGACCTTTTTGAACCAAAAGTCAACAACGTTTAACTGTATATGTACCATTTCCCACGAGCCTAATGTGTAACACATCGGTGGAGTGACCTAACCCCCAAGTATAAGTGATAGCTCCGTTCATGATACCTGTGTGATAAGGTCCATTGGCACTAAATATGTTGTAACCTTGATAAAATCTGAATAAACAATAGTATCACTTTAAATTTGTTCGAATCGACTTAAAATACGTTATTACTGAATTACATAAACCGTCGTGTTTGCGATAACAATGAGAAACAAGTTGTGGACAATTAAAAATCAAAAAGGTCCGTAGGGACCTTACCCCACACAGAAAGCATTTGAGCAATGTCCGTCCGTCTGTCTGGCTGGAGCGCACGATAACTCTCGAAAGGAATAACCGATTGACTTCAAATTTGGTAAGCGATAATATTCTTCTCCATTTCAGGCTAAGTTCGAAGATGGGCCATATTGGTCCACTCCTTCTAATACGTCCTCCACAAAGGGTTAACATTTAGTGAAATATTGATTGATTCTTTACTAACTTCTATACTACTTATTCGAATCTTCTGAAATACTACAAATAGTATTAGATTATTAGTCGCTATCTCCTCGAGAAAAATGGGCGTAGTTTCCACGCCACTTTTGGTACCTACCACACCAATGGACCATTTTGGACTAGACGTTAACTACCTATAGCTTAAATATCAGTTTATACAACTACTTGCGATTTTGTACAGTGTAATGCTTTTTAAGTACCTACAGTCCAGAGAAAATGGGCCTCATTGGCACGCCCCTTTTAGTACCTGCCACACAAAGGACTATTTTTGAACAATAGTTAACAGCTTATAACATTAGTACTTAATTGTTAAATTGAAATTGATAATAATTTAATTAAACAAAAAATAAATAACGTAAGAATACCTTTGGGACTGTAGGTTAGAGGATTCGTATGGCGGTTTACCCGACTGAACTTTCTTACTTGTTTTTATTAAATGTCGCTTACGATAGATTTGCTCTCATGGCTCGAATTATTCGATGTAAAATCAACACTGAACAGGTAAGAAAGGATAATCCGACTTAAGAATCTCTTACCTTCAGTCCCAAAAAAAATCGTCAATTTATTTTTTTAATAATTTTTAAATCAATCACGTAGACTACCACCGAGTGCATATACACAAAATTGCCGCACTTTCGCTAACAAATTGTTCAAGATGTCGCAATTTCAAAACATAGTTCATTAGTTTGTTATAGTTTTATTGGCCCAGTCTTCAGTTATTTAAATATTTAACTAGTTTAAGCTATTAAGACCTAGTTTAAAGTTAAATAAAAATGCCTTTTTATTTCATTTTCTTCCCGACGTTTCGTCAATGTTTGTTGACTTCTTCTGGGGATAAGTCTATTTAAATAAAAACATCACAATTACAATTTTAGTTTTCTTATGAGAACATACAAAACTTACAAAATTTAGGAAAATTATTACATTAAACTTGTTTAGTATTTTTTATAAATGCACATAATGACAGACAAATTATGTTTATTATCACAGTGTATTACTCTATATTGCAACTCGATAACTAACGCTTATATTATTTGTGTCTTCTTTTAAGTTCATTGTCCTATCTATTTTCTGTTGTATTCTTAAGCTTTCGATAACATATCGTTTCTTTTCTTTATTTTCCTTGTCTAATATTTTAACGTTATCGAAGTCTGGTTTGTGTCCACTGTCGATCATATGTTGTGACAAAGCTGTTTTCATAGTTCGCTTTTCGAAGTCTGTCTTATGTTCTCCCATTCTTGTTTGAAGAGTTCTCTTTGTTGTTCCTATGTATAATAGATCACAGTTTTGTTCGTCGTTTCTAGGGTGATAAAAAAACCGGTTATTTTGAAGATACGGTTTTCGGTTTCTTCGAAAATTAAGTTAACTCTAAAACCGGTTTTCGGTTTAACCGAAAATAAAAAACCGGTGAATCGGTTGTTTTCGGTTTTTTCTTTTTTAATAAAAATGCATAAATAATGCTCAAAATTTTGTTAGATGACGTAAAATAAGCGTAGTGCAAATTCAATACGCAACCATATTTCAATTAAATAAGGATTTATTTGAAAATTGTATATTAAACACTTCATATTTTTACGAGTATTTATAATAGGTAATTGTTTCGATTTCATTTATGATATAATATTATAATATCTGCGATATTTATAATATTTATGTTCAATTTTTAAAAAGATTTCTTAAAAAAAAATTATTATGATTTTTATAAAACTTGACTAATAGTGAAGATCGGCAAAATCTTAGGTTTTAGCATCATATGAATGGCTCAAATGGCAAACCGATTATATATGTATATATTATCAGTAGTAGCGGATTCTGACTTGAGCATACTATAGAGATGATAACTTGTCGAAATGTGAAACTGGACAAATGTATTTTTATTTATACCTACATTTCAATTAGAAAGGATTGTTAATTAATTTCTATACCGCAATAATCACCTAGACCCTCGATAAAATATGCAGTATAAATACATATAAAACTGCATTTTGAAATCGAATTTGAATTTTGACTGATGTTTTCAAAATTTTAGGTAGGTTCCTATTTCTAAAATAATATTTTCTTTATCAGTTTATAATGGTTTCGAAAAACCGAAAAGTCGAATAAACCGAGTTGAAAAACCGACGGTTCGAGTTATTCGAAAATGCAGAAAAACCGAAAACCGATAGGCGGTTTTTAAAGAGAAACCGATTAACCGGTTAACTGGTGCGGTTTTTGATTACCCTAGTCTTTTCCCTTACATGCTATTTCGTACACTATGTTGTTTTGTTGTTGTTTGTCAATTGGAGTTTTGACGTTTGTAAATAGTTTGTTTAATGTTGTGTTTGCTTTGTATGCATAACATATGTTTCTTGATGTGTTTATTGTTGATTTCCAGCCCGTTTCTCTATTTCGCACGAAAGCGATGCGAACGAAGAACAGCTGATTTTAGACCCACTAAAAGGTATCAGAACGACAAAGCGACTGCAAACACAATGGCTGATGCCAGTTAGTAGGTCTAAAATCAGCTGTTTTTCGTTCGCATCGCTTTCGTGCGAAATAGAGAAACAGGCTGTTCATATTCTTGCTGTCTGTTAGTCCAGGGATGTATTTAATACTGCAATATTGTTTTTCTTCATTCGTTTTAGGGTTGCCATCTTTCAGTTTTCGTTTCGTTTGTTCGATAAGTTGTGCAATTAGTTTTTTTGGGAAAACTATTATTAATTAAAGTTTGTGTTATTTGTTTGATGTTCTCTGTGTGGAATTGTTCGTCACTGATATTTAATACTCTGTAAATGAAACTTTTTGCTGTATTAATTATTTGTGATTTCATTCATTAGTGTCGGGTCACGCTCACTTGATATATCAAAAATTTAAGTGGCGTATTTTCATCACCGGCTACACACACTGAAAAAAATTTGTCATAAAATTAAAGAATTGCTCCAAAGACGTCCTTAGTCTTCAAAATAAGTAAATTGTGTAATTAAGATATAGATAATTTCATTAATATTAAGTAATTTACTTAATTTTAAGTACATTTTCTTAATTGTAAGTACAAACTGTACCTATTTTGAAGACCTATTTTGGACGTCTATACTGATCAAACAAACAAATATACACACATTCTCTTTTATATATGGGCATTTCCGCCGAATGGTCAACCATTTCAGGCTAGTCCTGTTATTTTTCCATTTAAGCTACTTTTAAAGACATTTTTATATTTAATTATTTTACATGCAAAACATATGTTGTGTTTGCACTCTTTCTACAAAATCTCTCTATCATAAACAATTAAGAAGAGAAAATTCATGGAGATCAAAAATACATTAATAAAATCGTTTTTTATATGGGGAAATCGTACTTTCGCGACCGATACTTAAGCCAAAAAAAACCTAGAGATATACTCGATAGAAAGCTACATTAATCCTCTTTTATCATAAATTAATTGTTTTAGAATTTTCCGTTTCGCAGATTTTTGCATTTTACTTGATTCAGCCAAACTTGACTTCCATTTCACGTACCTTCGTGACTACATGTTTATTGCTAACATTATGAAAATTGACAAGTATCCTGAAATTAAATTGCCGTTAAACGAACGAAATCAATCAAATTTTCTTAAATTTAATGCAGTTTATTATATTGTCTTGTGGCGATTTCTTTTCTGCAAAAAAGTGCAACATTTTCGTTGCCCTTTTTCCGAAAACTCGACTTTTATACCACATTTTGGAATTTTGAAGTATGAGATAAGATTAATTCGAGGGACTTCATCATATGCACCTAAACAGGGCAAAAAATGTTCAGAATTTCAGGTTGACAGGGCAACATTATTTTCAGAATCGAAATCACCATTAGTTTCGGGCCATCTTTTTTTAGTGAAGCATTGGCTTCTTTCTTTTACCTTTTAAAGCAAAATCTTGATAAACATAAATAATTCAAAAATTCCATTTTAAATTCAAAGGATACCAATTAAATTAAAATATCGTTCATTCCATGTCAAACCGCGCACCTCTTTTGGGTCACCATTCACGATTTCAAAATAAATTTGTTCCTCGCTCGCTGCTCAAAATAATACTGTTTAGTGAAGTAGGCGCAAGTGTGATGAACACCTGTTTGTAAAAACAGATGACATCTCCTTCACAATATCGCTACGAACAACAGAGTTGTTCAGACGCTGCTCCTAGTGTTGCTCTGTCATCGGCTACGTAACCGGATTTTTATATGTGAATGTAATGAGTGAAGTAGGCGCAAGTGTGATGATCACCTGTTTGTAAAAACAATAGCACTACGAACAACAGAGTTGTTCCCACGCTGCTGAACTGTTTAAGCGTAAGTCGCTTGAACAAGTACTTTTTATAGTTTGCGAACAAAATATTCTCAAACGGCATATGTTTGGAATTATAAGTATTAAGGTTAACGGATTATTTTAAAAGTCGTTAGTAGTTCTTTTTATAACACGAATTCATGTTCGCGCCTTTAACGTTTTTAAATGTATCCGATGCATCTGCAACTTAAATTTCAGTTTTACACATCAATGACACCAACATAAAGTTCAGAGAATAATATAGTTATGTAGCACATTTTCTAAACCAGAGCTTCTCAAATGGTGGTCCGCGGCCCTGTACATTGCGTCATCAGAAACGAAAAAGGGCGTAACAACAAGAAAAATGGAAATTCAGTTTTTGATGCATTTTGGCACACTGCATCAAAATACACATCCTGACAATTTTTTACCGACCTACTATCAAAAAGCACGAATTTATTAATGAAATTCAAAAGGATCTAACAACAAATTATTTCTTTTTTCATAGTCAAAAAATCATATTTCACGCAGTTTTTACAAACAAGTTATAAATCATGTTTATATAGGCAGCATTATGTTCAGATATAATCCTGAAAACCCCGTTTTTCTAATGACAAAATTTTTCAATTTATTTAATTTTTTGATGAAAATAAAAATGTATATTTATTACATTTTTGTTTGGAAAAACAATTGAAATCGAAAAATATTTTTTTTCGTTAACTTAATTTTTTCATAAATAAATAAAAGCTTTATTAAAAGCTATAGTATCTTGTAAGGTAAAGACCCATTCCTCGAAACACTTCTGATACATATACGCTTTTTGGTATGGCAATTACCTCTTCTAGCGTCTTTATATTCTCAGTCGTGTCATGTCTCCGTTCTTTCATGAGTCTTTTCAGTTTTTGGAACAGGGAAATATCGCATGAGGCAGTTTTCACCCTTTGACAAAACCTTTTAATTAAATTATTATCAATTTAAACTGCATTTAATAACTTTAAAGTTATAAGCTGTTAACTTTTGGTTCAAAATAGCCAATGGCGCCCATTTTTTTCTGGACGGTAGGTAATATAAAATCATTACACTGCAAAAAATTTCATTTGTTTGTATGCACTAGTATTAAAGTTATAACTTTTAAGTTAGGGTAGGTTTAGGTTGAATAGAGGAGACGTTTAAACGTCTCATGTCCATGGGCATATACAAGGTGGCGCAAAAGTAATCCTCCTATCAGAAAATGCTTTAAATTTTGCGATTGGCCCCTAATGTCAGTTCTGTTTTGACATTTGTGTAGTAAACACATGCGAAATACACGTTAATAAACAATGTTACGCTACACTGCTCCAGAACGCGGAAATTGCTGACTATTTATTTGACCAATAATCGGTCGGTGACTTTGGCACAGATTTCCTGGCCGTCCAACGCCTACTGGTGAAACACTGCGACGTTTAGCCGCTCGACTCGATGAGACTGGCACAACACGAGATGCTGCCAGGCGAGGCAGACCCCGGAGTAGCCGTTCTGCAGAGAATATTGCTGCTGTAGCCGAGGATGTCATGGAAGCGCCGTCGACATCGACCAGACGACGTGCCACGCAAATGGGTATCAGTCGACGGTCTCTACAGCGAATTTTGGTACACGATTTGAAGATGTTTCCGTACAAAGTCCAGACGGTGCATCAGCTGTTAGCTGCTGACCGCCAATCGCGTCTAACATAACATCAAAAGGTTACTTTTGCGCCACCTGTTACATATGCCAGTGGTTCGGCCTGTTGTGCGCTTCTTATTTATGATCTTTCACGAGTTACAAAAAATCGGTACTAGGTTTTTAACTTTTGGTGCAAAACGGTCAATTTTGTGTGCCCAAAAGGGGAGTGGCATCGCCCATTGTTCTTGAGGTGATAGCGAGTAATAAACTAATAACACAGTGCGACAAAATAAACTCAAGTTTAGAAGCAAATGACGCGATACTATTTTTCCTGTAGGTCTAGTCGAGTAAACCACGAATCTTTTTTTGGAATTCCCCGGACACCTCCAATATCCGGATTTACGGGTAAAAACCGATATTCTTGCCTTTTCTCACTTGAACACCTATAACTTTGTTAATTATTAACCGATTTCCAATATCTAAAAGAATTTAGAAAGAAAAGAACGATGTATATTTTGTTTGTTTGAAGCTGTAGGAATATAGGTTTATTTGCCCTACAAACAAATTTTTTCATTTTTGTCCGCCATTTTCTAGTTTAGACAATGTTTTTAACAATTATATTGTGCATGATTACTTAATTTTCAGAGATAGTACTCCTCCTTGTGCTTCAAGCTAGAGTGAATGTTGTTAAAAGCCCCTTCTATGTTAAGGAACGCCACCATGGTGAATTCTTTGAAATGTAGAGACGATTCGATAGTGCTCACAAGTTCGTGCAGGGCTGATTATGTAGACTTTCCCGTATTGTTAGCATGTTGGTTCCCCGACAGAAGTTTTGTATCCAGGTTTCCCTAATAAAATAAAAATCTATAATCAAAATCTAAAAGTATTTCCAGACCTTTCAATAGGAAAGAGGATAGGCTAATTGACCAAGTCTTTTGGCCTAGTGTGCGATATCTTCCCCGATTTGGGTATGAATACCACTGTGGTATCCCTCCACCAATTCGGGATGTTTGAAAGCCTAATACAGCCTACATAAATTTTCTGCAGCCAGGGGATAATGTACTTTAACATTTTCTGCATTACTGCTGGGGTGATGCCGTCTGGTTCAGGTAACTTGAAGGACTCAAAGCTGTTTATAGCCCAGCTTATTCTGGATCTCTCAGTCAACAAGCTAGCGACGCTCGCTGTCCACTCGCCCTCTTGTTGGTCCTGTTCATCCTCAGGCTCTGTTGATGAGTTCCTCGGGAAATGTGTGTCGAGCAGAATATTCAGCGACTGCTCGCTGTTTTTTGTCCAGTTATTGTTTTTTGTCCAGTATATGCAAGTAACCCACTGTACAGGGTGAGGTTGACAGTATTTTCCTCAGCCTTGCGGCGTCAGAGACCTTTTCACTTCGCCACAGAAGGAATACCAAGAGCGTCTTTGCGCTCTCCTTAGCTCCTTCTTATAGATCTTGAGTTGCCCTTTATATACATCCCAATCATTAGCGACTCCAGTATATTTCGCCTTGTTGATTAGCTTGTTGCAGATCTTTTTCCTTGCCGTTAGCTCAGAAGTCCACCATTGAGGTTTAGTTTTACCCTTGTACCTTGTTTTTCGACTGGCTTCTTCAAGGGAACTATTGAATGAGGTGGTGATATGCTCGACCAGATTATCCAGACCGGCTTTGTCATTCGGTTCACAAAGAAGTTTAGAGTTGAGGACCTTTTTAAAATTCTTCTCATACAGGTGCCACTTTGTCTTCTTCACATTTCTGTGGACAGCAGGTTTAGGCGCTTTTACAGCGAGTTCTAACTCTATATAATGGTGATCTAAAAATGAGTGGTCGTCCAGTACATTCCACCCAATAATTTTGTCTGACAGCCGGTCACGTCTAGTACTTCTTGTCTGTCTTTAATTGTAAAGATCGGTTTATTGCCAATGTTAGAAATAGTTAGGTTTTTAGTTAGAATAAAGTCAAGAAGCGAATTACCCCTATTGTTTATAACAGTACTACCCCAGATAGTATGATGAGCGTTCGTGTCTGCGCCAATAATCAGCTCGAGCTCGTCAGACGTTGCTTCTTCTACTACTTCCCTGAAGAGAGCTGTCGGTACTACAGCTTTATAGGGAAAGTAACTGGAGACCACACAGTATATGCGATTGCCGATCTGCAGACTATCAGCTGTTTGGTCTTTACCACTTAAATTAGTCAGGAGAAAAATACTTAGATCTTTCCTGGCCATAATGCAGGTTCTTGGAGTGCCACAAGCAGTTTAAAGTTTGGTGTCCCGTCCTCTTACTACATAGGCCTCCTGGATCAGGACGATGTCTACTGCACCTGTGGACAGGAGCCGCTGAGGTTGCATTAGCGTGATGGAGGTCAATCTGTAGAATTCTTACCATCATTGGGAATCGACAGATTGACATCCACCCCGAAAAGGGTGTTATCAAACTCTTCGTACGTATCATCGAGGAGCATGCCCCCACCAGATGCCCTCAGTGTCCGAAGTAGTGCTTTCATCGTCAGAGAAGGACGTTGCAGATTCCAGAAAGCCTTGATCAACCACGGTCGACGGCTCACCTTCCGCAGTGGGAGCTTCATCCTGCTTGTATACCTTCAGGACTATGGTCTCGAAACCATATTGCAGGATTGCACTTGCAAGTTTTATATGGGAGGTGGATTCAGCGTTAATCGCTTTTTACCATCCGCCTCACCCACCTTGCTAATTCTATAATTATGGGTCGGCAAACCAGGATTGGATCTTTTATTATCTCTAATATGTCAACCGAGTTGGAGGGCTATTCTGTAGCAAAGGTGATGGCTCTAGGGGGACTAGGGATGTTGTTTTTTTCCATGGTGACAACATTCATATTTGGTTGCGCCAACTACGAATATTGTGGCTAAAATTATCTTTTGTGTGTTGCCACAACGAACTGTTTCAAAAAATTGGTTGTTCTGACAACATCGATGATATGGTACTATAATGAAAGTTTAAAATTGTTTACCACAACTAACCGAGTGTCAATGAAAAAAAAAACAAACAATCTTAAATCGATTGATGCAACGATCGATTTAGTTGCAAGCATTTTTATTTGATCGAATCCATGTTATTATTGTTGTTTCAACTATTTATATATAAACACAACCGACGCACGGTGTAGGCAATATAATTTTTGTTGCTGGTACTATTTTTTTATTGTTACAATCGTATTCCAACCAATTATTTTCCTGGGTGTAGAGCAATGGGCGTGGTTCCGTCTATAAGGTTATGATATTGAATATGAAAATTTATGAGCAATTTAAAGTTTACGAAATTACGTTTTTTTCTAAAAGGTGCGTTCATTCTTTTGCTTGTATCTCCTGAAATACGTGACCGATTTTAATGTGCTATACCATGTTTTGAAGATAATTTCAACTACTACAACTAACTGTATTAACAATATACTACAACAAATATACCAATTTTTAATGTTTTTGCCCTTTTATACTTTCTATTGCGATTTTCAAAATTATTACACCCTTAGATTTTTTTGAAATTTTAATGTCGTGTTCTTAGATGTCTTTGTTAGCTACTGTATGAATTTGGAAGTGGTGAATTGGTGGGAACTATTTTTTACGATTTTTTATAAAAAAAACCATTTGCATAATTTCTGTGAATGTGCTTTCAAAAAAATTAACAGAATGATAATTTTTAGCGGTTAGTTTATTAATATGACAATAACAACAATAAATATTATTAATTTTGCAAAATTATTTGCAAAAACGCAAAAATCAGCGATGACTTGATATTTAAAAAACAAAACTCATTAAACAATAGCAAGAGTCAAAAGGTAGGTTTAAATTAGGGATGTAACGAAAGTGACTTTAGCGAAAGCGAATATTGAAATATATTTCTTGCTAATGCGAAAGCGAATAGTGAAATGTGGATATTTGCGAAAGCGAATAATAGTTTGACCCTTTAGTACCAGAAAAAAATAAAGAACTGAATTGATATTTTCCAGGATATTCAAGTATTAAGAATGTTTTTCATATTTTTACCTTCTATTACCACAAGGACAAACATATGTTATCAACTGTTTTGAAGAGAAGTGGCAGAGGTTTTCATTGGTAATAATATCTTCAAAATGTGTGAAGCGAATAAGAAGATATAACAATTTTAACAAATGGAAGCGAATACTGAAATATATTTTTGCGAAAGCGAATAATCCAAAGATGTTTTTTGAGTATGCGAAAGCGAATGTTAAAATGATGCGAATAATTCGCGTTCGTATATGCGAATGCGAATATTCGTTACATCCCTGGTTTAAATGCATCAAAGACGTTCTTAGGTCCAGGTAAGTGACTGTTTTTGCTTTTCGGCAAAAGTCGAAACCTCTGCATCCTACAACCTCGTCAAACTCTGATTCAAAGCAAGGCTGTGGACTAGAAGTTTGCAAAATAACGTGTTTTATATAGTTCCCTCGAGTGTAGGAAAGGTACATGTCCACCACGGTATAGCCGCCGGGACTGTAACAAGGACTCGGTCTCGAAATACCTGTTGCACCAGCAAGGCTCCGTACAAATACAATATAATTACCCTTGACAAAACCTACCACGGCATGAGGTCGCATTAGACTCCAGTGTTTAAGTATAACCGCTACTAGAAGACCATTTGTCGTTACCCAGGGTGCACTGCGTGGAAGCGATCTACCGTTACACCCCTTCCTGGTTCACTAAACTTTTGTGCCAACTTTAGTAATGATTAGATGTAAAATACGACTTCTATAGCGCTTAGGTGGTAGGATGAGGCAAATATGTACGGGAGCTTAATCTGAACTGATTTTCTTCAGTTTCAATACCATTTGTCTTTTATGAGAAAATGTTGTGCGAGCCAAAATTAGGATTAATCTATTCATAATTAATCTAGTTCCATATTAATTTATTCACAATTAATCTAATCTCACAATTAATCTAGAATTACGACCTTTATTTTGATGACATATGTAGATCGCATCAGTTGGTGATTCTGAGTCGATCCGTATACCTTAAGTTGAGCTGTACCACAGTGTGGTGTAGGGTAGAATAATTGTGTCGAGTGGACCTTTGTAGCGGGGCAGTATTACAACATGGACTGCTGTTGCTGTGGATACTAGGTCTAATAGGAAATCGATTATTTTCCAAATCTTGCAATTTTTTGTGGTAAAAGAGCGTCTGTCGAGATTCTACTTACAATAAACACGAAAATATTTATATTGCATTTTTGATATTATATTCGGATTTAGAACATCAAAATCCTTCGTGAGCGACTCCGCTATCTACTGGCTATGATTCGATATGACCAGTGCAATATTGTAGGCCAGTGTACAAAAAGACGTCATTTTTTCGAAATATTTTTTTTGGTGTTCTGGTATATCTGGGTTAGGGTAGGGTAGGGTGGCAGCCGTTTTTCTGCCATTTTACATAGGCCAGTTTAGGTTCCTAGTGTTACCACGGGCTGAAATGCCCCTCATGGAAACCAACCTGTTCGATATATAAATTTATCGATAGTACGACTATCGATACCTGAAAGATCTGTTGGACTGCTTAGAAAGGCCGACCCCAGTATGTCCAGTCGTCGTTTACTCAAAGCAGGACAGTCGCATAGCAAGTGCTCATTTCTTCCTCATATCCACAGCTTCTGCAGAAGTCATTGGAGTCAGTACCCCGTCAGAACTGATACTAATGTCGACTATCTTTTCCTGTCTAGAGCGAAGAGATATTTTGACCTTCTCAGGTCATCCCATCTTGAATCCAACCCCAATTTCTCAACGCTATCGTGTACATTGTTTTTTTAAACATTGACGTAAACTCTATTTTATGCATACTACTACTCTTTATGAAAAATAGGGTTTCAAATTTTATTTTTTTTTCTGTAGTAAATATACAATTAGAGCATGTATATCTGAATAAAGGGTACATTATTTGCCTTCATTCCAAATTTCATTAAAATCCAAGCATTTTTGTAGATTTTACAGCATTATGGCCACAATTTGAAAGGCAGGCTTTTAAAATTGATTTGGATATATGGGATAATACACCTCTCAACCATAAGGTGGTTTCTTTTCAAAATAGAGATTTTGAACCATATACTTTAGCATAAATCGAGAACTCAAAATTAGGTAGTTAATATAATTTTAGGTTAGTCTAATATATTTTTTTATCCGTTCAGCGATTTCGACGATATCTTACCAGATATTGCGAAAAATCCTACTTTTTGAGAAAACATATACATTTTTAAAATAAAATCATCATAAAACCACTAAGGGAAGTCGGGCGTGCCGACTATACAATACCCTACACCTCCCTAACAATGCGAAAATTGGCATTGCGATAAGAATTTGGCAGTGTTCATACATGTATTAAGAAAACTCTCTCTGCCGAATTTCGTACTGATCGGATATAAAACACAGTTTCTACAGCGCTTACATGTCAAATCGGGTGAAACATATACATATATGGGAACTATATCTAAATCTGAAGTTTGGCAGTGTTCACTTATGTGATAAGAGAACTCTCTCTGCCAAATTTCGTACTGATATGATATAAAATACAGTTTCTACAGCGCTAAAATGTCAAATCGGGGGTAACATATATATTGGGACTATGTTTAAATCTGAACATTTCATCACAATCGGTCCATAAATACGACCTGCACTTTGGTTGAAAGAATGCATGGACAGACAGACAGACAAACGGACATGGCTTAATCGACTCAAAAAGTGATTCTATGAAGATCGGTATAATAAACTATGGTTCTATTTCTTCTCTTTTTGGGGGTTACAAACAAATGCACAAAGTCATAATACCCTATACCACAGTGTGGTGTAGGGTATAAACATCGAATCATGTCTTTTTATTATTTTATCGTAAAGTCTGATAGGTTATGAATAATACAAGACCAATCCGAAGAAAATAAGGGAGGATTCTTTTACGATTATTTTTTGTTTAAATGCATTTTTTTAAATGCAAACATCTGTTTATATTGCTGTGAAATTTAATATAACAATATAAGTATATATTTTATTGCTATTAAATGTTGACACATGATGCAATTTGTCATATTGTTTGTCATCTTGTTGGTTGTTAAGGCTCGATATGTCTTAAAGTATTTTTGTATACATAAAATACACATTTCGTAACTTTTAATAAGCGGAATCCCGGGAACGTTTATAAAAAAATCCCGCTTTCTCGGGAATTGAAAAAGTCCGGGAAATAAAAAACTCTAATTACTAGTATAGCTAGATGTTGTTGTAAATTTTATTAAAAAATTATAAGAAAACAGCGCATTGAGAAAAAATATTTATTAAAAATTCGCAAATCCTTTTTTAAAATAAGACTTTCATCAAGTTCTATATTTATTCATTTTACAACAAGACATCTATCAATTACTGAATATAGAAGTCGATTAGAAACAAATGAAAGCGGCGTTAAGTTAGGAGGATACAGGGTGTCAAATTTTGAAATGTTGACCACTATATCTCCTGACTACGTGGACCGATTTAAAAATGTACTTACATATACATTGACATTTTCCTGCAAATATTTAATTTGCATACGTTTTCCTCCCGACTTATGTTTAATATCTTTAAAGCACAAAAACAAAGCCCGTTCTGTTTACTATATCAATACATATTTTCGTAATGGGGTAACAACCACAACAAAAGCTGTGGAAATTTATATGTCAAACCTAACTAGTAAAAGCGTTAAGTTCGGCCATGCCGAATCTTATATACCCTCCACCATGGATAGCATGTGACCTCACAAAATAACTCAAACCTAAAGCAAATAACACCGAAAAACACAAAAAACCGATAAGAACAGTATGAATAACAACAAGTTAGATGCTATATATGGGAGCTATATCTAAATATGGACCGAGCTATAAGAAGTATCTATACCTGCAGCTATAAGAAGTATCTATACCAAATTTCAGACACCTAGCTCAAGTATTATAGATTGTAGCGTGATTACAACAGACGGACGGACGGACAGACAGCCATGGCTAAATCGTCTTTGAATTTCACGACGATTAAGAATATATATACTTTATGGGGTGTCAGATCAATATTTAGAGGTGTTACAAACGGAGTGACAAAATGAATATACCCCCCATCCTATGGTAGATGGTATAATAATTTTTTATGGTTTCTTTCGTATTATAAAGTGAGTTTACTTCTAGATGTGGACTAGAAACACGATTAATAAAATGTAATGGTGGCATTCTATAGATCGATAGTTGCTGATCAGTCGTAGTGAATGTACGTGTTTATAACAGAGTGGGTCGTTAAAACATATTACGCAGTAACTATTACGCCATCGCACAAAAATCTGTTCAAAGTCAGGACGGCCTCCATCGTAGTTCCTATTACGGGCTAATACAGACAAAAAATAAATAAACTCGCTTGGCGGGGATGCCTTCATGTTCCGATGGAGTGGGGATCCCAGACTGTTGAGGTTTCGGCTCTAACCGAAAAACAAAAAAGCTTCACTTACCTGGGCTAAGGGCATCATAGATGCTTCTAAAAACCAATGATGAGCCTGTGTTAACGGCTAACAAAGTCAAAAGAATCAGATCATCTGATGAACCCCTGAACACTCACCAAGCCCTTCAATGAAGTGGCGAAGGAGAGTCTAGTGACATTTGTCCCTCAAGGACAAATGGAGCCATGTGCAATCAGCTATTATGGCTCATTACCTCGATGTCCGTAGAGAAACGCCGGGCAAACCACCAATCTGTAACGATGCAGGATGGCATCAGGGGAGAGTAAAGCTCTTATATTTCGGTAATGCCAGATCAGCAGACCTGTATACTCGTAATGGTGCTCTGAGTCGAGCTGGTGGGGTGTGGCAGGGCGCCCAGTTGGATGTTGTCGAAAAAACAACATAATTAGTCACCCTAGAGCCATCACCTGGGTTACAGAAGAACCCTTCAACTCCTGGTCTGCCGACCCATAATTGGAGAATTATCAAAATGGGTGAGGCGGATGGTAAAGAGCGACAGGCCAATTTGATCCTTAACTCTGCATCCACCTCCCATATACAACGTGCAAGTGCAACCCTGCAATATGGTTTCGAGACTATATAGGCGAGTCGTACACCATTGTTGATACATGGCTTTCTGTAAGTGCGGAGGTACCCACCCCCATTATTTCTGGTGACTCCAACTGTAAATGATTTGTGACGTCCTTCTCTGAGGATGAAAGCACTACATCGGACACTGAGGGCTGAGGAGAGTCTCCGGACTCTTTGACGCATCTGGCGGGGATATGCTCCTTGAAGATACGGACGAAGAAGTTCGATAACACCCTTGTCGGGGTGGATGTCAATCTGTCGATTACTAATGATGGTAAGAATTCTACAAATTAACCTTCATAGCGCTAAACCAGCCGCAGCGGCTCTATTGCTGCGCCTGTCCACAGGTGCAGTAGACATCGTCCTGATACAGGAGCCCTAGTAGGCGGAAGGGTGTGCGGTGTGAAGACACCCAACTTTAAACTGCTTGTGGCCAGCTGTGAAGGCTCGAAGAACCTGAATTTTGGCCAGGAAAGAAATAAGTATCTTTCTCCTGACTAATTTAAGTGGTAAAGACCAAACAGCTACTAGTCTTGAGATCGATAATCGCTCGCGGTGGAAAATTTTGCATTTTTGATGTTTGAATTGAATGAACATACGTTTGGAACCAAATTATTTAGATATTATATATTTGTGAACAAATACATTTTATTTGAAAATCAAGAAATTTAGCTTGGAACGCATATCTAAATACTTAAAAAAACTGGATTCGGTCCAATTCGTTGTCCCGGATTTTAGATTCGCGATCCCGTCCATTTTCCAAGACATCTCAATTTCTAAACTTGGCTCACATCAGGTCGACTTCCACACAAAATCTCAATTTAAAAATTTGGCTTATATGGGCGGGGCCACGGCCATTGGGCTAATCCCGCCCCTTTTCGGACCAATCAAGTAGACTTCCACCAGATACATATGCACAAAATTGCAGCACTCTCGTTAAGAAATTGTGCAAGATATCTGAATTTAAAAATTTGGCTTATTGGGCGGGGCCACGCCCATTGGTACGAATCGGTCCCTTTTTAGACCAACCACGTAGACTACCACCAGATGCATACGCACAAAATTACAGCATTCTCGCTAACAAATTGTGAAACATACCGCAATTCCAAAATTTGACTTATATGGGCGAGGCCACGCCCTATTTTCACGAAACCCTACACATGACATTCTGTGGGCATTTCAAGAAGATCGGTCCAGCCACTTACAAACAAACAAACACACATTCTCTTTTATATATATAGACTAGCCGGACCCGGTCCACTTCGTTGGCCCAAATTTCAGTTTAGTGAAATTGAAACACATCTTGTCGTAATTTGTATAGGGTCTTACATATTGCTTTCAAATACATACATACCATATTTAAAATCATTTGTAGAAATGGTTTTCAAGATATTTTCATTCCACTGATCTAGTATGACCCATTTATTGTTTGGGTGGTAAATATTTCCGTCAAATACACCCAAACAAAAGGTGAAAAGAATTGGTGAAATGGTTCTGCAGACATTTCGTTGTCAATAATGACTTCATGTGGGAAGGGTCACGCCCGCTTGTACAATATTGCAGTGAAATACTCTCGTACAAAACTCCAAGACGATTGGTGCAATGCTATTCCGACCGCTCCAATTTTATATTGAGGCGCGCACAATTCTGTCAAATGCATTCACACACAATTTTGGAGGCTTGGTGCATAGGTCCTGTGGATATACCGTTTACAAAAAATATCCATTGATCCGATCCCGACCATTTTAATTCATTGGCTCATATGGGCGGGACCAAGTCCATGGTCCCTATTCCACCCATTTTTTAGATCAATCACGTGGAATGCCTTAGAAATTTACAGCACTCTCACTAACAAATTGTTCAAGATATCTTGATTGCAAAATTTGCATCAAGATCCGGGCGAGGACACTGCCTTTGGCCTAATCCCGCCCATTTTTGGACCAATCACATACACTGATAGAAAAAGCTTCGTCATGACGACGAATTTGTACATCATCACGATTATTTTTTCGTCAACAGTCAGCTAACGTACGGAATAACCCTCTTGATGAATTTGTTCGTCACCATGACGAATTTCTGTTTCCAAAAACTTTCGTCCTCAGGATGATTTGGTTCATCAACACGTCGAACCCCATTCATCATCATGACAAACTCCATTCATCAACATGCTGAACTCCATTCATTACCACGACGAATTCCATTCGTCACCACGACGAATCCCATTCATCATCACGACGAATTCCATTCGTCACCACGACGAATCCCTTTCATTATCACGTCGAATCCCATTCATCACCACGACGAATTCATGCCCACGACTATTTAAATTTTAAAAATTCCAATAAATGTTCTTCTAGTTTTAAACCATTTAAAATGGTATGTAAAATAAAATTATTTCACTGCATTGCTAGGTTCAGTTGTGAATATTCCTTTCGAGACGTAGCTCTTATCAGGTAAGGCTGAAATCAAACAAACGAGAATTATTCATTACTTCTGCTTTTTGAAATCAAAGATAATCACATCAAGTAATGTATTTGCCAACAGACCACTAGCACAAATGTTTCACACTTATACAGCTTGTCGAGCTGCATGTACGAGTATGCATGTGTTTGATGTTTTGTTAAACAAACATCAGTTACGCCGTGCCAGTGCGGTTTGTTTGAACCAATCGGTGCTGCGTGGAACACACACGTGGACGAACATAACAAAGTCGCATGTCTTACTTTGTTTTGCTGTAGGAGTTGACGTTGCCGTAAAGAGCGAATAAGTCGATCGTTCTCATGATGAATGGATAATCTTATTGACGAACGGTGTTCGTCATTAATTATTAGATTTTTTAAATTTATCTTTTACAACAAATTGTTTAACTAAGGTAATCAGAACGCATATAGAACAGTACAATTAAGCACATACTATAAATTGAATGCTTCGTTTGATCATATTTTCAGTCGTGGGAATGAAACCGTATCGTTCTCTCGACGAATTTCGAAATCACCAAAAACATGACTTGATGATCGTTTTCGTTCTATTGACGTACAAAAACATCGCATGTACGAAACATTTCGTCTCCAGTACGAAGATATATTGACGAAACTGATTCGTCATGGTGACGAACGGTTTTTCTATCAGTGTAGACTGCCACCAAATGCATACACACAATATTACAGCACTCTCACTTGATATATTGCACTCTCAAATTGTGCAATGTATCCAGCGTTGCCATATATTTTTTTAAAAAATCTTCCATTTTCTCTCGAAAAATTATTTTTTGCCCAAAAAATCTTTTTTGTAAAAAAAAATTAAAAATGGTAAAAACCATGTTTTTTTTAATATTATTTGTTGTAAGCAGTACAAAACATAACGAAAAAAATATTTCTTATGTACATATGTATAAAAATTATTAATTCAGAAACTTTTGAGATCAAGTTAACTGCATATTAAAAGTATTAATAGATGTACATATGTTTATACTGCCGTTCTCACAATTTTTTGTTAAATATTTGTCCTTTTTATAAACGCACTAACAACAAGTAAACTTGATGACAAGGAAATATATAAACAAATGATGCAAACGTCAAGCCAAAAGCAGAATTTTGATTGCTGCTTTTGAACATTGTTGCATTAAAAATAAAGTAGACATTATTAGCAAAGGGATTTCAACCTAAATTAGAACAACAACGTTTTTTCTCTTGGCGCTGATTATTTAAAATGCGCTTAATGCAATAAGGAATGAAAAAAAACCTAAAAGCTGCACATTTTTTAAAATCAGTTTTTCTGGCAAAAAACTTAAAATCTTTTCACCACATCAAATAACTTCAAAAGTAAGATAAATCATTATATATGGCAACACTGAACCAGCAGATATTTATGCACAAAATTACAGCATATAATAGTTCAATAAAAGCGACGTAAAAACATCGGAAAAAGCACAATCAATGAATTGTTTATTACTTTATCTTAAAGTATGATCGGTCATGAACAGAATAACACAATTTCTATGTATTATTTAAAAAGTTGTAACTAATTTGGCAAGTCAAGCCACTTGAATTTGAAAATACGATATAGCGCCCAAAGTGCACGTTTTTAACACGCTGGTGAATGTAGTTAAGCCACTTTCAAAACTAACTTTTTACAAAATTACCTACAGGAATAAGGTATATCCGAGGAAATCCCTGTATAACATGGGCTTCCTCTATAACTCCATATGCTAGATATAGAACTGATACTCTACTCTAAAAGTATCCCCCTAACGTCGAGGTGTTATGCGACCTCGAGCCAATCGACGTTTAAGGTTCGTAGTGAGGGATAACCGACTATGTTTGTACGGAGCCTCGCTGATACCTGGGCGCCTCAGCGAGTAAATAGGCTTCTTCGCCAAGTCCTTACCATAGCACCGGGGGCTATGGCGGACCTCCACTCCCCTACACTCGTGGTCCAAATATTAATTTCTTTAACAAAATACCAACTATATCAACAACAACAACAACTACTACGGCTACAACCAGCAGCATTGAAGCTTCATCCCCTACAATGCCTACAGATAGCCAACGTCCGAACTCTATGTCCAATGCCAGTCATCCTAGTCCTCACCCGTCACCCCTACATCTCATAATTGATGAGGTAATTATGGGAGAATTACTTGAATTAAGGGACATCGACAAGCTGAACCGAGAGATAACCACTCAGTATGGTGAGTTATGCTAGCAATTGTCGGAGATGGTGGATGATGATTCCCTCATCGGACTCGGTCAGGAGAGCGTGCCAGCGGACCAAAGACTTTTAAACAAGGAAGACGTGAAATTTCTCTCTTTTGTCTCTCTTAAGCAGAATTGCCATCGAAGACTGTCAATAGGTCGCTTTGCATTCAGCCTATTTTGAGCATATAGCTGACCTTTTTACATAATTTTTTGTAGAACTGCAAGAATTTACTGATTTTTAAAAGATGTACAAAAAAAATTATGTAAAAAAGCTCGCGACGCCTACCTAAGGACCAGGTCTTATCTTCGGAAATTCGAAGGAAAGAGCGAGTCTGACATAAAGGTGAGAGAAATGAGACTGATCAAATCCAACTGGAAAGCGATACTTCGCCATGAACGGCTTTATCCCCACGTAGCGAAGAAATCGTCCCTGATTAGGCATTGACCTCTCTCTACACCGGTTGATGCTGCAACTCCTACGCCTCTTGTGTAACGGTGAATGCAGCTCCTACAATTGCGACAAAAAAGGAAAAGCGTGGTAATATGCCAAGCGTACCCTCTGAAGCAGGGTCGCTGCAAACTAAAGATAGGATAACAAAGCCTACTTCAGAGGCAACGAAACCCACTGGAAGAAGGGATAGCCCTATTGGTAAGACACCATTGGTCACCCTTTATCCAGACGGGATACGAACTGGAGTAATGACCACCAAGGTTATTTCTGAACTATCCAAAGCAAATTCAAAACACAAAGTGAATGAGGAAAAGTAATCTGGTAAAACTCCAGGTGGAGTCTCAGGATCGATTAAGATGCAGACTAGAGTCAGTTTTACAAAGATGAAGTGAGACAACAAAGTCAGTTTCCAAACAAAAGGAATTGAAGGGGTCAGTCGCACTTGGCGCCAAAGCACCCTCTGGGTCTATACCAACAAGGAAATCGACCAAACCCTACTCAAAACCCAAAGGACGGAAACCAGTTCCCCCTTCCCAATCGATTTCTGAGAGGCAGGTGGCAATAGTAGGCTGATTTAGATGGGAAGATCAGCCCCTCCAATTGGAAGCTGCTAGAGTCAAAGCTACTCAACCTTATGCTTTCGGATAGGTGGAGCGGCAGTGATTTGCTCTTTGATGGAACGCTGTGGAAAAAAGGCGTCAAACTTATCAAATGGGCCAACAAAGAGTCTTTGAACTTCCTCCGTTATGCAATTGAGAATGTTGAAGACCACTGGCCGAACGTAAAATTAAAGGTGATCCCACAGACCAGTGGGTGCTCTTTGGAAAGAGGGCGTCAAACTTAACAAATGGGCCAACAAGGAGTCTTTGAACTTCCTCCGTTATGCAATTGAGAATGTTGAAGACCACTGGCCGAACGTAAAATTAAAGGTGATCCCACAGACCTCTTCGAACGACGGTAACAGCGTGGATCCCGTCTATTTAGATCAGCCGAACATGCTGAAACCGCTCGCGAAATAGAATGCCGGTCTCAGCACTCTCGAGTGGACAAATCCTTTCGGACAAAGACTGTGCCGAGAGTTGTGGGCTGATCGTGAAAGCTACCATCGACAAAATAACAGAAGAGTACATACGAGAGAGAGGGGGCAAGCTAAGATACGGTTTTGCCACTGTCATTTCCGGCTCCAAAGGGCAAAGGAGAACAGTTCGAGTAAGCTAAGGGTAATGCAGATTAATCTGCACCACTCTATAGCTGCCTCGAATGAACTTCTTCTCGCCCGCACAAACTGTAAAGTAGACATACAATAAACCTACATCGTTAAGACTAAGGTGATTGGTTTGGGCAATAAAAATTACATCACATACTCTCCTCCTTCGGAGGACAAAGTGAGAACATGTATTGTAGGTAGAAAGAATCTTAACCTAACCCTTCAGTATAATTACAATGGAGACCTGACGACGGTGAGGTTAGAGAATAGACACACCCAACCATTCATACTCTCATCAGTCTATCTGTCATACGAGGAAAACAACCCGCCAAATGAGTCAGTGCGCAAGCTCGTGCATGAGAATCATTGATGACAAGGATGATCTTAGGATGTGACGCAAACGCGCACCACTCTTTATGGGGAAGTACGAACATCAACACTAGAGGTGAGTCACTTTATGACTTTATTTTGAATTCTGGGCTAAAGATTTGCAATATTTGTAATGATCCAACTTTCCAAGTCAGAAATAGGTCGGAATTAATAGACATAACATTGACGAACCTAGACGACACTGTTCTTTCAGGTTGGAGAGTGTCCAAGGAGAACTCCTTCTCGGGCCATAAATATATCCTCTTCAATCTGAATATGGTTACAGGTATTGAAATTAGTAATTTAAATACAAGTACATGCTTCTGAAGTCCAGGAGATATGGTGATGTGCAAGAATTGCAGATAAATGGAAATATGAAGCAACGTAGCGAAACTGAAATGAAAGAACTACCCGAGTAGGGTAAAATCCTAAATAGGTTTCACTTAGAGACATTGCGTATTTAAATGTACCTTCAAATTTAGTAAACAAAATTTTTCTTTTTAGTAGAGCCATAAATTAAATCGTCATAGAAACCATGATTATTTTCAGTTTGTATATTAGAATAAAATAAAAAATGTGCGTTATTTTACGGATTATATGTTGTTTCGATTAATCGATGCCAAAAGTCTATTTCAGCATATAGTTGGAAGCAAAAAGTCGACCACGACATAGTCGTTTTTTAGCCTCATAATAGATCATCGACTAAAGTAGATTTCGACTTGCTATTCTCTACTCCAAATTGCGTGAAGTTAGAGTGGTTTTCATCCCCAAAGCGGGAAAACCTAGTCACTCAATGCCTAAAGACTACAGACCAATCAGTCTCTCATCGTTTTTAATGAAAACTTTGGAGAGACTGATTGACATCTATATCAGGGATCGATTACACCCATCTTTAATTAGCAGTAGTCAACATGCGTACATCAAGGGTCGCTCTGTTGACAGTGCTCGTCATAACGTGGCTATCTAGGTGGGACACGGAAAATGGGCTGGCCATCAACCCCACGAAGAGCGAGCTAGTACTATTCACCAGACAGAATATGATACCACATTTCACCCAACCTATTCTGGACGGAGTGGAGCTGAACCTGTCCTCTGAGGCTAAATAACTTGGTATCATACTTGACCGGAAATTGAGTTGGAAAAGAAACAAAAGTCAATCAGGAATTGAACGCACTATACTCGTGGAGAAACTCCATAGGTAAGAGCTGGGGGCTCAAGCCAAGTACCATCCACTGGATGTAAAAGGCTATAGTGCGTCCTATACATACCTATGGCTCAGTGGTATGGTGAAAGGCGACATAAGTTCAATATCAGCTCAAAAAGTTCGAGAAAGTACAAAGAGCGGCATCATTATTTATATCCGGTGCGAGAAAGAGCACACCGCAGGCGGCACTCGACATGGTATTGAACCTACAACCTGTAGGTCTTTTTGTTAAGTGCAGTGCTACATAATGCGCTCTCAGACTCCGAGAAGCTAGTGCGTGGCGTAACGCGGATTGGGGCCCCTCGGCCATTCTCATTGAGGCATCAAAAATGTCTGATCTAAGGGCTCTGGCAGGACCGACAGACTATTTGTCACCAGTTCAGAAATTCTCCTCAAATCTCGACATAATAATCCCCCCAGAACAGACTGGTAATGCGGCAACCTTCCTATGGAGGGCCATGCAATATACTCGTCCAAAGATGGATGTAGGCACAGCGGCAGGCATTTTCTGCGAATCTCTTGGCATAAATACGTCCTACAGGTTAGTCGACACCTGCAGCGTTATAAAGCCCTCAGCTTAATAAATCTCAAAAAATCTTTTCAAAATATCTTGAAAGATACTGCCGAAACCGCTGAACAGATGAAAACGTTTTGTGATAAGAAATTTAAAGCTTTTTAATTTTGTATTCTTTAAAGTTATCGCGAATCAATTCAGGTAAGTGTTTCTCGACTTATGGTACAATATGAGGCTCAACCTCTCGAATTTTTTATATCGCGGTTTATCGCGAGAACTAGAGTCAATTTAACCCCCTTTTAGGTTGAGATCTGTATTATCCCATATATCCAAATCGACTGTGCCGCAAAAAAATTTGAACAGTCTACTTTGATTTGGCATAAATATGAAGCATTTACATATTTTTTTATATAAAAAATTCCGAAATATTTGTGGAAGAAAACAGTAAAAATTCTGTATCTTTTAAACCAAATATCCTTCCATTTTGAAACTTATGTCACGTGCAAAGGACATTAAGTGGGTTAACTTAAAACATACGAAGAAAATAATTAGGTGCATTTCGGGATATTGAAGGATTAAGGTTTAGGTTTAGGTTAGGGTGGCATTTTCTTGATATCCTCATGTGACCGTAGTTCTTGTACCTCCACATTGATAGGCAGTTTAATCTTAGTGCCGCTTTGGTTGCAACTTCTCTCGCCACAACATTAATCGGCAGTATATGGAGAAGGGCTTGTAGAGACTCAGTCGCTGTAGTCCGCTCCGCTTATGCACAGGCAGGCAGTTCTTTGAACCCGTGATAGCAGGTTTGTGATGGTTAGTTTGTCAGTTGCCGTCCACCATACCACAATGCCGTATAACAGTATTGGACGAACCACTGCTATATATATCCAATGGACAATTTTAGGAGAGAGGCCCCACCGCGACCCCACAGCGTTCCTGCAGGAATATAATATAGGGCGATGTTGGCCTTCTTTACACGTTCCAGTACGTTTAGTCTGAATGACAGTTTCCTATCCAAAATTATTCCTAAAAATTTTGCACTTTCAGAAAAGACTAGATCTGTTCCATTTATACGAGGAGGAGGGTCCACATGAGGGACATTATTTATCCTAGTAAAGAGAACCAATTCTGTCTTGTTTGGGTTAACATCCAAACCGCTGCTTCTGGCCAATCTAGCCAACTTGTTCAGAGCCACCTGTAGAATATCTCTCACTGCGATTGCCAGGTCGTCCGCATATGCCACGACCTTGCAGCCACAACGTTCTAGATCTAGCAGGATTTCATTCACCGCTAGGTTCCAAATTAGTGGAGACAGTACGCCTCCTTGTGGGGTCCCTCTGTTTGCAAACCTTGTTAGAGTTGTGGACCCTAGACATGCTGTTATACGTCTCCTGTTGAGTAGTCTTTGAATTAGTCTAATCAAGCTAGAGTTCACCTTTAGATGTGACAATGCCGCGATTACCGCATCTGGGTGTATGTTGAATACCAAGAGCGTCTTTGCGCCTTCCAAAGCTCCTTCTTATAGATATTGAGTTGCCCTTTATATGCATCCCAATCATTAAAGGTTCCTGTAGATTTCGCCTTGTTGAATAGCTTGTTGCAGGTCTTTTTCCTTAACGTTAGCTCAGAAGTCCACCATTGGGGTTTAGTTTTACCCTTGTACTGTTTTGAATGATTGAATTGAATTGAATTGAATATTGAATGATGTGGTGATATGCTCGACCAGATTATCCAGACCGGTTTTGTCATTCGGTTCAAAAAGAAGTTTAGAGTTGAGGACCTTTTTAAAATTCTACTCATACCGGTGCCACTTTGTCTTCCTCACATTTCTGTGGACAGCAGGTTTAGGCATTTTTTCGGCGAGTTTGAACTCTATATAATGGTGATCTGAGAATCGTCCAGTACATTCCACCCAATAATTTTGTCTGACACTCGGCCAGTAGCAAACGTTACGTCTAGTACTTCTTGTCTGTCTTTAATTGTAAAGGTCGGTTTATTGCCAATGTTACAAATAATTAGGTTGGTAGTTAGAATAAAGTCAAGAAGCGAATCACCCCTATTGTTTATATCCGTACTACCCCAGATAGTATGATGAGCGTTCGTGTCTGCGCCAATACTCAACTCGAGCTCGTCAGACGTTGCTTCTTCTACTACTTCCCTGAAGAGAGCTGTCGGTATTGCAGCTTCATAAGGAAAGTAACTGGAGACCACCCAGTATATGCGATTACCAATCTCCAGACTAGCAGCTGTTTGGTCTTTACCACTTAACTTAGTCAGGAGAAAAATACTTAGATCTTTTCTGGCCAAAATGCAGGTTCTTGGAGTGCCTTCACAGTTGGCCACAAGCAGTTTAAAGTTTGGTGTCTTGATACCGCACACCCGTCCTCCTACTACATAGGGCTCCTGGATCAGGACGATGTCTACTGCACCTGTGGACAGGCGCAGCAATAGAGCCGCTGAGGCTGCTTTAGCGTGATGGAGGTTAATCTGTAAAATTCTTACCATCATTGGTAATTGACAGATTGACATCCACCCCGACAAGGGTGTTATCGAACTCTTCGTCCGTATCATCGGGGAGCATGTCCCCGCCAGATGCGTCAAAGAGTCCGGAGACTTCCCTCAGCCCCTCAGTATCCGAAGTAGTGTTTTCATCCTCAGAGAATGACGTTACAGATCTTCTGTTAGAGTTAGAGTCACCAGAAATAATGGTCGTGTGGACCTCCGCACTTCAAGAAAGCCTTGCATCAACCACGGTCGACGACTCGCCTTCCGCAGTGGGAGCTATATCCTGCTTGTATACTTTCAAGACTATAGTCTCGAAACCATATTGCAGGGTTGCACTTGCACTTTGTATATGGGAGGTGGATTCAGCGTTAAGGATCAAATTGACCTGACGCTTTTTACCATCCGCCTCACCCACCTTGCTAATTCTCCAATTATGGCTCCTCAGACCAGGATTGGAATCTTTAATTATCTCTAATATGTCAGCCGGGTTGGAGGGCTCTTCTGTAACCCATGTGATGGCTCTAGGGTGACTAGGGATGTTGTTTTTTCGACAACATCCAACTGGGCACCCAGCCACACCTCACCCGCTCGACTCAGAGCAGCCTTATACAGATCTACTGATCTGGCATCACCGAAATATAAGAGCTTTACTCTCCCCTGATGCCATCCTGCATCGTTGCAGATTGGTGGTTTGCCCGGCATTTCTCTACGGACATCGAGGTAATGAGCCATTATGGCGGATTACACATGGCTCCATTTGTCCTTGAGGATAGATCCATCCTCACTACTTCTGTCTATAACAGCCATCACTAGACTCTCCTTCGCCACTTCATTGAAGGGCTTGGTGAGTGTCCTGTTGATGGTGACATTAGGGCCTCTTGCCTTTTTCGAAGGCAGGGGTTCATCAGGTGATCTGATTCTTTTGACTTTATTAGCCGTTAACACAGCTGAATTTGTGGCTCTTTCAGCCGGCGGATTGGCCTTAGAAGCATCTATGACGCTTTTGGCCCAGGTAAGTGACTCTTTTTGTTTTTCGGTAAGAGCCGAAACCTCAACAGCCTCCAACTTCGTCAAAACTCTGAGCGCTATCCGCTGCTCATTGTGCTTCCGTTTTGACGGTCGGACATGACGTTTCCCCTCATCGTACCACCTGTTGTGAGTACTGGGGGGAAATTTTCACCATGTTTGGTGTGGTCGGCTTTGGCCAAGACCAACGGACGGACAGTAGGACGATTGGGGAATCCCGCTCCATCGCAACGCGAAGGCATCCCCGTCGACGAATTTATTAATTTCTGTATTAGCCCGTAATAGGTACTACGATGTATGCCTTCCAGACTTTGTACAGATTTTTTTTGCGTACTGCGTAAGAGATTTTAACTGTCCGCTCTGTGCTAAACACGTCCGTTCACTACGACTGATCAGCAACGACTCTTGAAGGATTAAAATAATTTTTCGATTTCTAATGTCCTTCGACAAGGACAATAATTTTTTTTAAATTATTGAAGGGGTTTCCAATAAACTTTCCGTTCACATTTGAAAATGTTGAAATCGGATAACGCGTTATTAACTTATACTCTGATGAATTCAGGGTCCTTTAAGAAATAAGTAGAGAATATACCAACATTAGGAGGCTGTAAAACAAGAACCATAGCGAATTTTGGCTACATATAGACATCATAGAAATTGTACACATTAGGAGAATACGTATACCACATTTTATTAAAATCGGAGGGGGTCGTGTTAAAAAGTGTGTCGATTGCCGTTGGAATTACCCTCTTTTAAAAGTGGCGTTCACGCTATATTCCCTTTATAAAATAAACATGTTGTTATTGAAACATACATATGTTAATTATACCATTACTACATGACAAAATATGCTCAAAAGAGTTATTGAATAATTTGCTGTAACTTAGAGACATTTTCTTGTTGGATTGTTTTTCCACATTTAATTATTTTACAGATGATATTCTTCCTAAAAATTACCTTTAACTAACAAACTCGCGGTCTAGTTAATATTGATTTTTTTCAATTCATGTTTATTAAGAAAATGTGGATAAAATTCAATTTTAAAGGAAAAATATTTGTTCTTAAATTTTTGTTGCAGCTAATTTTGTAAAGACAAATATTTTTTTTAATTGAACTCATTAATAATTTCAAAAGAGCATAAAATTGTACTACATTGCCCATATTTTAATAATAAATCATGAGTTATTAAAAACAATTCGGGGGTTTTTAAATATCCAGCTTCTTTGAGTTTTTGGAATTTTGTTTGCTAGCAGAACTTGAGTTCTAAAAATCTACGCCGCCTTTGACTTTTTTGAGAAAATTATTTTCGATAAAATTATATCTGCCTAATCTGATGCCAAAACCACCCTTAACTTAATTTATATGAAAATGTCGCTTACGCCACTTTCAAGACAAACGCTTCAAATAATTTACAGTTTTGGTATTTTAGGTAAAATGTTACTTTAAGTATTTAAAAAAAATTCATTATTTGTCTCACCGTGCAAAGTGCGACAAGTGAACGAATCTAATCCAAATCGAGCGATTACATCGCATCCATCGATTGTAAAATGTTACAACGCTGAAATGCCCAAAACAAGACGAGTTCGAATCCATAAAGATATGAATGACAGAAAATAAGCGAAAACGATAAGGTCCATAAAAACACATCCCGACCGCAATAAATTGCTGGTTTAACTGGCATCTTCATTTTCTTCGATTTTTTTGCTACTTCAGTCCTTTGGCTCTTGCATTCGTTTGTCCGACAGAGGTTTTCACATTTATTGCTTTTGCAATTTTGTGTTCCAAATTTATTGCCGATCGATTGTGAGATCCGCAGTCTGAAATTGAAATGTCTTCGTGTAGCTGCGAATATTATCATACAATTCACCCTCCTCGACCTTTTCACTCAATGAGCAGCTCCAGCCATGCGAATTGCTACGCCATGAAGATCGCGAGAGAGCAGGATGTAGTGTAGTGCCTGCAAAGAAATTGCAATTTAATGGAAAAATGTGCAATGCTGCATTTATTTCGCATTGCAACTTACATACTCGACGACCAAAAGGAATAATCTTCCATTAAAAGTTCCATGGCCTACATATGTAGGTAGTATGTACGTACACACGCATGTATCCACTCCAGTGGACGGCTATTCGAATCGTTCGTATGTTGAGGCGAATATTTTTTTTAAATTGGCAAAACAGAAGCAACATAATTAATGGATGGCGTTATTGCTAAAAGGTGTTGTGTTTCATTGATTGAATTTTCATAGTTACCAACAACTATCGGTTGTTCGTGTGGAAAATCCGGGTTTTATCCATTCGAGGGCTCCGTTGAACAATTGCGACATGTCTTCCACAAGCTGGAAATTAATCGATTCTATTTATAGTAAATTGTTACAACAATATTCTGCATGAAAAATGTAAATATATGTTTGGGACAAACTCCTAACAAATATAGTCGAGGTTTCCACACGAAGTCCAATTGGTCTAGAGATAATGCAAATGTAAAGTACTGTAGGAAATTTGTCAATGCTATTACCTACAATATCACTGTTCAACAAATTAAAACTTTTTGACTGGAACAGAGTAGCGAGCCTATATTTCTGAAAGGGCATATGGGCAATTCCACGGTGTCGAACGTGACCGTTGTACACATTCAAAGTGATAAAAAGATCAAAATAAAACATATTTCAGATTCATCTTTTACATAATCTTATAGATCGTTACCCAGCAAAATTTCTCATTACCAAATAATCCGACGAGTAAGCAAAGTTCGATAATGGTAAGTACTTATTATTTAGCCACTTTTCTCATTATTTTAACATGGGGATGTCATTGGAGGGAAGTACTTCCCAAAAGCATACAATAAAGTATTATAATAAGTACTTATTTGTAGCATAGGCATACCACATAAATATGTGCTTATGTTTTCACGATTTTAAGTACTTGAATAATGCATTACCAATACGTAGTAGATATGGTAGATATGTAGAGATGGCCATTGAAAGTAATTTTGTGCATATTGTCGCGCATATTTCGAATTTCTGAACCCAAACCACCATGTGAAAAATTCTTCAATGGTCTAACATCATACGATATACGTAAATATTTTTGGTATTTTCATTCAATTTGCACGTATTTTTGGAAAACTTGTTGAAAATAAATAAATCTTCTACAATAACCCACATATAGCCAATATTGCATTACACTTAAATTTGCCAAAAAAAAATATTTTGATAAAAAATCACTTATTTCTGTTATTATTGGTAAGTCATTATTAATAAGCCGAAAGTAATTCAGCGAATAATGAGATGTCATTATTTGGTAATGCGGGGAATAATGACAGGTACTTACCAAGATTTTGCTGGGCAATAGTACTATCACTGGTGTTTTAATCGTTTTCAGGCGAAATATTGATTAGAAAATAAGGACAAAAAAGGAGCGGTTCGAAAGCGACAAAAATGGAAGTAGTTTTCGTGAACATCTTTAAAAACATGAAATTCAGCGACGTCACAAATAATATTTTATTTTAAAGATGAAAATGCTAAAATAATAACGTTTTTGAACCCTCTTTGTTTGGTAGAAATATCTTTTTATACCCTACACCACACTGTGGTACAGGGTATTATAACTTTGTGCATTTGTTTGTAACACCCAAAAGGAGAAGAAATAGACCCATCGTTTATTATACCGATCGACTTAGAATCACTTTCTGTGTTGATTTAGCTATGTCCGTCTGTCCGTCTGTCTGTCCGTCTGTGCATGTATTCTTGTAATCAAAGTACAGGTCGCAATTATGGTCCGATCTCGACGAAACTTTACACATATCTTTTTTTTGGCCCAAGGACGATCCCTATTGAATTTAGTTAAAATCGGTTCAGATTTAGATATAGCCCCCATATATATGTTAGCCCCGATTTGACATGTAAGCGCTGTAAAAACATTATTTTATATCCGATCAGTATGAAATTCGGCAGAAAGAGGTTTCTTATTATATGAATGAACACTGTTAAATTTGGAAGAAATCGGTTCAGATTTAAATATAGCCCCCATATATACGTTACCCCCGATTTGACATGTAAGCGCTGTAAAAATGTTATTTTATATCCGATCAGTGCGAAATTCGGCAAAGAGAGGTTTCTTATTACATGAAGCAATACTGCTAAATTCGGAGAAAATCGGTTCAGATTTAGATATAGCCCCGATATATATGTTACCCCCGATTTGACATGTACGCGCTTTAAAAACTGTATTTTATATCCGATCAGTGCAAAATTTGGCAGAAAAAGGTTTCTTATTACATGAAGGAATACTGGTAAATTCGGAGAAAATCGGTTCAGATTTAGATATAGCTCCCATATATATGTTACCCCCGATTTGACATGTAAGCGCTGTAGAGACGGTATTTTATATCCGATCAGTACGAAATTCGACAGAAGGACGTTTTTTACATGAATGAGTATTCAGGGAAGATCGTTTCAGATTTATATTAAAGCTCCATATATATGTTCCTCCTGATTTGGTATCAAACCGCTATAGAAGTTGTATTTTACTTCCGATCATTAAAATTTTCCAGAAAGATGTTTCTCAATTTAGGAACGAATATTGCTTAATTTAGCGATTATCGTTTCAGAATTAGATAATATGTTTCTACCCATTTACCAATTATTCCAAATTATTAAGGCAATAACCCTTATCGCATTGTAAGGGAGGTGTAGGGTATTATATAGTCGGCCCCGCCCGACTTTCTGCCTTTCCTTACCGGTTATACCCTACACCACACTGTGGTACAGGGTATTATGACTTTGTGCATTTGTTTGTAACACCTAAAAGGAGAAGAGATAGACCCATTGTTTATTATACCGATCGACTCAGAATCACTTTCTGAGTCGATTTAGCCATGTCCGTCTGTCTGTCCGTCTGTCCGTCTGTCCATGTATTCTTGTAATCAAAGTGCAGGTCGTATTTATGGTCCGATTGTGATGAAATTTAGCATAGTGGTATTTTTTGGCCCAAGGACGATCCCTATTGAAATTGGTAAAAATCGGTTCAGATTTAGATATAGCCACCATATATATGTTACCCCCGATTTTACATGTAAGCGCTGTAGAAACTGTATTTTATATTAGATCAGTACGAAATTTGGCAGAGAGAGTTCTCTTATTACATGAATGAACACTGCCAAATTCGGGGAAAATCGGTTCAGATTTAGATATAGTCCCCATATATATGTTTCACCCGATTTGAAATGTAAGCGATGTAGAAACCGCATTTTACATCCGATCTTTATGAAATTCGGCAGAGAGAGTTTTCTTATTACGTGAAGAAACACTACCAAATTCGGAGAAAATCTGTTCAGATTTAGATATAGCCCCCATATATATGTTACCCCCGATTTTACATGTAAGCGCTGTAGAAACTGTATTTTATATTAGATCAGTGCGAAATTTGGCAGAGAGAGTTCTCTTATTACATGAATGAACACTGCCAAATTCGGGGAAAATCGGTTCAGATTTAGATATAGTCCCCATATATATGTTTCACCCGATTTGACATGTAAGCGATGTAGAAACCGCATTTTACATCCGCTCTTTATGAAATTCGGCAGAGAGAGTTTTCTTATTACGTGAATAAACACTACCAAATTCGGAGAAAATCTGTTCAGATTTAGATATAGCCCCCATATATATGTTACCCCAGATTTTACATGTAAGCGCTGTAGAAACTGTATTTTATATTAGATCAGTGCGAAATTTGGCAGAGAGAGTTCTCTTATTACATAAATGAACACTGCCAAATTCGGGGAAAATCGGTTCAGATTTAGATATAGTCCCCATATATATGTTTCACCCGATTTGATATGTAAGCGATGTATAAACCGCATTTTACATCCGATCTTTATGAAATTCGGCAGAGAGAGTTTTCTTATTACGTGAATAAACACTACTAAATTCGGAGAAAATCTGTTCAGATTTAGATATAGCCCCCATATATATGTTTTACCCGATTTGACATGTAAGCGCTGTAGAAATTGTATTTTATATCAGATCAGTACGATATTTGACAGAGAGAGTTCTCTTATTACATGAGTGAGCACTGCCAAATTCGGGGAAAATCGGTTCAGATTTAGATATAGTCCCCATATATATGTTTCACCCGATTTGACATGTAAGCGCTGTAGAAACCGCATTTTACATCCGATCTTTATGAAATTCGGCAGAGAGAGTTTTCTTATTACGTGAATAAACACTACCAAATTCGGAGAAAATCTGTTCAGATTTAGATATAGCCTCCATATATATGTTTTACCCGATTTGACATGTAAGCGCTGTAGAAACTGTATTTTATATCAGATCAGTGCGAAATTTGACAGAGAGAGTTCTCTTATTACATGAGTGAGCACTGCCAAATTCGGGGAAAATCGGTTCAGATTTAGATATAGTCCCCATATATATGTTTCACCCGATTTGACATGTAAGCGCTGTAGAAACCGCATTTTACATCCGATCTTTATGAAATTCGGCAGAGAGAGTTTTCTTATTACGTGAATAAACACTACCAAATTCGGAGAAAATCTGTTCAGATTTAGATATAGCCTCCATATATATGTTTTACCCGATTTGACATGTAAGCGCTGTAGAAACTGTATTTTATATCAGATCAGTGCGAAATTTGACAGAGAGAGTTCTCTTATTACATGAGTGAGCACTGCCAAATTCGGGGAAAATCGGTTCAGATTTAGATATAGTCCCCATATATATGTTTCACCCGATTTGACATGTAAGCGCTGTAGAAACCGCATTTTACATCCGATCTTTATGAAATTCGGCAGAGAGAGTTTTCTTATTACGTGAATAAACACTACCAAATTCGGAGAAAATCTGTTCAGATTTAGATATAGCCTCCATATATATGTTTTACCCGATTTGACATGTAAGCGCTGTAGAAACTGTATTTTATATCAGATCAGTGCGAAATTTGACAGAGAGAGTTCTCTTATTACATGAGTGAGCACTGCCAAATTCGGGGAAAATCGGTTCAGATTTAGATATAGTCCCCATATATATGTTTCACCCGATTTGACATGTAAGCGCTGTAGAAACCGCATTTTACATCCGATCTTTATGAAATTCGGCAGAGAGACTTTTCTTATTACGTGAATAAACACTACCAAATTCGGAGAAAATCTGTTCAGATTTAGATATAGCCCCCATATATATGTTTTACCCGATTTGACATGTAAGCGCTATAGAAATTGTATTTTATATCAGATCAGTACGATATTTGGCAGAGAGAGAGTTCTCTTATTACATGAATAAACACTGCCAAATTCGGGGAAAATCTGTTCAGATTTAGATATAGTTCCCATATATATGTTTCACCCGATTTGACGTGTAAGCGCTGTAGACACCATATTTTATATCCGATAAGTACGAAAATCGGCAGAGAGAGTTTTCTTATTACATGTATGAACACTGCCAAATTCTTACCGCAATTCCCATTTTCGCATTGATAGGTAGGTGTAGGGTATTATATAGTCGGCTCCGCCCGACTTTCTGTCTTTCCTTACTGGTTTTTAATTAAATTTTGAAGTTGGTTCGACCGTGACATTTTTTCCTTGACCTTTTTTAAATAAAACAAATAAAGACTGAATAAGTTCGGTAATGACGAATCTTATACGTATACCCTCCACCATGGATCGCATGTGAACGGTTTCGGATAAAATTTACTCATTATACCAAATTTCAGCTCAATTCGTTAAATGTGAGGTTTTTATGGCGTTACGAAGACAAATCTAGAGGGACCTTTGTATAAGGGCTATATAAAAACATGGAGCTATGACTAACGTCGTTCGTGTGAAGGATTCCGGGTATAAATAAACACCAGTTACCAATTTTCAGCCCGATCCGTTGACATTTGTGGTCTCGATAGGGTTAAGAAGTCAAATCGGGGAGATGGTATATATGGCGGCTATATCAAATAATGGACAGATAGTGTCCATTGTCAATCCCAAGTTACTTGTAGCTATAAGAACTATCTATACCAAATTTCAGTCATCTAGCTCAATTATTGTAGACTGTAGCGTGATTACAACAGACGGACGGACGGGCGGATGCTTGAACTTTACACTTGCGGTGTCGAACGTGACAAACTTCAAATGGATACAGAAAAAATTCTATTTAATTTTTAAACAGTTTTTTTTTGAACTTTGGTATTTTATATTTCTTGTCTACTGATAACTAATGCTTCTTTTCGGTGTCGAACGTGACAGTAGAATTAGTAGTAGATATAAGCCAAAAATTACCGTTATTCCTCATTCTATTTGCTTCGACACTTTTATTACTTTTGCTCTTAGAAAGATTATTTATAATAAGCCTCTTTTTACATATGCAATAAAGTGAGTAAATTAACCAAAACTACAAATTTCTACCACGCAATTGTTTTTTTCTTAAAATGTTGAGTAAATACATGTGAAATTTGTGCATATTATTAAAATTTAAATATTTTTGTATAATAATAAATTACATTAATGTGATTTTAATAACTTTAATTTTTTGATCACGGTAGAATTACCCATATTGAGTAGATAATTTTTGTAGAATAAACTTATGGTCCAGCTGGTCTGAGTTTTTTTTTACAGTGAGTCAAAGTTTTCAAAAGAAAAAATGCTGAGAGATTTCTTAATGTCTGAGAGATTTCTTATTGTCAGAGTTATATAGTGGGGGAGCATTTTGTGGAAGATCTTAACCCTCTAACTCCCCTCTTAATGGGTCAATTTGGTCCTTGTTTCGTAAAAATCTAAAAAGTGATTTCAAAAAGGACATTTAAGGATTAAAATATTCTACAAAATTTTTGCCGAAAGATTTCAATGGGAGTCGCCAAAGACCAGGGATACCATACGCCCTCCTTTCGGAGGACATGCCCACCTTTTTAACCAGCGTCCTCCCTCCTTTTTCAAAAATGTTGGATTTGTCCTCCTTTTGTTACAAATTCAACTTTTTCACAAACAGTAAACCTCCACATGAATTATACACGCAACTAATTTTAGTACAAAGATAGTACAACAACAATAGAGCTAGATGACTGAAATTTGGTACAGATACTTCTTAGAGCTGCAGGTAACTTAGGATTGAAAATGAGCAATACCGGTCAATTTTTTGGTATAGCCCCCATACTCGTATAAAGCATCTGTCCGATTTGACTTATTAATGCCATAGAGACTGCAAATTTCAACTGATGGGGCTAAAAAATGGTATTTTGGGTGTATTTATATACTCTTCACACGAACAGCGGTCATTATAGGTCCATATTTTGATATAGCCCCCCTACCACGGTATCTCAAGATCTATCGTGGAGGGTATATATAATTCGAACTTAACGCCACTTTCACTTGTTTATAATTATTAACACCTATACATATCCAATCGCTTTGAAATTAAACAGGATGGAGTTTCTTGATTCAAGGAACCACATTGTTGAATTTGGTGTAAATCGGTTTAGATTTAAATGTAGCACCCAAGTAGAAACATTGCCAAATTTTAAGAAAATTTGTTCAGATTTAGATATAGCCCTCATATATTGTACCTCCGATTTGGCATCTAAGCGCTATAAAGTACAAATTGTTGGACACATCATTATCATTTGAACCAGTAAGGAAAGGCAGAAAGTCGGGCGGGGCCGACTATACCTCCCCTACACCTCCCTAATAATGCGATAAGGGTCATTGCGATAATAATTTGGAATAATTGGTAAATGGGTAAGAACATATATATGTGGATATATCTAATTCTGAACCGATAATCGCTAAATTAAGCAATTGAAAAACATCTTTCTGGAGAATTTTGTAATGATCGGAAGTAAAGTACAACTTCTATAGCGCTTTGTAACCAAATCAGGAGGAACATATATATGGAGGTTATAAATAAATCTGAAGCGGTTTTCCCTGAATTCTGAATTTTCCCTCATTCATGTAAAATAGAAACCTCTTTCTGTCGAATTTCGTACTGATCGGATATAAAATACAGTATCTACAGCGCTTAGATGTCAAATCGGGGCTAACATATATATCGGAGCTATATCTAAATCTGAACCGATTTTCTCCGAATTTGGTAATAGGAAACCGAATTTCGCTGTGATCGGATATAAAATACAGTTTCTACAGCGCTTGAATTTCAAATCGGGGGTAACATATATATAGGAGCAATATCTAAATCAGACCGATTTTCTTCGAATTTGGCGGTATTCCTTCATGTAATAAGAAACCTCTTTCTGCCGAATTTCGTACTGATCGGATATAAAATACAGTTTCTACAGCGCTTACATGTCAAATCGGGCATAACATATATATGGGGGCTATATCTAAATCTGAACCGATTTCCCCCAAATTTTTAATTGTCTCTAAGTGTATAACGAGACTACTGTCGGTCAATTTTTGTACAAATCGGTTCAAAAATGTTGCTTATACAGTGCATATATGCCAAAATCGGAGGTACATATATATAGGAGCTATATGTAAATCTGAACCGATTTTAACCAAATTCAATAGGTATCGTCCTTGGGCCTAAATAAAGATATGTGCAAAGTTCCGTTGAGATCGGACCATTGCGACCTGTACTTTGATTACAAGAATACATCTACAGATAGACGGACAGACAGACGGACATACAGACGGACATAGCTAAATCGACTCAGAAAGTGATTACAAGTCGGTCGGTCTATCTATGGAAACAATGGGTCTATCTCTTCTCCTTTTGGGTGTTATAAACAAACGCACAAAGTCATAATACCCTGTACCACAGTGTGGTGTAGGGTATAAAAATAACATTTATAAAACTTGCTTACATTTCTTCTTATTCT
The DNA here is from genome assembly GCA_963930755.1 of Eudasyphora cyanicolor. Taxonomy (NCBI): domain Eukaryota; kingdom Metazoa; phylum Arthropoda; class Insecta; order Diptera; family Muscidae; genus Eudasyphora; species Eudasyphora cyanicolor. The sequence goes on along the minus strand of OZ005735.1, from coordinate 113,616,548 downwards.
GCTCCGATAGGGTGGTGTTCGGTATCACTTCGTAGACTCTGCCCGACTTCAGACATTCCTTAACGTTTAAAAGTTTAATTGTTGATAATAGTAAAATGCTCATTATTTTCAAATACTGTATTTTTTAAATGTCCTCCGAAAGGTCCAAACTCTCTTTGTAAATGTTACAAAGGTCATCCTTTTCTGGCACACTTGTCCTCCTTTCCGAAAAAAGGTTATGGTAACCCTGCCAAAGACACTAATGTTGTAAACATGGAGAGCTCATTACGCTTAATTAGAAAAATAACATGCCAACTTATTCAAATAAATAATATAATGTAAATTTGAATTGTTTATTTTGAAAATGGCGTAAACGCCATTCTGCTTTACTTGATTTACTATTAGAAAAAGAGATTTATTAAAAATAGAATGCGAAAATTTCAAGTGAATATAGAAACATTGAAGTCTTGAGATGAACCGGATGAAAATAATATACATCTATTATTCACATAGCCTTTTAACCATACTAATCTTAGTTCAAAAACAGAATGGCGTTTACGCCACTTTTAATATAATCAGTTCATTTAAATTCGTGATAAATTTAAAATATGTTTAACGAAGTCTGGTTGCTAAAACTTTTATTATGAAATGACGAGAAATATTTGGTAACATCTTCATAATTTTTTAATAGTATGTACTTTTTTTGCTTCAAAGTTTTGAAGTAAAACGGAATTGGTAAATATTAAAAAGAGGAAAATAGCAGTATGGTATCTATGGATAAATGTATGTATATGTTATTACCCATATTGTAAAAATAATGGAAATTAAAAAACATACCAAAAGGGGTGTGGCAATAACGCCAATTTTTCAATAGACTATGGGTACTATAAACGCATTACACTAAACAAAATTGCAAGTGTTTGTATTTTAATTTATCGCGACTTTTAATTTACATTATACAGGGTGGCTGATGAATATCGCACATTAAGAAATTCAAATAACTTTTTTCCAGTGTATGGAATTCATTTTTCTTTTATTCATGTTAAATCTCATTAAAATTTTATTAAATATATCTTAATTAGTTTTAAAAATAATGGAATTTAAATGCCCTCTGCTCATTGATGCATGTGCGGCACCTTACCAAAGATGAGTTGAGACAGGAATATCCGCAATTGTTTCTCAAATGGATTGCTTTAGTTCAATCAAATTTTTTGGTTTTGCTTTGTAGACTTCCTGTTTGCAATAACCCCACAAGAAAATGTCATGTGCAGTAAATCAGGCGACCTGGGGGGCCAACGGAATTAGGAAATTTTCGTCGCAATTCTGTCATAACAGGTCGGGCTATGTGAGGAGTTACCATCTTGCTGAAACCAAACAGAGTTGAAGGAAATTCTCATTCGGCGTAATTCTGGATAGAAAGACTCTCTCAACATGCCCAAGTAACAGTCTCCAGTAACCGTAACGGTGTGACCGTTTTCTTCGAAGAAGTAGGGCCTGATAATGCAGCGGGATGAAACTGCTCACCACACTGTGACACGAAGTGGATGCAATTCCGTCTCATGGAGTATCTGTGTGTTGGAAGCACTCCATATTCGACAATTTTGTTTGCTTATGTTGCCGTTTAAATCAGGCTTGAAAGGACAGTTCAATATGTTTCCGTCCTTTTCCACCATTTGAAGCTTCTTCTGGCAAAATTCCAAACGATTCGGGAAGTCTGCTGCGTTCAGTTTGTTTGCCATTTGAATTTTATATGGGAATAACTCCAAATCTATGTGCATAATTGACTGCATAACTGTCTGCTTATACCCATTTGAGCAGATAAGCTTCTTGTCGAAACTCTTGGATTGTTTTGTATGGCAGCAGCGATTATTTCCTTCGTCCGAAATGAAGGGTTTCGATGGTAAGGTCTTCTGTTGACTGTCCCATGCTCGGCAAAATTATTAACAAGTCTCATTATGGTCCATCTGCTCGGAGAATTGCCGCCAAACGTGCGCCTATACACTCTTTGAACCGAAACTACCAAACCAACTACCAAACAGACAAACCAAATTCTTGTGTCAGTGTCCCAGTTACATTTTTGTTAAATCTTAAAATCAATCTGCAAAATAAAAAAAAAAATAACCAGATTCATCAAATAGAAAAAAGTTATTTGAGTTTCTTAATGTGCGATATTCATAAGCCACCCTGTAGTATTTTTTGCTAATTATATATATTATTGGCTAATTAATCGTAAAGAGCTATATTTAAAACTTTGGTGTCTTTGGCGACCTCCACTGAAATTTCCGGCAAAAATGTTTGAAGAATGTTTTAATCCTCTTTGGTAGGACATTTGACGCACTGTTAAAAAAACTCAGGCCAGCTGGACCATAAGTTTATTCTACAGAAATGATCTACTCAACATGCCCTTCAAAAATTATAATCTGTTCCAAAAATGGTGTTGGCCGGTACATTTATACTGTACAGTGGTACGGGGTATTACATATAAGTATGTTTTGGATCCACATGTTTGTAAGGTCTAAAAGTACTGGAGTATTTTCATTTTGATTAACTTATTTGATTTGATTTTGATCTAAACTTACTTCGAGACTATTGCAAAAATCGATTTTTATTGTAGTTTTTTTGTTTGTACCTGGATTTTAACATACAATATATCTCTGTGTAGGTCTCACCGAGTACGAGTACTACATTTGCATCACGCACGTCGATGCAGTGCAATGTAAAGTTCTAACGATAACACAGTCGCCCCCTGTCGTATCGAATAGACAGAGCGGATAGTTTTTAACCTATTACGCAATACCTATTCACCTACCTACCACGCAACCACGTGGTTTGTTGTTTTTAAAGCGTAGGTTGAACTGGATGCATCGGTCTCTGGACAGAAATTTCTGAGCTCAGTCTGGAAGACCTATATCGACGTACCTATTTCGGGCTAATACTGGCTATGGGGGTGTCTCCCTCAACCAATTTATGATTAAACCAAAATAGACGAAGGAGATAATTGATAGCAGTAGTGCATCTGGCAGAATCCCCGAAGACCAAAAGGGAAACTTCGAAGATTTGGTCTATACGAGGGTAGCGGAGTACGTCCTCGAATCTAAGGATAAACCACCAATCGAAGTAATGAGTTGAAAGTTTGAGAGGGGTGGTTTGATGCTAAGGCTGGCATCACAATGCTACGCTGGTGTCCTCGTAAAACTTGTGGATAGCTTCCCCTCACCTTGGGACGGCGCAAAGCTAAAATTGGTAAGGAAAAGCGACATTCCTGAACTCATAAAAACTACGCTATATGTTAAGGGATGTCCCAGTAAGTTCTCATCAGAGTACATACTTGACATCATTGGCAAACATAATTTAAAACTTTTCGTGATAAAGTGGGAAGTCTTCTATAGGAAGGATGATACCTAGGGTACTCTCCTCGTGTTGGGCATAGACCCAGAATCCACTTCTTGATCTGGACAGTCTTTTTCAAAATTGGAAAGGTCTCGATTGGCAGGACAGATGAATCGATTCCAAATATACTGTCTGAAGAGGCAAACACTGGTAGTGAACGGATGGAGACAAGTGAGACACTGCCAAAAACTGATGTGGAAGTAGTCAATAACACCACCAGTTCACCAATAGTACCGCCACTTTTGCAGGAAGTTCCCAGCAAAGGTGGTGATCAAAATAAAAAGAGCCACAAAACAATGAGGGAGCGACAATAACACCGCCTCCCAAAATTGTCCACTGGAAGATTGTGTAATAGGTAGTGAACGAAATGAGAAGAATGACCCACTACCAAATAATGAGGGAGTGCCACCAGATAGGATAGACTCCCAAAAGAAACTTTTACTGGAAAGACAATGATTGAGGTCATCCAGATAAACCTCCACTGGAGCGAGACAGCATCCAACGCTCCGATGGACATCATAAATAAAGGCTTGATTGCTTTCATCCAGGAACTATGGACAACTAGCAACAAGGTTACTGGATTAAACCATGTAAACTTTTCTACGCTAATACAGGTACTCGTCCAAGGACTTGTATTTTGTGCCATAACAACTTATGTTTTATTTTCTCTCCAGAGTTGTCAACATCGGACGCAACGGTGCTGAGGCAAGGTAATAGAAATATGTACCTGGCGTCAATATATCTGTCATTCGATGCGCCGGCATTGCTACCTACGTCGGAATTACAACGTCTGGTGAGGGAATCCAAACACACAAGTAATGAGTTATTAGCTGGATGTGACGCCAACTCCCATCATATCGCTTGGGGTAGTACTAACACCAATAAAGGGACACGCCCTTATCGAATTTTTGAATACAAATGACCTCATAACTCTTAACATAGGAAACACCGCAACCTTTAACAAAATTAGGGAAGAAGTATTAGATATAACGATATGTTCAGAAAATCTTATTGATGAGATTCATGAGTGGAGGATGAACACTCCTATTCCGACAACCGTTATATAAGGTTTAAAATTGCACGGCCACCGCCAAACCCAATAAGTTTGATAACATGGTCAAAAGTAAAATAGCGGATGACAGGCTAAAATTCAAACAACACGACTATGTCAAAGAAGATTACTGGAAACAGCTCTACATGAGGTAGTGCACCACATAGAAGAGTCCTTCAGTAAATAAATGTATACACTTGCTGTTTGCATAGACATTGAGGGCGCATTTAACAATGTACAGACCGATACACTTATCCAGTCCTTAGACGGTTGACCGGGCGCTGAAAAACTGGATCAACAATATGCTAAGGAATAGGTGGATTATTTGTGGGTCATATGGCGTAAAAATTAGAGACAAGGTAAATCGTGGAGGAATTTTATCGCCTCTTCTATGGGTTACGATGATGCACAGTCTCCAAAAAGCCCTCACCAATGAAGGACTTCAACCAGTCTGTTATGCAGACGACGTTGTAATACTTCTAAGGGGATTTCATCCAAATCTATTATGCAGAAGATCTGAATAGGCACTTAACATAGCATATAACTGGGCACAACCAAGGGGATTAAATGTTAAGCCAGACAAAACAGAAATATGTCTATTTACAAGGAAGACGAAGATCCCATGTTTTACCCGGCCTCGATTCCTGAATAAGACAATTGCTATAACTAAAAAGGTAAAATACTTGGGAGTAATCTTGGATCAGAAACTACTACTGGAAATATCATCTTGAAGAAAGAGTTACAAAGGCCCACAGATGTTGGTCGTTGTGCGGAAGAGCTATAGGTTTAAAATGGGGACTACGTGCAAATATGACTCACTGGCTTTACATGAGCGTGATTACCAATAATCACATACGCCTGTGTAGTGTGGTGGACATCAATGGACAAGAAGTGCAACGTAATACCTTTTGCAAGGGATTCGTTGCTGATCATTCGCAGTGAACGGACGTGTTTATCACATAGCGGATAGTTACCAGTACCTATTACGCAATAGCAAAAATCTGTACAAAGTCTGTAAGGCCTACATCGTAGTACCTATTACGGTCTAATACAGACAAAATTAAAATAAATTCTCTTGACGGGGATGCCTTCGTGTTCCGATGGAGCGCGGTTCCCTAATCGTCCGACTGTCCGTCCGTTGGTCTTGGCCAAAGCCGACCACACCAAAAAATGGTGAAAATCTCCCCCAAGTACTCACAACAGGTGGTGCGGTGAGGGGGAAACGTCATGTCCGACCGTCAAAACGGAAGCACAATGAGCATCGTGTAGCGCTCAGAGTTTTGACGAAGTTGGAGGCTGTTGAGGTTTCGGCTCTTACCGAAAAACAAAAAGAGTCACTTACCTGGGCTAAAGGCGTCATAGATGCTTCTAAGGCCAATGAGTCGGCTGAAAGAGCCACAAATTCAGCTGTGTTAACGGCTAATAAAGTAAAACGAATCAGATCACCTGATGAACTCCTGCCTTCGAAAAAGGCAAGAGGCCCTAATGTCACCATCAACAGGACACTCACCAAGCCCTTCAATGAAGTGGCGAAGGAGAGTCTAGTGATGGCTGTTATAGACAGAAGTAGTGAGGATGGATCCATCCTCAAGGACAAATGGAGTCATGTACAATCAGCCATTATGGCTCATTACCTCGATGTCCGTAGAGAAATGCCGGGCAAACCACCAATCTGCAACGATGCAGGATGGCATCAGGGGAGAGTAAAGCTCTTATATTTCGGTGATGCCAGATCAGTAGACCTTTATAAGGCTGCTCTGAGTCGAGCGGGTGAGGTGTGGCCGGGTGCCCAGTTGGATGTTGTCGAAAAAAACAACATCCCTAGTCACCCTAGAGCCATCACCTGGGTTACAGAAGAGCCCTCCAACCCGGCTGACATCTTAGAAATAATAAAAGATTCCAATCCTGGTCTGCCGGCCCATAATTGGAGAATCAGCAAGGTGGGTAAGGCGGATGGTAAAAAGCGGCAGGTCAATCTTATCCTAAACGCTGAATCCACCTCCCATATACAAAGTGCGAGTGCAACCCTACAATATGGCTTCGAGACTATAATCTTGAAGATATACAAGCAGGATATAGCTCCCACTGCAGAAGGTGAGTCGTCCACCGTGGCACTTTCTGTAAGTGCGGAGGTAGCCACGCCTATTATTTCTGGTGACTCCAACTCTAACAGAAGATCTGTAACGTCCTACTCTGAGGACGAAAGCTCTACTTCTGACACAGAGGGGCTGAGGGGAGTCTCCGGACTCTTTGACGCATCTGGCGGGGACATGCTTCTCGACGATACGGACGAAGAGTTCGATAACACCCTTGTTGGGGTGGATGTTAATCTGTCAATTACCAATGATGGTAAGAATTCTATAGATTAACCTCCATCACGCTAAAGCAGCCTCAGCGGCTCTATTGCTGCGCCTGTCCACAGGCGCAGTAGACATCGTCCTGATACAGGAGCCCTACGTAGTGGGAGGAAGGGTGTGCGGTATTAGGACACCCAACTTTAAACTGCTTGTGGCCAACTGTGAAGGCACTCCAAGAACCTGCATTTTGGCCAGGAAAGATCTAAGTATCTTTCTCCTGACTAATTTAAGTGGTAAAGACCAAACAGCTGCTAGCCTGGAGATCGGTAATCGCATATATTGGGTGGTCTCCAGCTACTTGCCTTATGAATCTGTAGTACCGACTGCTCTATTCAGGGAAGTAGTAGAAGAAGCAACGTCTGACGAGCTCGAGCTGATTATTGGCGCAGACACGAACGCTCATCATACTATCTGGGGTAGTACGGATATAAACAATAGGGGTGATTCGCTTCTTGACTTTATTCTAACTACCAATCTTAGTATTTGTAACATAGGTAATAAACCGACCTTCACAATTAAAGACAGACAAGAGGTACTCGACGTAACGTTTGCTACTGACCGGCTGTCAGACAAAATTATTGGGTGGAATGTACTGGACGACCACTCATTCTCAGATCATCATTATATTGAGTTCAAACTCGCGGAAAAAGCGCCTAAACCCGCCGTCCACAGAAATGTAAGGAAGACAAAGTGGCATCTGTATGAGAAGAATTTCAAGAAAGTCCTCAACTCTAAACTTCCGTACGAACCGAATGACAAAGCCGGTTTGGATAATCTGGTCGATCATATCACCATATCATTCAATAGATCCCTTGAAGAAGCCTGTCCAAAAACAAGGTACAAGGGTAAAACTAAACCCCAATGGTGGACTTCTGAGCTAACGGCTATGAAAAAGACCTGCCACAAGCTATTCAATAAGGCTAAATCTACTGAGGTCGCTAATGATTGGGATGCCTATAAAGAGCAACTCAAGATCTATAAGAAGGAGCTTAGAAAGGCGCAAAGGCGCTCTTGGTATACCTTCTGTGGTGAAGTGGAAAAGGTCTCCGACGCCGCTAGGCTGAGGAAGATATTATCTGCTTCACCCTGTACAGTGGGATATTTACAGGATGAGGCAAATAACTGGACCAAAAACAGCGAGCAGTCGCTCAATGTACTGCTCGACACACATTTCCCGGGGAACTCTATAACAGAACCCGAGGATCAGCAGGACCAACAAGAGTGCGAGTGGACTGCGAGCGTCGCTAGCTTCTTGACTGAGAGATCCAGAATAAGCTGGGCTATTAACAGCTTTGAGCCCTTCAAATCACCTGGACCAGATGGCATCACTCCAGCAGAAATGCAGAAAATGTTAAAGTACATTATCCCCTGGCTGGAGAAAATTTATGTAGGCTGTATCAGGCTTTCATACGTCCCGAATCGATGGAGGGATACCAAAGTGGTATTCATACCTAAAGCGGGAAAGATATCACACACTAGGCCAAAAGACTTCAGACCAATTAGCCTATCCTCGTTCTTATTGAAAGGTCTGGAAAGACTTTTAGATCATTTCATTAGGGAAAACCTGGATACAAAACTCCTGTCGGGGAACCAACATGCTTACAACAAGGGCAAGTCTACTGAATCAGCCCTGCACGAACTTGTGAGCACTATCGAATCGTCCCTGCATTTCAAGGAATTCACCATGGTGGCATTTCTTGACATAGAAGGGGCTTTTAACAACATTCATTCCGATGCGGTAATTGCGGCACTCTCACATCTAAAAGTTAACACTAGTTTGATTAGACTAATTCAAAGTCTGCTCACCAGAAGACGCATAACAGCATGTCTAGGGTCCACAACTCTAACAAGGTATGTAAACAGAGGGACCCCGCAAGGAGGAGTATTGTCTCCACTAATTTGGAACCTAGCGGTGAATGAAATCCTGCTAGATCTAGAACGTTGTGGCTGCAAGGTCGTGGCATATGCGGACGACGTGGCAATCGCAGTGAGTGGCAAATTCGTAAAGGTCCTCAGAGACATCCTACAGGTGGCTCTGAACAAGTTGGCTAGATGGGCCAGAAGCAGCGGTTTGGGCGTTAACCCCAACAAGACAGAATTGGTTCTCTTTACTAGGATGAATAATGTCCCACATGTGGACCCTCCACCTCGGATAAATGGAACAGATCTAGTCTTTTCTGAAAGTGCAAAATTTTTAGGAATAATTCTAGATAGGAAAATGTTATTTAGACTTAACGTATTGGAACGTGTAAGGAAGGCCAACGTCGCCTTATATTCCTGCAAAAAGGCTGTAGGGTCGCGGTGGGGACTCTCTCCTAAAATCGTCCACTGGATATATATAGCAGTAGTTCGTCCAATACTGTTATACGGTATTGTGGTATGGTGGACGGCAACTGACAAACTAACCATTACCAACCTACTAACAAAGGTTCAGAGGACTGCCTGCCTGAGCATAAGCGGAGCCTTAAGGACTACAGCGACCGAGTCTCTACAAGCCCTACTCCATATACTGCCGATTAATATTGTGGCGAGAGAAGTTGCAACCAAAGCGGCAATAAGATTAAACTGCCTATCAATGTGGAGGTACAAGAACTATGGTCACATGAGGATATCAAAGTGTAGTGCTATGGTAACCGACCGAGTGGACTATATACCAACAGTGTACACCTTCGAGAGAAATTACATCACTATGATTCCCGCCAGAGATGAATGGGTCGGCAGAATACCAGGTAATATAAACCATCTCCACTTTTACACGGATGGTTCGAAGCTTGATGAAAAGGTTGGCTTCGGAGTACACTGTGAAGAACTTAGTCTGGATATAGCTCACAGACTACCAGATACCTGCAGTGTCTATCAAGCCGAAATAATGGCAATATGGGAAGTCGCCAAGTGGCTGAGTCGCAACATAGTAACCAACAATGGCGTTGTCATTTACTCGGACAGCCAGGCTGCCATCAATTCTCTGGAGGCAACATCCCTAAATTCACAAACAGCCCTCGACTGCCGCAGATCTCTTAACGAGATGGCTGAGCAGTTTAATATACACCTCATATGGGTGCCTGGGCATAGGGATATCCCGGGGAACTGCAAAGCCGATGAACTTGCTAGGAAAGGGACGACATTACAAATTCTCGAAGAATTTGCATATATTGGTGCGCCACTATCCACGTGCAAGCTTTGGCTTAGGCAAGAGGCAATCAGGCAGTCCAACGATAGATGGACAGAAATCGGCACCTGCAGGGTAGCTAGACAAATCTGGCCAAGGTATGACCTGAGAAGGTCAAAATATCTCCTCGCACTAGAGAGGAAACGATTGTCTACGTTAGTACAGGTTCTGACGGGACACTGCTTGATCGGCGAACACGCCAAAAGATTGGGTATTGACTCCAATGACTTCTGCCGAAGCTGTGGAGATGAGGAAGAAGTGGAGAGCATTGAGCACTTGCTTTGCGACTGTCCCGCTTTGAGTAAACGACGACTGGATATACTGGGGTCGGCCTTTTTAGGCAGCCTAACAGATCTTTCCAGTACTGATATTCGTACTATCGATAAATTTATATATCAAACAGGTTGGTTTCGATGAGGGGCATTTCAGCCCGTGGTAACACTAGGGACCTAAACTGGTCTATGTGAGCTTGTAAAAAAAATACGGCTGCCACCTTAACCTAAACCTAAACCTAAATACCTTTGCAAAAAATTCAACGTATGTGCTGTCTAGGCATAAGCGGGGCATTTAGAACTGCACCAACGAAAGCGTTGGAGACTATACTGCACATCCAACCAATAGACATCCGTACAATGTATGAGACAGCCCTCACAGCAAGAGGTCTACAAGTGATGGGTGAATGGATAAATCGAGACCACAAGTCGCACCATCAGAGATTTTAGAATCTCTAGTTGGTCACATTCAAACGCCAGAAATCTCCGTCCGCATTCCTAAAGTGCGGCTTACAGCTACCTGTGATACATTTGTGCCAGACAGACGCTCCTGGGAAAATGGAACTTTGACCCATGTGCCAGTGGGAACCAGCTGCTACACGGATGGGTCCAAGCGAGGAGGAAGGACGGGTCTGGGACTTTTAATTGATGAACCAGAAGTCGAACTTCACTTCCGCCTCCCTGACCATAACACGGTATTTCAAGCAGAAGTTCGAGCAATCACGGAGTGTGTGAACTGGCTCACTAACACGACAAAGCCAAATATGCCAACATCTTCACAGATAGCCAAATGGCGATTAAAGCAATAACATCGGAAAGGGCCAAATCCAGAACTGTGTTGGACTGTAAAAGAACGATAAATGATTACTCAGCTCATGGTCAATTGCGTATTTGCTAGGTACCAGGACACAACGGAGTGATTGGAAATGAACGGGCAAACAGCTTGGCTTCAAAGGGCAGATAACTTCGAGTAATAAACTTGGAAAATTGGAAACCTTTCGAAGCCACGAAAAATGAGTTTAAGCACTGGGCAGTGATGGCTCACAAAACTGTGTGGAATAGCGCAACAGTAGGAGCAACTGCAAAGGTACTGTGGGTTGACCCAGATGAAAAGAAAACAAGATCTCTTCTGAAACTAAACAAGATCGATATTAGTAGGATGATGAGTGTTCTAACGGGACACTCAAGCTTACAAGCACATCTTCATCGCATAGTACTAGCAGGAAACGACGAATGCAGGGCATGCAGAGAAAACATCGAAACAATGGAACATTTTCTGTGTCACTGCCCGGCGTTCAGACATGCAAGATCCCAACATTTCGGGTCCGACATATTACCAGACTTGACTCATCTCAGAGAATATGATTGGAAGATACTGAGAAAATTCGTGTCTAGTACCGATTTTCTGTAATTCGTGAGGTATAAAAAGATCATAAATAAGGAGTGCACACCAGGCCGAACCACTGGCTTAAGTGTATGTCCATGGACATGAGACGTTTAAACGTCTCCTCTCTTCAACCTAACCTAAAGTTCTAATGAAGACTTCGCTAATTGCAGTTTCTATTCCTAAAATTTAAAACAGTTTTCTCTAGGATTAAATCACTTTTATTCAAAAACAAAGAAGTTAAGTCTTCATTAGAAAATTACATTGTACATCGGCGACATCTATGTGGCATGTAGTACTCGTCGAGACCAACACATTGATACATCGCATGTGACAACCGAGCTAAAAACAAAAAAGTTGCGATAAAAAACGATTTTATGCTGATTCCGCCGGCTCGGAAAAATTAAAAAAAATATTTTTGCAGTTGTCTCGACGTAAGCTTTAATATTACGCCTCAAATTTGATAACTTTTTTGGTGACCCTGTCTAAGCCCCACGTTATATATATACTAGCGGGACCCGGTCCACTTCGTTGCCCCAGATTACAGATTTCCGACCCCGTCCATTTTTGACCAATCACGTAGACTGCCATCAACTACATATACATAAAATTACAGCACTCTCGCTAACAAATTGTTCAAGATATATTATTTTCAAAATTTAGCTTATATTGGCGGCACCTCACCTATTCCACCAGATATATATACACAAAATTACACCTCTCTCGCCAACAAATGGTGAAAGATACCTCTCTCGCTATTAAATGGTGAAAGATATCTCAGTCTCAAAATTTGGCTTATATAGGCAGGGCCACGCCCATTGGTCCAATCTGGATAATTTTTGGGCCAATCAAAATTCCAGCTCTACACTTCCAAAATTTGCTTTGGTCCAATCACGTAGATCGCCAACAGAAATATATACACAAAATGACAGCTCTCCCTCTAACAAATTGTGCAAGATATCTCGATTTTAAAATTTGCCTTAAAGGGGCCACGCCCATTGGGTCGACCCCGCCCATTTTTGGACCAATCACGTAGACCGTCTTCAGATATATATACAAAATTCCAGCTCTCTCGCTAACAAATTGTGCAAGATATCTCAAATTAAAAATTTGGCTTATATGGGCGGGGCCACGCCCATTGCCCCGATTCCGCCCGTTTTTGGACCAATCGCGTAGACTGCCACCAGATACATATACACAAAATTCCATCTCTCTCGCTAACAAATTGTGCAAGATATCTCAAATTCAAAATTTGGCTTATATGGACTGGGCCACGCCTATTGGTCCGATCCCGCCCATTTTTTACCAATCACGTAGATCGCCAACATATATGTATATACACAAAATTACAGCTCTCTCGCAAACAAATTGTGCAAGATATCTCAATTTCAAAATTTGGCTTAAAGGGGCGGGACCACGCCCATTAGTCCGACTCCGCCCATTTTTGAACCAATCACGTAGACAGATATATATACAAAATTCCAATTCTCTCGCTAACAAATTGTGCAAGATATCTGAAATTCAAAATTTGGGTTGTATGGGCGGGGCTACGCCCATTGGTCCGATCCAGCCCATTTTTTGACCAATCACGTAGATCGCCTATAGATATATATACACAAAATTTCAGCTCTCTCGCTAAAAAATTGTGCAAGATATCTCAATTTTGGCTTATATGGGCGGTGCCACGCCCATTGGTCCGATCACTCCCATTTTTGGACCAATCACGTAGACTGCCACAAATTAAAGCACTCTCCCGAACAAATTGTGCGAGATATCTCAATTTAAAAATTTGTTTTATGTGGTCGGGGCCACGCGCACTTGATATATCGAAACACATGTACATTCTGTGAAAATTTCAAGAAGATCGGTCCAGCCGTTTAGACGTCTATACGGTACAAACAAACCAACAAACAAACAAACACACATTCGTCGTTATATATATAGATATATCGTCATCTGAAATCCAAAATCACGTAACATCAAAAAAAATCAAAATTAATTTTATGATTGATTATAGTCTATTAGGCTAAACTACACATTCCTACAAAATTTTGGAGTTCAATATCAAAAATTGACCATTTTATGAGTGTTACTCAAAATGACGTTACAGTAAACAATGTCATTAAATAAAAATAAAATTTTATTTTATATAAACGAAACGAAATATTGGACAACTACAATTCTTGTTTACGACGACTGAAATTCTTTTGGTCAGAACAAACAATTGCTTACGCGAAATAAGTTTCTGTCGCAACAAACGAAATTTCCGTTCCGGCAAACGAGAATTGTATATTTATATTTAAGAAGATGCGGGAACATCTTCTTAAATATATAATTTTTGTATGTACCTTAAACATATATATGTTTCAGGCCGAATATGTTTGGGACAATATACTACAGAAGCGATTTTTTCAGCGTGTATGTATCCGGTGGCAGCCTGCATGATTGGTCCAAAAATGGGCGGGATCGGACCAATGAAAGTGGTCCCGCCCATAGAAGCCAAATTTTGAAATTGAGATATCTTGCACAATTTGTTAGCGAGACTGCTGTAATTTTGTGAGTATGTATCTGGGACAGTCTAAGTGATTGGTAAAAAATGGGAGGTATCAAACTAATGGGAGTGGCCCGCCCACAGAAGAAATTGAGATATCTTGCACAATTAGTTATCGAGAGTGCTGTTGTTTTATGCATACATATGTATTTTTGGCAGTATTCGTGACTGATCTAAAAATGGACGGGACCGGAAATCTAAATCTTGGGCAACGAAGTGGACCGGCTCCAGCTAGTATATATATTCCTTTCGATTTGTTATCAACTTGACAGAAACAAATATTGCAAAAATTAAAGAAAATCGGTTAAATTTATATATAACCCCCATATTTCGTCCCCTCAAAATATTAGTTTATACTCGTATTTTCTTTTGTAGTTTCGAGAAAACCACATTTGAAGTTTTTGTCAAATCAGACTTCTGGGAAAATCGTTACATTTCAGTAGAGAAACGATGTTGTAAATATCTTGTCATTATCCCCTCACCTTACAGAGAATGTATATATCAATTGCCATGAACCAAAAGTGTAACAACTTCGAAGGAGTGACCTAAGACCCCAAGTATGTTTGGTGGAAATTCGATTTGGATCTATTTAAGTATGAGCAATGTCCGTCTGTCTGTGTGCTGGCTAGTACCCATGATAAATCTCCAAAGGAGTATCCGATTGATTTCCAACTATTAACGCATAATATTTTTCTCCATCTCAGGCTATGATCGAAGATGGACCATATTGGTCCACTCCTTCTAGTACCTTCCCCACAAAGGGTTAACATTTAGATAAATATTGATTCTTTAATAAATTCTCACAACTTATCCGAATCATCTGAAATTTTACACATGGTATTAGTTGAAAAATGGGGGAAGTTGCCACGCCGCTTTGGTACACAAAAGGAACATTTTGCACCCAAAGTTGCCTGCTTATAGCTTTAATATTAGTGCATACAAATACTTGAAGTGTTGTACTGTGCAATGCGTTTATAGTGCCTACAAGTCTTGTGAAAAATGAACCACACCCCTTTTGGGCCCTCCCGCACAAAGGTACCATTTTGTACAAAGAGTTAACAGTTTATAACGTGAGTACCAAGGCACGAAAAAAATCTAACATTTTCGGCACAGTGTAATGTATTAGAGGTATCAACGGTTCAGCAAATAGGTGTATTTACCTCTTCTGGTACGTCCCATATAAATTGACAGATTACTTCGTGTTATGTTCCGTATCATATTACTTACAAAGAGAGGCTATACCTTAGCCGACTGAAATGTTCTTACTTTTTATTATAGGTGTATAGTTTATACAGCAATATTTATTACATATTGGAGTGTAAAAAGAACGATTAATGATTACTTAACCAAATTGTTTGTCATCGCCGATTTTTAAAATTTTAATGTCATTCAATAGCAAACATATTGAGGCTAGGGTAGCCAAAAAATTTGATTAAAATATGTATTATTGTGGGCGTGGTGTGCTGCTGAAAACAAATAGTTTATGTAATTTTGAAAAAACGTAATTTTTGTATATTTTTGTAGAAGGAAATTGTCATTTCTCGCAAACTATTATCGATAGACGGTTAATTTTTTTGTAGGTAGGGTAGTTCTCTTTGAGAAATTGCCAAAAGTATTACTATACTCTTTACACGTGGTTTGATATAACATATTTTCACAGGCACTATATTTTTGTCAAATTGGAATTTTAGTGGAATGAAACTTTTTAGCATCAAGAGACTTCAAGAAGATGTTGGTACCAGAAGAAAGGTGAAAGTGTCCTCTTTAAGCCTATATATACGTTTGGATCGGCCCCGACCAGTCTGTAGAACATTTTTTTAATTTGAATGAAATTACTCGGGAAAAAATTGATTGTTCATGTTATTTTACCTGTTCAAATGACATATGTTTTATGACATATTTCCCATATTTATGACATCTTAGCCCTTTTTTAGTTTTTGGGTCTTTTTTTATTTTACCTATGTTTATGCTACTTATGAACAGAGTATGACACAATACATGTAAGAAAAGGATAAAATCCAGTTGTATTCGAATACAAACTCAGTTGCAAAATTATATCCAAGCAGAAAAAATCAAATTTTAGAATATTAAAAAATGGAGAACTTCGGCTATAAAAAATAGAGTATTTTAGAAACAACAAGTAAAAGCGTTAAGTTCGGCCATGCCCATACCCTCCACCATGGATAACATGTGACCTCACAAAATAACTCAAACCTAAAGAAAATAACACCAAAAACACGCCATGCCGAATCTTATATACCCTCCACCATGGATAGCATGAAAACTCAAACCTAAAAAATAACTCAAACCTAAAGAAAATAACACCGAAAACACACAAAATGAGATGAGAACAGTAGGAACATATGAGAACAGTAGGAATAACAACAAGTTAGATGATATATATGGGAGCTATATCTAAATATGGACCGATATCGCCCATTTGCAATCCCAAACAACCTGCAACTATAAGAAGTATTTGTACCAAATTTGATCAACCTAGGATTATTAATGCGGACTGTAGCGTGATTACCACAGACGGACGGACGGACATGGCTAAATCGTCTTAGAATTTTACGACGATTAAGAATATATATACTTTATGGGGTCCCAGATCAATATTTAGAGGTGTTACAAACGGAGTGACAAAATAAATATACCCCCATCCTATGGTGGAGGGTACAAAAATAGTAGATGAGAAGAGTCGGAATCACAACAAGTTACATGTTATATATGGGAGCTATATCTAAAGAGGCATTAGCATTATTTTTGGATTCGAAGTTAACAAAACACCAATATATCAAATCTGTATTATATACAACGGACACCATTAAAATCACATCGAGTTCGGCAGAGGTAAAACTTCAAGACCTACTTAAGCATACAGCTCAACGCTTGCTACAATCATTTATAGGACATGATTTGAAGATATATGGGAACTGCATATTAAGTATCTTTTGCAAATGGGGAGTAATGGTTCTTCTGGACAAGAACAATACAAACAATCTGTATGTGAAAATACTTCAGACGCAGAATGTTCATGGTGTTATTTGTGCCATGGCAATTGATAAAGAATTTGGAAGACTCAGAACCTTCGACCAGTACGATGCAGACAAAGGATATTTGGAAAAATCAAACACCATCTTCTACGAAATACTGCTGACCAATCAAATTTGAATTTAAAAAAGAAACTCATGATACCTGTTTACGCCGGCGGGGGCGTAGGGGAGCAAACGACGAGTTTACGTTTACTCCGAGAGGGTAAATAAAAAGAGAGTTAGAGAAATAGAAATATAAATAAAACACGATTAGTTTCATGTAATAATAATAGGCAAGGTGCCTGTAGGTTTATTGTTGTTTTTGCTGCTAAGTTTATGGTAACGAAGATTTACCTTAAATATATTTGTACAGCAAGATGTACTTATTCGAGCGACGGTCCAAGATGGAGAGAGGTGGCGGAGCAAGTGTCAAGAACAAGAAAACGAATCGTTACTCGTTAAAATCTGCAAAGCTAATACTACAAGGATGTAGTAATGAGGAGTAGGCAGATTTTAACGAGTATGTATGCCCGATAAATTGGTCAATATATGCACCGAAACAAATCAATGACATAAACGAAATTCAAAGGAACATTCTAACTTAAACATTCCGGCCACCTTGCAACATCGAGGGGATGCTGCAACTAAGTATAATTAATATTTTTTTTTTACATAATTTTTTCGATATGTATACATATATGTGTGTGTATGTATATATAGTATATATATATGGGCCCCGCGAATGGAATGGTCATTAGGGACCGCAACCGGATGGGTCATTAGGGACCCCGCGAAAAGGAAAGGTCATTAGGGACCGCAAGCGGATGGACCAACAAATATATATACCACGCGAAATTAATGGTCATGAGGGACCTCAAACGAACAGGCTATTGTGGACGCCGCGAAATTAATGGTCATTAGGGACCGCAAACGAATGGGCCATTATGGACCCCGCGATAGGACAGGGCCATTAGGGACCCTGTGACGGAGCCATTAGAGACTCCGAGCGAGAGCCACAAGAACTCCCACAAAAGGACAGGACCATTAGGGAGCCTGTGACGGGTCATAAGAGACCACGAGCGAGGGCCACAAGGACTCCCACAAAAGGACAGGACCATTAGGGAGCCTGTGACGGGTCATTAGAGACCACGATTGAGGGCCACAAGGACTCCCACAAAGGACAGGACTATTAAGGAGCCTGTGACGGGTCATTAGAGACCACGAGTGAGGGCCATTACGGACTCCCACGCACGAACAAATCTACAACTAGAACTAGCAATTAAATTAAAGATATAATATGTTTATAAGTAAATTAGTAAGGAACGCAAATTCAGTTTCCTAGTGAGTATTCAAATGTAGGGGAGATGGTGTTAATCTAGTTAGTTGCTTTTTATATAGACTCCGCGAAACATCGAGATATGAAATTAACGTTTTTCAAAAGATTTAGATCACGACAAGTTCTAGTAATATTTCGAATTCAAATAAGTTATAAATATACGATGTAAATTTAAAGGAGGTGCGACGCTAAATACGAACGAAAGGCATAAGCTATGCTAATTTTTTATGAAAGTGTACGTGCTCGTTAGGTAGGAAGACCACCAGTAATAACCCAGCCAAATACAGTATTTTGAGCGAGCAACGATCCTGACGAATTTCGAAGAAAACCTTCTAGAAGAATTTTAGGATATATGTCAGCTCCTATCAAAATTTCTACCGGGCGAGAATCAAACAAATTCGAGTCAGCCAAACGAATATTGGGTAACTGAGCTTTGAGGTCCGAAGTGGCTGTTCCCAATATGACAGATTTATTCTGCGCGACATGAAAAGATTGACGAGATGCACATCCAGCCGATGTGGATGGTTCAAAATGCTCAAGTGGAGGAGCAGAAGGCACATTCGCGTTTGCTGTGCTTGCCACTCGAGTCGAATTACTCGGAGTGGGCTCGTCACGATGCAACAAAGAATGATGATTCCGATTACATTTCAGACAACGACGTCTGCTATCGCAATTTTTAACTTCGTGGCCTTTACGCAGGCAATTTACACATAAACGGTGGCGTTTGGCTATAGCGAATCGATCCGAAGGCGTAGAACTTAAAAAACGTGGGCACGAGTAAATTTTATGATTTTGATCAGGGCAAAGAATACAACCCGATGGAGAAGAACGACAAGATCCCGAAGACGCTGCATTAGTACGAGCATGGATCTTCTTCGCATTTGAGTGCTTTGGAGATTCATCTCCCCTCATACCATGAAGGCACATAAGTGTGCGAATTCTCTCAGTCAAGAAGGCATCCAACTCTTTCCACGATGAAAGAGACGATTTATCCTTCACACTTTGCTCCCATAACGTTTGCGTAAGTTTAGGTAGCCGTTGGAGGCAAATGAATACTAAAATCGGATCCCAATTATCAGTCAAAATCTCGTAAATGGACATCGCCGATAGACATCCATTTATGCCGCGCTGGATTGACTTCAATCCTGAACTTGTTTCGATTTCGAGTACCGGAAGCGAAAACAGAATTTTCAATTGATTGTGGGTGAGAAGCCGAGGATTGTCGTACGAATCACCTAATGCTTTCCACGCGAGAACAAAACTACGATTTACTAGTGGAAATTTCGAGATAATCTCGCGAGCTTCTCCACTAGTCTTACCAACCAAATGACACAAGCGCTCGATGTCACTTAAACGAGTGTTGTTAATATAGACTGCGGTAAACAAGTCTCGAAATGTGGGCCACGATAAGATATCGCCCTCAAAATCGTCTATGTCACATGGCGGTAACGAAAGATTGTGTACGTTGTCGCTAAGAGGCGGACCTAAACTTGATGTAGACGGATAATCCACTTGCGTACCGATTTCGCGCGAAGTGTTTGTCGATGTACTCATATTGTTACATAAGTGTGTATCCTGTGAGTCCCTGAGAGTTTGTTGTACCAATGAATCAACGGAGCTACGATTAGTCGAATTGAGGGACAATCTATTAGAGCTATTTTTAACCTGTGCCAATTTCCTATTAATAGCGGACAGACAATTCATATAAGTTTGATGGGACACATCATATTTACTGTCCACCGAGTCGATGTCCGCTTTCCCCGCGTCTTTGGAAGATGACAAGTAATCAATACATTTATCGAACATTTCCTGGGTGCCAGTCCACAATTTGTTCAACTCGGAACTGCGAACCTCAAGACTATATACATCTATATCCTCATCTTTCAGAAGACGGAAATATGTATCAAACTTGACTAGAGCATCCGAAGCTCTTACGAAAATGTCAAGGGGAGTAAGAGACATTTTTAAGAAGTGTTCTTCCAAAGGTAACGCTAAACAAATTTCGAAAAGGGCAATCAAATACCGCTAGGTGGGAAGATTCCAAAAATTAAGTTCGAAAAACAGCAAAGGTTTATCGAGAAACTCCAAATGAGATCAAACAAATAATCAAAATTCTCAAATTATAAATAAACGACCACAAAACGAATAAAATCCTCTACCAAATACAAAGATAATTCAAAAGAATAACGAAAATCCATAAAATTGTTGAGAAAATATCCAAAAATATTCTATAAATTTGTCTCAGTGTATAAAAAAAACTCAAAATATTTCGATAAAATACTTTCTTTCTGCAATAACGAAATTTATCAGTCAATTGTGTTACAAAAACTACCGAATGTAGTACATTTGTGTCCAAATATACACAAATGAAATGACCAAAAACGAAAATTTCAATAATTAACAAATTATTCGAAAAATTGATGATATGTCGAGTTGACCGAATGTAGGGTGCACGTTGATCATGTGCCGAAAACCCAGCGAAAAAGACAATCAACCGAATCGAAAACCAAAAATATCACAAATCACACCTTTATTTCAAAAAAGTCGAATTGGCCGAATGTAGGGTACACGGTGTCAAATAAGACCGAAAATAATTTATGTGTAGTGTACCTCTATCACTATTTAAAAAAATATCACGATACAAATATTTACTGTATTTTCCACTAAAAGCACGTTTTTCTAGAACCCACTGTAGGTATGAGATCGAAATAAGTTCGATGCAACCTCGTATGTAGTAGTTATGTTCGATAAGGTTCGAAGCACCACATTCGAGCAATGTTGATTGAATGTATGTACGAGTATTTTGGTTAAACGGAGGCAAGCAAAGGCGACATTAACAATGTACTATGTATGACCCAAACAACGAGTGAAGGGAGTAGCAAGAGGAAAGGTTCTCGTTCGAATATTTTGTTATTGTTACACTAAATGGGCGCTCTTGCAGCCGAAGGCATTGACAGTAGAAAACCAAAACAAACAATCGAATGTATAAACGAGCAACACTAAGCACTACACTCTGCACGACCGAAATGATTTGATCAAACCGAAACTTATCAAACGAAATATTAATGCTTTGTATATGGAATAGAATTATTCCCGATTGATTTATAGCGCGATTTAGCAACGAAATGGCGACGGTGTGGACTGTATATTTTAACGAAAAAACGCGATAGGGTTTTCGAAAGCCGACCAAAATCTTTTGTTTTATTTTAAATAAATAAAAACACTCGCTACACTCACTAGTCTACTGAATGTACGTACCGATGTTTTTGTTGTAAATTGATGGTTTGTTGATGACTGAGGGATGTTTTCCTTGACGAAAAGACAGCAAAAACCAATTCCACGACGATGTAGGGCAGCGGTAGCTCAAATCCGGCTCGAAGGACCAATGTTTACGCCGGCGGGGGCGTAGGGGAGCAAACGACGAGTTTACGTTTACTCCGAGAGGGTAAATAAAAAGAGAGTTAGAGAAATAGAAATATAAATAAAACACGATTAGTTTCATGTAATAATAATAGGCAAGGTGCCTGTAGGTTTATTGTTGTTTTTGCTGCTAAGTTTATGGTAACGAAGATTTACCTTAAATATATTTGTACAGCAAGATGTACTTATTC
Source organism: Eudasyphora cyanicolor (assembly GCA_963930755.1). NCBI lineage: Eukaryota > Metazoa > Arthropoda > Insecta > Diptera > Muscidae > Eudasyphora > Eudasyphora cyanicolor. Next base: position 113,594,413 of record OZ005735.1, on the reverse strand, counting down.
GAGCGACGGTCCAAGATGGAGAGAGGTGGCGGAGCAAGTGTCAAGAACAAGAAAACGAATCGTTACTCGTTAAAATCTGCAAAGCTAATACTACAAGGATGTAGTAATGAGGAGTAGGCAGATTTTAACGAGTATGTATGCCCGATAAATTGGTCAATATATGCACCGAAACAAATCAATGACATAAACGAAATTCAAAGGAACATTCTAACTTAAACAATACCATTAAAAAATAAGTCAATGTTATAAGAACCCAAATTAGAAGACTGCAGCCATTAGAAGTAGAAATTGAAGGCCAGACAATTGAAGTTTACTACCAATTAGTGCTAACGATGATAGGTGGAAAAGTTGGCCAGGCTTTGACTGACACAAAGGCTTATATATATCTATATACATCAAGCAAATTAAACAAAGTCCCAGATAATACTGATGAATATGAATTTGGATTATCGCCAAAACACGAAAAGTGGAATAGTCAAGTTTTGAAAAGTACCTCCTCAATTATCGATGTACTTGCGTGCCATAAACAAATTGATGCTAAAAAATTTAATGAATATACCAAGGAAACTGTACGAATATATAATACCAAATAAAAACTGGCGAAAACCTTAGGGTGTTACCTGTCAAACAAAATATCTCGGACAAATATACTAAAATATCTCTATCCAGTAAAAAACGATTGTGAACCACTGTGCGTCGCATGTCTTACTTTGTTTTGCTGTAGGCGTTGACGTTACCGTAAAGGGTGAATAAGTCGATCATTCTCATGATTAATGGATAATCTTATTGACGAACGATGTTCGTAATTAATTATTGGATTTTTAAAATTAAACTTTTACAACAAATTATTTAACTAAGGTAATTAGAACGCATATAAAACAGTACAGTTAAGCACAAACTATAAATTGATTGCTTCGTTTTATCATATTTTCAGCAAAATGATCATATAAATATTTTCGTCGTGAGAAAGAAACCTTATCGTTTAATGATTGTATTGTGTATTTAATTCTATTTGCTCCACTGTACCATATTTAACACATTTTTGCCCCACTGTACCATAGTTAACCATTTATTGTCACACCGTACCATACATAGTTAACCTTTTTGGCCCCACTGCGCCACATTTAACCCTTTTTGTACCAGAGTACCATATTTAACCATTTTTGACTCATTGTACCATAGTCTATCGCCTTGATAGAGTAGGACATTGACAGAGAAGATGTTCGATTGTCTCCAGTTCCTCCTCATCCTCACAGAGTCGACAGTAGTCGGCAGAATCACTCTGCCACCTTGATGTTAAAGATGTAACATTACAGTGGCCAGTCAGCGTGCCTATCATTAAACGAATGTCCCTCCTTGTGAGGTTAAGAAGATCTTTGGTCCTAGATTTAAATATGGCTGGCCATATTTAGAGATTTCGTGATTTTACAGTCAGATCTGCTCGACCATTTCTGGTTTGCCAGGTCTTTGTAGAAACACTATATGTTACTGAAAAATTCGCATAAGGGGATACAGTGATGGCTCAGGGTCCATCGCTGATCTATTTCACGCGAGTTCGTCAGCCTTCTCGTTCCCCGCGATATCACAGCACAGTCTGATTATGTATGTCAATTGCTGTTGTTCTAAATCATCTTGCCCGAGTTTTCGTAGCAAAGATCTCCGCCTGGAAAACGCAGCAGGTGTCGGCTAACCTGTAGGACGTATTTATGGCAAGAGATTCGCTGAAAATGCCTGCCCCTGTGCCTACATCCATCATTGAACCGTCAGTGTACATTGCACGGACGTCCAAAGAAATGATCCCCCCAGACCAGTTTGTTCTGGGGGGATCATTTGTAGCCTGTCAACTTGTGATATTCTCAGATAGCTTCAACGTATAATTTCACTGCGCTGATATACAAAACCTCCCGGCTACGGTTGAGGAGGGCGCTTTAATGTTCTTCAATTATATATTGTCACCATTTTCCGCTAACAAAAATCATTTCTATGGAAATCTGATGCTATAATTCAGCATGGGGAGAATTAATATAGAGGTATATTTACCTATCAATAGTAAAACAGTTACCATCTAGTTTTACAACTCTGCTACGCTTAGTGTTCACAGTGAGACGACAAAATATGTGACTTGTCGCCATTCGATCTCCCAACCCCTAACCATGGTACTTCGTTCACAGTAGGATTTTAATGTACCCCAAAGTATTGTTCTCACACGCTCGAGTCCACTCACTTACCCATCTTTTAATATCGCCTTAACCTTTCATTTTAGATTTCGTATTTGACAATTGTTATTTTTTTCTCTTTGTTATTGTTAAACTTTGTTATTCTTTTTGTTCATTAATACATTACATTCGGATTTTAACAAACTTTACGGGTGAAAAATAGTAGTCCCGCTTTACGCAATTGCGGGATAAATATTTTAGAACACGTTTGTTTTCCATAATTCATTGGTTATTACATTACTTTAGTGTAGTACTCGTATAAGGATTTTTCTTTTCGGTAAACGATTATAATATTGGTTCTTAAGCTTAATAATTCACATAAATGGTCATCATTTCGTAATGACCCGCTTTAATTACATTAATAACGTTTTTCATTCTTAATTTAACCTAAACCTATTTCGTCTTGTTACGCAAGTGGTTCCATTTTAAACCGTGCAATATTTTAAATTTAAATTTTACGATTTTTGTAATTCTTTCCCGGGATAGAATCTTGTAAAACGTGGTTTGCTTTTTTAATATTTGAATCCTGATGATTCAGTACTTATGGTTTCCTACCTACTCCGAAGAACCATCTGCACACCACAACCACATGGTCGTACAATTTACTTAAGTTATGCAAAAAAGTACCGTGAATTGAGCTCAACCCTTGGATATGACTCCTGTAAATGGGAAATGGTCTACGTCAAACACCTCGAAATAAAGGATAAATGATACCAGGGGTGCTATCTCTTTTTTAATATAACCGATAGAAAATATTAAATGTTTCAGAAATAAAACATGCCGTATCTCATTGGCTTAGCACAATTTAAAATTTTACCCACTTGTTGTATAAATTGTATCATAATATACCTAACCTCTAGTCTTCTATGTACAAAAGTAAACTTAAATATATGAGGTATGTTCAAAACATATCGCGAATTTTTAATTTCCGCGGGCTACATGTATTTGATTTTTAATATTTTTGTAGCGTTATGTTGGTACTTATGTCCCTTACTTATGCTGACAAGGTCGGTCATTTTGAATGTTTAGTTAATTTTTGACAGCTGTTGTGCTTGGATGTGTTTTAACTTGTCTTCGATTTTTATCTATTTCAGAAAATGGATCAAAGAATCTGCATCAAATTTTGTGTGAAAAACAAAATAAAGTGCGCTGACGCATTCCGAATGTTGACTGTGGTATATGGTGAAGCTACCTTGGACCAAAGCAACGTTTATCGGTGGTACAAAATGTTCTTAGAGTGCCGGACGCCCGAGCTCACAGTTTTCTTTGATTGCGGGGGCGTGGTGCATCATGAGTTCTTGCCACAGGGTAGTACGGTCAATAAAGAATATTACCTGCAAGTTATGCGCAAATTGCGCGAAGCAATCCGCCAAAAACGCCCGGATTTGTGGAAGAACATGAACTTTTGCACCATGATAACGCCACTGCACACATTCGCTTGTGCGCGAATAATTGGCCAAAAACAACACAGTAATGGTGCCGCAGCCACCGTATTCCCCTGACCTATTTTTTGTTCCCAAAACTGAAAAGGCCCATGAAAGGACGAGGCTACGCCACGATTGAGGAGATAAAGACGGCATCTGAACAAGATCACAAAAAATGATTATTTGAAGTGCTTCGAGGATTGGAAAAAACGTTGGCAGAAGTGTATTATATCCGAGGGGAATTACTTTCAAGGGGACAAAATAGATATTCATGAATAAATAAATACTTTTTGAAAAAATACAAAATTCGCGATATTTTTTGAACATACTGTGTGTACAAAAAGGTGATGCTTTATCGGGTATAAAGAAGAAACCAATTCCTTACTGTGTTGTCCTTATTGATGAATGTTCTTATTGTGATGCTGCCTTCAACTTCAAATGAACCATGTTTCCTTCCAAAACCTCACGTCTTGCCAGGTATTCTATATCACTACCTCAAGGTTGGAGTCTCGCTCTGTGAGGGATCACACTTCCAATATCCGAGTGTTATTGGCGATTTGGAACAATTCACAGGTTTTTCTATAAATTCACACGTTGAATTTAATTTTATAATTTTTACCTATAATATAGGAAGCTTAAAATAACTTACAGCTGCTATTATTTCCACAATACTTATTTACTGGTATGAGACATTTTTCTCTAACACTGTACGTTTTCAGATTCCAAAGGCCGGATTGCAAATAATCTTAGATAGAGTGGTGGTGTCTAATATCACCTTCCCTCCGTTATTTTATGTTCGCGAAAACGTGTAACAAATCTACCTTTGCGGTCTGCATATGTAAAAAAATCATACCGTTACTTTCCATGTTCTTCATTTCTCGTGATTTACCATCCACCTCCATCTTTGCGACATTCAAAGGATTGAGCGAAAGCATGACGATAAATAAACAAATGTCAGTGGACAGAAGCCTGATTGGTACGCTAGAACATATCTAGATGTCGTCCTAAAATTGACTCGAGGGTACACATTATGCCGAGATTTTAGGAGAATTTCTGAACTGGTGACAAATAGTCTGTCGGTCCTGCCAGAGCCCTTAGATCAGATATTATTGATGCCTCAATGAGAATGGCCAAGTGGCACCAATCCGCATTACACCACACACGAGCTTGTCGGAGTCTGAGAGCGCATTTTGTAGTACTGCACTTAACAAAAAGACCTACAGCTTGTAGGTTCAATGTAGGCTGCCTGCGGTGTGCTCTTTCTCGCACCGGATATACATAATGATGCCGCTCTGATCAGTCAGTCACGTAACAATTTAATATATATATACATAGATTTAACAATGAATTATGACTAATTAGTCATAAAATCAAACTTACATTTTGTAATAAATCCGTACCGACCCGGACATGACAGAATTATGCAAGAACTTTAATCTTTCTGCGTGCCGTCCAATAAGACAGTGACCTGTCAAATCAGACCGACAATGACAGCAGTGCTTTGGTGCGTTTTGAGTCTAAACCAGGCCACATCAGCCTGGAATGTATGCAGTTCCTGACTAGTGACCATTTTGTTGCCGTAAGTGCACTATCTCTCAAGTGGAGCTTGCAGGTTGCTAGAGGCATGCCCACATTTTCCAAGTCCCCTGGGGCGTGTTAGGTAGTTCCTAGTATTGCAAGTTCATCAGCCTTGCAGTTCTCTGGTATATCCCTGTGGCGCGGCACCCATATCAGGTGAATATTGAACTGTCCAGCCATCTCGTTAAGAGAGCCTTACTTGCTCTTTCCAAAATGTTGGGTTTGAAGTGCAACTTCCTGTCTGGTAAAATACCTAAGTATTTTGCGCTTTCAGATAAGGGAATTTCAAAACCCCCCAAGGAGACGGGTGTAACTCGTGGCACCTTATTTCTCCTGGTGAAAAAAACTAGTTCCGAATTGGTCGGGTTAACATCAAGACCATTACCGGAAGGCCATCTTGCGGTTGTATGAAGGGCCTACTGTTGGATGTCTCTGAGAGTATCCACAAGCTTCCCTCTAACAGCTATTCCCACGTCATTTGCATAGACAACAACTCTGACACCCTCCAGAGAAAGTAAAATATTGTTCATGGAGAGATTGCCTAGCAGAGGAGACAGAACACCCCCTTGGGGTGTTCCCCTGCTGACAAATCTATGGAGGTCAGTTGACCCTAAACTAGCTGAAATGCGTCCCTTAATTACTTATAGAAGGTTATGAATGAACCTACATATACTGCTGTCAACCCCCAGCGTTTCTAACGCAAAACTCAAATTTTATCACACATGTAATATTGAAAATGAAAAAATGGTTATGCCAATTTAATGAGCACATATTCAGTATATTGTATCCAAAATGTAAACAAAATATCTTAATATTTAGATGATCAAATCAGGCCCGTGCGCAGGGGGTGTTAGGGGGGCCACATAGATGACAGATATAATTTATTAAAAGTAAGTCAAAGCCTATACTCTCCGGAAATGTTGACTGTTTAGTTTTAGAGCTTTATCTAAAAAATTTAACTACATCAAACTCTACAGTAACCCAAACGTAGTATCACCATATGATATAGGTTTATTCCTGAACAAGTCAGCTTCGGAGAGCATCGATATAGAAGGTCTTCAAGAAAAAATCTGGATTCCTCCAGATAATTATAGTTTTCCAGTGACTGGCCAATTTTCTTGGTTACATAAATATAAATGGTTGGCGTACTCCGCGAATTATAGTTTTCCAGTGACTGGATAATTATAGTTTTCCAGTGACTGGCCAATTTTCTTGGTTACATAAATATAAATGGTTGGCGTACTCCGCGAATCAAGTCGGTGCTTTCTGTAAAATATGTGTATTATTTGCTCCTAGGGATACAAAATTAGGAAACTTGGTATCAAGACCATTTACTAATTGAAAACAAAACGCTTGAAGTATTTCGCCACCACTCATAACTTAAATACCATAGAAGCAGTGTATTCAAAGCTGAAATGAGATCTTATTTAGATAAGCAAGCTACAGCGTCTATCGTAAATATTACGATTACAAATTCATGAAAGCATTTCGTAAACACAAATAGAAAGCATTTGGAAGCAATAGTTCAAACAGTCGTCCTTTGTCGTCGACAAGGCTTAGCACTAAGAGGAAGTTGTGATACAAGCAGAATCGATTCAAATGAAACTATTTAAAATGGTGGCAATTTTAGAGCATTGCTAAGGTATCGGCCGATAACGGATTCAAATTTGAATAGTCACTTGAGAACTTCACCACTAAACACAATGTATATAAGCGATCGTGTTCACAAAGAAATTATAAGTATTTGTCACACTCATATACACCGACGGCTTATTGGGAGAATCAATAATTCCAAAGTTTTCACTTTATGATATTTCAGGGGCTGAGCAAGTTTCAATGTGTTCTCGGTACCTTAATGAAAACGATGGGCGATATAAAATTTGCGAAGATTTTTTTTGTTTCGTCCCAACAAAATAGTTTGATGGAAAAGGTTTGGCTAAAGTTATTCTAAATTTCCTCGAAAAGTCTGGTATTAATTGTAGATATTTATTTGGGCAATGCCATGACGGCATGAGAGCAATGAGCGGAGAATTTCATGGGGCGCAAGCATATATCCAAGAAAAGTACAGATTAGCACTACATGCACATTGTGCAGCTCACAGCTTCATCTTAGTTGTAAGTTACACATGTAAAATAGCCCCAGTGAGCAATTGTCTCAGCAACATCCGAACCATGTACACATTTTTCAACATCCTAAAAGGCAAATAGCGCTCCAAGAAGCAATTTCTAATAACAGGAATATCTGTGATGATAAAAAGCACAAATTAAAGCGGTATTGCGCAACTCGATCGGCAGAACAACATTAGTCTCTTGAAATATATCTTCACCTACAAGTACCCGTTATCGATGCTTTGAAATGCATTTGGTCTGATCAGAAAAGTACAACATCTGCATTTCAGTATAAAACTACATCCACATGGCTATAAAAACGTTTGTTTTTAAAGTTTCGGACTATGTGGTTTTTCAGTTCACTGCTTGGCATTATCATTAAGTAGCGTTATTCAAAGTGAAAATCAATATTTAGCTGAAGCCGTCCATATGGCTGAAAATGCGAAAAAGGAATTGATGGACATACGCGAAATCTTTACTCATCATTTTAGTGATATTTTTCGTCTGTTAAAATATTTTGTGAAGAACAAGACATTCAAATCAAGAAACCTAAGATTTCGGCCCGCCAAACCAAAAAATACTGAAGAACATTATAAGATTTCGACCTATATTCCATACCTAGATTTATTCATCACTCTTTTCGAAGATCGCTTTTTTAACGCCGTGCAATTCTGTCAAATTTCTAATGTCCTTTTCCATCTAAAAGGACAATACTAAATGAAGAAAGTTGTAAACAATTATTTGAAAAATGTTCATCAGTTTTGCCTAACAGTTCTTTAATGTGTGTATTAGTGAAGTGAAGCTTTAGAGAAGAAGAATTGAAGCGGAGAATGTCAGTAATTCCCTGTAAGCTCTTTATTTGAGTAATATTTATAATATAAATATAATTAGATGAATTTCCAAACGTTCAAAATATTGACGGTGATGGCGGTTACCTGTGACTACAGCGACAAACGAATGCTCTTTTTCAACATTGTGTCGACTGAAAAATTACTTGCGGTCAACCAGACTGAAAATCGTTTAAATGGATTGGCTTCCCTGAATATTCATCGAAACATTCCTGTAGATGTTAACGCAGTATTAGACGAATTTTGTATTTATGTGGCCAACATTTTTGTGGGGAGTATCTTAACATACAATATAAGTTAAACATTAATTTTCGGAAGTAAATGTTGTACTCCAAAACACACAGGGTAGACACTATAGTTTTTTTTCTTTGAATAATTCTTATTGAAAATATTATCTAATTATTTTTTAATATTAATGACTATAAATATTGAAAAATTTGGGTACCATATGTGAACCAAACGCCCTCCCCCCCGATTTATGGAACATATACTTAAAATCAGTGTTGATTTGGATTTTGGACCTATAGGGTCAATAAGAAACAATGACAACAATATGGATTTAAGAAGTTTTAAAAAAGAAACATGTTCAGGATGAATCTCTCAAATATGGGTTGATTATAGACAAACCAAAACAATGATCAGGCAATATGAATGATGGCAATACGAAGAAGATTCTTTTCTGATCCCAAAAAAGCATCTGAAATAACTGGTGTTGATATAAATCTCATTTGAAGATTTAAACCAATTATCGATGTACTTGCGTGCAACAAACAAATTGATGCTAAAAAATTTAGTGAATATTCCATGGAAACTGCACGAATATATACTACCAAATACCCGTGGAGAAATATGTCTGCAACAGATCTGTCTCTAGCATTCGACATCAATAAAAAGATCATCGGGACTTAGAAGCAAAAGCGCTTCTAGGGGACAGAATTAATACCGAACTAAATATGGAATATTTGCAAGCAATTTTTCAACCGAACGAATACAAATTATAATTTACTGCTTTTGTTATATATATTGTGTCCGGGGCGTTCAGGTATCGGCAAAGGTAACCGTCAAAACACAGTCTATGATAACACCAGACTGCGAACCTAAAAGTCAGATGAGCACGGTACGCATAAGTACCGTGTCTTAAGTAAAACCACTACTGTAGGTGAGAAACATGTCGACCACAGATTAGCCCCCGGTGCTGTGGCAAGGACTGGGCGGCGCAACACATATTACTTGCTGAGGCCCTTAGGTATCAGCTAGGTTCCGCACAAATACAGTCGATTACCACTGACTGTAAACCATACACCGATGGCCACAAGGTCGCATTACACCCCGGTGTTAGGGGATTTTTTAAGTAGAACCGCTACTTGGTAGATCATTTGGCGTTACCCAGGGTGCACTACGTGGCTGCGATCTACCATTACACCAAATTATATATTATACTAGGTATGAATCACTTTTTGACAAAAAGTCTCTCACTCTCATACCTGGTATATCAGAATGGAATGACATATCACAGGACATAGGAGATTTGTGAACTCTATACCGGCGGTTCAAAACTCAACAACCAAGCGGGCATTGGTGGATTTGAGAACCGGGGTGTCAAAATTCAACAACCGCGCGGGCTTTGGTGTATCTTCTAAGGAACTTAAGCTATTTGTTGCAGAAAGATTGTCTGACCACTGTAGTGTTAATCAGATAGAAATCGTTTCTATTAGAGAGGTAGAAGAATGGCTTACAATTAATTTCCTCACCAAAGTCGGTATTAATATTTTCTCTAATAGTCAGACTGCTACAAGTCCCTGGAAACTGTATTCTTGAATTCAATAACTGTACTCGACCGTTGTATATCTCTTAACGAGATGTCTGAACAGTTCAATATTACGTGTCTGTGGCAGCACAATGAGCAAAATAGTCTAAGTGAGCCTGTCATACTCTTTACCTAAAGTAAATTCATATCCGAATACAGATGCAATCAGTTGTCGTTGAAACCGATTACTTGCTGGACACAAAATTCAGCAGAAGATATTAATTTCACTGAGCAAATGGTACAAATGGAATTTCTGTTAACAAGCATTTCAACAAACGACATTTCAGTACACACCTCCGAGGCACCAATTCCAATTCACTCTGACACTTTACTCGTTTTGTTTGGATTTGGTAGCAAGCAGTCTGCTCTCGAAGTTACTAGTGCTGCTGCTGTAGCTCCTGCTTCATTTCGACAGCAAAGGCTATTACAAAATGATACGACAGAGTGCTTTTGGTATATTTGTAATGACCCCAAAATATGTAAATAAAGGGTTTACCTATAGGGTGGCTCGATGTGACAAACTGTAGCGGACTTTTTGGGATTTGTGGTTTTTCTAAAATCGTAGGTCTTTGCCAATAGATCGAAGTTTGCTGATCGCCTCAACGTCAAAATAAACAGGCCATCATTAAGCTTAATTGGCAGAAAACGCTGAAAAATCGCATGTTTAATAAAAAATGTTCACAATTAATTAACTGTATTTTCGAATGTGATTGCTATCTAGGTTTTTATGTGAAAATAGCGAGGAAAATTTGCATTATTTCTGGCTCCTAGAATTACCCTTTATAATACATCTAATACATCCACTACACACTTGTCTTTTTACACAGTAGTGGGTATTCCGTGTTGCAGAGAATAAGTAATCCCTCATATGCTATTATATCCTCCGGGCGATTAGGTAGCAATTTTTTAGTCTGTGATTTATTTTGACTAGAATTATTTACAACTGAAATAAATCATATTAGTCCCCCACGGTCGCATTAAAAAAGGCTTTAAAATTGATATCACTGGAACTATACAGTGAGTTATATTATATGCTGAATTGATAATTCCCTTTGCAACTCCATTGTAGTTCTGTTAAAGTTACTATACACCTCATATGGGTGCCTGGGCATAGGGATATCCCAGGGAACTGCAAAACCGATGAACTTGCTAGGAAAGGGACGACATTACAAATTCTTGAAGAATTTGCATATAGTGGTGCGCCACTATCCACGTGCAAGCTTTGGCTTAGGCAAGAGGCAATCAGGCAGTCCAACGAAAGGTGGACAGAAATCGGCACATGCAGGGTAGCTAGACAAATCTGGCCAAGGTATGACCTGAGAACATCAAAATTTCTCCTCGCACTAGAGAGGCAAAGGTTTTCTACGTTAGTATCAATTCTGACGGGACACTGCTTGATCGGCGAACACGCCAAAATATTGGGTATTGACTCCAATGGCTTCTGCAGAAGCTGTGGAGATGAGGAAGAAGTGGAGAGCGTACTATCGATAAATTTGAGAGAGTAGTCGCGGAAGGGTGCAGACGTGTTGTGAAATGTGAACTCAAATATGCTTTTTGATAATTTATGTGGACATTTGAAAATATACACACCAAAAATTCAAACAATATATCGTTTAAAATCCAAAAACAATTCACCAATCTCAACAATTCTTGCAAGAGAAACTTTATATTAAAAAACTTAGCTATTCACTAAGCTCGCAAATATAAGAAGAATAAACGCTTACATTCCGTATTTACTATGCGTGGAATCGTATATGTGAAGTGTGATGACTCTGATGAACCTTATCAAATTTACTCCTTCGACCAGCTAACCAGCTTTTTCGTAACGATGCTGCTCAACATACAACATAATGATGATAACTGCATTCATAATATATCTAAATATCTTTAAATATCAAAGCCCAATAAAAATATATGTTTTAATTTTATGATTTACTTAGTAATTGATTACTGCTATTATATTAGGCATGTTTTCGTTACAAGCTAGCACTTTTAGTTTAGCACTTTGCAACGAAAACAACTGACTTCCACTAACTGGCACATAAGCAATAAGTGGCGGATTTTCACTATCTGGTAGCAATGGTGTCATGAGTTGCGAAGAAAGAACAGTGCGAAACAGACAAAAAATTCGTGAAAAGTATTTATAAAACATATATTTACTATTCTATGTTCAATTGTTTACACTCTTTTGCAAATATTAAAATAATTTCCCATTTTTGTTCTTCTTCTTCCCGTTAATTCACAATAATTGATAAAATCTCTCCAAAAATGGGATGCCATATTGCTAAATATAGGGTGCCCAATCTGGCAACATCATACTCGATTAAGACATGAACACAAGCACCAAACTTCATCGGGAACTAATAGTGCTTAAAAGTGCTTAGCTCCCCATACAAATTAAGGACTTATGGTGTAACGAAAACACGCCTATTATATACTATAATCTGAACATTGTTTATCCAAGCGCTGCTGATAGGTTTTCAAATCAATTAATTAAAGAGTATGTTAGATTGCTCGTTACATAACAAACAACATTTTCAGAGGTTCACTAATTAACATGGTAAGAGTTCTCGCCAAACATTAACGCACAGAGTTTAAAAAATATAATGGATGAGCTCAGGTGCACATTTGAGAATTCTGGGGTCGATATTATATGTGTTTGTGAAACATGGTTCACCGAGATAAATATCGATAAATACCGACAATCTTGTGCCACTGAATGGATATAAGTTACTTAGAGCTGACCGAAAAACTCATGGCGGCGGTTTATGTCAAACAAGGATTAAATACCAAAATCTTATCAAGAAATGAAGAAGGGGACAAAATCGAGTATTTATTTTTGGAAATTAGTAAAAGCGGAAAAAAGCTATTTCTGGGAATTGTGTATAGACCAAAATCTAACATTATTCTTGACAAATTCATTGCAGTACTTCAAACTTCAATGTTATCCTATAATGATATATTAATTGTTGGAGAGTTTAGTTCCAGCATTTTAAGGGATAATAAACTGACGGATCATATGTTCGCTCTAGGTCTTACTCCAACAAATAACAAAATACCAACCCACTTTACCTCGACAACTAATACACTCCTGGATTTAATATTAGTAAATAATTCCTCAAAAATAATGCTATTTGATCAACTCTCAGCTCCATGTTTTTCAAAGCATGATCTTATATATCGTCATCAGAAACGAAAAAGGGCGTAACAACAAGAAAAATGGAAATTCAGTTTTTGATGGATTTCGGTACACTGCATCAAAATACACATACTGACAAATTTTTAGCGGCGTAATATTAAAAATGGCGAATTTATTAAGGAAATTCATAAGGGCCTAACAAAAAATTATTTCTTTTTTCATAGTTAAAAAAATCCTATTTCACGCAATTTTCACAAACAAGTTATAAATCATGTTTGTGTGATTTTATATATGCATCATTATGTTTAGATATTATCCTGAAAACCCCGTTTTTCTCACGACACCACTTTTCATTTTATTTAGTTTTTTGCTTCTCCTGTAAAATTTTCAAATATGATGATAGGCCTTTTTTCGTTTCTGATGACGATATGTCACTTACGATTTTCAAGTAAATGTTGAAAATTATACACGCGAATACCGCGATTTCAAAAATTTGGATTACAGAGTTTTAGAGGATAAATTTTATAAAATAAACTGGGATCAAATTTATACTATGGTATCAGTAGATGACGAGACGGCATTTCTTGAGCACAATGTTCAAAAACTTTATAAAAAGATGTGGAGGAAAAACTAATCCTTGGTTTTCATCGAACATAAAATACTTGATAAAAAATTGTGATTTAGCTTATAACCGTTGGAAACGTTTCAAATTGGAGGAGTTTAAATCAGATTTTCAAGCTGCGCGTAAAGAAGTAAATGCTCAAATTAAAAAGGCTAAAATTGAATATTATTGTAATCGTTTTAATTCTGCTGCATCCTCTAAAAAACATGGTCAACAATAAAAGAAATTGGAGTTGGCAAAACCATAAATGCCGGAGATACTGACATAAACGTTGAAGAAGTTAACCTCAAATTTGCAAATATACCTCTTACACAATCTAACCCAGATTTCTACAAAGAAATTATAGAGTCCAGATTGAATACGTTTACTAAGTTTGGATTTTCATATGTAACTGAATCAGAAGTATTCCTAACCTGCATGAATGTTAAATCTAATGCCGCAGGCTACGACAACATTCACCAACGATTTTTGAAAATTTTGTTATCTCAACTGGTACCGTATATAACACCTCTCTTCAATTCAATAATTATGCGGAGCTCTTTCCCAGAAAACTGGGATATCGACAATGGCAAAATCAATATACTGGTCCTCCTTGACCATTCAAAGGCTTTTGACACCGTTGATCACACTATATATGTTATGTATGAAACTTGAATATATGTTCCACTTTTCTGATACAGCGGTAAAATTAATAAGATCATATCTATCAAATAGAAGCCTATCTGTATTCGCAGCAAACAAAAAGTCCTCCTCACTACTGATAACTAGAGGTGTTCCTCAAGGATCTACGTTAGGACCTCTCTTTTTTTCTATGTATGCAAATGACTTACCCGACCAGCTAAATATTTGTAAGATACACATGTATGCTGATGATGTGCAATTGAGATCTCTGAGACTGTGGACAGGATCAATATGGATCAGGAAAATGTATACCAGTGGGCATCAACCAATGGTCTATGCTTAAACACATTAAAGTCTAAACGTATAATTACACGCAAAAAGTCTCTACATTACAACACTGACGTCGAAATAGTATTGAACAGACAACAAATTGATATAGTGCCAAACCTGGGAGTATATTTTAATTCTATATTAACCTGGTCAATAAACTACGCATCTTATGGAGTTCTCAATCATCCACACCACAACGAATAAGACTAATGCTTGCTAAATCGTACATCATGCCTGCAGTACTCTACACGCTGAAAAAAATAGCTTCTGTAGTACATTGTCCCAAACATTTACGGCTTGAAACATATATGTGTTTAGGATACACTCTAAACACATAATTTTCAGCACACACAAAAAGTACATATTTGGGCAGATGTTGTTCTACACAAGTTTTTGTTTACATCCCAATATGTTTTTATTTGGGACTATTATTTCCGAAACAAATATTTATTTGCATTTAAGTATTCAGAAAATACCTAAATTGTGTTAAATTTTACAGTAATTCAATGTTACATTTTTAATGTTTTTAAAAATAATAAATAATAATAATTGAAATCGTATAATATTGGATCAATATAAACTACTTGGACGAATGACAACTAATGATGACTTGGTATACACAGACATTTTAAATGATTGATTTAAAGCAGAAGTTAATGCTGCATATGGTATCATAACTGGGAGGTACAATTTGAATCCAAGGAATAACTAAAACTGAAAATCGAAAAAGTCAACAAAAGTTTTGGAATTTTTATACCCTACACCACACTGTGGTACAGGGTATTATAAGATTGTTTCACGGCAGATGTTTGTAACACCTGAAAATAACACAGCTAGACCCACCTTAAAGTATACCGATCGACTCAGAATCACTAGCTGAGTCGATTTAAGCATGTCTGTCCGTCCGTCCGTCTGTCCATGTAAATTTGTTCGTCGACTACAGGTCGCAGTTTAGAGTATTTCGCAGCTGTTAAGATCGCTATTGAATGTGGTTGAAATCGGTTCAGATTTAGATATAGCTCCCATATATATATTTCGTCCGATTTGGCCCTTTAGTCCTATAGAAGCTGTATTTTACATCCAATCGTTTTGAAATTTAGAATGGTAGAGTTTCTTGCTCCATGAACCAACATTGCCGAATTTGAAGAAAATCGGTTAAGATTTAGCTATAGCTCCCATATATATGTTTCGTCCGATTTGGCCATTTAGTCAAATAGAAGCTGTATTTTACATCCAATCGTTTTGAAATTTAGAATGGTATAGTTTCTTGATCCACGAACCAACATTGCTGAATTTGAAGAAAATCGGTTAAGATTTAGCTATAGCTCCCATATATTTGTTTCGTCCGATTTTGCTCTTTAGTCCTGTAGGAGCTGTATTTTACATCCAATCCTTTTGAAATTTAGAATGGTATAGTTATATATAGATCCATGAACCAACACTAACGAATTTGAAGAAAATCGTTTAATCGTTTATGTTTCGTCCGATTTGACCCTTTAGTCCTATAAAAGCTGTATTTTACATCCAATCGTTTTGAAATTTAGAATGGTAGAGTTTCTTGATCCATGAACCAACACTACCGAATGTGAAGAAAATCGGTTAAGATTTAGCTATAGCTCCCATATATATGTTTCGTCCGATTTGGCCCTTTAGTTCTATAGAAGCTGTATTTTACATCCAATCGTTTTGAAATTTAGAATGGTAGAGTTTCTTGATCCATGAACCAACATTGCCGAATTTGAAGAAAATCGGTAAAGATTTAGCTATAGCTCCCATATATATGTTTCATCCGATTTGGCTCTGTAGATCCAATCGTTTTTATACCCTACACCACACTGTGGTACAGAGTATTATTTAAGTATAAAATGTCCCAAAAGTAAATTTATGTAAACAATTTATACATGAATTACAAAATTTATATATCAGAGTTATTCAATATTACGAGAGTGGTGTAGGGTATTACATAGTCGACCCCCCCACCCCCGACTTAAGCCTTTCCTTACTGGTTTTTAAATAAATATATTTAGAAAAATTCCTAAACAATATTTTATTGTAAATAAACACATATTTTATTTGAGAAATTTAGTTTGCAAATATATTTTGTTGTAATATATTAATATATGCGTTCCAAATATATTTTATTGATTTTCAAATAAAACAAGTAAGAAAGTTTCAGTCGGGTAAACCGACTAAGGTATACCCTCACTTTGTGAGTATTGTAATATTGAATATTACTCGAATTATTCTGTCAATTTGTGTGGGAGGTACCAGAAGGGGTTTATCAAATACACCATTTTTTGCTGAACATTAGATACTTTAAATTCATTGCACTGTGCCGACTTATAAGCATTTATGTGCACTGGTATAAACGTTATGAGACATTAAATTGTGGTATGATTTGGGTATTTTGTGTGGGAGGTACAAAGAGGGGCGTGGCAATAACGCCCATTTTTCACAGGGCTATAGACACTATAAAAACATTACACTGTACAAAATTTCAAGTATTTTTATACACTGGTTTTAATGTTATAAGCTGTTAACTTTTGGTGCAAAAATGTACCTTTGTGTGGGAGGTACCAAAAGGGGCGTGACAACAACACCCATTTTTCCCTGGACTGTAGGCAATATAAAAGCATAATACTGTACAAAATTTCAAGTATTTTTATATACTGTTATTAATGTTATAAGCTGTTAACTTTTGGTGCAAAATGGTGCATTTGTGTGGGAGGTACCAAAAGGGACGTGGCGACTTCGCCCATTTTTCTCGAGTTGATAACGACTAATAAGCTAATACTATGTGTGGAATTTCAAAAGATTCGAATAAGTAGTTTAGCAGCTATTAAAGAATCAATATTTCACAACATTTTAACCCTTTGTGGGGGAGGTACTAGAAGGAGTGGACCAATATGGCCCATCTTCGAACTTAGCCGGAGATAGAAAAAAATATTACCACATACCAAATTTGAGGTCAATCGGTTACTCCTTTCGAGAGTTATCGTGCGCACCAGCCAGCAGACAGACAGACAAACGGACGGACATTGCTCATTCGACTTTAAATGACCCAAAACGGATTTCCTCCGAACATACTTGGGGTCTTAGGTCACTCCTTCGACGTGTTACACTTTTTTCCGTAGCAAATGATATATACCCTCGTCACACTAAAGTGAGGGTATAATTAATTTGCTAAGAAATATATAATATTTAAAAATTTGTGTTCCAAATATATTTTCTTTCGGTTCAAACATATCAAAAAAGGCGATTTTGGCCCGTGTATGGTTGTGACATTTTTTCAAATTGTGACTCAAAAAGTAAAGCAAAATTAAATGTATTATTCAATAACATTGTGAGATATGTTTACAATATTCGTAAATATGATCATATTTCGCCGTACAGAGATAAAATCTATGGTATTTCTTTAGACCATCTTCTTCAGTTAAGAGCACTTTCATATTTACAAAGAGTATTTTTTTTAAAGGAGCCAGACTATCTGTACCAGCGTCTAACTTTTTGCAGATCTAGCAGAGGAAACATTTTGATCCCGCTCCGCCACCGAACTTTAACATCCGAATGGCAAATCTTTATTCATGCCGTGCGCCTCTGGAATATGTTACCATTAACCTTACAAACAATCAGCAACGTTATTCAATTTAAAAAAGCAGTACACAATTTATTTTTTGTCAATAATTCGTGAGAAATTAATTTTGTTTATAATTTTTTTGTTTTCTTTTGTTATATTATTGTTGACTCTATTCATACAATTATATTTATATTAATGTTAAATAATTTACTTCTCGCGCTACAATGTCATTCTCAGATATATAAAGTCCTATACTATAATTATAAGATATTATATCTTGTTGTTAAGGAAGAGCAAATAATTAAATAAATTCTAAATTTGTATATCAAACAGGTTGGTTTCAATGAGGGGCATTTCAGCCAGTGGTAACACTAGGGACCCAAACTTGTCTATGTGAGCTTGTAAAAAAATACGGCTACCACCCTAACCTAACCTTACTATACGCTCTGAAAAAATCGCTTCTGTAGAATATTGTCCCAAACATATTCTGCTTAAAATATACAAATGTTTGGGGTACACTCTAAATATTTTATATTTGGCACACACAAAAATTATTTATTTGGGAAGATGTTGTTGTAAACAAATCTTTGTTTCCGTCAGGGTCGTATCCAGAGGGGGGGCCCGGGCCCCCCGGAAATGTTTTAAACATAGGCATAAACTGTTTACAATTTTCAAAATCACTCAAAAAGAAAAACACGAAAAATATTTGGAAGGCCGTTAAAAAAATAATACAAAAGCGTAAAAAATGGTAACAGTAAAAGTAATAACAACTAAAAATAAGAAAAGTGTATGGTTTCCTCGCTAAAACTTCTTAAATTATGCGTCGATTTTCTTCGGAATGGTCTCAATTTATTCATAACCTTTCAGAGTTTACAAAAATATGACAATTATGCGTTTCTAGATGTTTTTATGAGGCTTTTATTTAAAAATTATTAAAATTTTCTCAAAAAATATGATTTTTTGCAATATTTTGTAAGATATCGTCGAAACCGCTGAACGGATGGAAAATTGTATTGTGTTGAAGGCTACTTAATTCTGAAGTTTGTAAAGCTTACCTGAACCAATTCGGAGGAATGGTTCTCTAGTTATGCCATAATATGTGGTTCAACCTCTCTTTTTTCTTAGCCTAAAGGGTTGTCTCTTTAAATTCTCGCGATAAGCTGTGATATGGAAAGAAATTAGTGGTTGAACCAAATATAGTGGCATAACTCGAGAACCATTTATCCGAATTGGTTGAGGAATGTTTTAAAGAATTAAATATTAAGTAGCCTTCAACTTCATATAATACCATTTGCCATCCGTTCAGCGGTTTCGACGATATACGAGTATTACAAAATATTGCAAAAAAATGTGACTTTTTGATAAAATTTAAAAATTTTTAAAATAAAACTCCCATAAAACAATCTAAAAATGAAAAGATGTTATATTTTTATGATTTTATCGTAAAGTCTGTTCGGTCATGAATTAAACGAGCCCATTCCGAAGAAAATCGATGCATAATTTAAAATGTTATAACTAATTTAGTAAGGTTTTAACTTTAAAACTTTCTTATCGATGTAAAATTTACAAAAACAAACTTTAAAAGCTAAGATAGGAGATTTTGACGTTTTTTGACGTCTAGAATCAGAATCTATGCATTAAAACAGAAACCCAAGAAAAAATGTTGTTTTTGTCGACCGGTGTAATTATTGGTTGGCTTTAAATTTATGATAACCAGATATAGCGAAAATTAAGTTAAAATTACATTTATGATTTCTTATCTATCTACCTTTTCAACATGTAGGTTGCAGAGATGGAATGAGTTTGCGCAACCGTGTACGTAAATTTGACTTTATATTGGGTGTGGTAATAAGTAGTACGGTTTTGGCCATTACACAGAACTTATCACGGTATTTGCAAACGCTTAACCTAGATATAATAAAGGCTTACGAAATCATAAAATTGGCCACGACTAAATTAAGTGACATGCGTAGAAATTCAGATGCGGAGTTTGATAAACTGTTTGAAGAATCCACACAACCTGCAAGAAGTTTTGGAATAGAAGCTGCACTACCTAGAAGATTAGGCACTCAAAAGTATAGGGCTAATATTCCTGGTTCAGATGTCAAGGCGTATTTTAGGACAACATTGTTGATACCATATCTGGACGAAGTAATATCACATTTAAATAATAGATTTTCCGAACATGAAGCTATAATTACAAGTCTGTTTAATATCGTTCCGATACAAGTTTTAAATCTAATAAAGGAAGATTTCGAAGAAGTCACACTTTTTTACAAAAACGATTTAAAAAATTCAGCAAAATCTGTTTTAGCTGAAATAAGTATATGGATTGATTATTGGAAGCAGAAGAATGATAAGCCATCGAATGCATTAGATGCTATTTCAGTTTGTGATGATGACATGTTCCCAAGCGTTTTTACCCTATTGCAGATACTGGCCACAATACCAGTGACAACGGCATCTGCTGAGCGAAGTTTCTCGACGTTAAGAAGAATAAAAACTTATCTCCGGAGTTGTAAATCTAATAAAGGAAGATTTCGAAGAAGTCACACTTTTTTACAAAAACGATTTAAAAAATTCAGCAAAATCTGTTTTAGCTGAAATAAGTATATGGATTGATTATTGGAAGCAGAAGAATGATAAGCCATCGAATGCATTAGATGCTATTTCAGTTTGTGATGATGACATGTTCCCAAGCGTTTTTACCCTATTGCAGATACTGGCCACAATACCAGTGACAACGGCATCTGCTGAGCGAAGTTTCTCGACGTTAAGAAGAATAAAAACTTATCTCCGGAGTTGTAAATCTAATAAAGGAAGATTTCGAAGAAGTCACACTTTTTTACAAAAACGATTTAAAAAATTCAGCAAAATCTGTTTTAGCTGAAATAAGTATATGGATTGATTATTGGAAGCAGAAGAATGATAAGCCATCGAATGCATTAGATGCTATTTCAGTTTGTGATGATGACATGTTCCCAAGCGTTTTTACCCTATTGCAGATACTGGCCACAATACCAGTGACAACGGCATCTGCTGAGCGAAGTTTCTCGACGTTAAGAAGAATAAAAACTTATCTCCGGAACAGAATGGAAGGAACAAGACTATCTTATCTGGCTTTGATGTCTATATACAAAGATGAAGTCAAAATCGATTAAATAATTAATATATTTCTTTCAAAAAATCGAAGATTAAGTTTTTAACTCTTACGTATTTTATTATAAAAAGTTTTACTGATCTCGTACTAAAGTACACATTTATATTTAGGAATAAAATTCGAATAAAAAACTAAGGAACTTAACTGCCATTACCTACACAATAAACGCAATTTTTTAATTGTTTATCTTTGTTATGGAAAAAAAGGTTGGGCCCCCCGAACCAAAATCCTGGATACGTCCTACACCACACTGTGGTACAGGGTATTATAAGTTTGTTTCACGGCAGATGTTTGTAACACCTGAAAATAACACAGCTAGACCCACCTTAAAGTATACCGATCGACTCAGAATCACTAGCTGAGTCGATTTAACCATGTCTGTCCGTCCGTCTGTCCATGTAAAGTTGTTCGTCGACTACAGGTCGCAATTTCACTCCGATCGTTCTGAAATTTTGAAGTTTAGAGTATTTCGCAGCTGTAAAGATCCCTATTGAATTTGGTTGAAATCGGTTCAGATTTAGATAAAGCTCCTATATATATCTTTACTCCGATTTGGCCCTTTAGTCCTATAGAAGCTGTATTTTACATCCAATCGTTTTGAAATTTAGAATGGTAGAGTTTCTTGATCCATGGACTAACATTGCCGAATTTGAAGAAAATCGGTTAAGATTTAGCTATAGCTCCCATATATATGTTTCATCCGATTTGGCTCTTTAGTCCTGTAGAAGCTGTATTTTACATCCAATCTTTTTTTTCCTACACCACACTGTGGTACAGAAACCAATTGTTCCAACTTAATACGACACTTTTATTATACCCTATACCACACTGTGGTACAGGGTATTATTTAAGTGTAAAATGTCCCAAAAGTAAATTTATGTAAACAATTTATACATGAATTACAAAATTTATATTTCAGAGTTATTCAATATTACGAGAGTGGTGTAGGGTATTATATTGTCGGCCCCTCCCGACTTTAGCCTTTCCTTACTGGTTTTTACTTGGGATTATTATTTACGAAACAAAAAATTATTTGCATGTATGTATTCAAAAAATATATCAATACCTTAATTTTAAGACAAGATTTATGTTTTTCAGTAATTCAATGTTTTGTTTTTCGGAAAATTTTAATGGTTGTAAAATTCCATTATAATTGAAATCGTATAATCTTGCATAATGATACAATATGGCTTGGAATAAATAGAAACGAAAAATTTGTGCTTTAAAACAAATATTAATGATTCTTGTGTCATTTTAAATTGTAAGGTATAATTCGAATTCAATGAAAATTAAAAATAAAATTCGAAAAATCTACAACGTTTTAAAAATCTTTTTTAAGCAAAATATGTTTGGAGAAATTCATAAACAATAATTTTATTTGTATACATATAAACACATATTTTATTTGAGGAAATTATTTTGCAAATATATTTTGTTGTAATATATTAATATATGCGTTCCAAATAAATTTTATTGATTTTCAAATAAAATCTATTTGCTTAGTAATATATAAAATTTAAAAATTTGTGTTCCAAATATATTTTAAATCGATTCAAACATATCAAAAAAGGCAATTTTGCCCCGTGTAGTTATTCAGGCTGCCGACCTTACAACCGTTTTTTATTTTTATATTTAATGTTAACATCGACCGCTCTTATTGTAAAACCTTTAGGCATTGGCGCTGTAGATGTGTAACGATGCTCCTCCTTTTAGGAACAACTGTTGGGCCATTTGTTTGCATCAATTTTGACATTTCATTTAAAATTGTTTATTGGATGGGCATGCGAGTGCTTCCATACGCTCGCTGTACTTGAACCGGAATGCGAATTGCACATTTTATATTTTAAAATGCAATCATATTTCTACGTATGGACAGATAATCTCTTTATCATAAATAAATTTGCTATTGCTTACACTTCAGGATACACATATCGACACCTTCATTCAAAAGTATCCAAGAGGCGTTCAATGTTGATGTACATTTTTAACATCTATTGAATTCATTTGTATTTACTGTTTTGTGAGTAACACGTAAATGGATGGACTGATTAACTTCCAAAAATTGTATGCCCCTACTTTGAAATGATGCATCGATTAAAAGCCAAAAGATATTCGCATTGGCTTACTATAGACCATGTATTTTTGTCGATGAAATAACATTAAAAAATCGTATAATTAACGGTCTTTTAAAAAAGAATAAAATATGTTGTTAGATACAAATAAAACAAGTAAGAAAGTTTCAGTCGGGTAAACCGACTAAGGTATACCCTCACTTTGTGAGTAATGTAATATATAACATTACACCAATAAATCTGTCAATTTGTGTGGGAGGTACCAGAAGGGGTTTTCCAAATACACATATTTTTCGGTAAACAGTACATTCTTAAATACATTGCATTGTGCTGAACTATAAGCGTTTATGTGCACTGGTATATTAAAGTTACGAGCTATGTAATTTTGGTATGATTTGGTCATTTTGTGTGGGAGGTACAAAAAGGGGCGGGGTGATAACGACCACTTTTTACAGGACTATAGGAACTATAACAGCATTACACTGTACAAAATTTCAAGTATTTGTATGCACTGGTATTAAAGTTACAAGCCGTTTACTTTTGGTACGAAACGGTCCATTTGTGTGGGAGGTACCAAAAGGGGCTGTACAATAATGCCCATTTTTTACCGGACTATAGGCGCTACAAAAACATTATACTGTAGAAAATTTCAAGCATTTTTATGCACTTGCATTAACGTTATAAGCAGTTAAATTTTGATGCAAAATGGTCCATTTGTGTGGGAGGTACCAAAAGGGGCATGCCAACTTCACTCATTTTTCTCGAGTTAATAGCGACTAATATTATGCGCAGAATTTCAAAAGATTCGAATAAGTAGTATAGAAGTTATTAAAGAATCAATATTTCACTAAATTTTAACCCTTTGTGTGGGAGGTACCAGAAGGAGTAGACCAATATGGCCCATCTTCGAACTCATCCGGAGATAGATCAAAATATTACCACATACCAAATTTGAAGTCAATCGGTTAATCCTTTCGAGAGTTATCGTGCGCACCAGCCAGCAGACAGACAGACAGACAGACGGACGGACATTGCTCATTCGACTTAAAATGACCCAAAACGGATTTCCTCCGAACATACTTAGGGTCTTAGATTACTCCTTCGATGTGTTACACTTTTTTCCGTAGCAAATGATATATACCCTCGTCACACTAAAGTGAGGGTATAATTATTGTTTATGAATATCTTTAAATATGTTTTATTTAAAAAAAGATTTTCAAAAAATTGCCGAATTTTTCAACTTCAGTTTTAATTTTCTCATTGCTATCGAATTATGCATTCCAGTTAAAAATGGCATACTTACCATTACTTCTGTTTTAAAGCTATTATTTTTATACCCTCACTTTAGTGTGACGAGGGTATATATCATTTGCTACGGAAAAAAGTGTAACACATCGAAGGAGTGACCTGAGACCCCAAGTATGTTCGGCGGAAATCCGTTTTGGGTCATTTTAAGTCGAATGAGCAATGTCCGTCCGTCTGTCTGTCTGTCTGTCTGTCTGTCTGTCTGCCTGTCTGTCTGTCTGTCTGCTGGCTGGTGCGCACGATAACTCTCGAAAGGAGTAACCGATTGACTTCAAATTTCGTATGTGGTAATATTTTTTTCCATCTCCGGCTAAGTTCGAAGATGGGCCATATTGGTCCACTCCTTCTGGTACCTCCCCCACAAAGGGTTAACATGTTGTGAAATATTGATTCTTTAATAACTGCTATTATACGTATTCGAATCTTCTGAAATTCCACACATAGTATTAGTTTGTTAGTCGCTATCAACTCGAGGAAAATGGGCGAAATTGTCACGCCCCTTTTGGTACCTCCCACACAAATGCGCCATTTTGCACTAAAAGTTAAAAGCTTATAATATTAATAACAGTGTTTAGAAATGCTTGAAATTTTGTACAGTGTAATGCTTTTATAGTGCCTACAGTCCAGTGAAAAATGGGCGTTATTGCCGCGTCCCTTTTGGTACCTCCCACACAAATGCACCATTTTGCACCAAAAGTTAACAGTTTATAACATTAATACCAGCGTATAAAAATACTTGAAATTTTGTACAGCGTAATGTTTTTATAGTGCCTACAGTCCATTGAAAAATTAGCGTTATTGTCACGCCACTTTTGGTACCTCTCCCACAAAGATACCATTTTGCACCAAAAGTTAACAGTTTATAACATTAATATCAGTGTATAGAATTACTTGAAATTTTGTACAGTGTAATGCTTTTATAACGCCTATAGTCCAGTGAAAAATGAGCGTTATCACCACGCCCCTTTTTGTACCTCCCACACAAAATGGCCAAATTATACCACAATTTAATATCTCTACGTTAATATACCAGTCCATATAAACGGTTACAATTCGGCACAGTGCAATGTATTTAAAGTATCTACTGTTCAGAGAAATATAGGTGTATTTCTTAAACCCCTTCTGGTACCTCCCACACAAATTGACAGAATAATTTGTGTAATATTCAATATTACATTACTCACAAAGTGAGGGTATACCTTAGTCGGTTTACCCGACTGAAACTTTTTTACTTGTTAATTTCTGGCTATCCCAAGGCATCATTTGTTGTCAATCCTTCAAGCTATTTATTGTTATACAAGATTTCAATTATAAAGGTAAGTACACACGATTTGCAGATCGGACAATATTGCCAGAAAAATGCAACCCTGTGAATTAACAACCGTGTGAACATACAATTTTTGTCTTGCAATGTTGGCAGAAAAGTCATTGCGAGATAATTTGCAGATTGTTAGATGTGCGAAGTTTATGCATGTGACAACGGGCCATTGCCAGAAAAACATATTATTGGCAACACTGTCTATGAAATATATTTGTTGGCAATCTTGCATATAAATATTTACAAAATATGTTGTAAATATATGAAATTATAAGGTTTTCTGAACTGTCAATTCACCTTTGCCTAACAATCTGTCATTTTCCGTACAATTGCAGCACTTTAACAGGGTTGATAACGCTGTCCGATCTGGCAATCGTCTATACTTAGCGTAATGACATTTTACAAACATTACAAATTTCTAAAAATATACTTTCAATTGCTGAAAACGTAAAACAATTGAAGTATCGATATATTTCCATGCAAATAATAGACCTAAATAAAAAATATTAGTATGTAAACATAGTTTTGTTTAGAACAACATCCTCGCAAACATATATTAGTTGTGTGTGTAAAATATTATATACATATTTGGAGTGCACCCGAAAAATATATATGTTTCAAGCAGAATATGTTTGGGACAATATACTACACGGGGCAAAATCGCTCATTTGGATATGTTTGAATTGAAAGAAAATATATTTGGAACACAAATTTTTAAATATAATGTTTTTTTGGGCAAATACATTTTATTTGAAAATCAATAAAACTTGTTTGGAACGCATACATGTTAATATATTTCGAAAGAGAGGTTTTTTGTGGTGTATTGGAAAAGATAAGACACTGCGCTCTGAAAGCCATGTAAACACATACCCTTATACGTATTTCAATCCTGTGCGGGGATATCATCAGAGGGTCTTATACATGACACAGTGTGAGCTTGTAGTTGTGGCGATCATCACTTGTATATATACCAATCTACAAAGAAATTTCCATATGGGAATTATATATACCTACGAAGAAAGCGTACACAGCCACCCATGTGACTGGTAAGGGTTGCCAGTTCGACACAGTTGTCTCTAAACCAATCGCCAGGTAGATGGCGTGGATTCTGAGCAATGTCCGTCCGTCTGTCTGTCTGGCTGGAGCTCACGATAACTGTCGAAAGAAGTAACGTTTTGAGTTCAAATTTGGTATGGGATAATATTTTTTTTCTATCTCAGACTAAGTTCGAAGATGGGCCGTATTTGTCCACTCCTTCTAGTATCTAATAACTGATATACTATTTACTCGAATCTTCTCACATAGTATTAGTTTATTAGTCGCTATAAACTAGAGAAAAATGGGCGAAGTTGCCACGCTTCTTTAGGTACCTCCCACACAAATGCACCAAAAGTTAACAGTTTATAACATTAATACCAGTGTATACATTAATACCAGTGTATAAAAATATTTGAAATTTTGTGCAGTGTAATGATTTTTTAGTACCTATAGCCCTGTGAAAAATGGGTGTTATCACCCTTTTTGTACCACCCACACAAATGGCCAAACCATAACATAATTTAATATAATATCTCATAATTCGGCACAGTGCCCCAAATATATAATATTTGTGTTTGCCAAATACAATATATTTCGAGTGTACGAGGGTTGCTATATATATCGGCGAACACGCCAAAAGATTGGGTATTGACTCCAATGACTTCTGCCGAAGCTGTGGAGATGAGGAAGAAGTGGAGAGCATTGAGCACTTGCTTTGCGACTGTCCCGCTTTGAGTAAACGACGACTGGACATACTGGGGTCGGCCTTTTTAGGCAGCCTAACAGATCTTTCCAGTACTGATATTCGTACTATCGATAAATTTATATATCAAACAGGTTGGTTTCGATGAGGGGCATTTCAGCCCGTGGTAACACTAGGGACCTAAACTGGTCTATGTGAGCTTGTAAAAAAATACGGCTGCCACCCTAACCTAAACCTAAACCTAAACCTGCTATATATATTTCTGGACACTAAGTGTTGCCTGGCGCCATCTGACATTTCCATTGGAAAGTTTGAAATTATTTACGTTTTGACGTACGACCATCATTTGTGTTGTTTACAGTGACTTGAAAAAATCATTTGGCAAAAAATGGAATTAACTAGTGAACATTTCGTGCGATCATTTTTCACAACTTTCGACGTGGATTATCACGAAAAGAGTGCATCGATGAACTTAAATCTTTGTATGGTAATGAATCACCATCCTATAGCACTGTGAAAAACTGGTTTAATGAATTCTATCATGGCCGACGCTCGCTCAAAGACGAATGTCGTGAAGGTCGTCCAAAAAAGGCCGTTGTGCCAAAGAACATTGATGCTGTGCGTGAACTGATAATGCAAGATCGTCATGTGACATACCGTGAGATAGAGGCATCCTTGGCCATTTCTTCCACCAGCATACATTTGATATTGCATGAACACCTGGCCGTAAAAATGGTTTGTTCTCGTTGGATCCCGCACAATTTGACAATCGCTCAAAAAAAGCTCGTGTCGATTGGTGCAAAGAAATTTTGAAAAAATACGATCGCGGTGCTTCAAAAGACGTTTATAAGATCGTCACATGTGACGAATCTTGGATCTATGCGTATGAGCCCGAAACAAAACAGCAATCGACCGTGTGGGTCTTCGAAGACGAGCCAAATCCAACGAAAGTTGTCCGTGGAAGAAGCAAATGGTCGCCTGTTTCTTCGGCAAAACTGGTCATGTGGCGACTGCTCCGCTTGATCAACGTAGGACGGTCAATTCTGAGAGGTACAGAACAATTTTTTTGCCTGAAGTCTTCGGAGAAATTCGAAAAACGAACAAGAGAAGACGAATCATTGTGCACCATGACAATGCGAGCTCTCACACATCGGCTCAAACCAGCGCCTTTTTGACCGGCCAAAACGTCGAATTGATGGCTTATCCGCCGTACAGCCCTGATTTGACACCCAATGACTTATTCTTATTCACTCACATCAAGAAAAAACTGCTTGGTCAACGTTTTTCGACGCCTGAAGCAGCTGTCGAAGCGTTCAAAAACCATGTTTTGGAGGTGAATTTTCAACACACTGTAACCAAAACAATTCGCGCCCAAATGACAAAACGGTCTGAGTGAAGTTATGCTAAAAAATGTCATACTTTCCAATGGAAATGTCAGCTGGCGCCAGGCAACTCTTAGTGTTGCCTATGCCAGAAATATATATAGCAACCCTCGTATCCTAAACATTTCTATATTTCAAGCAGAATATATTTGGGACAACATACTGCGGAAGCGATTTTTTCAGCTTGTATGTATGCTATAATAAAACATATACTGAATTGAACCAAAATTCACACAAAATTTAAGCTAAATATAAAGTATGAAATGTCTGTTGTAGAATGTGGCTACTTGAATGTAAATAAATCAAACCAGAAGGTATCACTATATTGGGGTACACAAAATGTTGACCAATTTTGAAATTTTTTCTAGGATTTAAATAAAATACCAGTAAGGAAAGGCTAAAGTCGGGCGGCGCCGACTATATAATACCCTACACCACTCTCGTAATATTGGATAACTCTGATATATAAATTTTGTAATTCATCTACCATTCTAAATTTCAAAATGATTGGATGTAAAATACAGCTTCTACAGGACTAAAGAGCAAAATCGGACGAAACATATATATGGGAGCTATAGCTAAATCTTAACCGATTTTCTTCATATTCGGCAATGTTGGTTCATGGATCAAGAAACTCTACCATTCTAAATTTCAAAACGATTGGATGTAAAATATAGCTTCTATAGAACTAAAGGTCCAAATCGGACGAAACATATATATGGGAGCTATAGCTAAATCTTAACCGATTTTCTTCAAATTCGGTAGTGTTGGTTCATGGATCAAGAAACTCTACCATTCTAAATTTCAAAATGATTGGATGTAAAATACAGCTTCTACAGGACTAAAGAGCAAAATCGGACGAAACATATATATGGGAGCTATAGCTAAATCTTAACCGATTTTCTTCAAATTCGGCAATTTTGGTTCATGGATCAAGAAACTCTACCATTCTAAATTTCAAAATGATTGGATGTAAGATACAGCTTCTATAGAACTAAAGGGCCAAATCGGACGAAACATATATATGGGAGCTATAGCTAAATCTTAACCGATTTTCTTCAAATTCGGTAGTGTTGGTTCATGGATCAAGAAACTCTACCATTCTAAATTACAAAATGATCGGATGTAAAATACAGCTTCTTCAGGACTAAAGAGCAAAATCGGACGAAACAGGGTTGCCCATATTCGACGGACCCATCTGGCAACGCCATAACTTTTGACAGAGATGTCAGATCGCTTAATGACATACCGCGTTTGAAGCGTCAGTCCAAGCAGATTTTTACCATGGAACAATACACGCCACGCGAGCGCTCTGAAATAGTTGAAATTTACATTCAACAGAAGAAGTCAATTGTGAAAACTCAAAACTCAACTCAAAACTCAAAACTCATGTCCGATGAAGCCCATTTCACATTGAATGGGACCGTAAATAAGCAAAATTGCCGTATTTACGCCACTGAAAATCCTCAGGAGATTCAAGAATTGCCTCTTCATCACGAAAAAGTCACAGTTTGGTGCGGCGTTAGTGCGAAAACGGTCATTGGGCCGTTTTTCTTCCAAAACGAAAATGGCCATGCTGTTACCATCAACCAGGAGCGTTATCGCGACATGATGACCAATTTTGTGATGCCAATTATTCGTCGAAAGCGTATGAGGCAGTTCTGGTTTCAACAAGACGGCGCTCCACCGCACACAAGTCGCATAACAATCGATTTTCTGAAGAATCTGTTTCCGGGCCGTTTGATGTCGAAAAGTGGTGATTTGGACTGGCCACCGCGTTCGCCCGATTTGACGCCGCCTGACTTCTTCTTGTGGGGATATTTGAAGTCAAAGGTTTACGTTAACAAGCCAAGGACCGTAGAAGAGCTCAAGGACAACATTCGTGAAGAAATAGCCGCTATTCCGGCCGAAATGTTGGCGAAAACGATGGAAAATGCTGCAAAAAGGGCACAATACGCCATCAACGCCAGAGGCGGCCATTTGAGAGATATCATATTCAAAAATTGATGTAAACAAATCTACTTGGAACAAATTAAATGATTAAGATTGCCAACCGCCAAATTTTTATTTTTTTTAAAAAAACATGGGTCCGTCGAATATGGGCAACCCTGTATACCATATTAATAGAAAATATCCTTGGGGGAACCTGTAACACCTAGAGGACGCGTCCGCAGGTGGCGGATCGGGGAATGCCTCCAAGATATGGGTGGTAAGAGGGAAATCAAATACCTCTCGCGGACCAACAGGTAGCAGTGTCTGTTTCCATAGAGGGCGGCTGCAAACAGAGCCTATACTCTAAAAGAGCGGCTGAAATGAAGAAGGAAAACTTAAAACCCCTCAGAAGGCAACGGGAACCACTGATGTATTTATCCCATGAAAACCATACAACAATGAATATAGAACAAAACACACGGCCCTCAATCTCCGGTAACTCAAGGGTGCTAAGAATCCCCGGAGGTAAAACCAAAAAGACACTAAACATAGGCACGTGGAACATCAGAAGCCTATACGAAGCAGGCAAACTAAATAATACAATAGACGAAATGGAAAGGAGTGTGTGATACCTGGTGGCCAAATGTCGGAGAATTTGCATCCCATAATGCAAAAATATATTTTTCAGGGAATTCGAACAGAAACCATACGAATGGAGTTGGAGTTATCGATAAAGACCATATAGCCAAAAGTGTTGTCGGATTCATTCAAAATTCTGACAGGACCATGATGATACAAATATCAGCAAAACCAATCAACGTCAATATTATTCAAGTATATGTATGCGCCTATTTCTGATAATAGTGATGAAGAGATAGATAGAAACATTCTACAATGAAGTATAGGGACATCTTACAATAACAAAACGACATGAATTAACAATAATTCAAGGCGATTTCAACGCGAAAATAGGAAAAAAAACAGTAAGGAAAGGCTAAAGTCGGGCGGGGCCGACTATATAATACCCTACACCACTCTCGTAATATTGAATAACTCTGATATATAAATATTGTAATTCATGTATAAATTGTTTACATAAATTTACTTTTGGGACATTTTATACTTAAATAATACCCTGTACCACAGTGTGGTGTAGGGTATAAAAACGATTGGATCTAAAGAGCCAAATCGGATGAAACATATATATGGGAGCTATAGCTAAATCTTAACCGATTTTCTTCAAATTCGGCAATGTTGGTTCATGGATCAAGAAACTTTACCATTCTAAATTTCAAAACAATTGGATGTAAAATATAGCTTCTATAGAACTAAAGGGCCAAATCGGACGAAACATATATATGGGAGCTATAGCTAAATCTTAACCGATTTTCTTCAAATTCGGCAGTGTTGGTTCATGGGTCAAGAAACTCTACCATTCTACATTTCAAAATGATTGGATGTAAAATACAGCTTCTACAGGACTAAAGAGCAAAATCGAACGAAACATATATATGGGAGCTATAGCTAAATCTTAACCGATTTTCTTCAAATTCGGCAATGTTGGTTCATGGATCAAGAAACTTTACCATTCTAAATTTCAAAACAATTGGATGTAAAATATAGCATCTATAGAACTAAAGGGCCAAATCGGACGAAACATATATATGGGAGCTATAGCTAACTCTTAACCGATTTTCTTCAAATTCGATAGTGTTGGTTCATGGACCAAGAAACTCTACCATTCTAAATTTCAAAGCGATTGGATGTAAAATACAGCTTCTATAGAACTAAAGGGCCAAATCGGACGAAACATATATATGGGAGCTATAGCTAAATCTTAACCGATTTTCTTAAAATTCCGTAGTGTTGGTTCACGGATCAAGAAACTTTACCATTCTAAATTTCAAAACAATTGGATGTAAAATATAGCATCTATAGAACTAAAGGGCCAAATCGGACGAAACATATATATGGGAGCTATAGCTAACTCTTAACCGATTTTCTTCAAATTCGATAGTGTTGGTTCATGGATCAAGAAACTTTACCATTCTAAATTTCAAAACAATTGGATGTAAAATATAGCTTCTATAGAACTAAAGGGCCAAATCGGACGAAACATATATATGGGAGCTATAGCTAAATCTTAACCGATTTTCTTCAAATTCGTTAGCGTTGGTTCATGGATCAAGAAACTCTACCATTCTAAATTTCAAAACGATTGGATGTAAAATACAGATTCTATAGGACTAAAGGGCCAAATCGGACGAAACATATATATGGGAGCTATAGCTAAATCTTAACCGATTTTCTTAAAATTCGGCAATGTTGGTTCATAGATCAAGAAACTCTACCATTCTAAATTTCAAAACGGTTGGATGTAAAATACAGCTTCTATAGGACTAAAGGGCCAAATCGGACGAAAGATATATATGGGAGCTATAGCTAAATCTTAACCGATTTTCTTCAAATTCGGCAGTGGTGGTTTATGGGTCAAGAAACTCTACCATTCTACATTTCAAAATGATTGGATGTAAAATACAGCTTCTACAGGACTAAAGAGCAAAATCGAACGAAACATATATATGGGAGCTATAGCTAAATCTTAACCGATTTTCTTCAAATTCGGCAATGTTGGTTCCTGGATCAAGAAACTTTACCATTCTAAATTTCAAAACAATTGGATGTAAAATATAGCATCTATAGAACTAAAGGGCCAAATCGGACGAAACATATATATGGGAGCTATAGCTAACTCTTAACCGATTTTCTTCAAATTCGATAGTGTTGGTTCATGGACCAAGAAACTCTACCATTCTAAATTTCAAAGCGATTGGATGTAAAATACAGCTTCTATAGAACTAAAGGGCCAAATCGGACGAAACATATATATGGGAGCTATAGCTAAATCTTAACCGATTTTCTTAAAATTCCGTAGTGTTGGTTCACGGATCAAGAAACTTTACCATTCTAAATTTCAAAACGGTTGGATGTAAAATACAGCTTCTATAGGACTAAAGGGCCAAATCGGACGAAAGATATATATGGGAGCTATAGCTAAATCTTAACCGATTTTCTTCAAATTCGGCAGTGTTGGTTCATGGGTCAAGAAACTCTACCATTCTACATTTCAAAATGATTGGATGTAAAATACAGCTTCTACAGGACTAAAGAGCAAAATCGAACGAAACATATATATGGGAGCTATAGCTAAATCTTAACCGATTTTCTTCAAATTCGGTAGTGTTGGTTCATGGATCAAGAAACTCTACTATTCTAAATTTCAAAATGATTGGATGTAAAATACAGCTTCTATAGGACTAAAGGGCCAAATCGGACGAAAGATATATATGGGAGCTATAGCTAAATCTTAACCGATTTTCTTCAAATTCCGTAGTGTTGGTTCATAGATCAAGAAACTCTACCATTCTAAATTTCAAAACGGTTGGATGTAAAATACAGCTTCTATAGGGCTAAAGGGCCAAATCGGACGAAAGATATATATGGGAGCTATAGCTAAATCTTAACCGATTTTCTTCAAATTCGGCAATGTTGGTTCATAGATCAAGAAACTCTACCATTCTAAATTTCAAAACGGTTGGATGTAAAATACAGCTTCTATAGGACTAAAGAGCAAAATCGAACGAAACATATATATGGGAGCTATAGCTAAATCTTAACCGATTTTCTTCAAATTCGGCAATGTTGGTTCATGGATCAAGAAACTTTACCATTCTAAATTTCAAAACAATTGGATGTAAAATAGAGCATCTATAGAACTAAAGGGCCAAATCGGACGAAACGTATATATGGGAGCTATAGCTAACTCTTAACCGATTTTCTTCAAATTCGATAGTGTTGGTTCATGGACCAAGAAACTCTACCATTCTAAATTTCAAAGCGATTGGATGTAAAATACAGCTTCTATAGAACTAAAGGGCCAAATCGGACGAAACATATATATGGGAGCTATAGCTAAATCTTAACCGATTTTCTTCAAATTCCGTAGTGGTGGTTCACGGATCAAGAAACTTTACCATTCTAAATTTCAAAACGGTTGGATGTAAAATACAGCTTCTATAGGACTAAAGGGCCAAATCGGACGAAAGATATATATGGGAGCTATAGCTAAATCTTAACCGATTTTCTTCAAATTCGGCAGTGTTGGTTCATGGGTCAAGAAACTCTACCATTCTACATTTCAAAATGATTGGATGTAAAATACAGCTTCTACAGGACTAAAGAGCAAAATCGAACGAAACATATATATGGGAGCTATAGCTAAATCTTAACCGATTTTCTTCAAATTCGGTAGTGTTGGTTCATGGATCAAGAAACTCTACCATTCTAAATTTCAAAATGATTGGATGTAAAATACAGCTTCTTCAGGACTAAAGAGCAAAATCGGACGAAACATATATATGGGAGCTATAGCTAAATCTTAACCGATTTTCTTCAAATTCGTTAGCGTTGGTTCATGGATCAAGAAACTCTACCATTCTAAATTTCAAAACGATTGGATGTAAAATACAGATTCTATAGGACTAAAGGGCCAAATCGGACGAAACATATATATGGGAGCTATAGCTAAATCTTAACCGATTTTCTTAAAATTCGGCAATGTTGGTTCATAGATCAAGAAACTCTACCATTCTAAATTTCAAAACGGTTGGATGTAAAATACAGCTTCTATAGGACTAAAGGGCCAAATCGGACGAAAGATATATATGGGAGCTATAGCTAAATCTTAACCGATTTTCTTCAAATTCGGCAGTGTTGGTTCATGGGTCAAGAAACTCTACCATTCTACATTTCAAAATGATTGGATGTAAAATACAGCTTCTACAGGACTAAAGAGCAAAATCGAACGAAACATATATATGGGAGCTATAGCTAAATCTTAACCGATTTTCTTCAAATTCGGCAATGTTGGTTCATGGATCAAGAAACTTTACCATTCTAAATTTCAAAACAATTGGATGTAAAATATAGCATCTATAGAACTAAAGGGCCAAATCGGACGAAACATATATATGGGAGCTATAGCTAACTCTTAACCGATTTTCTTCAAATTCGATAGTGTTGGTTCATGGACCAAGAAACTCTACCATTCTAAATTTCAAAGCGATTGGATGTAAAATACAGCTTCTATAGAACTAAAGGGCCAAATCGGACGAAACATATATATGGGAGCTATAGCTAAATCTTAACCGATTTTCTTCAAATTCCGTAGTGTTGGTTCACGGATCAAGAAACTTTACCATTCTAAATTTCAAAACGGTTGGATGTAAAATACAGCTTCTATAGGACTAAAGGGCCAAATCGGACGAAAGATATATATGGGAGCTATAGCTAAATCTTAACCGATTTTCTTCAAATTCGGCAGTGTTGGTTCATGGGTCAAGAAACTCTACCATTCTACATTTCAAAATGATTGGATGTAAAATACAGCTTCTACAGGACTAAAGAGCAAAATCGAACGAAACATATATATGGGAGCTATAGCTAAATCTTAACCGATTTTCTTCAAATTCGGTAGTGTTGGTTCATGGATCAAGAAACTCTACCATTCTGAATTTCAAAATGATTGGATGTAAAATACAGCTTCTATAGGACTAAAGGGCCAAATCGGACGAAAGATATATATGGGAGCTATAGCTAAATCTTAACCGATTTTCTTCAAATTCCGTAGTGTTGGTTCATAGATCAAGAAACTCTACCATTCTAAATTTCAAAACGGTTGGATGTAAAATACAGCTTCTATAGCACTAAAGGGCCAAATCGGACGAAAGATATATATGGGAGCTATAGCTAAATCTTAACCGATTTTCTTCAAATTCGGCAATGTTGGTTCATAGATCAAGAAACTCTACCATTCTAAATTTCAAAACGGTTGGATGTAAAATACAGCTTCTATAGGACTAAAGAGCAAAATCGAACGAAACATATATATGGGAGCTATAGCTAAATCTTAACCGATTTTCTTCAAATTCGGCAATGTTCGTTCATGGATCAAGAAACTTTACCATTCTAAATTTCAAAACAATTGGATGTAAAATATAGCATCTATAGAACTAAAGGGCCAAATCGGACGAAACATATATATGGGAGCTATAGCTAAATCTTAACCGATCAAGAAACTCTACCATTCTACATTTCAAAATGATTGGATGTAAAATACAGCTTCTACAGGACTAAAGAGCAAAATCGAACGAAACATATATATGGGAGCTATAGCTAAATCTTAACCGATTTTCTTCAAATTCGGTAGTGTTGGTTCATGGATCAAGAAACTCTACTATTCTAAATTTCAAAATGATTGGATGTAAAATACAGCTTCTATAGGACTAAAGGGCCAAATCGGACGAAAGATATATATGGGAGCTATAGCTAAATCTTAACCGATTTTCTTCAAATTCCGTAGTGTTGGTTCATAGATCAAGAAACTCTACCATTCTAAATTTCAAAACGGTTGGATGTAAAATACAGCTTCTATAGGGCTAAAGGGCCAAATCGGACGAAAGATATATATGGGAGCTATAGCTAAATCTTAACCGATTTTCTTCAAATTCGGCAATGTTGGTTCATAGATCAAGAAACTCTACCATTCTAAATTTCAAAACGGTTGGATGTAAAATACAGCTTCTATAGGACTAAAGAGCAAAATCGAACGAAACATATATATGGGAGCTATAGCTAAATCTTAACCGATTTTCTTCAAATTCGGCAATGTTGGTTCATGGATCAAGAAACTTTACCATTCTAAATTTCAAAACAATTGGATGTAAAATAGAGCATCTATAGAACTAAAGGGCCAAATCGGACGAAACGTATATATGGGAGCTATAGCTAACTCTTAACCGATTTTCTTCAAATTCGATAGTGTTGGTTCATGGACCAAGAAACTCTACCATTCTAAATTTCAAAGCGATTGGATGTAAAATACAGCTTCTATAGAACTAAAGGGCCAAATCGGACGAAACATATATATGGGAGCTATAGCTAAATCTTAACCGATTTTCTTCAAATTCCGTAGTGTTGGTTCACGGATCAAGAAACTTTACCATTCTAAATTTCAAAACGGTTGGATGTAAAATACAGCTTCTATAGGACTAAAGGGCCAAATCGGACGAAAGATATATATGGGAGCTATAGCTAAATCTTAACCGATTTTCTTCAAATTCGGCAGTGTTGGTTCATGGGTCAAGAAACTCTACCATTCTACATTTCAAAATGATTGGATGTAAAATACAGCTTCTTCAGGACTAAAGAGCAAAATCGGACGAAACATATATATGGGAGCTATAGCTAAATCTTAACCGATTTTCTTCAAATTCGTTAGCGTTGGTTCATGGATCAAGAAACTCTACCATTCTAAATTTCAAAACGATTGGATGTAAAATACAGATTCTATAGGACTAAAGGGCCAAATCGGACGAAACATATATATGGGAGCTATAGCTAAATCTTAACCGATTTTCTTAAAATTCGGCAATGTTGGTTCATAGATCAAGAAACTCTACCATTCTAAATTTCAAAACGGTTGGATGTAAAATACAGCTTCTATAGGACTAAAGGGCCAAATCGGACGAAAGATATATATGGGAGCTATAGCTAAATCTTAACCGATTTTCTTCAAATTCGGCAGTGTTGGTTCATGGGTCAAGAAACTCTACCATTCTACATTTCAAAATGATTGGATGTAAAATACAGCTTCTACAGGACTAAAGAGCAAAATCGAACGAAACATATATATGGGAGCTATAGCTAAATCTTAACCGATTTTCTTCAAATTCGGCAATGTTGGTTCATGGATCAAGAAACTTTACCATTCTAAATTTCAAAACAATTGGATGTAAAATATAGCATCTATAGAACTAAAGGGCCAAATCGGACGAAACATATATATGGGAGCTATAGCTAACTCTTAACCGATTTTCTTCAAATTCGATAGTGTTGGTTCATGGACCAAGAAACTCTACCATTCTAAATTTCAAAGCGATTGGATGTAAAATACAGCTTCTATAGAACTAAAGGGCCAAATCGGACGAAACATATATATGGGAGCTATAGCTAAATCTTAACCGATTTTCTTCAAATTCCGTAGTGTTGGTTCACGGATCAAGAAACTTTACCATTCTAAATTTCAAAACGGTTGGATGTAAAATACAGCTTCTATAGGACTAAAGGGCCAAATCGGACGAAAGATATATATGGGAGCTATAGCTAAATCTTAACCGATTTTCTTCAAATTCGGCAGTGTTGGTTCATGGGTCAAGAAACTCTACCATTCTACATTTCAAAATGATTGGATGTAAAATACAGCTTCTACAGGACTAAAGAGCAAAATCGAACGAAACATATATATGGGAGCTATAGCTAAATCTTAACCGATTTTCTTCAAATTCGGTAGTGTTGGTTCATGGATCAAGAAACTCTACCATTCTGAATTTCAAAATGATTGGATGTAAAATACAGCTTCTATAGGACTAAAGGGCCAAATCGGACGAAAGATATATATGGGAGCTATAGCTAAATCTTAACCGATTTTCTTCAAATTCCGTAGTGTTGGTTCATAGATCAAGAAACTCTACCATTCTAAATTTCAAAACGGTTGGATGTAAAATACAGCTTCTATAGCACTAAAGGGCCAAATCGGACGAAAGATATATATGGGAGCTATAGCTAAATCTTAACCGATTTTCTTCAAATTCGGCAATGTTGGTTCATAGATCAAGAAACTCTACCATTCTAAATTTCAAAACGGTTGGATGTAAAATACAGCTTCTATAGGACTAAAGAGCAAAATCGAACGAAACATATATATGGGAGCTATAGCTAAATCTTAACCGATTTTCTTCAAATTCGGCAATGTTCGTTCATGGATCAAGAAACTTTACCATTCTAAATTTCAAAACAATTGGATGTAAAATATAGCATCTATAGAACTAAAGGGCCAAATCGGACGAAACATATATATGGGAGCTATAGCTAAATCTTAACCGATTTTCTTCAAATTCGGTAGTGTTGGTTCATGGATCAAGAAACTCTACCATTCTAAATTTCAAAATGATTGGATGTAAAATACAGCTTCTTCAGGACTAAAGAGCAAAATCGGACGAAACATATATATGGGAGCTATAGCTAAATCTTAACCGATTTTCTTCAAATTCGGCAGTGTTGGTTCATGGGTCAAGAAACTCTACCATTCTACATTTCAAAATGATTGGATGTAAAATACAGCTTCTTCAGGACTAAAGAGCAAAATAGGACGAAACATATATATGGGAGCTATAGCTAAATCTTAACCGATTTTCTTCAAATTCGTTAGCGTTGGTTCATGGATCAAGAAATTCTACCATTCTAAATTTCAAAACGATTGGATGTAAAATACAGATTCTATAGGACTAAAGGGCCAAATCGGACGAAACATATATATGGGAGCTATAGCTAAATCTTAACCGATTTTTTTAAAATTCGGCAATGTTGGTTCATAGATCATGAAACTCTACCATTCTAAATTTCAAAACGGTTGGATGTAAAATACAGCTTCTATAGGACTAAAGGGCCAAATCGGACGAAAGATATATATGGGAGCTATAGCTAAATCTTAACCGATTTTCTTCAAATTCGGCAGTGTTGGTTCATGGGTCAAGAAACTCTACCATTCTACATTTCAAAATGATTGGATGTAAAATACAGCTTCTACAGGACTAAAGAGCAAAATCGAACGAAACATATATATGGGAGCTATAGCTAAATCTTAACCGATTTTCTTCAAATTCGGTAGTGTTGGTTCATGGATCAAGAAACTCTACCATTCTAAATTTCAAAATGATTGGATGTAAAATACAGCTTCTTCAGGACTAAAGAGCAAAATCGGACGAAACATATATATGGGAGCTATAGCTAAATCTTAACCGATTT
This sequence comes from Eudasyphora cyanicolor, assembly GCA_963930755.1. Classification (NCBI taxonomy): domain Eukaryota; kingdom Metazoa; phylum Arthropoda; class Insecta; order Diptera; family Muscidae; genus Eudasyphora; species Eudasyphora cyanicolor. The sequence continues at coordinate 113,553,308 of OZ005735.1, read as the reverse complement.
TCTTCAAATTCGGCAGTGTTGGTTCATGGGTCAAGAAACTCTACCATTCTACATTTCAAAATGATTGGATGTAAAATACAGCTTCTTCAGGACTAAAGAGCAAAATCGAACGAAACATATATATGGGAGCTATAGCTAAATCTTAACCGATTTTCTTCAAATTCGGTAGTGTTGGTTCATGGATCAAGAAACTCTACCATTCTAAATTTCAAAATGATTGGATGTAAAATACAGCTTCTTCAGGACTAAAGAGCAAAATCGAACGAAACATATATATGGGAGCTATAGCTAAATCTTAACCGATTTTCTTCAAATTCGGCAATGTTGGTTCATGGATCAAGAAACTTTACCATTCTAAATTTCAAAACAATTGGATGTAAAATATAGCATCTATAGAACTAAAGGGCCAAATCGGACGAAACATATATATGGGAGCTATAGCTAACTCTTAACCGATTTTCTTCAAATTCGATAGTGTTGGTTCATGGACCAAGAAACTCTACCATTCTAAATTTCAAAGCGATTGGATGTAAAATACAGCTTCTATAGAACTAAAGGGCCAAATCGGACGAAACATATATATGGGAGCTATAGCTAAATCTTAACCGATTTTCTTCAAATTCCGTAGTGTTGGTTCACGGATCAAGAAACTTTACCATTCTAAATTTCAAAACGGTTGGATGTAAAATACAGCTTCTATAGGACTAAAGGGCCAAATCGGACGAAAGATATATATGGGAGCTATAGCTAAATCTTAACCGATTTTCTTCAAATTCGGCAGTGTTGGTTCATGGGTCAAGAAACTCTACCATTCTACATTTCAAAATGATTGGATGTAAAATACAGCTTCTACAGGACTAAAGAGCAAAATCGAACGAAACATATATATGGGAGCTATAGCTAAATCTTAACCGATTTTCTTCAAATTCGGTAGTGTTGGTTCATGGATCAAGAAACTCTACCATTCTAAATTTCAAAATGATTGGATGTAAAATACAGCTTCTTCAGGACTAAAGAGCAAAATCGGACGAAACATATATATGGGAGCTATAGCTAAATCTTAACCGATTTTCTTCAAATTCGTTAGCGTTGGTTCATGGATCAAGAAACTCTACCATTCTAAATTTCAAAACGATTGGATGTAAAATACAGATTCTATAGGACTAAAGGGCCAAATCGGACGAAACATATATATGGGAGCTATAGCTAAATCTTAACCGATTTTCTTAAAATTCGGCAATGTTGGTTCATAGATCAAGAAACTCTACCATTCTAAATTTCAAAACGGTTGGATGTAAAATACAGCTTCTATAGGACTAAAGGGCCAAATCGGACGAAAGATATATATGGGAGCTATAGCTAAATCTTAACCGATTTTCTTCAAATTCGGCAGTGTTGGTTCATGGGTCAAGAAACTCTATCATTCTACATTTCAAAATGATTGGATGTAAAATACAGCTTCTACAGGACTAAAGAGCAAAATCGAACGAAACATATATATGGGAGCTATAGCTAAATCTTAACCGATTTTCTTCAAATTCGGCAATGTTGGTTCATGGATCAAGAAACTTTACCATTCTAAATTTCAAAACAATTGGATGTAAAATATAGCATCTATAGAACTAAAGGGCCAAATCGGACGAAACATATATATGGGAGCTATAGCTAACTCTTAACCGATTTTCTTCAAATTCGATAGTGTTGGTTCATGGACCAAGAAACTCTACCATTCTAAATTTCAAAGCGATTGGATGTAAAATACAGCTTCTATAGAACTAAAGGGCCAAATCGGACGAAACATATATATGGGAGCTATAGCTAAATCTTAACCGATTTTCTTCAAATTCCGTAGTGTTGGTTCACGGATCAAGAAACTTTACCATTCTAAATTTCAAAACGGTTGGATGTAAAATACAGCTTCTATAGGACTAAAGGGCCAAATCGGACGAAAGATATATATGGGAGCTATAGCTAAATCTTAACCGATTTTCTTCAAATTCGGCAGTGTTGGTTCATGGGTCAAGAAACTCTACCATTCTACATTTCAAAATGATTGGATGTAAAATACAGCTTCTACAGGACTAAAGAGCAAAATCGAACGAAACATATATATGGGAGCTATAGCTAAATCTTAACCGATTTTCTTCAAATTCGGTAGTGTTGGTTCATGGATCAAGAAACTCTACCATTCTGAATTTCAAAATGATTGGATGTAAAATACAGCTTCTATAGGACTAAAGGGCCAAATCGGACGAAAGATATATATGGGAGCTATAGCTAAATCTTAACCGATTTTCTTCAAATTCCGTAGTGTTGGTTCATAGATCAAGAAACTCTACCATTCTAAATTTCAAAACGGTTGGATGTAAAATACAGCTTCTATAGCACTAAAGGGCCAAATCGGACGAAAGATATATATGGGAGCTATAGCTAAATCTTAACCGATTTTCTTCAAATTCGGCAATGTTGGTTCATAGATCAAGAAACTCTACCATTCTAAATTTCAAAACGGTTGGATGTAAAATACAGCTTCTATAGGACTAAAGAGCAAAATCGAACGAAACATATATATGGGAGCTATAGCTAAATCTTAACCGATTTTCTTCAAATTCGGCAATGTTCGTTCATGGATCAAGAAACTTTACCATTCTAAATTTCAAAACAATTGGATGTAAAATATAGCATCTATAGAACTAAAGGGCCAAATCGGACGAAACATATATATGGGAGCTATAGCTAAATCTTAACCGATTTTCTTCAAATTCGGTAGTGTTGGTTCATGGATCAAGAAACTCTACCATTCTAAATTTCAAAACGGTTGGATGTAAAATACAGCTTCTTCAGGACTAAAGAGCAAAATAGGACGAAACATATATATGGGAGCTATAGCTAAATCTTAACCGATTTTCTTCAAATTCGTTAGCGTTGGTTCATGGATCAAGAAATTCTACCATTCTAAATTTCAAAACGATTGGATGTAAAATACAGATTCTATAGGACTAAAGGGCCAAATCGGACGAAACATATATATGGGAGCTATAGCTAAATCTTAACCGATTTTCTTAAAATTCGGCAATGTTGGTTCATAGATCATGAAACTCTACCATTCTAAATTTCAAAACGGTTGGATGTAAAATACAGCTTCTATAGGACTAAAGGGCCAAATCGGACGAAAGATATATATGGGAGCTATAGCTAAATCTTAACCGATTTTCTTCAAATTCGGCAGTGTTGGTTCATGGGTCAAGAAACTCTACCATTCTACATTTCAAAATGATTGGATGTAAAATACAGCTTCTACAGGACTAAAGAGCAAAATCGAACGAAACATATATATGGGAGCTATAGCTAAATCTTAACCGATTTTCTTCAAATTCGGTAGTGTTGGTTCATGGATCAAGAAACTCTACCATTCTAAATTTCAAAATGATTGGATGTAAAATACAGCTTCTTCAGGACTAAAGAGCAAAATCGGACGAAACATATATATGGGAGCTATAGCTAAATCTTAACCGATTTTCTTCAAATTCGGCAGTGTTGGTTCATGGGTCAAGAAACTCTACCATTCTACATTTCAAAATGATTGGATGTAAAATACAGCTTCTTCAGGACTAAAGAGCAAAATCGAACGAAACATATATATGGGAGCTATAGCTAAATCTTAACCGATTTTCTTCAAATTCGGTAGTGTTGGTTCATGGATCAAGAAACTCTACCATTCTAAATTTCAAAATGATTGGATGTAAAATACAGCTTCTTCAGGACTAAAGAGCAAAATCGAACGAAACATATATATGGGAGCTATAGCTAAATCTTAACCGATTTTCTTCAAATTCGGCAATGTTGGTTCATGGATCAAGAAACTTTACCATTCTAAATTTCAAAACAATTGGATGTAAAATATAGCATCTATAGAACTAAAGGGCCAAATCGGACGAAACATATATATGGGAGCTATAGCTAACTCTTAACCGATTTTCTTCAAATTCGATAGTGTTGGTTCATGGACCAAGAAACTCTACCATTCTAAATTTCAAAGCGATTGGATGTAAAATACAGCTTCTATAGAACTAAAGGGCCAAATCGGACGAAACATATATATGGGAGCTATATCTAAATCTTAACCGATTTTCTTCAAATTCCGTAGTGTTGGTTCACGGATCAAGAAACTTTACCATTCTAAATTTCAAAACGGTTGGATGTAAAATACAGCTTCTATAGGACTAAAGGGCCAAATCGGACGAAAGATGTATATGGGAGCTATAGCTAAATCTTAACCGATTTTCTTCAAATTCGGCAGTGTTGGTTCATGGGTCAAGAAACTCTACCATTCTACATTTCAAAATGATTGGATGTAAAATACAGCTTCTACAGGACTAAAGAGCAAAATCGAACGAAACATATATATGGGAGCTATAGCTAAATCTTAACCGATTTTCTTGAAATTCGGTAGTGTTGGTTCATGGATCAAGAAACTCTACCATTCTAAATTTCAAAATGATTGGATGTAAAATACAGCTTCTTCAGGACTAAAGAGCAAAATCGGACGAAACATATATATGGGAGCTATAGCTAAATCTTAACCGATTTTCTTCAAATTCTGTAGTGTTGGTTCACGGATCAAGAAACTTTACCATTCTAAATTTCAAAACGGTTGGATGTAAAATACAGCTTCTATAGGACTAAAGGGCCAAATCGGACGAAAGATATATATGGGAGCTATAGCTAAATCTTAACCGATTTTCTTCAAATTCGGCAGTGTTGGTTCATGGGTCAAGAAACTCTACCATTCTACATTTCAAAATGATTGGATGTAAAATACAGCTTCTACAGGACTAAAGAGCAAAATCGAACGAAACATATATATGGGAGCTATAGCTAAATCTTAACTGATTTTCTTCAAATTCGGTAGTGTTGGTTCATGGATCAAGAAACTCTACTATTCTAAATTTCAAAATGATTGGATGTAAAATACAGCTTCTTCAGGACTAAAGAGCAAAATCGGACGAAACATATATATGGGAGCTATAGCTAAATCTTAACCGATTTTCTTCAAATTCGGTAGCGTTGGTTCATGGATCAAGAAACTTTACCATTCTAAATTTCAAAATGATTGGATGTAAAATACAGCTTTTATAGGACTAAATGGCCAAATCGGGCGAAACATATATATGGGAGCTATAGCTAAATCTTAACCGATTTTCTTCAAATTCGGTAGCGTTGGTTCATGGATCAAGAAACTTTACCATTCTAAATTTCAAAATGATTGGATGTAAAATACAGCTTTTATAGGACTAAAGGGCCAAATCGGACGAAACATATATATGGGAGCTATAGCTAAATCTTAACTGATTTTCTTCAAATTCGGCAATGTTGGTTCATGGATCAAGAAACTCTACCAATATAAATTTCAAAACGATTGGATGTAAAATACAGCTTCTATAGGACTAAAGGGCCAAATCGGACGAAAGATATATATGGGAGCTATATCTAAATCTGAACCGATTTCAACCAAATTCAATAGCGATCTTAACAGTTGCGAAATACTCTAAACTGCAAAATTTCAGAACGATCGGAGTGAAATTGCGACCTGTATTCGACGAACAAATTTACATGGACAGACGGACGGACGGACGGACAGACGTGCTTAAATCGACTCAGCTAGTGATTCTGAGTTGATCGGTATACTTTAAGGTGGGTCTAGCTGTGTTATTTTCAGGTGTTACAAACATCTGCCATGAAACAAACTTATAATACCCTGTACCACAGTGTGGTGTAGGGTATAACAATCTGGTGTCTCGAACGTGAAGTCAAATCGGAAATTATCGTTATATGTGTGCTATATAATTTTTTTATTATTGACCCATCTATTATTTTGAATAGGTATCTCTTCTTACCCCTAGAAGTGCCTATGCAAATTTTCGATGAATATTTGCGAGCTTTACTTTGAGCACAAGAATTTATGGTCTTAGGTCACTCCTTCTATGGGTTAGACTTTTGGCTCATAACAAATGATATATACCCTCCTATGTAAGGTGAGCGGATAAAAACCGTAGCTGTTGCTGATATTTAAATATATATGTAAATACATACTTTTAGCAACAAAATATGAAAAAATTGAGGTCTTTTAAAATATATTTTTTAATTGTCCACTTAAGTTGTAATTTGTGTTCAAAACAGCACTTTCTTATCCATTTATTTTTTTGCTAACGGTACTTATCATATGTGTCAGTGTTGCCAGATTAAATACTCACCGAACTTATAATTCTAGTACAATTTACACCGACAAGAACCAAAACTCAAAATTTTAGCACTTTACAGCTAAAATATGACATTGCTAAGAACTACCAACTTAGAGATACAATAACATAAAAACTTGTTGTCTTATCAAAGTTAAACTTTATATTTTATCTAATTGGAGTGTTTAGGTTAGGTTAAGGACGCGCGGCACACATTCATTGCTGGCGTGCACCACATCACTCGGAGACCATTTGGTCCATTGTGTTCGTCCTGAGAAGATGAGTAATAGAAGAGAGATGTCGAAGAAGATGAAGGAGGTGATGAGTATAGATAAGAGAGAGGAGAGATTACTTTTTAGGAGAGGTTTAGATGCGTTGGTGTCAAACCATCCACCTCAAGCAAGCAATGAAGCCCATGATTTTATCAATATCGTGGGATGAAAGAGATTCCAGATATTGTATAGTGTAATCACCTAGGTAGCGATATCTTCGTCTTCATAGAGTAGGGCATTGACAGAGGAGGGGTTCGATTGTCTCTAGTTCCTCCTCATCCTCACAGAGTCGACAGCAGTCGGCAGAATCACTATGCCACCTTGATGTTGAAGATCTAACAATCAATCTGCATTACCCCTAGCTTACTCGAACTAGTTCTGCTTTGCCTTTTGGAGCCGGAAATGAGGCTTTGTTATCCTATCTTTAGTTTCGAGCGACCCTGCTTCATAGGGTCCGCTTGGCATATTACCTCGTTCTTCCTTCTCTGTCGTACTTGTAGGAGCTGGTAGAGAGAGGTAGAGGCCCAATCAGGGACTTCTTCGCTATTGGGGATAAAGCCGTTCATGACGAAGTATCGCTTTCCAGTTGGATTTGATCAGTCTCATTTCTCTCACCGTTACGTCCGACTCGCTCTTTCCTTCGAATTTCAGAAGATAAGAGCAGGAAATTTGGTAGGCGTCGTGAGCCTTCTTTTCCTATCGCTCGTCGAAGGGTTATCACCAGGAGTGCCTGGGTCTATAGCCCATTGACGCGTCAGGTTCAGGCATTCTGCGTTGGAGGACTTGCTAGCCATGGAGTCGGGTACCGACTCAAATTGAGGTGGTGGAGGCGACAGGTCGGTTTCTGTCATGTCCACTGCAAGGTTATTTGCCGGCTTTGTCTCGATGGATTTAACATTCTCGGTAGTCGGGACGCATTTACTATCCGACAGAGTAAGATCTTCCATCAAGCCCGTAGGTACGCGCTCCTGGCTGAGTCCGATGGAGGAATCATCATCCACCATCTCCGACTATAGCTGATTGTGACACTGAGCGACGTTTCATGTCATTATGATTCTGTGTATTTGTTTGCAACGCAAGAGAAGGGAAAGACCCATTGTTTATTTAACCGATCAAAACAGAATCTCTTTTTGAGTCAAATTAGCTTTGTTCGTTTGTCTGATCGGCCCCAGTATATACAGACGACGTTTACTCAATGCGGGACAGTAACAGAGCAGGTGCTCAATGCTCTCCTCTTTATCCTCTTCTAACCAGCTTCTGCAGAAGTCATGGGACTCAATTCCTAGTTTTCTGGCGTGCGGCCGATCATTCAGTGTCCAGTGAGAACGGTCACTAACGTAGACAGTCTTTCCTCTCTTGAGCGAGAAGATACTGACCATATTAGTTCGTATTTTGGCCAAATTTTGACTAGATACCCTACAGGTGTCGATTTATGTACATTTCTTATTGGACTGCCTCTTGCTTAAGCCAAAGCATACATTCTTCAAGAATTTGTAATGTCGTCCTTGTCTTAGCAAGTTCATCGGCTTTGCAGTTCCCCGGAATATATCTATGCCCAGGTACGCATATAAGATATATGTTTTACTGCTCAGCAATCTCGCGACTCCGCCACTTGGCGACTTCCCTATTGCCATTATTTCCGCTTGATAGACTCTACTAGTGTATGATAGTCTTGTGAGCTATATCAATACTAGGTTAGGTTAGGAACGATAAATGATTACTCAGCTCATGGTGAACTGCGTATCTGTTGGGTACCAGGATACAACGGAGTGATTGGAAATGAGCGGGCAAACAGCTTGGCTTCAAAGGGCAGATAACTTTGAGTAATAATCTTGTAAAATTGGAAACCTTTCGAAGCCACGAAAAATGAGTTGAAGCACTGGACGTTGATGGCTCACAAAACTGTGTGGAATAGCGCAACAGTAGGAGCAACTGCAAAGATGCTGTGGGGTGACCAAAATGAAAGGAAAACAAGAAGTCTTCTGAAACTAAACAAGATCGATATTATTTAGTGTAAGATGATGAGTGTTCTAATGGGATACTCAAGCTTACACGCACATCTTCATCGCATAGGACTAGCAGGTAACGCCGAATGCAGGGCATGCAGGGAAAACATCGAAACGATGGAACATTTTCTGTGTCACTGCCCGGCATTCACACATGTAAGATCCCAACATTTCGGGTCCTATAGGTCTGCATAGAAGTGGAAATACTTTATATTTCCATGTATTCTGCCAACCCACATCTTTCTGGCAGGCATTTTAGCGGAAAATTTCCTCTCGAAGGTGTACACCACACAGTGGGAGAAACATAAATAGGTCAATATTTTATTGGGGACTTGGAGGTTCAAACCCCCCCGAAAGATTTGGAATTACAAATTTTTACAACTGATTTTAATGGTTAAAATGTTTTTCCTGTTCCAAAAAGTAAATCAAAGACTATAAATGTAACTGTTGTTTACTTTAAAGTTTTATATCTAAAATGTAGTAAATTTTAGCATACTCGTATGATGGCAGATATAATTTGTTTAAAGTAAGTCAAAGCCTATACTATCCGAAAAATTTGACTGTTTTAGAGTTGTGTCTCAAAAATTAGCTCTTTTTAAATTAAAAAGTTGTACACCTAAGAAACTGCAAATGTGTGCTTTATTTCAAAGGCTATACTCTCCGGAAAATTTTACTTGTTTTAAAGTTTTATGTCAAAAATTACATCCTTTTAAATTAAAAAGTTGTACACCTAAGAAATCGCAAATGTGCTACACATTTGCGACATTAACATTCAGAAAACTGTACACTTCAGATAATTGCTGTAACAGATTTGTAGTAGATGATGACAAATATCGTTTACGGCAAAATAGTATAATTTATCTTACATAAAAATTTATATGTGGATTCCATTACGAAGTTCACCCTGTGAATATGTTTTATAAAAATTAAATAATAATAATAAAATTATTCAATAATCTATCTATCTATCTATCTATATATATAAAAGAGAGTGTCTGTTTGTGGGTTTGTTTCTTTGTTTGTTTGTTTGTTCCGTATAGACGTCTAAACGGCTAGACCGATCATCTTGAAATTCTCACAGAATGTATATGTATCTGGCGGCAGTCTACGTGATTGGTCAGGAAATGGGAGGGATCAGACTAATTGGCGTGGCCCCGTCCATATAAGCCAAATTTTGAAATTGAGGCTCATATCTTGCACATTTTTTAGCGAGAGTGCTGTAATTTTTTGCATATGGATCTGGTGATAGTCTACGTGAATGGTCCAAAAGGGTTGGGATCGGACCAATGGGCGTGGCCAGGTCCGATCCCACCCATTTTTGGACTAATTACCATTTTGGACCACCAGATACATATACACAACATTGCAGCACTCTCGCTAGCAAATTGTTCAAGATATCGAAATTTCAAAATTTGGTCTATGTGGGCGGGGCCACGCCCATTGGGCCGATCCCGCCAATTTTTGGACCAATCACGTAGACTGTCACCAGATACATATACACTAAAATACAGAACTCTCTCTAATAAATTGTGGAAAATATTTGAATTTCAAAATTTGCCTTATATGGGCGGGGCCACGCCCATTGGTCCGATTCCGCCCATTTTTTGAAAATTCACATAATCTGTCACTAACTGCATACCCACAAAATTTCAGCACTCTAGCTAAAAAATTTTCTCAATATTAAAATTGGACCCATATGGGCGGGTCCACGCCCGCTTGATATATCGAAAATTCAAGTACCCTATTTTCAGCACCCCCTACACATGTACATTCTGTGAAAATTTCAAGATGATCGGTCTAGCCGTTTAGACGTCTATACTGAACAAACAAACAAAGAAACAAGCCCACAAACAGACACTCTCTTTTATATATACAGATTTTGGAATTGATATATCTTGAAAATGTTGTTAGCGAGAGCCCTGTAATTTTGTACATATGGAATTTTGGTTGTCTACGTGATTGTTTCAAAAATAGCCGGGATCGGACCAAAGGGCGGGACCCCAGGGCGGGACCCCGCCCATATAAGCCAAATTTTGAAATTGATATATCTTGCACAATTTGTTACAGAGAGTGCTGTAATGTTGTGCATATGTATCTGGTGACATTCCACGTGATTGGTCCAAAAATGGGCGGAAACGAACCAATGGGCGTGGCACCGCCCATATAAGCCAAATTTTAAAAACGTGATATCTTGAACAATTTGTAAGCGAGAGGCCTGGCATTTTGTGTATATATATCTGTTGGCGGTCTACGTGATTGGTCCAAAAATGGGCGGGTTCGGACCAATAAGCGTGGCACCGCCCATAGAAACCTAATTTTGAAATTAAGATATCTTGCACAATGTGTTTAAGTGCGCGCTGTACTTTTGTGTATATGTATCTGGCGGCAGTCTACGTGATTGGTCAGGAAATGGGAGGGATCAGACTAATTGGCGTGGCCCTGTCCATATAAGCCAAATTTTGAAATTGAGACTCATATCTTGCACATTTTTTAGCGAGACTGCTGTAATTTTTTGCATATGGATCTGGTGATAGTCTACGTGAATGGTCCAAAAGGGTTGGGATCGGACCAATGGGCGTGGGCCCACCCTTATAAGCAAATTTCTGAAATTGAAATACCTTGAACAATTTGTTAGCGAGAGTGTTGTAATTTTGTGAATATGCATTTGATGGCAGTCTACGTAATTGGTTAGAAAATGGACGGAATCGGAAATCTGAAATCTGGTGCAACGAAGTGGACCGGGTCGAGCTAGTTAAACATATATAAAACATGTATCGAAAATAACACAAAAAACAGAAAAGAAAAATATTACATAAATAGAAAATAAAACAATTACAGAGAATTTTTAATGCTCTACACATAAGTATTTATAAAGGGTGGTTAAATTTTAAGGGCCGATGGTGATTTTGAATAAAACATAAATTATTTAGGAAATTATTGTCATTTCTTTTTATTATGATAATATTGGTATGGTTCAATTATATATGGAACAAAATATCGGCTACATGGCCGCCGCGACCTCGGCGGCACACATTCATCCGATGGTCCACATTTTCGATGACGCTGAGGCATAATTGAAGTTCTATGCCGTTAATGTGCTGAATTATCTCATCTTTTAGCATTGTTGCTGTCTTATCGACGTACACATTTTATTTTAAATAACCCCAAAAAATGCACAGGTGTTTTCACGTCTCCTACAGACCCGGTTTGGTGAAATTTGCACACAATGCTTCCGATTGTGGACACATTTGGTCGATTATGCTGATCAAAAAACATCACGACGTGCACGAAATGCATTTTGATTTGAACGCCCATTTTCGTAAAAGGCTTGAAAAACTTTAACGCGATCAAATTGAATTAGTCTGAAATTGAGAAATGCAAATGAAATGCAGAAAAAACTTGACGTTTAGGTGTGGTTCACATTCAACATCGGCCCTTACAATTTAACCACCTTTTATATGTTATTTATGAATTAAAAAGTATTTAATATATACATTTCTTAAGAATCAATTATATTTGATTATCAATTTATATTTGAATCTGCAAAAAGTTTTAGTAAATCATTTGATATTGGTACAAATCCTGCGCAATTTGTACAAATTAGCATATTGAAATATTCTTTAGGATTCGAACACTTCATTTGACTTTCCATCTAGATGAGTAAATTACGCCAGTTCCTCGAAGGGCGTTGTTTAAGCCTTAAAGATTCATCTTGAGACTCTGGTGTATTTTGCAGACACAAACGTTATAGCTGCCACTACATCCAACGGGTACACAGTGGAGTGGTCTTAACTAGGTAAATTCAGACAAAATGTGCTGTTTACTTTTGTACCAAAAGTAAACAGCACAAAATGTTGCTTGTAGTTCTCTCAAATTGCAGAGAAATAATACTTTTGGCATGGTTTCATTTCTTCCGTCTAAAACCGATATGTATACAGTTTTCTTGCCAGGCATTACTCTGCTATGACGAGTGACTGACTGACTCGCAGAAATTATTCACCAAATTTAACGTAGAAATGGGTAATGACGATCTGTCATTCTTGTAATTTGGTTAAGCAGCATATCCCGATTGTACTCGTAATTTTTAAGGAATTTCAGCTATGTGTTTATTGACATTCAATAAACTTCGAACCTTGTATGCAATTTTTTCTGCGTTATTGGTTATCTTTGAAATAGCCACCTTGATTTCTGATGCAAAATTGTAGTCATCATTATCCCCTCAACTTAGAGAGGAGGGTATATATTTAGCTACGAACCAAAAGTGTAACACATCGAAGGAGTGACCTAAAACCGTAAGTATGTTCGGCGGATATCCGTTTTGGGTCATTTAAAGTCGAATGAGCAATGTCCGTCCGTCTGTCTGTCTGTCTGCTGGCTGGTGCGCACGATAACTCTCGAAGGGAGTAACCGATTGACTTCAAATTTGGTACGTGGTAATATTTTTTTTTATCTCCGGCTAAGTTCGAAGATGGGCCATATTGGTCCACTCCTTTAGTAAAATATTGATTATTTAATAAATTCTATCCTACTTATTTGAATCCTCTGAATTTCTACGCATAGTATTAGCTTATTAGTCACTATTGCCTCGAGAAATATATGTGAAGTTTCCACGCCCCTTTTGGTACCTCCCACACAAATGGACAATATTGAACCAAGTTTTATAGATTATAACTTTATTACCAGTGCATACAAAGACTTGAAATTTTGTACAGTGTAATGGTCTAATAGTACCTACAATATAATGAACAATGGGCATTATTGCCACGCTCCTTTTGGTACCTCCCACACAAATGGACCATTTTGTACCAAAAGTTACCAGCTTATAAATTTAATACCAGTGCATACAAATACTTGAAATTTTGTACAGTGTAATGCTTTTATAGTACCTAGAGTCCAGAGAAAAATTGGCGTTATTGGCCGTCCTATTTGGTACCTTCCACACAAATGGACCTTTTTGTACCAAAAGTAAACAGCTTTTTACTTTAATAATAATGCATACAAATACTCGTACAGTACAATGCTTTTATAGTACCTAGAGTCTAGAGAAAGGGTCCGTAATTGGCACGCCCCTTTTGGTACCTCCCACACAAACGGACCATTTTACACCAAAAGTTAACAGCTTATAACTTTAATACCAGTGCATATAAATACTTGAAATTGTGTACAGTGTAATGCTTTTATAGTACCTAGAGTCCAGAGAAAAGTGACCGTTATTGGGACGCCTCTTTTTATACCTCTCACACAAATGGACCATTTTGTACCAAAAATAAACCGCTTTCAACTTTAATACCAGTACATACTTTAAAATTGTTAAATGCACTTTAAATTGATAATAATTTAAATAAAACAAAAAAATAAATAAATTTACTAATATTTTTTTGAGACTCAAGGTGAGGGGATTCGTTAGTCGGTTTACCCGACTTAACTTTCTTACTTGTTTTCATAAGTGCTTAACTTTCAAAAACAAATTCGTCTAAAAAACATGCTATCATGTATCACTTCCACATGTAATTCCACTCCACTTAAAATAAAAATTGACAGCTATATTTCATTTGAAAATATTACATACGATGCACGTCCATAGGGAAAACCCATATAGGTAAACTACATCGTTCAAAAATATCGAAAATTTCCTAATTTTTACTATGGACAATTTTAAAATATTCACCCTTATCGGGAATAAAATTCCACACGGAATTTGTTCCCTGTTCCCTAAATTGCACATTGAAAAGGGAACAAATTCCGCGTGGAATTTTATTCCCGATAAGGGTGATTATTCATTCACTTTATGGCCGACTTGTCGAAATATTTTACAACGGTTAACTTGAAGTATAAACAATCTAAACCACATCACCCCTTTTTATTCTGAGAATGAAAAAAATAAGTAATAGCATTTCATCCGAACCTTGACAATATAAAAAATATAAAGTAATATTATGTATTTTGTGGGATCAGAAAAATAGACAAATGTTTTCATTCTTTGCCATAATACAGTAATTACAAAAGTATTATCATTTAAGCAAAAATGTCGAAACGATTGCATATAACAATCAAACCGGATCAGTATGCTTATATTTAGTTCCTAAACACCTACATATGTACGTGCAGAAACAGAAAAAGGTCAAAAATTGCCAGACCAGTCATAGTATTTCTTTCATAACTTTTGCAAATATTGAGTCTCCAAAAATCCAATTACAGCTTGGGTTTGTGAGAGTCTGGCGCATATTCTGTGTAAATTTTAAAGGATAAATTTTTTTACAATTTTTTTTTAAACTATCGCACACATTTTTTTGCGGAACAAGTCGCATTGTGTCGCATTGTGTCCTCTTTAAAACAACGTAAACTTTGCCAAATTTCGTGAAACCCATACAATTTTTTTTTCAAAATTGAAAATGCCCATAAATTAAAAAAAAAATTAAAAAAGATTATAGCGAGATCTTATTTTACCTATTTGTAACTGTTTATAAAAATTTTAACGAAAAATGAACTGCATATCTCGATATTAAATATTCTGACGCAAATGCAGCTATTTCGGGAACTATTTGAGCTCCAGGAATTGCAATTCAAATTTAAAATGAAAGTGCGCCCCAAATTCAAGAAAACGACATGAAATAAAAAACAAAAATGCACTTTGTAAATCAGGAGAGTACATGGTAATGAACGAATACGAACCCATTTGTTAATTACAAATCTCTTCATGTTTACGATTTTTCCCTATGGACAGGATCGAATGATGGTCACGCGGAGCAAATAAGCAAATAGCCTCTCATGACTCTAAATTGATAGATGAAAATAAGTATCATAAAGCTGACAACAAATTAAATTAAGCCCCAAAAAATTTTTGTTGTTTGATGTGTACTTTTTAGGCCCATATTTACACAAATATTGGGGTGTATTTTCATGAGGCCAATCTTTATACCGCCGAAAAATCCTTTTGTAGACCTCGGTAGACATACCAGATGTAGAAGAGAAACAACATGGAAAAAAATATTCAAGATTAGACCGGATTCAGAAATGAGAGAAATTTACTAAACGCTGCTAAAAACCGAGAACTGACTATCTTCTGAATAAACAAGATAAGATTGCAATATCAATAGCAAAGTGTCTGTAATATATATGTGGTCACAAGCGATAACGCCCTAAGTCGTCTTAAGAAAGAGTTATGTATGCTATCATATTCTACTAACAATAAACTACATTTAAGTGTCTCTGACATTGTTTTTTTATAAAGATATTCACAAAAACATATGGACCTATGTCGTAACGAAGTCCTATTACAAAAAAATAAAAAGTAATTTTTTGACTTCATTCTACAGCGAAGTAGGAATATGAGGGTTAATTGTGTTGTTAGGAACATTTAAAAAATTCCAGTTTATTACAATTCGCCTCAATTTGGGAATTTGTATTTAAATATACGTAAAAAATTCCATCTGCATAAAATTCCATTGGGTTTGAGTTTTATTTAGCCTTAGGCAGTAGAAATAAGTCGGGTCGTTTAGTCTCCATACGATTCGAATTCTTCGCGATTCGAAGTGTTGACGATCTAAAAGCCAAAATTGTAAACCCTCATATGATGATGTTCTGACTTTAGTCTAGGCTTACCCGTTTTGGAATACATTTGGGGAACAGTCAGTCCTTCGGTATCACTCGAGGAATACAACCAGACTGTTATTATTTCCTTGACGTCGCACATATCCGGAGATGTTGATTGTATTTTTCCAATTGCTGAGGTAATACTGGTGACGATGAGGTTGTTAGAATTTCCGACTAAACATATCGCCCTCAAGATACTGTACTCACTTCATTGTTAATTCGAGGCCGCCTTTTATTGTGCACCAATTGCCACAAATGAAACCCATCGTTCAAGGGGCAAAAGAACAACCCTCTTTAATGCGGCCAAATCCACTGAAGAGTTGTAATAGTTACTCTCGCCTTGGAACAATAAACCCTTACTCACTCCTGCCATCTGTCACCCCATCCCAGTGTGCAAACAATACCATTCGTAATTATTATATGTTTGTACCATTGAGTGAATGCATCGACATGTAATATTAGGGATAATAATTATCCTTAGTGTCATGTTACGTCAAGCACTGGACGTTTAACTTTTGATCTGCGGTATGTTTATGGTTAAATACCAGAGATAAAATTCTGTGTATTTAGCAATGATATTTCTTTATAGTCATTAATGTATTCGGTGTTTCAGATATCAAAGCAGAATAGCAGGTTTCAATAATTAATTGAATTTATGTAGTTTCACAGTGGGGGAGTTTAAAAATGGAAATAAATCACCAATTTTTGAGTTTCAGTTCGGTTAAAAATCTGGGTGAATACACGGGGCAAAATCGCCTTTTTTGATATGTTTGAATCGAAAGAAAATATATTTGGAACACAAATTTTTAAATGTTTTATATTTCTGAGTAAATAAATTTTATTTTAAAATCAATAAAATTTACTTGGAACGCATATATTAATATATTACAACAAAATACATTTGCAAACTAATTTTCTCAAATAAAATATGTATTTATATACTAATAATATTATTGTTTAGGAATATCTTCAAATATATATAATTTAAGAAAGATTTTCAAAACTTTGGTGAATTTTTCTAATTTCATTTTTAATTTTTCCTTCGTTTCGAATTATTTCTCCCAGTCAAAAATACCAATAGCAGCATTTCATTCTGTTTTAAGGGACTCATTCTAAATTTCTGGGTATTTCATTTCAGTATTTTTTTCACTCCTTTGAGTAAATTAATGTTATCAAAAATTATACGATTTCAATTAAAAATTTCTAAAAAACTATCATTAAATTACTGAAAAACTTAACACAATTAAGTTTCGATATTTTCGGAATACTTAAATTTAAATACATTTTTGTTTCGGAATTAAAATCCCAAATAAAAGGTATTAGGGTGAAAACAAGGATTTGTTTAGAACAACATCTTCCCAAATATATAATTTTTGTGTGTACCAAATATTATATATTTAGAGTGTACCATAAACATATATATGCTTCAAGCCGAATATGTTTGGGACAATATACTACAGAAGCGATTTTTTTTCAGCGTGTATACTTCGCACATCTAACCATCTGCAAATTAACTCACAATGACTTTTCTGCCAGTGTTGCAAGACAAAAATTGTATTTCACACGGTTGTACGTTTCGGTGAGCAGATAATTTCACGTTTTGGGCCGGTCGATTGGCCACCAAGATCGTGTGATATCACACCGTTAGACTTTTTTCTGTGGGGATATGTAAAGTCTAAAGTTTATGCGGACAAACCCGCTTCGATTCAGGCCTTGGAGCAAAACATCAATTTGAATTTTCTGTGTTTTTTTCTTTAAAAAAGTAGGGAACCTCGAAATGGATCACGCTATACATTAAGCATCGGAAAAACAAAATTTTAGTTGTGCTAAATTCGAGTAACTTAATTACCAAATTTCAAAAAAATATCAGAAAAGTGCCGTTTTCGGAAAAAGGACAATGAAAATGTTGCACTTTTTTGCAGAAAAGAATTCGCCATAAGACATATCGAGACTTTCAAATGATTGGTACTCACCCTTACAAGCACATCTGCACCCCATAGGACAAACAGATAATGTCGAATTGCGGTCGTGCACTGCTAAAAACCTGTCCACATACGGCGTCTCTCCAATAGGAAATGTGCATTTTGAAATTTCTCGGGCTATGTGCATTCGATTAACGTTTTTTTTGTTGGCGCTCTTGTCCCGAACATATGTTCTTAATTGAGTTTGTTTGTGAGAGACATAGCAGTTAACCTAAGTACACACGATTGCCAGATCAGACAATGTTCTCAGAAAATGGCGGAAAAATGCAACCCTGTGCACTTTCAACCGTGTGAACATACAATTTTTGGCAAAAAGTCATTGTGAAATAATTTGCAGATTGCTAGATGTGCAAGGTTTATGCATGTGACAACGGCGCCATTTTCAGAAAAACATTTTATTGGCAACACTGTCTATAAAATATTTTTATGGACAATCCTGCATATAAATATTTACAAAATATATTGTAAATACAGGGTGTCCGTCGGGAAGGTATACCACTTTCTTTGCTTCCATTATAATCCTGGCTGTATGCGATGTGGCACCGTCTTGTTGATACCACATGTTAATCAAGCCCAAAGCATGCAGTTCTGGCGTCAAAAAGTTTTCAATCATATCACGATATCGCTTCCCATTGACAGTTTTCATTTTCATAGAAGTAAGGTCCAATGATTCCTCCTGACCAAATTGCACACCAGACTGTAACTGGAAGCAAAGGTGACTGATAAATAATTTGAGGGTTTTCCAGAACCGACTGTTCTGTTTATTCACATATCCATTCAAATGAAAATGTGCCTCGTCAATCATTATGATTTTTTCATGAAAATCGGGTCATGTTTTAACGATTAAAACACCTTGGTTTATCGATTATTTTCCATAATAAATATGCCACGTCTCAACTTCACGACTGCCAAATGTTAACTGTCAAGACTAATGTTTACCAAAATGGCGGCAAAACAGTGTAGTATACCTTCCCGACGGACGCCCTCTATATGTGAAATTGTAAGGGTTTCTTGCAGTCGTCTGAACTGTCAATTCACCTTTGGATAACAATCTGTCATTGTCCTACATTTGCAGCACTTAAACAGGGTTGATAAGGTTGTCCAATCTGACAATCGTGTGTAGTTAGCTTTAGATGTGTTTTGGTTGTTTGGCTATATTTTGCTGTGGAAAAAAATGATCAACGAATTTGCATCAAATTTTGTGTAAGAAATGGAATTGAGTGCTTAAAAGCACTTGAAATGTTTGAGAGTGGCGTATGGTGATTGTACTCTGAGTCAGAAAAATGTTTACAAGTGGTTCAAGCTTTTCAAAGACGTTCGAGAAGACGACATTCGTCCTGGAAGATCCATCACATCAATAACCAATGAAATTGTTGAGAAAGTGAAGAAACAATGTATGGAGAATTGTCGAATCAGTATTAGAGAAGTCACAGAGGATGTCGGCATATAGGTTGGCTCATGCCATAAAAAAATGTTTGGGCATGAGACATGATTCAGTGAAGTTCGTTCCAAAATTGCTGAATTTTGAACAAAGAAACCATCTCATGTTCGTTAAAACCATCTCATGGCCGAAAAGAATACCGTAACCATGCCTCAACCACCGTATTCACCTGTGACTTTTTCCTGTTCCCAAAATGGAAGAGACCCACGAAAGAACGGCGTTTTGCGACGATTGAGGAGATAAAACCCGAATCGCCGAACAAGCAAAACATTTCTAACTGTTGTGTCTGTTGTGAAATTCGAAAAAGGTCAATTGAAATTAGAAGATTCCATTTGAAATTCGAAAAAAATCAATTGAAATTCGAAATACATCAATTGAAATTCGAAACACATCAATTGAATTTCGGAACACATCAATTGAAATTCGAAAAACATCAATTGAAATTCGAAACATATCAATTGAAATTCGAAAAACATCAATTGAAATTCGAAATACATCAATTGAATTTCGAAATACATCAATTGAAATTCGAATTTTTTCATTTGAAATTCGTAATACACCAATTGAAATTCGGAAAACATCAATTGATATTCGAAATACATCGATTGAAATTCGAAAATGTAAACAAATCTGTACATTAGATTGGGTAGAATTTATTTAAACACATTTGCTGACTAAATCTTAACATATAATATCATGAACAGAAAACATATAGATGATCTTATCTTTTATGAATATTTATTCAAAATTAGTTGAAACAAAACATATTTAAATATTTTAAGATTTAAGGATTAACACAGACAAATTATATCACTTAAATGCTACCCCATCTAATATACAGCATTGATTTTGTTTACATTTTTCGAATTTAAAATGATGAATTTCGAATTTCAATCGATGTTTTCCGAATTTCAATTGGTGTATTACGAATTTCAAATGGAAACATTCGAATTTCAATTGACGTATTCCGAATTTCAAATGATGTGTTTCGAAATCCAATTTATGTTTTTCGAATTTCAATTGATGTTTTTCGAATTTCAATTGACGTTTTTCGAATTTCAAATGTAATATCCGAATTTCAATTGATATTTTTCGACTTTCAAATGGAATCTTCGAATTTCAATTGATTTTTCCAAATTACAATTGAAAATGGTGTAAACACAAACAAACTCAACTAAAAACATATGTTCGAGACAAGTGTGCCAATATACAAAACGCTAATCGAATGTACGCAGCAGGAGAAATATAAAAATTCACATTTTCTATTGAACAGACCTTGTACATTGGAGACGCTGAATCGAACTACGTTGAAAATGTGTAACTATGATGTAAATAAATGTATCCTCCACCTCACCATGGTTCAGGAAGGTTGTTTTGGAAGAATTTTTTTCCAAGGACTAGATTTGCGATTGCGTTTAACTCCTCAGGAGAGGAAAAACTATTGGTTTCGCATAAATTCTGTCGGCTTGATCCACCAATTATTTTTTTTTTGCTAAAAATGTGATATTATCGAGTGTAGAACGCTTATACAAAATTCAAGCAAATCGAGAGCATTAATAATACTTTTCCTGAAAATCGTCCGGTTTAATATGGAATGACGATGTAAATACATATGTATGCACCAACATTCACAACGATTTTTGAGCAGGATTTCGTGTTCCATAAAACTTCAAGTGTTTCCTTCTTAAAGCAACTCCTCTGTCTGAACAAATCTCTATTGAAATACGTATGTGCATGGTAAAAGAACTGGAAACCTCGCAGCAGCAGAAAGCACAAGTTGGAAGGCCCTCTAGTCCAGCATGGGGCCTTTCCAGCACGTTTTCCTTTTCTTTTCATATAATATATATTATTCACTCTACACGAAGTCACACAAAAAAGAATTTCTAATGAATGAAATTGATTTAGCGAAAATGCCAAATACACATACAATAAAGAATTGCAAACTGTCCTGGGACCGAACATTTGGACTCGATTGGAGCACTCTAAATGGGTCAAAGTGGGAATTTTCAAAATTTGATCCTACCCAAAAGTTCGAACCAAATTCCGGGACATCAGAATTCGTTTTAGAGGTATGGTTCCTTCGGCAAAGTTTCTTATTTTGATCCCTAGAATACGATTTTCACTGAGCAATAGCGACTTTTTTTGCCTCCCCACAAATCGACCCGGCCTAATATACATATATAAAAAAAAATTTGTTTGTTTATTCCGTATAGACGTCTAGACATGTGTAGAATGTACATGTGTAGGGTGTGGTGAAAATAGGGTACATGAATTTTCGATACAAGTGGGCGTGGCCCCGCCCGTAAAAGTCACATTTTGAAATTGTGATATCTTGCACAATCTGTTAGCGAGAGTGCTGCAATTTAGTGTATATATATATCTGGTGGCAGTCGACGTGATTGGTCCAAAAATGGGCGGGATCGGATCAATGGGCGTGGCCCCGCCAATATAAGCCAAAATTTGAAACTGATATATATTGCACAATTAGTTAGCGAGAGTGCTTAATTTTGTGTATATGTATCTGGTGGTAGTCTTCGTCACAGGTTCAAAAATGGGCGGGATCAAACCAATAGGCGTGGCCCAGCCTATATAAGTTAATTTTGAAATTATGATATCTTGCAAAATTTGTTAACGAGAGTGCTGTAATTTTGTGCATATGTATCTGGTGGTATTCTACGTGATTGGTCCGAAAATAGGCGGGATCGGATCAATGGGCGTGGCCTCGCCCATATAAGCCATATTTTGGAATTTAGATATTTTGAACAATTTGTTAGCGAGAGTGTCGCAATTTAGTTTATACATTTCTGATGGTAGTCTACGTGATTGATCCAAAAATGGGCTGGATCGTACCAATGGGCGCCCATATAAGCATAATTTTGAAATTGATATATCTTGCGCAATTAGTTAGCGAGAGTGCTTAATTTTGTGTATATGTATCTGGTGGCTGTGTATGTGATTGGTCCAAAAACTGGCGAGATCGGATCAATGGGCGTAGCTCCGCCCATATAAGCCAAATTTTGAAATTGACATATCTCGCACAATTTGTTAGAGATGAACAAGTTGTTAGCGAGAGTGCTGGAATTTTGTGTATATGCCCAGCCAAATCTTGGTAAGTACCTGGCATTATTCCCTGCATTACCAAATAATGACATCTCATTATTCGCTGCATTACTTTCGGCTTATTAATAATGACTTACCAATAATAACAGAAATAAGTGATTTTTTTTATCAAAATAATTTTGGCAAATTTTATTATAATGAAATTTTTGTTATGTGTGTTATTGTGCAAGATTTATTTATCTTTCAACATGTTTTCAAATAATACGTGCAGACTTGAGTGAGAATACCGTAAATATTTACGTATATCGTATGATGTTAGACCATTGAAGAATATTTCACATGGGGGTTTGGGTTAAAAAATTCGAATCTGGCGTGAGGAAATTGTTTGTTTCGAGAAACATGCTCGACAATATGCAAAAATAAAATCACTTTAAATGGCCATTTCTTCATATTTATTACTTATTTTATAAAATATAAAATATATATTTATAAAATCGTGAAAATATAAGCACTTTTTATGTGGTATGCCTATGCTACAATTAAGTACTTATCATGCTACTATATTGTATGCTTTTGGGAAGTACTTCCCTCCAATGACATCACATGTTAAAATAATGAGAAAGGTGGCTAAATAGTAAGTACTTACCATTATCGAACTTTGCTTACTCGTCGGATTATTTGGTAATGAGACATTTTGCTGGGTGTATTTGGTGGCAATCTACGTGATTGTAGAAATTGAAAACTTCCAACAGTTTTATAAAAGGTGAAATTAATCTTTATTATTGAACAATATGAATACGAATGACAAATAATGATTCACAAATAATTTCAATGACATATTGATGACAAAATATTTTATAAACAAGTAGTTTTTATTTCTAACATTGATTAATCCAAAAATGGACGGGATCGGAAATCTGGGGCAACGAAGTGGACCGGGTCCAGATAGTCTTCTATATATGGGAAAAAACACGTCAAAAGGAACACATTTTTCAATTTTAAACCGATCTCGTCAAAACTTGGTGGTGCTGCAGAAGTACTATGGGCATCATTTGTGCCAAAAATACAGCTTCCTAGCGTGATAGGTTACGAATATTTATGAAATTTTACCATTTTATCTCCTGAATACGTGGACCGATTTGAATGAACCGTGGTTTACATGACAGCTATTTAGAAACGCAAATTTTTACACTTTTTTCTCGCGAATTATGATTTCCTGACAGTTTTAATTGTGTTCCGCGAATAAGATACTATATCTTTAAAATACAAAAACGAAGCCCATTCTGTTTACTATATCAATAAGAATTTTCGTAATGGGATGACAATCAGAACAAAAGTCGTGGATAGCGCGATATCGTTTCGATATTGAGAAACATTTTTAGCTAGAGTGCTGAAATTTTCTGTATATACATTAAGTGGCAGTTTATATGATTGGTCCAAAAATTGACGGGATCGGACCAAATGGGCGTGGCCCGTCCATATAAACCAAATTTTAAAATTGAGATATCTTACACAATTTGTTAGCGAGAGTGCTGTAATTTTGTGTATATGTATCTGGCGGCAGTATAAGTTACTGGTCCAAAAATGGGGGGGATCGGACCAATGGGTATGGCCAGCTCATATAAGGCAAATTTTGAAATTGAGTATCTTGCACAATTTGTTAGCGAGAGAAGATAAACTTAAACTTTCTCTAAAGACGATTTCAAATTAAATATAGAAGACAACGAATTTATTATTCAGCTTCCTACTTATTTATTAAATCAGGACGTAAGGCGGAGAATGCATTTAAACTATCGTGAAATATGTATCATTTTTATACCCTCACATTATTGTGTCGAGGGTATATATCATTTCTTATTTATGACATCCTGACACAAAAATAACTGAATCTTATAACGGAATCTTGACGGTTCGGTCATTTGTAATATGTCATGATCTGTCATTTGTTTTTCATTGTATTCAGTAGAGTTTACAATTTTATGATGGAGAGATATACGCAAGCACAACGTTTACAAATTATTCAGTTTTATTATCAAAATAATCGTTCTCCAATTACATCTTTTCGTGCGTTAAGTCCATTTTTTTTAATCCAAAAAAAGACACTTTCCATTCGACCTACGACCTTGACACCCATGAGCAATATTTTAGCTCTCAATAAGAGAAATCTTTTTGCCATTGAGCGATTGTGGTTACACAGCACATGAAAGAATTGAATTGTTGCGAGATAAGTTTGGAAATCCATTTGAAGTCGTGGAGGCCATTTGAATGAATGATTTAGAAATTAATTGTAACGATTGTACTTCACATTAAATAAAAAACTTTTGAATTTCCTTAGGAAATTAATTTTCAAAGAAATCATATCACTCTTATTGGAAAACCCTGTATAATAGTGATAGGTATTTAAATCGATTTATAAATTACAATCATTAAAATCAGGATCTAAAAATTAAGATTTAAAATTTAACATTTAACAATAGTTAAGGTTATATTATTTATTTATACATAGTTTATGTTTTTTACATAGACATAATTTTTACTTATAGAATTTCGTTAGCTCCTTTTTAAATTTCAGTGCGTTGCTTATTATCTGTAAATGACTTAAACAGTCTACCGTTCCAATGACGAATTGTGGGTACATAAAAATTGTCTTTCTGACGTAAGACTTTTAAAAGGCAGCTGTATAATTTTCTTTCCACGGCTTGATCGAAACTTATTTTATTAAAGAGACTAGCTGGACCCGGTCCACTTCGTTGCCCCCGACTTCAGATTTCTGATCCCGTTAATTTTTGGACTAATTACGTAGACTGTTTGACTGTAGACAAATTGCTCAAGATATATCAAACACAAAATTTAATTGGCTTATATGGGCGGGGCCACTCCCATTTGTCCGACCTCGCCCATTTTTGGATGAAGCACGTAGACTGCCACCTAATACATATGCACAAAATTAGAGCAATCTTGCTAAGAAATTGTGCGAGATATGTCAATTTCAAAATTTGTCTTATGTGGGCGGGGCCACGCCCACTTGATATATCGAAATATATCGAATCGTTACAAACAAACCAACAAACAAACACACATTCTTCTTTATATGTATACTAGCTGGTCCCGGTCCACTTCGTTGCCCCAGATTTCAAATTTCCGATCCCGTCCATTTTTGGACTAATAACGTAGACTGCCGCAAAATACATATACACAAAACTCACCAATCTCTCTAACAAATTTCTCAAGATATATCAATTTCAAAACATGGCTCATGTGGGCGGGGTCACTACCATATACACAACATTTTGGACCAATCACGTAGACTGCTACCAGATACATATACGCAAAATTTCAGCACTCTCGCTAACAAATGGTGTATGATATTTTAATTTCAAAATTTGACCTATAGGGGCGGGGCCACGCCCATTGGTACGATGCCGTCCATTTTTGGACCAATCCAGCAGACTGCTACCAGATATATATACTTCAAAAACTCTCGCTAATAAATTCTGCAAGATATCTCAATTAAAAAATTTGGCCTATATGGGCGGGGCCACGCTCATTGGTCCGATCCTGCCCATTTTTGAAAAATTAACATAATCTGCCCCTAAAAGCATACACACAAAATTTAAGCACTCTAGCTAAAAAATTTTCTCCTTATCAAAATTGGACCCATATAGGCGGGTCCACGCCCACTTGATATATCGAAAATTCAAGTACCCTATTGCCTAAGACTTCTGATCCCGCCCATTTTTGGGCGAATCACGTAGACGGTCATCAGATACATATACCCAAAACTGCAGCACTCTCGATAATAAATTTGGCTTACATGGACGGGGCCACGCCAATTAGTCTGATCCCTCCCATTTCCTGACCAATCACGTAGACTGCCGCCAGATACATATACACAAAAGTACAGCGCTCACTTAAACAAATTGTGCAAGATATCTCAATTTCAAAATTAGGTTTCTATGGGCGATGCCGCCCTTTTTTGTGTAATCACGTAGACTGCATGAGATGCACAAAATCACAGCACTCTCGCTAACAAATTGTGCATGATATCTCAATTTCAAAATTTTGTTTATATGGGCGGGGCCACGCCCATTGATCCGATCCTGCCACTTTTTAGACTATTCACGTAGGCTATCATCAGATACATATGCACAAAATTACAGAACTCTCGCTAACAAATTGTGTAAGACATCTCAATTTCAAAATTTAGTTTATATGGGCGGGCCACGGTCATTGATCCGATCCCGACCCTGTTTTGGACCAATAACGTAGACGACCGCCAGACAACACTCTCGCTCAAAATTGTGCAAGATATGTGTCTCAATTTCAAAATTTGGCTTATATAGGCGGGGCCACGTCCATTGGGCTGATCCCGCCAATTTTTGGGCGAATCGCGTAGACTGTCATCAGATACATATGTCGAAAACTGCAGCACTCTCGATAATAAATTGTGCAAGATATTTCAATTTCAAAATTTGGCTTTTATGGACGTGGCCACGCCCATTGGTTCGATGCCGCTCATTTTTAGACCAATCACGTAGACTACCACCAGATATATATACACGAAATTACAGCACTCTCGGTAAAAAATTGTGCAATATATCTCAATTTCAAAATTTTGCTTATATGGGGGGGGGGGGCACGCCCATTGTTCTGATCCCGCCCATTTTTGGACCAATCACGTAGACTGCCACCATATACATATACACAAAATTCCACCGCTCTCGCTATCAAATTGTGCAAAATATCTCAATTTCAAAATTTGGCTTATACGGGCGGGGCTACGCGTATTGGTCCGAACCCGCCCATTTTTGAACCAATCATGTAGGTCGCCAACGGATTTCGTTATGGATTTCGGTAACAAATTGTGCAAGATATCACATTTTTAAAATTTGGCTTATATGGGCGGTGCCACGCCCATTGGTCCGATCCCGCCATTTTTGGCAAAATCACGTGGACGGCTACCAGATACATACGTACAACATTACAGCACTCTAGCTAACAAATTGTGCAAGATATCTCAATTTAAAAATTTGGCTTATATGGGCCAATATGGCTTATATGGGCCAATTTTTGGACCAATTACGAAGACTGCCACCATATACATATACACAAAATTCCAGCACTCTCGCTATCAAATTGTGCAAAATATCTCAATTTCAAAATTTGGCTTATATGGGCGGGGCCACGCCTATTGGTCCGAACCCGCCCATTTTTGGACCAATCATGTAGGTCGCCAACGGATATATATATATACGACATTCCAGGTCTCTCGGTAACAAATTGTGCAAGATATTAAATTTTTAAAATTTGGCTTATATGGGCGGTGCCTCGCCCAATGGTCCGAACCCACCCATTTTTTGAAAAATCACGTGGACTGCTACCAGATACATATACACAACATTGCAGCACTCTCGCTAGCAAATTGTGCAAGATATTGAAATTTCAAAATTTGGTCTATGTGGGCGGGGCTACGCCCATTGGGTCGATCCCGCCCATTTTTGGACCAATCACGTAGACTGCCACCATATACATATACACAAAATTCCAGCACTCTCGCTAACAAATTGTGCAAAATATCTCAATTTCAAAATTTGGGTTATATGGGCGGGGCCACGCCCATTGGTCCGGTCCCGCCCAGTTTTTGACCAATTACGTAGAATGCCACCAGATACATATACGCAACATTGCAGCACTCCCGCTAGCACATTGTGCAAGATATCAAAACTTCAAAATTTGGTCTACGTGGGCGGGGCCACGCCCATTGGTCCGATCCCGCCCATTTTTGGAGCCATCACGTAGACTGTCACCTGAAACATATACACAAACTTGCAGAACTCTCGCTAATAAATTGTGGAAAATATTTCAATTTCAAAATTTGGCTTGTATGGGCGGGGCCACGCCCATTGGTCCGATTCCGCCCATTTTTTGAAAATTCAAATAATCTGACACTAAATGCATACACACAAAATTTCAGCACTCTAGCTAAAAATATTTCTCAATACCAAAATTTGACCCATATTGGCGGGTCCACGCCCACTTGATATATCGAAAATTCAAGTACCCCCTTCACATGTACATTCTGTGAAAATTTCAAGATGATCGGTCTAGCCGTTTAGACGTCTATACGAAACAAACAAACAAACAAACAAACACACAAACAAACCCACAAACAGACACTCTCTTTTATATATATAGATAGATAGATAGACTAGCTGGGCCCGGTCTACTTCGTTGCCCCAGACTTCAGATTCCCGATCCCGTTCATTTTTGGACTAATTACGTAGACTGACACCAAATATATATGCACAAAATTACATTGATCTCTCTGCCACCAAATACATCGCAAAATTACAGCAATTTCAAAATGTGGCTTATATGGGCGGGAACACGCCCATTTGTCCGATCCTGCTCATTTTTCGACCAGTCACGTAGACTACCACCAGATACATATACGCAAAATTTCAGCCCTCTCGCTAACAAATCGTGTAAGATATCTCAATTTCAAAATTTGGCTTATATGGGTTGGGCCACGCCCGTTGGTCTGATTCCGCCCATTTTTGGACCAATAACGTAGACTACCGCCGGATACATACATATGCACTAAATTGCAGCACTCTCGTTAATAAATTGTCCAAGATATATCAATTTCAAAATTTGGCTTATATGGGTGGGGCCACGCCCATATGTCCGATCCCGCCCATTTTTTTACCAATAACGTAGACTGCCACCGGATACATATGCACTAAATTGCAGCAGTCACGCTAACAAATTGTTGAAGATATCACAATTCTAAAATTTGGCATATATGGTCGGGGCCACGACAATTGGTCCGATCCAACCATTTTTGGACCAATTACGTAGAATGCCACCAGATATATATACACAACATTGCAGCACTCTAAAAAATTGTACAAGATATCTCAATTCAAAAATTTGACTTATATGGGCGGGGCCACGCCCATTGGGCCGATCCCGCCAATTTTTGGACCAATCACGTAGACTGTCACCAGATACATGTACACAAAATGACAGCACTCTCGCTAATAAACTGTGCAAGATATCTCAATTCCAAAATTTGGCTTATATGGGCGGGGCCACGCCCATTGGTCCGATCCCGCCCATTTTTGGAGCAATCACGTAGACTGCCACCGGATACATATGCACTAAATTTCAGCACTCACGCTAACAAATTATTCAATATATCACAATTCTAAAATTTTGAATATATGGGCGGGGTCACGCCCATTGGTCCGATCCAACCATTTTTGGACCAATTACGTAGAATGCCACCAGATACATATACACAACATTGCAGCACTCTCGCTAATAAATTGTACAAGATATCTCAATTCAAAAATTTGACTTATATGGGCGGGGCCACGCCCATTGGGTCGATCCCGCCAATTTTTGGACCAATCACGTAGACTGTCACCAGATACATATGCACTAAAATACAGAACTCTCTCTCGCTAAAAAATTGTCTCAATATCAAAATTGGACCCATATGGGCGGGTCCACGCCCGCTTGATATATCGAAAATTCAAGTACCCTATTTTCAGCACCCCCTACACATGTACATTCTGTGAAAATTTCAAGATGATCGGTCTAGCCGTTTAGACGTCTATACGGAACAAACAAACATACAAACAAACAAACAAACCCACAAACAGACACTCTCTTTTATATATGGGGCAAAATTCCTCAAGTGTCCCAGGTAAAAAATAAAAGTTGTCCGATTTGGCTGAAATTTTACTCGTTTATTGTCCAAGCATAGAAACTCGGAGAGTGCTAATATTGGGTCAATCGATCAGCGATTGACCAAGTTCAATTCGGAAAAAAGCAAAAATTTTTGTCAAAACTGAAATTTTCAAACGCGTTTTTCACATTAAATGAAGATTTAAGAGCAAATCGTCAAATGACGTTCTGTAGGGATATTTCATGGACTCTCTTGCAGATAAACAACTATTGTCGTAAAGTTGCATTTTCGACCAATTTTTTTGCATTAAAAAAAATATTTCGCAATATCAAAAATATATCACGAATTTTTTTTTCTGCAATATTTTTAATAGAATCTTTGACATGTTTGTTAGTTCATATAAAATTTGTGGAATGTACTTTTCCCGCAACAAAAAGATATGATTTTTTTTAGCAAAATTTATTTCGAAAAAATAACAAAATTCTAAAAAATCAGAAAATTATTTACATATATTTCTATAAACTTTATCGCTGTACGGCATACCAGACCTTGTTTTTCTTGTCAAACCAAGTTTTAATTGAGTGAACTGAAGGGAAAAAGTGTCGTAATCCAGCCAGCCAAAAGAATGGTGATTAAATTTTGTCAGAGGGAAAGAAAAAGTATAAGAATTCAGAGGATAAAAAAATCAATTACTAACCCTTGCATCACAAACTTGGGGACGCGACCGTATTATGAATGAATTCGGCGCTTCTGAACGGGAGAGAAAGAACTTCAAAGAAATTGTGTTCTGAACAAGGAATTTTAGCAATCACAAAGCCGAAATGCGGTAGAAAATTGCCTTATAAAACTAAAGTGTTAGTTAAACATTTTTTCGAATTGGATGAAAACAGCCGTTTAAAGCCCTGGAAAAAAGATTATGTTTCTGTAAAAAAATGAAGGAGGACGTGAACAGGTGCGAAAAAGATTGCTATTATGTAACCTACAGGAATTATATTCCCTCTGCAAAACAAGGTACTCCGTCTATATAAGTTTATCGAAATTTGCCCAGTTGAGACCTGCTCATTGGAAACTTAAGTTAAACATGTTGTATACGTTTAACAAAAAATATAATATAAATGGTTCAATAATATATTCGCAATTTTAAAAATTTGATTGAAAAAATCATCTGTACTGACCCAGTAAACGAATGTTATTTTAGAGATTGGAAATCTTGCCCAAGTATTTCGGTTTAAAGATACGAAATAATGAACGCCTTAAAAAAACTAGACACAAAAGAAGTTGCATTTGAGGCATAGCTCCAAACTGATAGATGTTCAGTAAAAACAGTCGTACTGGAATCTGAACGTTTTGCTGAACATTTAAGTGAAAAGCTTTCCGCACATGGAAAAGGAGCGTGTGATGATGTTGGTGCCAACATAAAACGAAACGCTGCAAGATATAGTCTACAATGTCCAATAGAATCGCGGATTTTAAATGCTTCGTCGTTATTTAATTGGGCTAGAATGTATTGCAAGAAAATACCCTTTTATAGCACAAAGGAAGATCACCAGAAGATCTCAATACTCCTACATAAAAGATACCAATATCCGAGAACTGTACCTACCACAACAGTATCACACAGTCATTCCAACTACAGTTGGAAGATTAGAAATCAAACGTTTTTCAAAATTTGAGAAATCTAATTTCTTCCCTACTTGTAGGAAACGTAAACGAAACGCCACCTTGTGCAACAAAATCTAAATCTACTTGATCTTCAAATTGATTTGTAAAAATCAGTAATGTTTTTTCTTTTTAAATTTATGTAAAATATATATATATATATATGTATGTATATATTTTATTAAATTTATTAATTGAAACTTTGTTAGCATTGACTGTAATTTTTCGAACTATTTTTTTGAAAAATGCATATCTTTTTGTTGCGGAAAAAGTACATTCCACAAATTTGATATGAACTAACAAACATGTCAAAGATTCTTTTAAAAATATTGCAGAAAAAAAAATTCGTGATATATTTTTGATATTGCGAAATATTTTTTTTAATGCAAAAAAATTGGTCGAAAATGCAACTATACGACAATAGTTGTTTATCTGCAAGAGAGTCCATGAAATATCCCTACAGAACGCCATTTGACGCTTTGCTCTTAAATCTTCATTTAATGTGAAAAACGCGTTTGAAAATTTCAGTTTTGACAAAAATTGATGTTTTTTTCCGAATTGAATGTCCAATAACTTGGTCAATCGCTGATCGATTGACCCAATATTAGCATTCTCCGAGTATCTATGCTTGGAGATTAAACGAGTAAAATTTCAGCCAAATCGGACAACTTTTATTTTTTACCTGGGACACTTGAGGAATTTTGCCCCATATATAGATAGATAGATAGATAGCCAGGCTCCTTTGTATAAATTATCTTGTGCACAAACAAAAGATTTTTGTAAAATTCTCAAAATCCATATTAAAAATTTGGTAGGTATAATCTGAAATTCTGTCATTTCGTTTTTTGTTAAAAACATATCGTGCTGTATTGTTTAAAGCGACTTTAAGTTAAGTCATGAAGTCAGTATTACTGCAGTTGTAAAAGATTTCGGACCCATACAGCAGAACTGGGGTTAAATGTGTTTTTGCTAGTAGCATACGAATATCTAAAGGAGTTGAAGCTTGCTATATTTATGTGATCCAAGACAATTGTTCGTTGAATGTTACTCCAAGATTAGATGAAGCGGATACGTAGTCGATGACGCAATTGTTGTGGTATATTAAATGATTTGGAGGGGTGACGTTCTGTAAACATTTGGATTTAATTGGGTTTATGCGAAGTCATTTATTATATGCCCATTTGATAACGTATTCTAAATCCTCATTGATTCCAGTGACGCAGTTTTGAATACCTTCAACGGGAGTTCTTGCGTATATCTGCACATCATCCGCGTACATGTGTACGTTACAGTGTCGAAGTACCTCTGATCATAGCAATGGTACTGAATAGCAATGGTCCTAATACAGATCCTTGTGGAACACCCTTGTTTAGACTAAGTGTGTTTGAGAATTCATTATTACAAACAGTTCGTGAGCGATTAGTTATGTAAGATCTAATGAGACGGCATGCAAAACTAGAAAAATGGAAAATTGGTTCTAGCTTAGTAAGTAAGATAGTATGATCGACAGTATCTAAAGCCTTGATGTGATCGAGAATCTCTATCTTGCATTCCTCTCCGAATCAACATTTGATGTTTCATTTCGCGACCTATGAGTGAAAAGGCGCTAAGTCCACTTTTTACCAAAATGTATTTTTTGCAGCGGAACGTAAGATAAGTTGGATATACATCGATTTGAAGACAAAAGCCAAAAAAATCATGCTTTGTCATCTTTAAAAGCTGAATCGTAAAATCGCTAAGTCCATATACCCTTTATAAAAACATTCATATACAGTGAGTATTTTGCCTCTCCTGTAAAATTTTAAATATTGGACTTAGCGACTTTACACTCTTAGGTCGCGATTTAATTCCTTTCTTTACATAAAACAGGTTCCGCCGCCATGTGAAATTCTGTCGGCAGGAATAAGAGTATATCCAGGCAAATTATAGATGCTATCATGTACGGAAGTGTTATACCAGGTTTCCGAGACACAGATACTCGTAATAATGGAGCTGTACATACGTGTTTTTAAAAATAATGTAAATAACATTAAATAAATCGAGCCCTAACAGCCAAAAAGACGTAAGCGACACCATGATTTATTTTAATTTTTTGAGGGAAATCGTTTACTTATGACAAATGGCATAATGAGTCAGAAATTTGTTGCTGTAAAATGTACCGTTATATACAATTTCACAGTTATATAAACAGATGTATGCATTACGTATGTATTTAAACAAATAATAATCGCAAAAGAAACCTTTTCCTCTAATTTTTTATGAGTGGCGCTTACGTCTTTTTGGCGGTTAGGGTTCGAAATGTAAAATAATATTATTTTTAATATTAATTTTTGTTATAGTTATATTTTCTTTCAGTGGATTTTCAAAATAGTTCAGTGGCAACTCTATATTTGCTGGTGACATCTGACATTTGTTCGTTTAACAGAAAAAAATTATTTAATTCTTCTGTGGTCTCTATTCGCAAAGACCGATCGCTTTCATTACGTTTCACGTATACGGACCCGCGCAATGTGTATGTAGCTGCAGAAGTTTTTGTTTTTTCCGTTTTAAACCGTTTTACACGTTTAAACTGTGAAATAGACCAAAGAACAAAGTTCCTATCTTGTGCTGTGCGGAACTGCAACAATATAACATTGTCAATTTATTTAGTGTTTGAAAACAGTCGCCGCCTGTCGTAGCGAACGGACGTGTTATCGCAGAGCGGATAGTTTTTAACCTATTACGCAATACCTATTCACCTACCTACTACGCAACCAGGAGGTTTGTTGTTTATAAAGCGTAGGTTGAATTGGATGCATCGGTCTCTGGACAGAAATTTCTGAGCTCAGTCTGGAAGGCCTATACCGACGTACCTATTACGGGCTAATACTGGCTATGGGGGTGTCTCCCCCAACCAATTTATGATTAAACCAAAAAAGACGATGGAGATTACGGCGCAGGGGAGGGAAAACCCAGTGCCGGCGACAAGCGTTGATTCACTCACGAGTCATGTGTCGTCGTTATCGAACAATCGTGAGCAAGCAACTTCTACGAGCTTTGGTGCCTTGGATCCCGAAAATGAAACAAGAGCACATCCAGCCGCAGGCAAAACAAATGATAAGACAGATGAAGCAGAACCCAGTCGGGGCTTTAAGCAACCACAGCCTTTAAAAGCCAGTGGGGACTCTGACTCTGAATCATCAAATGAAAACAATATCACTATTGTTGAAACTGAATAAGTTGAACCGACAGAACCTATTACGGGATGAACCTGACAATTCTACCTCCAATACAAACATGGAGGCCGCTAAAAGAGTCAGGACTCCCGAAGAACATAGCGCTGTGAAAGTGACTAAGAAGAAAAAGGGCTTCCAGTAATTCGGATAAGCCTAACGTAACCACACAAAAGGGGGTCTCTAGTCTGGATCCTTCGATTGTGGTCGGTAAAGTTGACCCAATAACGCAGTTCAAGTCAACCAAATCATCCGTTAAGGATGAGGCTTTAACCAAAAAGACTCTACAGACACGGAAAAATCAATTGGCCATAAAGAAGGGTAAGAAGCCAGCGTCTTATTCTAATATAGCTAAACGAGACGATCTATGCTACGCCATAATTGATAGCAGTAGTGTATCTGGCAGAATCCCCGAAGACCAAAAGAGTAACTTCGTCTACTGCGCCTGTGGACAGGCGCAGTAGACATCGTCCTGATACAGGAGCCCTATGTAGTGGGAGGAAGGGTGTGCGGTATTAGGACACCCAACATTAAACTGCTTGTGGCCAACTGTGAAGGCACTCCAAGAACCTGCATTTTGGCCAGGAAAGATCTAAGTATCTTTCTCCTGACTAATTTAAGTGGTAAAGACCAAACAGCTGCTAGCCTGGAGATCGGTAATCGCATATATTGGGTGGTCTCCAGCTACTTGCCATATGAATCTGTAGTACCGACTGCTCTATTCAGGGAAGTAGTAGAAGAAGCAACGTCTGACGAGCTCGAGCTGATTATTGGCGCAGACACGAACGCTCATCATACTATCTGGGATAGTACGGATATAAACAATAGGGGTGATTCGCTTCTTGACTTTATTCTAACTACCAACCTTAGTATTTGTAACATAGGTAATAAACCGACCTTCACAACTAAAGACAGACAAGAAGTACTCGACGTAACGTTTGCTACTGCCCGGCTGTCAGAAAAAATTATTGGGTGGAATGTACTGGACGACCACTCATTCTCAGATCACCATAGGTAGGTTAGGTTAGGTTGAATAGAGGAGACGTTTAAAACGTCTCATGTCCATGGACATACACTTAAGCCAGTGGTTCGGCCTGTTGTACGCTCCTTATTTATGATTTTCATACCCCACAGATTACAGAAAATCGGTACTAGACACGTATTTTCTCAGTATCTTCCAGTCATATCCTCTGAGATGAGTCAAGTCTGGCAATATGTCGGAACCGAAATATCGGGATCTTGCATGTGTGAAAGCTGGGCAGTGACACAGAAAAATCAGATCACCATTATTGAGTTCAAACTCGCGGAAAAAGCGCCTAAACCCGCCGTCCATAGAAATGTAAGGAAGACAAAGTGGCATCTGTATGAGAAGAATTTCAAGAAAGTCCTCAACTCTAAACTTCTGTACGAACCGAATGACAAAGCCGGTCTGGATAATCTGGTCGATCATATCACCATATCATTCAATAGATCCCTTGAAGAAGCCTGTCCAAAAACAAGGTACAAGGGTAAAACTAAACCCCAATGGTGGACTTCTGAGCTAACGGCTATGAAAAATACCTGCAACAAGCTATTCAATAAGGCTAAATATACTAGGGTCGCTAATGATTGGGATGCCTATAAAGACCAACTCAAGATCTATAAGAAGGAGCTTAGAAAGGCGCAAAGGCGCTCTTGGTATACCTTCTGTGGTGAAGTGGGAAAGGTCTCCGACGCCGCTAGGCTGAGGAAGATATTATCTGCTTCACCCTGTACAGTGGGCTATTTACAGGATGAGGCAAGTAACTGGACCAAAAACAGCGAGCAGTCGCTCAATGTACTGCTCGACACACATTTCCCGGGGAACTCTGTAACAGAACCCGAGGATCAGCAGGACCAACAAGAGTGCGAGTGGACTGCGAGCGTCGCTAGCTTCTTGATTGAGAGATCCAGAATAAGCTGGGCTCTTAACAGCTTTGAGCCCTTCAAGTCACCTGGACCAGATGGCATCACTCCAGCAGAAATGCAGAAAATGTTAAAGTACATTATCCACTGGCTGGAGAAAATTTATGTAGGCTGTATCAGGCTTTCATACGTCCCGAATCGATGGAGGGATACCAAAGTGGTATTCATACCAAAAGCGGGGAAGATATTACACACTAGGCCAAAAGACTTCAGACCAATTAGCCTATCCTCCTTCCTATTGAAAGGTCTGGAAAGACTTTTAGATCATTTCATTAGGGAAAACCTGGATACAAAACTCCTGTCGGGGAACCAACATGCTTACGATTAGGGCAAGTCTACAGAATCAGCCCTGCACGAACTTGTGAGCACTATCGAATCGTCCCCGCATTTCAAGGAATTCACCATGGTGGCATTTCTTGACATAGAAGGGGCTTTTAATAACATTCACTCAGATGCGGTAATTGCGGCACTCTCACATCTAAAAGTTAACACTAGTTTGATTAGACTAATTCAAAGTCTGCTCACCAGAAGACGCATAACAGCATGTCTAGGGTCCACAACTCTAACAAGGTATGTAAACAGAGGGACCCCGCAAGGAGGAGTATTGTCTCCACTAATTTGGAACCTAGCGGTGAATGAAATCCTGCTAGATCTAGAACGTTGTGGCTGCAAGGTCGTGGCATATGCGGACGACGTGGCAATCGCAGTGAGTGGCAAATTCGTAAACGTCCTCAGAGACATCCTACAGGTGGCTCTGAACAAGTTGGCTAGATGGGACTGCCTGCCTGAGCATAAGCGGAGCCTTAAGGACTACAGCGACCGAGTCTCTACAAGCCATACTCCATATACTGCCGATTAATATTGTGGCGAGAGAAGTTGCAACCAAAGCGGCAATAAGATTAAACTGCCTATCAATGTGGAGGTAGAAGAACTATGGTCACATGAGGATATCAAAGTGTAGTGCTATGGTAACCGACCGAGTGGACTATATACCAACTGTGTACACCTTCGAGAGAAATTACATCACTATGATTCCCGCAAGAGATGAATGGGTCGGCAGAATACCAGGTAATAGAAACCATCTCCACTTTTACACGGATGGTTCGAAGCTTGATGAAAAGGTTGGCTTCCGAGTACACTGTGAAGAACTTAGTCTGGATATAGCTCACAGACTACCAGATACCTGCAGTGTCTATCAAGCCGAAATAGTGCCAATATGGGAAGTCGCCAAGTGGCTGAGTCGCAACATAGTAACCAACACTGGCGTTGTCATTTACTCGGACAGCCAGGCTGCCATCAATTCTCTGGAGGCAACATCCCTAAATTCACAAACAGCCCTCGACTGCCGCAGATCTCTTAATGAGATGGCTGAGCAGTTTAATATACACCTCATATGGGTGCCTGGGCATAGGGATATCCCGGGGAACTGCAAAGCCGATGAACTTGCTAGGAAAGGGACGACATTACAAATTCTCGAAGAATTTGCATATATTGGTGCGCCACTATCCACGTGCAAGCTTTGGCTTAGGCAAGAGGCAATCAGGCAGTCCAACGAGAGATGGACAGAAATCGGCACCTGCAGGGTAGCTAGACAAATCTGGCCAAGGTATGACCTGAGAAGGTCAAAATATCTCCTCGCACTAGAGAGGAAACGATTGTCTACGTTAGTACAGGTTCTGACGGGACACTGCTTGATCGGCGAACACGCCAAAAGATTGGGTATTGACTCCAATGACTTCTGCCGAAGCTGTGGAGATGAGGA
Source organism: Eudasyphora cyanicolor (assembly GCA_963930755.1). Lineage (NCBI taxonomy): Eukaryota > Metazoa > Arthropoda > Insecta > Diptera > Muscidae > Eudasyphora > Eudasyphora cyanicolor. The sequence goes on along the minus strand of OZ005735.1, from coordinate 113,514,442 downwards.
AGAAGTGGAGAGCATTGAGCACTTGCTTTGCGACTGTCCCGCTTTGAGTAAACGACGACTGGACATACTGGGGTCGGCCTTTTTAGGCAGCCTAACAGATCTTTCCAGTACTGATATTCGTACTATCGATAAATTTATATATCAAACAGGTTTGTTTCGATGAGGGGCATTTCAGCCCGTGGTAACACTAGGGACCTAAACTCGTCTATGTGAGCTTGTAACAAAATACGGCTGCCACCCTAACCTAAACCTAAACTTCGAAGATTTGGTCTATACGAGGGTAGCGGAATACGTCCTCGAATCTAAGGATGAACTACCAATCGAAGTAATGAGTTGCAAGTTTGAGAGGGGTGTTTTGATGCTAAGGCTGGCATCACAACGCTGCACGGGTGTCCTCGTAAAACTTGTGGATAGCTTCCCCTCACCTTGGGACGGCGCAAAGCTAAAATTGGTAAGGAAACGCGGCATTCCTGAACTCATAAAAACGACTCTATATGTTAAGGGATGTCCCAGTAAGTTCTCATCAGAGTACATACTCGACATCATTGGCAAACAGAATTCAAAACTTTCCGTGAGAAAGTGGGAAGTCTTCTATAGGAAGGATGATACCGAGGGTACTCTCCTCGTGTTGGGCACAGACCCAGAATCCAAGAACAATCTTGTCGTGGCGAAGGGCATGGCGTACTTCTTGATCTGGACAGTCTTTTTCAAAATTGGAAAGGTCCCGATTGGCAAGACAGATGAATCGAGTCCAAATATACTGTCTGAAGAGGCAAACACTGGTATTGAACGGATGGAGACAAGTGAGACACTGCCAAAAGTAGAAAGTGGAAGTAGTCAATAACCAGTTAACCAATATTACCGCCTCTTTTGCAGGAAGTTCCCAGCAAAGGTGGTGATCAAAATAAAAAGAGCCACAAAACGATTCAAAACAATGAGGGAGCGACAAAAAATAACACCGCCTCCCAAAATTGTCGACTGGAAGATGGTGTAATAGGTAGTGAAAGAAAGGGGGAGAATGACCCACTACCAAATAATGAGGGGGTGCCACCAGATAGGATAGACTCCCAAAAGAAACATTTACTGGAAGGACAATGATAGAGGTCATCCAGATAAACCTCCACCGGAGCGAGAGAGCATCCAACGATCTCGTGGACATCATAAATAAAGACAGGGTTCATATTGCTTTGATCCAGGAACCAAGGACAACTAGCAACAAGGTTACTGGATTAAACCATGTGAACTATAACCTTTTCTACGCTAACACAGGTACTCGTCCAAGGACTTGTATTCTGTGCCATAAAAACTTATGTTTTATTTTCTCTCCAGAGTTGTCAACATCGGACGCAACGGTGCTGAGGCAAGGTAATGGAAATATGTACCTGGCATCAATATATCTGCCATTCGATGCGCCGGCATTGCTTCCTACGTCGGAATTACAACGTCTGGTGAGGGAATCCAAACACACAAGTAATGAGTTATTAGCTGGATGTGACGCCAACTCTCATCATATCGCTTGGGGTAGTACTAACACCAATAAAAGGGGATACGCCCTTATCGAATTTTTGAATACAAATGACCTCATAACTCTTAACATAGGAAACACTGCAACCTTTGTTAACAAAATTAGGGAAGAAGTATTAGATATAACGATATCTTCAGAAAATCTTATTGATGATATTCATGAGTGGAGGGTTTCGAATGAAGACTCCTATTCAGACCACCGTTATATAAGGTTTAAAATTGCACGGCCACCGCCAAACCCCATAAGTTTCCGTAATAAGGCTAAGACCGACTGGACTAAATTCGGAAATCTACTTAGAAATCGATTGGGGCAGCCTACACGCGATTATCTATGTGCAGAAGACATTGATATCAATGTTAAGAAGATTACCGAGGCTCTTGTAAAATCATTCGAAGATAGTTGCCCACTTCGAGAAAGGAAATCTGCCTTTGAGAAACCCTGGATGACAGGACAAATTCGCTCGATTGGCAAAGATGTCCGCAGACTTTACAACAGAGCTCGACGTAAAAAACAATCAGTATATTGGGACGACTACCACAGAAGACACAAAGAATACAATAAAATCGTTAGATCGGCGAAACGTAACTCCTGGAGGCTTTTCTGTGAACAGGTAGACAGCGATAACAGCATGTCTAAAATGAAAAAGTTCCTCTCAAAAACTCATGTCCAAACCGAAACACTGGTGGATGAAACGGGTAAAAGGATGGAAACTATAGAGGATACCGTAAGGTTCTTGATGAAAACTCATTTTCCGACTGGTAATGCTGGACCAACAGAGGAACAGTTACAGAATGAAAATGTACTGCATCAAGTACCTATTACGGATATAACAGATGGTATGGTTAAAGAAGCGATAAAAAGTTTCTCTCCCTTTAAGGCTGCGGGACCGGATGGAATATTTCCAGCACTTCTGCAGAATGAGGTGGATCTGGTATCAGCTCATCTGGCTGGAGTGTTCACTGCATGCCTAACCCATTCGTATACCCCAAAAAACTGGCAGGAATCAAGGGTGGTCTTCATACCAAAGCCTGGCAAGGCGAGTTATACGACCCCAAAGGCTTATCGACCCATTAGCCTTACTTTTTTCCTGTTAAAAACAATGGGGCGAATAATTGATAACATGGTCAAAGGTAAAATAGCGGATGGCAGGCTAAAATTCAAACAACACGCCTACGTCAAAGGAAGATCAGTGGAAACAGCTCATCATGAGGTAGTGCACCACATAGAAGAATCCTTCAGTAAAGAAATGTATACACTTGCTGTTTGATAGACATTGAGGGCGCATTTAACAATGTACAGACCGATACACTTATCCAGTCCTTAGACGAGTTTCAGGTTGACCGGGCGCCGAAAAACTGGATCAACAATATGCTAAGGAATAGGTGGATTATTTGTGGGTCATATGACGTAAAAATTAGAGACAAGGTAAATCGTGGTATACCTCAGGGGGGCATTTTATCGCCTCTTCTATGGGTTACGACGATACACAGTCTTCTAAAAGCCCTCACCAATGAAGGACTTAAACCAGTCTGTTATGCAGACGACGTTGTAATACTTCTAAGGGGCTTTCATCCAAATCTATTATGCAGAAGAGCTGAAGAGGCACTTAACATAGCATATAACTGGGCACAACCAAGGGGATTGAATGTTAACCCAGACAAAACAGAAAGAAATATGTCTTGTAATCAAAGTACAGGTCGCAATTATGGTCCGATCTCAACGAAACTTTGCACATACCTTTTTTTAGGCCCAAGGACGATCCCTGTTGAATTTGGTTAAAATCGGTTCAGATTTACATATAGCTCCCATATATATGTACCTCCGATTTGGCATATATGCACTGTATAAGCAACGTTTTGTAACCGATTTGTACAAAAATTGGCAGAGAGTAGTCTCGTGATACACTTAGATACAATACAAAATTTGGGGGAAATCGGTTCAGATTTATATATAGCTCCCATATATATGTGCACCCGATTTGACATGTAAGCGCTGTAGAAACTGTATTTTATATCCAATCAGTACGAAATTCGGCAGAAAGAGGTTTCTTATTACATGAAGGAATACTGCGGAATTCGGAGAAAATCGGTTAAGATTTAGATATAGACCCCATATATATGTTACCCCCGATTTGAAATTCAATAGCTGTAGAAACTGTATTTTATATCCGATCACAGCGAAATTCGGCAGAAAGAGGTTTCTTATTACACGAAGGAATACTGCCAAATTTGGAAGAAATCGGTTCAGATTTAGATATAGCCCCCATATATATGTCACCCCCGATTTGACATGTAAGCGCTGTAGAGACTGTATTTTTTATCCGATCAGTACGAAATTCTACAGATAGAAGTCTTTTTACATGAATGAGTATTCAGGGAAAATCGGTTCAGATTTATATACAACCTCTATATATAACAGGTGGCGCAAAAGTAACCTTTCGATGTTATGTTAGACGCGATTGGCGGTCAGCAGCTAACTGCTGATGCACCGTCTGGACATTGTACGGAAACATCTTCAAATCTTGTACCAAAATTCGCTGTAGAGACCGTCGACTGATACCCATTTGCGTGGCACGTCGTCTGGTCGATGCCGACGGCGCTTCCATGACATCCTCGGCTACAGCAGCAATATTCTCTGAAGAACGGCTACTCCGGGGTCTGCCACGCCTGGCAGCATCTCGTGTTGTGCCAGTCTCTTCGAAGCGAGCGGCTAAACGTCGCAGTGTTTCACCAGTAGGCGTTGGACGGCCAGGAAATCTGTGCCAAAGTCACCGACCGATTATTGGTCAAATAAATAGTCAGCAATATTCCGCGTTCTGGAGCAGTGTAGCGTAACATTGTTTATTAACGTGTATTTCGCATGTGTTTACTACACAAATGTCAAAACAGAACTGACATTAGGGGCCAATCGCAAAATTTATAGCATTTTCTGATAGGAGGATTACTTTTGCGCCACCTTGTATATGTTCTTCCTGATTTGGTATCAAATCGCTATAGAAGTTGTACTTTACTTCCGATCATTAAAATTTTCCAGAAAGATGTCGCAATTTAGGAACGAATATTGCTTAATTTAGCGATTATCGGTTCAGAATTAGATAATATGTTCCTACCCTGTTTACTATATCAATACGAATTTTCGTAATGAGATAAAAATCACGACAAAACCTGTGGAAAGCGCGATATCGTTTCGATATTGAGAAACATTTTTAGCACTCTAAATTGTCTGTATATATATAAATATATAAGATTGGTCGAAAAATGGACGGGATCGGGCCAATTGACTTGGCCTCGCCCATATAAGCTATATTTTAAAATTGAGATATCTTACACAATTTGTTAGCGAGAGGGGGGATATGGCGCTCTACGTAATTGGTCCAAAAATGTGCGGGATTGGACCAATAGGTGTGACCCCAATAAAACATTGGCGGTTATGAATGGCGCCTAAAATTTCTGATTTTGGAACGATAACATTTAAAGGGTTTCTCATAAATGCAATGAGAGAATCGAAAACCATCCAAAACGGACTTTTCACGTAGTAATTTGCCTGTTGTCAGTTCTAGCGCTACCAAAAACGTGAGTATTGTATTTGTCATTTCAAAAGCATTTTATAAGATCAAAAGCTAAAACTTTGTAAATATGAAGTAGATACTATAAAAGACAAATATAAACGCAAAAATTTTTTTGAATTCCCCGACATTTGTCAGTGCTGCACTAACCCATCATGCCGTCCCATTATTTACGTCTTAAAGTTGGATCTGAAATCATTATGTGGAATGGAAACGGACAGATTGTGACGAAGCTAATGAGAATGTGATGGTGGCAAAGATTTTGAAAGGGCCATTCAAGAGAGAAGAATGTTTATCTGTCAGCATTAAATTGAATATAATAATTGGTCACTACTTTTTTTAGATTTCATTAAAACTATATTTCTTTCTATTTTTATACCCTACACCACATTGTGGTACAGGGTATTATGACTTTGTGCATTTGTTTGTAACGCCCAAAAAGAGAAGAAATAGAACCATAGTTTATTATACCGATCGTCATAGAATCAATTTTTGAGTCTATTTAGCCATGCCCGTCTGTCTGTCCATGTATTCTTGTAATCAAAGTGCAGGTCGTATTTATGGTCCGATTGTGATGAAATTTAGCACAGTGCTCTTTTTTGGCCCAAGGACGATCCCTATGGAAATTGGTCAAAATCGGTTCAGATTTAGATATAGCCCGCATATATATGTTACCCCCGATTTGACATGTAAGCGCTGTAGAAACTGTATTTTATATCAGATCAGTACGAAATTTGGCAGAGAGAGTTCCCTTATTACATGAATGAACACTGATAAATTCGAGGAAAATCGGTTCAGATTTAGATATAGTCCTCATATATATGTTTCAGCCGATTTGATATGATAGCGCTATAGAAACCGTATTTTATATCCGATCTGTACGAAATTCGACAGAGAGAGTTTTCTTGTTACGTGAATGAACACTACCAAATTCGGAGAAAATCCGTTCAGATTTAGATATAGCCCCCATATATATGTTTCACCCGATTTTACATGTAAGCGCTGTAGAAACCGTATGAATCAGTATGAAATTCAACGGAGAGAGTTTTCTTATTACATGTATGAACTCTGCTAAATTCGGGGAAAATCGGTTCAGATTTAGATATAGTCCCCATATATATGTTTCACCCGATTTGACATGTTAGCGCAATAGAAACCGTATATTATATCCGATCTGTACGAAATTCGGCAGAGAGAGTTTTCTTGTTACGTGAATGAACACTACCAAATTCGGAGAAAATCCGTTCAGATTTAGATATAGCCCCAATATATATGTTTTACCCGATTTGACATGTAAGAGACTGTGTTTTATATCCGATCAGTACGAAATTCGACAGAAAGAGGTCTTTTTACATGAATGAGTATTCTGGGAAAATCGGTTCAGATTTTTATATAACCTCTATGTATTTGTTCCTCCTGATTTGGTATCAAAGCGCTATAGAAGTTGTACTTTACTTCCGATCATTAAAATTTTCCAGAAAGATGTCGCAATTTAGGAACGAATATTGCTTAATTTAGCGATTATCGGTTCAGAATTAGATAATATGTATGTTCCTACCCATTTACCAATTTTTCCAAATTATTATTGCATTGTTAGGGAGGTGTAGGGTATTATATAGTCGGCCCCGCCCGACTTTCTGCCTTTCCTTACTGGTTTTTATTCTATTTTACCAAATATTGGACAGTACGAAGTCTGCCGAATTAAAGTTAATTATACCCTACACCACACTGTGGTACAGGGTATTATAACTTTGTGCATTTGTTTGTAATACCCAAAAGGAGCAGAAATAGACCCATCGTTTATTATACCGATCGACTCAGAATCACTTTCTGAGTTGGTTTAGCTATGTCCGTCTGTCTCTCTGTGCATGTATTCTTGTAATCAAAGTACAGGTCGCAATTATGGTCCGATCTCGACGAAACTTTACACATATCTTTTTTTTGGCAGGACGATCCGTATTGAATTTGGTTAATATCGGTTCAGATTTAGATATAGCCCCCATCTATATGTTAGCCCCGATTTGATATGTAAGCGCTGTAAAAATGTTATTTTATATCCGATCAGTGCGAAATTCGGCTAAAAGAGGTTTCTTATTACACGAAGGACTACTGCTAAATTCGGAGAAAATCGGTTCAGATTTACATATGGCCCCCATATATATGTAACCCCCGATTTGACATGTAAGCGCTGTAGAGACTGTATTTTATATACGATCAGTACGAAATTCTACAGATAGAAGTCTTTTTACATGAATGAGTATTCAGGGAAAATCGGTTCAGATTTATATACAACCTCCATATATATGTTCCTCCTGATTTGGTATCAAAGCGCTATAGAAGTTGTACTTTACTTCCGATCATTAAAATTTTCCAGAAAGATGTCGCAATTTAGGAACGAATATTGCTTAATTTAGCGATTATCGGTTTAGAATTAGATAATATGTTCCTACCCATTTACCAATTATTCCAAGTTATTATCGCAATGAACCTTATCGCATTGCTATGGAGGTGTAGGGTATTATATAGTCGGCCCCGCCCGACTTTATGCCTTTCCTTACTAGCTCAAAACCAAATAATATTCATATTTAGGCAAAACGAAGTTTTCCTGGTCCGCTCATGTTCTATATATTTGTTTATTCTGTTAGAAAACTGTCAAATGCACCTTAGTTTTTTTCGGGGCCTATAGTTTCAAATAGAGGATTTATAGGTATTGTAAAAGCCTTATAGTTCTAGTCAAATAATTTCTTTGGATTTTATTCGGTTTTTCGTGCCCCTATTAAGGAAAAACAAAATCGAGATACGCCCTTTTTATATTACGCCATCTATATATATATTTCCTTCTAACAGGTGGGGCAAAAGTACCCTATTGGAAAACGCTATAACTTTTGCAAATGGTTTTTCATTTAAAATTGTGCTAATATTGGCAATTTGGGGTTTAGTTAGTAAGGCAGAACCATATAAACTAGTAATTGACCCACATTTGATATAGCCCCATATAAAAATCTCCCCAACTTGAGTACTGTTCCGTAGTTTGTCTTTTTACGGGTCCTTAATAAGGTCCTCTTTGCGAAAACTTCCCACAGGCATTCGCATACGAGTATGACGAGGAGAGAATGCCCCGCCACGAAAACTTATGCGACGTTAAATGGAAAGGAGTAGGTAATGTTTGGTAATGCCTCAATCCTGACTAAAAAAGCCTGATATTAGGCTTTCTTGCTTACTTATTCCGCCGCTGGATATATGTATAAAAATTTATTGTGTGGATGGCAGTGTAACTGCAGTGTTTGAGTTTCAGATGAACAAAGCTCATCTCACTACCCATCAATATTGAAGCATACATGCGTCTGCCTACATACGAGTACATATGTATATACAAGACGAGCATTTTTGTATGGGAGAGAGTGCATGCATGACATCCAGCGTCAATATGCTGATCACGTATATTTATTGTTCTCATAATATGGGTGAACATACCCAACATACACACACACACATAACTCGATATAAATCTCTTCTCGTCCTTAACCTCATCCCACAGAAAACTTACAAACACACATCCATATATCCATAGATACTTCACAGCCACGGATTGAAGTGAACTAAGAATTGTGGCTGTGGAATTGGCAGTCAGCCTTTTTCGTTCGTTTGTGTGTATTTTTTTTTTTCGTTTTCGTAATGCGACCGACCAAAGTATGGAGGATTTGCGAATGTAACAAAAGTCTTTGTCGTTGGTTTTTTGTTTTTTGTTTTCATTGTTTCTCTTTTCATGTTTTAATCCCCCCAGCAATGATGACTGGGAGTATATCCTTTCGGATATGTTTTTGTTGTTGACTTTCGAGTTCATTGTTATGCCGTTTTGATACAAACGACGACGACGACGACGACGACTCACTTGAAATGGGATTTGTTGTAACTTGACAAAATTCAATGTATAAAATAATAAAAAAAAAAGAAATTTACCAACAGAAGAATAGATGGACGAGTGGGGGCGTGAGATGGTTGGGGCACAAAGAAGGGCAACACCCAATGGCGGACGTTGTATGAATGGCAAGGACCCAAACAGAAAGAAACTTGCAGTGATGATGGTGATGAAATTTCAACGGAAGGAACGAATAAAGTACGGACGTGTTTTTCAGCTTCACTAAACTTTATACAAGTAAATAAAAACTTATAAACGAGAAAATAAACTTCAATAAAATCCAAATACACGTAAACACACACACATTTATATTCAAACAAATACGAGTGTTATTTGGTGTGTGTGTGTGTATGAGAGATAAAACCAATGGCCACTGACTGCTCTTAGTTATGGGGATACTAGAATAAATAATTGGCTGAGTATAAAAACTGTGTACTCCTGCAACCCCAACATTCATATACATACTACATACGTACTCGTATACTTAGTTTGAAGAGACATGTACATATATTTGGCATTGCTTTAGTACGAAGACAATAATATATTGCTTTTAAAAAATATTTCATATAATTAATTGTTACAATCGATATTTTTAAATATATTACAAACAAGTAATAAAGTTTCAGTCGGGTAAACCGACTAAGGTATACTCTCACTTTGTGAGTAATGTAATATGGAATATTAAACGAATTATTCTGTCAATTTGTGTGGGAGGTACCAGAAGATTTTTAACAAATACACCTATTTTTCACTGAATAGTAGATACTTTAAATACATTGCACTGCGCCGAATTATAAGCGTTTATTTGCACTGGTATATTAAAGTTATGAGATATTAAATTCTGGCATGATTTGGCCATTTTGTGTGGTATGTACAAAAAGGGGCGTGGCGATAACGGCCATTTTTTACAGGGCTATATGCACTTCAAAAGCGTTGCACTGTGCAAAATGTTGTTGCATTTTCGTGCATTGGTACTCACGCTGTGAGCTCTTAACTTTTTGTGTACCTTTGTGTGGGAGGTACAAAAAGGGGCGTGGCAATAGCGTCCATATTTCACAGGGCTATAGACATTATAAAAGCATTACACTGTACAAAATTTCAAACATTTTTATACACTGGTATTAAAGTAATAAGCTGTTAACTTTTGGTGCAAAATGGTACCTTTGTGTGGGAGGTACCAAAAGGGGCGTAGCAACTTGGCCCATTTTTCTCGAGTCGATAGCGACTAATAAGCTAATGCTATGTGTGGAATTTCAGAAGATTCGAATAAGTAGTATTTCACAACATTTTAACACTTTGTGGGGGAGGTACTAGAAGGAGTGGACCAGTATGGCCCATCTTCGAACTTAGCCGGAGATAGAAAAAAATATTACCACGTACCAAATTTGAAGTCAATCGGTTACTCCCTTCGAGAGTTATCGTGCGCACCAGCCAGCAGACAGACAGACAGACGGACGGACATTGCTCATTCGACTTAAAATGACCCAAAACGAATATCCGCCAAACATACTTAGGGTCTTAGATCACTCCTTCGATGTGTTACACTTTTTTTCGTAGCAAATGATATATACCCTCGTCACACTAAAGTGAGGGTATAAATATATGCTTGTATGTTAGTTAAGCCCTAAATGTATGAAGGGATCCAGCAATTAACATTGCAATTTGCAGTACAATCCACATTTTGTATCCGATCTGACTGAAATTGTTTATATATTAACAAATTTTCTTCAAAAGTAGCAAAGTATATTATTTGGATTAAGAGTCTTATCTCTGCTAAATTTCATGCAGATCAGATGAAAAATGTAGGACATATATGCCAAATCAGAGTAATATATATGTGAGGACTACATCCAAGCCAGAACCAATTTTAGTAGGTATCGACGTTTAGTAGGATTGTCTACTAAAATTGGTTCATATTTGCGAGCTGAACATTGATCACAAAGATATATAAACTAACAGACAGACGGTCATGCGGACATTAGTAAATCAGCTCAGAAAGAGATTCCGCTTCGATCGGTATAATGAACAATGGGTCTCTCTTTTCTTCTTTTGGGCGTTAACAACAAATGCACAAACTTATATTTAGTAGTGTGGTGTAGGATATAAAGACTACTAATGAAGAATTTTCACCACTGACTGAGCAACTTTAAAGGAGAGGCGCTTTAATATATGAACGTGTCGGGCATAAAAACATCTTCGGTAGTGCACAATATGAATGGAACTACTATTGTCGATAAATCCGCAAAAACTCGACCCCGCCTTAAGGCGCCCATAGACGGACGAGTACTGCCCCAGTTCATGCCGATGAACCCCTTGCGTACGTGTGTGATTGACATTTTCGATACACACATACACTCAAAAAAATGTATTTCCTAAATTTTAGTAAAATCCATACTCCAATTTAGTTCAATGTTTTTATTCATATTGAGTTAAATTTTTCTTAAAACTGGGAAATTTTACTTAGTACTACTAAATTTTATTGTTTTGGGGGATATGCAAAATAGTTCATTACCTAAAAATTAGGATATATTTTTACTAAAATAATATTCCTTGAAAATATTTCGAATATTCATAAATTTATCAACTTTAGACAAATGCGGTGGACACCCAACATAGACATAAGGAAATTATGAACTATAAATGGAAAACGTGAGTTTTAGGAAATTTTAACTAAAAATAATCATGAATCCTCATTTCAAGTCCATGAATTTGAACTCAAAATTAGGAAAACATACTAAAATCAAGGAAAAATTAACTATTTTCGGACGCAAAATTTGTGTATGTCCTTTTTCATTCCGCAATTTTTATTTTTGCGCAAATCGTTTCTTGCAGAAACTTACATTTATGGCGAAACATTAAAAATGTTACGCCCGGGACGATAGTCGAACCAACAAACTTATGATTGTGAGCCAGACACACTATAGCTACGAAACTAGAGCTACGAAACTCTTTTTAGAATCGATATGAAAATGTCATTCATAATAAAATTTATTCGTCGCCTATAAAGATAGTATATGGCAACTCTATTTATCATTCAATGATGGCAATCCTTTTATCAAATTCAAGTGTACATAAAAATACATTGTTTCGAAAATTTGGGGATATATAATTGTATTTAAAAAATTTTTTTCATAAAAATGTATGTGTCTACGTAGCTCAGTTGGTAAACATTTGGCTCACAAAACGGAAGGTTTCTGGGATCGAATCACATGTGATAACTTTTGATTGGTTTGACGGATATACACTAAATTTTGACTGAATATAATTTGGAATATTTAGAAATTAAAAATGAAATTTCCCTAAAAACATGCTTTAGAATGGAGGTATCGATTTGGTTAAAATAAGATTTACAAATAGCTCCCTCCGATTATGGCATACGAGTATATGCATTGTATAAGCAAAATTTTTTTCCGATCTGTATAAAAATTGACAGAGAGAAGTCTCTTGATACATTAGAGACAGTACTAAATTCGATAAAAATCAGTTAAGTTTTAGATATATCCATCATTTATATGTTCCTTCTGATTTTGACTTTAAGCGCTACAGAAGCTGAAGTTCAGATTTAATCTTTTTGAAATTTATTAGGCTAGAGTCGATTCAGATTTATATATAGCCTCCATATTTGCCTCTTAATCGCTATAACATCCGTATTTTACAGACTAATAATACACTCTGCATAATTCGACGAAAATCGGTTCGTATTTAGATATAGCACACATATATGTATATGCTTCATCCGATTGACATCCAAGCCTTACATTGGTAGGGAGGTGCAGATTTTCCGCCAGATTTTCTACCTTTCCTTACTGGTTGTAAAGGAAATGTCCCTTACTTTTAGAGACAACTACGAGTTTACGTGTTGAGTAAATATTCGTTGAGTATTTGTTTCAGTATTTGTATTATACTAATTTATTTGGAATAATCTTAATCTACTATAAATACAAACTATGAGATTTTAAAAACTATCTACTTAATCTAAGAAGAAACGAGGCGGTGCAAGTCTGCATGAGAGTTTTTACATTCAACCTTCTTATAGAATCTTCCGTTATCGATCTCGTCTTTTATTTACAATAATGCATCTCATAGTCGAACAGTCGCCCATTTTATTTCTTATCTACACACACGACACATGCGCTTTTCTGTGTCATTTCTACGCTGCGCTTTTCACATTGACTTCTATCAGATTTTCTAAATACAAAGTAGGTTAAAATAAATATGCATCCCTTTCATGAAAGTATGTTAAAAATGTACCTCACTTTCTTGAACGTTTATTAAATCTAAACTATGTGTCTTAACACGACCATTCTGTCGTATGTAAATGCATAAACAAAATTGTAATCGACAACTGATTTTTTGTTGCTTTTTGAGTGGAATTTGCAGGTTTTATTTTAGAAAAATGCAAATGTTTTCTCTGGCATTTTAGTATCAAATATAATGTTTTATTAACTAATGTTAGCAGAACTAATGGAAAATATGCACAAATGCTACAAAATTTTACGACCGAGATTCCGCGAAAAATTATCCACAAATGCAACTTTTAATAGAAATATACTCTTTTTGGTTTTCTGGTTTGTCTAGTTTGGATTTCTAGTGGCGTCTACTTTTAATAATGGTATAACGGACGTTGTCGCATGGCCGGGGAAATTTGTTTTAGATAAAACATAGTAAAATGCTTCTTTTGAATGTGTAAACGCCCTTTTAAATCAACAAACTTATTTTTTAATCGTAATTAATTTTTTTTGAAGTATTTACACGACTTCAGACAATGACGAAGGATTACTATTTTACTTATTTCTATTCGAATAGGCTCTGCTTTGTATTCCTCCTCTGAATCCGAAGATGAGGAATACAAAATTATATTGGATCTATTTAATGTTTTAACTAAACTTCACTGCAATTATATTTATTCTTATTTCTTTAAGTTGTTCGTTCCGTTCCGTTCACAACTAGTTATACTTTTCTTCTTCTTCACAATTTAACATTGCCATTTCACACAAAATGATAACGAAAAATCAAAATTGTCGATCGATTACCGTGATTCAAAGAAGTCGTTGTTGCGATAACATTTTTGACACGAAAGCGATTTCGTTAACGGATGCCGTGATTATGTTATTAATTGTTATGTTTATGTTATGTTATTTTTTAGTTACACTTTATTATTTACACGAAATTATTTTTGACTACATATACGGTTCTTGAACAAAAGGTTGGAAATTTATTTATGTCGATTATTTTTTGTTTGTCATGTATTAACAAAAGTACAGCAACCAAACTTTCGGTTGTATTTCCCAAAATATATTTAATTATTCTTAATTTGGAAAATAATTGGGATAACCAAACAAATATTAAACGATTTACAAAATTTTGTAGAGGAGTTTCTAGAGTAGTTGTATATGAGTAAAATCAGAATATGTGATCAAAATGAAATGGTCAAGGTCGTGAATAGATATTTACGTATAAACTACAGTTTATATCGACCTACGAGTGTTTTCCAAAATTGTTAGCAATAATGTGACCAGTTTCCGGTTCATTTATTATACCTCAGGGTTGCCAGAAAAAAATTGCTGTTATCCCCAAATAATCAGAAGAAAATCCCCAACTTAACCCCACATAAAACTATTTTTATTGAAAACCAGTCAAACATATAAAAAACTGCAGAATCAATATGAATGAAAAAACACACATTTTAACTAGTAAGAAAGTTTCAGTCGGGTAAACCGACTAAGGTATACCCTCACTTTGTGAGTAATGTAATATATAACATTACACCAATAAATCTGTCAATTTGTGTGGGAGGTACCAGAAGCGGTTTTCCAAATACACATATTTTTCGGTAAACCGTACATTCTTAAATACATTGCATTGTGCTGAACTATAAGCGTTTGTGTGCACTGGTATATTAAAGTTACGAGCTATGTAATTTTGGTATGATTTGGTCATTTTGTGTGGGAGGTACAAAAAGGGGCGGGGTAATAACGCCCACTTTTTACAGGACTATAGGCACTACAACAGCATTACACTGTAAAAAATTTCAAGTATTTGTATGCACTGGTATTAAAGTTACAAGCCATTTACTTTGGTACGAAACGGGCCATTTGTGTGGGCGGTACCAAAAGGGGCTGCACAATGATGCCCATTTTTTACCGGACTATAGCCGCTACAAAAAAATTATACTGTAGAAAATTTCAAGCATTTTTATGCACTTGTATTAAAGTTATAAGCAGTTAAATTTTGATGCAAAATGGTCCATTTGTGTGGGAGGTACCAAAAGGGGCATGCCAACTTCACCCATTTTTCTCGAGTTAATAGCGACTAATATACTAATATTATGTGCAGAATTTCAAAAGATTCGAATAAGTAGTATAGAAGTTATTAAAGAATCAATATTTCACTAAATTTTAACCCTTTGTGTGGGATGTACCAGAAAGAGAAGACTAATATGGCCCATCTTCGAACTCATCCGGAGATAGATCAAAATATTATCACATACCAAATTTGAAGTCAATCGGTTACTCCTTTCCAGAGTTATCGTGCGCACCAGCCAGCAGACAGACAGACGGACGGACATTGCTCATTCGACTTAAAATGACCCAAAACGGATTTCCTCCGAACATACTTAGGGTCTTAGATCACTCCTTCGATGTGTTACACTTTTTTCCGTAGCAAATGATATATACCCTCGTCACACTAAAGTGAGGGTATAAAAATTACCCCATTTGATTTTAATAAAGTTTTAATTTTCAAATTTCGTTGTAGTTTTTATGGTACAGATCTCAGGGTTTTTTCTAAAAATACCACTTGTTAAAATTGTCATATCTTCTTAACCGCTTCAGGTATCTTTTGGTGGTGGAACGTATTGGAACGTGTAAGGAAGGCCAACGTCGCCTTATATTCCTGCAAAAAGGCTGTAGGGTCGCGGTGGGGACTCTCTCCTAAAATCGTCCACTGGATATATATAGCAGTAGTTCGTCCAATACTGTTATACGGTATTGTGGTATGGTGGACGGCAACTGACAAACTAACCATCACCAACCTACTAACAAAGGTTCAGAGAACTGCCTGCCTGAGCATAAGCGGAGCCTTAAGGACTACAGCGACCGAGTCTCTACAAGCCCTACTCCATATACTGCCGATTAATATTGTGGCGAGAGAAGTTGCAACCAAAGCGGCAATAAGATTAAACTGCCTATCAATGTGGAGGTACAAGAACTATGGTCACATGAGGATATCAAAGTGTAGTGCTATGGTAACCGACCGAGTGGACTATATACCAACAGTGTACACCTTCGAGAGAAATTACATCACTATGATTCCCGCCAGAGATGAATGGGTCGGCAGAATACCAGGTAATATAAACCATCTCCACTTTTACACGGATGGTTCGAAGCTTGATGAAAAGGTTGGCTTCGGAGTACACTGTGAAGAACTTAGTCTGGATATAGCTCACAGACTACCAGATACCTGCAGTGTCTATCAAGCCGAAATAATGGCAATATGGGAAGTCGCCAAGTGGCTGAGTCGCAACATAGTAACCAACAATGGCGTTGTCATTTACTCGGACAGCCAGGCTGCCATCAATTCTCTGGAGGCAACATCCCTAAATTCACAAACAGCCCTCGACTGCCGCAGATCTCTTAACGAGATGGCTGAGCAGTTTAATATACACCTCATATGGGTGCCTGGGCATAGGGATATCCCGGGGAACTGCAAAGCCGATGAACTTGCTAGGAAAGGGACGACATTACAAATTCTCGAAGAATTTGCATATATTGGTGCGCCACTATCCACGTGCAAGCTTTGGCTTAGGCAAGAGGCAATCAGGCAGTCCAACGATAGATGGACAGAAATCGGCACCTGCAGGGTAGCTAGACAAATCTGGCCAAGGTATGACCTGAGAAGGTCAAAATATCTCCTCGCACTAGAGAGGAAACGATTGTCTACGTTAGTACAGGTTCTGACGGGACACTGCTTGATCGGCGAACACGCCAAAAGATTGGGTATTGAGTCCAATGACTTCTGCCGAAGCTGTGGAGATGAGGAAGAAGTGGAGAGCATTGAGCACTTGCTTTGCGACTGTTCCGCTTTGAGTAAACGACGACTGGATATAGTGGGGTCGGCCTTTTTAGGCAGCCTAACAGATCTTTCCAGTACTGATATTCGTACTATCGATAAATTTATATATCAAACAGGTTGGTTTCGATGAGGGGCATTTCAGCCCGTGGTAACACTAGGGACCTAAACTGGTCTATGTGAGCTTGTAAAAAAATACGGCTGCCACCCTAACCTAAACCTAAACCTATCTTTTGGTGGTGACAGGTGGTCAGAATATAAAAAAAATTCTTAATCCTTGAAGAGTATCAATTATGCTTGATTGATATAATATTTAATGTACTTGTACTTCTTTGTATAGAATTTTAGATTCATCGGTCGGACTGGTATCTCTTCTAAACATTTAAAATAATTATACATGCCATCTATATATAGTGCAATGTAGTAATAAATTTTAGTCATTTAAAAGTTTATATATGTACTTGAGCATCACCATCAATACCTCAAGTCTCATATATATTGTAAATGGTTTTATTTGGTTTGCAAATCTTTGTGATTCTAACTAGGATATTCTCCCGGCTTCAAGACCATTTTGTTTCTATATTATTATAGAAACAAGTATTTTATACATGGCGGTGTATAAATATGTATTAAAAATTGGCACCACACATACTGGATCATGATTTCTGAGCCGTGACACTCCCCTGCAGTTCTTGAGACTAGCGAAAGATTAGCGATATGATTAGTTACCAAAAACTACCACTAGCTACCCGCCAAACTACCGGCAATGCTTTTGAGTGGCGAATTTAACATGGGGATGTTATTGGAGGTAGTCACTGGTCACTACCCTCTGGATAACCTTCCACCTACGAATTCGCTACCGACATATGACCAACGAGTCAGGAGTGTAATTGGAATTGTTACCTCAGTAGTGAAATCTACCTAGTGAGTACGGTATAAAGATTAATGAATAATAATAATAATGAATCATAGAATTTAATATGGAATTAAAGGCATTAAATAAAAATAATATCTTATTAGGTAATAAATAAAAAAACCTTGATCGATCTTATCTCTTTGGCTCTTGACATGGGACTGACGCGAGCATAAAAGACGAAAGCAATAGAAAACAATAATATTTCTTTTCTTCGGAATAACGGCACATTTTTTGCAAGTTCGCTCATTCCTCTGTCTTTGCGCAAAAATTATGATACATAACGAATTCGTAGGTGAATATGCAATCGGTTTTGAATCAAAGGGCGCGATCCCCTGCATAACCAGTGACAGCTAGGTAGTTACCCAAACTTTTCGCTGGCGAAGCAACTGACGATTTTTGATCAGGCGTTACCTAGAATACTGCAGGGTCGTTATCAACAGTTCTGCTGCAATTGTATGGGAGATACGGAGCTCTATATGGTTGACTTCAACACGCAAGCGAATGAGAAATCTTTGTGAAACCACACTTCTCCAAAATCCTCCAAAAACAATTGTTAACCAAAGTTAATACAAAACACCAGCCGTGTCCAATGAGAAGCAAATTTTGCTCCATCTAATGGAAAATTACCACACTATGCAGAAAAGCCTTTATGGTTTTTGACTGCACTAAGTGTAGTTTGTGGTGAGTTTTTTTTAGAATTTCATTGATGGCAATTTATACCTAATAGTGGAAAGACTCGTACTATTTTTAAATCGGAAGTTCAAATTTAGTAATTATAGAAAATACTCGTTAAAAAATGGTTCAAAAACAATATATTTTCAAGAAAGTGTTTGGTTTACTAAGGTTTTAACTCGTATAAATTCTTAGCAACTTACAGCATTTATTAAGTTTTTTTGAAAACTTACTGATTAAGAAAATCTTTTAAAAACCCCAACAAAATTTACAAAAACCCCCTAAAAAAACCGCATCCCCAAATTATATTTTTTTATCCGAATTAGCATTGACTAAACCCCAGTATTCGGGTCAAAACCCCAGTTCTGGCAACCCTGTATACCCTCCACCATAGGATGGGGGTATATTCATTTTGTCACTCCGTTTGTAACACCTCTAAATATTGATCGTAAAGTATATCGAGGGCGTATATTCAAAAATTATTATGAACAAAACACAATTCTTCAGGAGAGCTAAAAAACTGTTTTTTTTCCTATGTTTTAAGAGTGATTATTAATTATTCTTCTACAGTGTAATCTATAGATGACAAGCTGACCCGGCAAATTTCGTTTTGCCCAAAATATATTTTTGGTTCCATTAATTTTGAGCATTCACGATTCCACCAAGATTTTTTTTGGACAAACATTAGTTATTGGTAACTGATATTTATAAGAAAGCTGATTCGACAGACTTCGTACCGTCCAATATTTGATGAAAATTGAATTAAATCAAGTATTAATTTCAATAAATAATATTAGTTTTAATGAAATGTAAAAAAGTACTGATCAATTTTGTATTCAATCGAATGCCGACAGATATATTTACAAGATTTTTTGTTTTATGCTCTGGAACGTACATGAAGAGTGAGGATGGTTGGCTAACTAACTCGGGAACACGCCACATACAGTTGGCCGTATGAAAAGCATGACATTCCCAGATTTATCCTACACACTTCCAGCGATTGTCCTCCTGACTTGTGATTATCCTTCTGACTTGTTTATGCAAGTTTCACTGGGAATTGAAGACGTTTGCACTTCAATGATAAATCGGTTGAAGTCAACGGAATTCGCATAATTAGGCATTATTCCTCCTTGAATGGCCCATTCAAAATCCTTTCCACCATCGAATTGTCCATTATATTCGTCACAATCAGTCGTGTTCCATTGAACAGTTTCGGGGCATGAAGATTTCATAACATCCAACGTTAAGACGCAATTATGGAGCGGCATGTCAGACAAATCCAAAGAGTTTAGGAATTCAGCGGGATAATTGCGACTTCATTTTCAATAGTATCGATTAATTTTTATGAATGCAATTCTCCCGGAATTTGATTTTGAATCGTCCAATTCAACTCATTCACATCAGTATTTCATTTCACCTTTTGTAGAGTTAATTGGCATATGGCGGGTGGAATCGGTATTAAACCACTAAGATTATCTACCGGTATTTGTCCATTTCCGATTCCCATCTGTTCTTTCTAAAAACTTATTCGGATTAGCGTTGCATTCTGAGAACGCCGCCCAATGTAACCATCAATAATATCACTCACAAACTTATAATTCACAGACTCACAATGATATATGTACCCAGCGGTAAAAATCAGGTCTTAGGCGGCAAGCTATCAGGCCTGATTTAAGAGCCACGAGGCCTGGCCGCCGCATTCAATATTTATTTCTTTTTTACATGGAGTGACATTGCGAGGCCAGGCCTTGCATCTCGCGGTAAAAATCATGCCTAGCAAAGGATTGTCGAAGGAAGGTTTTAAGAAGGGCTTCGAAATGAAGGTATGATTTAGAGCTTCGAAATGAGGGTCTGATCTAGGTCTGAAGTACAGCTTCGAAGGAAAGTCCTACAGTAAATCAAAATGCAGACCAAATAATGTATTTTAATTGAATGTCACATGCAGCACTTCAAATGCATAATATAGGAGTTCGAAAAGATAATATAGAATAATTTTGATAAGAATCTATCTTAATCTATCAAAAACACAAAGCAACTGAACTCTACAAAACCTTTGCAGCGACTAATTGTTTGTTAATTTTAATTGTCTTCACCTTCACTTTTCAATTTGTGTAGCGGTATTTCTTTTTTTCCTAAAACTGGTTTTTAACTCTCTCGCAGTAGCAACAAAGTTCATACATGAGAAACTTGAGGGAGGGAGAACGAATTCGTGTACACTCTGCCTTCCTTCTGCCGTATTTTATCATGCATGATTATGTCCACACAAAATTTAAATGTTGTGTGCTAAACACCTTCGATATGATATATTTTTAGAAGGACAGAATCATGCCTGATAAAAGACGGGAGAAGGAGGGCAGAGTGTAAATTTTTCTACATATGCAAAAACTTGAGAGAGAGGGAGAACGAAACGCATCAATATATGAACATATATCGGCGGTGGTTGTAAATAATTAAATTTGACTGCTGACCATGAAGAACGACTTTTCTCTGACATCTTTTAGAAGGCGTTAGACATGTTTGAAAAAAGACGGGAGCAGGAGGCACGGTTACTTTTTTAGAAGTGAGAGATTGCACATTTTGCAGGCCTTCATAAAGAAGGCATGCGTGCCTTCCAATAGAAGGTGTTGGAAGCCCTTCTATCAGGCCTGATCCCTAGAAGGCCTGGACCATTTTACCGCTGGGTATGTATTCCGTAAATAAATACTATTTCATTCGATAATCGATATAAACTGTTCAAATTATCACATGAAAAGGAAAATATGCTGAGTTGTTAAATCAATAATAATATAAATAATTCATGAATCTAAGTAGCGTGATATTAAAGTCAGACTCGTAACAATATGTGTGCAAGTTTTCAGCATTCTAATAGGTCAAGACGGAAAATTTTCTATAGTTCTAAATTTTTTCAAAGATTTAGGGTTGTTTCACATAAGAGGTTTCCGAATGCAAAAAAAAATAACACTCATGGTTTTGATAGCGTGAACTGACCACTGGCTAAAATCCGATTGTGTTAAAAGTCTGGGGTATATAAAACACTCGAGTCTATCCACATGCAAAGTTCCAGCTTCCTAGATCTTACAGGAGACTCAGCGGCCAAGTGGTCAACAATCACATGGCGTAAAATCACATCCGTTGGAGATCTGTATGAATGCACATCAGTTTGTAGGCTCATAGTTCGTAAAAGATTTAAGTAATTTCAGCTTTCTAGGTCTTACAGGAACCTCAGCGGTCAGGTGGTCTGTGCCTCCTGTTGAGAATTTTGCGAACTTTATTTTTCCTAAACCTTTGCGTGGCAATTACGAACAATTCCGCGGAAGGAAGTATCCAATTTGGTCCAGTAGTTTTCATGTTTTAAGCAGTCGAACTAACCACGATTCATTTTTATATATATATAGATTACTAATTGATCCAATTTAAAAGTTTTCAAAACTCTATATTATTCGCGCCATATGGTTCATAGCCACTTTTACATTTTAAATATGAGCACTATCAAAGTTCAAATTAGCAGATAGCCATTATTGAAGAAAGACTTAAATAACATTTATTATAAAGTCGTTAACTTTTTTTAATGAAATTTTGCAAATTTTTATTAAATTCAACATACAACAATTCTACAAATATAATAAAACCATTTGTTTGTCCGTTTGTTTGTTTGCTGGTTCCTTCATCACGCCCAAACGCACTGTGGGAGGAATTCCAAAGAAGGGAAATAGTTTTGCCGTTTCTTATCCAGACATCCGATTGCGACCAAATTTGGCATGTTTGTATAAGAGGGCTCCCTGTGGCATTTAGGGGCAGAGCTGCTAATTTCACAAAAATCTGACTTTTTTTAATTTTTGTAGGAAAAAGTAAATGACGTATTTTCGAGTTTTAGAGGAAGTTAGTTAAGTAAGCCACAATTTCTCCAATCGCAAAGCTAAAACGTTAAAACTTTTGGCACATTTATATGTGGCCACTTCATCCGGAGACCATTTGGTCCGTTGTGTTCATCCTGAGAAGATGAATAAGAGAAGAGAGGGGCCGAAGAAGATGACGGAGGCGATGAGTATAGATAAGAGAGATGACATTTTAGGAGAGGTTTAGATGAGTTGATGTCAAACCATCCTTCTCAAGCAACCTATGAAGCCCATGATTTTATCAATATCGTGGGATGATATAGATTCCAGATTTTGTATAGTGTAATCACCTAGGTATCGATGTCTTCGTCTTCATAGAGTAGGACATTGACGGAGAAGGTGTTCGGTTGTTTCCAATTCCTCCTCATCCTCACAGAGTCGACAGTAATCGACAGAATCACTCTGCCACTTTGATGTTAAAAATCTAACATTACAGTGGCCAGTCAGCGTGCCTATCATTAAACGAATGTCCCTCTTTGTGAGGTTAAGAATATCTTTGGTCCTAGATTTCGATATGGCTGGCCATAGATATTTAGTGTTTTTACAGGCAGATCTGCTCGACCATTTCTGGTTTGCCAGATTTTTGTAGAAACACCCTATGTTACTGAAAAATTCGCATAAGGGGGGATATAGTGATGGCTCAACCCTTGCAGCGTCTATCGCTGATCCATTTCGCGCGACTTCGTCAGCCTTCTACCCCGCGATATCACAGTGTTCGGGACCCAACACAGTCTGATTATGTCTGCCAATTGATGTAGTTCCAAACGGCACAAATTAACCACCTTTGACTTAATAGTGGTTGACTTCAGTGCCTTCAGAGCAGCCTGACTATCGATATTGTGTGATCGTCTTGCCCGAGTTTTCGTCGATTTATCAAGCTGAGGGCTTGCTGTATAGCAAAGATCTCCGCCAGGAAAACGCTGCAGGTGTCGGCTAACCTGTCGGACGTATTTATGCCAAGAGATTCGCTGAAAATGCCTACCCCTACGCCTACATCCATCTTTGAATCGTCATTGTACATTGCATGACCGTCCAAAGGAAGGTTGCCGCATGACCAGTCTGTTCTGGGGGGGATCATTATGTCGAGATTTGAGGAGAATTTCTGAACTGGGGACAAATAGCCAGAGCCCTTAGATCAGACATTTTTGATGCCTCAATGAGAATGGCCGAGGGGCCCCAATTCGCGTTACGCCACACACGAGCTTCTCGGAGTCTGAGAGCGCATTATGTAGCACTGCACTTAACAAAAAGACCTACAGGTTGTAGGTTCAATACCATGTCGAGTGCCGCCTGCGGTGTGCTCTTTCTCGCATCGGATATAAATAATGATGCCGCTCTTTGTACTTTCTCTAACTTTTTAAGCTGATATTTAACTTCTGCCGCCTTCCACCATACCACTGAGCCATAGGGAAGTATAGGACGCACTATAGCCGTATACATCCAGTGGATGGTACTTGGCATGAACCACCAGCTCTTACCTATGGAGTTTGTACACGAGTGTAGTGCGTTCAATCCCTTTTTGACTCCTTCCTCTGTGTTTCTTTTCCATCTCAATTGCCGGTCAAGTATGACAAAAAGGTATTTAGCCTCAGAGGACAGGTTCGGCTCCACTCCGTCCAGAATAGGTTTGGTGAAATGTGGTACCTTATTCTGTCTGGTGAATAGAACTAGCTCGGTCTTCGTAGGGTTGATGCCCAGCCCATTTTCCTTTGCCTACCTAGATAGGCTCCTAAGAGCAACCTGAATAAGGTCGGTGATAGTCGAAAGAAATTTGCCTCCAACCATGATGACAACATCATCTGCGTAGGCGACAACTTTCACTTTTTCTTTCTTAAAAGATCTGAGTATTCCATTTATTAACAAGAGCCACAGGAGAGGTGGCAGTAACCCTCCCTGAGGTGTTCATATGGTTACCATCTTCCCAATGGAGCCCTCTGCAAGTGATGCGTTTATGATTCTGCTGTTTAGCATTGAATCAATCCCATCAACCAGTAGAGGGGGAATGTCCACATCCATTAAGGAATTAGGTTTCGATTCCAACTTTACATTATTGAAGGCTCCTTCTATGTCTAGGAAAGTAGCCAAAGTGTATTCGTATTTTGTAGATTACCCTCAAATAACCCACCACTTCATGAAGAGCACTGTCAACAGAGCGACCCTTGATGTACGCATGTTCACAACTGCTGATTTAAGATGGGGGTAACCGATCCCTGATATATGTAGATGTCAATCAATCTCTCCAAAGTTTTCAGTAAAAACGATGAGAGACTGATTGGTCTGTAGTCCTTAGGCATTGAGTGACTAGGTTTTCCCGCTTTGGTGATGAAAACCACTCTAACTTCACCCCTTTTGGAGGGAATAAAATTCCTCAGTAGGCACTCCCGAAAAATCGTTAAGAGTAAGCATATCGCTCTTGACCCTGCGTTTTGTAGCGTGGCCGGTGATATGTTATATGGTCCAGTCGATTTGAAGGGTTCGAAGGAATTAATGGCCCACAGTATTTTCTCCTTGATTACTAATCTTTTGACAATCGAAAGAGCGCGGCCATCGCACTGTGATTCTCTGTGTTCTGCGCCGTTATTAGGACATGTATCCCGGACCAGGTTCGACCACCCTGGGAAGTGTGTCGTAGCCAGGAGGTCCAGGGTATCAGAGCTAGACTCAGTCCAGCTTCCATCTTCCTTTTTGATGCTACCAAGAGACTTGGGGTCTATTGATAGCAATCTTCGAAATCTGGAGCACTCATTTGCGCCTTCTATGCTTTCACAGAAATTGACCCAGGAAAAACGTTTCGCCCCTTTGACCTCGCTCTTGCACATATTGAAAGCTTTCTTATAACGATCCCAATTGGTTCTATTGGCTTTGTTGTACAATTTCCTGGTAGTCTGCCTTGACTTACGAAGGTCTTTGGTCCACCATGCAGGTTGTGACCTCTTTCCTGGATATGTAAGGGGACATGTTCTCTCACGACTATCTAACAGGGTTGCAGTAAAATTGTCCACTGCTGTTTCTAACCTCCCCGTGTCGACGAAATTGTTATCCATGGATTGCAGGTAGACAGCGTTAACAGCACGTCTAAAATAAACAAGTTCCTCTCAAAAACTCATATCCAAACCGAAACACTGGTGAATGAAACGGTTAAAAGGAGGGAACCCATAGAATTTACCGTAAGGCTCTTGATGAAAACTCATTTTCCGACTGGTAATGATGGGCCAACAGAGGAACAGTGCAACGAATGTGCTGTCTAGGCATAAGCGGGGCAATTAGAACCGCACCAACAAGAGCGTTACAGACTATACTGCACATCCAACCAATAGATATCCGTATAAAGTATGAGGCAGCCCTCACATCAAGACGTCTACAAGTGATGGGTGAATGGATAAATCGAGACCACAAGTCGTACCATCAGAAGATATTACAATCACTGGTCGGTCATATTCAAACAACGGAAATCTCCGACCGCATTCCTGAAGTGCGGCTTATAACTACCTGTGATTCGTTCGTGCCAGACAGACGGTCCTGGAAAAACGGAACACTAGCTCATTCGCCAGTGGGAACCAGCTGCTACACTGATGGGTCCAGGCTAGGAGGAAGGACGGGTCTGGGACTTTTTATTGATGAACCAGAAGTCGAACTTTACTTCTGCCTCCCAGACCATAACACAGTATTTCAAGCAGATGTTCGAGCAATCACGGAATGTGTTAACTGGCCCAGTAATACCACAAAGCATAAATATGCCAACATATTCACAGATAGCCCAATGGCGATCAAACCAATAACATCGGAAAAGGTCAAATCCAGAACAATGTTAGACTGTAAAAGAACGATAACTAATTACTCAGTCCATGGTCAACTGCGTATTTTCTGGGTACCCGGACACAACGGAGTGAATGGAAATGAACGAGCAAACATCATGGCTTCAAAGGAAAGGGATCTTCAAGTAATAAAATTGGAAACCTTTCGAAGCCACGAAAGATGAGTTGAAGCACTGGGCAGTGATGACTCACAAAACTGTGTGGAATAGAGCAACTGCAAAGATACTGTGGGAATATGACTGGAAGATAATGAGAAAATTCGTGTCTAGTACCGATTTTCTGAACCACTGGCTTAAGTGTACGTCCATGGACATGAGACGTTTAAACGTCTCCTCTATTCAACCAAACCTAACCTATCCATCGGTTGGAGCTGCCTGTTAACATGGTCATTATACTCTACCCAGTTAGTTTGCCTTTGGTTTCTGAAAGGGATTTCATCACCTGTAACCATATTCAGATTGAAGAGGATATATTTATGGTCCGAGAAGGAGTTCTCCTTGGACACTCTCAAACCTGAAAGAACAGTGTCGTCTAGGTTCGTCAATGTTATGTCTATTACGTCCGACCTATTTCTGACTAGGAAAGTTTCATCATTACCAATATTGCACATTTTTTGTCCCGAATTCAAAATAAAGTAATAAAGTGACTCACCTCTAGTGTTTATGTTCGTACTTCCCCATAAAGAGTTGTGCGCGTTTGCGTCACATCCTAGGATCACCATTGTCTTCCGATGATTTTCATGCACGAGCTTGCACACTGACTCATTTGGCTAGTTGTTTTCCTCGTATGTCAGATAGACTGATGAGAGTAGAAATGGTTGGGTGTGTCTATTCTCTAACCTCATCGTCGTTAGGTCTCCATTGCTGTAATTATACTGAAGGATTAAGTTAAGATACCTTCTTTGAGGCCCTGCAGCTCTGCCCCTAAATGACACAGGGAGTCCAAACACAAAACGTAATTATTTCCCTTTTTGGATTTCCTCCCACTGTGAAACGGCTGGACCGATTTTCTTGAAACTTGGTGGACAGATAGACCAATACCTGGGAAGTGTCGTAGGCTGCACTTCAGGCATAATGCCTGAATATCTGTAATCTGACGTAAAATATATGTGTAATTCTCAATGTACCTAAATTTGCAAAAACAAATTTTTGAATGAGGTGCTTTGCAGATGATTCGATTTCCAAAAATATCAAATTCCAAAAACTACAAAAACCATCGATTCATATGTGGATAAAGACCCCGTATATATGCTTCTACATCAAAGTGTTACAGAAGTTGTATCGAAAATATAAGGACTATGAAATTTAGCACTTGATCTGCGATTGAACTTTGAAAGTGGTTCCCATTTAAGTATAATTTACATAAGCCGGATGGTGTAGGGTATATTGTAAAAACAAACGGTCATAACTGCCAATGGAAAATTGTCTTTAAATACTGTTATGATCTTTCTGCCGCTTCTAAGGCGGACATATAACCCTATATAATTTATGGGGATATGGCCGACACAATAAAAATTAAATATATACATATAGGCATACAAAATCCGAGATGCAGATAAAAGTATGTTTTTAAGTAAATTTTGGACTTCATCAAAAAAGATTTAAACAAAAAAATCACTAGCTCTACAATACCAGATTCACAAATGTCATTACAAACACCAACACACTTTTCCTATAAGGGGCCTGCAGACAATTTGGCAAGTACATTGAAAATGAACAATAGAGTGGGCCTAGAACGGGTTTCCAGGGAAATCGTTTGACAAATCGCTCACTCACTACAAGAGTGACATTACTCAAAATTTTAAATTTTTGAGGTTGCCTGAAAGAAAAGAGAATTTTCCAAATGTCCATAAATAATTCTCTGCGACATATAGTTTATTAAGAAAACAGCCTGTATGTTTCGGCGTATTCTAAGGTTTTTAAACATCTTATTTCATGTTACTTATCTTTTTATACGGACTTAAAGTTACACATCTTGACAATTTTCATTTTTGAGTTATGTCACTCTTGTGTAATAAAAAATATTAATTCTTTAAGGCGAGATAGACTCAGACTCCTATAGGAAGAGTCAGAAAAGTCGTGCAAATAACTTTTAGAAATCGTCAAAAAATCTGCAGCACAAAATATGTTGTTTACATACAAAATTTCAGCTTTTCCTGGTGAAGGTAGAGGTAGATATGTATTAATAAGTACTCTCAGGACTTTCCGTTCTTCTTCTTTATTGCTTATTCGGCTTTGGAATATAAGCGAGCATATTACAAATAACATTATTTTATTTTGTAAACAATTATATTAAATTTTTTTCTTTTATAGATTGTTAACAAAATAGGAAAATAACTCTCTGTTTCTCGCGGCACTTATAAGATTATCCGCATTTCGGAATTCTGTCCAGTTTTGAATATTTATAAGCCAGGACATCTCACTTCGTCCTCTGGTACGTTTTCCTTCTAAATTGGCTTGGAGAATTGTCTGAAGTATTCTGTATTTGGGATTTCGCATTATATGCCCGATATATGAAGTTTTTCTGTGTTTTATGTGGTTGGGCAGTTCTCTGTTTTTGTTCATCCTTCTTAAAAATTCGTTATTGGATACATAGGCTGTCCATGGTATTTTAAGAATTCGTCGATATATCCACATTTCAAATGCTTCTATTCGGTTAACATCTGCAGCTTTTAGGGCCCATCCTTCTACGGAGTATAACATTACTGACCAAATGTAGGCTTTTATGAACCTTGTCTTTGTTGCGATGTTAATGCCATGGCTGATTAGTACTTTTTTATGTTTATGAAAGGCATCCCTTGCCATTTCTATCCGACATTAAATTTCTTTTGAGTTATCCCATTGCTCATTTAGTAAAAATCCGAGATATTTGAAGCTCGAAACTCTCTCGATGGGAGTGTTATGTATTTTTAAAATTTTATCTTCGTGACTATTTTTTCGGCAAATTATCATAAATTTAGTTTTCAGCGTATTTATATTTAGCCCGTATGTTTCACTACACGCGGTTAGTCTTGTGACAAGGTTTTGGAGACCAGATATACTGTCGGCTATTAACGTAGCGTCATCAGCGTATCGAATGTTGTTTATATACACATTATTTATTTGTATACCTTCTTGGATGTTTCTTATTGCTTCCTGGAAGATTTTTTCGGAGTAAATATTAAATAATAGTGGAGTTAGTATGCAGCCTTGTATTACTCCTCTGGATACAACAATTTCCTCCGTCATTTCTCCGTTGATATTGACATGTGCGGTTTGATGCCAGTATAGACTTTTAATGCATCTAATTGCTTTTTCGTCGTAAAATTTCTATAAGTTTATCAAGTTGTACGGTGTCAAATGCCTTCTCATAGTCTATGAAGCACATAAAAATATCTTTGTGAGCGTTCCTACATTTTTGTATTGAAATTTGTACGCAGAATAGTGCTTCGCGCGTTCCTTTTCCTTCTTTAAACCCAAATTGGGTTTCTCCCATTGTATAATTATATCTGTATAATTTTGAGAAAAATTTTAAGAGCATGGCTCATTAAGCTTATAAGCCGATTTTCGCTGCATGTGGATTTCAGCCAATCCTGAGGATATTTTCCGGTGTCATAAATGTTACTATTTATCATTTTTAGCATTTCCCTAGGGATTTCATCAGGACCTGTAGCTTTCCGTTCTCGGAGGGAATTAATTGCATATTCCACTTCATTGACTGTGATTATTTCTCCCGTCATTTGCTGTGAGATCTGGTAGTCGTAATCTGATCTACTGGCATCTTTAAATAAATTTTGAATTTATTCGTTCCAAGTGTTTTTCTTTTCAGCAGTTTCAAAAACGGGTTCATTGTAGTTGTTGTAAAGGACTGTTGGGTTTGTAATTCGATATATGCCGCATGCATTTTTTTTTAATTTTTTGTGTAGGTGAAAGTCGTCGTGAAGGCTCACCAGTCTTTCAATTTCTTGGCATTGACTGATCATGTGGATTTATTTATTTTTGGCAGTGCGTACTTCCCTTTGAATTTCTCTATTTATTTCCCAATACATCTCATAGTTTTTATTTTTATATTTTCGACGTTCGTTCATGAGTTCTAGTATTTCTTCAGTTATACAGTTTTGATTTACTGGTTTGACGTAGTTTCCAAAGGTGTTGCGGGCGACAGAATTTATTGTGGTTTGCACACCATTCCATATATTTTCTACATCTTCCCTATCGATTTTATATAGTTCTGTATTTATTTGTGATGAAACATCCGATTTTATTGTGGGATTCTTGAGTTTTCCAATGTCAATTTTTCGATGTGTATTTTTTTAGGTTGAGATGTTAGCTTAATGCATATTTTTGCCATCAGAAGATTGTGATCAGATGGCACGTCTGCGCTCGGAAATGTTGTAGTCTTCTTTATAGATGAGCAATATCGTCTGTTTACGAGTATGAAGTCTATTTGGTTCCTTATAACATTGCCAATCCCTTCTTGGGGAGATTTCAAAGTATATAGTCTTCTAGGAGGTAGAGTGAACAGTGTATTTTCATTTTATATTCTTGGCAGAACTGAATAAGTCTTTCTCCTCTCTCATTTATATCCCCTAGACCATATCTGCCTGCAACTCCAGTAACTTAATTTTTTCCTATTTTCGCGTTGAAATCGCCTTGAATTATAGATAATTCATGTCGTTTTGTTATTGTAAGAAGTCCATCCACTTCATTGTAGAATTTTTCTATCTCTTCATCACTTTTATCTGATGTAGGCGCATATACTTGAATAATATTGACGTTGATTGGTTTTGCTGATATTTTTATCATCATGGTCCTGTCAGATTTTGGAATGAATCCGACAACACTTTTGGCTATATGGTCTTTAACGATAACTCCAACTCCATTCCTATGGCTTCTGTTCGAATTCCCTGAAAAATAGATTTTTGCATTATGGGATGCAAATTCTCCGACATTTGGCCACCAGGTTTCACACACTCCTTTCAATTTCGGCTATTGTATTATTTAGTTTGCCTGCTTCGTATAGGCTTCTGATGTTCCACGTGCCTATGTTTAGTGTCTTTTTGGTTTTACCTCCGGGGATTCTTAGCACCCTTGAGTTACCGGAGATTGAGGGCCGTGTGTTTTGTTCTATATTCATTGTTGTATGGTTTTCATGGGATAAATACATCAGTGGTTCCCGTTGCCTTCTGAGGGGTTTTAAGTTTTCCTTCTTCATTTCAGCCGCTCTTTTAGAGTATAGGCTCTGTTTGCAGCCGCCCTCTATGGAAACAGACACTGCTACCTGTTGGTCCGCGAGAGGTATTTGATTTCCCTCTTACAACCCATATCTTGGAGGCATTCCCCGATCCGCCACCTGCGGACGCGTCCTCTAGGGGTTACAGGTTCCCCCAAGGATATTTTCTATTAATATGGTATATTTGGAAATATCGACATATTTTAAACAACAAAATTCCTCGCCTTCGTTATTACCTTTGCAACACCTTGACATTTTTATCTGAGGTTTAATAACAAATATATGCTCTTGATCATCGTACAATTTGTATATGATTCACCCATGTCAGACTGTGTGTTGAAATTACACTACAATAAGACTTAAAACATTTGGAATTGAAAAATGGGCCATGTAGGTCCACATTTCGATATAGTCCCCATAGAAGGGCTCCAACCGAATTTTTTTCTTTGCGTTATAGAAACCTTCAACTGAATGGAATGAAAATTTGACAATATGCGCTTAATTATACCTACAGCCGATCACATCAGCAGGTGACTCACACAAAAAGCCCACCTGGTATAACTACTTAACGCCTTAGAAACCAAAGAAAGCAATCGATTGGTTATTTGCATTTAATATTACACAGAAGTAATAACACGTGTTATGATCCACAGTTGTCAACATAAAAACTGCCATACCACGTTCCCTTCCGATTTGACTTCTTGGCGCCTTAGAAACCTCAAATACCAACTAATTGGGCTAAAAATAGGCCATTTCCAGTTTCAAGAAGTAGTGCAGCTATTCAACCCCCCTTTTTGATACAACCCCATGTGAAGGACCCAGCCGATTTCGGCGTCCTACAAATTGGGCTGAAAATTTTATTATTTGCGATTAATTTTACCGTACGCATAGATAGGTCCCTATCTCAATTAAACGTTCTTTACAATTTTCCTCTAAACTTTGCATAATATAGGGTGATCCAAGTAGACATACTTTTTTCAATAGCCTTTTTTTGACAGATCACGTGTGAATCGTGTCATGCTGTCATGTTATTTTTGTTAAGTATTTTTTGGCATTTCATCATGGAAAGATGAACGACTGAACAACGTTTTGACAACAAATTGACAGATTAATTAGTGTAATGTTATAACGGGTGATCCAAGCTGAGATACTTTTTTCGATAGCCTTTTTTGACAGATCACGTGTGAGTCGTGTCATGCTGTCATGTTATTTTTGTTAAGTATTGTTTGGCATTTCATCATGGAAAGACTTACGCCTGAACAACGTGTACAAATCGTTCAACTTTATTACGAAAATTCACATTCTGTGAGGAATGTACTTCGCTCAACTTATGGTCAACATAATCGAGTCATCGAAAATTGGACTCAACGGATGGACTATCTGAGACGTAGCCGCGGCCAACATTTGATAGACATAATCTTCAAAAAATAAATGCCAAAGAATGTAACAGTAACACCCCCGAAGCGAAACGAATCTGCTGATTCAATCTGATATATGGAAATCAGTGTATACGATTAGCCAACGAAAACGAAACGTAAGCGGATGGCTGAATCCGATGACATTTAATTTGGACGGTACGTTTACGAGCATTTGCAAACAAAATCAGTAAAACAATGAAATAAGAAGAAATTCATGCAAAACTTTTAGAATGGAATGATAAATACGTAATCGAATTTTAAAATATGAGTTGTTTTAAAATTAAGTTGATGCTATTTTTGTTGTGAATGTTTGAGTCATATGCTACGTTTTTCATGTTTTGGGTAATTGATCAAGCGGGCAATGTAACGACTGCGTTAATGTCAAGTTACGGTTTCGTTTGCATAACTCAGCCTTAAGATGGGTTCATACCTGCGAAATGGACACGCGACTGAATCGAGTTGGCCCTAATTGAGGCGTTTCCTACCAATATACTTGCACGCAGAACCTCCCTAATAAACAAAATCACGAGTAACTTCAACGTCACGTTGAAAGTTTAGCAAAGTTTCTTTCAAAAGCGAGATTCTTTCTCTAATATATACAGTAGATTTGTATATGTATGTGTGTCTATGTCTATTTCGTTGTTTGCAAATTAAATTACGAGTATCTAATAGAATTTTACTCCCTCTTTCTTCAATTCGAATATACTTTATCGCATTCTGTTTATGTCAGATATTCGTAGTGTTACCGGAGCAAAGCGGAAGAAAAGCACGAAGGAAAAAGGACAAAATTCGTTGGTGTGTGCCTTACGCTCCAGTTGGGTTCTTTTGGTACTATTTTGTTTCAAGCATTTGCTGACGTTCTCGATTTTCTCTTTTGTTGTTTGCGTTGTGCCACTTTGCACAGTGATATGAAACGGACAAAGCGGGTAGACGTACCTTTACGTAATATAGCGACTTCACCGGAGTAGTGTTGTAACTTAATTTGCCGAACAAATCGGGTAATATACATATTAAACAAGTAAGAAAGTTTCAGTCGGCTAAACCGACTAAGGTATACCCTCACTTTGTGAGTAATGTAATATTGAATATTACTCGAATTATTCTGTCAATTTGTGTGGGAGGTACCAGAAGGGGTTTATCAAATACACCTTTTTTTTGCTGAACATTAGATACTTCAAATTCATTGCACTGTGCCGACTTATAAGCATTTATGTGCATTGGTATAAACGTTATGAGACATTAAATTGTGGTATGATTTGGGCATTTTGTGTGGGAGGTACAAAGAGGGGCGTGGCAATAACGCCCATTTTTCACAGGGCTATAGACACTATAAAAACATTACACTGTACAAAATTTCAAGTATTTTTATACACTGGTTTTAATGTTATAAGCTGTTAACTTTTGGTGCAAAAAGGTACCTTTGTGTGGGAGGTACCAAAAGGGGCGTGGCAACAACACCCATTTTTCCCTGGACTGTAGGCAATATAAAAGCATAATACTGTACAAAATTTCAAGTATTTTTATACACTGTTATTAATGTTATAAGCTGTTAACTTTTGGTGCAAAATGGTGCATTTGTGTGGGAGATACCAAAAGGGACGTGGCGACTTCGCCCATTTTTCTCGAGCTGATAGCGACTAATAAGCTAATACTATGTGTGGAATTTCAACAGATTCGAATAAGTAGTACAGCAGTTATTAAAGAATCAATATTTCACAACATTTTAACCCTTTGTGGGGGAGGTACTAGAAGGAGTGGACCAATATGGCCCATCTTCGAACTTAGCCGGAGATAGAAAAAAATATTACCACATACCAAATTTGAGGTCAATCGGTTACTCCTTTCGAGAGTTATCGTGCGCACCAGCCAGCAGACAGACAGACAGACAGACGGACGGACATTGCTCATTCGACTTAAAATGACCCAAAACGGATTTCCTCCGAACATACTTGGGGTCTTAGGTCACTCCTTCGACGTGTTACACTTTTTTCCGTAGCAAATGATATATACCCTCGTCACACTAAAGTGAGGGTATAAAAGGCGAACAAGGAAAAATTAAAGATTTTTTCATTTTACGGTAAAATTGCATTATTTGCTATTACATGTTCGTTTTTAAAATAGATTTTAATCAACTGAATGAAAACTATAAAATTAAAAGCACTTACAAAATTTAAAGAAAAATTTGCCTTTTGATTTCAAACAAGGATATTCATAGTAAAGTTTTTTATATATACCTACTAACTCACAATCGAAATCACACATTTCATTCCACAACAATCAAATGTTTCCGGAAAATTCATATTACATTTCTGATCAATTAATATTCTAATCCAGTGCCGAAAATTGTACGTGCAGTTGTTTGTACAGACTTAGTTAGCTTATAAACTAAAAATCTCGTTCTTAAATGA
This sequence comes from Eudasyphora cyanicolor, assembly GCA_963930755.1. Lineage (NCBI taxonomy): Eukaryota > Metazoa > Arthropoda > Insecta > Diptera > Muscidae > Eudasyphora > Eudasyphora cyanicolor. The sequence continues at coordinate 113,479,027 of OZ005735.1, read as the reverse complement.
CCAACATTTTCCAAGATAACCAATTTTTAAATATTTATTTATTTATTTGATATTAGATAATAATTACAAATTACTAATTTATATATAGGAAAGAGCAATAGCATCTAAGGCCTTCAGCTCAATATGATGAGAACAATTTTTATTTACAATGATGTTTCTTAAATCAGCATTTACTAAGTTAATATATAATAAAAATCATATCTAGGTTGTGAATGGAATATGAATGTTTATATTTTTTTATGTATAGAAAATAAATGTTTATATTTCTTTATATAGATTTGATTTCTATTAGTTTGTGTAGTTTCGTTGCTGATCATTCGCAGTGAACGGACGTGTTTATCACATAGCGGATAGTTACCAGTACCTATTACGCAATAGCAAAAATCTGTACAAAGTCTGTAAGGCCTACATCGTAGTACCTATTACGGTCTAATACAGACAAAATTAAAATAAATTCTCTTGACGGGGATGCCTTCGTGTTCCGATGGAGCGCGGTTCCCCAATCGTCCGACTGTCCGTCCGTTGGTCTTGGCCAAAGCCGACCACACCAAAAATGGTGAAAATCTCCCCCAAGTACTCACAACAGGTGGTGCGGTGAGGGGAAAACGTCATGTCCGACCGTCAAAACGGAAGCACAATGAGCATCGTGTAGCGCTCAGAGTTTTGACGAAGTTGGAGGCTGTTGAGGTTTCGGCTCTTACCGAAAAACAAAAAGAGTCACTTACCTGGGCTAAAGGCGTCATAGATGCTTCTAAGGCCAATGAGTCGGCTGAAAGAGCCACAAATTCAGCTGTGTTAACGGCTAATAAAGTAAAACGAATCAGATCACCTGATGAACCCCTGCCTTCGAAAAAGGCAAGAGGCCCTAATGTCACCATCAACAGGACACTCACCAAGCCCTTCAATGAAGTGGCGAAGGAGAGTCTAGTGATGGCTGTTATAGACAGAAGTAGTGAGGATGGATCCATCCTCAAGGACAAATGGAGTCATGTACAATCAGCCATTATGGCTCATTACTTCGATGTCCGTAGAGAAATGCCGGGCAAACCACCAATCTGCAACGATGCAGGATGGCATCAGGGGAGAGTAAAGCTCTTATATTTCGGTGATGCCAGATCAGTAGACCTTTATAAGGCTGCTCTGAGTCGAGCGGGTGAGGTGTGGCCGGGTGCCCAGTTGGATGTTGTCGAAAAAAACAACATCCCTAGTCACCCTAGAGCCATCACCTGGGTTACAGAAGAGCCCTCCAACCCGGCTGACATCTTAGAAATAATAAAAGATTCCAATCCTGGTCTGCCGGCCCATAATTGGAGAATCAGCAAGGTGGGTGAGGCGGATGGTAAAAAGCGGCAGGTCAATCTTATCCTAAACGCTGAATCCACCTCCCATATACAAAGTGCGAGTGCAACCCTACAATATGGCTTCGAGACTATAATCTTGAAGATATACAAGCAGGATATAGCTCCCACTGCAGAAGGTGAGTCGTCCACCGTGGCACTTTCTGTAAGTGCGGAGGTAGCCACGCCTATTATTTCTGGTGACTCCAACTCTAACAGAAGATCTGTAACGTCCTACTCTGAGGACGAAAGCTCTACTTCTGACACAGAGGGACTGAGGGGAGTCTCCGGACTCTTTGACGCATCTGGCGGGGACATGCTTCTCGACGATACGGACGAAGAGTTCGATAACACCCTTGTTGGGGTGGATGTTAATCTGTCAATTACCAATGATGGTAAGAATTCTACAGATTAACCTCCATCACGCTAAAGCAGCCTCAGCGGCTCTATTGCTGCGCCTGTCCACAGGCGCAGTAGACATCGTCCTGATACAGGAGCCCTACGTAGTGGGAGGAAGGGTGTGCGGTATTAGGACACCCAACTTTAAACTGCTTGTGGCCAACTGTGAAGGCACTCCAAGAACCTGCATTTTGGCCAGGAAAGATCTAAGTATCTTTCTCCTGACTAATTTAAGTGGACCAAAGACCAAACAGCTGCTAGCCTGGAGATCGGTAATCGCATATATTGGGTGGTCTCCAGCTACTTGCCTTATGAATCTGTAGTACCGACTGCTCTATTCAGGGAAGTAGTAGAAGAAGCAACGTCTGACGAGCTCGAGCTGATTATTGGCGCAGACACGAACGCTCATCATACTATCTGGGGTAGTACGGATATAAACAATAGGGGTGATTCGCTTCTTGACTTTATTCTAACTACCAATCTTAGTATTTGTAACATAGGTAATAAACCGACCTTCACAATTAAAGACAGACAAGAGGTACTCGACGTAACGTTTGCTACTGACCGGCTGTCAGACAAAATTATTGGGTGGAATGTACTGGACGACCACTCATTCTCAGATCATCATTATATTGAGTTCAAACTCGCGGAAAAAGCGCCTAAACCCGCCGTCCACAGAAATGTAAGGAAGACAAAGTGGCATCTGTATGAGAAGAATTTCAAGAAAGTCCTCAACTCTAAACTTCCGTACGAACCGAATGACAAAGCCGGTTTGGATAATCTGGTCGATCATATCACCATATCATTCAATAGATCCCTTGAAGAAGCCTGTCCAAAAACAAGGTACAAGGGTAAAACTAAACCCCAATGGTGGACTTCTGAGCTAACGGCTATGAAAAAGACCTGCAACAAGCTATTCAATAAGGCTAAATCTACTGGGGTCGCTAATGATTGGGATGCCTATAAAGAGCAACTCAAGATCTATAAGAAGGAGCTTAGAAAGGCGCAAAGGCGCTCTTGGTATACCTTCTGTGGTGAAGTGGAAAAGGTCTCCGACGCCGCTAGGCTGAGGAAGATATTATCTGCTTCACCCTGTACAGTGGGATATTTACAGGATGAGGCAAATAACTGGACCAAAAACAGCGAGCAGTCGCTCAATGTACTGCTCGACACACATTTCCCGGGGAACTCTATAACAGAACCCGAGGATCAGCAGGACCAACAAGAGTGCGAGTGGACTGCGAGCGTCGCTAGCTTCTTGACTGAGAGATCCAGAATAAGCTGGGCTATTAACAGCTTTGAGCCCTTCAAATCACCTGGACCAGATGGCATCACTCCAGCAGAAATGCAGAAAATGTTAAAGTACATTATCCCCTGGCTGGAGAAAATTTATGTAGGCTGTATCAGGCTTTCATACGTCCCGAATCGATGGAGGGATACCAAAGTGGTATTCATACCTAAAGCGGGAAAGATATCACACACTAGGCCAAAAGACTTCAGACCAATTAGCCTATCCTCGTTCTTATTGAAAGGTCTGGAAAGACTTTTAGATCATTTCATTAGGGAAAACCTGGATACAAAACTCCTGTCGGGGAACCAACATGCTTACAACAAGGGCAAGTCTACTGAATCAGCCCTGCACGAACTTGTGAGCACTATCGAATCGTCCCTGCATTTCAAGGAATTCACCATGGTGGCATTTCTTGACATAGAAGGGGCTTTTAACAACATTCATTCCGATGCGGTAATTGCGGCACTCTCACATCTAAAAGTTAACACTAGTTTGATTAGACTAATTCAAAGTCTGCTCACCAGAAGACGCATAACAGCATGTCTAGGGTCCACAACTCTAACAAGGTATGTAAACAGAGGGACCCCGCAAGGAGGAGTATTGTCTCCACTAATTTGGAACCTAGCGGTGAATGAAATCCTGCTAGATCTAGAACGTTGTGGCTGCAAGGTCGTGGCATATGCGGACGACGTGGCAATCGCAGTGAGTGGCAAATTCGTAAAGGTCCTCAGAGACATCCTACAGGTGGCTCTGAACAAGTTGGCTAGATGGGCCAGAAGCAGCGGTTTGGGCGTTAACCCCAACAAGACAGAATTGGTTCTCTTTACTAGGATGAATAATGTCCCACATGTGGACCCTCCACCTCGGATAAATGGAACAGATCTAGTCTTTTCTGAAAGTGCAAAATTTTTAGGAATAATTCTAGATAGGAAAATGTTATTTAGACTTAACGTATTGGAACGTGTAAGGAAGGCCAACGTCGCCTTATATTCCTGCAAAATGGCTGTAGGGTCGCGGTGGGGACTCTCTCCTAAAATCGTCCACTGGATATATATAGCAGTAGTTCGTCCAATACTGTTATACGGTATTGTGGTATGGTGGACGGCAACTGACAAACTAACCATTACCAACCTACTAACAAAGGTTCAGAGGACTGCCTGCCTGAGCATAAGCGGAGCCTTAAGGACTACAGCGACCGAGTCTCTACAAGCCCTACTCCATATACTGCCGATTAATATTGTGGCGAGAGAAGTTGCAACCAAAGCGGCAATAAGATTAAACTGCCTATCAATGTGGAGGTACAAGAACTATGGTCACATGAGGATATCAAAGTGTAGTGCTATGGTAACCGACCGAGTGGACTATATACCAACAGTGTACACCTTCGAGAGAAATTACATCACTATGATTCCCGCCAGAGATGAATGGGTCGGCAGAATACCAGGTAATATAAACCATCTCCACTTTTACACGGATGGTTCGAAGCTTGATGAAAAGGTTGGCTTCGGAGTACACTGTGAAGAACTTAGTCTGGATATAGCTCACAGACTACCAGATACCTGCAGTGTCTATCAAGCCGAAATAATGGCAATATGGGAAGTCGCCAAGTGGCTGAGTCGCAACATAGTAACCAACAATGGCGTTGTCATTTACTCGGACAGCCAGGCTGCCATCAATTCTCTGGAGGCAACATCCCTAAATTCACAAACAGCCCTCGACTGCCGCAGATCTCTTAACGAGATGGCTGAGCAGTTTAATATACACCTCATATGGGTGCCTGGGCATAGGGATATCCCGGGGAACTGCAAAGCCGATGAACTTGCTAGGAAAGGGACGACATTACAAATTCTCGAAGAATTTGCATATATTGGTGCGCCACTATCCACGTGCAAGCTTTGGCTTAGGCAAGAGGCAATCAGGCAGTCCAACGATAGATGGACAGAAATCGGCACCTGCAGGGTAGCTAGACAAATCTGGCCAAGGTATGACCTGAGAAGGTCAAAATATCTCCTCGCACTAGAGAGGAAACGATTGTCTACGTTAGTACAGGTTCTGACGGGACACTGCTTGATCGGCGAACACGCCAAAAGATTGGGTATTGAGTCCAATGACTTCTGCCGAAGCTGTGGAGATGAGGAAGAAATGGAGAGCATTGAGCACTTGCTTTGCGACTGTCCCGCTTTAAGTAAACGACGACTGGATATACTGGGGTCGGCCTTTTTAGGCAGCCTAACAGATCTTTCCAGTACTGATATTCGTACTATCGATAAATTTATATATCAAACAGGTTGGTTTCGATGAGGGGCATTTCAGCCCGTGGTAACACTAGGGACCTAAACTGGTCTATGTGAGCTTGTAAAAAAATACGGCTGCCACCCTAACCTAAACCTAAACCTTGTGTAGTTAAGTAGGGTAAATTAAATTTGATACTCAAATACATTAGAGTATGTATTTAATGGGATCGTTAAGTTTTTAAATAAAGATACGTCAATTGTAGCAACACCCACTAACCCGATCGCCCAAGGTGAGGTTGCTGATATTAACTTCACTAACTCACATACCAAACTTAGTTTTTCTCTGATTCAATGGTTTCTAAGATATTTGATTTTTTATTGGCACGCCCACTTTAGCTCCTCCCACAAAGTTATTAAATGCAATTTAAATCGATAATAATTTAATTAAAACAACAAAATAAATAAATGTACTAATATTTTTTTGGAACTCTAGGTGAGGGGATTCATAAGTCGGTTTACCCGACTGTACTTTGCTACCTGTTTTTTTACTGAGTTATGTGAAGTTTTTCGCCATTATTACTTGTTAAGTTTTAAAACCTTATTCAAATCGGAACGAATTTTCATATGGGGTTTATATTAAAAGCTGGACCGATAATGTAAAGTATAAATGCATAAATGTCAATAAAATCGATAGAAAATATTTTTCTAGAGCGTCAAGTAGTTAATATTATATATCTATGCGATTTTTATTTTGTTTGAAAGCTATTTGGTAAGAGATGGTTTTAGAAAAAACTCTTTGAAAAATGGGCGGGGCAAAAAATGGGCGTAGAATTATTTAAAATTCGGATATCTCAAAAAGTTTTAATCCTAGAGAAACGAAATTTGGAACACGCGTTAGTGAAGTCAGTATCTATAACAGAATCGATTAGTGGGTGCAACAGAAGTGGGCGTAGCATTTGTTAAACATTTATTATCTCAGAAACTATTGACAGTATAAGAACGAAATTGTTTATATTTGTTACATTGTAAATGCCATAACTTCTGATTGCTTTAAGATATTTTAACGAAATAAAGACAATTTCAAAGGCAGCTTTAAAGTGGTGTATTTAATAATTTTTTTAAATAAAAAAATTTTCTATGTAATAATTTTTTTTTTTTAAAAACATTTTATTATTTTTAATATTTTTATTATTGCCCCCTACGATTTTATAACTTTGTTTCCCTAAATACCTCTATATAATTACTATTAAACGCAAAAAACAAATTCATGGAACTCAAACCTATTACAAAGATAAATCGAACATCTGTAAAAATGTAAAAAATTTCACTTCACGCATTTATGGGCTCCTAGTATACATTCAAAGCATTTCAAAAAATGTTTCTTAAAAAAATCGATATAAGTGAAAATGATATATTTTTCGTTTTTTTTAAATATGCTATTATTGCATAATGGGGTTTTGTTCCATGAATTAGATTTTTGTGGTTGATAGAGTACATTATGAGCTAATTTTAAGGAAAAGAAAATTTCGAAAATTGGATGGGGCAATAATGAAGAAAAAAATTGTGGTGAATATGGTTTTTGTTGAGTTCAAATGTCTTAACTGAATCAGAGTTGTGACATTTTAAATGGGAACTCCTTTATAATGTACCTTTATATATACCCCGTACATATGAGTCAAGTTTTCTAAAATTGGATGGAATCGGGCCAATGGGAGTAGTCCCGTCCATATGAGCTAATATTTGATATTATTAACGAGAGTACTGCCATTTTGCGTATATGTATTTGGCGGTAGTCTACGTGATCGGTCGTAAAATAGGCCGGATCTGAAAAATGGAAGTGGCCCGGCCATATGAGACAATTAAATTTTGTGTTTATTCATCTGGTGGTATCTACTTGATTGTTCCAAAAATGGTCGGGACCTATTTGGAAAAGCATTTCACGCCGATATTTGATAAGTGGGTGTGACCCTGTCCACATGACTTCATTCTTGGCAACATATATCCGTTTGAGAGTAATTAACTATTTACCACCTAAACAGTAAATGGGCAATTCTAATTTAGATCAGTGGGCGTGGTTCCGCCAATAAGACTACTTTATTGTAATCTAAATAACTGAAAAACCATTGCCACAATCGTCCTTCAATGTGGTGTGTTTGTGTTTGATAAGACCTTATAAAAATTACTACATGATATGTTCCTATTTCACTAAACTGAAATATGGGGCAACGAAGACGACCGAGTCCAGCTAGTATCTACATACAAGTATGTATCTATATAAAATTGTTCCGTTACTTAAATAATATTCAGTAGTCAAAAATGGTAAAATACGTAGTGTGATAAAAATGAAACATTTTGGCAAATATGGTACAGTGTGGAGAAAGGGGTTATACGCATATGGTACATTGAGGACACTCATTTAAATATGCTACATTGGGAGTGTTAAATATGGTATAGTGCGACAAAAATGTGTTTTAATTATGATACATTGCGGCAAAAATAGTTAACTATTGCGCAGTAGGGCAAATGTTGTTAATGTGAAAAAAATGGTTAAATATGGTACAGTGGGTCAAAACCGTGTTAAATGTGGTTTAGAGAAGCAAAAACGGTTATATACGGTTCAGTTGACAAAAATGTGGTCCCAGGTAGCGATGGTAACTCTTGGAAGGTATACATACACTGATAGAAAAACCGTTCGTCACCATGACGAATCAGTTTCGCCAATATATCTTCGTACTGGTGACGAAAAGTTTCATACGTCCGATGTTTTTGTACGTCAATAGAACGAACACGATCATCAACCCAAGTTTTTGGTGATTTCGAAATTCGTCGAGGGAACGATAAGATTTCATTCCCACGACGAAAAGATTTATTTGACCATTTTGCCGAAAATGTGATAGAACGAAGCAATACATTTGTAGTTTGTGCTTAATTGTACTGTTCTATATGCGTTCTGATTACCTTAGTTAAATAATTTGTTGTAAAAGTTTAATATAAAAAATCTAATAACGGTGATGAATGGAGTTCTTCGTGATGATGAACGGGATTCGTCGTGGTGATGAATGGGATTCGTCGTGGATTAAATGAAAAAAAAAAATAATCGTAATGATGTACAAATTCGTCGTCATGTGAAACTTTTTCTATCAATGTATATGAGATAAGGCGTGAGCACTGTGGTACATATGGGCAAAAAGGGTTAAATATAGAGCAGTAGTCAAAAATGTGTTAAATATGGCACATCTAATAATTTTTGCCACACTCTACAATATTTAACACCTTTATGCCCTACTACACCATATTTAACCCTTTATTATATCATTAAATATAAAATTTCGTTCTTTAGGAGCAAAGTGGAGTCAAAAGGGATGAATTTGGTACGGTTGTGCATAAACAGTTGAATGTGCTCCAATAGTGCGAGGGTAGATCTTATAGCACAAACCAGAAAAATAATATTTATTCGAAATACAATTGCTTCTAAAATAACCGTGGGCCAAAATTAGTTAAGTATTGTACGGTTGTGTAAAAATGTATAAATGTGGTACAAGTGTGGGGTTAAACAAGGGTTAAGTAGACAATTTTGCTATTGGAATATAAACTATGTTTTTCTCTAAATATATAGCAAAAACTATTACATGTTGAACAGTGGTGCAAAAATGGTTAAATATTACATAGTGGGGCAAAAGGGCTAAATGTGTTACTATGGAGCGAAAACGATTAAAAATGGTCCCAATGGCGATCGTAGGACTTGCAACATAAACTAGTGATGTCAAGCTTTTCCAAAATACGTATGTTTAATAACACGGTGAATCAAACATAGTTTTATTTTGTCCCAGTGTGTAAAAGTATATATTGGATGAATCAGCTCTATTATTTGACAATTATAATTGCATATTCCAATTCAACATGTCAAAGTCTTCTAAGTCTAAGATTTCCTATCTACGAACAAACATAGCTAGTTGCCCATTATGAACCGTTTGAGAAATATCATTGTCCGATTGTTTTAAATCTAGCTTTATATAATTCGGTTATATTTTGTAGTCATATTCCATAAATACAGCCAATTCTGCCAAGTTTAATACGCGCGTTATATATGTATATAGGGTGACCTAAGTAGACATACTTTTTTCTATAGCCTTTTTTGACAGATCACGTGTGAGTCGTGTCATGCTGTCATTTTATTTTTGTTAAGTATTGTTTGGCATTTCATCATGGAAAGACTTACGCCCTAACAACGTTTACAAATTATTCAGTTTTATTATCAAAATAATCGTTCGCCAATTGCGCTAAGTCCATTTTTTTGAAATCCAAAAAGAACACTTTTCAGTCGACCCACGACCTTGACACCCATGAGCAATATTTTAGCTCCCGTTAAGAGCTATCTTTTTGCCATTGACCGATTCCCGATCCGACGTACCGGAATCATTGGTCCATATTTATTCAAAAATGATGCCGGTGAGAACGTAACCGTCAATGGCGACCGTTATCGTGCCATGATAACCGACTATTTGATGCCTGAAATTGAAGCTCGTGATCTCGGCGACATTTGGTTTCAACAAGACGGCGCCACTTCCCACACATCGCATCAATCAATGGATTTATTGAGAGAACACTTCGGTGAGCAGATAATTTCACGTTTTGGGCCGGTCGATTGACCACCAAGATCGTGTGATATCACTCCGTTAGACTTTTTCCTGTGGGGATATGTAAAGTCTAAAGTTTATGCGAACAAATCCGCTTCGATTCAGGCCTTGGAGCAAAACATCACACGTGTCATGCGCCAGTTACCAGTCGAAATGCTCGAACGAGTCATCGAAAATTGGACTCAACGGATGGACCATCTGAGACGTAGCCGCGGCCAACATTTGATAGACATAATCTTAAAAAAATTAATTGCCAAAGAATATACTTTCAAATCAGAATAAACATTCCCCATTCAATTTGAATTTTCTGTGTTTTTTTTCTTTAAAAAAGTAGGGGACCTCGAAATGGATCACCCTATATAATCCGGTTCCAAAGTGTTATTTTGTTAAAAATGCTATCAGAAAAACGAGAAGAACTAAATGTCTGCATCAAGAGTACAACAATTTTTTTACCACGTAATTGATAACTGATGCGGGTTTATTTTTGGACAAAAACTTTCTAAAATATGCAAATTTCCGATATTCGTCACAAATTAATGCATTTTGCAAATTATGGTTCACTAGATGCAATGCAATTCTTATGCTCGATGTGATTACCAAAATTAGCGTAATCTGTTGAGTAGATAGATCGACGGGAAAATAGCAAACAAAAAAGTGACACAACGAGACTAATGAGACCATGTCTTCCCAGAAAATTTAAATTTTGCAAAATTACACAAATTACGTTTTTTATTTGGCGTCCCGATCCACATTCCTATTTTCATCACGCAATTCACCAAAAAATAATTTTAAGCTGTTTTCAAAAAATTTTACCCTATTGGTATATATCGTTCATTTCATACAAATCCGAACGATTTTCGTAAAAAAATACGATGATGACTTTGTACTTTTTTCGATCAAGGGATATGCCTATATTTTCTGAAAACACAAAGGAAGAAGAGAAATCGAGAAATATTAAGATTTGGTCAGTGGCGGTCAGTGGACCAAGACCGCCGGGGAAAAGCACTTGCAATTGCCTCTAAAATAAACCTTCAATAAATCAACTATGATCGGGCTTAAATCAAGTATTGATCAAGCTTAAATCAAGTATTAGGTAGGCTTTATTCAAATAAAATTTTCTTCATTGAAGCCCGTTTTCAAATCAATGCCATAAAATTGTTAAATCAATAGTTTTATTCGTGATATAAGAGTATTTCGGCTTAAAACCAAGCCTAAAGAGCGATAAAATTAAGAAATCAGCGATTAAAAAATTGTTTTTGCGGTACTTTTGACACCGTTACAGCTCAATTTACTCAATTTTTTCTCTATGGGTATGGCACCAGGATGCTAGGGTAAATATTGGAACATAAATAAGATATGAAAGGTTTTTTTTTACAAAAAGAAACAAATTTACTTAAATGTTACCCAATATGAAATAATCGTTTGTCTTTGAAAGAAAGATGTATAGCTATTTGATAGTTCCCAAAAAATATAGTGCGAAGCGCACAGAGTTATAGCTAGTACTCATATATATATCTATATATTTATATATATCTATATCATCTGCTCTGCACTTAGTTTTAATGTCTACAACTTTATTGTGTGTTGAGGAAATTCAGGTACGTTCTAGTATAAATGATAAAGCATATTTCATATTTTCATACAGTACCCATGTTCTGTAACTCTCGATGAGAAAAATTTCTCACATGGAACGTGTAAGGGTATCCCTTAAATACCAGCGTGAAAGCGTATGGCATCTGTCAAACCTGACTTTGACAGACGCCGGATGCTTTCACTGTTGTTTAAAGGATTCTCTTACACGTTTCATATGGATATTTCCAGGATGCCGAACGCGACATTCGTACGCCTTTAAAGTGAAACAAAATATAGAAATCTAACAATTTTTTTTGTTGTATACATTTTTCGATAGCATTTTAGTAGCACTATATTTAGGGCAAAAGGCAGGTTTGGTCGATTAGTTGCTTTCTGATATATTGGCAAAAAACATGGGATCCCGAACGCGACAAAAAATAGAACTCGTTTTCGACTGCATCTAGAAATATTCAAAAATCTGCGAATTGAAACAGAATTTTGTAATGCAATTTTTTTTAAACTAAAATAGACTAATGTAGTTTTTAATTAGAGGTTGTCATGTTAAAATATATATATATTGAATTTTTTTTTGCTGCTCTTAGTGTAAATTCCGCACGCGACATTCCTAACGCGACATTATTTCTCTCACGTAATAATTGCATTTAGAAAAACAAAAGTATAACTTCTACACTTACAAATGTAAGAATAATAATAATAATAATAAGGAACACATGTTTGTTAATTTTTTAATTTTAACTTTAATTTTTGTTAATTTAATTTAATTTATTTTTTTTAATTTAATTTTTTTAATTTAATTTCTTTCTGTTTTAATGTTTTCCAAATGTCGTCGTGATGCTTCTTTATTGTTATTTTTACTCATCCGCACAAAAAGTAAGCAAATATGAAAAAAAAAAAATTTTTTGTTCTAATATGTCCAACTAAGATGGCGAAAGCGACAAACTTTTGATTAAAATTAAAGCTTTCTTAGAAGCAACAGCAAACAATTTTTGTTTTTTATTAATTAAGCACAATTAACTTTGTTTGAATATAAATTTTCAATTACTTGCTTCGACTGGATGAGCAGTTCTGATACAAAACTGCGTTTTGTTATCGCGAACGTGACACCAAAATAGCAGGTGAAAGAAACTTACAAATTTACCGTTAGTCGATGCTTGCTTTATCTCTGTTTCTATTTTCCTAATAGTTTGTTGTTGGTACAAAGATCTTAAACGAAGATTGCAACCATAAAACGAATATATAACAAATAACAGTGAAATGCAAAACCAGCACTTAAAGGGGCCAAAAATGAAAATAAAATATTTGTGACTTTCTGTTCAAATATTTCACAAAAAAAAATAAAAATATGCTGTAAACTCATTATATTCTTTAAATTCAAATATTTCTTTAACAATATAAAAGAAAAAAACATTAGTTTATCAACTTTTATTTTTCTCATCGTGGTGGACCTTTCTCTGGAAATGCCCATATGCGAAGTTGTTCTCACTCAGAGTTAAGGTAAGTTCACACGATTTGCAGATCGGACAACATTGCCAGAAAAATGGTGGAAAAATGCACCCCTGTGAATTTACAAAAGTGTGAACATACAATTTTTGTTTTGCAACGTTAGCAGAAAAGTCATTGCGAGATAATTTGCAGATTGTTATATCGTCGCTTGGATGACCAACCGACGTAACTGACAATTTTTCAGAAATTGAGTTAGGGCCGCCATTCGATTTGTCTAGTCAAAGTACGACGTGTGTATAAATTTCATTCATATTTTCTCAAAAACCGTAAATGATTTTAGACGTAACTGACACAATGCCAAAAAAAAATTGTCACAAAGAGACGTAAGTGTAAGTAAGTATTAAGTAAGTAAGTATGTCACTAATATTTCGTTTTCCCGAAATGTTTTTTCATTATTGCAAAATGGTATGGAGTACTTGCTGGACCCAGCCCACTCGTTGCACATTTTTGGACCGATTGCGTTCGAAACGGGATCACGGTCCAGTCCCAATCATCAGATAACGACAGTAGGAATCTCGATAATCCATTCGTAGGTAGGAACAGTAGGAATCACTAAGAAAATAATAACTCCAAATTGGCTTATATGCGCGGGACCACGCCTCCTCAATAAATGACTAATATAGCCTATGTCACCCGCTAGGATAATCTAAAGATTACAGTATTTATCCCTTTTCCGTTATGTGCCTCTAAATGCCATTAAACCACAACTGTACACCATTTAATCGTTTTTGCATCACAGTGCCACTATAAGTATGTATTAAGAGAAAAACATACTGTATATTCCAAAAGCTAAATTCGCACCCTTAGCCCTACTCTACCATATTTAACCCTGTTTGCCATATCGTACCATATTTTACCATTTTTGCACTACGGTACCATATTTAACCCCTTTTGCCCCACTGTGCCATATTTAACACCTTTTTGACACACTGCACAAATTTAATTTTTTCCCCCACTGTACCATATTTAACACTTTTTGCCCCACTGTGCCATATTTAACACATTTTTAACACTGTACCATATCCAACATAGTTTTTTCCCACTGCACAATATTTATCATGTTTCCACCATTTTTTCCTAAAAAAAACTCCTTGTGTCTAGTCTACGTTCCAATGGCTACCCTCAAGCCAAATTAGACGATTCAAGCTCTTGCCATGTGGACTTGGCTTTGGTGCCATATTTATCCCATTTTGTCCCAATGTGCGCTACCCTCACACGAAATGTTTCAATTCTAGCTCTAGCCGTTTGGATTTGGCTGTGATACCATATTTTTTTCTTTTTGACCCATTGTGCGCCCAAAATTTCGAAAAACCCTTCCATATTGCACGTCTATATAACAAGGACTACCATCCTACCAAATTTCAAGACTCTAGCTTTGGCCGTTTGGGCTGGGCAGTGATCAGTCGTAACTGACATTAAGTATAATTTTTTTCCCACAAAGTGACGTATCTGCATTGTTTATGAAAAACATGCATTATAATTAATTTTTTTTTATTTTTTGTTAATAATATTGAAAAAGATGGAGTCAAGTACACAATAAGAAAAGCAAACTGGAAATATAATAAATATTACGCCGTGGGGAAGAATGGACATTGTCTCAAAAACAGAAAAACTGCTCTCCTGAACAATTTTGAAAATGTCAGTTACTGCAGTTGGTCATCCAAGCGACGATATGTGCGAAGTTTATGCATGTGACAACGGCGCCATTGCCAGAAAAACATTTTATTGGCAACACTGTCTATAATGTATTTTTATTGGCAATCCAGCATATAAATATTTACAAAATATATTGTAAATATATGAAATTGCAATGTTTTCTTGCAATCGTCCGAACTGTCAATTCACCTTTGCCTAACAATCTGTCATTGTCCGTATATTTGCAGCACTTTAACAGGGTTGATAACGTTTGCCGATCTGGCAATCGTCTATACAAATGGCGAATTCTTTTCTGCAAAAAAGTGCAACACTTGCATTGCCCTTTTTCCGAAAACTGCATTATAATATCGCTTTTTTGAAATTTTGAAATTTTAGTTGTGCTAAATTCGAGTAACTTAATTACCAAATTTCAAAAAAGTATCACAAAAGTGCCGTTTTCGGAAAAAGGGCAATGAAAATGTTGCACTTTTTTGCAGAAAAGAATTCGCCATAAGCTTTACATTACGTTCTTATCTTTTTGGGTCCCGATGGACTATTAATAGTATACTTTAAGGCTACTGTCAAATCGACATGTTCCTGCTTCCAAGCTGATATTGATGTTGCTCTTACTAAGAGGTCGGTTTCATTGCTAATTGAAAAGCGGCCAGCCTCCTCTTACTTCGCTCATATTTGTTCAAAACTTTCGATGTAAATTGGTACATTTGTGTGGGAGGTACTAAAAGGTGTGTGCCAACAACGCCCACTTTTCTCTGAACTCTAGGTACTATAAAAGCAATTCACTGTACAACATTTCAAGTATTTGTATGCATTAAAGTTATAAGCTGTTAACTCTGGGTGCAAAATGTTCAATTTGAGTGGGCGGTACTACAAAAGCTTTACACTGTACAATATTTCAAGTACTTGTGTGCACTGGTATTAAAGTTATAAGCAGTTAACTTTTGGGGCAACAGGGTCCATTTGTGTGAGAGGTACGAAAACGGGCGTGCTAATAACGTCCACTTTTCACTGGACTCTAGGTACTGTAAAAGAAATAGACTGCACACAATTTCAAGTATTTACATGCACTGGTATTAAATGTATAAGCAGTGTACAAAAATGGTCCCTATGTGAGGAATTACAAATGATTCGGATAGGTAGTATAGAAGTTATTAGAAAATCAATATGCCACTAAATTTTAACCCTTTTTGAGGGAGGTATTAGAAGGAGTAGACCAATATGGCCTATCTTTGAACTTAGCCTGAGATAGAGACAAATATTAACACATACCAAATTTGAAGTCAACCTGTTACTCCCTTCGAGAGTTATCGTGCGCTCCAGCCAGACGGACGGACATTGCTCAAATGACCTAAAATGTCCTAAAACCGATTTCCGCCAAACACACTTAGGGTCTTAGGTCAAACCTTTAATGTGTTACCCTTTTGGCTCGTAGCAAATGATATATACCCTCCTCCCTGTAAGGTGAGGGGATACAAATATTGCTTTAATTCAAATAATATGTATAAAGTCGTATTTTGTAAAATATTTTAAATACCAAATGAACAAATTTAAACTGAAATGAAATAAATTTAAATGAAATTAATAATAATAATAGAGAAATATAACAATAAACTGTAAGCAGGCCGCTTAAAACCCAGTTGTTGTCGACAAGTCAATCATGAATTTCGAGCAACCGTTTGCACCGGGTTTTTCTCCTGTTTCCACCGTTTTTTTTATTATTACTAAAATAACAATTATTATTATTACTAAAAAACAAAACCAATTCCAAAACAAAACAAGTAAGAAAACTTCAGTCGGGTAAACGATAAAATTAATCCTTGCAGTCTATACATGGGGCAAAATCGCCCCGTGTATAGAAATTTGGAACACAAATTTGTAAATATTATTTATTTCTGAGCAAATAAATTTCATTTGAATCATTAAAATATATTTGGATCGCATATATTAATATATTACAACAAAATATATTTGCAAACGAAATTTCTAAAATAAAATATGTGTTTAATTACAAAAAAATATTGTTTAGGAATTTTTCTAAAAATATTTTATTTAATATATAACTCCTTTTGTTTACTTTTTCGAATTTCAGTTTTACTTTTTCCTTGGCAGCATAAACTTCTGCTTTAAATCAATCATTTCAAATTTCTGAGTATTCCAAGTCATCTGTAGTTGCCAATCGTCCAAGTTATTTATATTGATCCAATATTATACGATTTCAATTATTATTATTTGTTATTTTTACGAACATTATTAATTTCTTAATATTTAACTTTGAATTCTGAAAAATTTAACACAATTTAGGTATTTTGTGAATAGTTAAATGCTAATAAATATTTGTTCCGGAAATAATAGTCCCAAATAAAAACATATTGGGATGTAAACAACAATTTGTGTAGAACAACATCTGCCCAAATATATATTTGTTGTGTGTGGCAAATATTATATTTTTAGAGTGGATCCTAAACATGTTTATGAATATGAATCCAAAAACCAAAAATTAAGGCAATTGTAACACATATTATTGGTTCTCAAGTACTTTTGTTGGTTTGACTACAGGCCGATCATGATGTCAACAGGCGTGCACCTAATTTCTTAAAAGTTGGCCGACTAGTACGCCAATATTTTGAAAGTGGCGTTCTATGATATTGGGGTTTCGCAAAGCGATTTTGACCACTTTATAATAGAAAATAACATTGTTTATAGGCTACTTTGCGTAGTAATTTATATGTATGGACCGTAGTCAGTTCTGGTACTATTGAAACTTTAGTATTATTTTTGTTATTGAATCAAAAACAGGACCTAACAAATCCAAAAATTGCTATAGTAAAAGATATGTATAGTTATTTAAAAACTATAAAATTTGGTTCGCAAATAGCTTTTTCTGTTTGGTCATACACCGATCATAAAAAATTGGGTTAATATTCATGATCTGTCTACTTGAAAGTCTATCAAGCTCCCGGTATGAAAACATTTTTGATCGTGACTGCACTGATAACAAACTGGAAATTTGAATGTGTGAATGTATCCTAGCCAGCACCTCATATGGGTTTTTAGCTCTTAATCGGCACTTTAAATATCAAAAAGAATTATATTATTTTGGTTCCTGTCTGAGTAGGGTATTATTCGACTACACTCTTAACCATATGTGTGCCAAGTTTCTGCATAATACATCTCAGAGGTCGCAAAACGCGTCTCCGAAAATCAATGACAATGATTTCTACGTTCAATATTTCGATTTAATCAGTTTAGTTATTATATTAGATTTGAGTCCAGCCTGGACATAAAATAGTTGATTTCGAATCACCTTTAAGATCAGTATATACACATTAATCAATAGATACTTAGCTCCTAAGTGACTTTTGAAAGTTGAAAATTGTTTTGGTCACTACTACTGAGCACAGTTTAAATCGTGTGAATGACATATTCCAGCCACGTCCTGTTTGTGTGCAAACTTTCAGATTACAGCTGATCACATCCATCCGCACCCAAAAATTTTTAGTCGCGGTTTTTGTGACCATCTTGTCCTCATACCGGACAACGCATTTCTTTGAAGATCGGTATATGCGCATATACGTGTGTTGTATAAAGTATTGGAATATTAAAAAAATATTCAAAGAATTTTTAAATGCAGTGAAGAAATGAAAATTGCTGTGGTCACTCATAGCTCATAAGGTACTTTTAAGGTACAGAAAGAGTGAAAATTGCTTTGGACACTGCTACACTTACCACAATCTGAGAATTTACCGAATTGACAATGTTAGATATATTACCACAGCAATTGGTGAGCCATATATTTTGAAAAAGTTTTAGAAATTTTAAGACGCGGTTTTATGTCCAGTTTGACCTCAGACTGGACATCAAATAGTTGTTTTCGCATCTCCTTTAAGGTCAGTATATACATATACATTTTTAGCTCTTAAGGAACTTTTAAAAGCAGTGAAATAATGAAAATTGTTTTGGTCACTTCTGCACTGACCACAATGTGAGAATTGAAAATTACTTGTTCACGAATATATTTGTGTGTATAGTACTTCATATTTACAAAGTTTAAAATTTGGTACCTTTTAAGAGGCTTCTGAAAGGACAAAAAACATTCTCAAGTTTTTTATACCGCTAGAACTGACCACTGGCAAACAATGACTACGTGAATAGCCACTGGTTTATAAAACACTCCTGTCTATGCGTGTACAAAATTTCAGCAAGAGCCTCAGCGGTCATGTGGTCGAAAATCACTAGGCGGAAAATTAAAAATCAAAGTAGCCTATTTTAACATCCGTATAATGGTCTATCTGTTCACCAAGTTTCAAGAAAATCTGTTCAGCCGTTACGCCATGATGCGGCAACAGACAAAGAAACAAACAAACGATTTTATAATATACGTAAATTAGAATAGGATAGCTTAATTAGTTTTAAAAATAATTGAATTTAATTGCCCCCTGCTCGTTGATGCATGTGCGGCATCTTACCAAAAAGTTGTTCATTACTCCTTGGAGAGTTCAACAGGAATAGCCGCAATTGTTTCTCGAATGGATTGCTTTAGTTCATTCAAAGTTGTTGGTTTTGCTTTGTAGACTGGCGGCCAAACGTAATATGGAATTTCTGGATATCAGCTTATTGGGAAATTTTCGTCGCAATTCTGTCATAACAGGTTGGGCTATGTGAGGAGTTGCACCATATTGCTGAAACCACACAGAGTTGAAAGAAATTCTCATTCGAGGTAGTTCTGGATAGAAAAACTCTCTCAACATGCTCAAGTAACGGTCTCCTGTAACCGTAACGGTGTGATCGTTTTCTTCGAAGAAGTATGGCCTGACAATGCAGCGTGTTGAAACTGCTCACCATACTGTGACACGAAGTGGATGCAATTCCGTCTCATGGAGTATATGTGGGTTGGAAGCACTCCATATGCGACAATTTTGTTTGTTTATGCTGCCGTTTAAATCGAAATCGGTCTCGTCAGACAAGAAAAGACAATTCAACATGTTTCCGTCCTCTTCCACCATTTGAAGCATCTTCTGGCAAAATTCCAAGCGAATCGGGAAGTCTGCTGCGTTCAGTTTATTGGCCATTTGAATTTTGTATGGGAATAACTCCAAATCTTTGTGCATATTTGACTGTCTGCTTATACCCATTTCAGCAGATAAGCTTCTTGTCGAAACTCTTGGATTGTTTTGTTTATGGCAGCAGCTACAGCAGCGATTGTTTCCTCCGTCCGAACTGAAGGGTTTCGATGGTAAGGTCTTCTGTTCCCATGCTCGGCAAAATTGTTAACAAGTCTCATTATGGTCCATCTGCTCGGAGGATTGCCGCCAAACGTGCGCCTATACTCTCTTTGAACCGAAACTACGGACTCCAGTGCGTGATTGCAGCGGACAATCCAAATGTGCACTGGTATAAACGTTATGAGATATTAAATTGTGGTATGATTTGGACATTTTGTGTGGGAGGTACAAAAAGGGGCGTGGCGATAACGCCCATTTTTCACAGGACTATAGGCACTATAAAAACATTACACTGTACAAAATTTCAAGTATTATTATACACTTGTATTACTGTTATAAGCTGTTAACTTTTGGTGCGTCAGACAGACGGACATTGCTCATTCGACTTAAAATGACCCAAAACGGATTTCCTCCGAACATACTTAGGGTCTTAGATCACTCCTTCGATGTGTTACACTTTTTTCCGTAGCAAATGATATATACCCTCGTCACACTAAAGTGAGAGTATAAACAGGATATTTCAAATTAATTTTGGTTTTATTCTTATGGTGGACAAGGTTGAACAGAATTTCTAAATCAATCCTTGCCTTTCCTTACATCAGCTTAATTTTTTGCACATTTAAAATTTTTGTATTTTGTCCTCGTCATAACCAAACATTTCCGTATGTTGAATTACTTAAATTTACTTCCTGAAATCGAAGGAATTGAATATAATTAAACACATCAAAATTTCCAAATTTAAAACATTGTTGCTCATAAAAATTGAGTGGATTCGTGGATAAGCACGGATTCGTCAGTGGATTCGTCAATAAGCAGAATTTTCGCATTTGGGCGAATGAAAATCCAAGAGTGATTGTCAAAAAACCAATGCACCCACAAAGAGTGACTGTTTGGCGCGGTTTATGGGTTGGCGGCATCATCGGGCCGTATTTTTTCCAAAATGAGGCCGGTCAGTCAGTTACTGTGAATGGTGTTCGTGAGATGATAACGAACTTTTTATGGCCCGAATTGGAAGATATGGATGTGACAATATGTGGTTTCAACAGGAGTCACACAGCTAACGAAACAATGGCTCTTTTGCGCAACAAATTCAATGGCCGTGTTATCTCACGTCGTGGCGATGTCAATTGGCCGCCAAGATCGTGTGAATTGACACCGTTGGACTTCTTTCTTTGGGGTTATTTGAAAGAAAAAGGTGTACGTCAATAAGCCAGCAACAATTCAAGAGCTTGAATAACATGAGAGATAACATCGGCCCTTAAAATTTAACCACCCTTTATATTTTTCCTTGTTGTGTTTGGACTAGGGATGTAACGAATATTCGCATTTGCATATGCGAATATATATATTCGCATCATTTTGACATCCGCTTTCGCAAAAACCATCTTTGGATTATTCGCTTTCGCTTTCGCAAAAATATATTTCAGTGTTCGCTTCCATTTGTTAAAAGTGTTATATCTTTTTATTCGCTCCACACATTTTGAAGATGTTAATACCAATGAAAACCTCTTCCACTTCTCATCAATGTAGTTGAAAAATATGCTTGTCCTTGTGGTACCAGGAGGTAAAAATATGGAAAACGTTCTTAATACTTGAATATCCGGGAAATGTATCAATTTAGTTCCGTAATTTTATTGGTACTAAAGGGTCAAACTATTATTCGCATTCGCTTTCGCAAAAATCCATATTTCACTATTCGCATTCGCAAGAAATATATATCAATATTTGCTTTCGCATTCGCTTTCGCTAAAGTCACTTTCGTTACATCCCTAGTTTGGACTATATGAAAAATTTCACTTTTGGCCTAAGAAATAGGTATTTGGGGCCAATGTACATGACACCGAATCTTCCAAAGACCAAATATGAAAAATGCCAATATACTTGAAATCCAGCATTATATCATTTTAATGAGATACGACAAAGTCAGTTTCTAGATCCATCAGTTGCACTCGTCGGCCAGTGTTAATATCACGGCAGTTTTTGACTCCACCACGCGACCTCGCTCGAGGGTTGCACATACCAAATATCGCGAACCTGTTTGCATTAGTTGTATACATATATCGATACCATTGTTCCGAACTACGAAAATTCGCCTTAGCATGTTTCAGGAACATTGCAATTTTAAATTCTAAATTTTATTTTAAATTTATGTACAAAATAGTATAGGTCACTCGATTTAACTTACAAAGAAATACAAAACAAATTTAAAAATGTCAGAAAACTTCGTTCGTCTCTCACGAAAACTACCTGTTTTGACTCAGCAATTTTTACACAATTTTTTTAAAATATCGTGGACTTAATATTTTGAACATTGTCATGATCCTTGATGTTCCTAAAAATATTGGCTGTATAGATATATAATTTAATGTCTCGGAAAGTCCATCTGTTTCCATTGATGTCGTTTTTAATGTGCAGTTGAATGGAAACTTTTATACTGTTCCGATGCCAGCTAAAAAATGTTAATATTTTGGCACGTAGTTTTTATAACGTGGTTCTTGAGGGTAAACAAAAATTAATAAATAAGTGGCGCTTAACACGCCGATACACTGACCTAAGTGTATGTCCACAGATATGAGATGATTAAGGCTTCTCCTCTATTTCAACCTAACCTAACTGTGAGGACTATGTTGTAAGACCGCTGAATTTGTGTAGAATTTTTTTCAATGTAGAAACTAACCAAAGCGAATCTATTCATTATAGGGCAGTAACATTTCATTACATGAAAACATTTTTTATTGCATCGATGTTAATAATATAATGAGACTACCTAGATTTTTTTCAGTGTACGAGTACGTTCTTATAATATTTAGAATCATATTATTGTTGGTTGCTATTGAAATTAATTATGAAAATTGCGATGTTGGTCATTTCAGAGATCAATTGTTATTTAGGTGGCATGTCATAACATCCAGGGACATTGTGACACTTTCGAAAGTGTCATAACGTCCATGTACAGTATGACACTTGGTGTCATAACGTCCTGGGACATTATGTCCCTGGACGTTATGACATGCCACCGTTATTTATATTGAGGAAAAAAGTCGGCCATTCATGTAAAACAAAATAAATATTAAATTTACATTGGTTACAAGTGGCTTTAATTTAGATATTGAAAATGAAGAAATGAATCACTCAAATTAAATCACATCAACTATTTTATCGTTTGGAACCACTGTAACTGGTGACGGTGTGTAGTCAACTGTGGCGTTTCCCCATTGTTGCCAAAGCTGCACACTGGGAATCTTTTGTGTATATTTGGCAACGTACACTCGTCGTTCTGATTGAATTGTTTCCACTTCAATAAATGATATCAAGGATATTTGCAATGGAAATCTCTTCTATTTTTATTTTTCTGCTGAATAATAATTATTCTCGTTTTTTCGTGAATTTTGTGTCCTTAAGAGACCATCAGGAATTCAGTGAATGACGATGTGAAGGAAAAACGGAAACAGATCAACTTAAATGCTTCAAAAGGCTCTTTAAGGTGCGTCTGATTTTCGAATGTGACATCGCGAAATGTATACACACTCGTATATACATATATAATGCAAGTTGGTCACATATCAAGATTGGAAATTTCATCTAAGGACGATATAAATGTCCCATATAAAAGTAAACAGCGAATGGAATGCGTTGAAATAACTTTTGTTGGTGTTGAGGTATGGGACATTATCTTATTCAATATTCACATCGAAAATATCCAATTTGAATGTGACGCTTTTGCACGAAATTTTTAAATGGCGCCAATATCACATTCGAACCAGAAAAACCGTCTTAATACCAATAGTTAGACCACTAAAATTTGTCATCTAGTCCGCGCCCCAAATTTCTGTCATTAATAACGGTCAGCGGATTTTGTCCACTTCCAAATAAGTTATTTTGCAGCAGCCATGAAAATAAATATATTTTATAAATAACATAAAAATGTTGAGAGTATCTCAGTTAAAATCATAAAGAAAATACATTTTTAAAAATGGAATGTTTTTGGCAGAATTTAAAAAAATATATAAAAAAAGTTAAGTACGCGCTGCGGGATTTGACACCGGACGACCCGTTTTAATAACGCGTAGAAAAAGGGAGTAAACAAAGCACTGAATAAAATTAAATTTCGCACAAATTTGGTAAACGATTTTCATACGCTAAAGTGTTCTTATATACGGGTACGAGTATCTCAGGAAAGCGGTAATTCGAAATCGTTTGTTGTTATGCTAAGGTGTGATATTATGCTGATGCGGCTCTAGGAGACCCACTTTGCACATTGCATAATTAAAAAAAAAAATTATTAAATAAAAAAACGCTTTCAAAACATAAAATTAAAAATAAAACTGTAAGGAAATACTAAAGTCAGCGGGGCCGACTGTATAATACACTTCGCCATTGTTTGCCAACAAATGTATGGAATAACCGTTTTAGTATGAATTTTTGCAGGTTAAACGTAGGATTTACGCCGTGACGTTCATAGTGGGGTTATATAGAAACATGGACCAATTTTCGTAAAATCCCTTCATATTTGCGACTTGCCCATTGTTCAAAAGAATACATGGACAGACGGACATGGCTTAATCGCCTCAGAAAGTGATTCTATGCCTTTCGGTATAATAAACAATGGGTAGATTTCCTCTCTTTTTAGGCGTTACAAACAACTGCACAAAGCCATACCCTGTACGAGTATATGATAAAAAAATACTTTTTTTTACTTTTTGACAAGATATGTTTACATCCTAAGAGCTCCCAAAAAATAGCATTTGCATTACCTCACAAGACAATGGCTTTTTGGACCGACAAGCCCTTGTTGAATTTATTTATTTATTCACTTGATCCAATTTTGAACAACTTCCGGATCATAAGATTATACTTTTATAACTTCTTCGAATGTCTTATATTTTGTGGGTACTTAATGCCACATACAAAGTTTTACTTAAGTCCATTATTCTGATATAGGCAATTAGATGGCTATTGATAATGAAATCACACCCACAATATTTATGTACTTGCTTCAAATATATATAAACAACTTCTGATGCGAGATTGTAGTTAACGTGATTGATATGGGAAAAAAACCAAATATATATATTATATTACTAGCTGACCCGGTGCGCTTCGCTGCCCTCAAAGTGCGTTTCAGTGAAATAGAACCATATGATATGTTGATACTCTTGATATTACGGCGGTGTTTTCGGGTCATCCATATTCCACTTAAATGCATAAATTTCGTGTAGTGCAATACCCGTCAAATCACCTTGAGAGGCTACGTCGCTCATTCTCTGTTGGGGCATATATATTGCTGTGAAATACCGTCATACCAATTAGTGCAATGATTCTATATCATTTATTTTTTCCTATAACGATGCCGCATGTGCGTAGTCACGCCCTCTAATCCGATATCTCAAAATTTTGTTGAGTTACGTGCTAACTTTGAAGGGACTTGAATACTAAACACACTTGGTCAAGCGACAATCTAGATATAATGGTCTCCAGTTATTTCGTTTTCATTAAGCGTGTCGTATGCACAGATTGAATTTTGAAATTTCAGGTTGTGTAGAAGTACCCACTCTTAATACGATGCCAGTTTCTGGTTCAATCATTGGTTGTGGTTCGAAGGTTACACACCCATTTTACAGGTTAGATGCAATAGTGCAGGAAATAGTATATATTCAAATGTCATGTTTCACATTTCAGGTTGTGGGGGCAGTGTTACTATCACGCCAGATTCTTGCCCAGCTCTCGATCTGGTTCCACATACAAATTTCGAGAATTTTGGTCCAAAGCAATTCAAATATTGCACTTCTGAATTTCTGGTAGTGTGGGTGGTACCACGCCTACTGTCACAATCACACCTGTTATTGACTCCGACACGCACAAATACTAAATATCGCCGATCTTACTGCAATAGTACTCAAAATATGGTATTTGTAAATTTCAGGTTGTGTGGGCGGTGCCACACCCAATATAACTGTCACACAAATTTATCGTTCTCTCACGCATACATGTACCTATGTCACATATAACAAATTTGGAGACTCTTACCGCAATAATACTCGTAATATAGCATTTTTAAATTTCAGGTTGGGTGGGCGATTTCACGCCAACTAACACTATCACCCTAGTTTTCAGCTACATAACGCGTACTGGCACCAAGGTCACACATACCCAATTTTGAGAATTTTGCTACTATAGTATTCGAAATATTTCATCTTTGAATTTTAGGTTGTATGGGCGGTGCCACGCCCACTGACACTATCACACCGGTTTTTGTCTCCATGATAGGTACTGGTACCAAGGTCACACATATCGAATTTCGAGTATTTTGAACCAATAGTACCCAGGATATTCCACTGTGAAATTTTACGTTGTATGGGCGGTGCCACGCCCCTTTGTCCAATCAAACCCGAACATAGATACGAACCTTCCACACACCAAAAGATATTCTCATGCTAAAATTCAGCAAAATCTGTTCAGCCGTTTTCGAGTCCATCGCGTACCAACGAACACCATTTCATTTTTATATATATAGACTAGCTGAGCCCGGTGCGCTTCGCTGCCCATGTCAAAATTCGCGCTGTAGAAACTGTATTTTATATCCGATCAGTACGAAATTCGGCAGAAAGAGGTTTGTTATTACATGAAGGAATACTGCCAAATTCGGAGAAAATCGGTTCAGATTTAGATATAGTCCCCATATATATGTTACCCCCGATTTGAAATTCAAGCGCTGTAGAAACTGTATTTTATATCCGATCAGTAAGAAATTCGGCAGAAAGAGGTTTCTTATTACATGAAGGAATGCCGCAAAATTCGGAGAAAATCAGTTCAGATTTAGATGTAGCCCCCATATATATATGTTACCCCCAATTTGACATGTAAGCGCTGTAGAGACTGTGTTTTATATCCGATCAGTACGAAATTCGACAGAAACAGGTTTCTATTTTACATGAATGAGTATTCTAGGAAAATCGATTCAGATTTATATATAACCTCCATATATATGTTCCTCCAGATTTGGTTACAAAGCGCTATAGAAGTTGTACTTTACTTCCGATCATTACAAAGTTCTCCAGAAAGATTTTTCTCAATTTAGGAACGAATATTGCTTAATTTTGCGATTATCGGTTCAAAGTACATTTACCAATTATTCCAAATTATTATCGCAATGACCCTTATCGCATTGTTAGGGAGGTGTAGGGTATTATATAGTCGGCCCCGCCCGACTTTCTGCCTTTCCTTACTGGTATTAGTAATAAATTCACTGAATGAAAAAATACCGAATTCAGTGGAAAGTCCAGAAAATAGAAATGTATACTTATAAAATTTCCAAATTCTTGTTTCATTGATATTGCATCACATTATCATATTGCGATTGTATTGGAGTGAGCAGCTGTAATTATCGCATACCGAGCATTTTTGTTCATGTATTTCCTATATAATACTTGCAAGATATATCAAAATATGGGCTGGGCCACGCCCACTGGTCCTATTCCGCCCATTTGAAAGCCAATCACGTAGACTGCTACCAGATACATATACGCAAAATTTCAACACTCTCGCTAACAAAATGAGCAAGATAATTCAATTTCAAAATTTGGCTTATATGGGCGGTGGCCCGCCCATTGGTCAGATCCCGCCAATTTTTGGACCAATCACGTGGACTGTCACCAGATACATATCTACAACATGACAGCACTCTAGATAAAAAATTGTGCAAGTTATATCAATTTCAAAATATGGCTTATAAGGGCGGGGCCACGCCCATTGGTCCGATCCCGCCCATTTTCTGACCAATTACGTAGAATGCCACCAGATACATATACACAACATTGCAGCACTCCCGATAGCAAATTGTGCAAGATATAAAAATTTCAAAATTTGGTCATTGTGGGCGGGGCCACGCCTATTGGTCCGAACCCGCCCATTTTTGGACCAATCACGTAGATCGCCAACGGATATATATACACAAAATTCCAGGTCTCTCGCTAACAAATTGTGCAAGATATCACATTTTTTAAATTTGGCTTATATGGGCGGTGCCACGCCCATTTGTTCGATCCCGCCCGTTTTTGGACCAATCACGTAGACTGCCACCGTTTACATATACACAAAATTCCAGCACTCTCGCTAACAAATTGTGCAAAATATCTCAATTTCAAAATTTGGCTTATATGGGCGGGGCCACGCCCATTGGTCCGGTCCCGCCCATTTTTTCACCAATTACGTAGAATGCCACCAGATACATATACGCAACATTACAGCACTCCCGCTAGCAAATTGTGCAAGATATCAAAATTTTGTCTATGTGGGCGGGGCCACGCCCATTGGTCCGATCCCGCCCATTTTTGGACCAATCACGTAGACTGCCACCGTTTACATATACACAAAATTCCAGCACTCTCGCTAACAAATTGTGCAAAATATCTCAATTTCAAAATTTGGCTTATATGGGCGGGGCCACGCCCATTGGTCCGATTCCGCCCATTTTTGGATGCATACAAACAAAATTTCAGCACTATACCTATAATAGGAGCAGAAATATCGGATTTTTAACCTGCGATTTGTATGGGAGGTACCACGCCCCTTTGTCCAATTAATTTTTTTTTCTATATAAACCATCTCGTGAAAATTTAGAATCGAATAAAAAAAAATCGTCCAAATCGCTCCAGCCGTTCTGACGTGATGCCATTACACAGATGGACCGTTTCATTTTTATATATATAGATTAGCCGGAAACCCCAATATGTAACAACGACGTTGATAACACTGTCCAACAAATTAAAACTTTTTGATTGGAACAGAATAGCGATACATAATTCTGAAAGGGCATGTTGAGTAGATAATTTTTGTAGATTAAACTTATGGTCCAGCTGGTCTGAGTTTTTTTTTCAGTGGGTCATAGTTTTCATTTTGGTCGAAGGGAGTATTATACTAAATGAAAAAAGTGATGTAATTTAATGTCTGAAAGATTTCTTATTGTCAGAGTATATTTACAACTTTGGTAAAACATTTTCGTAAAATATTTGTATCCTTAAATGTCCTATCCGAAAGGACTTTTTTGATTTTTTAAAAAAAAGGCCAAGTTGACCCATTAGGAGGGGAGCTAGAGGGTTAAGATTTGCCACAAAAATGATCCTCATAAAATGCCACTATATAACTCTGACAATAAGAAATCGCTCAGACATTAAATTACATCACTGCTTTCATTTAGTATAATGATCCCTTCGACCAATAAATGAAAACTTTGACCCACTGTAAAAAAAAACTCAGACCAGCTGGACCACAAGTTTATTCTACAAAAGTAAGGTACTCAACATGTCCTTTCTGCTCCAATCTTTCCATAGATATTACGACTTTAAATTTACATAAAAGTATTTTATGTATAAGTTGGCGTGTAAGTGTGCTAATTTAGCGTAAAGAGCTGCATTTACAACTTTGGTGTCTTTGGCGACCCCCACTGAAATGTTACGGCAAACATTTTCGTAAAATATTTTAGTACTTAAATGTTCTTTTTGAAAGGACTTTTTTAGATTTTTTCGAAAACAGAGCCAAATTGACCCATTTAGAGGGAAGCTAGAGGGTTAAGATGTTCCACAAAAATGATCCTCATAAAATTTCACTATATAACTCTGACAATAAGAAATCTCTCAGACATTAAATTACATCACCTTTTTTAATTAGTATAATGCTCCCTTCGACCAAAAAATGAAAACTTTGACCCACTGTAAAAAAAAACTCAGACCAGCTGGATCATAAGTGTAATTAAAAGCACAGAAATAGAAAGAGTAAAAATTAACGGTTAGTTAGGCACTCAATTAAATGAGAAAGGGACACCTCAAGTGTAATACGACGCCAAAATAAATTCATAAATGCGCTACACCAAATGCTATGTATGGACAGTGCTAATGTACGCCTCTGAAACTTGTCACTAAAGGCAATAGACGAGAAGGGACTACAAGACTTTGAAAACTGGTTATACCGCCGAATATCGAATATTAAGAATTCCATGGAGTAATCGTATTTCTAACAAAGAAGTACTGAGGAGAATAGACCAAAAATGTCACCTTGCCACTAGAGTTTTTTATTTCCCTGACTTTTTTAATTCCCGGGAAAGCGGGATTTTTTTAAAACTTTCCCGGGATCCCGCTCCATTAAAGTTCGGTCTCTCTCTTCGCCCAAAAGGAGAAGAGAGAGACCTATCGTTTATTATACCGATCGACATAGAATCACTTTCTGAGTCGATTTTGCTATATCCGTCTGTCTGTCTGTCCGTCTGTGCATGTATTTTTGTAATCAAAGTACAGGTCGCAATTATGGTCCGATCTCGACGAAACTTTACACATATCTTTTTGTTGGCCCAAGGACGATCCCTATTGAATTTGTTTAAAATCGGTTCAGATTTAGATATAGCCCCCATATATATGTTAGCCCCGATTTGACATGTAAGCGCTGTAGAGACTGTATTTTATATGCTATCAGTACGAAATTCGACAGAAGGAGGTCTTTTTACATGAATGAGTATTCAGGGAAGATCGGTTCAGATTTATATTGATTGTTCCTCCTGATTTGGTATCAAACCGCTACAGAAGTTGTATTTTACTTCCGATCATTAAAATTTTCCAGAAAGATGTTTCTCAATTTAGGAACGAATATTGCTTAATTTAGCGATTATCGTTTCAGAATTAGATAATATGTTTCTACCCATTTACCAATTATTCCAAATTATTATGGCAATGACCCTTATCGCATTGTTATGGAGGTGTAGGGTATTATATAGTCGGCCCCGTCCGACTTTCTGCCTTTCCTTACTGGTTTATTTAAGTGTTTGTTAAAATTTTTACACCTTTTTTACATATTTAAATTGAAGTGAGTTAAGATGAAAAACGCTGTATGCATATGAGATCAAAAGCAAAAAATGCATTGTTATGTTAAAATTAAGATTTGATGGTATCTTACAAGATAGTGCGAAAAATCAATTTTTTAAAAAAAAATTTAATAATTTTTATATAAAACAAGTAAGAAAGTTCAGTCGGGTAAACCGACTTGCCCTCACC
The DNA here is from genome assembly GCA_963930755.1 of Eudasyphora cyanicolor. NCBI lineage: Eukaryota > Metazoa > Arthropoda > Insecta > Diptera > Muscidae > Eudasyphora > Eudasyphora cyanicolor. The sequence goes on along the minus strand of OZ005735.1, from coordinate 113,448,119 downwards.
TTTATTGTTTTAATTAAAATATTTTAAGTTTAAATTGCATTTAATAAGCTTAAAGTATGTACTGGTATTAAAGTTATAAGCTGGGACGTGGCAACTTCGCCCATTTTTCTCGAGGTAATAGTGACTATAATAAATAAACTAATACTATGTGTAGAATTTCAGAGGATTCAAATAAGTAGTATAGAAGTTATTAAATAATCAATATTTTACTAAATATTAAACCTTTGTGGGGACGTACTAGAAGAAGTGGACCAATATGGCCCATTTTCGAACATAGCCGGAGATAGAAGCAAATATTACCACATACCAAATTTGAAGTGAATCGTTTACCCCTATCGAAAGTTATCGTGCGCACCAGCCAGCAGACAGACAGACGAACATTGCTCATTCGACTTAAAAAGACCCAAAACGGATATCCGCCGAACATACTTAGCGTCTTAGGTCAAAATGTTTATAGTGTACTCTAAACATATATATGTTTCAAGCGGAATATGTTTGGGACAATATACTACAGAAGCGACTTTTTTCAGCGCGTAGAAGTTGAAATACCTTCGGTATTATGTTTTGCTGGATTTGCGAAATTATCTACATATTTTTAGGTTATGTCTCTTTTTTTTGGCCTTATTTTATTCATAACCTATCAGACTTTACGATAAAATAATAAAAATTAAGATTTCAATTCAATAATTTTAAATTTTTATAAAAAAATATGAGTTTTTAGCAATATATGGCAAGATAACGTCAAAACCGCTGAACGTATAAAACAAAGATATTAAATGAAAATAAAGGCTTCTTTTTTGTTCATTTAACCAATCCGGAACCAATTCGGATATGTGGTTCTCGAATTTGAGCTGTGTTATTATACCCTCACTTCAGTTTTACGAGGGTATATATCATCAGCTACGGACCAAAAGTGTAACACACCGAAGGAGTGACCTAAGACCCTAAGTATGTTCCACGGATATTCGTTTTGGGTCATTTTAAGTCGAATGAGCAATGTCCATCCGTCCATCCGTCTGTCTGCTGGTTGGTGCGCACGATAACTCTCGAAAGGAGCAACCGATTGACTTCAAATTTGGTATTGCGATAATTTTTTTCTATCTCCGGCTAAATTCTAAGATGGGCCATATTGGTCCACGCCTCCCCCACAAAGGGTTAATATTTAGTCAAATTTTGATTCTTTAATAACTTCTACACTTCTTATTCGAATCTTCCGATATATTATATAGTAACAGGTGGCGCAAAAGTAACCTTTCGATGTTTTTTGGCTGTAATTTAAAAAAAATGAAAAACTTTGATTCTTCTTGTGGATTATTTTTATTTGGTCTTTTAATTTTTTTTTTACATCAAGTCGAGAATATGATGTCATGTAAATGGCCGCCGCCACAGTTGATTGTCATTTGAGCCCTTTTTATGGCATTTTCCATCACTTTGGCCAAAACTTCCGGCGATAGGTCCTCACATTGTTGACGGATATTGTCTTTAAGAGCTGCAAGAGTCTGAGGCTTGTTGACATAAACCCGCGACTTCAAAAAGCCCCACAAAAAGAAGTCTGGAGCGATCAAATCAGGTGATCTTGCTGGCCAGTGCAAATCGCCAAAACGGGAGATTAGGCGCCCGGGAAATGCATCCTTCAGCATATCGGTTGTGGCACGTGCAGTGTGTGCCGTTGCACCGTCCTGTTGGAACCACATGTTTTCCAATCCCAATTCATCAAGTTGCGTCAAAAAGAACTCGTTGATCATTGCTCTGTAGCGCTCACCATTCACAGTAACCGTTTGGCCCGCGACGTCTTCGAAGAAAAAAGGTCCGATGTCTCCTCCAGCGAAAACAGCACACCATACAGTGACTTTGAGCGGGTGTAATGGCTCTTCGTGGGTTACACGCGGATTTTCAGTGCCCCAGAAGCGTAAATTTTGCTTATTTACGTACCCGCTAAGATGGAAATGGGCCTCATCACTCATGATTATTTTTGATGAAAAATCATATTCCTCTTGGTGGTGATTAAGGATGGCTTGAGCGTATGTTAGACGCGATTGGCGGTCAGCAGCTAACAGCTGATGCACCGTCTGGACTTTGTACGGAAACATCTTCAAATCTTGTACCAAAATTCGCTGTAGAGACCGCGTTCTGGAGCAGTGTAACGTAACATTGTTTATTAACGTGTATTTCGCATGTGTTTACTACACAAATGTCAAAACAGAACTGACATTAGGGGCCAATCGCAAAATTTATAGCATTTTCTGATAGGAGGATTACTTTTGCGCCACCTTGTATTAGTCTATTAGTCGCTATCACTTAGAGAACCAGTAAGGAAAGACAGAAAGTCGGGCGGGGCCGACTATAAAATAGACTACACCTCCCTAACAATTCGAAAATGGGCATTACGATAAGAATTTGGCAATGTTCATACAAGTAATAAGAAAACTCTCTGCCGAATTTCGTACTGATCGGATATAAAATACCGTTTCTACAGCGCTTACATGTCAAATCGGGTGTAACATATATATGGGGACTATATCTAACTCTGAACCGATTTTCCACGGATTTGGCAGAGTTGATTCATGTAATAAGAAAACTCTCTCTGCCAAATTTCGTACTGATCTGATATGTAATACAGTTTCTACAGCGATTACATGTCAAATCGGGTGTAACATATATAAGGGGGGCTATATATAAATCTGAACCGATTTTGACCAATTTTAATAGGGATCGTCCTTGGGCCAATAAAGAGCACTGTGCTAAATTTCATCACAATCGGACCATAAATACGACTTAGGAAGTGATTCCAAGTCCATCGGTATAAGGAACCATGGATCTGTCTCTTCTCCTTCTGGGTGTTACAAACAAATGCACAAACTCACAATACCTTGGACCACAGTGTGGTGTAGGGTGTAAAGAGTTAATATAAAAAATATAATTGTATGATCGCATACACCCGGACCGGGAAGGAGTAGATGTAGATTATCGAAATTTTGCATAAGTAGTTTTTATATGCAAAATAAGGTAAAAACAAATTTTGGACCAAATCCGTCAAAGGACACGGCCGCCTCCCACATACCCTGAAATGCAAAAATACAATATTTTCTAAAACTGCCCACGGAATTCGACCAAATTTTGCTCAATATACTTCTAATTTGTTTTACATTAAAGCATGTGATCGCTGAAATTGCAGCAAGGATTAAATTATCTTTAAAATATCCTTTTTGAGTAGTTGCTAGAAAAATGACTTCAAATGTAATATGCGGGCGGCATATTTTAGTATCAGAAATATAATTTCTTTCGATTTTAATTCCATGCGAACTGAAATTTTTCAAAATTATGATTCTTAAAATATTTTGTTTAGATATAGCCAAAGTTTCTCGCAAAATTAACAAATTAAAAATTTTTATTGTAGGCAAATTTGCAAATATACGTAGCTGGAATTTAGTTACTTTAAAACTACTACATTATAGCTAAAAATCAAAAAAATATCGTTGGTGAACTATCGTTACAAATTGTCTTTTCGGTCCACGCAAAAAGGGTCCACTTAAAAACAAGCGTGCTTTTCTGTACACAGAAATTATCCAAACGGTACTTTCTAAATATATTAGCTATATTTGGACCAAAAAAATTATTTTGTCGTATTGCAGAAACGGTTTTGTAAAACAATAAGATACTCGTTTTGCAATTATTTATGAATAAATATTAATTCTAACCCTTGAAAGATCATACAAATTTTAAATTATTTGATGTGATAAATATATGTAGGTACACAACTTCAACTTTGAAGCCCCATATCTCTGAAACGGCTGAATGAATCAAAAAAGTTGTATGTGCTTTCTAATCTAACTGCTTCCATCAATTCGTGCCAATAAATTTAAAAATTCACTAACATCACTGTCGGTATTTTTGGTCACGCTCACGACACTGTGCGGCGCTGTTACATGTAAAGGTGATCTCTATTTTGATCAGACTAATTCAAAGCCTGCTCAACAAAAGACGCATAACAGCAAGTCTTATGTCTACCACTCTAATAAGGTTTGTAAGCAGAGGGACCCCCACAAGGAGTACTTCCACCACCAATTTGAAACATAGCGGTGAATGAAATCCTGCTAGATCTAGGACGTTGTGGCTGCGAGGTAGTGTCATATGTGGACGACGTGGAAATCGCAGTAAGTGGCAATCTCGAAAACGTTCTCAGAGACATCCTACAGGTGGCTCTGAACAAGTTGGCTACATGGGCCAGAAGCAGCGGTTAACCCAAACAAGACAGAATTGGTTCTCTTTACCAGGATGAATAACGTTCTCCTCGGATAAATGGAATTCTAGTAATAATTCTAGATAGGGAACTGTTATTCAGTCTTAACGTAGTGAAATGTGTAAGGATGGCCAACGTCGCTTTACTCGTATCTTCCTTCCTGCAGGAAGGCTGTAGGGTCGCGGTGGGGCCTCTCTCCTAAATTCGGCCATTGGATGTATATAGCAGTAGTTCGTCCAATACTGTTATACGGCATTGTAGTATGGGGACGGTAACTAACAACTTAACCACCACCAACCGTTTATCAAAGGTTCAGAGAACTGCCTGCTTGTGCATAAGGACTACAGCGACTGAGCCCCACTCCATATACTGTCGATAATTACTCGTATTGTGGCGAGAGAAGTTGCAACCAGAGCGGCACTAAGATTAAACTGCCTATCAATGTGGAGGTACAAGACCTACGGTCACATGAGGATATCAAAGTGTAGTGCTATGGTAACCTACCAACGGTGTACACCTTCGAGAGGAACTACATCAATATGATACCAGCCATTGATGAATGGGTTGGCAGAATACAAGGTAATAGAAGCCATCTCCACTTCTATACGGACGAATCGAAGCTTGATGAAAAGGTTGGCCGCATTTCACTGTGAATAACTTTGTTTGGATATAGCTCACAGACTACCAGATTCCTGCAGTGTCAATCAAGCCGAAATAATTGCAATATGGGAAGTCACCAAGAGGTTGAATCGCAACATAGTAACCAACACTGGCGCTGTCATCAATTTTATGGAGGCCACATCCCTAAGTTCACAAACAGCCCTCGACTGCTGCAGATCTCTTTACGAGATGGCTGAGCAGTTTAATATACACCTCATATAGGTTCCAGGGCATAGGGATATCACGGGGAACTGCAAATCTGATAAACTTGCTGGAAAGGGACTACATTACAACTTCTCGAAGAATTTGCATATATTGTTGCGCCACTATCCACGTGCAAGCTTTGGCTCAGGCAATCAGGCAGTCCAACAAAAGATGGACAGAAATCGGCACCTGTAGGGTAGCTAGACAAATCTGGCCATGGTATGACCTGAGAAGGTCAAAATAATTCCTAGCACTAGAGAGGAAATTATAGTCTACATAAGTATCAGTTCTGACGGGACACAGTCTGATCGGCGAACACGATAGAATGTTGTTGAATGTTGGACTCCAAAGAATTCTGCAGAAACTGTTGAGATGAGGAATAAATGGAGAGGATTGAACACTTGCTATGCGACTGTCCCGCTTTGAGTAAACGGCGTCTGGACATACGGTTGGCCTTCTAGGCAGTCTAACAGTACTTCCCGGTATCGATATTCGTACTAATAATAAATATTTATGTATATCAAACAGGTTGGTTTCGATGAGGGGCATTTCAGCCCGTGCTAACACGAGGGTCCTAAACAAATTTAAAACTTAAATTCGCAATAGGTTGTCTGGTTATAAAAGGCCGAAATATTTGTTTTTTTTTTAATTTCTCCCACTGCGATTCGAGGATCCAAATTCTTATGTTTACAGCTAACATAATACATTCCCGACTAACACAATAACAGCATCAAATCTTCTTTTATCATAATATTGAGTTGCCATAATTACAACTACGACAAAAGAGGGAGAGCTTTTGCTGCAAACAAATATTCAAGGTACATTCACGAAGTATAGTTGTCTTAATATCATTGTCGATTATGGACATTGAATTTGCTTTTTAGAGAATGTCTATTGGTGGTATTTGCATTTATTTTCGACTTCGAGCAAACAATTTGCTTGATGGCTGAAGGCCATTGGGCTTGAGTTTATCTTCATCACTTCATTCTATGTCTTACATCAATAAAAAGTTTACTTCAGCACTGTTCCTGAGTTCAGAGTTTTCAAAGGATACCAAGTTTAGTCGTAACTTTGCTTTACCCCAGACTGAGGACCGTTTGTTAGTTACGTCCCTACATAATTTGCCACGGAAAGTACTCGTATCGCCGTCGTACTTAGCAATCACATCCAGCACCTTCTGCAAGCGCCGGAAGACGGAAAATATACATAAATAATCAGCTTTGTGCACATTACGGATCAGAAAGTACAAACTTTTCCGTTGCCAGGATAAACAGAGCCGGGCGAATGAAAGGGTCCACGCACAACCCACATTCAAAATATACTCGTACAACAAACACAATGAGAAAATCTATTGTTACAACTGGAACAAGTCATCATCGACATTTGAATAGTTCCACCGCTCGACTACGATAAAAGGATACACGCCGGACATATGTTCGTTTAATCGCGGCACGTGCACGAAATATCTAATGATAGGCTGGCTATGTGACTGTCGTCAGCTTTTGTTTTTCTTCTTCTGAGAGGGGTTAGTGCCACTGACTGCATGCAACATTGTGGCACTGTGGCACACACAATGAATGAAGATAATCTCCTTTCGGGGACAACAATTTCGAGCTAATTTGGCACATTTCAATGCGTGAGCAAATGCGGTTTTATCAAATTTAAAATCGTGCAAACACCATTTCAAAAAGGTTTCACCCGACGTCGTTTCATGGCAGCGCTGACAAATTTGATTATGCGAGTTAATTGAATTTCAAAAATACGGCAAAACAAAGCATTTGATTTTTTTTGTCTTTGAACTTACAGTGTACGACTATCGACAGACGAAAAGGACGTACACACAAGACTCACACGATGGGGTAGAGAGGACATTGACAAGTTTTTACACGAAAATCCACAGGTGGCATGTATTGAATATGAACCCTCACGACTAGGACCGACTACCATGTGGAAGAAACAAATATCTTGAATGAAATGTTCCACATCAAATTAAAGATTGCGTCGTTTAATACGGGTTTCTGATGCAGCGGTATCAAATTCCAATGAAAATGTCAGAAAAAGTATTGTTGGGGAAGTTGTAAATCTTTAAGGCGTAAAGCTATGTATAGACGATTGTCAGACCGCACAACGTTATCAACCCTATTGAAGTGCTGCAAATGTACGGACAATGACAGATTGTTAGGCAAAGCTGAATTGACAGTTCAGACGATTGCAAGAAAACCTTGCAATTTCATATATTAACAATATATTTTGTGTTGCCAATAAAATGTTTTTCTGACCTAACCTAAACCCTATATCTTGATTTAGTTTTTTTAACATCACCAGAGGGCGCTAAAGTCAAAGGTTGTATGTGCAAATCAACCAAAAAATAAATTACCTTAAATGCATAACTGTATAACGTATTTTGGGGAAACCAAACTTTTGTATTTAACATTTAGGGCCATTTACAATAAATAAACTAGGGTTAAGAGCTTACTACCGGTTATAGCTGTCAAATTCCATATAATTTAACTTTCATTAGCTACAACGCTCGGTTATTTTGTTTTGTGTTAATCTAATTCCTACAAGGGCAGAGTTACCATACGTCCTCCTTTCGGAAGACATGTCCTCCTTTTTGCACCCTACACCACACTGTGGTACAGGGTATTATGCTTATGCTTGGTGGCGAATTGTTTCATCAAGGTCAGTTTTCATTGATAATATAATATTTTCAGGATGAAAGTAATAACTATTATTTTCCATGGTGCGTCGAATTACCAATTGTATTTCCATTGCCAAACAGCGAATCCAACATATGTAGTTAAAAACATGTCGACTACCAAGAATTGTCAAAGGCTGGCTTTATACTAAAAACCAGAAAGGGGCATATACTTTCACCACAAATTCAACCAAACTTCGCAATTCTGCTGAAGGCTGATGCAGTTGTCAGCCAACAGGCAGTGCTAACTGGTCCAGGTTTTGCACGAGCCAACTGATCATCGCAAACTCCATTGTTTATAGCTTCAACCATGCGAAATATATAACGTTGGTCATCGCGGATGTTCAAGTTATCGACGTTATGAGGCATTTGACCCATAGGGATGGGTTCAAATCCATTTACAACCTTAAAAATATTTCACATTAATGAATGATTAAAAAGAATGCATGACATCATATGTATATCTGTGGTTTTCACAAATAACAACTGAAGCCAGAAAATTAAAATATTCAGGGGAGCGTATACAAGTTTTGGGTTCTAGTGCTTTCCTTGTGGGAGTGACAAATTTCCATGCGGCATAAAAAGATCAAAAACGCCAATTATCGCATATAGTAGCTATTAGTGGGTAGATCATAGACAATTTAATACATTTATCTAAAAAACTAGAAAATTACTCAACTCGACTTAGGTGGTTATTTGTGAAAACCATAGATATGAGCTACACAACTAATGTAAAGGAATATGTGAGATATTATAATATCTAGACTTACCGGATATATTTCACATGCTAAAATTTCAGACCCAAATGTGCCCGGCCAAACTCCTGGACCAGTTTGTTTTCCACATAGTTCTATAATTAAGGCTTTATGAGGCAATTCATTGAAGTGCAGAAGACAAACGTTCCACTGCAGTGGTCTCTGCAAAAACTTCTCCATACATGCATTAATTCCTGTTTTGTAGCCAGTATTTATCGCAACCAAATTATCAAGGCAATAATTTTCTAAACTTAGAAAGTTTACAATAGCTTTCTGAACATCTATACCTTTACCACTTTTTGGTGTTGTATAACCGATAAATTTAGAATAAGGTTCCTTCAGTAGAGTAATGTGTTATTTAACGTGTCTTCTTAGTTTTATACGATCTCCAGCTTTAAATTGTTTAATGTTTGATCTTTCTTCCCATCGTAAGAAATACATGACAAAACATCAATATTGGTAGTAGCGGCTTTGACTTTAATTCTCTATTTAGCACGCTCTCTACGAATATTACTTTTATCTATAACATGACCGTCAAAGTATTTACTAATTTGTTCACTTAAGTCAGGGAACTCTTTCTTGGATTTTGAAGCAATAGATATTCTCTAATCCTTTAATGAGGTTGTAGCAAGCAGGGTTCCAAACCGATCAGATGTATCAGTACGATATAAGGTCAGTGAATAATTCTGCAGAGATATGTCCGAAGTTTTCAATTCAAAATTTTCTGTTTCCACTTTGTCATATTCACAGTCATCTTCCTCGCTGGTGCTTGGAACGTATTCATCTGTATATGAAGGTCCAACAGTGTCTACAATTGAACACATTTCGAAAGTACCAACATCTGAGTGATGTACAGACTCCAATCTTGGTCTTTTATAGTTTGTTATATACACTGCACTTTTTTCTGGAATTTTATTATTTGGCGGACAGTTACATTTGTTATTGGATTTAATATTGCATTTACATAGATAAATTTAAAAAATTTTATCCCATTCTTTTTTGTGAAATACGCCGGTTGTTTAAATATGTGATAATATTTATCCAAAAGTCGAATGAGTAATTTACGTATAGTGGTTTTTCCGAAAATTGGAATGTTTGCACGCTTCCATATGTCGTAAAGAATTGTCAACACAAATTGCACATAACTGTATAACTTTCTATTTTTTTACACTGTGAGAACCATGTTGCTTCAAATATAACAGATATTGGATCACTTCGCGACTTGTGGGCAGTTTGCTCTTATCAATGTCACACGCGACAAAATACATTTCAAAATTTAATTCTGGTTAATACTCGCAATATTACACTCTCTTAATATTCTCAGAATTCAATTATTAAGTAAAACCGAATGTTCTCGATTTCGACTGAACTCAAGCCAAAGGAAGCAAATGTTTAATATGAGTAAAAACATTGTTCTGACAGAATTATCAAATGTTACCGTATTTCTAATTCATCAGAGTTATTTATACCGTAAAATTGGTAAACCGTAAACTCCTTTGTTTGTAAAGCGATCTAAACATTTTAAAAGCGCAAATTTCATGTATTGAAGAAAGCTCTTACTGCGTGCAAGAAAAAGTTCCAGTTATTGTAGTGAAGGTTGGGTATTGAAGGTAAGAAATTCAATTTGACGTCGGAGTCAAAAATGACGTATGGACGAAACGCGTGACTAGACAAGCACATCGATATAAGATTGCGTGAAAAGATTTGGTGTTTCCTAAATCCTCTCCAGCTAAGCTTCAAAACTAGGGGGTGACTCGCGCAACTTTTTTTTGTGACCCATTGTAATGACGTGCTGGCCGGAAAGTACAGTACGCAAACTTAAGACAATGAGAAAAAACTATAACTGAACGAAGTGAAGCTTGTTATGCGAGCAGGTCAATTCAACACGATGCATGAAGCCGTTTCGAGATTTGTTAACGCATGTACTGACAGAATAGAGTTGGAGAACACAATACTTCATTTTAAAACCTAGTATCAGGGTAACAACCACGGACGATACCAACGAGGACGAGGAGGTTATAGCCGAGGAGGTAATAATCGAGGTCGAGAAAACAGTGGTAGGAGTAACTATCATAACAATGGTTATCAAAATAACTACACTGAAAAAAAATCATCTTCAATCTGATGAATTCCTACCTTGGTTTGATGAAAATTTTCTTTGTTTTTCAACCTACAGCACTTTTCATTGGTTTGAAGTAAAACGTTTCATCAATAGTTCTTCGAAAAATTACATTGATTCAATGAATATTTGACATTAGTTTGAAGTACATATGTATTACATTAATTGAACGTCCAATTTTCTTTGAATTCAAGTAATTAATTTATTCTTTTCATGAAAAACGTACTTCAAGTTAATGTTAGTTTTACATCAATTCGAAGCAAAATGTACATCGAAAATATGAAAAACTCCATTGACTTGATGCACTTTTTACATTAAACTAATGTCAAAATTTCATTGAACTGAAACTATACTAGGTATAAATTATTCAAATAATTCTATAAATTAATGTGATTATTACATCCATCAAATGCATATAGTTCATCGTTTCTATGTAAAATCGCCATAAAAAACAAAAAGCATTTTTGGGCCGAAAGGCAGAAAATATGTAGCATATTTTCGGCACAAAAGAAAACACCATCAATTTTCTGACAGACGTCCGTTGTCGCAGTCAATCAATTTAAAGGCGACCCTACACACGTCAGTTTAAGCCTACAACATGTGTGATCCATTGATTTATCCACAGTGTAAAGAGCTGCATGATGTGTGTTCATGGATATTGGACGAAAATCAAAACGATTTTGATATTTTCATGTTGGCTCATGCAAATCCACAGTGTAATGGCAGGTATGACAACATTTCGACCACAGACTTTAAATCAGACAGATGTGCCGTCCGGACGAAACGTCAAAATCTATCACTTACGAACGAATAGGAATGAAATGTCACACGCGAAAAAACACTTTTCCGCGAACATAGTTAGAACTTTCTTTGCACTAATCAATTAATATTAATTTTTTAATTGTGACAATTACAAAAAATTCGGGAAAATCGGTCCGAAATCCGCGGAAAACCTCACTCTTTGAAGTCCTACTCGTTGAAATTTCTATTCGTTCGTAACTGACAACTTACTCGCTCCGGGATGACATACCTTATTATTCATTATTTTTGATTTCGACAGTTCAAAAGAAACATTGTGGTGGAAACACGAAGAGAGAACAAAGTGCCGTCGGCAAAAAGACATATTATTGAGAAAAAGTGAAAATGGAAATAGATCGGCAATATTGGTTGGCTTTTTATCCCCTCACCTTAGAGAGGAGGGTATATATCATTTGATACGAGCCAACAGTGTAACACATAGAAGGAGTGGCCTAAGACCCTAAGTATGTTCGGCGGATATCCGTTTTTGGTCATTTTAAGTCGAATGAGCTATGTCCGTCCGTCTGTCTGCTGGCTGGTGCGCACGATAACTCTCGAAAGCAGTAACCGATTGACTTCAAATCTGGCATGTGGTAATATTTTCTTCTATCTCCGGCTAAGTTCGAAGATATTGGTCCACTCCTTCTAGTACCTCCCCCACAAAGGTTAAATATTTAGTGAAATATTGATTATTTAATAACTTCTATACTACTTATTTGAATCCTCTGAAATTCTACACGTAGTATTAGTTTATTAGTAACTATGACCTCGAGAAAAATGGGCGATGTTGTCACGCCCCTTTTGGTACCTCCCACACAAATGGACAATTTTGAACCAAAAGTTACCAGCTTATAACTTTAATACCAGTGCATACAAATTCTTGAAATTTTGTACAGTGTAATGGTTTAATATTACCTAAAATACAGAGAAAAATGGTCATTATTGCCACGCTCCTTTTGGTACCTCCCACACAAATGGACAATGTTGTACCAAAAGTTACCAGCTTATAACTTTAATACCAGTGCATATAAATACTTGAAATTTTGTAAAGTGTAATGCTTTTATAGTACCTAGAGTCTACAGCCGTTATTGGCACGCCCTTTTGGTACCTCTCACACAAATGGACCTTTTTGTACCAAAAGTTAACAGCTTTTAACTGTAATACCAGGTCATACAAATACTTGAAATTTTGTACAGTGTAATGCTTTTATAGTACCTAGAGTACTAGAGAAAAGTGACCGTTATTGGGACGCCCCTTTTGGTACCTCTAACACAAATGGACCTTTTTGTACCAAAAGTTAACAGCTTTTAACTTTAATACCAGTGCATACAAATACTGGACATTTCGTACAGTGCAATGCTTTGATAGTACCAAGAGTCCAGAGAAAAATGGGCGTTATTGGCACGCCCCTTTTGGGACCTCCCACACAAATGGACCTGTTAGTACCAAAAGTAAACAGCTTTGAACTTTAATACTAGTACATACTTTTACAATATACTCATACAAATTAGTAAATGCAATTAAAATTGATAACAATTTAATTAAACAACAAAATAAATAAATTTGAGATTATTTTTTTTTTTTTGGGACTCAAGGTGAGGGGATTCATAAGTCGGTTTAACCGACTGAACTTTCTTACTTGTTTTTTAAATATAAATAAACTAAATTTCGTTTAATTTTCCTTGAATAACCGGCTTGTTATAAATTTATTTTAAAAACTAAATTTATTTTTTATGTTGGTTAAAAGGCAATAGGGCATTTCTTGTGGAAGATAAATATGTACATAAATATTTTTCGTATATTTTAACTAAATTTATTTTTTATGTTGGTTTAAAGGCTATAGGGCATTTCTTGTGGAAGATAAATATGTACATAAATATTTTTCGTATATTTTTTAAGCTTTTTAATTTAAAGAACACGTTCCTTCCATTTCCTTCAAAATTATACAGAACTTGTTTCTGTCTCTCCCAAACATCCTTTTTGAAGGCAATATTTGTAAAAGTAATTAGGTTAGGTTAGGTTGAAGAGAGGAGACGTTTAAACGTCTCATGTCCATGGACATACACTTAAGCCAGTGGTTCGGCCTGTTGTGCGCTCCTTATTTATGATCTTTTTATACCTCACGAGTTACAGAAAATCGGTACTAGACACGAATTTTCTCAGTATCTTCCAGTCATATTCTCTGAGATGAGTCAAGTCTGGTAATATGTCGGACCCGAAATGTTGGGATCTTGAATGTGTGAAAGCCGGGCAGTGACACAGAAAATGTTCCATCGTTTCGATGTTTTCTCTGCATGCCCTGCATTCGTCGTTTCCTGCTAGTCCTATGCGATGAAGATGTGCTTGTAAGCTTGAGTGTCCCGTTAGAACACTCATCATCTTACTAATATCGATCTTGTTTAGTTTCAGAAGACTTCTTGTTTTCTTTTCATTTGGGTCCCCCCACAGTATCTTTGCAGTTGCTCCTACTGTTGCGCTATTCCACACAGTTTTATGAGCCATCACTGCCCAGTGCTTCAACTCATTTTTCGTGGCTTCGAAAGGTTTCCAATTTTCCAAGTTTATTACTCGAAGTTCTCTGCCCTTTGAAGCCAAGTTGTTTGCCCGTTCATTTCCAATCACTCCGTTGTGTCCTGGTACCCAGTAAAGACGCAATTGACCATGAGCTGAGTAATCATTTATCGTTCTTTTACAGTCCAACACAGTTCTGGATTTGACCCTTTCCGATGTTATTGCTTGAATCGCCATTTGGCTATCTGTGATGTTGGCATATTTAGGCTTTGTCGTGTTACTGAGCCAGTTCACACACTCCGTGATTGCTCGAACTTCTGCTTGAAATACCGTGTTATGGTCAGGGAGGCGGAAGTGATGTTCGACTTCTGGTTCATCAATAAAAAGTCCCAGACCCGTCCTTCCTCCTCGCTTGGACCCATCCGTGTAGCAGCTGGTTCCCACTGGCACATGGGCGAAAGATCCATTTTCCCAGGAGCGTCTGTCTGGCACAAACGTATCACAGGTAGCTGTACGCCGCACTTCAGGAATGCGGACGGAGATTTCTGGCGTTTGAATGTGACCAACTAGATATTCTAAAATCTTCTGATGGTACGACTTGTGGTCTCGATTTATCCATTCACCCATCACTTGTAGACGTCTTGCTGTGAGGGCTACCTCATACTTTATACGGATGTCTATTGGTTGGATGTGCAGTATAGTCTCCAACGCTGTTGTTGGTGCAGTTCTAAATGCCCCGCTTATGCCTAGACAGCACATACGTTGATTTTTTTGCAAAGGTATTTCGTTGCACTTCTTGTCCATTGATGTCCACCACACTACACAGTCGTAGGTGATTATTGGTCTAATCACGCTCATGTAAAGCCAGTGAGTCATATTTGGACGTAGTCCCCATTTTAAACCTATAGCTCTTCTACACAACGACCAACATCTGTGTGCCTTTGTAACTCTTTCTTCAAGATGATCTTTCCAGTACAGTTTCTGATCCAAGATTACTCCCAAGTATTTTACCTTTTTAGTTATAGCAACTGTCTTATTCAGGAATCGAGGCGGGGTAAAACGTGGGATCTTCGTTTTCCTTGTAAATAGACATATTTCTGTTTTGTCTGGGTTAACATTTAATCCCCTTGGTTGTGCCACGTTATATGCTATGTTAAGTGCCTCTTCAGCTCTTCTGCATAATATATTTGGATGAAAGCCCCTTAGAAGTATTACAACGTCGTCTGCATAACAGACTGGTTTAAGTCCTTCATTGGTGAGGGCTTTTAGGAGACTGTGTATCGTCGTAACCCATAGAAGAGGCGATAAAATGCCCCCCTGAGGTATATCACGATTTACCTTGTCTCTAATTTTTACGTCATATGACCCACAAATAATCCACCTATTCCTTAGCATATTGTTGATCCAGTTTTTCAGCGCCCGGTCAACCTGAAACTCGTCTAAGGACTGGATAAGTGTATCGGTCTGTACATTGTTAAATGCGCCCTCAATGTCTATGCAAACAGCAAGTGTATACATTTCTTTACTGAAGGACTCTTCTATGTGGTGCACTACCTCATGCAGAGCTGTTTCCACTGATCTTCCTTTGACATAGACGTGTTGTTTGAATTTTAGCCTGTCATCCGCTATTTTACCTTTGACCATGTCATCAATTATTCGCTCCATTGTTTTTAACAGGAAAGAATTAAGGCTAATGGGTCGATAAGCCTTTGGGGTCGTGTAACTCGCCTTGCCAGGCTTTGGTATGAAGACCACCCTTGATTCCTGCCAGTTTTTTGGGGTATACGAATGGGTTAGGCATGCAGTGAACACTCCAACCAGATGAGTTGATACCAGATCCACCTCATTCTGCAGAAGTGCTGGAAATATTCCATCCGGTCCCGCAGCCTTAAAGGGAGAGAAACTTTTTATCGCTTCTTTAACCATACCATCTGTTATATCCGTAATAGGTACTTGATGCAATACATTTTCATTCTGTAACTGTTCCTCTGTTGGTCCAGCATTACCAGTCGGAAAATGAGTTTTCATCAAGAGCCTTACGGTATCTTCTATAGTTTCCATCCTTTTACCCGTTTCATCCACCAGTGTTTCGGTTTGGACATGAGTTTTTGAGAGGAACTTTTTCATTTTAGACGTGCTGTTAACGCTGTCTACCTGTTCACAGAAAAGCCTCCAGGAGTTACGTTTCGCCGATCTAACGATTTTATTGTATTCTTTGAGTCTTCTATGGTAGTCGTCCCAATATACTGATTGTTTTTTACGTCGAGCTCTATTGTAAAGTCTGCGGACATCTTTGCCAATCGAGCGAATTTGTCCTGTCATCCAGGGTTTCTCAAAGGCAGATTTCCTTTCTCGAAGTGGGCAACTATCTTCGAATGATTTTACAAGAGCCTCGGTAATCTTAACATTGATATCAATGTCTTCTGCACATAGATAATCGCGTGTAGGCTGCCCCAATCGATTTCTAAGTAGATTTCCGAATTTAGTCCAGTCGGTCTTAGCCTTATTACGGAAACTTATGGGGTTAGGCGGTGGCCGTGCAATTTTAAACCTTATATAACTAACGGTGGTCTGAATAGGAGTGTTCATCCGAAACCCTCCACTCATGAATCTCATCAATAAGATTTTCTGAACATTCTTTTGTATGAAAATATGAAATAAATGTACTGAAATTCAGGTAAAATTTGTATGAGATACATTTGTATATCAAATTAAAAAATATAGCGCACGATGCACATTCATATGGAATTATGGTATAAACAATGTCATTAAAAAATTCCTTAATTATTCATTCAAAAAAGTTGAAAATACCCTCATTTTTATGGTCGCATATTTTCATTTTGTTCTTTTTTTCGCTGCACACGCACAACCGTCCGTGTTGCTGCCTTTGATGAAATGATGTTGTACAGATTGCTTGAGTAATGTAAGGGCAAACAATCGTCAAACACAACATTTGAGAGAACATGATGTTGCACAACAAATCCACAGTGTAGGGTACCTTTAACACTAAATCGTTGAAAAAATCTTCATGTACAGCAACCACCATTTGTGTGGCTGTGTGTTAGGCTGACGGCAGACGGCACACCTCACGCTGAAGCAGTGTAATTCGAAAATTGCTCAAAGTCACTGCTAAAACCATGCCACAATATGTCAGGCAGAGAACGAAGCCGAGGCAAAATTGTCGGCGGCGGCCTCCAGTCCAAAAATGAGTCGGCGGCGGCGGCTTTTTGGCTTGATTTCGATTTATTGTGCAACAAAACAGATACAATTTTATTGTACAACTTAGTTGGAAGTATGAGCACAGTGTAAAAAAAGATTTTTCCCTTAAAAATTAAATCGAGCAAAAGAGAAATAATTAAAAAATGGTCTGAAATTAAACATGTTTGCTGTACAAACGTATATCTGACAAATCTAGAAAGATCTGAAGGACTTCTTCTATTTGAGTTTATTCCAAAATATTTTGAATGTTACTACTTTCACTCGTCGAGTAAAAACTGGTAAAGGAAAAGACATTTTGTAAATTCTCTCTTAAATTTGCCTAATACTTTTACTATTTCATTGATCGAAAAAAGTAAACACAATGTTAAATTAGTTTTCTAAATTTTTTCATTTTTAATTTGAAATGTATTTTCTGAATAATCGACCTTTATTCTGTATTTTAGTTGTTTTTAATTAATAAACAAGCTCGAGGTCAAGTTTTGATGCTTTTTATTTATTCGATATTTCGTTCCTCTTTGAGGAACATCTTCAGGAATATGAGTATGTAAACAAAACTAACACAAAACATAAAAAGACATACGTCCTGCCTTGTTGTCGTCTGTTTTCTTACTCTTTCTTTCATTTTTATAAAAATATTTATCAAATTATATTATTACACTTTACATTACACCGGTAACATTTTTCGCAAACGTGTTTTGCTCGGATTTCGCTTACCTTTTTGTATGGAGTTTGACAGATTTCCAAGTAAACAGTTGAAGCCAGTGTTACCTCAGCGTTAAATTAAATGCTTCCTGCTTGTCTGCGACCATTTTAAAAAGGTATATCGCTTAAAAATATATATATATAAACAGAAAATTGCGTAACTTACCTGACTTTTAAAATGTCACTTTTCCCTCAATGATTTGGATTTCCCCAATTTATTTAGAACTGAGACACAACTGTTCTAGTTGGGATCGACAACAAACTTAATACTTGTTAATTAAAATATAAAGTAATAAAAAGTAGCAAAATATAAATAGAATCGGAATAGATATGGTTTGAAGTATTGTGGTGGCCGTAATTTTCAACTTGCCATTACACAATTTATAGCTCAATGTCAAAAACCATTTTATTCCAAGTTATCGCTTCAGTTAACAAACTTCGATAACAAAAACATAAAAACATTGCAACCTTCTTTTGTGCATTGTTATTTTTTTAAGCAAACTAATTGTTTTCGCACTAAAATCTTAATTCTAACCTTTACACAAATGAAGTTTAAAGCAAGTGATACTTTGTACATAAAAATACACCATATTCATGCGCACATATAATTTTAATACATATGTATATACACAAACATGTACGAGTTTGGTCGTATATAAATGAATTACAACGGCGGCGATTTTAAGCCGGTATGAGCCGATGAGAACGGCGGCGATTTAAAGACAATTTTAGCCGACCTATCGGCGGCGGCGTGGCTCAACAAAAAAAAAAATCGGCTTCGGCGGCTTATCGGCTAAAACCTGGCTGGCTTCGTTTTCTGATGTCTGGCCGACTGCAGAGAGATAGAGAATACAGTCATGTATTGAACTGAGAAAACAGATTGATTGTGTTCTGACGATGCAAAACTAAGCTAGAAACGCTTCACAGTGCGCTCTCTTGCTGAAATTATCGCTTTCGGTTTGACTTTCTAATGAGAAAAGAATCACAGAAAACACTTTTCTGCCGATGTACACTCACGCAACAAAATTGCTTCTAGCTTTGGGTCTGTCGTAAGACTTAACATTTTCGTAGAAAAAAATCTGCATGTACAGCAGGGATCGGCACACTCATACAACCATAACACAAATAGTTCTCTCTCTCTCTCAATGTAAACAGAATGAATTATTTTATACTCACCACCATACCCATTTGTGCGGCTTTATAACAGTTTTGTTTCGCATGTTAAAGCATACATGAACATGAACATTCGGAATACACATTTGGTACACAACAATCGAAGTAGACAATTTATGTGATGAAAGATTGATGTAAGAAATTTCATTGTTTTGATGTAGTAAACAATTTTAATGAAATTGGCGGTCATCAAATTGAAGAAGGTATTCACAAAATCAATGGAATAAATTCATCAAATCAATGAAAAACAATTGAAGAAACTTTTTCATTATTTTGATGTATCATTTTATTTTTAGTGTACAATGGAGGAAGCCACCGGGGCGGTGGAGGTGGTCGCGGTAACAATTGTGGAAACCACTACTCCAACAAAAGCGTCCGTGCGATGACAAATGATCGCACTGGTTCGGAAAACCAGAACCAGCCCCTACGCCAATAGAAAAAATACATACGTTGAACCTTAGTTTTAGCATATTTTTGTGGAATTAAGTATATGAGAAAATGTTCCGAAGGTCACACTATTGAGTGGACACAGGTGCTGATATATGTATCCCTGATCAAGGCGAGTACCATAGGGACGATGACGGTGAATACGGTCAGGATGACGATAATTAGAGGAATAGGTCAAGGAGCGATAAGTTCATTGGGGCGCGCAAGAATGGAAATTGGAGCCGGAACTATGTAATGGCTCATGATTTTCATGTGGTACGAGACTACTGGGTAAGGAATTCAATTGCATTCTGGACTTTCAGAGGGATCAAGATTGGTTTATAATGAGACCACACCGTGTCCCCGAAATAGCCGTACGAATGACGCACACTTGTGGTGGTAATAGTATGCTAATCCGAGCTAGGTCACAGGTGGTGCGAAGGATAACGATTGACTCGCCGAAGGAGGTGATACTAGTGTTGAGCCAGGAACCTAGACCTGGAGTTTTCATTTCAGGGACAATATTAAAATTTAGGGACGAGTTTGTCCGATTTTTGAATACGAATACTCATGACACTGTAATGCATGATGGGGATATTCTGACTGATGATCTCGACAATTGGAAAATGACGAGTGTCAATGATCGTGACGAGAAGAGATGAGATGAGGTTCTGAAATTACTCACTAAGAACTTCCAGAAGGTTTTTGAGAAACCTCTAACGACGCTATGCACTGAACTTTCTGACAAATTCGCGTTAGGATCGGAGGTTATATCGGCCAATACATTTTACAAACAACGCATAAGACTGAGAGACAATAACCACATGCTCATAAAGAAGAGATAGATAGACAAGTCCATAAATTGGTGAAAGATGGTGTAGTGGAACCATCAGTATTAAAGTACAACAGTCCACTGCTATTGGTACCAAAGAAACCGCTACCAGGAGCTAGCGGGAAACCATGGCGATTTGTCGTTGACTATCGCCATGTGAATAAGAAATTGATGGCGAATAAATTTTCCCTTTCGAGAACCGAGGACATACTCGACCAGTTAGGCCGAGCGAAGTATTTCTCATGTCTGGATTTAATGTCTGGTTTTCCCAGATAAAACATGATGAAGATTCCAAAGACATAACTTCGTTTTCAACAGACAATGGGTCATTCCGTTTCAGACGACTCCTTTACTGACTTAAGGTAGCACCCAATTCATTTAATCGCATGATGACGATTGCTTCTTCGGGTTTAACACCTTCACAAGCATTTTTATACATGGATGATAGGTAGTATTGGGCTGTTCGGAGAAACATATATTTAATAAATTAACAGAAATACAGTCTATGCCGGAAATACAATCTGAAATTTCATCCCGCTGTTTCTTCATGCATGAGGTCACTTATCTCGGACATAAATGTACCGATGGGGGCATATTGCCTGATGACAAGAAGTATGAGGCTATCGAGAAGTATCCGGTACCGACGACCGCCGATGAGGCGAGACGGTTTGTAACTTTCTGTAACTAATACAGGAGGTTCATTACGAATTTTGTTGATTATTCTCGGCACATAACAAGGTTGACCAAAAAGAGTGTTCCGTTCGATTGGACTGAATAATGCCAAAGAGTATTTGAACATTTGAAGAAGCAACTTATGAATCCCACACTTTTACAGTACTCGGATTTCACGAAACCATTTTGCATAACCACTGACGCATGTAAACACGCCTGCGGGGCGGTGTTAAGTCAGGAATATGATGGGAAACAGCTTCCAGTGGCATATGCTTCGAAATCTTTGACGAAGGGAGAAAGTAACAAATCTGCAATTGAGCAAGAGCTCACTGCTATTCATTGGGCCATAACTCACTTCAGACCATACATATATGGTACACCATTTTTGGTCTGAACAGACCATAGACCTCTATCTTATCTTTTTTCAATGAAAACCCCTAGTTCGAAATTGAAGAGAGTGCGGCTTGATCTAGAAGAATATGATATCACTGTAGAATACCTCAGGGGCAAGGAGAATAATATAGCGGATGCTTTGTGTCGCATAGCGATAGATGATTTGAAAGAGCTGAACGTGAACGCAGCTAAAGTACACCGAATGACTACAAGATTCACCACCGAAACTGATAACAAGGAAGTCAGTAGCAAAGAGGAAAGTAAAATTGAAAGAAAGCCCAACGTATACGAAGTCATCAATAATATAGACGTCAGAAGACAACCGAAATTTAAGATGACTATTGACCATATACGTGATATTTTGTTAAGTGTGACGATTTTTTAGCACCTACGCTCCCGTGAAAAATGGTCGCTATTGCCACACCCCTTTTGTTACCTCCCCTACAAATGGACTGAACAAGGGTGGATGATATCTCTCAACAGAAGTCGGAAAAAACTACGGATTTGATGGCAATGTCGGGAGATGATGATGGTATGAGCTGAGTGGACTGCATGGAGGTACGTATACCTCTCACCAAGAAGAATAACTCAACACTTACATATGAAAAGGCAGAGAGGAGAAGAAAAGAATGTTATGCCGTCGCTTCCAGAACTAGAACAGAAGTAAGCGAGTATAGGGACGTTACTCGACATGTAACGTAAACCTACAATTGATTCTTTAAGGTATTTATACACTTAGAAACTAGAAAGATTTACAAAATTTACATTCAGACATTTATTTATAAATTCATAAGTAACATAACAAAATAATAATTAATGATTTGGACAAATTCTTTAAATTTGTCCATGGATCATTTCAAAAATTTATTTTGTAAGAAAAAAAATATTTTTCACTAAATATGTTGTGCTTCTCTCGATTGACATGCCTTTGAACTCTAGTTCGGTTTGCTTAATTTGAAGTAAATATTTCATCAAATTTAGAAGCCACTGAAAAGTGTGAATAAATTTGAGTACAACATTTCCCTCAGAGTATTTCAAGTTTACACAGCATAAGTCTAATTAAACTAAAAACAGTTTAATCATAATAAGAATACCATTCTCTGCGTATGCACAATAAAATGAGGTGCACTTTATTTAAGTTTAGAAATTTCAATGAAGAAATATAAAAAAATAATTTAAGGCGCTTATTCAGTTCTTATTCTTAAGTTCCTGTTGAACATGGCTCAGGTATGCGATGAACTGACTGTTCGGAAGTTTTGCTAGAGAGAGGAATAAAAAGTCAATGGGCAAGTCCGATGCATATGGTACCAAAGGGAAACAATTCATGGCGCGTTTGCTGTAATTACATAGCTTTAAATGCCAAGATGATTCAAGACAAGTACCCGATCCGGCATATTCAAGACTTCGCCAGTGGAACTGACATAATTGTATAACAATGCGGCGGGCGTTGTGAAGTCACAAGTGGTGACGATCATAAATTATCATACAACATAAATTGTGTGATCATTCTTTTATTCTAAAATGAATATCAACTTAGATCATAAATTTTAAATTATATAAGTTATTTTCTACATACATTTTAGTTCTTAATTTCTATCTTATACAGAAATCGTTATGATACCGAAACCAGGCAGAGATCCAACTCAAGTCAAATCCTATCGCCCTATAAGCTTTAGGTTTAGGTTTAGGTTAGGGTGGCAGCCGTATTTTTTTACAAGCTCACATAGACCAGTTTAGGTCCCTAGTGTTACCACGGGCTGAAATGCCCCTCATCGAAACCAACCTGTTTGATATATAAATTTATCGATAGTACGAATATCAGTACTGGAAAGATCTGTTAGGCTGCCTAAAAAGGCCGACCCCAGTATATCCAGTCGTCGTTTACTCAAAGCGGGACAGTCGCAAAGCAAGTGCTCAATGCTCTCCACTTCTTCCTCATCTCCACAGCTTCGGCAGAAGTCATTGGAGTCAATACCCAATCTTTTGGCGTGTTCGCCGATCAAGCAGTGTCCCGTCAGAACCTGTACTAACGTAGACAATCGTTTCCTCTCTAGTGCGAGGAGATATTTTGACCTTCTCAGGTCATACCTTGGCCAGATTTGTCTAGCTACCCTGCAGGTGCCGATTTCTGTCCATCTATCGTTGGACTGCCTGATTGCCTCTTGCCTAAGCCAAAGCTTGCACGTGGATAGTGGCGCACCAATATATGCAAATTCTTCGAGAATTTGTAATGTCGTCCCTTTCCTAGCAAGTTCATCGGCTTTGCAGTTCCCCGGGATATCCCTATGCCCAGGCACCCATATAAGCTTACTATCGATACTTTCAAAAATGTTGGAGTCCATTCTCATTAAGAAAATCACACCTCATATAATTTCTAACAATATAATAACTGACCATCAATTTGGTTTTCGACAAAAGTCATAATACTATAGACCAGGTACACCGTATCGTAACCTGCATCAAAAAAGCTTTTGAGAAAAAAGAATACTGTTCGGCGTTATTTATAGATACTTCCCAAGCATTTAACAAAGTCAGGCACGAAGGACTTTCGTACACCTTCTGCCAATCAACACTCATAAACTGTTCAAGAGTTATTTGAATAACCGGTCTTTTCAAGTTAAATCAAATGGCATTTTTTCTAGCCCTAAGAAAATAAATGCCGGTGTCCCACATCGGAGCATTCTTGGCCCTATACTGTATGTTATTTTTACGGCAGATATGCCCATAAACAACTTTACGCACACGTCTACTTATGCGGACGATACTGCTTTCGTCAATACTCACAAAAGCCCTTTAGTTGCGTCCGATCAACTGCAGACTCATGTCCGAATCCTAGAAGAATGGTTAAAAAAATGGAGAATAATGGTAAATGCCTCAAAGTGTACTCATGTTACTTTTACCCTACGAAGGGATACAAGTCCTCCAATTTCTATTTTCAATTCACAGATTCCCCAAAAGGATCATGTAAAATATCTTGGAATCCATTTAAATAGATAGGCGCTTGAGGTGGTAGCGCCACTAGACTCTAAAGTAACTCAAATAAAACTCAAAACTAATCAACATCAGTGGCTTATCAGCCAAAGATCTGCCCTAGATCAAGAGTATACAGTTCTTTTAAACAAAACGATATTGAAGCCCATTTGGACATACGGTATCCAGCTCTGTGGGTACAGCGTGCGCTTCAAATTTATGCAAATTACAAAGAAGACAATCGAATATTCTTCGTTTAATTACAAGTACACCATAGTATGTAAGAAACGCTGACATCCATAAGCAACTGTTTCGTCGATATGCCGTAAAGACGCGGTAACATTTCTGGGCCATTGATGGAATCAAGCCATTGCCGTCAAAGGTGGATTGTATTTTGTCACCAAAGAAGCCAAATGATGTACAAGGGTTCTTTTCTGTGCGCAATGCATTTTTATCGCCGCTCATTCCACGAGCAGCTGAGATCGAAATCCCACTTCAAACCATGCTAGGCCCCTGGAAAAACGATGTAAAAGAAAGTTAGATTGGTCGGGTGGGGCTAATAAAGCGTTCGAAGAACTTAAAAAGGATTGGGCTTATGCAGCCCTACTTGCTCATCCAGTAAAAAATGCCCAGTTAGCAGTAATGACAGATACTTCCGATAAAGCTACAGGTGCCGTGTTGCAGCAACATGTACAAAATAGTTGGCAACCTTTTGGGTTTTACTCGAAGAAACTTACGGATACACAGAAGAATTACAGCAAGTATGACAGGGAGCTGCTGGCTATGTACACCGCTATTAAACATTTCAGATATTATCTAGAAGGCGCAACATTTACCCTATTTACAGATCATAGGCCACTTTGCTATGCATTTGGAAAGAAATGGGAGAAGCTCTCCCCCATAAAAGTTGATATAAAACAAATGGCAGCCATGGAAAACCCAGATGGCGGATATGCTGTCAAGAATAGAAACTATACGTATTCCTTCGGTCGTTGATGTTGCCGTGTTACAGAGGGAGCAGGATCGTTGCGAGGACTTGAGACGTTTGTTGCAAAATGACGCTACGAATTCATTGAATTTTCGAAAATTTAAGCCTGAAAATTCTGGTTTAGTGCTAGTATGCTATGTATCATTAGGAAGATATCGTCCAGTGATTCTAACCAGTTTACAGCAGACCATTTTCGATACACTGCATGGCTGGTCACATCCTGGGGAAAAGGCTACGATTAAATTAATTTCTGGGAGTTTTGTGTGGCAACATATGAAATCGGATATAAGAAAAATGGTTACGGAATGTCAACAATCTCAAAGAGCCAAAATAGGCAGACACAACAGCTGACAGCAGGTTTGAACTTGTTAATATCGATATTGTTGGTCCATTCTACAGTTCGAGAGGATATAATTATTGCTTAACTCTGGTATATATATACTCTCGTTGGCTAGAAGCTATTCCAATCGATGACGTGACTGTAGAAACCGTTATAAGAGAATTTTTTGACAACTGGGTTGGTAGATTTGGTGTACCTAAGTTATTTACATCGGATCAGGGACGACAATTTGAATGCGCATTGTTCAAAGAACTAATGAAAATACTTCTTATTAAACACATTCATACAACGGCTTATCACCCTCAGGCAAATGGGTTGGTTGAAAGATGGCATAGAGTCCCCAAGATATCTCTTCGATGCCATGGAGCTCAGTCAGATTGGACGGATATTTTACTAGTTATTTTGCTCGGATTACGGACATCTGTTAAAGAAGATTTGGGAGTATCCGTCGCCAAAATGGTTTATGGCCAACCTCTACGATTGCCAGGGGAAATCGTTTCCACCGAAGACAGACAGGAAGTAAACCAGTTTATATTCTTGCAGCAGCTACACTCATATTATGTTGTTTTGTTTTTGTAAGAGATGATACAATAAGCCCTCCATAAAAAGCCTTATGATGGACCCTATCATGTTTTGGAACCCCACCCGAAGTCTTTTACGATACAGATAAGATCAAGACGCGTGGAAATATCTGCCGCCAGGTTGAAACCCGCATATTTGCCGAATCAGGAGGTAATCTCAATGGAACCAAATAAAAAGAAAGTCCGATTTTGGGATGAACTTCTTCACAACATTTAGAACAATGTCATTGGAAAGGGAGTGGTGTAGCGTCGTCACTCATCATAAACTTAAACACTTTAAGAAAAAGACCTGTTATGTTTTTTTCTTCACTTATTATTTGAATTTGACGTCAATATTTTTCGTTGTAAAATATGAATTTCCATTTATTGAAAACCAGTAAGGAAAGGCTAAAGTCGGGCGGGGCCGACTATATAATACCCTACACCACCTCGGCAATGTACATTAAGAATTTCTATTTGAATAGCTGGAATAATTAGTTTCCTTTCTTTTAAGAAAGTACTTAGCTCCCCCGCCACGTCAAGGCTTATTCCAAAGAGAAGTTTAATATAATGTGTGGAATTAAAAATTGAACTAATAATAATATTCAACATATTTGCATTTACTGTTGTTATTAATAGCCTTAAAACAATAAATAGTCCGATTTTTGGTCGTACACAATATAAGTAATATATGCAGGGTATGTTATGTAGGTACTACCTTGGAATAATTGGTTTAAGTAATGTTTTAATTTTTATTTCCGCTGAAGCCTTTCAGGTCTCTTAAATAGCGCTTATATAAAAAATTAGGAACATCTTTCTGGAAAATTTTGATCGGAAGTAAAGTACAACTTATATAGAGCTTTGGTACCAAATCAGGAGGAGGTTATATGTAAATCTGAACGGATTTTCCTTGAATATTCATTCATTGAAAAAGAAACTTCTTTCTGTCAAATTTCGTACTGACCGGATATAAAATACAGTCTCTACAGCACTTACATGTCAAATCGGTGGTAACATATATATGGGGGCTATATCTAAATCTGAACCGATTTTCTCTGAATTTGGAAGTATCCCTTCATATAATAAGAAACCTCTTTGTGTAGATATTTTTACTGATCGGATATAAAATACAGATTGTACAGCGCTTGTTACATGTTAAATCGGGGGTAACACATATATGGGGGCTATATCTAAATCTGAACCGATTTCCCTCAAATTTGGCAGTGTTAATTCATGTAATGAGAAACCTCTTCTGACAATTTTTTTTACTGATCGGATTTAAAATACAGTTCTACAGCGTTTATAAGTCAAATCGGGGGTAACATATACATATATGGGGGCTATATCTAAATCTGAACCGATTTCCCTCAAATTTGGCAGTGTTAATTCACGTAATGAGAATCCTCTTTCTGCCGAATTTCGTACTGATCGGATTAAAAAATACCCTTTTTACAGCGCTTACATGTAAAATCGGGGGTAACATATATATGAGGGCTATATCTAAACCTGAACCAATTTTCTCCGAATTTGGCAGTATTCCTTCATGTAATAAGAAACCGCTTTCTGCCAAATTTCACACTGATCGGTTATAAAATAAATTTTTTACGGCGCTTACATGTGAAATCGGGGGTAACGTATATATGGGGGCTATATATAAATCTGAACCGATTTCTTCCAAATTTAACAGTGTTCATTCATATAATAAGAGACCTCTTTCTGCTGAATTTCATACTGATCGGATATAAAATAAAGTTTTTATAGCGCTTACATGTCAAATCGGGGCTAACATATATATGGGGGCTATATCCAAATCTGAACCGATTTTAACCAAATTAAATAGGGATCGTCCTTGGGCCAAAAAAAAGATATGTGTAAAGTAGGACAGGAAGAATTTTTCGTGGGCATTGTTCATGTGAGATCTTTCCGCAAAAAAAATATAGCTCATAACTTTTGGAAATGCGAGTTCTCGTGTTTTTTGTTTTTTGACCGCGGTCAGCGCGCCCCTCTATGTAATGAAATATCGCCATAGAAGCGATTATAGTGGCTGAAAGTACCTACAAATCCATATAGGTGTCGATGATGTGCTCCCAATTGAACCAACGCTAGAGCTCTCCAAATCTTAGTTAAACTTGCGTGAATTTTTTGATAGTGTATTTCGCGGAGCACATGGACAGTTTTACATAGATTAATCTGAATTTATTGTCCTATAAGGGTTTTTACATTGCGAATCCTAAAATCAGGGGAGCGTAACAAAATAATGAATCACTGAAATTTTATTGACCTTTTTCAATTTTTCAAAAATTGAAAATTTTGTTCTTGACAATTTTTATAGTATAAAGTTCTTAAATTCATTTCTATGTTCTTTGGGTGTACTGCTGAGGTGGACTTAACAACCATGGATACGTATTTGAAGATTGAAGTCTTGCATGTGAAGAACAAGACACTTTTGTCTCAGCGATGATTTCCAAGGCACACCCAGTGCGCTGTACAGATATGGCGGAAGTTCATATCAATTAAAAGGATTTTTAACGATCTATTCCGAAATCAGAGTCGCGTCATTTTATTTTGATAATTGTTCAAATTATACACTTTGCAAAATTTACATAACCTCAAAATAAAACCATTCATTATTAGTTTCCCTCTTAAGATATATGTAAATATTATGGTATCAGCGAATTCATACAATATAAGTTAGCCCGGATGAGCACATAATTACTGTGGTACAGGGTATTATAACTTTGTGCATTTGTTTGTAACACCCAAAAGGAGAAGAAATAGACCCATCGTTTATTATACCGATCGACTTAGATTCACTTTCTGAGTTGATTTAGCTATGTCCGTCTGTCTGTCTGTCTGTCCGTCTGTCCGTCTGTGCATGTATTCTTGTAATCAAAGTACAGGTCGCAATTATGGTCCGATCGCGACGAAACTTTACACATATCATTTGTTTGGCCCAAGGACGATCCCTCTTGAATTTGGTTAAAATCGGTTCAGATTTAGATATAGCCCCCATATATATGTTACCCCGATTTGACATGTAAGCGCTGTAAAAACTTTATTTTATATCCGATCAGTATGAAATTCGGCAGAAAGAGGTTTCTTATTACATGAGGGAATACTTCTAAATTCGGAGAAAATCGGTTCAGATTTAGATATAGCCCCCATATATATGTAACCCCCGATTTGACATGTAAGCTCTGTAGAAACTGTATTTTATATCCGATCAGTGCGAAATTCGGCAGAAAGAGGTCTCTTATTACATGAAGGAATACTGCCAAATTCGGAGAAAATCAGTTCAGATTTAGATATAGCCCCCATATATATGTTAGCCCCGATTTGACATGTAAGCGCTGTAAAAACTTTATTTTATATCCGATTAGTATGAAATTCGGCAGAAAGAGGTTTCTTATTACATGAAGGAATACTGCTAAATTCGGAGAAAATCGGTTCAGATTTAGATATAGCCCCCATATATATGTAACCCCCGATTTGACATGTAAGCGATGTAGAAACTGTATTTTATATCCGATCAGTGCGAAATTCGGCAGAAAGAGGTCTCTTGTTACGTGAAGGAATACTGCCAAATTTGGAGAAAATCAGTTCAGATTTAGATATAGCCCCCATATATATGTTACTTCCGATTTGATATGTAAGCGCTGTAAAAACTGCATTTTATATCCGATCAGTATGAAGTTCGGCAGAAAAAGGTTTCATATTATATGAATGAACACTTTTAAATTTGGAAGAAATCGGTTAAGGTTTAGATATAGCCCCCATATATAAGTTACCCCGATTTGACATGTAAGCCCTGTAAAAATGTTATTTTATATCCGATCAGTGTCTGTAATTTATATCTGATCACAACGAAATTCGGCAGAAAGAGGCCTGTTTACATGAATGAGTATTCAGGGAAATCGGTTCAGATTTAAATATAACCTCCATATATATGTTCCTCATGATTTGGCGTCAAAGCGCTATATAAGTTGTACCTTACTTCCGATCATTTAAATTTTCAAGAAAGATGTTTCCCAATTTAGGAACGAATATTGCTAAATTTAGCGATTATCGGTTTAGAATTAGATAATATGTTCCTACCTTTTTACCAATTATTACAAATTATTATCGCAATGACCCTTATCGCATTATTAGGGAGGTGTAGGGTATTATATAGTCGGCCCCGCCCGACTTTCTGCCTTTCCTTACTGTTTTTATATCCGATCAGTGAAAAATTTGGCAGAAAGAGGTTTCTTATTACATGAAGGAATACTGCTAAATTCGGAGAAAATCGGTTCAGATTTAAATATAGCCCCCATATATACGTTACCCCCGATTTGATTTGTAAGCGCTGTAAAAATGTTATTTTATATCCGATCAGTATGAAATTCGGCAGAAAGAGGTTTCTTATTATACGAATGAACACTGTTAAATTTGGAAGAAATCGGTTCAGATTTAGATATAGCCCCCATATATACGTTACCCCCGATTTGACATGTAGGCACTGTAGAGACTGTATTTTATATGCTATCAGTACGAAATTCGACAGAAGGAGGTCTTTTTACATGAATGAGTATTCAGGGAAGATCGGTTCAGATTTATATTGATTGTTCCTCCTGATTTGGTATCAAACCGCTATAGAAGTTGTATTTTACTTCCGATCATTAAAATTTTCCGGAAAGATGTTTCTCAATTTAGGAACGAATATTGCTTAATTTAGCGATTATCGTCTCAGAATTAGATAATATGTTTCTACCCATCGGGCGGGGCCGACTATATAATACCCTACACCTCCCTACAAATGCGATAAGGTTCATTGCCATAATAATTTGGTAACCAGAAGGGTATTATATAGTCGGGCGGGGCCGACTATATAATGCCCTTCTGGTTTAAAATTTTCCTTTCTTACTGGTTTAAAATGTCTTTCCTTACTGGTTTAAAATGTCTTAGAGTCTCATTCTTTTTATACAAAGTCTTTAAAATTATTATTAAAGGCTATAACAAATACTAGTATGTAATCGTACAAAAGAGGTTCATCAAAAAATACACCCAAAAAGATCTTAACATTCAACTTCCATCAATACTTAGGAATTTTGTAGAGAAATTTTGCACTGAAATAAAACACATACACACACTTCCTACTTTGAAGCAAGTGTAACTCTTTAACCAACAGAGATTACAGCTAGTTCTCCCATCTATTCGCGGAAATTTTTTATATATTTTTCCGATTTTTATATTTCGCGGGATTCCTTATATTATATAAAATTTCAGTTAAAAAATGTTTTGTTTCGCTATGTTTTTGCAAATAATGACGGCACTGCGAATATTTTGACATATGCTGATAGAAATGGAAATGTTATGCGATTGTAAGTTTAGTTATCTTAATTCCACTAAAAATTGCATTTTATAGAATTTTTTTTAAATTTCAATTTTAAACCGCCATAACTTTCGCGCCTCTTAATGAAATTAGTTAATGAATTAGTTCAAAAAGCTCGCTTACATTTTTATCTCTGTCTACTGCAAACGTGGCTGAAGTGCTCGCAAATTTTTTTTGAAAAAAAATTTATTCGAAAATTAAAAAAAAATACTTTTGCCCATATATCTTCGATTTGAAATCTATCCTCTGTAGAAGTCACATTTTGTGAATGATGTGTGTACAAATAAATATTTGAAACCCAGCACAAACAGTGCCGAATTTTAACAAAATCATAACGAAATTTGGTAGTGGTAATTCTTTCTGACCTGGAACAAACACTGCCGAATTTGAAGAAAATCGATTTAAATTAAGATATGGATATAAATAAAATTTAACAGATTAATTTTTTTAACCAAAAAATGACCGATGTTTAATTTAAAGAAAATTGGTCCAGATTTAGATATAACCCCATTGTATATAATCGTTAGAAATAGAACAAATTGATACAACATGACAATATTACTTCTTGTTCTGCTCTAATAGGGTGGTGTATGGTATCATATAGTCGGTCACACAAGACGTTTGCCATTTCTTACTTGGTTATCATTGTAATAGTTTTTTCAAGCTTGACATAAGAAATTGAAAATAGAATATACCGTTTTTCAATGCATTTCCGCGGACTTTTCATAAAAACTAAAAATTTTAGTTCACACTATTTTTTCACTCACAAAAATATAAATCGTGTTCTTTTATTAATATGTGTTTTTCTATAAATATCTGTTCTGGCTATGATGTAAATTTTGAAATCGTTGGATTTATTTCTCAGAAATAACAATAAGAATATTGAACAAATAATAAAGAAAAAATAATTGTATTTGCAGAGTATTATTTATATTTTGTTACAAATATTTTTTCCATGTTATTTGGGGAAGTTTCTAAGTAATCGTATTCTTAATTTGGTCATAGGACATTGATAATATCATTCGTAATCTATTTTTGAGAAAATATATTGTTAACAGGGGGAAGAAACAATATTCGGAAATGAAAAAACATTATTTTCTTCCTTCAAGAATCTTTTTCAATCACGAAGCTACCATCACATACAATGTTCTTAACAGTTAGGGCTTGAGATCCATAAATGCAACTATGTATATACATACCCTACTCTTGTTTGTATACCCGGCATTGTCCGAGTTACATTTTATTACTGATATGTAAAACAAGTAAGAAAGTTTCAGTCGGGTAAACCGACTAAGGTTTACCCTTACTTTGTGAGTAATGTAATATTGAATATTACACAAATTATTCTGTCAATTTTTGTGGGAGGTACCAGAAGGGGTTTAAGAAATATACCTATATTTCGCTGAACAGTAGATACTTTAAATACATTGCACTGTGCCGAATTGTAACCGTTTATATGGACTGGTATATTAACGCTGAGATATTAAATTGTGGTATAATTTAGCCATTTTGTGTGGGAGGTACAAAAAGGGGCGTGGTGATAACGCTCATTTTCCACTGGACTATAGGCATTATAAAAGCATTACTCTGTACAAAATTTCAAGTAATTGTATACACAGATATTAATGTTATAAACTGTTAACTTTTGGTGCAAAATGGTACCTTTGTGGGAGAGGTACCAAAAGGGGCGTGACAATAACGCCCATTTTTCAATGGACTGTAGGCACTATAAAAACATTACGCTGTACAAAATTTCAAGTATTTTTATACACTGGTATTAATGTTATAAGCTTTTAACTTTTAGTGCAAAATGGTGCATTTGTGTGGGAGGTACCAAAAGGGGAGTGGCAATTTCGCCCATTTTCATCGAGTTGATAGCGACTAACAAACTAATACTATGTGTGGAATTTCAGAAGATTCGAATACGTATAATATCAGTTATTAAAGAATCAATATTCACAACATTTTAACACTTTGTGGGGGAGGTACCAGAAGGAGTGGACCAATATGGCCCATCTTCGAACCTAGCCGGAGATAGAAAAAAATATTACCACATACGAAATTTGAAGTCAATCGGTTACTCCTTCCGAGAGTTATCGTGCGCACCAGCCAGCAGACAGACAGACAGACGGACGGACATTGCTCATTCGACTTAAAATGACCCAAAACGGATTTCGGCCGAACATACTTGGGGTCATAGGTCACTCCTTCGATGTGTTACACTTTTTTTCCGCAGCAAATGGTATATACCCTCGTCACACTAAAGTGAGGGTATAAAGAAAGAATGATGTTGACCACTGATCAAATGAAGAGAGTCAAAGTATCGTATTATTTCAACTATGCTCTCAGCTTATGTGTGTAAATCCTCAGCTAAATGGCTCTTAGAGAAGGTATGGCCAAGAAATCGCAAATGGCGTAGCGGAAAATGAAGTGCCCTATGGTCCAAGATGCGATTTATACGGATTAGCCCTTTAGATAACGCTCATATTGAGCACAAACTGTAGTTAGACACTGTTAGTCTTGATTCACATTAGACAATTTTTCCATGCGTGTGTCAAAGTTTGTAGGAGAGAGGCAGAGGCAGAAAATCAAAAATCAAATTAGCCTATATTAATTTCCAGGTATTGGTCTATATATCCACCAAGTTTCAAGAAAATCTGTTTAGCTGTTTAGGCATGATGCAGGAAAAGACAAACAAACGAAACACCGATTTTTTTAATATTGATAGAATAAGTAATTTGTTTTCGCTTTGAAAACATAGATTGCAGAAATGCTATTCTTGTTATTCCGCTAACTTTTGTTAATTTAGGAGTGTTCAAAATATTTTCGTCGTTATTATTTTCGTACCATTGGGGATAAAATTTTTTGGTAATATTCATTGTTCATGGTTGTAAAAAAAGATCTTCTCGTCGTTTATATGGGCGACTGAGTTTCAGCCGATGTGAGTTGCTAAAATCGGCGGCGGCGCCGCCTGAAGAAAAACTCCAAGAGGACTTCATTGCCTAGTTTGTATATACTGCATACGTTTTCACATCAACGACATTAAAATGGTGTGTTAACTAAATAATATTGAAAAATGTATTTGATTGAAATGTTGTTGTTGTATTACACAGCGTTGGTTGACTTTAATGTCGAAATTCGTTGCGAGTTCTTATTCCTGTGAATTAGCTAGCTATTATTTTACCCTGGCATTTCGACCCTTTTAAATGTTTGTCAGATAATGTTTTAAACTACTGCTTTTTTACCAAAGTTCATGTTAGAAACTACAGCCAAGGAACAACTACTCCATGAAAAAAAATAATTTTCAGAATATGGACCGGTGTTTTAAATTCAGCTGGGGTCTAAAAGCCAATACGCATGGTTTTTGCACAACCCACATGCAAAAAGTTTTTTTGTTACAGTCTAGATTCCATACTCGTATGTATACAAATACATACGAGTATGTATATGAGCAGAAGCACTCACAGGTGTGTATTTCGAATGTCGAAATATTGCACTACAGGTGCTTGCACGTACTCCGCCATTTACAATTGGCGATGCGAGTGGAATACCAACATTCCTCCCAAGTCCTTGCTGCTGTGCATAAATGTTGCACATGTCCTTTGCACGCACGACATGCAGTGTAAAATGTCAGCATTTAATTCACATTAACGAACACATTTACATAGCCCCACCTGAAGTGCTAGGTGATTTACCTGTAGATTATGACTAAGATGAAACCCGACATTTCTTAAATATTTTTATCTTCAAGCTTTATTGAACAGTTTTCTTGTTGTTGGTGCTATGCATCTTTTGTATTTTAAACAGTTTTTCCAATTGTTATATTTCAGAATCTGTCAAAGTTGCCAAGGCTGCCGAACAAGTGGAAGTTATTAAAAATATTATCGATATTCCGACTCATTCATTATGTTTTCAGTGCGAAGGTAAATCTTCGCACAGGGCTCTGACCCATTGACAAAAACCGATAATAACGCAATGGTTAAAATTGGTACTCATCGTGTCGTAACAATCCAATTATGATGGATAAAAACAATATCTTTGATTTAGCTCTTTTTAAAATCAAAGGTTTTCTGTGCAAATCGGCCAAAATTAAATTTTTTGTGTTGTAAAATAGCTGTAGACATTCATATATTAAAAAATTAATCCAAACTTCTGTATAAACATTTAATATAATTCTTAGTAATAGATTGAATGCTAGCCTGCATACTATTAAAATTGCTTTGAAAAATTCGTAGTTTTGGTTAAAGCTAATTAAAAATTAAAACGATCCTTTCGATTTCTTTGAAATTGTTAGAATATTAGGCATGTTTTCGTTACAAGCTAGCACTTTTAGTTTAGCACTTTGCAACGAAAACAACTGACTTCCACTAACTGGCACATAAGCAATAAGTGGCGGATTTTCACTATCTGGTAGCAATGGTGTTATGAGTTGCGAAGAAAGAACAGTGCGAAACAGACAAAAAATTCGTGAAAAGTGTTTATAAAACATATATTTACTATTCTATGTTCAATTGTTTACACTCTTTTGCAAATACTAAAATAATTTCCCATTTTTGTTCTTCTTCTTCCCGTTAATTCACAATAATTGATAAAATCTCTCCAAAAATGGGATGCCATATTGCTAAATATAGGGTGCCCAATCTGGCAACATCATACTCGATTAAGACATAAACACAAGCACCAAACTTCATCGGGAACTAATAGTGCTTAAAAGTGCTTAGCTCCCCATACAAATTAAGCACTTATGGTGTAACGAAAACACGCCTATTATATAATTATTTTACGACTTACCAAATTCATAGCGGTTAAGATTTTATACGGTGCCAAAATGTCTCATCTAAAACATTTCTTTACGAATGTAGCTATTTTGAACGCAATATCACATTTAAATGATATAACTACCATTTGAAAGATTTAAACCACCCCTTAATCCTTGATTATCCTGAAAAACACCTCTTAAATTTTGTTCGTTTTATTTTTCAAAATTACCCATGTATTTTCCCAGAAAATATAAAATTTTCAGCACGGGTTCTTCAAGGCGTAAAAAATGTGAACTAATTAATATCCGCCCGTCTGTCTCTTCGACCGAATGGAGCAAAATGTAACTCTGAAAAGGAGTGATCCAATGACTTAAAATTTCGTACTTGGTAATATTTTATTTAAACCTAGTATATGTTTGCTAAGCAGGTGTAGCGTCATATCGTCCAATGTCATACCGCCAAAAGAGAGACATATCGCCCAAATTTGTTGTCTGAGCGTTTTTGGGCGATATGACATTTCAATATATATATATATTTGCAAATGAGCTGCCGAAGGCTGTTCACCCTTGTGTCTATATCTAAATCTAAACCGATTTTCTTCAAATTTAGAATTGTCTCTAAGTGTATCAAGAGACATCTCTCTGTCAATTTTTATTCAGATCGGGTAAAAAATGTTGCTTGTACTGTGCCTATATGCCAAATCGGAGGTACATCACTACATCACTTACAAACAAATGCACAAAGTTATAATACCCTATACAACAGTGTGGTGTAGGGTATATAAATTACCTACTGTGCAAAATGACATATTGCCCAATGTCGATGTCATATTGCCCAAAAACCATTTTTTCTTCTACAACAACTAACATTGATTTTTTTGGGCGATATGACATACATGGTTTTGGTATTTATTAGGTATTTTAAGTATTTTTGTATCAACTAATTAGCAAATTTCAATATTTTTGGGAAAAATGTGTTGTGTTCTGTAGGACATGTAATAACACCTGTGGATGCTGGCCCAGTTCGTTCTGCGGAGAACATTGATGCTGTTCGCGATAGTGTGGCAGAAAAGCCGTCAACCTCGACTCTTCGTCGTGCCCAACAATTGAACTTCTCACGAACATAACTGATGCGAATTTTCAATAAAGATTTGTATTCACTTGTTCTTGTTTTTTTTTTGTTTTATTCGATCTGTTTTCATAGTACATATTTTGTTTTTGCACGTAGGCTCAAGATCGTTATTGTTGTTTTCAGTATATGAAAACAACTTTGTTAAAAATTAAAGAAGAAGTAAGTGACATGTATTGGGGTGGTTGTAATGGTTGGATAGACAGATCTGTTTCGGGAGCCACCAATCTCCCATTGTCAATATCCTTATTACAACGATTACTTTAGTCTAATTATTAGAATATATACGCACAGCCAAGTATCATTAAACGAGAACTGTTGGCTAAAAGCGCATATCTCCAAAAAAATACAATCAGTAATCATCATCCCTCGCACGCTAACAAGGTTCAATTGACTCAAGAGATAAAGCCTGCTGATCATTTCAAGCGTCGGCCATACGCCGAATGGTTGGTTAACGGACTTCTTGTTGTCAGAAATTGGGGATATGGACCTGGACGATATGTGGTTCCAACAGGATGACGCCACTTGCCACACAGCCAACAAAACAATGGCTCTTTTGAGCGAGAAATCCAATGCCCGTGTTATCTCACGTCGTGTCGATGTTAATTGGCCACCACATTCATTTGATTTGCCACCGTTGGACTTCTTTCTATTTAAAAGAAAAAGTATACATCAATAAATCAAGAACAATTCAAGAGCTAAACCCAGCAAAAAAAATTTGGATTTCTGGAAGCACTAAAAATATTTTAATATACTGTATGCACCAAATTTCAGCGCTTATTTTATTTTGCAGTATTCAGCGCACTCCGTAATTAAATAAGTAGGGGCCAAACATAATCTCCTTTACAAGATAGCATACTGGTATGCAATGTAGTTGTTTTAGTTAATTGGTTTGTGAAATCATAATTAAATTTTCAAAATAAATGAAAGTGCTGAAATAGGCGGAAATTTTGGTGCAAGTGGGTAAGCTGGTGCATACCACCTCGCTTACAAAGTTGCACTAAAGTATGTAAGCATTGTTTTTTATTTTTGGTACGATCTCTAACGATCTTTAACGAACTTAAATAAAGATTTAAACGACGAAATATGCATTGAGAAATATAAAAACTTTAGTTCACATTTTGAATTCGATGGGACAGGTCGTCGCTACGCTAGTTTTTCATTGTATTTATAACTGTTCTGAAAATTGTGTGTGTTTTTTTGTGACGTATCCCAGCGGCGGAATGCATGAGCTATAAGGCCTTATATCAGGCCTTCTTAGTCATGACGGAGGCCTTCCCTACACATTACCTGTTCCTTTCCATTTAACGTTGCGTGAGATTGGGAGGCAAGGCCTTCCTTTCCATTTCCCTACAAGAATGCCTCCAGAAGGCCTTCATAGATAAGGGATAACACATGTCAGAAAAAATCAGGCCTTCCAGAAGGACTTAAAAAGAATGTCTGGTGAAGGTTTCATTATGGAAGGGATAAATCCTTTCTGAAAATATCGGGCCTTCCGGAAGGACTATAAAATAAGGTCTGCTGAAGGCTAATTTAAATAATGCATACATCATGTCTGAAAAAATCAGGCCTCGAAAGTCTTCGAATTTTTTTATAGACGCCCATCTGGTTCTTCAGCTGCAGAATTGAAAAAATGATAATATTATTTTTTTTAATAACTATTATTTCGATGTTTCTTTTATTTGAATAACACACAAAAAAATAATTTAGTTCAACTTAAAAAGTATAAACAAAAAAAAACAACAAAATAATTCAATTCAATAAAGAACCTAAAATCTTTTATTGTTTAAAACCTTTAAAACACCCGAACCGATGAATGCTAGATCAGAAACTGATAACAACTGATAGCGTTTTATGAAAACTGTTTTTGGTTTTGTTTTTTCTTGATTTTTTCATCCCCCTCCCTAAACAAAAGTTTTTGTTGTTGTGTGTACGAAACTAAAGTGATAGAATTTAACAAGAAGATTCGTCCCGCGGCGATTGTTTTTTTTCTTGCTTGTTTTAAGACAGATTTTTTTGTAATTATGTATCACAATTAAAAAATTAATATTGATTAATAAGTGCAAAAAAGTAAAAAAACTATTTCCGCGTTTGCAAATTCATTTCTCCTCTTTCGTAACTCAAGAAAATTTAAACAAGCGCGACGAACCGTCTTGTTAATTTGCATTCCCTTCACATTACGTTGGAATTTGTATAACGGCATACTTCGTTTTGTTGTTGCTGCTCTTTCATTTGTGGTATTTAAGCACGATGGACTACGAACCACTCGCTTATGCATTCCCTCTGCCTTCGTTTTAGAAAGCCTTCTTCAGGCTATCAAAAAGGAAGATTATACATAGGTATGTTGAGATTTACATAGCGTTTTTTGTTTTTGCTCTTTCATTTGATAAGAACCATCGACGAGGAACCACTCTCTCTTACATTCCCTCTGTCTTCGCTTTAGAAGGCATTCTTCAGGCTATCAAAAAGGAAGATTCCTTGTTGAGATTTGGATAACGTTTTTTTTCCATTTGTTGTATTTGTTATGAACGCTGGACTACGAGCCACACGCTCTCACATTCCCTCTCCATTCTTTTAAAAGTCCTGTATCATGCCTGATATTGGCATGCCTTCAACTGATCAATAATCATGCATTTCGCAGGCCTTACATAGGGAAGTCCTTGCCGAATAAGGCCTTCCGCATGTCTTATATATGGAAGGCCTCGCAATTTCCGCCGCTGGGATGTCTCTTTCCACATTAATAACTGTATGTGTGTATGTATTCAGTGGTAGTTCTTCATAAGTGTTTTTTGTATACGTTTTTGTGTGTTGCTTATTTGTCACAAATATATTTTAGTATGAAGAAAGCTCAGAAAATCGGAATTTTTGGTAAAAAACAGATGAATAGATTAATAAGAAAAGAAGTAAATGCCAATATTAAAGTTATAAACACATTAAATAGTGAAATTTCTGAAGCAAATATAATTAATAAGGAGCATGTATGTAACACTGAAGACATCATTGAAGATAATTTTGAACCCCACCATTCGTCTATTCGGGACGAACTTCGGGAGTGGTATATGAAGTTTCGGCCTCCAGTTGCAGCCACTTCAGATCTGCTAAAAATATTTAAATCCCGTGGATTAGATGTTCCTCTAAGTGTTTCCACCCTTTTAGGACACAATTTGAAAGTTTTAAAGAGAACAGTGTGCCCGGGCACATACTTCCATATCGGAATAGAAATAAACATAAAGAGTATAATCGATGTGGTTATTAAACAAAATAAAAGGGAACTTATTTTAGATATTGGTATCGATGGCCTACCGATATTTAAAAGTAGCGAGTAGGTTTGTGGCCCATACTGGGACGTATTGTTAATATGCCTGAAATAAATGTATTTTTAATAGGGAGCTATGTGGGTAAGCAAAAACAAATAAATGCTAATACATTCCTGCACGATTTCGTAAATGAAATGAAACAAATTAATAGTGAAGGATTAACAATAAATGGTTACAAATTCGACATAAAAATCCGTGCCTTTGTAGTTGATGCTCCTGCCCGATCTTTTATTTGCGGTATTCGGGGCCATAATTCGTTGAACGGATGTTGTAAATGTGAACAAAACAGGAAGAAGTATTTCCAACGTTACAGTTTTTAGCACTTCCGTTTGTAAAATTCGTTCAGACGGAAATTTTAATAACAGGACAGATGTAATGTTTCATGCTGAGAAATACTCTAATGTGGAAATGGTTCTAGAAGGTATAGGTACAAAAATGATAACACAATTTCCTCTCGATGTTACGCACCTAATTGATATTGGTGTCACCAAAAAAATAATTTTTACTCTATTAAAAGGAGATCGAAAATATCGTTTGTATCCGGCAGCAAGGCAAGCAATGCCATCTTTATTGATGTCTTTAGTTCCGCATATACCAAGGGATTTTGCTGGAAAACCTCGATCCGTATTTGAGTATTCTAGGTGGAAAGCTGTTGAATTCCGTCAATTTATTCTGTACACTGGACTAATTGTATTAAAGCAATTCATGCATGCTGAACAGTATAATCATTATCTTTTATTAGCATGTGCTTACAGAATATTGCAATGTTCAAATCCTTCGATTGAAAACATAAATTTGGCTGAAAATATGTTAAACGACTTTGTAAAACAATTTTCAAAATATTGTGGTCCTACAAGCGTTACCCATAATGTCCACAACCTGCTGCATTTAGGAGAAACGGCAAGACTATTCGGGTCTCTTGGCAATATCACAGCATATCCTTTCGAAAATATGATGAAAACCCTGAAAAAAAATATTAAGAAACCGCAATATATTGAAGAACAGTTGTACAATTCATTTATCAATTTCCCATTAATTAAAAATGAAATATTTAAAGGTATTAAAACAAACTCTATAGGTAAAATCACATCTTTTAGTTCTGAATACGGATATTTTTTGTCCAATATTAAGGACAGCTACTGTTTAATAGAAGGTGATATTCCAGTACAAATTACACAATTTGAAAATGAGGATCACATCAGAGTCAACATTTTTTTAAAAAGCAAGCCATTTTTCCTTCAGCCTATAAAGTCTACAGATATTGGCACACGCGTAGTAAATTCGAAAAAGTTTAGAGAAGACATCATTAAACATAAACAAATACGTTCAAAATTAGTCGCTTTACAATATAAAGGCGAACTAGTTTTAATCCCCATGATACACTGCCACTAAATATATACAATAAATAACACTAAATATATACAATAAATCTTTATAAATATTTTAATTGTACAATAGAAAATGGCTCCGATTAATAGAAAAAATCTATAATTGAGTCTTCGCCGTACGAATTAGTTCTGCATAAATTAAATGAAATATACGACAGCTTAAATGAGGCTTATAAATATAAGACAGCAGAGATTTCCCAACTGAAAAATTATGTAAAAAATTGCAAGGTAAGTTTTTATGCACATTTGGTACAAATTCAAAAATTCTAAGTTTTTCACTTCAGAGATGATTTCTAACCAAAACCAAACATTGTTGAAGATACACACTGATTCATTAGAAACCTCTAAAACTTATTCAATGGAAATTCAGGATCTTAAGAAAGAAGTGAAGACATTTCAAGGTAGTTAGACCAACACATAACTTGATCATACAAATTACAAATTATTTGAATTACAGACAAATCTGCTAATCAGAACCAAATTGTTGTTGAACTGGATAAAAGTCGTAGTAAAGTCTAACCTTTATCCTGGAAAATACGAAAATTTGTTTCCTATTTCAACCCAAGCTGAATTGGAAGCAATTGAAGAAGAAATAAATGAGGAAACCAAAGGTGCAATGGTAATAATACTTCATAATTTATAAAATGTTCATATTTTAAAAATGAACATTTTATTTTACAGATTGCAACAATTAAATTTATACTAGGGAATGGAGAATTACAGAAAACTCTAAAACATTTAATTGAAATACCACTTCTACTGGAATATAATGTATTTGGCCTCCAAGGAAAAAAGAGACTACTTAACTATGAACGATTTATGAAAGCTATATACCGTGAGTATTTCGAATAGGTATATGGATATTCCTCTAATATCTAATATATTTATTTTCATTCTCGTTTCAGGGGCAGTAGGTTCTGGATATGGCAACAAAACAGATTTTTTTAAACATTTAAGCAAATGCGTACTGCTTGTCAAAAATCTAAACTATAAAAACAAATCAATCAAGCAAAAAAATACTTCTATCTTACCTAGTGATAGCGAGTAAATAATTTAATTAGTTTTTAAGATTTTTAAGTACAAATGAATTACTCTTTAAATGTGTCAATATATTTTTTTGGTTTACACGTATGTATTTATTTATTTTTATATATAAACTAGCTGGACCCGGTCCACTTCGTTGCCCCAGACTTCAGATTTCCGATCCCGTTAATTTTTGGACTAATTACGTAGACTGACACCAAATATATATGCACATAATTACATTGACCTCTCTCTCAAATAGCTCAAGATATATCAAACACAAAATTTAATTGGCTTATATGGGCGGGGTCACTCCCATTTGTCCGACCCCGCCCATTTTTGGACCAAGCACGTAGACTGCCTAATATATATGCACAAAATTAGAGTAATCTCGCTAATAATTTGTGCGAGTTATGTCAATTTCAAAATTGGGTTTATATTGGCGGGGCCACGCCGATTGGTCCAATCCCGCCCATTTTTGCACCAACCAATTAGACTACCACCTAATACATATGCAAAAATTACAGCACTCTCGCTAACAAACTGTGCAATATATGTCAATTTAAAATCTTTGTTTATATGGGCGGGGCCACGCCCATTCGTCCAATTCCGCCTATATTTGGACAAATCACGAAGACTACCACCAGATACATGGCACAAAATTACAGCACTCTCGCTAACAAATTGAGTAAGATATCTCAATTTCAAAATTTGGCTTATATGGGGGGTCCACGCCCATTGGTCGATCCCGCCCATTTTTGGACCAATTGAGTAGACCACCACCTAATACATATGCACAACATTACAGCACTCTCGCTAACAAATTGTGCAATATATGCCAATTTAAAAATTTGGTTTATAAGGGCGGGGCCACGCCCATAGGTCCAATCCCGCCCATTTTTGAACAAATCACGAAGACTACCACCAAATACATATACACAAAATTCCAGCTCTCTCGCTAACAAATTGTGCAAGATATCTCAATTTCAAAATTAGGCTTATATGGGCGGTGTCACGCCCATTGGTCCTATCCCGCCCATTTTTGGACGAATCAAGTAGACTGCCACCAGATACATATGTACAACATTACAGCACTCTAGCTAAAAAATTGTGCAAGATATATCATTTCAAAATTTGGCTTATATGGGCGGGGCCACGCCCATTCGTCTGATTCCGCCCATTTTTGGACCAATAACGTAGGTCGCCAACAGATATATTTACCCAAAATTACAGCTCTCTCGCTGACAAACTGTGCAAGATATCTCAAATTCAAAACTTGGCTTATATGGGCGGGGCCACGTCCATTGGTCCGATTCCGTCCATTTTTGAACCAATCACGTAGAGTGCCACCAGATACATATGCACAAAATTACAGCTCTCTCGCTAACAAATTGTGCCAGATATCT
Source organism: Eudasyphora cyanicolor (assembly GCA_963930755.1). Classification (NCBI taxonomy): domain Eukaryota; kingdom Metazoa; phylum Arthropoda; class Insecta; order Diptera; family Muscidae; genus Eudasyphora; species Eudasyphora cyanicolor. The sequence goes on along the minus strand of OZ005735.1, from coordinate 113,403,465 downwards.
CGATTTCAAAATGTGGCTTAAAGGGGCTGGGCCACGCCCATTAGTCCGACCCCGCCCATTTTTGGACCAATCACGTAGACTGTACATATACACAAAATTCCAGCTCTCTCGCTAACGAATTGTGCAAGATATCTCAATTTCAAAATTAGGCTTATATGGGCGGTGCCACGCCCATTGGTCCTATCCCGCCCATTTTTGGACGAATCACGTAGACTGCCACCAGATACATATGTACCGCATTACAGCACTCTAGCTAAAAAATTGTGCAAGATATATCAATTTCAAAATTTGGCTTATATGGGCGGGGCCACGCCCATTCGTCTGATTCCGCCCATTTTTGGACCAATAACGTAGGTCGCCAACAGATATATTTACCCAAAATTACAGCTCTCTCGCTGAAAAACTGTGCAAGATATCTCAAATTCAAAACTTGGCTTATATGGGCGGGGCCACGTCCATTGGTCCGATTCCGTCCATTTTTGAACCAATCATGTAGAGTGCCACCAGATACATATGCACAAAATTACAGCTCTCTCGCTAACAAATTGTGCCAGATATCTCGATTTCAAAATGTGGCTTAAAGGGGCGTGGCCACGCCCATTAGTCCGACCCCGCCCATTTTTGGACCAATCACGTAGACTGCCTCCATATATATATATGCAAATTTCTAGTTCTCTCACTAACAAATTGTGCAAGATATCTCGATTTCAAAATTTAGCTTAAAGGGGCGGGCCACGCCCATTAGTCTGACCCCGCCCATTTTTGGACCAATCACGTAGACTGCCTCCAGATATATATATGCAAAATTTCAGTTCTCTCGCTAACAAATTGTGCAAGATATCTCGATTTCAAAATTTGGCTTAAAGGGGCTGGGCCACGCCCATTAGTCCAACCCCGCCTATTTTTGGACCAATCACGTAGGTCGCCAACAGATATATATAAACAAAATTACAGTTATCTCGCTAACAAATTGTGCAACATATCTCAAATTCAAAATTTGGCTTTTATGGGCGGGGCCACGCCCATTGGTCCCATCCCGCAAACTTTTGGACCAATCACGTAGACTGCCACCAGATACATATGTACAAAATTGCAGCACTCTCGCTAACAAATTGTGCAAGATATCTCAATTTTAAAATTTGTCTTATGTGGGCGGGGCCACGCCTACTTCATATATCGAAAATTCAAGTACCCTATTTTCACCACGCCCCACACATGTACATTCTGTGAAAATTTCAAGAAGATCGGTTCAGTCGTTTAGACGTCTATACGGTACAAACAAACCAACAAACCAACAAACAAACAAACCAACAAACAAACAAATAAACAAACACACACTCTTCTTTATATATATAGATAGATTAATTTATGGTTTGAATTAGAATTTATTTTTGGAATACTCTATGATTCATTTAAGGTATTTTTTATGTACATATTTATTTTTTCGATTAAAAGACTGAAATAAAATAAGTTTCAATATTTTTCTTTTTACTTTTCATAAATATTGGGAGCTGATAAGGAGTTATTTCATGGTATTTATGTTGCGAATACGATAGCGCTTCCCCAAAAATATTATTTCATTGCATTCTTATTGAAAATATGGCAGCGCTTCCGCAAAGGCATTATTTTATCTTGATTTTGATATAGTTATGGAGGCGCTAATCAAACTCTAATAAATCATAAATTATTTTTTGCGCTTAAAGAAGCGCTGAAAAAAATCATGGAGGAAGCGCTTTTTTGTGGGACATTTCTTTATGAAATCACCAATGAATTCCTCGCTATGGTAAGTGCTGAGCACTATGGCCGTCCTTTACAAACCTGATGAATTTTCAGCAAGTTTTTTGCTGGGAAGGATGAGATGCCATTAACGACACTGAACCTCAATTATGACTCAGGGTCATTGAAAATGTGGACCATCGGATAGAGGTATGCCACCGAAGCCGTGGCGAGCATTTGGCCAATATTTTGTTTCACACATAATTGTCATAGATCCTTCTTTCATAATAAAAAAATATTACGATAATTCTCTGAAACCTTTTGTTTTATTTACAACTAGCTTTAGCCCGGTGCGCTTCGCAGCCCCCAACCTTTATTTATTTTTTGTTTAGGAAACTGTAAATTAGATATACCTCTTTCTTTCAAAAACACATGATTATTCCATATGGGGAAAGAGAATTCCCCCTTCCCTTTCCATGTTTATTTAGTAACTCTGGCATCATGGTATAATATTTATCCCTTTTTCTCACTGTGCATCTAAATATCGAAAAACTATTTTTGGATCATACTATACATCCTCTAGTTTATGTTCCAATAACTACATCCGCATCCTTGTACAATATTAAACGATGTTTGTCCCACCGTGTCTCTAAGGTATGATTAAAAAAAAAAGCTGAAAGTATGGATACGAATCCCTAGTTTATGTCCATTGGGACCATATTTAATAATTTTTCTCCATTGTACGACTTTTAACCGATTTGCTCCGCTGTGTCATAATTAACCATTTTTGCACTTAGAAATAAAGTGTGCATTTAGAAATAAACATAAAGCTAAATTCGCACCCTTAGGCCGAATTAACTATTTTCGTTCCCCATTTGTACCATATTTAGCTTTTTACTGCACCGTAACATATTTAACTTATTTTGTCCCACAATTTACCTAGAAGTACGTATTTGGAAAAAAAGGTTTCTTATCTTTGGTTTATTCTGTCGCACTCTGCGACCACATTCAGCCATTTATGCAGCACTGTACCATATTTGACTGTACTTCTAAAGTACGAAATTTTATAACTGGGACTATATGCATATAACCCTTTTTGCCCCACTTACCACACTGTACCATATTTAACACATTTTTGCCCCACTGTACCATATTTAACTCCTTTGCTCCACTGTACCACATTTAACAACTTTTTGCCCATCTGTAACATATTTAATCATTTTTGCCCCCACTGCCCCCATTTTAACCTTTTTGCACCACGGTGCCCTAAAAGCATACATTTTGAAATCACTTCTTATCTTATATTTACGTTCCATGAGTTATCCCCGCTCCCTTGTTTCATATTTTTTGACCACAGTACCAAATTGAACTATTTGTGCCCACTGTACCATATTTAACCATTTTTGTCCCACTTTAACTTTTTTGGGACCCTTTTGGCCCACAGTGAAACATTTTTGTCCCACTGTACCATATTTAACACGCTTTTGCCCCACAGTGAAACATTTGTGTCCCACTGTACCATAGTTAACTCTTGTTACGCCACTTTGTCATATATAACCCGTTTGTCTCTCTGTGCCATATTTAATATATTTGTAAAATATTTCGCTCTTTTTTGTCCCACTGTACCATATTTAAAGGTTGTCCCCTCTCTATGTATGGTACACATAACCCTTCTTGCCCTACTGTTCCTTATTCAACCATATTTTCTCCACTGTACGATTTTTGCCCACTATACATTATTTAACTGGTTTTGACCCTCTGTGCCCCTAAAATTACACATTTTGAAAAACAATTCATACCTCAATATAATGCTCAAATTTTGCCACATTCTTCCATTTTTTCGCATTGTACGCGTTTAGTATGAATTTCCAAAAAAATAAACTTTTGCTCTCTATTTATCATCCAAGAGCTACGAGTACCCTAGCACTATGGCCATGTTCGACCATTCAGTCAATCAGTCAGGAAGTCAGTAACGCAACAATTTTATATACTTATCCATAAGCTAACATCGTGCGTGTTGGCTGGACCACCCTTTATAACGTTGAAAAACTACTGACGCAAAGAACAGTACTTGTGTTGAAGATAAGAAATTCAAGCGAAATCGAGTGTGAAGAATTCTACGAAAAATCGAATTTCTCACACTTGATTTCGCTGCCATATCTTATCTTTATCACACATATTGCTTTACGACATAATATAGCGTGATCCATTTCGAGGTTCCCTACTTTTTTAAAGAAAAAAAACAATGAAAATTCAAATTGAATGGGGAATGTTTATTATCATTTGAAAGAACATTCTTTGGCAATTATTTTTTGAAGATTATGTCTATCAAATGTTGGCCGCGGCTACGTCTCAGATGGTCCATACGTTGAGTCCAATTTTCGATGACTCGTTCGAGCATTTTGACTGATAACTGGCGAATGACACGCGTGATGTTTTGCTCCAAGGCCTGAATCGAAGCGGGTTTGTCCGCATAAACTTTAGACTTTACATATCCTCACAGGAAAAAGTCTAACGGTGTGATATCACACGATCTTGATGGCCAATCGACCGGCCCAAAACGTGAAATTATCTGCTCACCGAGGTGTTCTCTCAATAAATTCATTGATTGATGCGATGTGTGGGAAGTGGCGCCGTCTTGTTGAAACCAAATGTCGCCGATATCACGAACACCAGTTTCAGGCATCAAATAGTCGGATATCATGGCACGATAACGGTCGCCATTGACGGTTACGTTCTCACCGGCATCATTTTTGAAGAAATATGGACCGATAATTCCACCGGCCCACAAAGCACACCAAACCTTTTTGTTTTCTGGATGAAGTGGCAGCTCTCGAATCTCTTCAGGTTGCTCTTCGTCCCAAATGCGGTAATTTTGCTTGTTTACATACCCATTGAGCCAGAAATGGGCCTCATCGCTGAACAAAATTTGGCTCGAAATCGTCGGATCTTCTTGGAACTTTTCAAGAGCCCATAGAGCGAAGCGATGTCGCTTGAGAAGGTCGGGCGGCTTCTGTTCTGGCATAAGCTGTATTTTGTATGCTTTCAATTTAAGATCTCGACGTAAAATGCGCCATGTCGTTCCATACGTCAATCCGAGTCGCATTTATCCTGATGTTCAAAATCTCTAAAGATGTATGAACATATTCTGCAATACAGTAATATCCGTATTTTTCAAAGCCATCATGTTGAGGGACAGTCGTCAGGAATTTATATTTGATTTAAAAATATTTTGTAACTTATTTTTAAAATAATCGAAATAAATTTTGAGTTAGGGCAATTCCAAAATAAAACGACCCAAAAATTACAATTTTAATATTTGTCCCTTTCGATCTCTTTGAAATGTTGCACTCGTATCTACAATTTTTTTTGTGCAAATTTAGCTATTTTGAGAGGATATAACTTTTAAACGGAATATCAGATTTGAATGATGTATAAAAAACCAGTAAGAAAGTTTCAGTCGTGTAAACCGACTGAGGTATACCCTCACTATGTGAGTACTGTAATATGAAATAGTACACGAATTAATCTGCACTGTACCGAATTGTAAGCGTTTATGTGAACTGGTATATTAAAGTTTGATCTATTACATTTTGGTATGTATTTGGTACTGCACAAAACTTCAAGTATTTTTATGCACTGGTATTAATGTTAAAAGCTGTTAAATTTTGGTGCAAAATGGTCCATTTGTGTGGGAGGTACCAAAAAGGGCGAGACAACTTCGCCCATTTTTCACTGGATTGTAGGTTTAATGAAACCATTACACTGTTAAATAATTCAAGTCTTTGTATGCAGTGGTATTCAAGTTATAAGCTGTTAACTTTTTCACTGGACTCTAGGTACAATAAAAGCATTACACTGTACGAAATTTTAGGTATTTGCATGAAGTGATATTAAAGCTATAAGCAGTTAACTTTTGGTGCAAAATGTTCCATTTATGTGGGAGGTACCAAAAGAAGTGTGTCCACTTCGCCCATTTTTCTCGAGGTGATAGTGACTAATAAACTTTTATTAGGTCTAGAATTTCAGAAAATTCGAATAAGTAGTATAGAAGTTATTAAAGAATCAATATTTCACTAAAAGATAACCCTTTGTGGGGGAGGTACTAGAAGGAGTGGACCAATATAGCCCATCTGTGAACTCATCCGGAGATAGATAAAAATATTACCGCATACCAAATTTGAAGTAAATCGGTTACTCCTTCCGAGAGTTATCGTGCGCACCAGCCAGCAGACGGACGGACATTGATCATTCGACTTAAAATGACCCAAAACGAGTATCCGCCGCACATACTTAGGGTCTTAGGTCAGTCCTTCGATGTGTTACACTTTTTGCCCGTAGCAAATGATATATACCCTCCTCTCTAAGGTGAGGGATAAAAAGGTAAAAAATTCCCTGAATAATCATTCAAAAAAAGTTGAAAATACCCAGATTTTTATGGTCGCATATTTGCATTTTTGTCGACGGCATTTAGTTCTTTTTTCCGCTGCACACGCAAGACCGTCCATGTTGCTGTCTCTGATAACACTATGCAACAACAAATTTTTTTTTTGTGTCCTAGACCTAAAAATTATTTTTTTATATAGATTGTGGCATACTGTTATATAAAATCACAACCAAAAATTTTTTTATGGATAAATTTTTTATACCCTCACTTTAGTGTGACGAGGGTATATATCATTTGCTACGGAAAAAAGTGTAACACGTCGAAGGAGTGACCTAAGACCCCAAGTATGTTCGGAAGAAATCCGTTTTGGGTCATTTTAAGTCGAATGAGCAATGTCCGTCCGTCTGTCTGTCTGTCTGTCTGTCTGCTGGCTGGTGCGCACGATAACTCTCGAAAGGAGTAACCGATTGACCTCAAATTTGGTATGTGGTAATATTTTTTTCTATCTCCGGCTAAGTTCGAAGATGGGCCATATTGGTCCACTCCTTCTAGTACCTCCCCCACAAAGGGTTAAAATGTTGTGAATTATTGATTCTTTAATAACTGCTATACTACTTATTCGAATCTTTTGAAATTCCACACATAGTATTAGCTTATTAGTCGTTATCAACTCGAGAAAAATGGGCGAAGTCGCCACGTCCCTTTTGGTACCTCCCACACAAATGCACCATTTTGCACCAAAAGTTAACAGCATATAACATTAACAGTGTATAAAAATACTTGAAATTTTGTACAGTATTATGCTTTTATATTGCCTACAGTCCAGGGAAAAATGGGTGTTGTTGTCACGCCCCTTTTGGTACCTCCCACACAAAGGTACCTTTTTGCACCAAAAGTTAACAGGTTATAACATTAAAACCAGAGTATAAAAATACTTGAAATTTTGTACAGTGTAATGTTTTTATAGTGTCTATAGCCCTGCGAAAAATGGGCGTTATTGCCACGCCCCTCTTTGTACCTCCCACACAAAATGCCCAAATCATACCACAATTTAATGTCTCAACGTTTATACCAGTGCACATAAATGCTTATAAGTCGGCACAGTGCAATGAATTTAAAGTATCTAATGTTCAGCAAAAAAAAGGTGTATTTGATAAACCCCTTCTGGTACCTCCCACACAAATTGACAGAATAATTCGAGTAATATTCAATATTACATTACTCACAAAGTGAGGGTATACCTTAGTTGGTTTACCCGACTGAAACTTTCTTACTTGTTTTAAAAATGTTTTTAGTAAAAATACTATTATCGTCGAAGGTACCCTTAGTATTTGCACAATAATTTTTGTACCATATGCCCGATAAGGTCGACTTATACGTTAAATTGAAGCTATTAATGTGGGCTACCAATGTTGGAAATACCTCTTTCACTTCGAAACAGTGGTTTAGTAACAGTCATTAAACAAACTGGAAAAAGTAGATTTAAAAAAAAAAAAAAAAAAAATCAGGGGCCGAAAAAAACATACAAAATATTTGTATTTTTTGATTTTATTTATTTTTTAAAAGTTTGCATCCTAGAGAAGAAAATAATGCCTATTTGAATCTATGGGTAAGAGGATTTCATAAAATCATTTTTTTTGATTTCAATTTAAAAAGCGATTTTATTTGTTACTTTTATTTATATTATGTACATTTGAGTTTATTTACATGTACAAGTTTCGTTAGAAGTAATTGTGAGGTCTTTGTTGACGTTTGTAGATTTCGGAATCGGTTTCTCTAATGAGGAACCAAATATAATCTCCCATCATTCTTTCATCCCAGCGCCCTTGGTAACGCCGCTCGATGGACTTCATTTCTTGGTGAAACCTTTCGCCATGTTCGTCGCCAAGATTCTCGGGGAAAAAGTTTAAATGAGAATGCAAGAAAGGAATTTTTAGGGACATATTTACACCTGTAGGAATGCATAAAGTGCATAATAAGTTAGAAGAATTCATACATATGTGTTGACAGCATGAGCAATGGGAATCGACAGTTTCTGATTTCCGTTGTGTAAAAGTACTGCTTTCAAACTTTCTTTACTGCTGTCAACAAGTAACCGCCATTCCTTTGAATTGTATGTTTGATTAAGTTCCTCGAACAATCCGGGAATGTCCTTGCAAAAGCATCTGTTATCCACAGTTGTATAAAATTGTTTGTAAGGTATATCACGGACTCTATAATATGATATGTTAACATCTGGGGCCAAAATATTGTACTGTTTCATCCCAGATGCAAGTAGTTCTGCCTTATCTTTGGTCAGTTCCAAATCTCTCACTAGATCATTGAGTTGAAACTGAGTTAAAAGCGATGACTTCTGGCTCAAACTTGAATCGCTCAGAGTTGAGTACTCAGTTGAACTTGATGTTGTTTCCGTTATTAGGCTGTTAGCTATACTCGGACACTTCCTACTCCAATCTATTAACTTAGACAAAAATAACAGTCCGTATCGTGAATGAATGGTTGTCTCCAAATAATTGGCATTCCAAATTGCACGTGATGTCTACAATTAAAACGTTTTATTCCACAAAACATTGTAATACATTAATTGTAAAGTACTTACCGCATGCTTCCACTACTCCATCGAGTAAGATTTATATGGCACGAATTACACAATATACTAGGTGTCCACGGTTCGTTCATATTTTTAACTCATATACCAAAATATTGCACATATCGTCGCTTGGATGACCAACTGCAGTAACTGACATTTTCAAAATTGTTCAGGAGAGCAGTTTTTCTGTTTTTGAGACAATGTTCCTTCTTCCCCACGGCGTAATATTTATTATATTTCCAATTTGCTTTTCTCATTGTATACTTAACTCCATCTTGTAAAATATTATTAACAAAAAAATAAAAAAAAATTAATTATAATGCATGTTTTTCATAAACAATGCAGTTACGTCACTTTGTGGGAAAAAAAATTATACTTAATGTCAGTTACGACTGATCACCGCCCAGCCCAAACGGCTAAAGCTAAAGTCATGAAATTTGGTAGGATGGTAGTCCTTGCTATATAGACGTGCAATATAGAAGGGTTTTTCGAAATTTTGGGCGCACAATGGGTCAAAAAAGAAAAAAATATGGTATCACAGCCAAATCCGAACGGCTGGAGCTAGAATTGCAACATTTCGTGTGAGGGTAGGGTCTAGGGCGAAGATTCGGTATGAATCACGATTTTTGAAATTAAAAAATTTTTGCGCACATTGGGACAAAAAGGGATAAATATGGCACCAAAGCCAAGTCCAAATGGCAAGAGTTTGAATCGTCTAATTTGGTTTGAGGGTAGCCATTGGAACGTAGACTAGACACAAGGAGTTTGTTAGGCAAAAATGGTGGAAATATGATAAATATTGTGCAGTGGGGCAAAACTATGTTAGATATGGCACAGTGGGGGAAAACATTTAAATTTGTGCAGTGGGTCAAAATGTGTTAAATATGGCACAGTGGGGCAAAAAGGGTTAAATATGGTACAGTTGGGCAAATATTTTAAATTTGTGCAGTGAGATAAAAATGTGTTAAATATGGCACAGTGGGACAAAAATGTGTTTAATATTGTGGGGCAACATGGGTTAAATATGGTTAAGATTAAGGTTACGTATGGTACAGTGATGGAAAAATTAAATATTGTGCAGTTGGAAAAAACTGTGTTTAATATGGCACAGTGTGGCAAAAAGTGCTAAATATGGTACAGTGGGGGAAAAAATAAAATTTGTGCAGTGGGTCAAAAATGTGTTAAATATGGCACAGTGGGGCAAAAAGGGTTAAATATGGTACCGTAGTGCAAAAATGGTAAAATGTGGTACGATATTGCAAAAAAGGTTAAATATGGTAGAGTAGGGCTAAGGGTGCGAGTACCACCCCCACGCCACAATTCCAAATATAGTAATAGTTTCTTCTCGCAATCATCTTGAGAAAAATAACCCAAGTTGCGACGTCTCTTTTGGCATCTCCCAAACAAATGGATCATTTTACAGAAAAATTTAACGGTTGATGACTTTGATTCCAGTTCATATACTCGTAAATACTTGACATTTTATGAAGTGTAATACTTTTATAGTTCCCATGGTATATTAAAAAATAGGCGTTATTGTTATTACATTGTTTTCAAATGGGCACTCTATTCGTTAGGATATTAAAATGTCATTCCAAGAGACGGAAAGCCACCTCTCAAACGAAAATACATCACGTTTTCATTATATATTTATAATCGGGATATAATTAATAACACTTTTATATTCATCCTAATAATTTTTTATTTAATCATTAGTATACGAAATCTATATTAGGCATGTTTTCGTTACAAGCTAGCAATTTTAGTTTAGCACTTTCTAACGAAAACAACTGACTTCCACTAACTGACACATAAGCAATAAGTGGCGGATTTTCACTATCTGGTAGCAATGGTGTCATGAGTTGCGAAGAAAGAACCGTGCGAAACAGACAAAAAATTCGTGAAAAGTATTTATAAAACATATATTTACTATTCTATGTTGAATTGTTTACGCTCTTTTTGCAAATATTAAAATAATTTCCCATTATTGTTCTTCTTCTTCCCGTTAATTCACAATAATTGATAAAATCTCTCCAAAAATGGGATGCCATATTGCTAAATATAGGGTTCCCAATCTGGCAACATCATACACGATTAAGACATGAACACAAGCACCAAACTTCATCGGGAACTAATAGTGCTTAAAAGTGCTTAGCTCCCCATACAAATTAAGCACTTATGGTGTAACGAAAACATGCCTATTGATGTGTTTGTTGTTACGTATGAACTCCAAAATAACTTGACCGATATTGATGAAGTTTTCAGGGAATCTTCAGATTATCCTAGCGGGTGACATAGGCTATATTAGTTATTGATTGAGGAGGCGTGACCCCGTCCAAATAAGCCAATTTGGAGTTATTTTCTTAGTGATTCCTACTGTTCCTACCTACTACGATTGGATAATCGAGATGGCGGCCGGAAGTTAGGCCCCAAGAAAATGCACCCCAAATTGAAAATGAAAGTGCGCCCCAAATTTGGGGTTCATTTTCGTTACAAAAACTAATTAAGGAAATTACAGCCAAATCAAGAAAACAGCATAAAATGAAAATAAGCCCCAAAAAAACTAAGAAATTTTCTCTTCCTAAATCTGCGGAGTACGTAATAATACACGTATAAGAACCTATTTTCTAATTATAAATCTTTTCCTGCGCGGTCGGCCTACGGCCTGCGGCTTTCGTCCTCTGTTTAAGACTTTCTCCTATGGACAGGATCAAAAGTTGGCAACGTGGAGCAAATCTTTTATGCGTAGCCTCTCCTGTTTCCAAATTTATAGATGAAAATAAGCCCCAAAAAGCAGACAAGAAATGAAATTAAACACCAAAAAATCAGACAAAAAATGAAATTAAGCCCCAAAAAATGTTGTTGTTTGACATGTTATTTTTTGGGGCCCATATTCATAAAAATGTTGGGGTGTATTTTCCTGGGTCCCAATTTCATGCCGCCAATCGAGATTCCTACTGTCGTTATCTGACGATTGGGACTGGACCGTGATCCCGTTTCGACCGTAATCGGTCCAAAAATTAGCAACGAAGGGGCTGGGTCCACCAAGTACTCCATAAGTGTTTGCAATAATGAACAAAAATTTCAGGAGAACGAATTATTAAGTGACATATAGCACTTACGTCTCTTGGTGAAAATATTTTTTTGCATTGTGTCAGTTACGTCTAAAATTATTTACCGTTTTTTGAGAAAACGGTAATATACATATATATGCACAAAATTTATACACACGTTGTACTTTGACTAGACAAATCGAATGGTGGCCTTAACTCAATTTCTGAAAAATTGTCAGTTACGTCGGTTGGTCATCCAAGCGACGATATATTTCTTCTATTATTTTACTAAACCCACGTCGATTTTTTTAATTACATATTTTCCGAAGATGTAGCAGAAATTTACGGGATCATTTACACATTGAAAAGTTCTTTGCTTTTACTCATACTTTTTCAGAAAATCGACTTATCTATTTTAAGGCTCTGAATTGCACTAATTTACTAATAAGAAATTTCATTCATAAATTCCGGGTTTAAAATTCATAAGTTGCAGTACCAGTAGCTGACATATAGTTTGCTTCGAACGTAGAAACCCAATATTTTCAATACTGCCGCGTACTACTAATACCTGTATATACGACTGGGATGTCCATGCCCCTAAAAGGCGTAACTGAATGGAAACCGCATAAATAAAAAACCACAAATATTGTTGAATGACCCTGTACCTGTGCGGATCTCATCCTATATTGCTCTCACATTGCATATAATGTTTTATGGAGGGTTACGAACGGCCATAAAACCTCGTCCTCCCTATAATTTTATAATGTCTCACATTAATCCTCATAAAATAAAATGCCAGTGCAATGTCTCTTATATGTCTCTCTCACATATGGCGAATTCAATATAAGCAAAAAAACTTCATTTAAAACGAAAAAATATGAAACAAGATTTTTTTAATTTCCCTAACATTTACGCAATGGCTCATAACTTTTACATCTATCCATAGATTTTTTCAAATAGACAGTGTTTTCTTCGTTAGCATGCACTGAAAAAAAAATAGTAATAAAACTAATGATGACACATTCTTATATTAAGTATGCTACCTCAGCATTAATTCAATGACAATTTTCATTAAAATAATGAAAATTTACACGTTTTTTACGAAATTTTCCTTAATATAAAGTCTTTTGAATTTGAATTAATGTCTATCTAATCATTAGTTTTGTGTATGCGCTTCTTTAAATGTACGCATTTAAATTAAAGAAAAAAATCATTATTTTTGGGACAATCCGCATTATTTTAAGTAATATTTCAATACTTTTAAGGATTTTCTACATTAACACTACGACGTAGACATATCATAGTTTTAATGCCGAATCGGACTTAATTAACAGTATGAGATATTTGAGTAATAAATTTAAGGCTATGCTCCCCTTAAAGGAAAGGCTGTCTTGGTAATAAATTGTATGACTATTGTCATTATTTTTAAGAATACATACGAGAGAATTATACAATCTCCCTCTCTCGCTCGGAGAATCAGGTTTTGTTTGGTAATGTGTGAATCAATAATTGTTATGGAATGCTAGAAGAGAAAATAGAGAACAGTTCTGTTTTTCGTTTTCTTTTAAATCGTCAGTTATTTACAAGCGATGGAAGGAAACGGTTGTCTGTTTTCGGGACGCGGATTGTGAAAAATTTTGATTGCTGTGAATATGTAAGTATACGTGCATATTGCACCGAAAATAATTTTAATATGGGCTGTTAACAGTTATTTTTGCTAAAGCAAAGCAACAACAACAAATGAAACCGTCGTGTACATGTGTGTATGCATGTGGTTATGCCGTCGGCGTCACCATTGATCTCTGTGATAAGGGAGTGCGTGTGACATAGTTATTTTTGCTGTATGTTATTTATGGCGATGTACATGCGTTTTTGAAGGAGATCTTGTTTGTAAGTCCTGTGAAGAGATTTGTGCCAACTGGATGACAAAAATGTGAGTAATAGATTTTGTAATACTGAAAGAGACTATGGGAAAATGTTTAGGTACGTGAAAAATAATATTATTATCCTGAAATAAACATCTTATTGGCAATTACAAAATTAACAAAACACATTTTAATTGAAAGTATTTATTTATTAAAAATACCAGCGCATAATGCAGAAATGTAAAATTATTTGTGGCAATATAGAAATTTATTATTAATAATATGTTATACATATAACTATCTTTTTTAACTTTTTAATAATACAATTTTAGAATGGGTCTTTTGTGAGAAGAGTGGCAAATTTTACAAAATATTTCAACGTAAGTATTATATATGAACGGTTGAAATATTTCTCTTAGTTTTCAGCGTTTTCCAATTGTGATATGATAAAATTTATTTGCATTTTTTTTTTGTTTATAGATAAGTTTTTTTGATTTATTTTCAGAAAAACTTTAATTATTTTAATTTTAGATCACGCAATATTTGAAGATAAATGTGATGGATATATGAAAAATGCAGTGCTGAATGCCATTTATAACTTGCAAAAAATAAGTGAGCATACACCTACATGGGAATGTTTGAATTGAAAGGAAATAGATTTGGAAACAATATTTGTAGGTATTATGTATTTCTGAACAAGTATATTTTATTTGAAAATCAAGAAATTTAATTTGGAACGCATATATTAATGTATTATAACTAAATATATTTGCGAACTGACGTTCACATATAAAATACGTGTCTTCACACAAACAAAGTTATTGTTAAAAAGTTTTCCAAATATAATTTATTTAAAAAGATTTTTTCCTTTTTTGAATTTTAGTTTAAATTTTTCCTTGATTTCGTGTTCATAATTGCTTTATAAGTACTTCATAATTAAACCTGCTGTTAGATTAGGCCCATTTGGTCCAATTTTTGTATCGTTTCCTTTATAAACGGTAATATATGTATGTATATATATTGCCTTATAATTTGGTCCCAGGGATATTTTTATTTTTGTTTTACTAAAATCAAAATAATAAGCGTTTTTGCTCAAAAATAATTGTAAATAAGCTGCTTTCTTTTCACGAAGTATTGAATAAAAATAAATATAAAATATTGTCTTCCATATTCATTTTATATAAAAAATGTAATGTTGACCAAATGGACGCTTAATCTAGGATTCGTACAGATTTGCTAATCTAACAACAGGGTTAAGAATGTCATAAGCAGCATTAGCTTTTGTTTTACAGAAGTAATTTTTAATAAGTTTTTGCAGTTTTGTTTGCTAACAAAACTTAAGATTTTAAAATCTAAGTCACGATTGATTTTTTTGAGAAAATTATTTTTGATAACTCAATTTATATGAAAAATGTCACATTCGCCACTTTCAAAACAATCAGTTTCTATTATTAATAATATCTTACATAAATATTTTTTTTTAACTTTTAGTACAGCAAATTTTGTATGGATCTATTATGAGAATTTGTGTCGTAGAAGAATGACTAAATATTTCAGTGTAAGTAAGTATATTCCATATTCTTTCAACATTTTGTGACAGTTATATGATAAAATTTATTTTAATACTTTATCGTATATAAATCATTCTGTTTGATTTCTATTAAAATTATTTTTATTTTAGTTCGCGCAATTGAAATTTATTTGGATATATGAAAAATGCAGTGGAGAATTAAAAATTTACAAATTGCAGGAAATGAGTGAGCATCCAAACTATATGATATAATATTTGTTTTATATAATTTCTATTTAAATTCCAGCCAAATTCTAGGTTAAAAATCATTAAGGTCGGTTCCGATAAAAATTGTTCATGGACAACAAATAGAGATATGAATCCCGCTATAGAATCGATACATAACAATACAATATTCGAATAAAAGTCAAGTTTGAGTCAGAAGTCATCAAACTACAATTACATATTGTTTTAAATTATAAAATGTTCAAGGTTATCCGCAATATGTATTATATTTTTTTTGTATTTTCCAATATAAAATATAACAAATAAAATATTTATTTAGAAAGATAATGTGTTGTGTTATTGAATTTTCTATGAATAGTAAAATAAAATGATTCATTTAAAAGAGTAACATTATAATCAATATAATGTAACGAATTTTCCATACATATTTAAAAAAACTGTATGTAAATTCATGTATGCCTTAAATTAATTACCAGTATATTCTTATATCAAGGACAAACAGTTTAAATTTTATTACGATAATGTTTTAAATTATATGATATTTTACTAAAAATAAGCACGCGCCATACTTAAATTTACGCAAAAATGTGCTTATTTTAAGACCAAACTTAATTAGTTTTATTACCCAAAATTCTTAATTCTATGAAATGCATCCTCAAAACAAGTACTATTCACGCCTTTAAATTAACTATAAAACCTTCTTATTTTTATAGCGATTGTCTTTGGCTCGAAATCATTGCCGAAATCTTAAACTTTACGAAAAATTCATTGATTTTCAGTACGCTTTTTTTTTAGTGTGCTGGCTTTTTAAAAATGTGATAAAATCATTTTTTCGACTTATGTTTCTATTTTTTATGGTTTTTTTTTAGTACCAGGAAAAGTGTTTTTATAAAAAAAAGTATTTTTTTTTCTCATATTTTTGAGGAAAAAAAGATTCTGCGTGAAAGTGATATTTGCAGCATTGTAGCCCTCATAACTCTCTTTAATTTAACGCACAACACGCCAAATACTAAATGTACATTCCATGAAAGCTGGAATTTAAAAAAAAATTTAAAAAAATTTACCAAAAAAAATTTTTTTAATATTTTTTTTGTGTTAGTTACACCAAATTGCACCAGAAACTGTTATCCACATCCATTGAACAAAATTTTTGTTGCATAGAGTAATAGGCATGTTGATCAGTTAGCTTGAGTAATGTAAGGGCAAACAATCGGCGAACACAACATTTGAGAGAACATGATGTTGTACAACAAATCCACAATGTAATGTATGCTTAAAACGTATTTTTAGAGTAGTCTGTGTAATTTTAGTCGGGCATTTTTTTGTTAGTTTTTATAGTGTGGGAAATCCCCGAGTAAAAGTTCACATTCACAGTATTAGGCAAAAATAATTTACTACGAAGATAAGTCATCCGGCGATTTGTCAAAATCTGTCTGTTAAGAACGAATAGTTACGCGAAAAAGCAGTTTTCTGCGAACATAGCGTGAACTTATTTGCACTTATCGAAATCGGTTTGAAAATCCGCGAAAAGCATCACTCGTTGAAATCAAAAATCCTATTTCTTTCATAACTGACACTTAATCGCTGTACGATGACTTATCTTCGTAGTAAATTATTTTGTGCTTTGTAAACAAAGGCGTTGACAAATCAGCTATGCTGTATTATTGTACTACTGTTCTTCCTTTTATAAGCACGACAGACGGTCGCATGCTAGACAAAATATCTGCATTCATAATAAAGGGCGGTTAACTTAAAATTTAAACGCCATTTATTGCCGATCTTGATTCTGAATAAAGCACAAATCATTTAGGAAATTATTGTCATTTATTTTTATACCCTCACTTTAGTGTGACGAGGGTATATATCATTTGCTACGGAAAAGAGTGTAACACATCGAAGGATTGACCTAAGACCCCAAGTATGTTCGGCGGAAATCCGTTTTGGGTCATTTTAAGTCGAATGAGCAATGTCCGTCCGTCTGTCTGTCTGCTGGCTGGTGCGCACGATAATTCTCGAAAGGAGTAACCGATTGACTTCAAATTTGGTGTGTCTATCTTCGGCTAAGTTCGAAGATGGGCCATATTGGTCCACTCCTTCTGGTACCTCCCCCACAAAGGGTTAAAATGTTGTGAAATATTGATTCTTTAATAACTGCTATTATACGTATTAGAATCTTCTCAAATTTCACACATATATAGTTTGTTAGTCGCTATCAAATCGAGGAAAATGGGCGAAATTGCCACGCCCCTTTTGGTACCTCCCACACAAATGCACCATTTTGCACTAAAAGTTAAAAGCTTATAACATTAATACCAGTGTTTAGAAATACTTGAAATTTTGTACAGTGTAATGCTTTTATAGTGCCTACAGTTGAGTGAAAAATGGGCGTTATAGCCGCGCCCCTTTTGTTACCTCCCACACAAATGCACCATTTTGCACCAAAAGTTAACAGCTTATAAAATTAATACCAGTGTATAACAATACTTGAAATTTTGTACAGCGTAATGTTTTTACAGTGCCTACAGTCCATTGATAAATGGGCGTTATTGTCACGCCCCTTTTGGTACCTCTCCCACAAAGGTACCATTTTGCACCAAAAGTTAACAGTTTATAACATTAATATCAGTATATACAATTACTTGAAATATTGTACAGTGTAATGCTTTTATAATGCCCACAGTCCAGTGAAAAATGAGAGTTATCACCACGCACACAAAATGGCCAAATTATACCACAATTTAATATCTCAACGTTAATATACCAGTCCATATAAACGGTTACAATTTCAGCGAAATATAGGTGTATTTCTTAAACCCTTCTGGTACCTCCCACAAAAGTTGATAGAATAATTTGTGTAATATTCAATATTACATTACTCACAAAGTGAGGGTATACCTTAGTCGGTTTACCCGACTGAAACTTTCTTACTAGTTATTATGATAATATTGGTATGGTTCAATTTTGTATGGAACAAAATATCGGCCAAATGGCCGCCACGACTTCGGCGGCACACCTCCATCCGATGATCCAAATTTTCGATGACGCTGAGGCGTAATCGAGGTTCTATGCCGTTAATGTGCCGAATTATCTCATCCTTTAGCTCTTGAATTGTTGCTGGCTTATCGACTTACACCCCAAAGAAAGAAGTCCAACGGTGTCAAATCACATGATCTTGACGGCCAATTGACATCGCCACGAAGTGAGATAACACGGCCATTGAATTTGTTGCACAAAAGAGCCATTGTTTCGTTAGCTGTGTGGCAAGTGGCACCGTCCTGTTGAAATCACATATGGTCCACCCACATCCATATCTTCCAATACGGGCCATAAAAAGTTCCTTATCATCTCACGATAGCGAACACCATTCACAGTAACTGCCTGACAGGTGTTTTCACATCTCCTACAGACCCGGTTTGCTGAAATTTGCGCACAATTCTCCCGATTGTGGGCACATTTGGTCGATTATGCTGATCAAAAAAACATCACGAAGTGTACGAAATGCGTATTGGTTTGAAAGCCCATTTTCGTAAAAGGCTTAAAAAACTGAGATACTCTCTCGGCTAAAGAGAGAGAGCTTCTATACAGTGATAGAAAGCAAGTATTTTACATGGCAAAATATATTGCAAGTATTTCATTTGCTCGTGTGAGTCGCCCCGTGATAGGCTTTGAGAGTTTGGTTATCGAATCATCAATCTAAGGCTTTTTTTAAAAGCCGGTCATGTAGACTACTGATGACGGGGGTCACGCCCCAGAAATCATGATATAGTCTGTGGGCACGTAATGAAATACTTGCAATATATTTTGCCATGTAAAATACTTGCTTTCTATCACTGTATAGAAGCAGGTTGGTCTTTAGCCGAGAGAGTATCTCAGTTTAAATCATAACGATTACAGACCGAAATAATGACGGGCAACCGACATAGGCTTAAAAAACTCTAACGCGTTGCTCGATTGTGTATCTTTCCATGGTTCAAATTGAGTTAGTCTGAAATTGGGAAATGTCCAATGAAATGCAGAAAAAAACTTGACGTTTTGGTGTGTTCACATTCAACATCGGCCCTTAACCACCCTATGTAACTGATCTTTTTCACATCGGGAGGTATTGTATTAATAACAAATACAATGTTATGAACAAATTCCATTATTTTCCTTTTATTTTAATAATGGATAAGAAGAATCCATTGATCTGTGAAATATACTATTGGGCTCATATTTTTCGTAGACCATAACCACTACTAAAATATTGAGTGTGCAGATATTAATGCATTTATGGATGTCTCAAGCGACATTTGCAACCTGCACTTAGCGTACAGACATCAAGCTCGTGTGGGAGGTGGGAGTGGGCTTTTGCAAGAATGGTCAAATTTTTTGACCATTTGCTATATATGTAAAACTAACATATGTGCTAATTTTTAGGGCTGTATAAACATTCCTTCATATTTATGCCACAAAAATCGGATTTGGGACTAGTGTGCAATGTACGGAGAAATGTGTAGGGACTAACTCAAACCATTATTAGTAGATGTTGTTGGGGGTTACATATAGTACAAACTACTAAATTCCAGGCACATCGGTTAGGAAGGTAAAATTCGTCTGGGTTATTTAAAAATTTAACCGAATGTGAATGAGTGACAGAGGAAAAATAAAAAGGCAAAGACATACATTTCAGCCAGAACGTTTATTTTCATTTATTATCTACATCCTCAAGAAGTCAAATCGCATAGTCGGGTATAGTTGGTTCTTCAGAGCGTCAAAAAATGGACCGATGAGACCAATTTTTACTAAGAACTATTTAGTGCAATCTAAAAATGCTTAACCTTCAGCATGATCGGTTGAAAAATATGTCCCTAGAGAGTCAAGAAATCTAGTCGGAAGGAATCTTATAATGGGGGATATATCGAAACATGGACCGATGCCCCCATTTTTACAAGGGACGATTTAGTGCAATATAAAGTAAAATGCCTTTCATTGAGCGCTTCCTATCTACAAATGTAAATAAAAGAAATTGCGGTTGAGATATCACCGAACTTTATTTGTTCCGTTTGAAACGGTGTGATTACATATCGAATATAACATCGTGCAATTGTTAACCCCGTCTTCGCTGGGTGGCGCGCATCCAAAATGTAAATAGTTGCCCACTTCGAGAAAGGACATCTGCCTATGAGAAACCCTGGATGACAGGACAAATTCGCTGGTAATGCTGGACCAACAGAGGAACAGTTACAGAATGAAAATGTATTGCATCAAGTACCTATTACGGATATAACAGATGGTATGGTTAAAGAAGCGATAAAAAGTTTATCTCCCTTTAAGGCTGCGGGACCGGATGGAATATTTCCAGCACTTCTGCAGAATGATGTGGATCTGGTATCAATTCATCTGGCTGGAGTGTTCACTGCATGCCTAACCCATTCTTATACCCCAAAAAACTAGTAAGATGATGAGTGGTCTAACGGGACACTCAAGCTTACAAGCTCATCTTCATCGCATAGGACTAGCAGGAAACGAAGAATGCAGGGCATGCAGGGAAAACATCGAAACGATGGAACATTTTCTGTGTTACTGCCCAAGATTCACACATGCAAGATCCCAACATTTCGGGTCCGACATATTACCAAACTTGACTCATCTCAGAGAATATGACTGGAAGATACTGAGAAAATTCGTGTCGAGTACCGATTTTCTGTTACTCGTGAGGTATAAAAAGATCATAAATAAAGAGCGCACAACAGGCCGAACCACTGCCTTAAGTGTATGTCCATGGACATGAGACGTTTAAACGTCTCCTCTCTTTAACCTAACCTACTCACTGCGATTGCCAAATTAGTGCAGGCAGTACTCCTCCTTCTGGGGTCCCTCTGTTTACAAACCTAGTTAGAGATGTGGACCCCAGACATGCTGTTATGCGTATTCTGTGGAGCAGGCTTTGAATTAGCCTAATCAAACTAGAGTTAACTTTTATTTATAATTACCGCATCTGAGTGAATGTTGTTAAAAGCCCCTTCTATGTCAAGAAATGCCACCATGGTGAATTCTGTGAAATGCAGGGACGATTCGATAGTGCTTACAAGTTCGTGCAGGGCTGATTCTGTAGACTTCCCCTTATTGTAAGCACGTTGGTTCCCCGACAGGAGTTTTGTATTCAGGTTTTCCCTAATGAAATGATCTAAAAGTCTTTCCAGTCCTTATAATAGGAAGGAGGATAGGCTAATTGGTCTGAAGTCTTTTGGCCTAGTGTGCGATATCTTTCCCTCTTTGGGTATGAATACCACGTTGGTACCCCTCCATTGATTCGGAATGTATGAAAGTCCGGTCCAGGTGACTTGAAGGACTTAAAGCTGTAAATAGCCCAGCTTATTCTGGATATCTCAGTCAACAAGCTAGCTCGCAGTCTCACACTCTTGTTCGTCCTGCTGATCTTCGGGATCTGTTGGTGAGTTCCCCCGGGAAATGTGGAACTCACCAACAGTTATTTGCCTCATCCTGCAAATAACCCACTGTACAGGGTGGAGCTGAGAGTATCTTACTCAGCCTTGCAGCGTCGGAGACATTTTCCACTTCGCCAAAGAAGGAATACCAAGAACGTCTTTGCACCTTCCTAAGCTCCTTGTTATATATCTTGAGTTTCTCTTTATAGGTATCCCAAGCATTTGCGACCCCAGTAGATTTCGCCCTGTTGAATATCTTGTTGCAGGTATTTTTCCTGGCCATTAGCTAAGAAGTCCACCATGGAGGTTTAGTTTTACCCTTGTACCTTGTTTTTTGGACAGGCGTCTGCAAGGGAACTATTGAATGATGTGGTGATATGCGCGACCAAATTATCCAGACCGGCTTTACCATTCGGTTCATACAGAAATTTAGAGTACAGGACTTTTGTGAAATTTTTCTCATACAGTTGCCACTGTGTCTTTCTCACATTTCTGTGGACGGAAGGTTTAGGCGCTTTTTCGAGTTTGAACTCTATATAATGGTGACCTGAGAATGAGTGGTCGTCCAGTACATTCCACCCAATAATTTTGTCTGACAGCCGGTCAGTAGCAAACGTAACGTCGAGTACTTCTTGTCTGTCTTTAACTGTAAAGGTCAGTTTATTGCCAATGTTACAAATAGTTAGGTTGGTAGTTAGAATAAAGTCAAGAAGCGAATCACCCCTATTGTTTATATCCGTACTACCCCAGAAATAATGTGTGTGGGTAAGTCCGCACATCCAGAAAGCCGTGTATCGAACACTGTGGACGACTCGCCTTCCGCAGTGGGAGCTATATCCTGCTTGTATACCTTCAAAACTATAGTCTCGACACTATATTGCAGGGTTGTATTTGCACGTTGTATATGACAGGTGGATTCAGCGTTAAGGGTGAAAGGGCTTGGTGAGTATCCTGTTAATGGTGACATTAGGGCCTCTTGCCTTTTTCGAAGGCAGGGGCCCATCAGTTGATCTGATTCTATTGACTTTATAAGCCGTTAGCACAGCAGTGGATTGTGGCCCTTTAAGCCGACTTATTGGCTTTAGAAGCATCTATGATACCCTTAGCCCAGGTAAGTGACTCTTTCTGAACTGTAGGTACTATAAAAACATTAGACTGTACACAATTTCAAGTATTTGTGTGCACTGATATTCAAGTTATAAACAGCTAACTTTTGGTGCAAAATTGTCCATTTGTGTGGGAGGTACCAAAATGGGCGTGCCAATAACGCCCACTTTTCACTGGACACTAGTTGCGATAAACACATTACACTATAAAAAATTTAAGTATTTGTGTGCACTAGTAATAATGTTAGTTTGTGTGGGAGGTAACAAAATGGAGGTTCAATTTTTTCATTGGACTCTAGGTACTACAAAAGCATTACACTGCACAAAATTTCAAGTATTTATATGCACTGGTATTAAATATACAGGCAGTAAAATTTTTGTACAAAAATTATCCTTTTCTGTGGGAGATGCCAAAAGGGGTGGCGGCGCTTCGCCCATTTTTCTAAAGGTGATAGCGACGAATAAACTATTGCTATGTGGGGAATTACAGATGATAACACTACGCAACAAAAAAAAAATTTGTGTCCTAGACCTAAAAATAATTTTTTTGTATAGATTGTGGCATTCTGTTATATAAAATCAAAACCAAAAACTTTTTTATGGTTAAATTTTTAAGCAAAAACATCATTTAAAAACGAAAAAATATGAAAGAAGATTTTTTTGAATTTGCCTAACATTTACAAAATGGCTTATAACTTTTACATCAATCCATAAATTTTTTCAAATAGACAGTATTTTCTTAGTTAGCACGCTGGCTTTTTAAAAATGTGATAAAATAATTTTTTAGTTTTTTTTCCATTTTTTATGTTTTTTTTGTACCAGGAAAAAGTGTTTTAAAAAAAAAATCATTTTTTTCTCATATTTTTGACGACTGTTACTAAACCAAAGATTCCGCGAAAGCGATATTTGCAGCATATGTAGCCCTCATAATTCCCTTTAATTTGAGGCATAATCAGGCTTATACTTGAAAAATTACTGAATGTATTTACGTGAAAGCTGGAATTAAAAAAAATTACAAAAATTAATTTTTCTGCATTTATACGTTGTATATTTCTTTTATTTTAATACAGCAGTATTGAACAACTGCTCCCGAGCACACTTGTTGGTGGTGCTGCCAAGTACAGGGTTTTCCAACAAGAGGTGTTATTTTGAATCACCCGGTATTTCGGTAGCTGTCACTTCTGAAGCTTTTATTCTTTAAGTAGAAACTACGCCATTACTAACCAGTAAGGAAAGGCTAAAGTCGGGCGGTGCCGACTATATAATACCCTACACCACTCTCGTAATATTGAATAACTCTGATATATAAATTTTGTAATTTATGTATAAATTGTTTACATAAATTTTCTTTTGGGACATTTTATACTTAAATAATACCCTGTACCACAGTGTGGTGTACGGTATAAAAACGATTGGATCTAAAGAGCCAAATCGGATGAAACATATATATGGGAGCTATAGCTAAATCTTTACCGATTTTCTTCAAATTCGGCAATGTTGGTTCATGGATCAAGAGACTCTACCATTCTAAATTTCAAAACGATTGGATGTAAAATACAGCTTTTATAGGACTAAAGGGCCAAATCGGACGAAACATATATATGGGAGCTATAGCTAAATCTTAACCGATTTTCTTCAAATTCGGTAGTGTTGGTTCATGGATCAATTAATTCCACTGTTCTAAATTTCAAAACTATTGGATGTAAAATACAGCTTCTATAGAACTAAAGGGCCAAATCGGTCGAAACATATATATGGGAGCTATAGCTAAATCTTAACCGATTTTCTTCAAATTCGGTAGTGTTGGTTCATGGATCAAGAAACTTTACCATTCTAAATTTCAAAATGATTGGATGTAAAATACAGCTCCTTCAGGACTAAAGAGCAAAATCGGACGAAACATATATATGGGAGCTATAGCTAAATCTTAACCGATTTTCTTCAAATTCGGCAATGTTGGTTCATGGATCAAGAAACTCTAGCATTCTAAATTTCAAAACGATTGGATGTAAAATACAGCTTTTATAGGACTAAATGTCCAAATCGGACGAAACATATATGTGGGAGCTATAGCTAAATCTTAACCGATTTTCTTCAAATTCGGTAGTGTGTTGGTTCATGGATCAAGAAACTCTATCAGTCTAAATTTCAAAATGATTGGATGTAAAATACAGCTTCTACAGGACTAAAGAGCAAAATCGGACGAAAGATATATATGGGAGCTATATCTAAATCTGAACCGATTTCAACCAAATTCAATAGCTGTCTTAAACGCCGCAAAATACTCTAAACTGCAAAATTTCAGAACGATCGGAGTGAAATTGCGACCTGTAGTCGACGAACAACTTTACATGGACAGACGGACGGACGGACGGACATCGTTAAATCGACTCAGCTAGTGATTCTGAGTCGATCGGTATATGTTAAGGTGGGTCTAGCTGTGTTATTTTCAGGTGTTACAAACATCTGCCGTGAAACAAACTTATAATACCCTGTACCACAGCGTGGTGTAGGGTATAAAAATGAAACGATACACGATTTAACAACGAATTGAAATTATTAAAATTCGAAAAATCGAAAAATAATCTTGACTGACGAGGCCCATTTCCACCTCGGTGGCTACGTCAACAAGCCAAATTGTCGCATCTGAGGCTCGGAAAACCCAAGAGTTACTGTTGAGAAGCCTCTCCATCCTCAACGTGTGACTGTTTGGTGCGGTTTATGGCCCGGCGGGGTCATTGGACCTTACTTTTTCGAAAATAAGGTTGGATCAACAGTTACGGTGAATGGATTGCGCTATCGAGAGATGATTAATAATTTTTTATGGTCGGAGTTCGATGGTATTGATCTGGACAACGTTTACTTTTAAAAAGTCGGCGCTACGTGCCACACCAGCAACGAAACCATTGCTCTGTTACGGTAAAAGTTTATCTCTCGAAGAGGTGATCACAATTGGCCACCGAGATCTTGTGATTTAACACCTTGCGACTTCTTCCTTTGGGGCCACGTGAAAGATAAGGTCTACGCCAACGGTGATCAACGGTATAAGTATACCCGGAATTCTTCACACGAACAACGGTCATCATAGGTCCATGTTCTGATATAGCACCCATAATAAAGTCACTCTAGAGTAGAGTGATCAAAACCGCTTTAAAATAAACCGGCCCACCGGTTTTTTGCTTCCACCGTCCCCGGTTTTTCTCAAAATCATGAATTTCGAACAACCGGTGCAACCGGTTTTTTCGTTTGTTTCCACCGGTTTTCCGGTTTTTTTATTATCACTAAAATATTAAAAATTATTTACAACTTTATATACAAAATATCACAAATTAAGATAATAATATGAAAGATCTCCTTATATGGCCTAAAAAGACTCGGCAACTTTGCTAGAATACGAAGCCATTCACCAATTTCTATACAAATTATAAAAATTTAAAGAAAATAAATGATTCATACGCGCAGAAGTTATGTGAAAAGTAAACGCATTCTCCAACTTCCAAACCGAAACAAAAACAAGTATGAAAATTTCAATTGGGTAAACCGACTAGTGTATACTCTTATATATTTATATACTCGTATATACCCACCTGCACTAAAGTGTGTATATAAAATATATATGTATAAAGATTTAGTACCTCTATTAAATATTCTATTTAATACCCCGAAATATTAATATTTTCTTGACTGAACTACATAAGGGGAATTTCATGTCAAGTGGGTTAATTTTTAAAAGGGAGACACAATTCCAAAGAGATCGGTTAAGGACTTTCCGAGTTGGAGGGTGTCAAATATTGACATTTTTGTCAAACGGTTGTTTTTCCCATCTGAAATGCTAAAATGTTTGGTTGAACGTTAATTTTTTTTCAGAGGTTTATATTTATTTTGATAGATCAACATGTCCCATCCCATTAATAGGTCACAAAGCTTTTAAAGGAAACTATCTAAGCTTTCTTTTGAGCAAAAAAATCAAAAATTAAAACATAGGTTTTTACCAAAATTTCAAAAAAGTTTAATTTTGCAAAAAAGTAATGAAAATATATTTGCTAATTTTTTTAAAAGGTTGAAGAAAAGACTATCGATAACACTTTTGGAAAATGTTTCTAAATACAATAGCTAATTAGTTATAAGTATGAGATAAAAAGACCGTATTCATCACAATCAAACTCATAACTACTATCAAACGGGACTAAATTTGGTGCAAGATTCACGATCAGAAGTCATCGCTTTTAAAAACTTAATATTAAAAAATCGCTTTTTTTGTTATTAAAAAGGAAAATGTTTTTCAAACGGCAATTTTCATACTGTTTTGTTATGCAG
Source organism: Eudasyphora cyanicolor (assembly GCA_963930755.1). Lineage (NCBI taxonomy): Eukaryota > Metazoa > Arthropoda > Insecta > Diptera > Muscidae > Eudasyphora > Eudasyphora cyanicolor. Next base: position 113,376,247 of record OZ005735.1, on the reverse strand, counting down.
AAAAAAACCGGTTCTACCGGTTTCCCCGGTTTTCTTCGAAGAAAAAAACCGTCCACCGGTTTTTTTATAACTTAAATAAATCATCCACCGGTTTTTTATTTTTTCAAAAAAACCGGTTTTTTGATCACTCTACTCTAGAGTCGACTTCTGAACGTAACAAACACCACTAATTTCAACGACTCGGGATGAAATGTGGTAAAATGAGTTTATTTGTACCCGAAACCATTCACATGAGATCCATGGTGGACGCCGCTTCTACTTGGAAATTACAACATTGGACTTGCCTAGTAATAGCACAACGCGAGTGTACATTTTGAGCATGTAGCTATTACCGTTATCTCCAAAAACGGTAAAACATTTTGGACGTATCTGACAATATACTCAATATACTCAATGAAGTTTAAAACAACGTCGATGTAGTACATCTACCGCCACTCTCACGTTGAACTGATCAGTTTTTTAGAATGCTATCAAAACTGTAAACTAAAAACTTCAAGATGATTGGTGCAATGGTTTTCCAGATTACGTTTTAGGTATTGGATTCATATGGGTTACGCGCTTGTTAATACGATATACCTCGAAATATTATATTTTTTGTGTGGAAGGCACCACACTAGCGAAAATCGAGAGATTTGTTCTCGAGTTATGGGCTTAGTGTTGACCACACCACGCATCTGTGCCCAATCCTAAATTTTCCTAAATATTGTCCTTCCTTGGGCTAAAACGAATTCGTCAAGCTCAAAATCGTGAAAAACGAAAGATTCTTTCTCGAGTTAGTAGTGGCACAAAATTTCTACGAGATCGGTAAAGGACTTTCCGAATTGGAGGGTGTTTTGTTTTTTGATATTTTGCTTTGATAAATGATTCTCGAGTTGTTCAAAATACAGGGTTAAAGCTTATTCAATTGTTAAAGCTCATTCAATTTTATTAAATATAGCATAATTAGTTTTAAAAATAATTGAATTTAAATGCTCCCCTGTTCGTTGATGCATGTGCGGCATCTTACCAAAAAGTTGTTCATTACTGCTTCGAGTGTTGAGACAGGAATAGCCGCAATTGTTTCTCGAATGGATTGCTTTAGTTCATTAAAATTTGTTGGTTTTGCTTTGTAGACTTCCTGTTTGCAATAACCCCACAAGAAAAAGTCAGGTGCAGTAAGGTCAGGCGACCTGGCGGCCAAACGGAATATGGAATTTCTGGATATCAGCTTATTGGGAAATTTTCGTCGAAATTCTGTCATAACAGGCCTGACTATGTGAGGAGTTGCATCATCTTGCTGAAACCACACAGAGTTGAAAGAAATTCTCATTCGGCGTATTTCTGGATAGAAAAAACTGTCTCAACATGCTTAATTAACGGTCTCCAGTAACCGTAACGGTGTGTCCGTTCTCTTCGAAGAAGTAGGGCCCGACAATGAAACGTGATGAAACTACACACCACACTGTGACGCGAAGTGGATGCAATGCCGTCTCATGGAGAATCTGTGGTTTGGAAGCACTCCATATTCGACAATTTTGTTTGGTTATGTTGCCGTTTAAATCGAAATGGGCCTCGTCAGACGTGAAAAGACAGTTGAACATGTTTCCGTCCTCTTCCACCATTTGAAGCATCTTTGAATCGAGACTACGGACTTCAGTCCGTGATAGAGGCGCACAATCCAAATTCTTGTTTCAGTGTCCCAGCTATCCATTTTTGTTAAATCTAAAAATCAATCTGCAAAATAAAAAAAATAACCACATTCATTAAATAGAAAAAAACGTTTTTTTAGTTTCTTAATGTGCAATATTCATCAGCCACCTTGTATGTGGTTCATCCTCTATTTCTTAGATGTTTATCATTATTTTGATAGATAAACAAGTCCCATGCCACTAATACACCTCAAAGCTCTTAAAGGAAATGACCTAAGCTTTCGTTTGAGCAAAAAAATAGTTTTTGACAAATACGTCAAAACAAGTTTTAATAAAACATTAGGCTTAACAGGAAATCAAGACTAAAGACGGTTACAATTATCTTATGACCTATCTAGCTTTCCTTTCTATTTAAATTAAATTATGTAACTAGCTGTCCCGAACCACCCCATTTCACTGAGCTTTGCTGGACTTTGATACAAAGTCCAATAGCATTTAATATGTCATTCTTATTCACGGAACATATCCAATCAATAGGCCTTTAAACATAAGCTTATTTAAACCGTTTTGAGAGATTGGGCTCGAATTTGTGTAGCGAAAGTAAACCCTAATCCAATACTTTTAATATTCTCGTGACTGCATTACAATATCATTCTTATCAATATTACACATTGTTTGGATTCGGCAAAAAAATCCATTTTTATACCCTCCACCATCTAACACTTCTAAATATTGATCTGGGAGTCCATTCAGTATATACATATACTCGTATTCTTCAACGTCGAAAAATTCTAGGACGCTTTTGCATTGTCCGCCTGTCCATCCATCTGTTATAATCACGCTACACTCTACAATATTTGAGCTAGATAACTAAAATGTGGTATAAATAGATTAAGAAGTATCTAGGTAACCTGGGATTGAAAACGGGCAATATCGGTCAACTTTTTGATATGACCCCCATATATAGCATCTTTCTAATTTGACTTCTTAACGTCATAGATACCACAACTGTCAACTGATCGGGCTGAAAATTGGTAACGGAATCCTTCAGACAAACAACGGTAGTCATAGTTTTTTTTACGGTTACGTTTACCTGACCCAGCCTTTACACGAGAGCAACGCTGTTAAATTAATTGTTCTGTTCTTTAGGGTGTCTCTTAAATACCAGTGAATGCGTCAGCGTCTGTCAAAAAAACGCATGACGGATAAGTTTTAACGCGCACTGTACCCAAATACGCTGTAAACAAAAAACAGCTGACATTTGAAGTGGAAATTCAGAGCAATATCGATTTTATGGATGATTCACATTTTTTTTTAAATATTCCGCACAAACCACAAAATAGAGGGAACTGAAATTTACTCAAAAACCGGGAGGAATTCATATTTTATACAGCCGGCTTTAACATATTGCAGACAGAGCAATTAATTGTTTTTCGCCTTCTCAACTTTCTAACAATGTTTTGTTTATATGTTTTAATCAAAATAAGAATATGAGTGCATAAATTATGTTAATAAATACATTTGCAGTTGCCTATTTGTGTTTGCTATGCAAGATGCTATTTTTCATTAGAGAAGTACGGAAATATTAGTGATCGAGGAGAATCTACAAATTTTGGTTTTGTCCACGGAAGTCAAATCATGTTTCTTGAACATTTTAATGGTGGTGCTGACTTTTCAAACGCCAACCACATCTATCGAATCTGTCGGTTCCTTTGTGGCCACTCGCCAGGTTGGAAATAAATGGTGTTTAATTTCCCATTACAGTTTCGCTATGAAATCAAATTCTATCTTATAGTCATGCTTCAAAGTAGGTAATTGTTTATTGACGAGTTTCAATTGAATTTCCAAATGTCCTCGTTCAAAGTGGAATTCAATGCGTTGCAGCATCGTAAATCTATTGAAATAAAAACTGTTCGGAACAAGCTCGTGTCATATGCTTCATTGTAGGAAGAACAAACACCTGGACTAACGATTTTCTTTGGTTCGAACCGGCCGGAATCAAAATGTGTTTAATTTTCTTCTTGAAAGTGGGTTCTTCGCTTTCAAACAGCATGAATAGGATCCCCATGTTTCTGTTAAATGAATAAACATTAAGACAAAAATACTGGTACATATTTTAAACGTTACCAACTCTGCTAAAGTGCTGCCCATGTATTGGACAATGGCAGATTGTTAGGCAAAAGTTCAGACGATTGCAGGAAATCCTTACAATTTTATATATTTACAATATATTTTGTAAATAGGATTGCCAATAAAAATATTATATAAACAGTGCTGCCAATAAAATGTTTCTCGGATAATGGCGCCATTGTCAGAGAAATTGCATTGCATTTCGTGGTGAATTTGTCAAGTGACAATTCAAATTTGAATCCGTTATCGCCCGATACATTACCAAGGTTCTAAATTTGCCATCATTTTGAATTGATTTTGCCTGTATCACAACTTCCTCCTAGTGCTAAGTCTTGTCGACCACAAAGGGCGACTGTTTGAAATATTGCTTCCAAATGCTTTCTATTTGCGTTTACTAACTGCTTTTCATGAATTTGTAATTGTTATCGATGGTGGCGAAATACTTCAAGCGCTTTTTTCTAATTAGTAAATGATCCTGATACCAGTAACATTTTCCGGATAGTATAGGCTTTGACTTACTTTTACTAAATTATTTCGGTCATCATATGCTACAATTTACTACATTTTAGACACAAACCTTAAAAGTAAACAACGGTTAAATTTTTATACCTTCACTTTAGTGATACGAGGGTATATATCATTTGCTACAGGCCAAAAGTGTAACACATCGAAGGAGTGATCTAAGACACTAAGTATGTTCGGCGGATATTCGTTTTGGGTAATTTTAAGTCGAATGAGAAATGTCCATCCGTCCGTCTGTCTGCTGGCTGGTGCGCACGATAACTCTCGAAGGGAGTAACCGATTGACTTCAAATTTGGTATAGGGTAATATTTTTTTCGATCTCCGGCTAAGTTCGAAGAAGGGCCATATTGGTCCACTTCTTCTGGTACCTCCCACACAAAAGGTTAACATTTAGTGAAATATTGATTATTTAATAACATCTATACTACTTGTTAGAATCTTCTGAAGTTCCACACATTGTATTAGTATATTAGTCGCTATCACCTCGAGAATAATGGGCGAAGTTACCACGCCCCCTTTGGTACCTCCCACACAAATGGACCGTTTTATACAAAAAGTTAACGGCTTATAACATTAATACCAGTGCATACAAATACATGCAATTTTAAACAGTGTAATGCTGTTATAGTGCCTACAGTCCTGTGAAAAGTGGGCGTTATCACCACGCCCCTTTTTGTACCTACCCACAATATGACCAAATATTTTTTGCTTGATTGAATTGCTTGTAACGTTAATATACCAGTGCACATAAACGCTTATAGTTTGGCACAGTGCAATGTATTTTAGGCATATTGTAGGGTTGCAATTTTCAAAGCTGTGAACAATGTAGCAAGTAAACAGTTTTTTCGATCTCCCGAAAATATGAGTTTTTCGGATAGTCGATTTCATCGATTTTTTAATTTGGATCTAAGGATTCTATTGTTTAGAAAGCCTACTAACTGCCTGAAATTAAATGCACAATATGCCTAATGTTTGAATTAATTTTTATTAGATTGAACGATGTTTTTCTTTTTGAGAGATATTTAATTGTATTGTTATTTGATGTTCATCTAATGTACAATGTTTCAAAATAAACGATTTTTAAAATTAATGAAAATTTTAAATTTATTTGGTTGCCATTCAATAACAAAGTTCTTTGCTGCTATGCCCAAATTTATTTTCTTTCAGAGTAGTTTCCAAAGAATATAAAATGTGAATATAATGCTCTTTCTTCAAGTATACTCGTATCTTTAGCTATAATTACAACAGAGAGAAATAATTCCAAAAGTCATTGCTATTAGGGCATTATTACGGAGTAACCCTTTCTTGGGTTACAGCGACAAGTCGTTGATGACGACCAAATGTTGATTATAGCTGCCAAACCATAATGTGGGCAACACCAGCGGTTAAAGTGCAGCGATAATTACACATCGACACTGACGTCTAGTGAGTGAGCGTTGCGGCGGCGTAATGGTCTGTATTAATTTCGTCACACTTTCCTTTCCTGATGGCCTTCTGGTGAAGTCTTCGTCTCGTTTTAATTACGAGAAATTACTTCTGAAGGAAATTAATTTGTCATTACCCACATGTTTCAAATAGTCGAAGGGTGTGACGTAGGGTATGCAATGGGGTGGTATTTGATTGTTGGTATCTTAATTAACATTTAATTTGTCACCGATCCCTAAGTTACTAAGTAATGATATATTCGTATACGAGTATGCTTCAGTACACACAGATCACATTTTTTGTGGACCAAAATTTAATAACGTAATTACACATGGAAGTGCCTTAATTAATAAATATTGAAAAAAATGCATTAAAATTTGTGACGTTTTTAAAGAAAAGTAAAGGAAGTTGTTTTGCTGAACTTGTCATGTAAGTTTTTTTAGTGTTTAGAGAGCTCTACGAAAATGCGATGATTGAAATGTGATCAAGGACCTTATATTTATATGATTAAAATATGTACTTCAGATAATCCATTACAGAGAGCCAAAAATTTTCGAATTGCGTCCTAATAACCGAGGTCTACAAAAAACTGTTTACATATAAGAGTTATCTCAGAGCTCCGGAGATATCTGATGTTTTCCGACCCTGTCCTAGTATTTTGTGAATATCGGAGCAGAATATGTACCGATTTCTTTCACATCAACATTTCTGAGGTGGCAACAAAGGTTGCTATATGATGAAAAAATACCCAATAACACAAAAGTTACAGTCATTTGAAGTTATATTTTCAAAAAAATAGATTTTTGTAATTTTTTTGGGAATCAATACTCGTATACGAATACATACATACATATGAAAACAACAACGAACGGCGCACAATTCTGCCATTTTAAAACCACTTATCGTATGGCGATGAAATTTTAGGTGTGTATACAAGAGGTGTTAGAGAGTTTAAGTTCTGAACTTGGTCCCCTTTATTCACATACAGGGGCGGAGCTACAGGGCCCTAAAGTTGACCACCTCGGGTATACACAATTTTCATCGGCTTCTAACTTTTGAATGGAGAATCTGATTTGAGTGGGGTTTTTTTCTGTGGATACTTCTAGACCAGACTTACAATAAACATTTTATAGCTTGAAGATATGTGGATTTTAAATTTGAAGTTTTCATTTTTTCGCCGACTTTGCCTTGGAGTTTAGCCAATATCTTAGTCAAACGTTTACCGATTTTATTCGCATGTTTTTTTTATGGATTTCCAATGAAATTTACAATATCATGCAAAAAAGAATCGTTAAGATATGTCAAGGAATAAGAAAGTTATTCCCTATAAAGTCAATTTTTTTAAAAAATTACATGTTTGGAGATTTTTTGGCGAAGAAAGTCCAATTCGTATTTAGGTCTTGTAGAAAAAGTTTGTTAAACAAAGTATATCAAATTTATACTAATTTTAAAGGAGACGTTTCACAGAATCTGTTAGAGAAAATCCAAAGCCAACATTTTAATTGTTGTGGTTGCCACACTTCTCCGATTTGGATTAGAGTGTAACAAAATCGACTGCAAAGGGAATCCCGAGCGCAGCTTTTCATATCGAAGATATAGAACTAAAAGCAAAAAATTCCATTTTTGGGGATTTTTGATGTATTTTTTTTGGGAATTGAGGGATTTTCCATTAGAAATTTCCACATGTTGCGTTTGATTATTATTTCTAATATAAAAATAAAGATCTTTAAATTCATTAATAAAATTCATCGAAATATATAAATTTTTAAGAATTTTATGCGGTATTTACGTTTCTGTCTATATGCAAAATATTTTTTTTTAATTTTCCCTACCTTCTTGTACTTATTGGTTATTATATCAGTCAATATGTACTGATTTCTTGTAGATCACATCTTTTTCTTATTAAAGATAGAACAGGATCGGAAGATAGGAGAAGATTTACAAATATATCTTCATTTTGAAATTCTCTTGAACTTTTTCGGGAGTGATATTGCTGAACATTGCGAAAATCGCGATTTAGTGCCTCCTGGGCTTCTTCCGCGAGCTCGCCCAAAGGGAGAATATGAAATGCAATAATTATATCTCTATGACGCAATACTTTATGTACTGTTGGGGTCATATCTTTCCATGGATACAGTTCTATTAGATGTTTCGAAATACCTCGACAGTATTTTCCAAATTTTCTGTGATCTTAGATATAAGTTCATAATCCTTGAAGAAACGCCTGGTAGTGTTACCATCATTTGTATTTCCATATCCCACTAGTGGTTTGTTGACATTTAATCCAGTCTCTTTCCAAAATCCTCTTGAATTCTTTTTTTCTGGAACTCTGTCGATGCTTTTAATTCCATTTTGACCGGTAATTTGTTTGCATTCTCTGGATTAATATAAAAATGCAAATCGTATGCTATGTGTAGGAAATTTTGTAAAATCGTAGGCGAGCATTTAATGGGGAAATTCCAAATTTTAGAGCATATGTGTAATTGTTGGGTTCTTCGATAAATCCGAAAATTCATTTTTTTTCCTCCACATAGTGTACATCATCACGTAGATGATGTTCCCGTAACAGCATTGCAAACTTTCCCATCGACCATAGTGAAATTTAGGATGAAGGAGATTGTGAAGCTGTCGTTTAATAGTTTGATTGATATGGGTTCCAGCTATTAAATTTCCTTCTCAATATGATCAACCAGGTTTTTTGTGTTGGTAGCCGGCTCTTTTGTATACTCAAACCATATTGGTCTACAAAAGTTTTTTGATCCTGGAGTCGAATTTATCCAAATGTCATCAAAACTAGTTGAGGGACAATCCGTGTCTTCTCTCGTTTTTAATCTGAGGGGAACTAATGCTGCCGTGAACACGCTTCTATAATCTGTCCCGCTCGGACTTGTTGTTTGTATTCAGGAAGGGTTGATAAGGCATCACATCCCCACTTGCACGTAAGTTGCAAGTCACTATTCTCGATGCTGTATTTTCCAGAAGGTTATGAAGACCAATACTGACTCCACTTGGTGAAACTTGTAGAGGTGAAGGATTAATAGACTTATTTTTGTCCTTTATTTTGTTATATGAAGGTAAGACATTGACTCCTTTTTCGGACAATGCCTTCCTAAGTGTGTTGTAGTTGTCTTTGCTGAGTCCCAGTTGTAGCATAAGAGCAAGTGCTTCTTCATCCGTAAAAACTAACTTAGATGATGGTGTCGGAATACTTTCAACAATTCTCCTTAGACGTTTCGGTGATCCTGTTTGAAGAACACCGGCAATTTTTAAAGCATCAGTTGGATGTTTCTCTTTTTTCAACATTGCCTTAAAAGTATCCGTAACTTCTTCAGTAGTCATTGCCGAAAGATTATTGGACAAATGCCTCTTCTTAGCTATTGTTGATACATCTTCGTAAGGTTTACGGGGTGGACCAACAGATGAAGTACAAACTGTTAAATCTATGTTGTTCTCGAGCCAATCTGAATATTTTTCAAGAAATTTTGAACGAGATTTTGCTCTTGTCCACTTTACAACAAATGTTTTAAAAAATTTTTGTGTTTTTGTGATTTCGCTTTTTAATACTTTAATTTTATAGGTTCCTTCGATAGGTTTTAGGTTAGGGTGGCAGCCGTTTTCTTTTTTATTTCTTCAGCTCACATAGATCAGTTTAGGTCCCTAGTGGTACCACGGGCTAAAATGCCCTTTATCGAAACCAACCTGTTTGATATACAAATGTATCGATAGCACGAATATTGGTACTGGAAAGATCTGTTAGGCTGCCCAGAAAGGCCGACCCCAGTAGGTCCAGTCGTCGTTTACTCAGAGCGGGACAGTCGCATAGCAAGTGCTCAATGCTCTCCACTTCTTCCTCATCTCCACAGCTTCTGCAGAAGTCATTGGAGTTAATACCCAATCTTCTGACGTGTTCGCCGATCAGGCAGTGTCCCGTCAGAACTGATACTAACGTAGATAATCTTTTCCTTTTCAGTGCGAGGAGATATTTTAACCTTCTCAGGTCATACCTTGGCCAGATTTGTCTAGCTACCCTACAGGTGCCGATTTGTGTCCATATGTCGTTGGACTGCCTGATTGCCTCTTGCCTTATCCAAAGCTTGCACGTGGATAGTGGCGCACCAATATATGCAAATTCTTCGAGAATTTGTAAAGTCGTCCCTTTCCTAGCAAGTTCATCGGCTTTGCAGTTCCCCGGGATATCCCTATGCCCAGGCACCCATATGAGGTGTATATTAAACTGCTCAGCCATCTCGTTAAGAGATCTGCGGCAGTCGAGGGCTATTTGTGAATTTAGGGATGTGGCCTCCAGAGAATTGATGGCAGCCTGGCTGTCCGAGTAAATGACAATACCAGTGTTGGTTACTATGTTCCGACTCAGCCACTTGGCGACTTCCCATATTGCCATTATTTCGGCTTGATAGACACTGCAGGTATCTGGTAGTCTGTGAGCAATATCCAAATTAAATTCTTCACAGTGTACTCCGAAGCCAACCTTTTCATCAAGCTTCGAACCATCCGTATAGAAGTGAAGATGGTTTCTATTTCCGGGTATTCTGCCATCCCATTCATCATAGTGATGTACATAGTTATTCTCAAAGGTGCGCACCGTTGATATATAGTCCACTCGGTCGGTTACCATAGCACTACACTTTGATATCCTCATGTGACCGTAGTTCTTGTACCTCCACATTGATAGGCAGTTTAATCTTAGTGCCGCTTTGGTTGCAACTTCTCTCGCCACAACATTAATCGGCAGTATATGGAGAAGGGCTTGTAGAGACTCAGTCGCTGTAGTCCTTAACGCTCCGCTTATGCACAGACAGCCAGATTCTGAACCCGTGATAGCAGGTTTGTGATGGTTAGTTTGTCAGTTGCCGTCCACCATACCACAATGCCGTATAACAGTATTGGACGAACCACTGCTATATATCCAATGGACAATTTTAGGAGGAAGGCCCCACCGCGACCCTACAGCCTTCCTGCAGGAATATAGGGCGATGTTGGCCTTCTTTACACGTTCCAGTACGTTTAGTTTGAATGACAGTTTCCTATCCAAAATTATTCCTAAAAATTTTGCACTTTCAGAAAAGACTAGATCTGTTCCATTTATACGAGGAGGAGGGTCCACATGAGGGACATTATTCATCCTGGTAAAGAGAACCAATTCTGTCTTGTTTGGGATAACACCCAAACCGCTGCTTCTGGCCCATCTACCCAACTTGTTCAGAGTCACCTGTAGAATATCTCGGAGGATATTTTGCGAATTTGCCACTCACTGCGATTGCCAGGTCGTCCGCATATGCCACGACCTTGCAGCCACAACGTTCTAGATCTAGCAGGATTTCATTCACCGCTAGGTTCCAAATTAGTGGAGACAGTACTCCTCCTTGTGGGGTCCCTCTGTTTACAAACCTTGTTAGAGTTGTGGACCCTAGACATGCTGTTATACGTCTTCTGTTGAGTAGTCTTTGAATTAGTCTATCAAGCTAGAGTTCACCTTTAGATGTGACAATGCCGCGATTACTGCATCTGCGTGTATGTTGTTAAAAGCCCCTTCTATGTCAAGAAATGCCACCATGGTGAATTCTTTGAAATGTAGGTACGATTCGATAGTGCTCACAAGTTCGTGCAGGGCGGATTCTGTAGACTTTCCCTTATTGTAAGCATGTTGGTTCCCCGACAGGAGTTTTGTATCCATATTTTGCCTAATGAAATAATCTAAAAGTCTTTCCAGAATTTTCAATAGGAAAGAGGATAGGCTAATTGGTCTGAAGTCTTTTGGCCTAGTGTGCGATATCTTCCCCGCTTCCTTCGATAAATTCTACTATTCTACGGACCTCTTCCTCAAAAGTGTGAAATGGGATTTCACACAAAATAAAAAATAGTGACGAGTTCTTAAATGTTAACGCCATACTTGCAAAATTGGTAATGATTTACATTCTCGAAGATGCTATATTTATATAAAAACAATAATATACCTGACATATCCACCTGATACATGTAATATGGGAAATTACAAAAATCATATACGAATGAATATTATTAACTATATGAATGAACATTACAACAAATATGTTTATACCTCTCAATGATTAAGGTGCCATAACACAATATTTTCTGAAAGGTAAATCTTACGAAATTTTTTTATTGTTTGATAAAAACATGTGATCTACAAGAAATCAGTGCGTATTGACTGATATAATAACCAATAAAAACAAGAAGGTAGGGAAAAATTAAAAAAAAATATTTTGCATATAGACAGAAACATAAATACGGCATAAAATTCTTAAAAATGTATATATTTTGATGATTTTTTTAAAGTTCTTTATTTTGATATTAGAAATAATCATCAAACGCAACATGTGGAAATTTCTAATGGAAAATCCCTCAATTCCCAAAAAATACATCAAAAATCCACAAAAATGGGATTTTTACTTTTAGACCTATATCTTCGATATGAAAAGCCGCGCTCTGGATTCCCTTTGCAGTCTATTTTGTTATACCCTAATACAAATAAATAAATAAAAATATATAACAATTTAGCTTTGCGATTGGAGAAAATCGATCAAACTTTTGAAATGAATGTAAATAAAAGGTCCGAATCGGAGAAGACTGGCTTCGTATTTTGTCAAACAGATTCTGTGAAACGTCTCCTTTAAAATTAGTATAAATTTGATATACTTTGTGTAACAAACTTTTTCTGCAAGACTTAAATGTGAATTAGATTTTTTCGCCAAAAAATCTCCAAAAATGAAATTTTTTCAAAAATTTGGCTTTATAGGGCCATACCTTTCTTATTTCTTGACATATATTATCGGTTCTTTCTTTCATGATATTGTAATTTTTATTGGCAATCCAATATATACCTATTCACCTACCTACTACGCAACCAGGAGGTTTGTTGTTTATAAAGCGTAGGTTGAATTGGATGCATCGGTCTCTGGACAGATATTTCTGAGCTCAGTCTGGAAGGCCTATACCGACGTACCTATTACGGGCTAATACTGGCTATGGGGGTGTCTCCCCCAACCAATTTATGATTAAACCAAAAAAGACGAAGGAGATTACGGCGCAGGGGAGGGAAAACCCAGTGCCGGCGACAAGCGTTGATTCACTCACGAGTCATGTGTCGTCGTTATCGAACAATCGTGAGCAAGCAACTTCTACGAGCTTTGGTGCCTTGGATCCCGTAGTCGAAAATGAAACAAGAGCACATCCAGCCGCAGGCAAAACAAATGATAAGACAGATGAAGCAGAACCCAGCCGGGGCTTTAAGCAACCCCAGCCTTTAAAAGCCATTGGGGACTCTGACTCTGAATCATCAAATGAAAACAATATCACTATTGTTGCTAACTCAAAGAGACTGTCAGGGGCACAAAGAAGGAAACTGAATAAGTTGAACCGACAGAACCTATTACGGGATGAACCTGACAATTCTACCTCCAATACAAACATGGAGGCCGCTAAAAGAGTCAGGTCTCCCGAAGAACATAGCGCTGTGAAAGTGACTAAGAAGAAAAAGGGCTCGCCGTCTTCCAGTAATTCGGATAAGCCTTGTGGATAGCTTCCCCTCACCTTGGGACGGCGCAAAGCTAAAATTGGTAAGGAAAAGCGACATTCCTGAACTCATAAAAACGACCCTATATGTTAAGGGATGTCCCAGTAAGTTCTCATCAGAGTACATACTCGACATCATTGGCAAACAGAATTCAAAACTTTCCGTGAGAAAGTGGGAAGTCTTCTATAGGAAGGATGATACCGAGGGTACTCTCCTCGTGTTAGGAATAGACCCAGAATCCAAGAACAATCTTGTCATGGCGAAGGGCATGGCGTAATTCTTGATCTGGACAGTCTTTTTCAAAATTGGAAAGGTCCCGATTGGCAGGACAAATGAATCGAGTCCAAATATACTGTCTGAAGAGGCAAACACTGGTATTGAACGGATGGAGACAAGTGAGACACTGCCAAAAACTGATGTGGAAGTAGTCAATAACACCACCAGTTCACCAATAGTACCACCACTTTTGCAGGAAGTTCCCAGCAAAGGTGGTGATCAAAATAAAAAGAGCCACAAAACGATTCAAACCAATGACGGAGCGACAAAAAATAACACCGCCTCCCAAAATTGTCGACTGGAAGATGGTGTAATAGGTAGTGAACGAAAGGAGGAGAATGACCCACTACCAAATAAAGAGGGGGTGCCACCAGATAGGATAGACTCCCAAAAGAAACTTTTACTGGAAGGACAATGATTGAGGTCATCCAGATAAACCTCCACCGGTGCCAGACAGCATCCAACGCTCTGATGGACATCATAAATAAAGGCAGGGTTCATATTGCTTTGATCCAGGAACCATGGACAACTATCAACAAGGTTACTGGATTAAACCATGTGAACTATAACCTTTTCTACGCTAACACAGGTACTCGTCCAAGGACTTGTATTCTGTGCCATAAAAACTTATGTTTTATTTTCTCTCCAGAGTTGTCAACATCGGACGCAACGGTGCTGAGGCAAGGTAATGGAAATATGTACCTGGCGTCAATATATCTGCCATTCGATGCGCCGACATTGCCACCTACGTCGGAATTACAACGTCTGGTGAGGGAATCCAAACACACAAGTAATGAGTTATTAGCTGGATGTGACGCCAACTCCCATCATATCGCTTGGGGTAGTACTAACACCAATAAAAGGGGACACGCCCTTATCGAATTTTTGAACAAATGACCTCATAACTCTTAACATAGGAAACACTGCAACCTTTGTTAACAAAATTAGAGAAGAAGTATTAGATATAACGATATGTTCAGAAAATCTTATTGATGAGATTCATGAGTGGAGGGTTTCGGATGAACACTCCTATTCAGACCACCGTTATATAAGGTTTAAAATTGCACGGCCACCGCCAAAACCCATAAGTTTCCGTAATAAGGCTAAGACCGACTGGACTAAATTCGGAAATCTACTTAGAAATCGATTGGGGCAGCCTACACGCGATTATCTATGTGCAGAAGACATTGATATCAATGTTAAGAAGATTACCGAGGCTCTTGCAAAATCATTCGAAGATAGTTGCCCACTTCGAGAAAGGAAATCTGCCTTTGAGAAACCCTGGATGACAGGACAAATTCGCTCGATTGGCAAAGATGTCCGCAGACTTTACAATAGAGCTCGACGTAAAAAACAATCACTATATTGGGACGACTACCACAGAAGACTCAAAGAATACAATAAAATCGTTAGATCGGCGAAACGTAACTCCTGGAGGCTTTTCTGTGAACAGGTAGACAGCGTTAACAGCATGTCTAAAATGAAAAAGTTCCTCTCAAAAACGCATGTCCAAACCGAAACACTGGTGGATGAAACGGGTAAAAGGATGGAAACTATAGAGGATACCGTAAGGCTCTTGATGAAAACTCATTTTCCGACTGGTAATGCTGGACCAACAGAGGAACAGTTACAGAATGAAAATGTATTGCATCAAGTACCTATTACGGATATAACAGATGGTATGGTTAAAGAAGCGATAAAAAGTTTCTCTCCCTTTAAGGCTGCGGGACCGGATGGAATATTTCCAGCACTTCTGCAGAATGAGGTGGATCTGGTATCAACTCATCTGGCTGGAGTGTTCACTGCATGCCTAACCCATTCGTATACCCCAAAAAACTGGCAGGAATCAAGGGTGGTCTTTATACCAAAGCCTGGCAAGGCGAGTTACACGACCCCAAAGGCTTATCGACCCATTAGCCTTACTTCTTTCCTGTTAAAAACAATGGAGCGAATAATTGATGACATGGTCAAAGGTAAAATAGCGGATGACAGGCTAAAATTCAAACAACACGCCTATGTCAAAGGAAGATCAGTGGAAACAGCTCTGCATGAGGTAGTGCACCACATAGAAGAGCCCTTCAGTAAAGAAATGTATACACTTGCTGTTTGCATAGACATTGAGGGCGCGTGTAACAATGTACAGACCGATACACTTATCCAGTCCTTAGACGAGTTTCAGGTTGACCGGGCGCTGAAAAACTGGATCAACAATATGCTAAGGAATAGGTGGATTATTTGTGGGTCATATGACGTAAAAATTAGAGACAAGGTAAATCGTGGTATACCTCAGGGGGCATTTTATCGCCTCTTCTATGGGTTACGACGATACACAGTCTCCTAAAAGCCCTCACCAATGAAGGACTTAAACCAGTCTGTTATGCAGACGACGTTGTAATACTTCTAAGGGGCTTTCATCCAAATCTATTATGCAGAAGAGCTGAAGAGGCACTTAACATAGCATATAACTGGGCACAACCAAGGGGATAAAATGTTAACCCAGACAAAACAGAAATATGTCTATTTACAAGGAAAACGAAGATCCCACGTTTTACCCCGCCTCGATTCCTGAATAAGACAATTGCTATAACTAAAAAGGTAAAATACTTGGGAGTAATCTTGGATCAGAAACTGTACTGGAAAGATCATCTTGAAGAGTTACAAAGGCACACAGATGTTGGTCGTTGTGCAGAAGAGCTATAGGTTTAAAATGGGGACTACGTCCAAATATGACTCACTGGCTTTACATGAGCGTGATTAGACCAATAATCACCTACGCCTCTGTAGTGTGGTGGACATCAATGGACAAGAAGTGCAACGTAATACCTTTGCAAAAAATTCAACGTATGTGCTGTCTAGGCATAAGCGGGGCATTTAGAACTGCACCAACAAAAGCGTTGGAGACTATACTGCACATCCAACCAATAGACATCCGTATAAAGTATGAGGCAGCCCTCACAGCAAGACGTCTACAAGTGATGGGTGAATGGATAAATCGAGACCACAAGTCGTACCATCAGAAGATTTTAGAATATCTAGTTGGTCACATTCAAACGCCAGAAATCTCGGACCGCATTCCTGAAGTGCGGCTTACAGCTACCTGTGATACGTTTGTGCCAGACAGACGCTCCTGGGAAAATGGAACTTTTGCCCATGTGCCAGTGGGAACCAGCTGCTACACGGATGGGTCCAAGCGAGGAGGAAGGACGGGTCTGGGAATTTTTATTGATGAACCAGAAGTCGAACTTCACTTCCGCCTCCCTGACCATAACACGGTATTTCAAGCAGAAGTTCGAGCAATCACGGAGTGTGTGAACTGGCTCACTAACACGACAAAGCCTAAATATGCCAACATCTTCACAGATAGCCAAATGGCGATTAAAGCAATAACATCGGAAAGGGTCAAATCCAGAACTGTGTTGGACCATGGTCAATTGCGTATTTGCTGGGTACCAGGACACAACGGAGTGATTGGAAATGAACGGGCAAACAACTTGGCTTCAAAGGGCAGAGAACTTCGAGTAATAAACTTGAAAAATTGGAAACCTTTCGAAGCCACGAAAAATGAGTTGAAGCACTGGGCAGTGATGGCTCATAAAACTATGTGGAATAACGCAACAGTAGGAGCAACTGCAAAGATACTGTGGGGTGACCCAAATGAAAAGAAAACAAGAAGTCTTCTGAAACTAAACAAGATCGATATTAGTAAGATGATGAGTGTTCTAACGGGACACTCAAGCTTACAAGCACATCTTCATCGCATAGGACTAGCAGGAAACGACGAATGCAGGGCATGCAGAGAAAACATTGAAACGATGGAACATTTTCTGTGTCACTGCCCGGCTTTCACACATGCAAGATCCCAACATTTCGGGTCCGACATATTACCAGATTTGACTCATCTCAGAGAATATGACTGGAAGATACTGAGAAAATTCGTGTCTAGTACCGATTTTCTGTAACTCGTGAGGCATAAAAAGATCATAAATAAGGAGCGCACAACAGGCCGAACCACTGGCTTAAGTGTATGTCCATGGACATGAGACGTTTAAACGTCTCCTCTCTTCAACCTAACCTAACCTAACCTATTGGCAATCCAAAAAAACTGACTGAGATATTGGCTAAACTCCAAGGCAAAGTCGGCGAAAAAATGAAAAATTCAAATTTAAAATCCACATATCTCGGAAACAGTTCAAGATATCTTCAAGCTATCTTGAACTGTTCTAGGAGTATCCACAGAAAGAAACGCCACTCAAATCGGACACTCCATTCAAAAGTTAGAAGCCGGTGAAAATTTTGTATACCCGAGTTGGTCAACTTTAGGGCCCTGTAGCTCCGCCCATGCATGAGATGGGGGGCCACGTTCCGAACTTAAATTCTCTAAAAACTCTTGTATACACACCTAAAATTCCATCGCCATACGATAAGTAGTTTTGAAATGGCAGAATTTTGTCAATTTTTTTCATTTTAGCCCACTGTGCGATGGGTCCATCTCATTTCCTTTTGGGTGTTACAAACAAATGCACGAAGTTATAATACCCTGTACCACAGTGTGGTGTAGGATATAATTAATAGTGTACAAACTGCAAAGTTTATCCGTTAAAATGTGGTATATATGGCTCAAAAATCGTATTTTAGAGCGACCTCTATAGTGGAGCTATATCAAAACATTGACCGATATGGCCCATTTGCAATTCCAAACAACCTGCAACTATAAGAAATATTTCTACCAAATTTGATCAACCTAGCTCTGTTATTACGGACTTTAGCGTGATGACAACAGACCGACGGACATGACTAAATCGTCTTAGAATTTTACGAAAAATATGGGGGTCTCAGATTAATATTCAGAGGTGTTACAAACGGAGTGACAAAATAAATATACCCCCCATCCTATGGTGGAGAGTATAAAAAACATTTCTTTCTTGAATGGTACTTTTTCTCTGTTTTAAAAGAATCATTTTGTATTTACTCGAAAAACGTATTATGTGTATTTGCCTTCCGTCACACACAGTGGCCAAAACAGAGTGCATGTTTTTTTCGATGACGGGAAAACAATTTTCGCTCCCAGTGCTTGATTGCCATGTTGCAATACAATTTTCACAACATTTGAACTAAGATTCTTTTTGACTTAACAAACAAACAAAGCACGCCTTACAATTCACCTTTCAATGTCAAAAACAGTATATGTTTTCCTCATGGACTCCGATGATGTATTCATTTCCAAACTGTTTGTGGGCATACGAATCTTAACACATTTGTATCTGCGATGAACCCATCCAGCTGTGACCTGATGCACAGCCAAACCCCAGTCATGGAACCCCGAGTGTAGGCAAACATTTGCGGTTTCAGAGAGCGAATAGGTCCGTTTCACACCAATCCGATACCTTGACGCTCTTTATGACTTTTTAACGGATGCGTAAGGCCGTAAGTCAATTAATCTCTTGAAACAACCGCAGACGTAAGACCACGAACAGCTCAAACAAAAACTTTGAAAAGGCAACGAAAACAATCGATGGCATACATCTCTTGGCCCAAAGCGAGTACGTCAAAACAGTCATCTATGGCTACGCTTGTACGTCAGTTCGTCCGTCTGTTGAATTGTGTTGGGGTGTTGGGGTTTGTGGATGGCTGCGGTGCAGCAAAACAAATAAACTTTACCGCAACGCGTGTTACGACTTTGTTAAATTTTGATGAATGTTCGCTCATCATTCGCAAGTGACTACACATACCGTACGAAGGCGGCCGAACGTCATCGTAGTGGCCGGTGGATCTCCCCTCCATCTGCTTCATAGTAGAGAAGCATCAAACGCTTGAGATTACGACTGTGTTCGTAATCGAAAAAGTCGGCCGTTACACGCTTATATTGCCGTGGTACATAGCGTGATGGCGAGCGATGAGCTCCGTGTACAATGTCGGGGACCGGAGCCACTTAAGCGAAATGATTGATAGACTGCAATATTTCTTATCAAAATGAATTTTTCATAAAACAAAACCAAACTGGAGATCAGTCGCAGACTGCGGTTTGGCAGCCACAACGACACGTTCGGATGAGGCTGTGGTCAACTGAGAAGGACTGGCTGGCCAGCTAAGTCTAAAGCGTACGCACGTACACACGCGTATCGCTTTAAAGGTGTTTTGCTTATTATTCATTTGATACTAATCTCATCAACCAATCGTTCTCTTGCTGTTCCCAAATCACAATATCGAAGACGTTGGAAAATATTGTTTTCAAAAAAAATCATATTGAAAAAATACCGTGGGCAATAAAATATTAAAACCATTTTGACTTAAATTTAGTATTAAATAAAATATCTTTAGTTTATGTATGAAATGTCGCATTTTGTTTATTAAGGAGAACACAAACATAATATCCCTCGGAAAAAACTTTCTAAAGGCATAAAGAAATTTCGAGTTTTTGCTGATTTTTGGACGTTGAGTTCCAGAACGGTTTACAGTACAGCGACGTCGTTTAATTGCAAAGCTAATTTATTTAAGAAAATATTGACATCAATCAAAATGTGCGTTTTAGATTTTTCACAATATACATACGAGAAATTCGGAGCCACATAGAAGGACACATGCGATGTCCAATCAGTTTCCATATTTCTAATTTAAGAAAAGTAAATCTTTTCAAATTTATTTAGCAAAAATCAATATGTATCAATTCAAAAATGTTGTACAGAAGTACAACATTTTTGAAAAAAATTTGCATTTAACAATTGTTATTATTATATAATTATTTTTATAAATGTTGTTGAAATATTTAGCACTGAGATTTTCTGCTTCAAAAAATAATATTTTCCGCCGACGAATTTAATGCTTGTATAAATATTTAAATAAACTTAATAATGTTGTTGCAAGTGTTTAATGCGTTTCCATACCTTAACGAAACTTTATTTTGGCAGTGTACATATAAAGGGCGGTCCAAATACAAGTTTTTCAACCCAATTTTTCATGGCCTTGGTGACTGTTTCTGGTCCTATCTCGCATAAAATCTGTCTTTCACGGTACCTGACAAAATACAGAACGGGGTCAAATCGTAGGACAGAAGTGGCCAATTGTTAAAGCCCACATCGCCCTTATGTTTACTGTATCCTGATTAAATATAGATATGGTAATATGTACACGATGAAAGTCGACATCGAAAAGTCTTCTTCTAGTTTTCTGAAACAAAAGTCGATTATGCACTGCATGGAAGAATTCAAGCGGCACAAAAGAGTGTTGAGAAAGGCTTAGCCTAACATGTTCATCGGCGTAAACCGTTTTTGGAGTAGTAAAGGGTCCGCCATCTAACGTTTTTTTTTCAACTAGTGCTTATTTCGTGAATGGTAACACTTATCATGTCTGATTTGACAGATAATTAGTTTTATCCTTCCGCTGAACGAATATGGTTGTGTATACGCTTGAACAACCCTGGGAGCGATCGACTTACAGAAGATGCCGATTTTGCCAAAAAAAAATCATCTTTTCAGATGAAGCTAATTTTGATCTTGGCGGGTATGTAAACAAGCAAAATTGTCGCATTTGGGACACAGAAAATCCGCACGCATACATTGAAACGCCGATACACCCAAAACGAGTCACTGTTTGGTGCGGATTTTGGTCCAGAGGCATAATTGGGCCATTTTTCTTCGAAAATGAGCAAGGAGTGGCAGTTACAGTCAATGGCGATCGTTATCGGGCCATGTTGAATTTTTGTTCACAAAAATTGAAGAGGAGGATATTGGCAACATTTGGTTTCAACAGGGCGGCGCTACGTGCCACACAGCCGAAGCTACATTCGATGTTTTGCGCGATGTTTTCAAAAAAAGTTATCTGGCGGACCCTTTATATGAATTATATGAACCTCTATGCAAATTCTAGTAAGTTCATCAGCTTTGCAGTTCCCAGATATATCCCAGATAACCATATGAGGTATATGTTTAAGCCATCTCGTTAAGAGATCTGCGGCAGTCGAGGGCTGTTTGTGAATTTAGGGATGTGGCCTCCAGAGAACTGATGGCTGTTCGAGAAATGACACCACGAATGTTGGTTACTATGTTGCGACCCATCCACTTAGCGACTTTCCTTAGTGCCATTATTTCGGCTTGATAGACACTGCAGGTATGTGGTAGTCTGTTAGCTATAGCAAGACTAAGTTCTTTACAGTATACTCCGAAGGCAAACTTATCATCAAGCTTTGAACCAACTGTGTAGAAGTGGAGATCTGGCATGTATCCTAGCGGTGAAGATCCCCTCGAATGTTTACAACATTGGTTATAATCCACACTGTTGGCTCGTAGCGCTACACTGTGATATCCTCATGTGGCCGTAGTTCTTATACCTCCAAATTGATAGACAGTTTAATCGTAATGCCGAAATTACCAAAACTTATCTTGCCATAATATCAATCGGCATTAGATGGAGTATTTCAATAATTTCTGCTTTTTAAATGCTGTCTGGAGTAGGTGTTTTAAGGGTCTCAAAGCTCTTGATCGAACAGCTAATTCTGGATATATCAGTCAACATGCCCGCGACGCTTTAAAAAACCATTGGGTTGCCATAAAAGTGTATTGCGGGGATCTATAGTGATTTTTTACAAGGAATCTTTTTATCGAATACATCACCAACAAAATCCATCGATTTTCCCGACTTTAGATAAATCATTATTTTTGGAGGGGGATTTTCATGGATAAGGGGTTGAGCGGGTGTGTCGAGTGTTTAGGAGATATACTTCTCGAAGTGTCTCCTGTATTTTGTTCTTTGACATGGAACATCTACACTGTGGTACAGGGTATTATAAGTTTGTTTCATGGTAGATGTTTGTAACACCTACAATACAATTTTTTGACTGCGATGGGCGCTTCATTTCTTCGTTGCCTTTATTACCTTGTGGTTCATTTTCGGATCTTCAGCGCCAACCTTTGCCTTACTAATTTTGAAGAAGACAGCTTTGGACACATATAACGCCATACCCCTCGTCTTGGCCAGGCTGGCCATGGAGAGCTGATCCAAACCCACCACAAGGAGAGAACATTCACAATCCTCCTCTCTGTGGAATACTTCCCACCTCTTCACGTCCAGTCCCATGTTTTGCTGGCCGAAGATTTTGAGCATGCGTTCTTTGACATAGACTGTCGCTTATATGAGCAGGGGGATGTCCCACATCTTCACCAGTTTCAGCTTAGCGCCTTCCCGGGGAAAGGGGATACCATCCACATTCTCTTTGAGGGTCTCTATACATGCTGCTGAAGCAAACTTCATCCTCAGGATGTCCCCATTGAACTCGGGGAGCTCTTTTTCTTCTTCGGCGGTTTCGCAGTGTTCTGCTCTTCGGCAGATCTGACCCTCTTTTCTTCTTCCGAGGAGGTGGAAGGAGTTTCAGATAGCTCCTTTGGAGCATCCTGTACTTTGGCCTGTTTGCTTTTCTGATTCATCTTCTTCAATTTTCGTCGTTGTGCCATACATACATGCGTTGACTTCTTTTACCATCTTGCTGACCTCGGTATATTTGGAGTTATCTGAGACAGTAATGTTAACGTTGTCGTTTTGTCAGAGTCGGAATCAGAATCGGATTCCCTACCTGTACTTGAAGGCTGGGTCCAGTTGGCACTCTCCCGTGGTCAAAGAGTTAAAAAACCAAAGCCTCAATACTATTTTCCTTTTAGGTCTTGGCGAGTACAACCAAGTTTGTTTATTACGGAAACTTATTGGGTCAGGCGGTGGCCGTGCAATTTTAATCCGAATATCCGAAACTCTCCACGCATTGATCTCATCAATGAGGTTTTCTGAGCATATCGTTATATCTAATACTTCTTCCCTAATTTTGTTAACAAAGGTCGCCTTGTTCCCTATGTTGAGAGTTAGGAAATCGTTAGTATCCAAAAATTCTATAAGCGGTTGTTCACTTTTATTGGTGTCAGTACTACCCCCATATGGCGGGAGTTGGCATCGCAACTAGCTTGTAACTCATTACTTGTATTTTTTGATTCCGTTACCAGACGTTATTATTCCGACGATGGTGGCAATGTCGGCGCATCGAATGGCAGGTATACTGACGACAGGTCATTACATCCATTACCTTGCATCAGCACAGTTGCGTCCGATATTGAAAACTCTGAAGAGTCCACGGTTCCTGGACCAAAGCAACATGAACCCTGCCTTTATTTATTATGTCCATCAGAGCATTGGATGCCGTTTCGCTCCGGTGGAGGTTTATCTGGATGACCTCAATCATTGTCTTTCCAGTAAAAGTTTCCTTGGGAGTCGTCTATCCTATCTGGCTGCTCTCCCTCATTATTTGGTAGTGGGTCTTTCTCCTCCTTTCGTTTACTACCTATTACACACTCGCTTTGGGAGGCGGTGTTACTTTTTGTCGCTCCCTCTTTGTTTTGATTATTTATGTACCTATTCCTATCACCACCTTTGCTGGGAACATTCTGCAAAATTGGTGATATTATCGGGAGGCGGTCTTGTTTTTTGTCGCTCCCTCTTTGTTTTGAGTTGTTGCGTCCTTCTTCATATCCTTATCACTACCTTTGCTGGGAACTTTCTGCAAAAGTTATGATGTTATCGGATATTTGGTGATTTTATCGACCACTTTCACCTCACTTTTTGATAGTATCTCACTCGCTTCTTTCTGTTCACTATTTTCGTTTGGCAATGCAGGCGGTAAGTTCGTGTTTGGGCTCGATTTAAAGTCCTGCCAATGGGGGTTTTTCCAATCTTAAAAAAGATTTTCCAAATCCCGAAAAATATTTTGCTTTTTGTCTTGACAAGGCTCTTCTTGGAATACGGGTCTATGCCTACCCCCAGAAGAGAACCATCGGGATCATCTTTTCTGTGGAAGACTTTCCACTTCCCCACTTTAAGGTTCGAATCTTGTTTGCCAATGACGCTGAGTATGCGCTCTGACGGTACCTTACTGGTCCATCCTCTGACATAGAAAGATCTTTTGATGAGTACAGGGATGTCGCTTTTTCTTACCCGTTTCAGCTTTGCGTCGTCCCAAGGTGAGGGGATGCTGTGCACTTGTTTTACGAGGACATCGACGTAGCATTGTGATGCCAGTTTCAGAATCAAATCGCCCTCTCAAAGTTGCAACTCATTACTTGGATTGTTGGTCCAACATTAGATTCGAGAATGTGGTCCAATACCTTTGTGTAGAATAAATCTTCGAAGTTAATCTTTTGCTGCTACCAATTATGGCAACGTATAGTTCGTCCTGGATATATTTTTTGGCTATTTGAGAATAAGATGGTGCTTCCTTGGCTTCTTGTTTGAGGCCCCCTCCTTTATGGATGGTTTGGTGGACTTGCTTACCTTCTCCACAACAGGATCAACTTCACTTCTCCCACCATTAACGGATATAGACTCCTTTTTTGGTAGATTGAATAGGTTTCTCCGAAGTGCTATGCGTCGGTGAGCTTTTTTTCTTCTTAATTGATTCGCATCGCTATGCTCTTCGAGAGATCTGATTTTTTTAGTAGATGTAGAAGAGTCAGATTCATCCTGTAGTCAGTTTCCTTCTTTGTGCCCCTGACAGTCTTTTCCGATTTTCTACAATACAGTCTTTTCCGATTTTTTACAATTGTTATCACTTGATGACTCATTGTCTGAGTTCCCACTAGCTTTCAAAACTCTCCCTGAACGTTTTCAGTTATTCGTGTAAGTTTAAAAGAGAATTTGATGATAAGCTGCTGAAAAAATTTGCGTAGTGTAAATCTGGACATATGTATATATACAAACAGACGGACGGACAAAACCAAACCAATTCAGAAAAAGGTTCTAGGTCGATAGATATATTAAACGATTGTTTGGGTCGTCTAATTTAAGGTATTATAAAAAAATTTAAAAAGCAACAGTGTGGTTGTAGGATTTAAAAACATTTTAAACAATCTAATAAACGGACATTTTTGTAAATTATAGTGGATTCATCTACAGAAGATACATGCTTATGTTTTTTGGTTCATTTATCCATTCTTTCATTCATTTATCGAACAATTTTCAGTTTATCTTTCAAAAGTGTGGTAAACACAACGGACACGAATGAATTTTTCTGATAGTCTAATTTGACATTTCATTTCGTTCGTTGTTGTCTTATAAGAACCAAAATGTTGACGATAATTGAAAGCTCTGTTGTTTATATTCAAAACAAAGTGTGCAAAAACCAAAAATTTCATTCGCTTGCCAATAGACGTGCGAAGTGGCGAAAAAGAAGTTACCAAAACAAGCCCTTAGTTTTTTACCCTCCACCATACGATGGGGGGTATATTCATTTTGTCAGTCCGTTTGTAAAACCACTAATTTTGATCTGAGACCCCATAAAGTATTAATCGTCGTAAAATTCTAAGACGATTTAGCCATGTCCGTCCGTTCATCGCTCCGTTGTAATCACGCTACAGTCGGTAATAATAGAGCTATGTTGATCAAATTTGTTGAAATATTTCTTATAGTTGCAGGTTGTTTGGGATTGCAAATGGGCCATATCGGTCAATGTTTTGATATAGCTCCCCTATAGAGGTCGCTCCAAAATACGGTTTTTGAGCCATAGATTCCTCATTTGTAAAGCAATTTAGCAGAAACTTTGCAGTTTGTATTCTATTCTGACAAGAATTCATCACAGCAAAAATTTTACAAATCGGTTCATATTTTGTTATAGTCACCCTATAGAGGTCGCTCCAAAATATACGTATTTAAGCCATAAATACCATATTTTCGAAGCCTTTTAACTGAATCTTTGCAGTTTGTATTTAATTAAGACAAGAATTCATCGCAGTAAAAAGTTTTTAAATCAATAAAAAAAATTTTATAGTCCACCTACAGATGTCGCTCCCAAAAAGGCTTATTTAAGCCAGAAACACCACATTTTCCAAGAAATTTAGCTGAAACTTTGCAGTTTATATTATATTTTGGCAAGAATTCATCTCAATAAAATGTATACAAATAAAATTTTATTTTGTTTTAGTCCCCTCCCCGTATAGATGTACATCTCAAAAAATCTGTTTTAAGCCATAAATACTACATTTTTCAGGTGAAGAGCTTGGCTAAAGAATTTGCGGCCTAAAAATTTCAGCGTTCTTTTTTTAAATAATTTAATTAAACAAAAAGGATCGTTTCATTATTTGCTCCATATACAAAGATTCGGCGTGGCCGAACTTAACGCTTTTAATTGTTCCATTTTGAGTGATCACTGTATTTTTGGCTCATACTCGTATAATTGATTTTAGCGAAACTTGTCATACCGGTTATATTAAGTGTTTGTAAACAATAGACCCAAATTATTTGGAGAAAAAATATATAAAAAAGCCTACCCTGAAGATTCGGTTAATCTACCAATATTGGACTTTATTCAATGCTAGTAAATATGTGAACACTTTATGAAAAATATAAAAAAATTTAGCAAAACTTTTTCGAAAAAAATCATTAAAATTAATTTAAACATATAATCCCTATTATTGTTTTTTACCCCAACTGGGATAAATGGTTCTAAAGTTGTTCTAAAATTATTTATTTTATTTGTTTCCACCTTCTTGGCTCCCGCTTCAAGTACCAACCCAGCAAAATCTTGGCAAGAACATGTCATTACCACAGGCATTACCAGGTAATGATAATTCATTATCGCCAGCATTACTTTCGGTAAATAAATAACGACTAACTAAATAATGGCAAAAAAAAGTTACTGCTAGTAATCTAATTTAGAGAATCTAATTTGATTTTATAAACTTTTCTTTAAGTTTAAGACATATTTACGCACTAGAGAGCGCATTTTTTAACCGATCATGCTGAAATTTAAATATTTGTACTGTGTATTACATTCAATCGTGCCTAGTGAAACTTAGGCATATCGGTCCATACTTTGATATAGCCCCCATACGAAGGTCCCTTTCGATAAGACATATTTACGCTGTAGAGAGCGCATTTTTTTACCGATCATGCGTAAATATGTGTTATCGAAAGGGACCTTCGTATGGGGACTATATCAAAGTATGAACCGATATGCCCCATTTTAAATAGGGATCGTCCCTGGGTTAAGAAATGTCCTGTACCAATTTTCATTAAGATTGCTTCATATTTGCGACCTGTTGTGTCGAATATAAAAAAGAAAGGAACGCAAATCGTAGTGATACTGTTAGTGTTCTGTTCAAAAGACTATCACTACGACGTAGTGATACTGTTAGTGTTCTATGAACCGTACATTATCGTAGTGATACCGTTCGCCGGGTTCTAAGAACGGTACGTTATCGTAGTGGTACCGATCGCGAACAGTAACACTAAAAAAAATTTAGAGTCTTCTGTTCTCTTGTAAGGGTGCGATATTGTTCTGTTCGCGACGAAGGAACGGTACAGAACGCTAAGGAACCGTTCCTTAGTGTTTTTTCCGAACTCTGCTTTTAACCACATTCACTCAGATGCGGTAATTGCGGCATGTCACATCCAAAGGTTAACTCTAGGTGGTTAGACTAATTCAAAGCCTACTCAACAGAAGATGCATAACAGCATGTCTTGGGTCCACAATCCTAACAAGGTTTGTAAACAGAGGGACCCCACAAGGAGGAGTACTGTCTCCACTAATTTGGAACCTAGCGGTGAATTAAATCCTGCTAGATCTAGAACGTTGTGGCTGCAAGGTCAGTAAGTGGCAAATTCGAAAACGTCCTCAGAGACGTCCTACATGTCGCTCTGAACAAGTTAGTTAGATGGGCCAGAAGCAGCGGGTTGGTGCTGAAAGTGCCAACAATTTTTGGAATAACTCTTGATAGAAAACTGTTATTTAGAGTGAACGTATTGGAACGTGTCAGGAAGGACAACGTCACCTTATATTCCTGCAGGAAGGCTGTAGTATCGCGGGGGCGAGAGAAGTTGCAACCAGATCGGCACTATGATTAAACCGTTTCTTGTACGTCCAGGTACAAGAACTACGGTCACATGAGGATATCAAAGTGTAGTGCTATGGTAACCGAACGAGTGGACTATATACCAACTGAGTACATCTTCGAGAAGAACTACATCACTATGATACCAGCCAGAGCTGAATGGGTTGGCACAATACCAGGTAATAGAAACCATCGTCACTTCTATACGGATGGTTCGAAGCTTGAACTTCGAAGTACACTGTGAGGAACTTGGTCTGGATATAGCTCACAGACTACCAGATACCTGCAGTGTCTATCAAGCCGAAATAATGGCAATATGGGAAGTCGCCAAGTGTCTGAGTCGCAACATAGTAACCAACACTGGCGTTGTCATTCACGCGGACCGCCAGGCTGCCATCAATTCTCTGGAGGTCACATCCCTAAATTCACAAACAGCCCTCGACTGCCGCAGATCTCTTAACGAGATGGCGGAGCAGTTTAATATACACCTCGTATGGGTGCCTTGGCCTACGGATATCCCGGGGAACTGCAAAGCCGATGAACTTGCTAGAAAAAGGACGACATTACAGTGAATGAATTCGATGAATTTGCATATATTGATGCGCTACTATCCACTTGCAAGCTCTAGCAAACTTTAGCTTAGACAAGAGGCAATCAGGCAGTCCAAAGGTATGACCTGAGAAGGTCAAACTATCTCCTCGCACTAGATAGGAAAAAATTTTCTACGTTAGTATCAGTTCTGACGGGACACTGCCTGATCGGCGAGCACGCCAGAAGATTGGGTATTGACTCCAATGGCTTTTGTAGAAGCTGTGGAGATGAGAAAGAAGTGGAGGGCATTAAGACCTTGCTATGCGGCTGTCCCGCTTTGAATAAACGACGACTGTGTTTTGTAAGAAGTCTAACCGATATTTCCGGTACCAATATTTGTACTATCGATAAATTTGTGTATCAAACAGGTTGATGGGGTGCTTTTCAGCCCGTGGTAACACTAGGGATCTAAACTGGTCTATGTGAGCTGTAAAAAAACGGTTGCCATCCTAACCTAAACCTAAGTTTAGCATATAAATTTCAAAATAAGTTACATCATCAATTAATGTCTTAATTGATGTAAGATCAGCATCGCTGATATTATGTGTATATTTGTCCAAACACATGTGATGAACATACAAAGAAAAATCCCGCGGATAATCAATTTCAGTGCGATACAAAACAACGAGTGTAATAGCTACAAAGTGTTTGGGAAAAATTCACATGACCCTCGTTCGTGCCCCCTACAGAAAGGGAAAAAGGTTTCTTTCGTAAAGAATTATTTTGGCGGATCGTATGCAAAGAGGTAATGTATTCCTCGCCCCATCATCGCAGTTGTTCGAGTATCAACGAAATGCCATTTCACACCGTCCGTCCGTCCATCACATAAATCAAACAGCAGAACAATGCAAACGAGCATTTATTTTGGAATATTACAAAACATACCAAATTTCCCCTCGACCAACAGCCACGACCACAAACAGCAGAGTCAAACAAACTCCATTTGATGTGATCGCTCAATCAAAATGATAAATGGAAATTAATATTTCTTAATAATGTTTACAAAGTGAAAATTACACGCAATGTGACTGCGTGAAACAAACAACACCAACTGACCGATGGAACGTCCCTCCGAGCGTTCGTCCATCTGACCAACACCAGTCACTCATTCGAGACCATCAGATGTTGATGACCACTCACTCACTGACAGTGTAATGTGGCCGCCAATATATACATACACATAATACCTATTTGTTAGTAATTGTGTGTGTGTTTGTGTGTCTTTGTATGGGAATGTAATATTCAAACATAATTATGTATTTATCTATGTCTGTGCACAGGTTACAACTTAATCAACATCCACAGAACTGTGCGACCCGGTTATGAAGTACCGGCTGACCGATTGAGAAAGATATCCAAGATGTGAACCCCCACCGCTACTACTACTGCCGGTCTAAGGTCATTTACAAGCCGAATATGTCTGTATATACAACCCTGAAGATTGTTGGTGGCAATTGTCCCGGCATTGGTTAGGTAAATAGATTTTCTGAACAACAAACCTCGGTAGTCGAACGTAATGTACATCCTCAATATTCTGTATGAATTGTCCCCTAAACACTGGTGGTGTGTATAGTTCATATGAACTACCAACTTCATTGGCAAAATTCGCAAAAATTCCTCAATAGAACGTCTTTGTCGCTAAATAAGACATTAAATTAATGGCAGTAGAGGAATTTTGAAAACCAAAATGGACATGAATCTGCCATTTGCTAACCAGTCAAGCGATTTCTAAATTAAAAGACGCCCCCATTTAGGTTTAGGTTAGGGTGGCAGCCGTATTTTTTTACAAGCTCACATAGACCAGTTTAGGTCCCTAGTGTTACCACGGGCTGAAATGCCCCTCATCGAAACCAACCTGTTTGATATATAAATTTATCGATAGTACGAATATCAGTACTGGAAAGATCTGTTAGGCTGCCTAAAAAGGCCGACCCCAGTATATCCAGTCGTCGTTTACTCAAAGCGGGACAGTCGCAAAGCAAGTGCTCAATGCTCTCCACTTCTTCCTCATCTCCACAGCTTCGGCAGAAGTCATTGGAGTCAATACCCAATCTTTTGGCGTGTTCGCCGATCAAGCAGTGTCCCGTCAGAACCTGTACTAACGTAGACAATCGTTTCCTCTCTAGTGCGAGGAGATATTTTGACCTTCTCAGGTCATACCTTGGCCAGATTTGTCTAGCTACCCTGCAGGTGCCGATTTCTGTCCATCTATCGTTGGACTGCCTGATTGCCTCTTGCCTAAGCCAAAGCTTGCACGTGGATAGTGGCGCACCAATATATGCAAATTCTTCGAGAATTTGTAATGTCGTCCCTTTCCTAGCAAGTTCATCGGCTTTGCAGTTCCCCGGGATATCCCTATGCCCAGGCACCCATATGAGGTGTATATTAAACTGCTCAGCCATCTCGTTAAGAGATCTGCGGCAGTCGAGGGCTGTTTGTGAATTTAGGGATGTTGCCTCCAGAGAATTGATGGCAGCCTGGCTGTCCGAGTAAATGACAACGCCATTGTTGGTTACTATGTTGCGACTCAGCCACTTGGCGACTTCCCATATTGCCATTATTTCGGCTTGATAGACACTGCAGGTATCTGGTAGTCTGTGAGCTATATCCAGACTAAGTTCTTCACAGTGTACTCCGAAGCCAACCTTTTCATCAAGCTTCGAACCATCCGTGTAAAAGTGGAGATGGTTTATATTACCTGGTATTCTGCCGACCCATTCATCTCTGGCGGGAATCATAGTGATGTAATTTCTCTCGAAGGTGTACACTGTTGGTATATAGTCCACTCGGTCGGTTACCATAGCACTACACTTTGATATCCTCATGTGACCATAGTTCTTGTACCTCCACATTGATAGGCAGTTTAATCTTATTGCCGCTTTGGTTGCAACTTCTCTCGCCACAATATTAATCGGCAGTATATGGAGTAGGGCTTGTAGAGACTCGGTCGCTGTAGTCCTTAAGGCTCCGCTTATGCTCAGGCAGGCAGTCCTCTGAACCTTTGTTAGTAGGTTGGTAATGGTTAGTTTGTCAGTTGCCGTCCACCATACCACAATACCGTATAACAGTATTGGACGAACTACTGCTATATATATCCAGTGGACGATTTTAGGAGAGAGTCCCCACCGCGACCCTACAGCCTTTTTGCAGGAATATAAGGCGACGTTGGCCTTCCTTACACGTTCCAATACGTTAAGTCTAAATAACATTTTCCTATCTAGAATTATTCCTAAAAATTTTGCACTTTCAGAAAAGACTAGATCTGTTCCATTTATCCGAGGTGGAGGGTCCACATGTGGGACATTATTCATCCTAGTAAAGAGAACCAATTCTGTCTTGTTGGGGTTAACGCCCAAACCGCTGCTTCTGGCCCATCTAGCCAACTTGTTCAGAGCCACCTGTAGGATGTCTCTGAGGACGTTTACGAATTTGCCACTCACTGCGATTGCCACGTCGTCCGCATATGCCACGACCTTGCAGCCACAACGTTCTAGATCTAGCAGGATTTCATTCACCGCTAGGTTCCAAATTAGTGGAGACAATACTCCTCCTTGCGGGGTCCCTCTGTTTACATACCTTGTTAGAGTTGTGGACCCTAGACATGCTGTTATGCGTCTTCTGGTGAGCAGACTTTGAATTAGTCTAATCAAACTAGTGTTAACTTTTAGATGTGAGAGTGCCGCAATTACCGCATCGGAATGAATGTTGTTAAAAGCCCCTTCTATGTCAAGAAATGCCACCATGGTGAATTCCTTGAAATGCAGGGACGATTCGATAGTGCTCACAAGTTCGTGCAGGGCTGATTCAGTAGACTTGCCCTTGTTGTAAGCATGTTGGTTCCCCGACAGGAGTTTTGTATCCAGGTTTTCCCTAATGAAATGATCTAAAAGTCTTTCCAGACCTTTCAATAAGAACGAGGATAGGCTAATTGGTCTGAAGTCTTTTGGCCTAGTGTGTGATATCTTTCCCGCTTTAGGTATGAATACCACTTTGGTATCCCTCCATCGATTCGGGACGTATGAAAGCCTGATACAGCCTACATAAATTTTCTCCAGCCAGGGGATAATGTACTTTAACATTTTCTGCATTTCTGCTGGAGTGATGCCATCTGGTCCAGGTGACTTGAAGGGCTCAAAGCTGTTAATAGCCCAGCTTATTCTGGATCTCTCAGTCAAGAAGCTAGCGACGCTCGCAGTCCACTCGCACTCTTGTTGGTCCTGCTGATCCTCGGGTTCTGTTATAGAGTTCCCCGGGAAATGTGTGTCGAGCAGTACATTGAGCGACTGCTCGCTGTTTTTGGTCCAGTTATTTGCCTCATCCTGTAAATATCCCACTGTACAGGGTGAAGCAGATAATATCTTCCTCAGCCTAGCGGCGTCGGAGACCTTTTCCACTTCACCACAGAAGGTATACCAAGAGCGCCTTTGCGCCTTTCTAAGCTCCTTCTTATAGATCTTGAGTTGCTCTTTATAGGCATCCCAATCATTAGCGACCCCAGTAGATTTAGCCTTATTGAATAGCTTGTTGCAGGTCTTTTTCATAGCCGTTAGCTCAGAAGTCCACCATTGGGGTTTATTTTTACCCTTGTACCTTGTTTTTGGACAGGCTTCTTCAAGGGATCTATTGAATGATATGGTGATATGATCGACCAGATTATCCAAACCGGCTTTGTCATTCGGTTCGTACGGAAGTTTAGAGTTGAGGACTTTCTTGAAATTCTTCTCATACAGATGCCACTTTGTCTTCCTTACATTTCTGTGGACGGCGGGTTTAGGCGCTTTTTCCGCGAGTTTGAACTCAATATAATGATGATCTGAGAATGAGTGGTCGTCCAGTACATTCCACCCAATAATTTTGTCTGACAGCCGGTCAGTAGCAAACGTTACGTCGAGTACCTCTTGTCTGTCTTTAATTGTGAAGGTCGGTTTATTACCTATGTTACAAATACTAAGATTGGTAGTTAGAATAAAGTCAAGAAGCGAATCACCCCTATTGTTTATATCCGTACTACCCCAGATAGTATGATGAGCGTTCGTGTCTGCGCCAATAATCAGCTCGAGCTCGTCAGACGTTGCTTCTTCTACTACTTCCCTGAATAGAGCAGTCGGTACTACAGATTCATAAGGCAAGTAGCTGGAGACCACCCAATATATGCGATTACCGATCTCCAGGCTAGCAGCTGTTTGGTCTTTACCACTTAAATTAGTCAGGAGAAAGATACTTAGATCTTTCCTGGCCAAAATGCAGGTTCTTGGAGTGCCTTCACAGTTGGCCACAAGCAGTTTAAAGTTGGGTGTCCTAATACCGCACACCCTTCCTCCCACTACGTAGGGCTCCTGTATCAGGACGATGTCTACTGCGCCTGTGGACAGGCGCAGCAATAGAGCCGCTGAGGCTGCTTTAGCGTGATGGAGGTTAATCTGTAGAATTCTTACCATCATTGGTAATTGACAGATTAACATCCACCCCAACAAGGGTGTTATCGAACTCTTCGTCCGTATCGTCGAGAAGCATGTCCCCGCCAGATGCGTCAAAGAGTCCGGAGACTCCCCTCAGCCCCTCTGTGTCAGAAGTAGAGCTTTCGTCCTCAGAGTAGGACGTTACAGATCTTCTGTTAGAGTTGGAGTCACCAGAAATAATAGGCGTGGCTACCTCCGCACTTACAGAAAGTGCCACGGTGGACGACTCACCTTCTGTAGTGGGAGCTATATCCTGCTTGTATATCTTCAAGATTATAGTCTCGAAGCCATATTGTAGGGTTGCACTCGCACTTTGTATATGGGAGGTGGATTCAGCGTTTAGGATAAGATTGACCTGCCGCTTTTTACCATCCGCCTCACCCACCTTGCTGATTCTCCAATTATGGGCCGGCAGACCAGGATTGGAATCTTTTATTATTTCTAAGATGTCAGCCGGGTTGGAGGGCTCTTCTGTAACCCAGGTGATGGCTCTAGGGTGACTAGGGATGTTGTTTTTTTCGACAACATCCAACTGGGCACCCGGCCACACCTCACCCGCTCGACTCAGAGCAGCCTTATAAAGGTCTACTGATCTGGCATCACCGAAATATAAGAGCTTTACTCTCCCCTGATGCCATCCTGCATCGTTGCAGATTGGTGGTTTGCCCGGCATTTCTCTACGGACATCGAGGTAATGAGCCATAATGGCTGATTGTACATGACTCCATTTGTCCTTGAGGATGGATCCATCCTCACTACTTCTGTCTATAACAGCCATCACTAGACTCTCCTTCGCCACTTCATTGAAGGGCTTGGTGAGTGTCCTGTTGATGGTGACATTAGGGCCTCTTGCCTTTTTCGAAGGCAGGGGTTCATCAGGTGATCTGATTCGTTTTACTTTATTAGCCGTTAACACAGCTGAATTTGTGTCTCTTTCAGCCGACTCATTGGCCTTAGAAGCATCTATGACGCCTTTAGCCCAGGTAAGTGACTCTTTTTGTTTTTCGGTAAGAGCCGAAACCTCAACAGCCTCCAACTTCGTCAAAACTCTGAGCGCTACACGATGCTCATTGTGCTTCCGTTTTGACGGTCGGACATGACGATTTCCCCTCACCGCACCACCTGTTGTGAGTACTTGGGGGAGATTTTCACCATTTTTGGTGTGGTCGGCTTTGGCCAAGACCAACGGACGGACAGTCGGACGATTGGGGAACCGCGCTCCATCGGAACACGAAGGCATCCCCGTCAAGAGAATTTATTTTAATTTTGTCTGTATTAGACCGTAATAGGTACTACGATGTAGGCCTTACAGACTTTGTACAGATTTTTGCTATTGCGTAATAGGTACTGGTAACTATCCGCTATGTGATAAACACGTCCGTTCACTGCGAATGATCAGCAACGAATTCGCCCCCATATCACACTGGAAAATGCAAAATTCGGAAATGCATAATTTTTAAACGCGTATAACTTTTGAGTTTTTTAATTTAAATGAAAACAAGTTCGAAAGTTGCAGTCGAGTAAACCGACTAAGATACACCCTCACTTCGTGAGTAATGAAATGTCCCAGCAAAATTTCCCATTACCAAATAACCTGACGGGTAAGCTAAATTCAAAACTAGTAACTGCTTATAATTTGGCCTCCCATCAAATTATTTTTACATGTACATTCAAGTCAAGCATTAATGAAGCTGAAAAATAACCACTTACACCCATGCTTACAATTATTCAAAAGTAAGCGTGGACGGAAGTAATAATTTTATGAGTGTGTGATTGTTTGGTAGTGGATATTTCCGAGTTGCTATTGCATGTTCACCACCATCAGTGGTGGAATGTGGTGAGAAAGTATAAGATCGTAAAATTGGGAGAGAGTAGTTGTCGATTGTTGTCGTCATATGCACCTTTAGTTGTCAGCCACTCAGCGTTGCCAGATATTTTTTGAAAAAAACTTAAAATTTTCAAAGAAAAAACTTATTTTGCAACAAAAAAACTTATATCTATTTTATGAAAAAAAAAATGGAAAATAGTTGCAAGTCAAATAGTACAAGAAATACAGGGGTTTCCAATAAGAGTGATATGATTTCTTTGAAAAAAACACACTTATTGTTAAGGAAATTCAAAAGTTTTTTATTTAATGTGAAGTACAATCGATACAATTAAGTTCCAAATAAAACGTCATTCAAATGGCCTCCACGACTTATTCTGCAGGAACGAATTCGATGAACCCAATTTTCCAGCACTTGTTCCACTAAATCAAGTCGTATGTCATGAATGGCACGTTCAATATTGACTTGTAAAGCTTGAAGAGAGTCTGGTTTATTTCGAAAGACCAATGACTTCAAATAAACCCACAAGAAATAGTCTAATGGTGTTAAATCACGACGTCTTGGAGGCCATTCAATATCACAATTTCTTGAAATAATCGAATCTCCAAACTTTTCTCGCAACAATTCAATTGTTTCACTTGTTGTGTGACACGTAGCCACAATCGGTCAATGGCTAAAATATTGCTCATGGATGTCAAGATCTAAGGTAGACAGGAAAGTGTTTTTTTTTTTGGATTTAAAAATGGACTTAGCATCATTTTCAAATGTGACCGGAAAGTTTATTTTTGCTCTAGCTCCTTAAAGGTACGTCGGATCGGAAATCGGTCAATGACAAAATGCTTATGTGTGTCAAGGTCGTAGGTCGACTGGAAAGTGTTTTTTTATTTAAAAAAATGGAATTAGCGCACGAAAAGTTGCAATTGGAGAACGATTATTTTAATAATAAAACTGAATAATTTGTAAACGTATATCTCTCCATGATGAAATTGTAAACACTACTGAATACAATGAAAAACAAATGACAGATCATGACATATTACAAATGGCCGAAACATCACTTAAAAATCATATCATCCCTATTGGAAAACCCGTTATAAATTAAATAATTGGCGTTGGGCCATATTTCTCAAATCAGGATAAAATGTAGTCGACAAAGGTATAAATATACAAAACAATTATTGTATAATTTTCAAAATAAAGGGATGATCCAAAATAGAAATTTTTCCTGTAACTCCATGGTGCATTCCGCCCCGCTAAATTGCAAGTTTGAAAAACCTAAATTGGAAAATGTGATTTCTGAAAATTCTTAAATTTTGTGTTTCTTATTAAGCCCTTTTATTTTCTTGTTCTTTAAAAATGTGCATTTCATTTTACAGAAAATGTTGTCGTATTCATCCACCTAAGTGATTTATTATATTTTCAAAATTTAATATTAATTTAAAATTAAACCTAAAATTAACTGGTTTAGGGAAGGTTTTGTGTTTTTCTGAGCTAATAATATAATATTACATTTGTACAGAATTTAAAAAAAAAACTTATTTGTGGAAGAAAAAACTTAAAAGTTATATTTTTTACTCGAAAAAACTTGAAAAATAAGTTTAAACTTATCATCTGGTAACGCTGCAGCCACTACAGAGCTGTGGTTTCTAATCGGTGTCTAACTGTGCCTTTGTCTCTTAGAGCAATATGAGGCCACTTTAAGACCTATAGGAATCACGAAAAGACTTACGCCTGAACAACGTTTACAAATCGTTCACCTTTATTACGAAAATTCACGTTCTGTGAGGAATGTGTTTCGTGCACTTCAATCAACTTATAGTCATCATAATCGGCCTACTGAGCGTACTATTCGCAACACCATCACCCATCTTGAGACCCAGCATTCATTATTGGATAATATTCGACCGAATAGACCACGTCCAGCACGCAGTGTAGAAAATGTAGCGGCCGTAGCTGAGAGTGTACACGAAGACCGTGGACAACTGACAGCAACTGACGTATGGAACGACTTGGCGCATTTTACGTCGAGATCTTAAATTGAAAGCATACAAAATACAGCTTGTGCAAGAACTGAAGCGGCCCGACCTTCCCAAGCGGCATCGCTTCGCTCCATGGGCTCTTGAAAAGTTCCAAGAAGATCCGACGTTTTCGAGCCAAATTTTGTTCAGCGATGAGGCCCATTTCTGGCTCAATGGGTATGTAAACAAGCAAAATTGCCGCATTTGGGAAGAAGAGCAACCTGAAGAGATTCAAGAGCTGCCACTACATCCAGAAAAAACAACGGTTTGGTGTGGTTTGTGGGCCGGTGGAATCATCAGTCCATATTTCTTCAAAAATGATGCCGGTGAGAACGTAACCGTCAATGGCGACCGTTATCGTGCCATGATAACCGACTATTTGATGCCTGAAATTGAAGCTCGTGATCTCGGCGTGATTTGGTTTTAACAAGACGACGCCACTTCCCACATATCGCATCAATCAATGGATTTATTGAGAGAACACTTCGGTGAGCAGATAATTTCATGTTTTGGGCCGGTCGATTGACCACCAAGATCGTGTGATATCACACCGTTAGACTTTTTCCTGTAGGTATATGTAAAGTCTAAAATTTATGCGGACAAACCCGCTTCAATTCAGGCCTTGGAGCAAAACATCGCGCGTGTCATTCGCCAGTTACCAGTCGAAATGCTCGAACGAGTCATCGAAAATTGGATTCAACGGATGGACCATCTGAGACGTAGCCGCGGCCAACATTTGATAGACATAATCTTCAAAAAATAAATGCCAAAGAATGTCCTTTCAAATGTTTAAAACATTCCCCATTCAATTTGAATTTTCTGTGTTTTTTTTTTTCTTTAAAAAAGTAGGGAACCTCCATCGCTTTATATTTATTTTCTTCAATCATTTAATTTTTTAACATAACTATTAAATTCATAAATAATACACTCCGAGATATAAGAGAATACATTATAATATGTAGAAATACATATACTGCCGAATTCTTTGCGTATGATATGAAGTAAAACACTTTACACATAGGCCAAGGATCCATTTTTTACATTCGGTTCTGGTTTGGCTCTTATATCCTTCTAAAGCACAATGACGTCGGTTACATGGCTGGACATAATGAGCTATCCCATCATATCGAGTATTTGCACTTGCGATGTGAGCGTACCGACGAGTAGTAAAATCTGAACGAGATTTATCTATCCATGTTTTCAACAAATGTTCTACCAAATGCCGGCGAAAATCTAATTGTGACATGTTGCTGTTGGTTTTTCTATGTAACTTGACCACAACCATTTCTTCTTCTGTCGAACAGATACGAGTATACGGTAGTTCGACACGTTTTCATCCATCCGATCGACTTCACCAATACATTGTTTACACCCATCCCAGCAAAACCTCTCATTACCAGATTACCTAGCGGGTAAGTCAAATTCAAAAGAAATAACGACTTGCCATTTAGCCACCATACAGCTTATTTTAACGTGGGCATGATATTCGAGGAAAGTACTTCCATGCAAGCATACAAAGAGTTAACAAATAACTACTTATCCCTACGCTTACGAATACCCCACATATAAGTTGTTTCTATTGCCATTTTGAAAACGGTTTGAATAACGTATTTTCATAACCATATGCACATCATCATCATCATTTCTTTAAGTATAGCGGAGCATAGGACCTATCATTACAAGGTAACCTGACGGGTAAGCCAAGGTCCATTTACTTCGGCATGATATTGGAGGAAAGTACTTCCATGCAAGCATACAAAGAGTTAAAAAGTAACTACTTTAAGGGGTTGAGAAAACATTACCAATAATGATTTTCATAAGCGTATATACATACCCCTCACCTTGAGTCTCAAAAAAATATTCGTATTTTTTTTTGTTTTAATTAAATTATTATCAATTTCAATTGCATATAATAACTTTAAAGTTATATACTGGTATTAAAGATGAAAACTGTACCAAAACCAAAACGGGCGTGCCAATAACGGTCACTTTTTTCTGGACTCGACAAACAATTTCAAGTATATATATTCACTGTAGTTAAAGTTGAAATCTGTTAACTTTTGGTACAAAATGGTTCATATGTGTGGTAGGTACCAAAAGGGGCGTGCCATAACACCCACTTTTCTGTGGACTCTAGGTACTACAAAAGCATTACACTGTACAAAATTTCAAGTATTTATTTGCACTGCTATTAAAGTTATAAGCTGATAAATGTTGGTACAAAATGGTCCATTTGTGTGGGAGGTACCAAAAGGGGCGTGCCAATAACGCTCTCTTTTCTCTGGACTCTAGGTACTATAAAAACATTACACTGTACAACATTTCACTGTCCCTATCTACTTTCATGATTAGGACCGGATCGTGATCCAAGATGGGCCAACAAACCTGTGCATTCGTGGAGTCCAACTGGAAGTACCTGGGAGTATATTTGAATGGTCTAAAATTGGGCGGGATTTGACCAATGGGCCCCATCCATATAAACAAAATTTGGAATTGAGATATCTTAAACAATTTGTGAGCAATCGGACCAATGGGCATGACCCCACATATATAAACCAAATTTGGAAACTGAGATATCTTGCACAATTCGTCAGCGAGAGTGCTGTAATTTTGGGTATATGTATTTTTGGCAGACTACGTAATTGGTCCAAAAGTGGACGGGAGCGTACCTATGAAATGGAGATATCTTGGACAATTTGTTAGCGAAAGTGCTGTAATTTTGTGTATATGGATTTGGTGGAAGTCTACGTGTTTACTTCACAAATGGACGGGATCGGAAATATGAAATCTGGGTTAACGAAGTGGACCGGGTAGGCTAATATCATATATAATTAAATATGAAGAAATGTTTTTTTTTTCTCGGAATGTTACTAAATTTTTTCAACCAAATCAAAGTTTCATTATTAAAAATTGCTGTTGTGGCATATTTAACAATGTGCGACTTAAATTAACAAACAAATAAGTACTTACGTGACATGTACTTACCAAGTTTTTGCTGGGATGTCGACCATAATAGGCAAACATTGATTCGTCATATGTTAAGTGCTGCTCTGGACAGAAGTATTTGTATACCCTCACTTTAGTGATACGAGGGTATATATCATTTGCAACGGGCCACAAGTGTAACACATCGAAGGAGTGACATTAGATCCAAAGTATGTTCGGCGGATATTCGTTTTAAGTCGAATGGGAAATGTCCGTCCGTCCGTCGTCTGTCTGCTGGCTGCACCAACCGCACGATAACTCTCGAAACGAGCAACATATTGACATCAAATTTGATATGAGGTAATATTTTTTTCTATCTCCGGCTAAGTTCGAAGATGGGCTATATTGGTCCACTCCTTCTAGTACCTCCCCCACAAAGGGTTAAAATTTAGTGAATTAGTAATTATTTAATAACTTGTATACTATCCTCTGAAATTCTACACATAATATCAGTTTAATAGTCACTATCACCTCGAGAAAACTCCCGAAGTCGCCACGCCCCTTTTGGTACCTCTCACACAAATGGACCATTTTGCACTAAAATTTAACTGCTTACAACAATAATATCACTTCATGCAAATACTTGAAATTTTGTACATTGTAATCTTTTATAGTACCTACAGTCCAGTAAAAAGTGGGTGTAATTGGCACATCCCTTTTGGTACCTCCCACACAAATGTACTATTTTGCACCAAAAGTTAACAGCTTATAACTTGAATACATGAACAGTGACTTGAAATTTTGTACAGTGTAATGGTTTTATAGTACCTACAATCCAATGAAAAATTGGCGAAGTTGCCACGACCATTTTGATACCTCCCACACAAATGGAGCATTTTGCAACAAACTTAACAGCTTATAACATTAATACCAGTGCATAAAAATACTTGAAATTTTGTACAGTGCAATGTTTTTATAGTGCCTACAGTACAGTGAAAAACGGGGGTTATTGCAACGCCCCTTTTTGTACCTCCCATACAAATGTACCATTTTATACAAAAAGTTAAGAGCTTATAGAGTGAGTTCCAATGCAAGAAAATACAACAAGATTTTGCACAGTGTAATATTTTTAAACTAAATATATCCCTATGAAAAATCCCACGCTCCTTTTAGTACCTGTCACAAATAATGGCCAAATCATACCAAAATCAAATAGATCATAGCTTTAATATACCAGTGCACATAAACGCTAACAATTCGATACAGTGCAATATATTTTAAGTACCTACTGTTTAGCGATAGGAGCATTTGTTATACCCCGTCTGGTAACTCCCATGCAAATTGACAGATTAATTCGTGTAATACTTCATATTACAGTACTCACAAAGTGAGGGTATACCTTAGTCGGTTTACCCGACTGAAACTTTTTTACTTATTTAAATATTCATTCAATTTATCGGATAGAGTCCGTAATTTCCGCATTTTGTCATTAGCATTATATTATCCTTCCGAAGCAAACTGCATGTATTGTCCTATAGTTTCGAATCTATTCAACGACATCGCATCTGAAACAGATTTTATGTATACGTCTTCATCCGCTTTCCATATTAGACGACTTTCAACAGGGTGCATATATCCACTATTTATCGATTTAACAATATAAGTATGTGTGAAAATCTTCATCGGTTATTCGTTCATTACAGTAGACTTTTAGTTGAGCGAATCCGTGAGATTATTCTACAATCAAATTAATATCAAAGAATTGGAAAACCAATTCATGCGGAGCTCTATTACAGTGTTCGTAATTAATTTCTGGATAAAATTGCACTGTTGTTGTTTCTTTTACAATTTTCCATTTAAAAGAACTGCGAATATTTGCTAGATTAGGTGAAACAACTAAATCTTGAAAATCTGTTTCACACATTTCGCTTCGGTTTCTTCCTCCCATCGGATGTCGTAGAGGGCAAACTGCTTACACTAGTAAAAGGGCAGTTCGAGTTCTAGTCCAACAAAATACTCCAGACGTTCCAGACTGTTTACATTTTCTTCACTGTCATAATTAACTTCACCTTGGATATGTTGATCCTTTGATCGAATAACGAACACACTTTGAATTTGTTTGTGATGGATATCGACAACATTACAGCCAGAGTCGTCGTCCGCATCATATTCACCCAATACGTACTCAGCGGAAGGAGGTTCCACAGTTACTTATTCAATATCAGTGCTACCTTCTTCAAACTCCAAAAAATCAAGAATTTGTTGCGGTTTTAGCTTAAAAATGCGAATGTTCGATTTACCGGGATAGTGACCAAGGGTTCCATTTAGCACTTCTAATTTTAACATGATTTTTTTTTATGAAGATAGATGAAAAATAAATTTGGACCCCTATGGTATACAGTGTCGGAGTTACAGGGCCTCAAAGTTGGCCACCTTGGGAATACAAAATGTTCAAGCGGAATTAACTTTAGTTTTTGTTGGCTCTTTCGAGATCTACAAAAAACTTTTTACACGTAAGAGTTATTTCATACAGTACCCGAGATATATGCACTTCAAAATTTAATTTTCAATATTTTCCGACTTTTGTCCTAATATCATGTGAATATCGGAGAAGCATATTGTGCTCTAACCGCCAAAAAAAAGTTACCAACAAAATTATGGATTTTCGATAAAAATAGCTGTAGAAACATAATTCCCTTCACCTGTGAAAATTTCGCAGCTGTCAAATGTACCGTTACGAAGAAAAAGTCAAAACAGAAATAACTCAAACGACATTTACTTTTTGTTTACAAATTTCATGACCGCATAGTATCGCTTAAGTTACATTTTCATTCTGAAATTTATTTGAACGTCGCAAAATGGGAAG
The DNA here is from genome assembly GCA_963930755.1 of Eudasyphora cyanicolor. Taxonomy (NCBI): domain Eukaryota; kingdom Metazoa; phylum Arthropoda; class Insecta; order Diptera; family Muscidae; genus Eudasyphora; species Eudasyphora cyanicolor. Next base: position 113,332,170 of record OZ005735.1, on the reverse strand, counting down.
AGTAGGGGAGTATTTTCTATCTCATGAATATACCGTTAGAGATACGGCCGTGCACAGGATTTCGTTTTGGGGGGATTTCACATATGGTACCAACTTTTTTTATTAAAAATCAATGGTTTGCATTTTTAATGCATATACATATCGTCATCAGAAACGAGAAAGGGCCTATCATCATATTACAAAATTTTACAGGAGAAGCAAAAAACTACATAAACTGATAAATCTTGTCGTTAGAAAAACGGGGTTTTCAATATAATACCTAAATACAATAATGCATATACAAATTCCCGCAAACATGATTTATAACTTGTTTGTAAAAAATTGCGTGAAATTTGAATTTGTAACTATGGAAAAAGAAATAATATGTTTTTAGACCTTTTTGAATTTCGTTAATAAATTCGCCATTTTTGATAGTCGGTCGCTAAAAATTTGTCAGGATGTGTATTTTGAAGCAGTGTACCGAAATCCATAAAATAAATTCTTGTTGTTACGCCCTTTTTCGTTTCTGATGACGATATATTTATAGTGATGAACATTAAAAAATACTTAGGTAATATTTACATAAAGAATTGTATTAATTTAAATCATATATTAATTGTATTAATGTTTTAATAAATTGACACGACGAGGCGAAATAAAAAATTCGTCTAATACTGCGTTAACATCTACTGGCATATCTCGATGAATATTCAACGAAGCCAATCCATTTAAACGATTTTCAGTCGTGGTTGACCGCAAGTAGTTTTTCAGCCGACGTAATGTTGAAAAAGAGCGTTTGTTTGTCGGTGCTGTCACAGGTAACACCGCCATCACTATCAATAGTTTGTGAACGTTTGGAAATGAATCTATATTACATATATCCCCTTCCAGGGAGTTTCTGACATTCTCCGCTTCAATTCTTCCTCTCCAAAGCTTCACTTCACTAATCCACACTTCAAAAGAAAAAGGTGTTAGGTATCTACCTAAACTAGAAGTATTTTTAATTAACGCTCAAAAATGAAATATGCCTGGCCAGAACCATGTGTTTGTCCAAGGATTAACGTTTTATGTCAAAATGTAGTAAATTGTAGCATATGATGACAATTATAATTTATTAAAAGTAAGTCAAAGCCAATACTATCCGGAAAATTTGACTGTTTTTAGAGCTTTATCTCAAAAATTTCCTCCTTTTAAATAAAAAAGTTGTACACCTAAAAAATTGCAAATGTGTGCTTTATTTCAAAGGCTATACTCTCTGAAATTTTTTACTATTTTTAAAGTTTTATCTCAAAAATTACATCCTTTTGAATTAAAAAGTTGTATACCTAAGAAATCGCAAATGTGCTACACATTTCGATACCTCCATTCGAAGCTGTGCTAAGTGCAAAAAGGTAGTTTTTCAGGTGATGCGATCAAAGTATGATGAATTTGTTTAATTTGTGTGGAATTCCTTTGTAATGGAAATCGAATGACCTGTACTGTTTTGCGAATAACTTTTGATTGGATTGACGGATAAACAACAAATTTTGACTGAATATATTTTGGAATATTTAAAAATTAAAAATGCAATCTCCCTATAAATATGCTATGTCGACTGAGCATGTTTTAGAATGGAGGTATCGATTTGTCGGAAACATATTTTAAACATATCAGTTTCTTAGCATTATTTCTTAGAATCAATTTCCGATTTTATTTATTTAAGTCATATAATTCGGAAACTTCAATCCATTTGGACGAAATTTGACAAAATGCATAGAACCATTCACACCAAAAGAGTCCAGGTGGTGAACATTTTTATATAGAAACCACATAACAGGTTGGACTGAAATTTGGTTATTTGCAATTAATTTTAGTCAAAATCATTGATACAGCCTAATTGGTCCACATTTTGATATAGCCCCCACACCAGTCACAAATATCAATTGTTTGGACTAAAATTCGAAAATTTATATCTTATTTTACCCAGAACCATTTCGAGGAGAAAGTGTACAATGGCCTCATAATACTTGACTTTTTGGACCCAAAGAAAAAAATCTTACCAATTGGGCTGCAAAAATGATAACATGCGATTTATTTTAACTAAAGCTATTCGTTGCAATAATGACCTCCTAGGTCCATGTTTTGATAAAGCCTTTACCTTCTTTAAAAATGTTGACTACAATTTCCTCCACCGATTTTACAACTTAATAAAATTCCATTCGGCATTGAATGCGATCGAATCTACCAGCAATGATCAGACGTAATATTTGTAAATACGGTTTCTACAGCGCTTACTTGTCAAATCGGTTGTAACATATATATGGGGGCTATATGTAAATCTGAACGGATTTTCTCCGAATTTTGTAGTGTTCATTCACGTAATAAGAAAACTCTCTCTGCCGAATTTCGTACAGATCGGATTCATGCAAAAAGAGAACTCTCTCTGCCAAACTGCGTACTGATCTGATACAAAATACAGTTTCTACAGCGCTTACATGTCAATTCGTGGGGGCTATATCTAAATCTGAACCGATTTTGACCAATTTTCAAATGCAGATATCTCGGTGACTATACAAGATAACTACTAGGTGCAAACCTCGGTTGCAGGTCTCGGTTACTAGATAACACACGCAAAAAGATTTTATGAATCGGACAAAAACGACGAAAGTTACACGTTCACTGCAGCTCCACCCCTGTATACCACAGGGGGCCCAAACTCGCAATCGGTTGTCTTGTTAAGAAACGGCAGAATTATTTCCCTGTTTTTGAAATCCCTCCACTGTGCAATGCTATGGGCTGATACAAAACCCATTCAAACCTTCTATTACGCCATGCTCCCAATTTCGTGTTAATTATTATAAAGACTGTTAAATTTTCATGTTTAACATTTATTTAAAAATTGAACATAGTACAATGCAATATTAATACCACTAGTAATACTAATGAAAATATGTGAAAATATTAAATAGGAAAAAATTATGGAGACAAATTTGTCTAATCTGTATGATTTTAATTTAAAAATTAGTGTTAAATTCAGAAAAAAAACGTATAGTGGTTTCTTGGTGTTGAAAATGCTGAATTTTCTCTGCCGTTCGCCCCAAAAAATGCCATTTTTCCGTTTGTAAGAAAATGGTTTCGCTTTCTTTTGAAAAAAGTCTCACTTGCACGGGGCAAAAATGCAACATTTCAGCCCTGTATTTAATCGAAGGGATATGCGCTGCCCTACAAAACAGATGTTTTTTCAGCGTCAAGCTAATAGCCTAAATACCCACGTGTATAATTGAGTGGTGTCAAAGAATTTTTTTCTAAAAAATTTTGACAGATGCTTTATTTAAGTGGCGCCGTGGACTATTCTTTGTTTTTAGGTTTTTAGTGATTTAAACGGGCCAATCATCCTGAGAGATCCCTCTGGCTCATAAGCCACTTGAGGCTAGCATGGTCTGTTATAACATTGAAATCTTGTCCTTCAATATAAGTCCTACATTTCTGTACTCCCTTCAGCACCGCTAATCATTCTAAATCAGTTATTGCGTAGTTCCTTTGGGATTTGTTAAATTTTTGCGACATATATGCGATACGTCTTTAATTGTCTTCCTGAAGCAACACAGCACCAACGCAAAATGTGCTTGCATCACATTCTAATAAGAATTGTTTTTCATAATTCGGATGCATTAATACCGGAGCTGTTGTCAAGCCATATTTCAACCCCTCAAATTCCGTTTGTGCTACAACTGTCCAAACAAAGGTCTTTCTCTTGGACAATAGTTCAGTCAACGGAAAATATATTGACGAGTATTCTTGAATAAACCTTCTAACCCATCCCGCCATACCCAGGAATCTTCGTACCTGTTTAATAGATTTTGGTCTTGGGAATACCTTTGTGACCTTAACTTTATCCTTATCCACGTGCAGAGACCCATTCCCAACAACATATCCCAAATACTTTACCTTGTTCAAGGCAAAACTGCCCTTTGCAACATTCCTTCCGAAGATGTGTAGCCACTTCTACTAAACGCGTCAAATGCTCGTCCTCGAAACTGCTAACAGTTCATCCAAATAAACCAACACATGGGATTTTAGATTATTGGGAATTGTCATGTCCATAAGCCGACATAAAGATTGTGGGGTATTACATAACGCGAAAGGCATACGCGTAAATTGATATAAAGGTCTGTTTGGCCGAAAAAACAGTTTTCTGTTTGAAATTTGCATCCAATTTGATTTGCCAAAAGGCATTCTTCAAATCAATCTCCGATATGCAGTATATGAGGGGTAATCTCGACAGTATTCCATCTATAACACTAGCCAACAGTCGTTTTGTTATTTGGTTCTAGCATAGTTTTTCTCATTGATTTTGACCTACTGAACACGAAAATGAGTTTTAAAAATTTTTCTGTCGATTGGTTTTCGAGATACGTTTGAACGTTTTTTTTTTAATTTTTGGAGGTACACTTACAATTTTGAGCATATCTTTCGTCTTCTTTGACGTATTTGATCCTACTACTACTCAAATTAAAGCAAATTGAGCCGTCTATAACTCATTCTCAGAAAATTTTCAAATCGGGTGAGTAGTTTTGATGTTGGCGGCTTAAAAAGGTTAAAAAACTGCGTTTTTTTAGTAAAAATGTGGCAGAAAAATTCATATAAAAATTCATATAAAATATAAAAAGCGATGCTAACAGCGATTTTGGGTTTTTTTACGTATAGCTGGCATTTTTCTAAAGAAAATAAGCACTTACTTAACAAAATCTGACAACAAATGGCGGACTTATAATTTTTTTGTAAAAGACCGAAATTCCGCTATTTCACGATATTTTGATTTTCATTATTTGCACAGCTAACCTACTAGGAGGGATCGAAAAAGCAAGTTTTTTATAATCCTTTTGGAATAGAACGGAACAGTTGCTCCTATACATAAGTTACTTCTGTTCAAAATTTCACCACCCTGGGTTAATGTCTTCTGTTCTGGCAAGGGACGTGAAATTTCAAAAATTTGGTGAAATCAGCAATTTTTTTTTTTTGGAAATTTTTTTCAAATGTCACAGCACTTTGCAGTTTTGATAAAATTTTTAAATTAATATTAATAACACAAATATTTCATAATTGTAAAAAACCTATTTACAATACCGTAGGGACGTTTCGTCGAAAATGGTATAATGAAAATGCAGAACATAGAAACACAGGTGCATTTTACGATACGAATTTTGGCAAACCCACTTTACATGTACAAAATTGTTTGGAAAAAACGTTTACGTAATTTTTATGATTCTCAGAATTAAAAAAAATAAGTAATACACAAATAGTTATTTAATTTTTATGATTGTGGTTGCAGAGTAATATACGCTTCTGAATGTGCGTGGACGCTCTTCGTGTTCCTTTATGACTGCTACTCCGTTCACAGTCAATTAAAGGGAAAAAAGGGAATTACACTTTTTTATTGATGTGTGTTTTCCCGATGGCTACCTGTATCGGATTTTTTTTACAGAAATTCCCCCCACATTTGTGAGTGGTCATTATTTGGAAACTTTTCCACAATTTGAAACGCACACTTGCTGAATCAGGTATATAGCCACCCTTAAAAGATGCGCCCATTCATAAGTACCTGTCAGTAAAATATTGTAACATACTTAGTATTTATAGGTGTTCATTTATCGTTTTTTGTCATTCAACAAGTGTCTACGAACGCGAGTAGTACGAGTAAAAAGTGAAACAAATTGAATTTAAGTGCATATAATACCTACCCAACAAGTAAGACAATGAGTAAAAGACTACGTGTTTTCGAGTGTTTGAACAATCCAGACAATTTCTGCAATGTTTGTGGCGAGTTTATAAAGAATAATCACGCACACACGTTTACTCCAGCAGTGCAATTGCACTATTTGAATTATTTTGGTATTTCACCAAATATCACAGAACCATGGACACCTAAGTCGCTATGTGATCTTTGCTATATAATCCTAACCAACTGGGCAGCTGGCGGAAGGTAAGAATTTTTATTTAAACACATTAAGCAAAGCAAATATAGTAATTTATTTTAATTTTAGGCGCCATATGAAATTCGATACACCAATGATGTGGAAAAAGCCGCTATGCCATTCCACAGACTGTTATTTTTGCCTCACCACAAACAGTGGGGTAGGGAGATTTTTAAAATGGAACTACGCTCAAGTGGGATCGTTTGCACTTCCAGTACCACATTCGAATGATGTATCATATCCAGTGTGCCCTGGTGCATCTCTTCAAAAAGCAGAATTGTCAGATCAAGAGTCCGAGTCAAGTGCAAGCGAATTTGGGGCGTGCAGAAAGCGAAAATTACTGTCACAGGCCGAACTAAACGATTGGGTGCGCGATTTTGGTCTCACTAAGGAGAAATCCGAACTTTTTGCGTCTCGGATGGTACAGTGAAAGATGAAACATTCCCGAAGCTGTTATCACCCATCGAAGCCGCAGCATGGAATTCCTTCAGGCTTGTTGTGGAAAACTTTTTAGGAAACAACAAAAGCGATAATTATAAGGACATAGTTGAGGATCTGGTAAAGAACTACGAAGCAATGGGTAGGTTTTTTTTTTGAAACAAATGTTAATTTAAATAGCGTTTTAATTCTCGTTTTTTTCATTTTTGGGTAGGAGTGCACATGTCACTTAAAATACACTTTCTGCATTCTCATTTGGATTTTTTCCCTGAGAATTTAGGAGACGTGAGCGACGAACACGGCGAGCGCTTTCATCAGGAATTGAAGGCTATGGAACGACGCTATCAGGGCATCTATGATACGGCTATGATGGGTGACTACATTTGGACCCTAATACGTGAGACCAATTGCAGCGAATACAAAAAACAAAGAAGAAGTCAGCTGTTTTTCCACATGGCATAAAATGTACAGTTATATCTTTGTTTCTACTCATTTTTTTGGGGCGTTGATTTGGTTAATTTCGTTAGTTTAGCTAACCTGGCACATCCATTTCTAATTGTGCCATACATTGGGTATGTAGTGCTCTAAATAAATTAAAAAATAATATACTAAGACTAATTTGTTTATTTTAAATTAAGTTCAAATGTATTTATTCGTTTGCGTTGGGTAGGTAAGCTGTGCAAATAATGAAAATCAAAATATCGTGAAATAGCGGAATTTCGGTCTTTTACCAAAAAAATAAGTCCGCCATTTGTTGTCAGATTTTGTTAAGTAAGTGCTTATTCTTATTTTCTTTGGAAAAATGCTATACGTAAAAAAAACCAAAATCGCTGTTAGCATCGCGTTTTATATTTTATATGAATTTTTATATGAATTTTTCTGCCACATTTTTACTAAAAAAACGCAGTTTTTAAACTTTTTAAGCCGCCAACATCAAAACTACTCACCCGATTTGAAAATTTTCTGAGAATGAGTTGTAGACGGCTCAATTTGCTTTAATTTGAGTAGTAGTAGGATCAAATACGTCAAAGAAGACGAAAGATATGCTCAAAATTGTAAGTGTACCTCCAAAAATTTAAAAAAAAAAAGTTCAAAAATTTGTATCTCGAAAACTAATCGACAGAAAATTTTTTAAAACTCATTTTCGTGTTTAGTAGGTCAAAATCAATGAGAAAAAGTATGCTAGAAACAAATAACAGAGCAAATTTTGTTATTTGTGACCTAGTGTAATTGGCACAGGTGACTTCGTTCAGTTCTTGGTGACTTCGTTCAGTTTCCGGCTATCCAAACACATACGAACCTGGTTTTACGACTACCACAACAGGAGACGACCAAGGAGTACTAGGCGGCGCTTCCTCTATTACTTCAAGTGAAAGTATTCTGTCTAACTCGCTGCAACGTTGTTTCTCCACTGCCGGAGATATGGGAAGTCGTTGCTGATCAGTCATAGTGAACGGACGTGTTTTCACATAGCGGATAGTTAAAACCTATTACGCAGTACCTATTACGCAATCGCAAAAAAAATCTGTACACAGTCTGGACGGGCTAATATGTACAGACAAAAAAATCCTTGGCGGGGATGCCTTCGTGTTCCGATGGAGCGGGGTTCCCCAATCGTCCTACTGTCCGTCCTTTGGTCTTGGCCAACGCCGACCACACCAAAAATGGTGAAAATTTCCCCCCAGTACTCACAACAGGTGATACGTCAGAGTTTTGACGAAGTGGGAGGCTGTTGAGGTTTCGGCTCTTACCCAAAAACAAAAAGAGTCACTTACCTGGGCTAAAGGCGTCATAGATACTTCTAAGGCCAATAAGCCGGCTGAAAAGCCACAAATTCAGCTGTGTTAACGTCTAATAAGGTCAAAAGAATCAGATCACCTGATAAACCCCTGCCTTCGAAAAAGAGGCCCTAATGTAACCATCAACTAGAGGTGGGAATCTATCGATAGTGACGCTATCGAATAGTTTCGATAGTTTTATTAAAGTCATCGATATATCGATTCTCAACTATCAAATCATAACAAAAAATATCGATATATCGACGATACTATTGTGATACTACCGAATTTTAATAGTCCTCAAAAAAGGCTTTTGTATATAAGATAAATAATTCAATTTGTTTAAAAAAAAAACTTTTTATTTTCTTAGTTCAATGCAGAAAAACTGAAATGATTACTTCCAATTTTTAATGTACACGAGTTAAAAATTTAGATATTTTTGTTCATAAAAACAATATATGAATATTTTTTTAATTTCGTGCTCCTGTCCAAAATTAATTGATTAATTAATTTTGCTGAACATTCTTTCTTGTTAGAGCTAAACCCAGTTCTATACTCCCTTATTGTTAATTGTCTAGAAGATTTGACGTGTTTCCAATTGTTTTATGTGATTTTGGCATGTTAGGCATTTTGCCTGTTTTTGTCGGAAATTAATGAAAAAGGCATCCATCCAATCGTCCGCACCGCATTTGCTTGATCATTTCTTGGCTTGATAATCTGTGTGTCTGGTTGCATTTGTGAACTTGCTGGACGCTTTAATTTTACAATCTTTGTGGCTCATTTCGGATTCACTATCGATAGTGACCAAAAATATCGATAGCTTTAAAATATTAAATAATCTTAGCAGAAAAAAATCAGTCACAAAAAAATTAAACTATCGATATTATCGATAGTGCCATCGATAGTTTCCCACCTCTACCATCAACAGGACACTCACCAAGCCCTTCAATGAAGTGGCGAAGGAGATTCTAGTAATGGCTGTTATAGACAGAAGTAGTGACGATGGATCCATCCTAAAGGACAAATGGAGCCATGTGCAATCAGCCATTATGGCTCATTACCTCTATGTCCGTAGAGAAATGCCGGGTAAACCACCAATCTGCAACGATGCTGGATGGCATCAGGGGAGAGTAAAGCTCTTATATTTCCGTGATGCCAGATCAATAGACCTGTATAAAGCTGCTCTGAGTCGAGCGGGTTAGGTGTGGCCGTGTTGGTGTTGTTGAAAAAACCAACATCCTTAGTCACCCTAGAGCCATCACCTCCAACCCGGCTGACATATTAGAAATAATGAAAGATTCCAATTCTGGTCTGCCAGCCTATAATTGGAGAATCAGCAAGGTGGGTGAGGCGGATGGTAAAAAGCGGCAGGTCAATTGGATCTTTAACGCTGAATCCACCTCCCATATACAACGTGCCAGTGCAACCCTACAATATGGCTTCGAGCCTATAGTCTTGAAGGTATACATGCACGATATAGCTTTCTGGAAGTGCGGAGGTACCCACGCCCATTATTTCTGGTGACTCCAACTCTAACAGAAGATCTGTAACGTCCTTATCTGAGGACGAAAGCTCTACTTCTGACACAGATTGGCTAAGGGGAGTCTCCGGACTCTTTGACGCATCTGGAAAGAACACGCTTCTCGATGATACGGACGAAGAGTTCGATAACAACCTTGCCGCGTTTGATGTTAATATGTCAATTACCAATGATGGTAAGAATTCTACAGATTAACCTCCATCATGTTAAAGCAGCCTCAGCGGCTCTATTGCTGCGCCTGTCCACAGGTGCAGTAGACATCGTCCTGATACAGGAGCCCTACGCAGTGGGGGGAAGGGTGTGCGGTATCAGGACACCCAACATTAAACTGCTTATGGCCAACTGTGAAGGCAGTCCAAGAACCTGCATTTTGGCCAGGAAAGATCTAAGTATATTTCTCCAGGCTAATTTAAGTGGTCTGGAGATCGGTAATCGCATATATTGGGTGGTCTCCAGTTACTTGCCTTATGAAGCTGTAGTACCGACTGCTCTATTCAGGGAAGTAGTAGTAGAAGCAACGTCTGTCGAGGTCGAGCTGATTATTGGCGCAGACACGAACGCTCATCATACTATCTGGGGTAGTACGGATATAAACAATAGGGGTGATTCGCTTCTTGACTTTATTCTAACTACCAACATAAGTATTTGTAACATAGGTAATAAACCGACCTTTACAGTTAAATACAAACAAGTACTAGACGTGTTTTTAAAGCGTAGGTTGAACTGGATGCATCGGTCTCCGAACAGAAATTTCTGAGCTCAGTTTGGAAGGCATATATCGACTTACCTATTACGGGCTAATACTGGCTATGGGGGTGTCTCCCACAACCAATTTATGATTAAACCAAATAAGACGAAGGGGATTACCGAGCAGGGGAGGGAAAACCCAGTGACAAGCGTTCACTCACGAGTCATGTGTCGTCGTTATCGAACAAACGTGAGCATGCAACTTCTACGAGCTTATTGCCTTGGATCCCGTAGTCGAAAATGAAACAAGAGCACATTCAGCCGCAGGCAAAACAAATGATAAGACAGATGAAGCAGAACCCAGCTGGGGCTCTAAGCAACCCCAGCCTTTAAAAGCCAGTGGGGACTCTGACTCTGAATCATCAAATGAAAACAATATCACTGTTGTTGCTAACTCAAAGAGACTGTCAGGGGCACAAAGAAGGAAACCGAATAAGTTGAACCGACAGAACCTATTACGGGATGAACTTGACAATTCTACCTCCAACAAAAACATGGAGGCCGCTAAAAGAGTCAGGTCTCCCGAAGAACATAGTGCTGTGAAAGTGACTAAGAAGAAAAAGGGCTCGCCGTCTTCCAGTAATTCGGAGAAGCCTAACGTAACCACACAAAAGGAAGTCTCTAGTCTGGGTCCTTCGATCGTGGGCGGTAAAGTTGCTCCAGTAACGCAGGTCAAGTCAACCAAATCATCCTTTAAGGATGAGGCTTTAAACAAAAAGACTCTACAGACACGGAAAAATCAATTGGCCATAAAGAAGGGTAAGAAGCCACCATCTTATTCTCATATAGCTAAACAACATTTTCGAGACGATCTATGCTATGCCAAAATTGATAGCAGTAGTGCATCTGGCAGAATCCCCGAAGACCAAAAGGGTAACTTCGAAGATTTGGTCTATACGAGGGTAGCGGAGTACGTCCTCGAATCTAAGGATGAACCACCAATCGAAGTAATGAGTTACAAGTTTGAGAGGCTGCTAAGGCTGGTATCACAACGCTGCGCTGGTGTCCTCGTAAAACTTGTGGATAGCTTCCCCTCACCTTGAGACGGCGCAAAGCTAAAATTGGCAAGGAAAAGCGACATTCCTGTACTCATAAAAGCTACCCTATATGTTAAGGGATGTCCCCGTAAGTTCTCATCAGAGTTCGTACTCGACATCATTGGCAAACAGAATTCAAAACTTTCCGTGAGAAAGTGGGAAGTCTTCTATAGGAAGGATGATACCGAGGGTGCTCTCCTCGTGTTGGGCATAGACCCAGAATCCAAGAACGATCTTGCCATGGCGAAGGGATGGCGTACTTCTTGATTTGGACAGTCTTTTTCAAAATTGGAAAGGTACCGATTGGCAGGACAGATGAATCGAGTCCTAATATACTGTCTGAAGAGGCAAACACTGGTAGTGAACGGATGGAGACAAGTGAGACACTGCCAAAAACTGATGTGGAAGTAGTCAATAACACCACCAGTCCACCAATAGTACCGCCACTTTTACAGGAAGTTCCCAGCAAAGGTGGGGATCAAAATAAAAAGAGCCACAAAACTATTCAAAACAATGAGGGAGCGACAAAAAATAACACCGCCTCCCAAAATTGTGGACTGGAAGATGGTGTAATACCAAATAATGAGGGAGTGCCACCAGATAGGATAGATTCCCAAAAGAATATTTTAGTGGAAAAACAATGATTAAGGTCATCCAGATAAACCTCCACCGGAGTGAGACAGCATCCAAAGCTCTCATACTGGATTGAACCTAACACAGGTACTCGTCCAAGGACTTGTATTTTGTGCCATAAAAACATATGTTTTATTTTCTCTCCAGAGTTGTCAACATCGGACGCAACGATGCCGAGGCAAGGTAATGGAAATATGTACCTGGCGTCAATATATCTTCCATTCGATGCGCCGACATTACCACCTACGTCGGAATTACAACGTCTTGTGAGGGAATCCAAACACACAAGTAATGAGTTATAAGCTGGGTGTGACGCCAACTCCCATCATATCGCTTGGGGTAGTACTAACACCTATAAAAAGGGACACGCCCTTATCGAATTTTTGAATACAAATGACCTCATAACTCTTAACATAGGAAACACTGCAAACTTTGTTAACAAAATTAGGGAAGAAGTATTAGATATAACGATATGTTCAGAAAATCTTATTGATGAGATTCATGAGTGGAGGGTTTCGGATGAACACTCCTATTCAGACCACCGTTATATAAGGTTTACAATTGCACGGCCACCGCCAAACCCCATAAGTTTCCGTAATAAGGCTAAGACCGACTGGACTAAATTCGGAAATCTACTTAGAAATCGATTGGGGCAGCCTACACGCGATTATCTATGTGCAGAAGACATTGATATCAATGTGAAGAAGATTACCGAGGCGCTTGTAAAATCATTCCAAGATAGTTGCCCACTTCGAGAAACCCTGGATGACAGGACAAATTCGCTCGAAACTATAGAGGATACCGAAAGGCTCTTGATGAAAACTCATTTTCCGACTGGTAATGCTGGACCAACATAGGAACAGTTACAGAATGAAAATGTATTGCATCAAGTACCTATTACGGATATAACAGATGATATGGTTAAAGTAGCGATAAAAAGTTTCTCTCCCTTTAAGGCTGCGGGACCGGATGGAATATTTCCAGCACTTCTGCAGAATGAGGTGGATCTGGTATCAACTCATCTGGCTGGAGTGTTCACTGCATGCCTAACCCATTCTTATACCCCAAAAAACTGGCAGGAATCAAAGCCTGGCAAGGCGAGTTATACGACCCCAAAGGCTTATCGACCCATTAGCCTAACTTCTTTCCTGTTAAAAACAATGGAGCGAATAATTGATAACATTGTCAAAAGTAAAATAGAGCATGACAGGCTAAAATTGAAACAACACGCCTATGTCAAAAGAAGATCAGTGGAAACAGCTCTGCATGAGGTAGTGCACCACATAGAAGAGTCCTTCAGTAAAGAAATGTATACACTTGCTGTTTGCATAGACATTGAGGGCGCATTTAACAATGTACAGACCGATACACTTATCCAGTCCTTAGACGAGTTTCAGGTTGACCGGGCGCTGAAAAACTGGATCAACAATATGCTAAGGAATAGGTGGATTATTTGTGGGTCATATGACGTAAAAATTAGAGACAAGGTAAATCGTAGTATACCTCAAGGGGGCATTTTATCGCCTCTTCGATGGGTTACGACGATACACAGTCTCCTAAAAGCCCTCACCAATGAAGGACTTAAACCAGTCTGTTATGCAGACGACGCTGTAATACTTCTAAGAGGCTTTCATCCAAATCTATTATGCAGAAGAGCTGAAGAGGCACTTAACATAGCATATAACTGGGCACAACCAAGGGGATTAAATGTTAACCCAGACAAAACAGAAATATGTATATTTACAAGGAAAACGAAGATCTCACGTTTTACCCGGCCTCGATTCCTGAATAAGACAATTGCTATAACTAAAAAGGTAAAATACTTGGGAGTAATCCTCCCTGACAATAACACGGTATTTCAAGCAGAAGTTCGTGCAATCACGGAGTGTGTGAACTTGCTCAGTAACACGACAAAGCCTAAATATGCCAACATCTTCACAGATAGCCAAATGGCGATTAAAACAATAACATCGGAAAGGGTCAAATCCAGAACTGTGTTGGACTGTAAAAGAATGATAAATAATTACTCAGCCCATGGTCAATTGCGTATTTGCTGGGTACCAGGACACAACGGAGTGATTGGAAATGAACGGGCAAACAGCTTGGATTCAAGGGGCAAAGAACTTCGAGTAATAAACTTGGAAAATTGGAAACCTTTCGAAGCCATGAAAAATGTGTTGAAGCACTGGGCAGTGATGGCAAAGATACTGTGGGGTTACCCAAATTAAAAGAAAACAAGAAGTCTTCTGAAACTAAACAAGATCGATTTTAGTAAGATGATGACTGTTATAACGGGACACTCAAGCTTACAAGCACATCTTCATCGCATAGGACTAGCAGGAAACGACGAATGCAGGGCATGCAAAGAAAACATCGCAACGATGGAACATTTTCTGTGTCACTTCCCGGCTTTCACACATGCAAGATCCCAACATTTCGGGTCCGATATATTACCAGACTTGACTCATCTCAGAGAAGATACTGAGAAAATTCGTGTCTAATACCGATTTTCTGTAACTTATGAGGTGTAAAAAGATCATAAATAAGGAGCGCACAACAGGCCGAACCATTGGATTAAGTGTATGTCCATGCACATGAGACGTTACAACGTCTCCTCTCTTCAACCTAACCTAACCTATTAGCATCCGAAATCTGAAAACATTTGGGACAATCTTTTAAAAAGAGTATTTTGGATGTTATGTATTATGCAAACCCGTGGACGAAATTTTACAAATGAAGACTCGTACATATAGTACATATATTAATGCTTGTTAATTTAAAGTTTTTAAATGTATCAGTTGCATATGCAACTTTATTTTGCATCCTGCACATCAATGACACCAACTTAAAATTCTGAGAAAAATAGCCCCATTATTCCTAAACAGACCATACAAATTTCAAGATGGTGTTAAGTCTCGTTCTTTTTTTTTAATCAATATTTGCTAAAAATGCCGATGATTTTCTTTAATAAACTTTGAAAAATATTGAAATCTCAAAATAGACAAAATTATTCCAATAAAAAACGATTTCGATTTCTGACATTTTTAAGTAAAAATGCTATTTTATATGGCTTATATCCCAAATTTTTCAGGAGAGCAAAAAAACTGGTTTATTGTCACATTATTTGAGCATCAGAGAATTTTTGTTCTACGATATTGCTACTATGTGCTACAAACGAAACTATTTGAATATTATACGCGAAGTTCTGAAATATAGCCCTTTTTCCTTCGTAAATTGTCTATGTTTTGTTGAATTTGTAAGTATAACAGCTTTTGTACAAAATAAGAAATGTTGAATTAAAAGATATTTTGAAACTAAACGCCAAACTGTCTATGGATAAATAAAGGGTCCGCCAAATAACTTTTTTTTCTGAAAACATCGCGCAAAACCTCGAGTGTAACTTCGGCTGTGTTGCACGTAGCGCCGCACAGTGTATTATGAGCGGCAAAAACTCCTAATTTTCATGAGCTCCAATCTCTGCATATTTGATTCCAATCTATAAAGAACATTCCAATTAACTATATTTTAAAAGGTTTTGGCGATAACTTGGCGAAATCTTGCTGTACAAGCATTTAAAATTCATAAATGTTAAAATGGTTTCAAAGTTTATCATTTTAGAGAGTATTTTGTAAGCCCATATCTCCGAAACAATGAAACGCATTGGAACTTCGTTTAATTCATATAATTCAGAACCTTTTGAAGTATCATTTTGCATTAAAAAAAACTATTATTATGTTTTCATTTTCCTTTTTATGCAGCGGTTTACCTGCAAGTTGCCAAAATTCAGGGTGTTTCATTTTCTTCAGGATAAAACTATAATCGCGAGGCCGACCGAGGTCTTGGCATTAACAAAAATTGATAAACTAGGTTCTCAGTTAACCATTGCAAAAAGAAAATTCTGCCTATATCTGCCTATGTTAATTTAATTACAGAAATGGTAAAACTTAGTCGGCAAAAAACAACCCAAAATTCACATTCTTTACTCAAGATTCGGAATTCATACTTTGAAGAGTACGGACGTGTTTTTCTTTAACTGTCAAACAAACAAAAATATTTTCCCAGCAATTTTTTCTCAATCGAATTTTTTTTTTTCGATTTTTTCAATTATAACTTCAATTTTGAGAATTGTATTATTAATATCCAATAAAATTTGCGCCGAAGGAAATGGCTAATTCCATTTCGGACCATTTGAAGCAGAAAAAGCCTCCGGATAAGGAATTGGGGAAACTCCTTATGGAAGCTGTTTTTCAAGAAAATGAAGATATGGAAGAAGATCCCAATGCAGTTTTTATGGGAAACCCAACCAATGTTGATTTACGCAAACAAAGAAGTTTGGGCAATTCGATGGAATCCCTTGACATTCCTCATGGATATACCAAGAATCCCAGCTGTGGATCAAAAAATTTAAATTTATGTGCAGATGGAGACAATTTGCCGAAAGGAAACGAGGATCATGTAAGTGGAATTTCTCAATCATCAGTTCCACATGGATTTGAAGTGCCACATAAGAAGAAGCGTTCTTTTCGTGGAGCATTCATGGCGGACGCGAACCGTCGGGTTGGTCCTAATGTTAAGATATCTAATAATGTAATTAGAGAGCAGAATAGATATTCCATTTTGGGTGATATTGAGATAGAATCTGAAATTGTTGATCCGGCTAGGAAGGGGCGTAAGCCCACGGTAGAAGTTGCTGAAAGGGTGGTAGTGTCTGAACGGCGTTCATTCTGTCCGCCGATATTTTTGTTTAATGTGAAAGATGTAAAGGCTTTGATTGATCGGTTGAAGGGAAGAAATGTTGTTTTCAAAATCATTAGAAAGTCAAGATATAAGAGCAAATTGTATCTTCAGGATCCGGAGGCACACGCTGAAATGATGACTCTCCTTAGAAATAAGGAGATAGAGTCTTACACATTCACTCCAAAAGAGATGAAGAAGAAGACCCTTGTGATACGCGGATTGCATCAGAATATGGATGTAGGGATGATTAAATCCGAGATTAATGGGATAGTGCCAGATTCTGTTGACGAGGTTTCGAAGTTCCAAACCGCTTTTTCAAGGAAACATGGTTTTGACACAAGTCTATATCTGGTTACTCTTTCTACTGGCCGGAGCGTTAATGAGGTACGTAATATTGGTTACATTGATCATCAGAAGGTAACTTGGGAAAGGCCGGATAAGAAGCGACATGAGGTGCAATGTTGGCGTTGCCAGAAGTGGGGTCACATGTCGAATAATTGTAATCGCCCACAGATTTGTGTGAAGTGTGGCGGGAATCACCCACCCAGGGAGTGTACTTTAGAAGCAGGAACTAAACCATATTGTGCAAATTGTGAAGAAGAGGGACATACGTCAAGCTTTAGGGGCTGTCCCGCTTACAAGAAGTACCTTGAGGTCAAAGAACTCACTAGGGATTCCGAGAAGAAGGTTAAGGCACAGGCAGCTGCTAATATTGCTCGCGCGACCCAATTTGGTTATGTTCAACCCAATAATTCGTTCTCTGATGTTTTGAAATCGCAGTCACCATCTCCGAGGTCGTCGGAGAAGCCTCCCTTAATAAGGGAATTTTTGGAAATTGCGAAAGAGCTATGTGGACGGGAAACCGTCGAGAGTAAGGTGGAACGTTTTGTGAGGAATTTTAGAAGTCTGTCAGTGCAACAGGCCAGGCGCGAATGCATGGGCTTGTTGGAAGAGGTTATACAGGTTTATGGTCCGTAGATTATTTAACCTTCTCACATTTAATGTAAGGTCTTTGGTCGATGTAAGTCGACGTATCGATCTTTTGGACACTTTGAGTTATAGTGATATTGATATTGCTTTTATCCAGGAGACTAGGTTAGGATCTGTTCGGAAGGTGTCATTTGGATGTTATGATTTAGTTAGGGACGATAGCGAACTAGGTGTAGGTATAGTCTTGAGATCTTCTTATAGCTATTCCAGGGTGAGTATTCCTGATGTTCCTTTTCCGCATATTTTTGTTCAAATTGATGTCATGGTAGACAATAGCATTAGAAAACTCCTTTTTGGTTCGATTTATATTCCATGTAATTTTAATAGTGGTTTAATGAGTGCTGGCCTCTCGAGTATATCACGGATTTCAGAGAACTATGATGGGACTTTTATAGGAGGAGATCTGAACTCTAAGCACAATGCATGGGGGGACGTGTCATATAATATGAATGGTAACACTCTTTTCAATTGGCTGCAAATTAATTCTTTATCTTTTATCCGCATTTGTAATTCGTTTCCTTCTTTTCCTAATGGATCTTCCTTTCTAGATCATTTTTTGATTTCCTCTGACTTGATTGATACAACTCTTCCGAATTTTAGAGTATCTAGCCTTCCATCTTTTTCGGATCACTTTCCCCTTAAATTGTTGTTGGACGTTCCTAATTTTGATATTATTTTGGATCGTCGGGATTCGTTTGCATCGTATGCAAAAACTGATTGGGATAGATTTCGGAACGATATTAGCTGCGATCTTCTTAATTTCTATCCCCCAGTCGATCGTAATTTGTGCAATGATGAGATAGACTATTTTGTTGATGAATTCACAGCGACCGTGAACTTTATATCCAATGTACACTCTGAGAAAAGGGGGAATGCGAAAGTTAGGTACGAACGATCTGATGAGCTGAAGAGATTATATAGGATAAAGTATTTGTGGCAAAAGGAACTCAAGAGATTATATAGGACACATTACAACAGGTCAAGCCCCGATTATGCACTATTGTCCAAACAGATCCAATTACTTAAGATTATTATTAAAGAGAAAGTCGCTATCGAACAGGCGCGGAAGTTCAATTCCTTCTTGCAGGATATCAAACCAGGGCCACGGGCATACAGGCAGATATTTAATGTGATGGGCAAAGGCCGGTCTTCGGCATCTCGAGATATATCAGTTAATGGGCTTATTATTAGTGAGAAATCGCAGAAACTAGACGTCCTAAAGGAACATTTCGCGGATATTTATAGCGGATCTTCACCGCTGAGGAATTCATCTGCAATTGTTCAGTCCACAGAGTCATATTTATGTAATATTCCTTCATCTATTACCAATTTTTCTATAGAGAATTCTTCGTTGAATATTCGGAATTCTTCTGATTTCATCACAACTGATTTTCTCGTGGTGTGATACGATCGCTAAATGGTAAAAAATCTTCAGGTTCGGACTGCATTTCGAATTTTCTCATTAAGAGACTTCCTGTGAAGGCCATTGAGTTTTTGGTCGTCATGTTCAATAACTGTTTGAACAATAGCTATTTCCCTAAGTGTTGGAAAATTGCTAAGATTATTCCGATTCCGAAGAAAGCGAATTCATTGGACGTGGGCAATTTGCGACCCATTTCCTTGCTATCTAACTTGGGTAAACTATTTGAAAAGATTATTCGCTTGAAGATGGACGAGGGAATTGGTCCCGGAAATATTCCAGACTATCAGTTTGGTTTCAAAACTGGGCATTCGACAGAACATGCTCTTCTGAAATTCCAGGATGATGTCCTTTGTTCCTTAAGGCAGAGGAAGTGCACGGTGGCTGTTTCACTTGATGTCGAAAAAGCCTTTGACAAAGCTAACCACGCTGGTATAATATATAAGATGAGGAATATTGGATTTAGTCCACATATGGTCAAGCTTTGTCAAAGTTTTTTCAGTGATAGGAGATTTTATGTTCAGTATGATGGTGCAGGGTCTTCTTTGTCTGAAGTGAGTTGCGGAGTTCCGCAGGGTTCGATTTTGGCGCCACATTTCTACAATATCTATATGACTGATTTTCCACACCGCTTTCGGGCCTGTCAAGGAATTTTGTATGCGGATGATGCTTTGCTGTACGCTCATTCCGAATCCCCTGCAAATGCTCTAGCCGATCTCTCCCAATATCTGTTGCATGTTAATAATTTTTTCTCCGATTGGGGCATTAAAATAAACACGTCGAAGTGTCAAGCAATTTGCTTGAGGAACGCGTCCGGGAGGTGCAAAAGATTTGTAGTACCCCAGAACAAGGAACTTAGGCTTTCTCTCAATGGGCAGGAAATTCCTTTTGTGGATGAGTTTAAATATTTGGGGGTCCACTTTAGCAAATTGATGAGATTTAATAAACATGCTCGACTTGCATTAGCGAGGGCGAACGGTATTAAAGGTGCGTTTGCACTTCTTTTTAATAATAAATATTTGCCGGTTAACACTAAACTTTTGATTTATAAAGTAAGCATACGCCCTTTGTTGCTATATGCATTTCCAATTTGGTTCAGTGTGTCCCCAACTGTTATGAAGGAATTTTCTGTCCTTGAGAGGAAAGTTTTGAGACTGTGCGTTGATAGGAATTATCAGTCCATGAACAAGCGGTATTCAAACGAATACATTTACGGCAAGGCTAACGTAGTTCCTATACCAACATATGCCCTTGCAAGGATGTTATCATTTAAGGACCGTCTTCCACTCTGCCCGAATTCTCTTATGAATAACATTTTGGAGAATCAAGCTCCTTTCAACTGGTCAAACAGTTACTATCTCTCACCTCTCGGTATAAATGGATCAGAGTTGATTGCAAATTCCCTTTCAGCAACTCCGAACTTTTTCGATAAGGTCTCGCCTGGATCTCACAGGGGATAGTACATTTATGTAAGGATATAATATATCTCTATCCTTTTTATTTATATTAATTTTCATTTAGTTTTTTAGTTTTAATGTAGTATAAGATTATTTGTAAGTTTTAGTTTTAAGAATATTATTTGGGAGTTTTAACCTCCCAGTTATGTCAACGCCGGGAGCAAGCGTGATTTCTTTAATTTAGTAAATATTCCTTATTTAACGTTTATAACACCCATGGTAAACGAGCGTTGTACACCAAATATTATCTAATTAAAATAATACGTAATAGTTTTAAGAATTTCTTTATAACGTTTTTCATAATCCTGTTATATTTTTTGTAAAAGACTCAATAAATCTGAACTTGAAACTTGAATTCTTTACTCAATGTTACTGTGTGTTGAACATATTTCAAAAATCATACCTTAAGGGGCAAACTAAAGATTGTCGTTGGCAAAACCCTTTTGACATTTCCCATAAAAATGGTCCATATCCTAGTATAATATAAAACGAATGACAATTCAACAATGCTGTAATTGGTATTTGTGTTTATAATATATTTAAAGGTTCAAAAAATGTATGATTGTGACTACAATTTATTTGTGTGTCCTTTCCTCATATTCCTAAAAGTATGCTTTAAAAATGATGTATTATTAATGAACACATTGCTAAATCCATGTTGTTTTTTTCTGGATAGTTGTAATGATTGATTAATTGACAAGAAACTGTAAACGCATTGCATAATGATGTTTTTGAAAATGTTGAGCTAATATTTTACGCTTTAGTTATGTACTTAGTTGTATGTACTGCTTTACACCGATCAGAAGATACAAAGCATTTTATGCACAATTATCCTGTAAATTCGAACATCGTATAAAATTTAAATTGATAAATTGGCGTTGGGCGTGGCACTTGTAAATTTTATATAATTGAGGACTCAAATACAATCTCTTCCAGCGATTTGTATTAATATAAATGTGAAATTGTGAAAAATACTAACATTTTTAATTTTAGGTTATGTGGGAGGATGGCGTGGTTATGGGCGGATATCAACAAAAAATTGGTTTTTAGCTAATTTGGCGAAATAAATGATATGTACGAAATTTCAAAGCCCTAGCTCAACTCCTTCAAATTTTTGCCGCGTCTTGTGTGAAAATATTCCACTGTGCGCCGTCCTGTTGAAACCAAATGTTGCCAATATCCTCCTATTCAATTTTTGTGAACAAAAATTCGTTCAACATGGCCCGATAACGATCGCCATTGACTGGCCTTGCTCATGGCCCAATTATGCCTCTGGACCAGAATCCGCACCAAACAGTGACTCGTTTTGGGTGTATCGGCTTTTCAATGCATGCGGGTTTTCTGTGCCCCAAATGCGACAATTTTGCTTGTTTACCTACCCGCCAAGATCAAAATGAGCTTCATCTGAAAAGATGATTTTTTTGGCAAAATCGGCATCTTCTGTAAGTCGATCGCATTCAAGCGTATTTTTCAAAGTTCAAGCGTATACACAACCATATTCGTTCAGCGGAAGGATAAAACTAATTATCTGTCAAATCAGACATGAGCTAAGTGTTACCATTCACGAACCCTTTAGTAAATAAATGGCTATTGGTAGGGCTGTATTCGCAGAAATTTCAATACTAAGTGTGGGTAGCCAAATGAAATAAGATTTTGTCGCGATTTTTGTATATTTGCAAACAGTACACGTAATGCAATTGATTCTACAGTTTATTTTATGATAAAAGTGATGATAATCTGATGGAATCACAGACTTCAATTCTTGTAAATGCTTCCATTTACTCGTAGAAATTGGAAGCTGACCGTGTTGTAGAGGTTGTTGTTCGACAAAAAATTGCATTTCGCGATTTTTGCAATGTTTTTGCAAATATTTCAAAGTTATTTAAACATATTGATTTCTGAGCGCCCCAGTAGGCGAGTTGGTAGCGTACTCGCCTATGAGTTTGGGGGTCGTTGGTTCGATTCCCACCAGAGGCTCTGGTCTGTCGCTGCAAACATTTAGCCAAATGGTCTTTGCAACCCGGCCTTTTACTGGACATTAAAATTAGAATATAAATTTACTTTGTATTGGAATTCATATAAATAAATAAATATTGATTTCTGCCTTACTCACATCATTTTCTTTAACAAACTGCATTTCGCGGTTTTTGCAATATCTTTGCAAATATTGTATTGTAACTTGAACATAGTGTTTTCTACCTTTTCTGTGTTATTCACTTCACTTATTTTTAAAAATTGCAATTCGTGTTTTTTTGCAAATTTATAAATTTACTTTAAACAGAGTGTTTTCCACTTTTTCTGCGGTACCCATATCGAGATAAATAGTTTAGATGTTTTGTAGATATCACACATAAAATTGTTTTTCTCATATGTGCATTGGAAATGCATTCAGAGTTATAACGTTTTGAATAAAACTTGCAATTCATAATAAAACTGTTACTCTACACGGGGCAAAATCGCTTTTTTTGACATGATTTAATCGAAAGACAATATATTTGGAACACCAATTTTTAAATATTATATATTTCTGAGCACATAAATTTTATTTGAAAATCAATAAAATTTACTTGGAACGCATATCTTAATATATTACAACAATATATATTTGCAAACTAATTTTCTCTAATAAAATGTGTGTTTAGGTTAGGTTAGGTTGAAGAGAGGAGACGTTTAAACGTCTCATGTCCATGGACATACACTTAAGCCAGTGGTTCGGCCTGTTGTGCGCTCCTTATTTATGATCTTTTTATACCTCACGAGTTACAGAAAATCGGTACTAGACACGAATTCCAGTCATATTCTCTGAGATGAGTCAAGTCTGGTAATATGTCGGACCCGAAATGTTGGGATCTTGCATGTGTGAAAGCCGAAAAATGTTCCATCGTTTCGATGTTTTCTCTGCATGCCCTGCATTCGTCGTTTCCTGATAGTCCTATGCGATGAAGATTTGCTTGTAAGCTTGAGTGTCCCGTTAGAACACTCATCATCTTACTAATATCGATCTTGTTGAGTTTCAGAAGACTTCTTGTTTTCTTTTCATTTGGGTCACCCCACAGTATCTCTGCAGTTGCTCCTACTGTTGCTCTATTCCACACAGTTTTGTGAGCCATCACTGCCCAGTGCTTCAACTCATTTTTCGTGGCTTCGAAAGGTTTCCAATTTTCCAAGTTTATAACTAGAAGTTCTCTGCCCTCAGTTTTTAAAAAGGAACTTCTCGAATATGTTGATTTAGAATTAAGAATGTAGACGTAAGAATGGATCTGTAAGGGCTCAGCCCAATAGATAATAAATCACTCCGTTGTGTCCTGGTACCCAGCAAATACGCAATTGACCATGGGCTGAGTAATCATTTATCGTTCTTTTACAGTCTAACACAGTTATGGATTTCACCCTTTCCGATGTTATTGCTTTAATCGCCATTTGGCTATCTGTGAAGATGTTGGCATATTTAGGCTTTGTGGTGTTACTGAGCTAGTTCACACACTCCGTTATGGCTCGAACTTCTGCTTGAAATACCGTGTTATGGTCAGGGAGGCGAAAGTGAAGTTCGACTTCTGGTTCATCAATAAAAAGTCCCAGACCCGTCCTCGCTTGGACCCATCCGTGTAGCACATGGGCCAAAGTTCCATTTTCCCAGGAGCGTCTGTCTGGCACAAACGTATCACAAGTAGCTGTAAGCCGCACTTCAGGAATGCGGTCGGAGATTTCTGGCGTTTGAATGTGACCAACTAGAGATTCTAAGATCTTCTGATGGTACGACTTGTGGTCTCGATTTATGCATTCACCCATCACTTGCAGACGTCTTGCTGTCTCATACTTTATACGGATGTCTATTGGTTGGATGTGCAGTATAGTCTCCAAACGCTTTTGTTGGTGCAGTTGTAGATGCCCGCTTATGCCTAGACAGCACATACGTTGAATTTTTTGCAAAGGTATTACGTTGCACTTCTTGTCCATTGATGCCCACCACACTACACAGGCGTAGGTGACTATTGGTCTAATCACGCTCATGTAAAGCCAGCGAGTCATATTTGGACGTAGTCCCCATTTAAACCTATAGCTCTTCTGCACAACGACCAACATCTGTGGGCCTTTGTAACTCTTTCTGCAAGATGATCTTTCCAGTACAGTTTCTGATCCAAGATTACTCCCAAGTATTTTACCTTTTTAGTTATAGCAATTGTCTTATTCAGGAATCGAGTAAAACGTGGGATCTTCGTTTTCCTTGTAAATAGACATATTTCTGTTTTGTCTGGGTTAACATTTAATCCCCTTGGTTGTGCCCAGTTATATGCTATGTTAAGTACCTCTTCAGCTCTTCTGCATAATATATTTGGATGAAAGCCCCTTAGAAGTATTACAACGTCGTCTGCATAACAGACTGATTTAAGTCCTTCATTGCTGAGGGCTTTTTGGAGGGCTTCGTCGTAACCCATAGAAGAGGCGATAAAATGCCCCCTGATGTATACCACGATTTATGTTGTCTCTAATTTTTACGTCATATGACCCACAAATAATCCACCTATTCCTTAGCATATTGTTGATCCAGTTTTTCAGCGCCCGGTCAACCTGAAACTCGTCTAAGGACTGGATAAGTGTATCGGTCTGTACATTGTTAAATGCGCCCTCAATGTCTATGCAAACAGCAAGTGTATACATTTCTTTACTGAAGGACTCTTCTATGTGGTGCACTACCTCATGCAGAGCTGTTTCCACTGATCTTCCTTTGACATAGGCGTGTTGTTTGAATTTTAGCCTGTCATCCGCTATTTTACTTTTGACCATGTTATCAATTATTCGCTCCATTGTTTTTAACAGGAAAGACGTTCGACTAATGGGTCGATAAGCCTTTGGGGTCGTATAACTCGCCTTGCCAGGCTTTGGTATGAAGACCACCCTTGATTCCTGCCAGTTTTTTGGGGTATAAGAATGGGTTAGGCATGCAGTGAACACTCCAGCCAGATGAATTGATACCAGATCCACCTCATTCTGCAGAAGTGCTGGAAATATTCCATCCGGTCCCGCAGCCTTAAAGGGAGAGAAACTTTTTATCGCTACTTTAACCATATCATCTGTTATATCCGTAATAGGTACTTGATGCAATACATTTTCATTCTGTAACTGTTCCTCTGTTGGTCCAGCATTACCAGTCGGAAAATGAGTTTTCATCAAGAGCCTTACGGTATCCTCTATAGTTTTCATCCTTTTACCCGTTTCATCCACCAGTGTTTCGGTTTGGACATGAGTTTTTGAGAGGAACTTTTTCATTTTAGACATGCTGTTAACGCTGTCTACCTGTTCACAGAAAAGCCTCCAGGAGTTACGTTTCGGCGATCTACTGATTTTATTGTTTTCTTTGAGTCTTCTGTGGTAGTCGTCCCAATATACTGATTGTTTTTTACGTCGAGCTCTGTTGTAAAGTCTGCGGACATCTTTGCCTTTCGAAGTGGGCAACTATCTTCGAATGATTTTACAAGAGCCTCGGTAATCTTCTTCACATTGATATCAATGTCTTCTGCACATAGATAATCGCGTGTAGGCTGTCCCAATCGATTTCTAAGTAGATTTCCGAATTTAGTCCAGTCGGTCTTAGCCTTATTACGGAAACTTATGGGGTTTGGCGGTGGCCGTGCAATTTTAAACCTTATATAACGGTGGTCTGAATAGGAGTGTTCATCCGAAACCCTCCACTCATGAATCTCATCAATAAGATTTTCTGAACATATCGTTATATCTAATACTTCTTCCCTAATTTTGTTAACAAAGGTTGCAGTGTTTCCTATGTTAAGAGTTATGAGGTCATGTGTATTCAAAAATTCGATAAGGGCGTGTCACTTTTTATTGGTGTTAGTACTACCCCAAGCGATATGATGGGAGTTGGCGTCACACCCAGCTAATAACTCATTACTTGTGTGTTTGGATTCCCTCACCAGACGTTGTAATTCCGACGTAGGTGGTAATGTCGGCGCATCGAATGACATATATATTGACGCCAGGTACATATTTCCATTACCTTCCACAGCACCGTTGCGTCCGATGTTGACAACTCTGGAGAGAAAATAAAACATATGTTTTTATGGCACAAAATACAAGTCCTTGGACGAGTACCTGTGTTAGGTTTAATCCAGTATGAGAGCGTTGGATGCTGTCTCGCTCCGGTGGAGGTTTATCTGGATGACTTCAATAATTGTCTTTCCGGTAAAAGATTCTTTTGGGAATCTATCCTATCTGGTGGCACTCCCTCATTATTTGGTAGTGGGTCATTCTCCTCCTTTGTTTCACTACTTATTACACCATCTTCCAGTCGACAATTTTGGGAGGCGTTGTTATTTTTTGTCGCTCCCTCATTGTTTTGAATAGTTTTGTGGCTCTTTTTATTTTGATCCCCACCTTTGCTGGGAACTTCCTGCAAAAGTGGCGGTACTATTGGTGGACTGGTGGTGTTATTGACTACTTCCACATCAGTTTTTGGCAGTGTCTCACTTGTCTCCATCCGTTCACTACCAGTGTTTGCCTCTTCGGACAGTATATTAGGACTCGATTCATCTGTCCTGCCAATCGGGACCTTTCCAATTTTGAAAAAGACTGTCAAAATCAAGAAGTACGCCATGCCCTTCGCCATGGCAATATTGTTCTCGGATTCTGGGTCTATGCCCAACACGAGGAGCGTACCCTCGGTATCATCCTTCCTATAGAAGACTTCCCACATTCTCACGGAAAGTTTTGAATTCTGTTTGCCAATGATGTCGAGTATGAACTCTGATGAGAACTTACTGGGACATCCCTTACCATATAGTGTCGTTTTTATGAGTTCAGGAATGTCGCTTTTCCTTACCAATTTTAGCTTTGCGCCGTCCCAAGGGGGGGGGAGGGGAATCTATCCACAAGTTTTACGAGGACACCAGCGCAGCGTTGTGATGCCAGCCTTAGCACCCTCTCAAACTAGCAACTCATTACTTCGATTGGTGGTTTATCCTTAGATTCGAGGACGTACTCCACTACCCTCGTATAGACCAAATCTTCGAAGTTACTCTTTTGGTCTTCGGGGATTCTGCCAGATGCACTACTGCTATCAATTATGGCATAGCATAGATCGTCTCGAAAATGTTGTTTAGCTATATTAGAATAAGATGGTGGCTTCTTACTTCTTCTTTATGGCCAATTGATTTTTCCGTGTCTGTAGAGTCTTTTTGTTTAAGGCCTCATCCTTAACGGATGATTTGGTTGACTTGACCTGCGTTACTGGATCAACTTTACCGCCCACCATCGAAGGACCCAGACTAGAGACTTCCTTTTGTTTGGTTACGTTAGGCTTCTCCGAATTACTGGAAGACGGCGAGCCCTTTTTCTTCTTAGCCACTTTCACAGCGCTATGTTCTTCGGGAGACCTGACTCTTTTAGCGGCCCCCATGTTTGTGTTGGTTAAAAGTGTCATATGCGACATTAACTGCTGTCTGCACTCATTTTAAATTTCTGAGTATTCCAAGTCATCATTCGATTATTCGATATAGTATTTTTACAAACATGGCAAATTTAAAAAAATAATAAGGTATCGATATACTCGTACACACTTTCTGATACATAAATGCAAATAAAACTTTGTTTCGGAAATAATGGTACTAAAAAAAAATATTAGGAGGGAAACAAAGATTTGTTTAGAACAACAGGTATAAACTTTTTGTGTTTACCAAACAATATATATTTAGAGTGTACCCTAAACATTTATATATTTCAAGCCGAATATGTTTGAGACAATATACTACCGAAGCGATTTTTTTTCAGCGTGTAAGTATTTTTCGATTTAAATATATTAAAAATGAATTAATTTTCTCGTTTTATAGCGCATTTCAGGTAACATTATATTTTTTAGGATTCCGCAGTCAAAAGCATCAACTTTTCAAACTTCGCTTAAAAAGGTTTATGAGTGTTACACGGGCTTGCAAAATACATCAAATTTAAAATTTTCTTCCGCGTATGTATGTATATAATAAAGCATGTATTTTGCAAAAATTTTGAATACAGAAAGTTCAAACTACATTGTTAATTTTAACATTTTAAATTGTTATCAAATTAAATTGAAATCAAATAAAAATTATATTATAGTCTAATTTTTCTTTGCCAAAAATAAAATGTTTTATTTTGAGCAGAGAATCGATATGCAAATTTATTTTGAAATCGGTAATGGTGACCCAAAAAACAGTGTTCGGTTTGATATGGAATGAACGACATATTAATACAAAATTTAAAATCCTACGTTTTCTATTAAACGCAGTCCTAACCTCATTTGAAAGTGATCCAAAGGCATGAGTGATTTAAAATCTACAGTCTTTATAAGATTGTTCAATATCGGTTTACATGCGAGAAAAATCATCTTTCCTGTAGATATATTTTTTCTTTTCGTGAACATATTTTTCCCAAATGTTAGTCACAGTTCACTATATCCAAAGAGAAACATTTCAAGCCAATAGCTTTAAAAGTC
The DNA here is from genome assembly GCA_963930755.1 of Eudasyphora cyanicolor. Lineage (NCBI taxonomy): Eukaryota > Metazoa > Arthropoda > Insecta > Diptera > Muscidae > Eudasyphora > Eudasyphora cyanicolor. Next base: position 113,302,981 of record OZ005735.1, on the reverse strand, counting down.
TGGACAAAATCACTCAATCATCCTAATCATTGGATATTTGAAATATCTCATTTAGCGTTGATTTTTGCGAATTTCCATCTCTTTAAAGTGATACGATGAGTTCTTCCCTGAGTTTATAGAATTGTATCAGATTCTAAATGCTTGTTCGGTCTGAGGGGAAACGGAATGGCATAGCGCTTGTAGCAGCGCATTAGTAGCAGACCGACCGACCGGCAGACCACTGAGGCGGATAATTCTTTTCGCTGTGTGTACGTATGTGTGTGTCAGTGTTTTAGCTTTAGGCTGAATCCCGAATTCCCGTACACTTGATTGTCGTGCCCAGGAGAGCTGCACAAAAGGCGTATAATTTAATTACACAATCAAACAAGCGTTAAAAATTTCATTTTTCTGCTTTTGTTGTGACTTTTTCCATTGTTGTTATGAAGTTGCAAAGCCACATACAAACACACACCCACCCAACCCATCCCATTCCATCCAACTCTAGCCACTGCATCCCTTGAATGCCCGAATAGGATTCACAACTACCACCCTCTGCGCTTTTAATTTAATTCGTTGGTGCGCACGTCTTTTATAAGCTTCCACGTCGTAAAGGTACGCCGAGTACTGCCTGGCAAACTACGAACGTTTCTACCCACTTATGGATCCTGCTTGTATTGCTCTAGTCAGGAACATGTGGCTAGAGTGCGCGAGGGCATTCATTCTTCTTGCCACACATAATTATGATCTACTTGCCGTGGCTGCTGACTGGGCGGCGGAGGTGGGACGAAATACGAGAATTGCTGTCGTTCATCGAATCTCTAATCATATTAGGAAGTAGTGAAAGGAGGCCGTTTGGTGCTGCTGTCATAGTTGCCACCGGATGTTGCAATCTGCCAGTTTACACCCCTGAAAGTTACTGGCACTTATGCGTTGAACAATTGAAAGCTATGCAAACATTGTTCCACGGCACAGTGAAGACAGTTTTGAGATAAAGAACAAATAGATAGTTATAACGGGAAAAGACTCTCAAAGACCGACTTTCTTTAGATTTTAATCGATGCGGATCAACATTAGTGGAATTGTCGAAGCACCTCGTGCACACTCGACCAAAAAAAACCTTTGTATGCATTCATTTTGTCAGTCCATTTGTAATATCTCGAAACATTGATCAGCGACCACATAAAGTAAATATTCTTAATCATCGTAAAATTGTAAGACTCGGGTCTGTTCTGTAATCACGGCGATTTGATATCACGGTGATTTAAAAATCACCGGTGACTTAACATCACTTTTGGAGTTCAAAATCGCCGAACATATTTCGAACAATCTTTTTTGGGAGGCTATGAATAATAAACCGGGCGATTTCGAACTCCAACAGTGATTGTAAGTCGCCGGTGATATTAAAATCACCGTGCTTTCGAATCACCTTGCTACAGAACATACCCGACTATTTAGGTATTTTTTTCGATTCAAACATATCAAAAAATGCGTTTTTTCATTTTTTGACATAGCCGCCATATATATCATCTGTCCGATTTGACTTCGTAACGCAACATAACCCTTCACACGAACAACGATCGCCATAGGTCTATGGTTTGAAATAGCCCCATGCCTAGATTTCCTCTTAGATTTTACTTCTTCCTCTACATTTTACTTCTTAACGCAACAAAAACCACAAATTTTAACGAATAGGGGTAATATTTGTACTCAGAAAAAACCGCTTCTATAGTATAGTGGTACGGGATAGTATAGTGGTCAGTATCCCCGCAGGTCACGCGGGGGACCGGGGTTCAATTCCCCGTCAGGGAGCCAGACTACTACATCGGGTAGTTTCAGATAATGGGAGAAACTTCCTGGGCGCAAATAGAAAACTTCTTAAAGAATATATAAATTTTGTCAATACAGCCTCCGGAGACGTTTCTAACAAATACTCAGCTCATGGATTTGAATGACAATTCATACCTCCACACGCGCCTCATATGGGCGGTCTCTGGGAACCAGCCGTGAAAAGTTGGAAATATACTTCAAGCGAGTAGCAGGATTGCATCGCTTTACGTTTGAACAGTTCACAACATTACTCGCTCGAAACGAAGGAGTTATAAATTCAAGACCCATTTCGGCAGTATCTGAAGATTCATCCGACTTAACGGCTCTTACTTCATGGCAATTTCTCAAGGGGTCACCAATTCTCTCATTCCCAGAAGTACCATCTCAGAACATGTCTCTGATAAACAGATGATTGAAACTAAATGCATTGCATCGTCAATTCACAATTCGATGGAAAGAAGACTATTTTAAATCCCTACATTAACCAACAAAGTGGAAGAATGCCTCTCCAAACTAACAAATCGGTAATTTAGTAGCAGTCATGGACGACTTGTTTGTTACCTCCCTGCGAATGTAGATTAGGAAGAACTATTGACACGCACCACGGTTCCGATAATAACGTCCGAGATGCATCTGTTCGTACGCCTTCAGGAATAATCACAAGGCCAATTGCGAAATTATGTTATTTACCGCCAATAGACCAAGCAAGTCCAGCCGCATTATGCTCATAGTTTCCATAAATTTCATAATTTGCATAATTCAAATAAGTCATTTCAACATGTCTCAACTCTTTTCATACATTTTACATTCTCATTCTTTATCTCTTCTCTCACCATATACTCATTTTATCATTCCCATCTCATTTATGTTCAGATACTTACACATTTTCCATTTCAGAGCCCAGGGAACTCCTCCAAATTTGGTACGCAGTATTTACAAATGCGTACTCTGCGACCAGAGCCACTCCTTACGGTACTGCCCCGAATTTGTGATGACGAGGGTGTCCAACCGACGATCGGTCATCCGGACACACCTCTACTGCCGGAATTGCTTGGACAAAATCCACACCGTGGAAAGGTGTCACTCCACACTGACGTGCCGGAAATGTGGGTTCAGGCACCACACAATGCTGCACCCCGAGCCGTTGGGTGATAGCTCAGCCTCTACCCGCACTACCTCACCGACCAGACCAGAGCGAAGCAGCATTCGAGCCCGACTGGGGATCAGACCACAGCAGCCAGGTCATCAGCAGCAAAATCAACGACCAAGACGTCAGGCAGTTCCGGGTCCCGGTCGACCACTCTGTCGCAACCCCATAAGGTGGGACTCGCCAATACGTGCATCTCCTCGCCGCAGCCTATCGCCATACGAGGATTGGCCAGAGCTACCCCCTCCAATGGGGCTCAATTCACCAGTACGCCAACGTCAGCCAGCTCGCCGCACACCGCCATCTGGTCATGCTCAACCAGCTCATCATCCTCAGCCAGGCCGCCCTCAATCCACTCGCTGCCAAACAACACGCCAGCCGAAGCACGGCACCAGCCATCGGCCAGTGGGGCCTAACCCGCTGATCCTGTCCAAGGCAATCAAAACCTTGGCGGCGCACAATGGGAAAAATGTGGTAAATACGCGCGCATAACAGTATTTTCTATCTCATGACTATATCGTTAGAGATAGAGTCTTACGGTTTGGACCATCTTCAAGAGAATTCTTTGGAGAAGAAATTGCAGCCAGATTTTATTTTGCTGTTACCGTGTAGCGCACGGTGGGCTTACAAAAGCGACATTGTGGAAATTAATGTAAAAACTATAATATCGTACTAAATTCGGTGATCTTGATTTTAAATTAAAGCTGACAAATTTAGTTCAAAATCTATTTGGGTTACTTGATTGTGTGTTGTTGCGTTTTAAATATATGCTCCATTGAAGTTGGAAAATATTTTAGTTAAAATTGCGTTAAAAGTCTACAAACCCGGGCAATGTTTTTGAAATTAAAACCAAAACAACTTAAATAAGATAAAATCGTAATCTGCAATATTTTTTAAAGCGGAAGTTTTCCAATAATGGACTTATACAATGGGTCGTCGACTGTCAATACAAGAAAAGTTAAATTAAAAATAATCGCTCCACCCTAATATACATTAACTGCAGAAGAGTTTAACTATATTTCTATGGTTTTTGTAGAAGAAGTAAACTATAAAAATGACACATATAATCTTAATAATATTAATAAGATCGTTATTTTTGATTGTAGGACACTACAAACTTGCAGCCGGACTTGTATCGGACGTATTTATTATCCGATTTTGCCGAAATTTCGCAAAAAGAAAATATGTCTATGTGTTTCGGGAATGTCGGTTTATAGATAGATGTAGCTCCCACACATATTTTCTATATTTAAAGTAAAAAAAGCACATATTTAAATTACAAAAATCTGCCATAATCGCAAAAAGTCGCAGATAAACTAGGTACAGTTGGATTCATCACTACATAAGTCACCTATCATCTCTATGTCATATGGTAGTGATCCCACGTGATCCTAAAAAGTTGTACTCAATTTACGGTGGATAATTTTTTTTAAAACTAAAAAAACTGTGTTTTTACTTCGAAATATCTCTTCATTTAAAGACGTTAGAAATACGTCTTATAAACAAAAATTAAGATGAATATAACCTTATTATATGTTACAAAGTCCGGTCAATTTCACCAACAAACGCGAATTCTACAAGCATTGTAGTATATACATTTTATCATCTCAATGTTATTTGCATTTACATGTTAGTAAAAATGACAAACTTTGAATGGTCATAACTCGTAATCGCCTGGACATATTTTCATAAAATTTAAAGGTATTTTCATTAAATGTTATCCACAATACAACAGCATTCCCAAAAAACTGATTTTTGGTAGTTGCTTTCAAAGTCCTATGCGCGCATATTTCATCATATTTTCCCATCGTGCGGCGGTCCTGTGAATTAGTTGCACAAGTGCAAGGCCGGCGCCATGCACAAATTTGAAATAATTTGTATACATTTATTTATTGAATTTTATTCCTTTTGGTCACATACTTCTGGCAGCCAAACGGTACGGGTGAGCAGCCTCTCTTCTTTATTTTCTCCTCTCATACTTGTGCAAATCATTCCTCCTCACGTGAGGAATAATTCGCCAACAACACCTAGCAATACAGTCCACTCCTCCAATCATTTTTGTTTCCGTCCTAATATTTTTTATTTGGGACTGTTACGAAACAAATATTTATTTGCATTTTGGTATTAAACAAATATAGCAATACCAAGTTTATGTTTTTCAGTAATTCAACCTTAATTTTTTCGAAATTTCATTGTGCAAGATGGGTTGACAACAAATGATGAATTTAAAACAAATTTTATTGCGACTTGTTATTTTAAATTATAAGGTATATCTCTAAATCATTTAAAAACCAGTAAAAGCGTTAAGTTCGGGCGTGCCTAATCTTATATACCCTCCACAATGGATTGCATTCAATTTTATTACTGGAAAAATCTTTGGATATGGAGCAAATCATGAAACGACCCTTTTTGTTTAAGTAATTATTAAAACAAGTAAGAAAGTTCAGTCGGGTAAACCGACTTATGAATCCCCTCACCTTGAGTCACAAAAATATATTCGTAAATTATTTTTTTTGTTTTAATTAAATTGTTGTCAATCTAAATTGCATTTTATAACTTTAAAGTATGTACTGGTATTAAAATTAAAAGCTGTTTACATTTTGTACAAAATGGTAAACAGCTTTAGGTAGTGGCCACTTCGCCCATTTTTCTTGACATGTTAGCGACTAACAAACTAATACTATGTGTGAAACTTCAGAAGATTCGAGTAAGTAGTATAGAAGGTATTAAAGAATCAATATTTCACTAAAAGTTAACCCTTTGTGAGGGAGGTACTAGAAGGAGTGGACCAATATGCCTCATCTTCGAACTTAGCCGGAGATAGAGAAAAATATTGCAGCATACCAAATTTGAAGTCACGGACGGACATTGCTTATTCGACTTAAAATGACCCAAAACGGATTTCCGCCGAACACACTTAGGGTCTTAGGTCACTCCTTCGATGTGTTACACTTTTGGCTGGTAGCAAATGATATATACCCTCCTCTCTAAGGTGAGAGGATAAAAACGAACGCTGCAATTTTTAGGCCGCAACTTCTTTACTTAGCCAAACTCTCCACCTGAAAAATGTGGTATTTATGCCTTAAAATAGCTATTTGAGAGCTACATCTATACGGGGACTACAACAAAATAAAATTTTATTGAGATGAATTCTTGCCAAAATAGAATATAAACTGCAAAGTTTCTGCTACATTTTTAGAAGATGTGTGTTCATGACTTAGGTGATCTATAGGTGTCATATCGGGGTTTCTAATAGGGACATAACAATTTCGTGTCTTTATGTCAACGCACCCTCAAACATTTTTAATGATCTTTCAGTGTCAAAACGTTCGTCGAAGTCCACATTTTCATTTCCACTTACGTGCAACGTTTGGAACTCATTAAAAATTACGGTGGACGCAACATTTAGAGCGCTTACTCCAATTTTCGGCCGTAATAATCGTCCCACCCGACAGTCTGTGCGTGCTATAGTGGATAAATTTTAATCCAAATATTCCCTTTTGGATGTTCCGGCGCCTAAGAGACGCCGTACCGCTCGAAGCGACGTAAATATCGCAGCCGTAAGTGTATCCGTTCAAAACGAGCCAAATCACTCGATCTTGGCCCGATTGGGCTCAGGCTGTTGTTTGGGTTCGTTTATTGAAAGTAATGAAAAAATACAGAAAATGTTTTATACGATACAAACATAAATACTAAGCCTACTATGTTGAAAGGAATATATATTATCAACGTATTTAATACTAAAGTATATGGAACTGTTCATTCAAAGCACAACACTCTCCCTGAATGAAGCATTTCTGTAATTTATATAACCATTAACTGTTAAATATGAAAATTGTGATATACATAAAATATGAAATTACAAAATTATTCTATTGTATACCAAATTTTTGTTTAAAATAACTTATCTTTAGTGGTGTAACAGCCTTAGTGAACGCATCAGCAATCATTTCTTTTGTTGATAGATACTTCAATGTTACTTCATGTTTGTCAATCTTTTGTTTTATGAATTTCGCCTTAATATCTACATGTTTTGTCCTTGTTGAATAGTTATTATTTGTTGCCACTTGAATAGCTCCTTTGTTATCAGAGAACAAGATCATGTTGATATCACTGGCGGGATTAAGTTCTATTAGTTTCTAGTTAGTTTCTAGTTCAGAAATCATCAGTTGTAGCAAATAGTACCTCGGACTTTCTTTCATTCCTTCTCGCATTTGTTCTGTTATTCGCTTTATTCTTGCTGGGGCAGTTCTTAGAAATGTGTCCAAATTCATTACAATTGTAACATTTGAACTGCTTCTTACCCTTCTTGAAGGCTTTTGATTGTAAAGCAGATTCTTTCTCCGTAGCTCTATCAAACTTTACGTCTTGCAGCAAAAGATTTTTTACTTTATCGACCGTTAATTTCTCCTTTGAATTCTCTACTGCCATGACTAGCGGCTTGAAGTCGTCGGTCAATCCTGCCAACATTAAAGATGCGGTCAATTCATCGTCTAGATTGAACCCAGCACTTTTAACTTTTTGGACAATTATGACGATTTCATTCACGTATTCCTGTATTGACCTATAATTTTCATCTTGATGTTTACCAACTGTTTCTGCAATTCGACTTTTCTCGTCGGCCCAGAATCTTCGTATGCACTCATAATTGAATCCCATGCTTTCTTTGCAGTTGTTTCAGTTGCAATGAGGCCATAGTTACTAGGATCAATCATCAGCGTGATTTCAGCCAGAGCTCTTTCAATGAGATCTGTATCAGTCGTCTCTTCTGCTACGACTTTCCAGCATCCTTTAATAGGTTTAGGTTAGGGTGGCAGCCGTATTTTTTTTACAAGCTCACATAGACCAGTTTAGGTCCCTAGTGTTACCACGGGCTGAAATGCCCCGCATCGAAACCAACCTGTTTGATATATAAATTTATCGATAGTACCAATATCAGTACTGGAAAGATCTGTTAGGATGCCTAAAAAGGCCGACCCCAGTATGTCCAGTCATCGTTTACTCAAAGCGGGACAGCCGTAAAGCAAGTGCTCAATGCTCTCCACTTCTTCCTCATCTCCACAGCTTCGGCAGAAGTCATTGGAGTCAATACCCAATCTTTTAGCTTGTTCGCCGATCAAGCAGTGTCCCGTCAGAACCTGTACTAACGTAGACAATCGTTTCCTCTCTAGTGCGAGGAGATATTTTGACCTTCTCAGGTCATACCTTGGCCAGATTTGTCTAGCTACCCTGCAGGTGCCGATTTCTGTCCATCTTTCGTTGGACTGCCTGATTGCCTCTTGCCTAAGCCAAAGCTTGCACGTGGATAGAGGCGCACCAATATATGCAAATTCTTCGAGAATTTGTAATGTCGTCCCTTTCCTAGCAAGTTCCAGGCACCCATATGAGGTGTATATATTTAATAACTAGGCAAGATTTTGCCTGCCTTTTCCACACGTCGACATTTTCTCTTCCTCGCAATCTCTCTAATGGGAAGGACACGTTATTGCCGCTGGCCATATTTTCACTTTTTTAAAAATGTCACAAATGTTCTCGAATGAAAAAAGTATGTATTCACTTTTCCGTATATATATAATCCAATTAAATTTTTTTTGTCGTATCGTAAGGTCCATAACCTTTTGTTTGAGTTCTTTTATTGAAACTAATGAAAAAATGCAGAAAATGTTTTATACGATACAAACATAAATACTAAGCCTACTATGTTGAAAGGAATATATATTATCAAAGTATTTAATACTAAAGTATATGGAAATGTTCATTCAATTCACAACACAGGCAAAGTTAATGTTATGTCCTTAATGGAAAACCCTTTATAACAAAATATGAACTGATTTAAAAAATGTGTCTGCGATGTATTCCTGTCTTAATTAAATACAAACTGCAAAGATTCAGTTAAAATGCTTAGAAAATATTGTAAATATGGCTTACATACGTATATTTTGGAGCGACCTCTATAGGGTGACTATAACAAAATATGAACCGATTTGTAAAACTTTTGCTGTGATGCAAAGTTTTGAAAATCTTTTTTAAACAAAATGTAATTGCAGAAATTCCTAAACAATAATTTTATTTGTATATAAACATATATTTGAAAAAATTAGTTTGCAAATATATTTTATTGTAATAAATTAAGATATGCGTTCCAAATAAATTTTATTGATTTTCAAATAAAATTTATTTGCTCAGAAATATATAATATTTAAAAACTTGTGTTCCAAATACATATATGTATTTTCTTTCGATTCAAACATTTCAAAAAAGGCCATTTTTCCCCGTGTGGTACTGGCATTATCGGTCCCTTCTTTGATATAGCCCCCATATATAGCATCTCACCAATTTGACTTCTTAACGTCATAGAGACCACAAATGTCAACTGATCGGGCTGAAAATAGGTAACTGGGGTTTATATATGTATACCCGGAATCCTGCACACCACACGGGGCAAAATCGCCTTTTTTGATATGTTTGAATCGAAAGGAAATATATTTGGAACACAAATTTTTAAATATTATGTATTTCTGAGCAAATAAATTTTATTTGAAAATCAATAAAATATATTTGGAACTCATATATTAATATGTTACAACATATAATATTTGCAAACTAAGTTTCTCAAATAAAATATGTGTTTGAATACAAATAAAATTATTGTTTAGGAATTTCTCCAAACATATTTTATTTAAAAAATATTTTCGAAACTTTTGTTGAATTTTTCGAATTTCAGTTTAATTATTTTTGGTTTCGAATTGAACACCCAGTTATAATACAAAATGCAGCAGTAACTTCTGTTTTAAATCAATCATATAAAATTTCTGAGTATTCTAAGCCATCATTAGTTGTAAATCCTCCAAGTAATATGTTTCGATCGAAGATTATACGATTTCAATTTTTACGACTGAAAATTTTCTAAAAAATTAGGTTTGAATTACTGAAATATTAAACACAATTTAGGTATTTTCTGAATACTTAAATGCAAATAATTATTTGCTTCTGAAAGAAATCGTCCAAAGTAAACACATATTGCGATGTAAACAAAGATTTGTTTAGAACAACATCTTCCCAAATATAAATTTGTTTGTGTGTACCAAATACTATATGTTTAGAGTGTACCCTAAACATATATATGTTTCAAGCCGAATATGTTTGGGACAATATACTACAGAAGCGATTTTTTTTCAGCGTGCATCAACTGTAGTCATAGTTCCACGTTTTTATACACGGAGGAAAATCGCCATTTTTGATATGTTTGAATTCAAAGAAAATATACTTGGAACCAAAATTTTTAAATATTATATATTTTTGAACAAATATATTTTATTTGAAAATCAAGAAATTTTGTTTGGAACGCATATATTAATATATTACAACAAAATATATTTGCGAACTTACTGTCACAAATAAAATATGTGTTTACAAACAAACAAAGATATTGTTTAAGAATTTATCCAAATACATTATATTCAAAATAATATTAAAACATTGTTGACTTCGGCAATTTTGAATTTTGTTTTTACTAGATTTTGTGTTATACTTTATAGGTAAAAACAAAAATAATGAATAATAAGATATGTCATCCCGGAGCGAGTAAGTTGTCAGTTACGAACGAATATAAATTTCAACGAGTAGGTGTTCAAAGAGTGAGTTTTTCCGCGGATTTCAATTAAAAAATTATTATCAATCGATTAGTGCAAAAAAAGTTAAAACTATGTGCGCGGAAAACTGTTTTTTCGCGTGTGACACTTCATTCCTATTCGTTCGTAACTGATAGATTTTGACGTTTCTGGCTGACGGCACATCTGTATAATTTAAGGTCTGTGGGTAAAAATGTCGTAAGCAACATTTTCTATTGTTTTACAGCACTTATTTTTAATTTATAAATAGTCCAATTGTCAATCCATCAATTTGTCGTTACCCAAGATTATAAGATTTACATTTTAATATTATTTTTCAAACATATACAATTTCTAAAAAATTAAACTTTAAATTTCTAAAAAAAAAAACTGAAGACTTTCCTTTAAATTAAGGCATCAATACATTGCCAAAATAGTTAAATACAAATTAATCATTGTTTTGGAAATATTATTTCCAAATAAAAAAATATTGGGATGAAAACATAATTTTGTTTGGAACAACGTCCTCACAAACAAATTATATTTGTTAGTGTCAAATATTATATATTTGGAGTTTACCCTAAACATATGTATGTTTCCAGCAGAATATGCTTGGAACAATATACTACAGAAGCGATTTTTTTTCAGCGTGTATAGCTCCCATTCAAAGGTCCCTGTAGATTTGACTTCGTAACGCCACAAAAACCTCAAATTTTAACGAATTGATCTGAAATTTGATATACGGAGTTAATTTGAACCCGAAACCATTCACATGCGATCCATGGTGGAATATATAAAAGATTCGGCATGACCGAACTTAATCCGTCTTTACTTGTTTATTTTTGGAAGAACAAATTTGGTTCGAATACGTTTTCATATCCTACAGACCCTATACATATTTGTGCAATTATTTGTAACACCAAAAAGGAGAAGGGATTATGTTACACATCGTCTTATAATCACTTTCAGAATCGATGTACGTCTGTCTGCCTTTAGATGTATTCTTGTAATCAAAGTATAGGTCGCAATTATGATCCGATAGCTGTGAAATTTCGCAGGATTTTTTTCTTTTGCTCAAGGGCGATACCTTTACATACAGTCCCAATTTCTCAATATAATAGAGCTATAGAAGCCACAATTTGGCAGAGTCAAGTATCTTAATAAAAGAATGAATAATAAAAGAATTGCGGATATTATCATGGAGGAATTGCTGAAGTCATCTATACAAAAATTAAATATAAAACCAAATTATTGACCAAGTATGTGGATGATATGTTCTGTATTGTGAAGAGAACAGAAGTCGAAAATACTCTGACGATACTGAATTCATACAACCGACAGATTCAATTTACAATGGAGCAAGAAGAGGGCTGCAAATTACCATAGCTGGATACAATTATTCTCAGACAAGGCAACATATTAAAGTTAGACTGGTATGAAAAGAAAACAGCATCCGGACGACTAATCAACTTTTACCCAAAACACCTTAGACGAATACAAATCAACACGGCGACGGACTTTATTTTCATAGAACTTAGTATTAGTGACCCAATGTTCCATAAAACCAATGAAGTTAAAATAAGACACAATTTAGAAACGAATTATTTTCCGAGAAAAACGAACGAACTAATAAGGCATGAAAAGCAGCGACAACAAGAAGGTCTAAAAGAAAATATAGCAAAGATGTAAAGGGTCCGCCATCTAACGTTTTTTTTCAACTAGTGCTTATTTCGTGAATGGAAACACATGTCTGATTTGACAGATAATTAGTTTTATCCTTCCGCTGAACGAATATGGTTGTGTATACGCTTGAACAACGCTGGGAAATATTGCGACATTACTTGGTAATGTTGTAGAATGTGTGCGAAAATTGCGTACGGATTTTGGAAGAAGAGAAGCACCGTCAGCTCCGTATGTTCGTTATATTGTGAAACAAGTGAAAGAAACTGGCATCCTCATCGATAAACCAAAGCGTGAAAAGCCAAAAACAGTGCGTACACCCGAGAATATTGCTGCTGTGGCAGAAAGTGTGCGTGAAGCGCAATCAACATCAATTCACCGTCGTTCTCAACAATTGAACATTTCGGAGACATCATTGAGACGAATTTTGCATAAAGACCTTGGTATGACGCCATACAAAGTCCAATTGGTTCAGGAGTTGAAGCCAACTGACAATCCAATGCGTTTTCGCTTCGCTAAGTGGGCCTGCGATCGGCTTACAGAAGGTGCCGATTTTGCCAAAAAGAATCATCTTTTCAGCTGAAGCTCATTTTGATCTTGGCGGGTATGTAAACAAGCAAAATTGTCGCATTTGAGGCACAGGAAACCCGCACGCATATATTGAAAAGCCGATACACCCAAAACGAGTCACTGTTTGGTGCGGATTTTGGTCCAGAGGCATTATTGGGCCATTTTTCTTCGAAAATGAGCAAGGAGTGGCGATCGTTATCGGGCCATGTTGAACGAATTTTTGTTCACAAAAATTGAAGAGGAGGATATTGGCAACATTTGGTTTCAACAGGACGGCGCTACGTGCCACACAGCCGCTGCTACACTCGATGTTTTGCGCCCTGTTTTTGAAGATCGCATTATCAGCCGTAGAGCTGATGTCGTTTGGCCACCTCGGAGCTGCGATTTGACACCGTTGGACTATTATTTGTGGGGTGCCCTCAAAGATAAGTGTTACGCCGACAAGCCAGAGACAATTGACGCTTTAAAGGACAACATTCGTGAAGCCATTGGTGAAATACAGCTGCACACAATCGATAATGTGCTTAAAAATTGGACCGATCGTGTAGGCTACTGCATGGCCAGCCATTTGAATGAAATTATTTTCCATTATTAACCGGAAGGATTTTACTTTCAAATAAAAACAGAAATTTGAGAAAATATTCAGTAGTTTTTTTTATAACATTTAAAAAAAAAAAGTTATTTGGCGGACCCTTTAAAAACCATTGACGTATCTTCTAAAATTGTCCGAGCGATTTTGCCACTCGAACATCTGTCTAAAAATATATTAATATATTTTTAAAACGTTTCGATTCATAATCGGAACATAGGTATATACGGGGTCTAAAAAAACCTGGACGGATTTTTTGAAATTAGAAAAGTTAGTTTTAATCTTAACAAACTGACATCTGTTCCTTTTTATAAATACCTGCTCCGGATACAGTGCTTAGATACTAGGCCGGGTCGATTTGTGGGGAGGCAAAAAAAGTCTCCATTGCTCCGTGAAAATCGTATTCTAGGGATCAAAATAAGAAACTTTGCCGAAGGAACCATACCTCTAAAACGAATTCTGATGTCCCGGAATTTGGGTCGAACTTTTGGGTAGGGGCAAATTTTGAAAAATCCCACTTTGACCCATTTAGAGTGCTCCAATCGAGTCCAAATGTATGACCGACCCCCACTAACTTTGGAGGCCCGACCCACCCATGCCAGTGGCACACCCCCTGGAACCGCCTGGGGGTTCCATACATTTGGCCTCGATTGGAGCACTCTAAATGGGTCAAAGTGGGATTTTTCCGAGACATCAGAATTCGTTTTAGAGGTATGGTTCCTTCGGCAAAGTTTCTCATTTTGATCCCTAGAATACGATTTTCACTGAGCACTTCACTGAGTGGGGGTCGGTCGGACTCGATTGGAGCACTCTAAATGGGTCAAAGTGGGATTTTTTCCGGGACATCAGAATTCGTTTTAGAGGTATGGTTCCTTCGGCAACGTTTCTTATTTTGATCCCTAGAATACGATTTTCACTGAGCAATGGGCGATTTTTAAATCGACCCACCCTATTAGATACTAAATCGGATGTGGGTCAGAATATTTAATATCGACCTATATAGTTTATTTTTGGCTAAAATGTTTATAAACAGTTACAAATAGGTAAAATTAGATCTCGCTGTCATTTTTTTTTTAATTTTTTACGAAATTTGTAATTGCTCTCGAACTGCTGAACCGATTTTTGCAAAGTTAACTTTATTTTAAAGAGGACACAATGCGCCATTTTTTGTAAATATTTTTTTTGAAAAAACCTTTGTAGACCTCAATAACGCGCAAATAAACACAAAATCATTTTTTTACGGATTTGGACCCAATTAATTTTTATTTAAATATTTTTAAAATAAAAAGTTTATTTTCCTCCATATGTGTGCAGATTTTCAAGATGGCGTTTTTTCCATTCCTTGGGAAACAATTTGATAAGTTTTCTCTCTATAAAAAAATTATATTTTGAAACACAAAATATTAGTTTGAAACACAAAATATTATTTTGAAACACAAAATATTATTTTGTTGATAACACTGTGCAACAGTGAAAAAAATACACTGACTTGACAGTATAGGTTCGATTCTACTACCAACGGGTAGTATAACCCTCTACTCGGTTTGGCGAAATTGGTGACCAATTTTTTTTTATGGGCGTCCAAAGTTTGTGGAAATCAGTGGGCCCCTCGAAAAGGGTGTCATCAGCTTTGTTTTCAGACCAATTTTTTGGTTTTGTGTTAAGTTTTAGGCTTTAGTGTGTTCTGACACATATAGTAAAATTGTATGGCCAACATTTTTGTAGAACATTACATCCCCGCCAGAAGCAGCGGTTTGGGCGTTAACCCCAACAAGACAGAATTGGTTCTCTTTACTAGGATGAATAATGTTCCACATGTGGACCCTCCACCTCGGATAAATGGAACAGATCTAGTCTTTTCTGAAAGTGCAAAATTTTTAGGAATAATTCTAGATAGGAAAATGTTATTTAGACTTAACGTATTGGAACGTGTAAGGAAGGCCAACGTCGCCTTATATTCCTGCAAAAAGGCTGTAGGGTCGCGGTGGGGACTCTCTCCTAAAATCGTCCACTGGATATATATAGCAGTAGTTCGTCCAATACTGTTATACGGTATTGTGGTATGGTGGACGGCAACTGACAAACTAACCATTACCAAAATACTAACAAAGGTTCAGAGAACTGCCTGCCTGAGCATAAGCGGAGCCTTAAGGACTGCAGCGACCGAGTCTCTACAAGCCCTACTCCATATACTGCCGATTAATATTGTGGCGAGAGAAGTTGCAACCAAAGCGGCAATAAGATTAAACTGCCTATCAATGTGGAGGTACAAGAACTATGGTCACATGAGGATATCAAAGTGTAGTGCTATGGTAACCGACCGAGTGGACTATATACCAACTGTGTACACCTTCGAGAGAAATTACATCACTATGATTCCCGCCAGAGATGAATGGGTCGGCAGAATACCAGGTAATAGAAACCATCTCCACTTTTACACGGATGGTTCGAAGCTTGATGAAAAGGTTGGCTTCGGAGTACACTGTGAAGAACTTAGTCTGGATATAGCTCACAGACTACCAGAAATAATGGCAATATGGGAAGTCGCCAAGTGGCTGAGTCGCAACATAGTAACCAACACTGGCGTTGTCATTTACTCGGACAGCCAGGCTGTCATCAATTCTCTGGAGACAACATCCCTAAATTCACAAACAGCCCTCGACTGCCGCAGATCTCTTAACGAGATGGCTGAGCAGTTTAATATACACCTCATATGGGTGCCTGGGCATAGGGATATCCCGGGGAACTGCAAAGCCGATGAACTTGCTAGGAAAGGGACGACATTACAAATTCTCGAAGAATTTGCATATATTGGTGCGCCACTATCCACGTGCAAGCTTTGGCTTAGGCAATCAGGCAGTCCAACGAAAGATGGACAGAAATCGGCACCTGCAGGGTAGCTAGACAAATCTGGCCAAGGTATGACCTGAGAAGGTCAAAATATCTCCTCGCACTAGAGAGGAAACGATTGTCTACGTTAGTACAGGTTCTGACGGGACACTGCTTGATCGGCGAACACGCCAAAATATTGGGTATTGAGTCCAATGACTTCTGCCGAAGCTGTGGAGATGAGGAAGAAGTGGAGAGCATTGAGCACTTGCTTTGCGACTGTCCCGCTTTGAGTAAACGACGACTGGACATACTGGGGTCGGCCTTTTTAGGCAGCCTAACAGATCTTTCCAGTACTGATATTCGTACTATCGATAAATTTATATATCAAACAGGTTGGTTTCGATGAGGGGCATTTCAGCCCGTGGTAACACTAGGGACCTAAACTGGTCTATGTGAGCTTGTAAAAAAAATACGGCTGCCACCCTAACCTAAACCTAAACCTAAACATCCCCGCACTCCCCATTTTAAGGGGTGTTTTTACGATTTGTTAAAATAGGGCCAAAAATTACAGTTATGTGGGGGAGCTAGAGGGTAAATGTGTTCCACAAAAATATTGCATTAATATTTTCTATAAAGTTGCTGAACATACCCAAAACCAAAAAAATTATTTTTGTTACATAATAGTGAAATACTAACATTTTTGAGGCACAATCTTCTTTTTTGAGCTGTTTAGGGTGCCTAGACACATTCAGATTGTATTAATATGATCACAAAAGTTGTTCAGATTTACGTTGGCTACAATTTTGCCAAACATTGATAGTGAAAAATTACGACTCCCTGAAACGTATGTTGAAAAAAGTAACGAACAAATTATTGTCAAATATAGTTAAGCGGTATCACCATGTCTGAATTAGATGTTGGACCAAATCTGATGACACCCTTTCGTGGAACCCACTGATTTCCAAAATTTTGGACGCCCATCAAAAAAAAATATAGGGTTATACTACCCTTTGATAGTAGAATCGAACTTATACTGTCAAGTCCGTGTATTTTTTAAAAAGCATTCATTTGTTGCATAGTGTAATTTGTCTGATACACGAATCTTACGTATTTCTCCACGAGGTTTAAAGTGGATGAAAAAATTTGCAAATCAATCACGAAAATATAAAAATAAGTTCAAAAATAATTTTTCGCGGAGTAGGACCTTAAAAATTTATTTTATTTTTTTTTCAAATGAAAGTGCACATCTTTTCTTATATTTGCCGAGATTTTGAAAATGGTGACCTTTTTCCAGCTTGGAGAAATTTTTTGTTAAAATTCCATATAATTTTAGAAAAAATTAAAGTTTTCAAAATTTAGTTTCTCCAAGATGAAAAAAGTCTCTTTGAAGACCCAACACCACGAAAAATTCGTGCTTTAACTTATTTTTGAATTTTTGCGACTACTCTGGAAATTTTTTCAACCATTTGACAGCTCGTGGATAAATGCGTAAGATTCATATATCAAAAGTAGATTTTAGGCAAAATCTAAACATGCAATAATAAATTATTAACCAAATAATAACATTTTGTATTTCAAAACTTAATTTTTTTAGTGAGAGATATCTTATAACATTCTTCCCCAGGGAATGGAAAAAAACGCCATCTGGAAAATCTGCACCCATCTGGAGGAAAATCAGCTTTTTAATTTAAAAATATTTCGAAAAAAATTAAATGGTACCAAATCCGCTAAAAATAATTTTTGGTATTTATTTTCGCGTTATTGAAGTCATTTTAAAATTTTTGGCGGAAACCAATTCATTCACTGTTACACATTCGGGTAACAAAATGTTTTTATATTTGGTGGTTAAATCACAAAAAATAATCAAACATCATCACCTACGCTTGAAGATTCAATTTTGCACCACCGCACAGGCAGCCAATATCCGACGGAAATTTCCCAAACTTGGCAGATATATTACTTGTACGAGTATATAGCAATAGTCATACACAAAATTTTAACCAATTCGGACAAAAAAAAATTGTAGGCAGGAGAGTCATGAGTTTCATCATATAAAACCTGTATATAAAACTGAACCGATTTGCACGAATTTCAGTAGGGATCATTCCTGGGACAAAATAAAAGCGCTGCGCTAAATTTCTTCACGATCGATCATAATTACAACTTGCACTTGATTGATTCTAACTTGATCGGTACAGGGTGTCCTTTGGGTGTTAAAAAAAAACACAAAATCATAATACCCTGGGCCCCAATGGGTGTAGGAACAACATTTTTAAACGGGTCCTCGAGAAATGTATTAGTTGGGAGTTTTTAAACCAAGGACAATATTTTTAAATACAAAGAATATCTATTCAGATTTTTTCAATTTTTATTTAAAAATTTTAGAGTGAATAATAGCATCGCGTCTGAACCAATCATACAACCATTAGCACGTCGATTTTTTCGGGGTCAATAATGATCCTCCTGATAATAGTGCATATCTGTCATTGACTTTATATAGCCCCCAATACAATGATACCTTTCAATTTGACTTCTCCGAGTTATAGATTCCATTGTTTCTTGTTGTACACTGCCAGAAAGTGGGCAAACTCTGACCATGTTTTTATATAGTTCCCATTTAACCTATTACACAGTGCAACAACCAAAATGGGAATGGGATGAAACCAATTGCAAATGAATGTTGACATTATCCCTAACAAAACCCCAAGGGTTTTTATCAGTTCAGTGCTAGATTTTTTTTACACGCATTTGAAGTTGGTAATTTGGAACCGCTTTTTCAATGAAAATCGACAAGAAGAAGCACCATTTGCATGTCAGCGCCATCTATCGTGAGTTGTAGGTAATAAATGATTTCCTCGACCCCAAAAACCGTAAGATACCAAAACTTTACATGATACTAAAAATAAATAATCATTATTTTATCAAATTTTCAATGATCTTTTCTTGTTAGACAGCGTTCCAAAATCACCAACTTCAAATGCGTGTAAAAAAAATCTCGCACTGACCTGAAAAAACCCTTGAGGGTTTTGTTATGGGTAATGTGAACTTTCATTTGCAATTGGTCTCATCCCATTCCCATTCGGAAAGTTCGATTTTGTATCACAGTGTTATTATCCCCTCCAATTGACTTCAAATTTGGTATGCGGTAATATTTTTCTCTATCTCCGGCTAAGTTCGAAGATGGGTCCACTCCTTCTAGTACCTCCCCCACAAAGTGTTAGCATTTAGTGAAATATTGATTCTTTACTATCTTCTATACTACTTACACTAATCTTCTGAAATTCCACACATAATATTAGTTTATTAGTCGCAAACATTTGAAGGAAATGGGCGAAGTTGCCATGCCCATTTTGGTACCTCACACACAAATGGACCATTTTGCACCAAAAGTTAACAGCTTATAACTTTAATACTTGTGCGTACTTTAAAAGCATTAAATTAAATTTAAGTTGATAATAATTTAATTAATATTTTTTTGGGACTGAAGGCGAGGGGATTCTTTAGTTCTTCAATAAGCTTTTCCTGGAAAATGAATGCTTAATCGATTGCATATACCCCCCGTTTGATCCGGAAGCCAGGTTAGAACTTGGCAGATAGTAATTCTTTTTTGCTTACAATTGTTTCTAAAAAAGGGCTTTTAGATAAGTATCATTGTCAGGAAAAGGCATCATAATAATATTAACAAACCCACCAAAAATTCAGCATTCCCATTTTGGGTTTTTGTCGATACTTTGGCATATCGAAAAATCCATTTGCCGATTAAAGTCGACTTTTCGACGTTTTTAACGGAAATACGAATATTTCATTTTAATTCTTCCATCATTAATCTATATATATAAAAATGGATGTGTGTATTTTACGTATAGACTCCAAAACGGCTGGACAGATTTTGATGAAATTTTCAGGGAGTCTTGAGATAAGCCTAGCGGGTGACATAGGCTATATAGGTTCTTGATTGAGGGGCAGTGGCCCCGCCCATAGAAGCCAATTTGGAGTTGTTATTTTTTTAGTGATTCCTGCTGTCCTTACCTAATTAGCAGGATTGGACCAATGGGCGTTGCCCCATCCATAGAAACAAAATGTTGACCATCCATATATATAAAATTTTGACAAAATATGGAAAATAAAGCCTAATCCAGTAATCGAATCGAACATTTTTACAGCGCTTACAAATCAAATCGGGGGTAACGTATATATGAGGGCTATATCTAAATCTGAACAGATTTTCTCCGAATTTAGCAGTATTCCTTCATGTAATAAGAAACCTCTTTCTGCCAAATTTTGCACTGATCGGATATAAAATACAGTTTTTACAGCGCTTACATGTCAAATCGGGGGTAACATATATATGAGGGCTATATCTGAATCTGAACCGATTTTCTCCGAATTTAGCAGTATTCCTTCATGTAATAAGAAACCTCTCTTTGCCGAATTTCGCACTGATCGGATATAAAATAACATTTTTACAGCGCTTATATGTCAAATCGGGGGTAATGTATATATGGGGGCTATATCTAAATCTGAACCGATTTCTTCCAAATTTAACAGAGTTCATTCATGTAATAAGAAACCTTTTCCTGCCGAATTCCATACTGATCGGATATAAAATAAAGTTTTTACAGCGCTTACATGTCAAATCGGGGCTAACATATATATGGGGGCTATATCTAAATCTGAACCGATTTTAACCAAAAATAGGGATCGTCCTTGGGCCAAAAAAAAGATATGTGTAAAGTTTCGTCGAGATCGGACCATAATTGCGACCTGTACTTTGATTACAAGAATATATGCACAGACGGACAGACAGACAGACGGACAGACAGACAGACAGACAGACGGACATAGCTAAATCGACTCAGAAAGTGATTCTAAGTCGATCGGTATAATAAACGATGGGTCTATTTCTTCTCCTTTTGGGTGTTACAAACAAATGCACAAAGTTATAATACCCTGTACCACAGTGTGGTGTAGGGTATAAAAATTACTGAATATTTTTTCAAATTTCTTTTTTTATTTGAAAGTACAATCCTTCCGGTGGCTGCCTCGGCTAGCCATGCAGTAGCCTACACGATCGGTCCAATTTTTAAGCACATTATCGATTGTGTGCAGCTGTATTTCACCAATGGCTTCACGAATATTGTCCTTTAAAGCGTCAATTGTCTCTGGCTTGTCGGCGTAACCACAAATCTTTGAGTGAACCCCACAAATAATAGTCCAACGGTGTCAAATCGCAGCTCCGAGGTGGCCAAACGACATCAGCTCTGCGGCTGATAATGCGATCTTAAAAAACAGGGCGCAAAACATCGAGTGTAGCTTCGGCTGTGTGGCACGTAGCGCCGTCCTGTTGAAACCAAATGTTGCCAATATCCTCCTCTTCAATTTTTGTGAACAAAAATTCGTTCAACATTGCCCGATAACGATCGCCATTCACTGTAACGGCCACTCCTTGCTCATTTTCGAAGAAAAATAGCCCAATTATGCCTCTGGACCAAAATCCGCACCAAACAGTGACTCGTTTTGGGTGTATCGGCTTTTCAATATATGCGTGCGGGTTTTCTGTGCCCCAAATGCGACAATTTTTCTTGTTTACATACCCGCCAAGATGATGAGCTTCATCTGAAAAAATGTTTTTTTTGGCAAAACCGGCAATAGTAATGTCGCAATATTTCCCAGCGTTGTTCAAGCGTATACGCAACCATATTCGTTCAGCGGAAGGATAAAACTAATTATCTGTCAAATCAGACATGAGCTAAGTGTTACCATTCACGAAATAAGCACTAGTTGAAAAAAAAAACGTTAGATTGCGGACCCTATATATAAAATCCTTTGTACGTGTGTAAGTAACGCATGATCTCCGAAACCTTAAAAGTGATTGGGGTGAAAATTGAACAATATATTCAGTTTGGGGACATTTGTGTTTTAGAATTATTTTCAAGTTATTTGCGAAATTAGCTTTCCAGAGCGATTTGACTGAAATTTAAAATGTGTGTGTGGTTTGTCTCGATATTTGTATGTATGATTCTGACATACATGACATGATGATATACATTTTTTTAATAATTTTTTCCTGAAACTCGGGATGTATGCATTTTTGAATGAAATATCAATGAATAACAAACCAATACATTCCAAACCGGACGGGCAGGACAACGTCTGCTGGGATCAACTTGTAATATATATAGTTTTAGCCCATACGACCACTGTGTATTCTATTCTATTATACACTAACACGCTTATATTTAACTGTTAAATTGATCCTATATTGGTGTTGATACAACTAAATTAAGCATTTTGTTCTAAAACACTACCTGTTTCTATTTATTTTAGCCAAATGTAATATAAATTTGCTAATGCATACATGAAAAATGTCGCAAAAGTCGATTTTTTCAGAAACAAAAAATCAAAAGTCTATTAATCGGTTAGTCGAAAGTAGACTTATAGAGCCCTACTTTCGCAGAGCAATTCCGCTCACTTTATCCTACACGATCGCCTTTCATTTTTACATATTGAATCGTAAAATGTTAACAACTGAACACGTTATTAAGTCCACCATGGATTGCAAGTGAATTGTTTCGGGCCTGATTCTTGAAATTTCTGGTTTTTATTAGATTTTTTGAATGTTTTCACATTCGAATTTGTTCAGCTTTTTGTATCGGAAAAATTAAGACACTGTGCTCCCGAAGCCATGTAAAAACATACGCTTATTCGTATTTTAATCTTGTGCGACGATATCATCAGAGGGACTTATTCATCACACAGTGTGAGCTATTAGTTGTTGGGCTAATCACTCGTATATATACGAATCTACAAAGGAATTTGCACATGGGAATTATATACCTACGAAGAAAGTTTACAAGGCACACAGCCAAAGCTCGAAACTAGACATAATTTTCACCACCTATGTGACTGGTATGGGTTGCCAGTTCAACACAGTTGTCTCTACACCAGTCGCCAGTAGATGGCGTGGATTCTGAGATTAGTTAGACAATTAGAAAGACTACATTTCTGTAAGCATAGTATTTTTGTTAGAATTAATTGTATTAGGCGGGCTGATCCTATTAATTTTATTGTTTTTGAAGTATTTGGTTAATGGTCGATTTAATTTTGCGTAAACCCTTTCGCTATATTGTATCCATATGGATACACTCACTTTTGTGGGCATCTGACGATCTCCACGTCATAGAAATAATATTATTTTTAATTGATTATGTTTTGTCAAGGTCTTAAGTATAATTTGCATTAAAAATATTTATGTATATATTTTTAAGAAACTGAGTGAAAAATATCTTTTTAAAAAAAAAAAGGTTTTTTGTTGTTTTTTCTTCTGAAAAGCGGCATTTGTATTTTACAAATTATCCGTCTGTCTGTCTGTCCGTCTGTCTGTCCGTCTGTCTGTCCATGTATTCTTGTAATCAAAGTACAGGTCGCAATTATGGTCCGATCTCGACGAAACTTTACACATATCTTTTGTTTGGCCCAGGGACGATCCCTATTGAATTTGGTTAGAATCGGGTTCAGATTTAGATATAGCCCCCATATATATGTTAGCCCCGATTTGACATGTAAGCGCTGTAAAAACTTTATTTTATAACCTTTCAGTATGGAATTTGGCAGAAAGTGGTTTCTTATAATATGAATGAACACTGTTGAATTTGGAAGAAATCGGTTCAGATTTAGATATATCCCCCATATATACGTTACCCCGATTTGACATGTAAGCTCTGTAAAAATATTATTTTATATCCGATCAGTGCGAAATTCGGCAAAAGGAGGTCTCTTATTACATGAAGGAATACTGATAAATTCGGAGAAAATCGGTTCAGATTTAGATATAGCCCCCATATATACGTTATCCCCGATTTGACATGTAAACGCTGTAAAAATGTTATTTTATGTCCGATCAGAATTAGATAATATGTTTCTACCCTTATCGCATTGTTAGGGACGTGTAGGGTATTATAAAATCGGCCCCGCCTGACTTTCTTACTGGTTTAATTATAGGATGTATCCATACTGATAAAAACGAAAGTTGTGGTAGCAATTATACATATACTGATGACGCAAAACGAGTTTGCATTTGAGTCTGATATGAAACAGTCGTTTATTTTTAGCTCTGGTAACATTACCAATACAATTAAAGATGTCTAGAAAACTTAAAGACTCTGAAATTGAACGAATTTTAACCAATTTCGTCGATTCCGATGATTCTGATATAGAAGAATCGGAGGAATATGATGTCATTAAAAACTTAAACGCTTTTTATGATAATAACAGCTTTTTATTAGAAGAGCTTTCTCGAGATGGTCCGTATGAGATAAACCTACGAGATATTGATGTTTGAAGTAATGGGGATACAGGGGATGTTAATATAGTAGAGAGTAGTTCCGTTGACAGGACAGTTAAAGAGAGTTTCAAAACTCCAAATGTTCCAATCAAAAATGTTCACCAACTCCAAGTTTGGCCAAAGCCAGAAACTGATTTTACGACAACGTACAAAAAAAATTATATTAATGATTAATTTCTCCAAGAAGATGTATCTTCAATTTAACTTTTGAGGAACTGTTGAAATTTCTAGCCCTAGAAATTATGACTAGTACCATTGGTTATTCGCGTTTGGAAATGTATTGGACAATGGGTACCATAATACCGTCATTCCCAGAAATATGTCAAGGCAAAGATTCCATACTTTGCGAAATAACTTAAAATTTACAACAAATTCATCGCAAAGCGATAAATTGTACAAAATTCGGCCTCTTATAAATATGTTTACACAAAAATCGTATACCCTTCCAAAAGATGAAAATGTCTGTGTGGATGAGATGATGGTACCTTTTAAAGGGAGAACCACATTGAAGAAATATATGCCGAAGAAATTCATCAAATGGGGAATGAAAATATTTTGTTTATGCAGCTCAAAAGGCATTATATACGATTTTGAAATATATCAAATTTATCATTGTCATTCGCCTTTCCAAAACTATCATAAAATATATTTCGATAATTATTTCACGACTCTCAATTTAGTATTGTACCTTGGATTTTGCTCTGACATTGTCATTCGCCTTTCCAAAACTATTCCCGAAAACAATAATCATAAAATATATTTCGATAATTATTTCACGACTCTCAATTTAGTATTGTACCTACTCCAAAAAGGAATCTGGGCAGCAGGCACTATCAGAGGAAATAGATTTGGCAAAATTGATTCAAATCTGAAAAGCAACTGAAAAAAGAAGTTCGTGGAAGTTTCGACTACCGTATAGAAAGAGCAGACAACATTTTTCTTCTCAGGTGGATTGACGGAGGAATTGTGTCTTACATCCATGGCCATGAACCCATAAATGTAGTGACCCGATGTTGTGCTAAAAAAAAGAAAAAAAATTTATGTAATACAACCAAACATAGTAGGCAGAATATAACAAAAATATGGGAGGAGTGGGCAAAATGGTTTTTCTTTTTTCTTTATGTATATAGAACTAGCTGGACCCGGTCCACTTCGTTGCCCAGACTTCAGATTTCCGATTCCGTCCATTTTTTAACCAATTACGTAGACTATCATCAAATGCATATTCACAAAATTGCAACACTCTCGCTAACAAATTCTTCAATGTATTTCAATTTCAGAAATTTGCTTATAAGGGGGGGGGGGCACGCCCATTGGTCCGATCGCAACCCTTTTTGGACCATTCACGTAGACTATCACCAAATCCATATGCAAAAAATTACAGCACTCTCGCTAAAAAATTGTGCAAGATATGAGTCTCAATTTCAAAATTTGGCTTATATAGGCGGGGTGAGGTCCATTGGTCTGATCCCGCCCATTTTAGGGCGGGCCGGGCGATCGCGTAGACTGTCATCAGATACATATACCCAAAACTGCATCACTCTCGATAATAAATTATGGCTTATATGAACGGGGCCACGCAAATTAGTCTGATCCCTCCAATTTTCCTGACCAATCACGTAGACTGCCGCCAGATACATATACACAAAAGTACAGCGCTCACTTAAACAAATTGTGCAGATATCTTAATTTCAAAATTAGGTTTCTATGGGTGGTGCCACCCTTTTTTGTGTAATCACGTAGACTGCGTGAGATGCACAAAATCACAGCACTCTCTCTAACAAATTGTGCATGATATCTCCTATTTCAAAATGTGGTTTATATGGGCGGTGCCACGCCCATTGGTCCGATCCCGCCCATTTTTGGAAAAATCACGCGACTGCTACCAGATACATATGTACAACATTACAGCACTCTAGCTAACAAATCGTGCAATATATATCAATTTTAAAATTTGGCTTATATGGGCGGGGCCACGCCCATTGGTCCGGATTCCGCCCATTTTTGGAAAATTCACATAATCTGCCACTAAATTCATACACACAAAATTTCAGCGCTCTAGCTAAAAATTTTTCTCAATATCAAAATGGACCCATATGGGCGGGTCACGCCCACTTGATATATCGAAAATTAAAGTACCCTATTTTCAGCAGCCCATACACATGTACATTCTGTGAAAATTTCAAGATGATCGGTCAAGCCGTTTAGACGTCTATACGGAACAACACACAAACAAACAAACCCACAAACAGACACTCTCTTTTATATATATAGACTAGCTGAGCCCGGTGCGCTTCGCTGCCCATGTCAAAATTAGCGCTGTAGAAACTGTATTTTATATCCGATCAGTACGAAATTCGACAGAAAGAGGGTTCTTATTACATGAAGGAATACTGCCAAATTCGGAGAAAATCGGTTCAGATTTAGATATAGTCCCATATATATGTTACCCCCGATTTGACATGTAAGCGCTGTAGAAACTGTATTATATCCGATCAGTAAGAAATTCGGCAGAAAGAGGTTTCTTATTACATGAAGGAATACCGCAAAATTCGGGAGAAAATCGCTTCAGATTTAGATATAGCCCCATATATATGTTACCCCAAATTTGACATGTAAGCGCTGTAGAGACTGTGTTTTATATCCGATCAGTACGAAATTCGACAGAAACAGTTTCTATTTTACATGAATGAGTATGAAGGAATATCGATTCAGCTTTATATATAACCTCCATATATATGTTCTCCAGATTTGGTTACAAAGCGCTATAGAAGTTGTACTTTACTGCCTATCATTACAAAGTTCTCCAGAAAAATGTTTCTCAATTTAGGAACGAATATTGCTTAATTTAGCGATTATCGGTTCAAAATAAGATATACATACACATACACACCACATTACCAATTATTCCAATTATTATCGCAATGACCCTTATCGCATTGTTAGGGAGGTGTAGGGTATTATATAGTCGGCCCCGCCCGACTTTCTGCCTTTCCTTACTGGTATTAGTAAAAATTCACTGAATGAAAAAATACCGAATTCAGTGGAAAGTCCAGAAAATAGAAATGTATACTTATAAAATTTCCAAATTCTTGATTCATTGGTCATGCATCACATTATCATATTTCGATTGTATTGGAGTGAGCAGCTGTAATTATCGCATACCGAGCATTTTTGTTCATGATTTCCTATATAATACTTCCAAGATATATCAAAATATGGGCTGTGCCACGCCCACCGGTCCTATTCCGCCCATTTGTAAGCCAATAACGTAGACTGCTACCAGATATATGTACGCAAAATTTCAACACTCTCGCTAACAAAATGAGCACGATAATTCAATTTCAAAATTTGGCTTATATGGGCGGTGGCACGCCCATGGTCAGATCCCTCCAATTTTTGGACCAGTCACGTGGACTGTCACCAGATACATATGTACAACATTACAACACTCTAGATAAAAAATTGTGCAAGATATATCAATTTCGAAATTTGGCTTATAAGGGCGGGGCCACGCCCATTGGTCCGATCCGCCCATTTCTGACCAATTACGTAGCATGCCACCAGATACGTATACACAACATTGCAGCACTCCTGATAGCAAATTGTGCAAGATATCAAAATTTCAAAATTTTGTCAATGTGGGCGGGGCACTCCTATTGGTCCGAACCCGCCCATTTTTGGACCAATCACGTAGATCGCAATGGATATATATACACAACATTCCAGGTCTCTCGCTAACAAATTGTGCAAGATATCACATTTTTAAAATGTGGCTTATATGGGGGTTGCCACGCCCATTGGTTTGATCCCGCCCGTTTTTGGATCAATCACGTGGACTGCCATCAGATACATATGTACAACATTACAACACTCTAAGTAACAAATTGTGCAAGATATATCATTTCAAAATTTGGTTTATATGGGCGGGGCCACGCCCATTGGTCCGGTCCCGCCCATTTTTGACCAATTACGTAGAATGCCACCAGATACATATACGCCACATTGCAGCACTCCCGCTAGCAAATTGTGCATGATATCAAAATTTCAAAATGTGGTCTATGTGGGCGGGGCCACGCCCATTGGTCCGATCCCGTTCATTTTTGGAGCCATCACGTAGACTGCCACCATATACATATACATAACATTCCAGCACTCTCGCTAACAATTTGTGCAAAATATTTCAATTTCAAAATTTAGGCTTATATGGGCGGGGCCACGCCCATTGGTCCGATTCCGCCCATTTTGGAAAATTCACATAATCTGACACTAAATGCATACACACGAAATTTCAGCACTCTAGCTAAAAATTTTTCTCAATACCAAAATTTGACCCATATATATAGATAGATAGATAGATTATTTTCTATCTATATATATATATAAAAGAGAGTGTCTGTTTGTGGGTTTGTTTCTTTGTTTGTTTGTTTGTTCCGTATAGACGTCTAAACGGCTGACCGATCATCTTGAAATTTTCACAGAATGTACATGTGTAGGGGTGCTGAAAATAGGGTACCTGAATTTTCGATATATCAAGTGGGCGTGGACCCGCCCATATGGGTCAAATTTTGGTATTGAGAAAAATTTTTAGCTAGAGTGCTGAAATTTCGTGTGTATGCATTTAGTGTCAGATTATGTGAATTTTCCAAAAATGGGCGGAATCGGACCAATGGGCGTGGCCCCGCCCATATAAGCCAAATTTTGAAATTGAGATATTTTGCACAATTTGTTAGCGAGAGTGCTGGAATGTTATGTATATGGTGGCAGTCTACGTGATGGCTCCAAAAATGGGGCGGGATCGGACAATGGGCGTGGCCCCCGCCCACATAGACCAAATTTTGAAATTTTGATATCTTGCACAATTTGCTAGCGGGAGTGCTGCAATGTTGCGTACATGTATCTGGTGGCATTCTACGTAATTGGTCAAAAAATGGCGGGGACCGGACAATGGGCGTGGCCCCGCCCATATAAGCCAAGTTTTGAAATTGATATAACTTGCACAATATGTTAGCGAGAGTGCTGGAATTTTGTGTATATGTATATGGTGGCAGTCTGCGTGGTTGGTCCAAAAATGGGCGGGATCGGCCCAATGGGCGTGGCCCCGCCCACATAGACCAAATTTTGAAATTTTGATATCTTGCACAATTTACTAGCGGGAGTGCTGCAATGTTGCGTACATGTATCTGGTGGCATTCTACGTAATTGGTCAAAAAATGGGCGGGACCGGACCAATGGGCGTGGCCCTGCCCTTATAAGCCAAATTTCGAAATTGATATATCTTGCACAATTTGTTAGTTAGAGTATTGTAATGTTGTACATATGTATCTGATGGCAGTCCACGTGATTGATCCAAAAACGGGCGGGATCGAACCAATGGGCGTGGCACCGCCCATATAAGCCAAATTTTAAAAATGTGATATCTTGCACAATTTGTTAGCGAGAGACCTGGAATTGTGTGTATATATATCCGTTGGCGATCTACGTGATTGGTCCAAAAATGGGCGGGTTCGGACCAATAGGCGTGGCCCCGCCCACATTGACCAAATATTGAAATTTTGATATCTTGCACAATTTGCTAGCGGAAGTGCTGCAATGTTGCGTATATGTATCTGGTGGCATTCTACGTAATTGGTCAAAAAATGGGCGGGATCGGACCAATGGGCTTGGCCCCGCCCATATAAGCCAAATTTTGAAATTGATATAACTTGCACAATATGTTAGCGAGAGTGCTGGAATTTTGTGTATATGTATATGGTGGCAGTCTGCGTGGTTGGTCCAAAAATGGGCGGGATCGGCCCAATGGGCGTGGCCCCGCCCACATAGACCAAATTTTGATATCTTGCACAATTTGCTATCGGGAGTGCTGCAATGTTGTGTATACGTATCTGGTGGCATGCTACGTAATTGGTCAGAAAATGGGCGGGATCGGACCAATGGGCGTGGCCCTGCCCTTATAAGCCAAATTTCGAAATTGATATATCTTGCACAATTTTTTATCTAGAGTGCTGTAATGTTGTACATATGTTTCTGGTGACAGTCCACGTGATTGGTCAAAAAATTGGCGGGATCTGACCAATGGGCGTGCCACCGCACATATAAGCCAAATTTTGAAATTGAATTATATTGCTCATTTTGTTAGCGAGAGTGTTGAAATTTTGCGTATATGTATCTGGTAGCAGTCTACGTGATTGGCTTACAAATGGGCGGAATAAGACCAGTGGGCGTGGCACAGCCCACATTTTGATATATCTTGCAAGTATTATATAGGAAATACATGAACAAAAATGCTCGGTATGCGATAATTACAGCTGTTCACTCCAATACAATCGCAATATGATAATGTGATGCATGACCAATGAAACAAGAATTTGGAAACTTTATAAGTATGCATTTCTATTTTCTAGACTTTCCACTGAATTCGGTATTTTTTCATTCAGTGAATTTATTACTAATACCAGTAAGGAAAGGCAGAAAGTCGGGCGTGGCCGACTATATAATACCCTACACCTCCCTAACAATGCGATAAGGGTCATGGCGACAATAATTGGTAAATGTATTTTGAACCGATAATCGCTAAATTAAGCAATATTCGTTCCTACATTGAGAAACATTTTTCTGGAGAACTTTGTAATGATCGGAAGTAAAGTACAACTTCTATAGCGCTTTGTAACCAAATCTGGAGGAACATATATATGGAGGTTATATATAAATCTGAATCGATTTTCCTTGAATACTCATTCATGTAAAATAGAAACCGATTTTCTCCGAATTTGACAGTATTCCTTCATGTAATAACAAAACCTCTTTCTGCCGAATTTCGTACTGATCGGATATAAAATACAGTTTCTACAGCGCTAATTTTGACATGGGCAGCGAAGCGCACCGGGCTCAGCTAGTTTATAATAAAATCAAATCATAGCATTTTTCTTTAGCTTACAGGAAATTTGTGTCCATATGGGGATACTCGTACATTCTAAAAAACACATTTAGGACAAAAAAATTTTTGAATTGAATATTGCTAGTTATTCAGTACTAGTACATGTAAATACCGAAAGAATTGGATTTTTAAAGCCACCCAATAAAAATTTGTAGCGAAAGGGTTAAGAATTAAAATCTAGGGAGACCTTTGTAAAATTGCTTATCAAAACATGGACCTATAGCAATGGTTATTCGTCGGAAGTGTTCTGATAGATGAACCCAAAATACTAATTTTCAGCCCGGTCAGGTATATCGGGCAGATTCTATATATGGGGGCTAAATCAAAAATTTTAGTCATCTAGCGTAATTATTGTAGATTGTTCCCAGATCAATATTTCGAGGTGTTACAAACTGAGTGACAAAATGAAAATATACCCTCATTCTATGGTGGAGGGTATAACAATTAGGCTTTCGTATGATTTTGCCAATTGAGGTTTATCGTTTCTTATGAACTACATGGATATCGACACAACCACTATTGAACTACTGCTAGTATGAGAAAAGTAAATATACAAATATTGGGCTTAAGGGCAGTCTCGGGAGAGGTCACAACGCCCAAATTATTTTTGGTGACCGGACGTACACCGGTCATTACCACAGTAGAAAAGCAGACAAGTAAGAAAGTTCAGTCGGGTAAACCGACTTAAGAATAGCCTCACCTTGATTGTGTCCCAAGAATTATTCGGAAATTTATTTATTTTTTTGTTTCAATTACATTATTATAAATTTAAATTGCATCGTCTATTTATGTGGCAAGTATCAGAAGGGGCAATTTTTCAATGGACTGTAGGTACTATAAAATGTACGAAATTTCAAGTATTTGTATACACTGGTATTAAAGTTACACGCTGTTAACTTTCTGTGCAGAATGGGTCATTTGTGTGGGAGGTACCAAAGGGGCGGGGCAATAACGCCCATTTTCACTGATCTATAGAAGCTATAACATTATTACACTGTACAAAAATTTTACGTATTTGTATGCATACCCAGCAAAAAAGAGCATCCAAAGAAGCAATAAAAATCCCCAACTTATGATCCAGAAGTTGTTCTAATTTGGATTTTCACCAATGAATTTAACAAGGAGTTGTCGCGCCGGGGAAGTACTTCTATGTCACCACTTTTGCACAACTCCTTTTAAAGCACTGTAAGATTTGCTTTTTTGGTGTTATATTTATTTGATGTATGTATGTCGTTCTTATTAACATCTTTGGGTCCAGAGATCTCTTCTTTTAAAGGAATACAAATATTGACATAGGGAAGGGAACGTATAAATAATATACTATTGGCCAAAGAGATCAACGATCGTATATATATATGTTTAGGACATTTGAAGATGTTTGTAATCTGTATGGCTGATGAAAAGGCTGTTGAAAAGTGTGACCGAATGACCCCATAGTGTAACTTCTAGTCACATTTTCGCAAATGATCATCATTCTTAATTTTATTAGATTTATTGAATGTTTTCACATTCGAATTGTTCAGCTTTTTCGATCAACTCTTCCTTTCGAAAGAGAGGCTTTTGTGGTGTATTGGGGAAAAGATAAGACACTGCGCTTTGAAAGCCATGTAAACACATACCCTTATACGTATTTTAATCCTGTGCGGGGATATCATCAGAGGGTCTTATACATGACACAGTGTGAGCTTGTATTATTTTTCTCACTAATAAAAAAGTATTTTTATTTTACACTGTAATACATAGCACTTTTGTGCGGCGCTATGTGTTTTCCGGTTCAGAGAGTAGAAAAGTACCAGTGTGTGGTACAGTAAGTATGGTATGGTATATTTAATTACCATAATTTCTTTTAAAATTATTTAATTATAACCTACACCACACTGTGGTACAATTTATTATAATTTTATGCATTTGTTTCTAACACCCAAAATGAGAAGAGATCGACTTAGAATCACTTTCTGAACCGATTTAGCTATGTCAGTATGTGCATGCTTTCAATGTGCAAGTCGCAAATATAGTCCGAACTCAAAGAAATTTTGCACATATCTTTATTTTGGAACAAGACAATTCGTATTGAAGTTGAAAGACAATCCGTATTTAGATATAGGGCCTGTTTCTGTAACTTATTTTCTTTCGTCTACGGCGAACGATCAAAAATTTCTCAACTATTTGAATATCAGTTTAGAACCAGATATCTTAATATATATGAATGTACCTTCGATTTAGCTTATACCCTCTATAGAAGATATAATTTTCTTTCGATATCCATGAAATTTGGTAAAGAGTATCTTATTTTAACAGTTAATATCTGTGGGAACAATACCGGTTCAAATTTACATATAGCCCCACATAGTCGCATGGATGTGTTACTTCCGATTTGGCATCTAAGCTCCATAGAAGTCATATTTTAGTCAAATGTACTACATTTTGCAGAAAGGATTTTTTAATCCGAGAATAAACGGTCACTTCCAAGGTTGGAAAAATGTGTTTTCATGTTTTACTTCAGATCATTATTAAATTTGGCAGAGATTAGTTTATAGAATCATGAACACTTCGAAATTTCATAAAAAATGTGTACCATTCGGATAAATGCCAAATTTAAATACAGACCCCATATAGAATTTTGCATCTAAAATAGCTGTCAAACACGATTGACAAAAGCAAAACAGCAACAAGAGAATAACCTCAAAGGTTAAATAGATGAATACAGTACGTTCTGTTTAATACAATGTGGGTGACGCCTTTTGTGCTTTATCAAAAACGAGCACTTGATGTTACGTATTTTACATATATTTCATAGCCCTCATATGTATATATGTTCCTTCCGATCTGGACTTTTATTACTTCAGAAGCTTTATTTTACATCCAATCGTTTTGAAATTATGCATTCTTGGGTTAATAATTTATATTCCGAAATTACATTTTGGTTAGTTATTTAGAAGAACTTCATTAAATGCCGAAAAAATGTTCATGCTTATGATTTGGAAGTACTTATAATGTTATTCTTTTGGAAGTACTTCTTTTATTTTTTGCTGGGTAGGTATTAACATTATAAGCTTTTCAGTTTTTGTGCAAAACGGTCCATTTGTGTGGCAGGTGCCAAAAGGGGCTGTTCAATAATGCCCTTTTTATACAGGAATGTAGGCACTATAAAAACATTACACTGTACAAAATTTCAAGTATTTTTATGTACTGGTATTAAAGTTATAAGCTGTTAACTTTTGGTGCAAAATGGTCCATTTGTGTGGGAGGTACCAAAAGGGGCGTGGCAAATTCGACCATTTTTCTTGAGGTGTAAGCTCCTAATAAACTAATAATATTTGTGGAATTTCGGAAGATTCGAGTAAGTAGAAGATTCGAGTCGGTAATTGCGGTGTTGTCGCATCCTAGGGTGTTGATTAGACTAGTTCAGCTGAACAGAATATACATAGCAGCAAGTTTCGGGGCGACCTCTGTAACGAGGTTTGTAAAAAATGAAACACACAAGGAAGAGTTACTTTATCCAGTAATTTGGAATTCAGTGGTTACTAGAAAGTTATTAGATCTAGAACGTTGTGGCTGCAAGCTCGTGGCAATACGGATGACGTTCCAATGGCAGTAACTACCAATTTCTTTTCTAAAAGGGCAAAATTTCGGAATATGCTCCTAGAAATGAAATTATCCTTCATTCTTAATGTATTGGAACAGGTAAGAAAGGCTAACGTCGCCTTTTATTCCTGTAATAAATCTGCCGAGATACGTTGGGGTCTCTCAAATAATTGTTCATTGGGAATGCATAGTAGTAGTTGTACCAACACTATTGGTTCAGATAAATGAGTGCCTAAGCATTATCGAAGTCTTAAGGACTGCGATTGTATATGTCCTAATCCGTCTACTGTCGATTGGCATTGTGGCCAGAGAAGTTGGAAGCAGAGCGGCATTAAGGGTAAATTGTCTATCAATGCGGAGGTACAAGAACACCGCCCATATGAGGATATCACATTGTAGTGCAATGGTAACCGACCGAATGGACTATATACCAACTGTGTATACCTTCTAGAAGAACTTTATGACTAAAATATCTCCGGAATGGGCTGGCAAAATAACAGGATTTTGTCTGCAATTCTGTGGTTCGAAGCTTGATGGGAAGATTGGCTTCGGTTAACATTGTAATGAACTTAACTGTGGGCGTGTTTCACATATGGTACCCAATTCTACATACGTGAACACACATACATCGCCCCCACTACTGAGCTATCGTTGTTATTGGAGTTTGTCATAGAAGGGATTTCGTCGCAACGCCTGCCCTCACTTCCCTTGCTGGCAAACCCCCACCTTAACACTGTGTGTTTTTGAGTAAAAAATTTATTTACGAAAATTAATGTTTAACTTAAATTGTATGTTAAGATACTCCGAGTAAAAATGTTGGACACATCTTCAACTAATTTATATGTTTCTGTATTTAAATATTAAATAAATTTTAATAATTTAAATAATATATTAATTGTATTAATATTTTAATAGATTGGCACAGCGAAATAAAAAGTCGAATAATCTAGTCTAATACTGCGTTAACATCTACTGGAATTTCTTGATAAATATTCAGGGAAGCCAATCCAGTTAAACGATTTTCAGTCATGTTTGACTGGTAACAACCGCCAATATTTTGTGAACGTTTGGAAATTCATCTATATTACATAAATCAAGAGCTTCCAGGGAATTTCTGACATTCTCCGCTTCAATTATTCTTCTCCAAAGTTTCACTTCACTAATCCACACTTCAAAAGAAATGTCTGACAAAATTGATGAATATTTTTCAAATAATTGTTTACAACCTTCTTCATTTAGTATTACCATTTTAGGTGGAAAAAGGCGTTGGAAATTTAACAGAATTCCATGGTGTTTCAAAAAGCGATCTTCGAGATGAGTGATGAATAAATCTAGATATGGAATATAGGTCAACATTTTATAGCATTCTTCAATATTTGTTGCATCAACATTGCAACAATGACTCTGTCGGGCCGAAATCTTAAGTTTCGATTTTCATTTTGAAAAACGCGACTTAATGATTATGCCAAGCAGTGAACTGAATGAACTACATGGACCGAAACTTGAAAATCCAACTTTTTATCTATTTGCGTTTACGAGCTGCTTTTCATAAATTTGTGGTTGTTTATCGATGGACGCTGTGGCTTGTTTATCTAAATTGGATCTCATTTCAGGTTTGAATACACTGCTTCTATTGTATTTGAATGATGAGTGGTGGGGAAATACTTCAAGCGCTTTTTTCCAATTAGTAAACAATATTGATACCAAGTTTCCTAATTTTTGTTATATACTTCGTATTCCCAGGAGCAAATAATAAACATATTTTAAAGAAAGCACAGACTGGATTCGCGGTGTACGCCAACCATATATAATTATGTAATTAAGAAAGTTGGAATTTTAAACTTCTTTGCCCAATCACTGGAAAAATATAATTCTCTGGAGGAATCCAGATTTTTTCTTGAAGACCTGTCGATGTCGATATAGTCGATGCTCTCCGAAGCTGACTTGTTCACGAATAAACCTATATCATATGGTGATACTACGTTTGGGTCACTGGAAGCTGTAGAGTTTGATGTAGTTGGCTTTTCCTTATTTTTATCTGAATTTTTATTTTATTATTTTTGTTTGAAAAATATATTTATATATTATTGAATAATATAAAGACCATTTTTATCAAACATATTCGTAGGATGAACTTCGTAATTGAATCCACATATACATTTTTCTGTAAGATAAATTATACACTGATAGAAAAAAACTTCGTCAAGACGACGAATTTGTACATCATCACGATTATTTTTTCATCTAAAGTCAGCAAACGTACGGAATAATCCTCTTGATGAATTTGTTCGTCACCATGACGAATCTCTGTTTCCAAAAACGTTCGTCCTTAGAATGATCACATGTCATCCCTACGATGAATCAAGTTCATCACCACGACGAATCCCATTCATAACCATGACGAATACCAGTCATCTACACGACGAACTCCATTCATCACCATTATTTCATTTATTTGAATTTTTAAATTAAACTTTTACAACAAATTATTTAACTAAGGTAATCATAACGCATATAGAACAGTACAATTAAGCACACAATATATGTAAATTGATTGCTTCGCTTTATCATAATTTCAGCAAAATGGTCAAATAAATCTTTTCGTCGTGGGAATGAAACCTTATCGTTCCCTCGAAAAATTTCGAAATCACGTATTTCTATTGAGGTACAAAAACACCACATGTACCAAACTTTTCGTCACCAGTACGAAGATATGTTGACGAAACTGATTCGTCATTGTGACGAACGGTTTTTCTATCAGTGTACTATTTTGCCGTAAATTATATTTGTCATCATATACTACAAATCTATTACAGTGAAGTGTATAGTTTTTTTAATGCCATAATAGTGTTAAAGTCACAATGTGTATCAAATTCAAGTCATGAGCTATACAATTGTGATAGATACTATTGACCCATTCGAGTAGGAGGTTCCCAAAGGGCGTACAATTACGCCCATATTTCACGAGATTTTAGGGACTGTGAACACAGTTTCTAGCATTTATATTACAGTTACGACCTGTTAACTTTTTCAAAAAAGTTTCCCTTTGTGTGGGAGGTACACAAATGGGAGTGGCAACTTCGGCCACTTTTGTCGAGATAATAGCGACAGAAGGTAGGTCAGAAATAGGAACTGCTGAAGATTCGCATTTCTGGACTCTTTGACGTATTTTACTGGGACATGCTCCTCGATGATACGGTCGAGCAGCTCGATAACATGCTTGTTGGGGTGGAAGTTGTTCTGTCGGTTACCAATGGTGGCAAGAATTCTGCAGATTAATCTCCATCACGCCAATGCTGCCGCACCGGCTCGATATAATCTTTTACCTAATTTCAGTGGTAAAGTGCCACATCTGCTAGTTCGTATATACTGGATGATCTCCAGTTAGACGAGGTAGTATCGACAGCTCTCTTCAGGGGAGTAGTAGAAGAAACAACGTCTGCTGAGTGCGAGCTGATAATTAGCGCAGACATGAACAGTCATCACTCTATTTGGGGTAGCAGAAACACAAACACCAGAGGTGAATTACTTCTTGTCTTTATTGTGACTACCAGCCTACTTTCTACTTTCTCGTTTTTTATTGCCTGGAATGTACTGGTACGCTCTGTGCAATCTGGTAGAGCACCTCACTACATCATTCACCAGATCCTTCGAAGAAGTCCGTTCAAAACCAAGTTTCAAAGGCAGAACTAAACCACAATGGCGGACTTCTGACCTAATGTTAGGAAAAAGACCTGCAACAAGCTGTTAAATAAGGCCAAAACTGCTGGGATGACTCAAGATATATAAGAAGGAGTTTAGGAAAGCGCAAAGGTGTTCTTTTTATACCTTCTGTAGAGAAGTGGAAAATGTCTCAGACGCCGCACGGCTGAGGAAGATACTATCCGCTACACCTTGTACAGTTGGATACCCGCAGAACGATGTCAACAACTGTAGAAAACAGCGAGCAGTCGGTTAAAGAACTGCTCGACAAACATTTCCTGGGGAACTCACCAGCAGAACCCGAGGATCAGCAGTACCAACAAGATTACGAGTGTTGACTGAGAGATCCAAAATAAGCTGTGCTGTTAACAGCTTTAAGCCCTTCAAATCACATGGACCATATGACATTTCCCCAGCAGAAATGCTGATAATGTTGAAGTACATTATCCCCTAGCTGGAGAAAATGTATGAAGCCTGCATCAGGCTCTCATATATCCCCAATCGATGGAGGGTACCAAATATGTCTTCATACCAGGCTATGAAGCCGACGCGGCACAAATCGGCGGCGCGCCGCAGCCGGCCATTTTTTCCAGCCTGCGCCGTCGCCGATTTTAGCGGCTCACATCGGCTGAAACTCAGCCGCCGAACTTTATTTAATGAGTCAAAAAGACTTATTTTATGCAACCATGGAAATTAAGAAAGTGACTACTAAGTAAGACAATAGGGTCAGAATTTTTAATGATGTTCATTTTGCGTAAAAAGTTATAAAAAGTTTCTAAATGGATCTTGACATCATTTATATTTAAAAAAATCCAAAAATTTATGGGATTTGAAATTGAAAAATGCGTTTTTGGTTTTTACAGAAATTACAATAGCTCTTGAGCGGCCGAACCAATTTTTACAAAGTCTACGTCGTTCTAAAGAGAAGACAACAGGCACTATGTCATTCACAATAAATTCTCTTTCACAACTAAGACTAATAAGTAGAGATTTATTGAACCGATTTTCGACATTACATCGTCGTCGTCGATAATTTTGGTCGGCTTCATTGCCTAATTCATACTCAAATCAAGGAAAGATATCGTAGTCTAGGCCAAAGGACTTTAAACCAATTAGCATATCCTATTCCCTATTAAAAGATTTGGAAAGACTTTTACATTCTTTCATTAGAGAAAGAATCTCCTGTAGGGGAACCAGGCATGGTGGTACCTAAGGGAAAGTCTGCAGAATCTGCCCTGCACGCACTTGTGGGCAACAAGTCAACAACGTCAACAAGTCTCATCCGTAGCAACCTTTATTTTGGGTCTATATCAAAACATTGAGCTATGTTCCCCATTTTCAATAGGGTCGAATAAGTGCAATATAAAGAGCATATTCTTAAATTTCAGACTGATCAATTGAAAAGTTGTTTCTCGAGAGCGGCAAGGAGCGACATTACTATATGATCCAATGTGCCCAATTTTTCCCAGGCACAATTAAGGGCAATATAAAGAATAAATTCTTAAATTACAGCCTGATGGAATAAAAAATGCGTTCTCTGCAGCGTCAAGAAGTAACCCCAGAGGGGATCTTTATGTGTGGAATATACCAAAACATGGACCGA
Source organism: Eudasyphora cyanicolor (assembly GCA_963930755.1). Lineage (NCBI taxonomy): Eukaryota > Metazoa > Arthropoda > Insecta > Diptera > Muscidae > Eudasyphora > Eudasyphora cyanicolor. The sequence continues at coordinate 113,262,576 of OZ005735.1, read as the reverse complement.
TGTAACCAATTTTTACTAGAGACGTTAAGGTCAAATATGAAGTATAAATTCCTAAATTTAAGTTAGATCAATAGAAAACCTGTAAAGAAAGGACAAAGTCGAACGGGCTGCATAATACCCTCCACCATTATTTGGCAAGATATGAGCAGAGAAATATGCCGGGCCTATATCGAACCATTATTACTAGTGATTGTCTCAGGTTAAATAGCAAATTAAATTTCATAATGATCACTGAACAAATTTATCCCCAGAGCGCCCAGAAAGACCGATGTGTCCTGTTTGAACCAGGTACTAGGAGATATAGTATAAATTCATAAATTTCAGATTGACGATGTGAAAATATATGGGGGCTACATCCAAACGTAGACTCATTTGCCCCATTTTCTCTAGGGCTGAATTAGAACAATATAAAGCATAAATGCTTATCGGAGGGGACGTTGATATGGGGGCTATATTAAAACATGGACCGATATATCCCATTTTCAATAGGGATCGTCCTTTGTCTAAGAAATGCACCTGACAGTACATGGCTAAATCAACTCAAAAAGTGATTCTATGCCGATAAAAAACTATGGGTCTATCTCTTATTATTTTTAGGAGTTACAAACAAATGCACAAAGTCATAATACCCTGTCTACCCTAATAGACTCGTGCGGGCGTCTTGTCCTTTGATTATCGAACGATAAAATCGTATTTTGTAAACTAGAACATCCGAGAACTAAGCGAGATATCGATAACATGTCCCTTAATTTATCTTCTTATTTTGAGGTGCTCTATCCAAATTCGGTTGAAATTAAAAACTTATGTTAACCTTTCCCGGGAAAAGGTTTAGCATATCCCAGAATTTGCCGCTCTAAGAAAAATAAGACAAACACTATTTTTTTAATTCAAAAGATCGAAATATAGAACTAACTGCAGTTGAAACAAAAACATAACAACAAACCAGTAAGGAAAGGCAGAAAGTCGGGCGGGGCCGACTATATAATACCCTACACCTCCCTAACAATGCGATAAGGGTTATTGCGATAATAATTTGGAATAATTGGTAAATGGGTAAGAACATATATATGCGGATATATCTAATTCTGAACCGATAATCGCTAAATTAAGCAATATTCGTTCCTAAATTGAGAAACATCTTTCTGGAGAATTTTGTAATGATCGGAAGTAAAGTACAACTTTTATAGCGCTTTGTAACCAAATCAGGAGGAACATATATATGGAGCTTATATATAAATCTGAATCGATTTTCCCTGAATACTCATTCATGGAAAATAGAAACCTCTTTCTGTCGAATTTCGTACTGATCGGATATAAAATACAGTCTCTACAGCGCTTAATGTCAAATCGGTGCTAACATATATATGGGGGATATATCTAAATCTGAACCGATTTTCTCCAATTTCTTTCTGCCGAATTTCGCTGTGATCGGATATAAAATACAGTTTCTACAGCTATTGAATTTCAAATCGGGGGTAACATATATATGGGGGCTATATCTAAATCTGAACCGATTTTCTCCGAATTTGGCAGTATTCCTTCATGTAATAAGAAACCTCTTTCTGCCGAATTTCGTACTGATTGGATATAAAATACAGTTTCTACAGCGTTACATGTCAAATCGGGTGCAACATATATATGGGGGCTATATATAAATCTGAACCGATTTCCCCCAAACTTTGTATTGTATCTAAGTGTATCACGAGACTACTCTCTGTCAATTTTTGTACAAATCGGTTACAAAATGTTGCTTATACAGTGCATATATGCCAAATCGGAGGTACATATATATGGGAGCTATATGTAAATCTGAACCGATTTTAACCAAATTCAATAGGGATCGTCCTTGGGCCAAAAAAAGATATGTGCGAAGTTTCGTTGAGATCGGACCATAATTGCGACCTGTACTTTGATTACAAGAATACGTCTACAGACAGACGGACATAGCTAAATCGACTCAGAAAGTGATTACAAGTCGATCGGTATAATAAACAATGGGTCTATCTCTTCTCCTTTTGGGTGTTACAAACAAATGCACAAAGTCATAATACCCTGTACCACAGTGTGGTGTAGGGTATAAAAACATAAGATACATTAAAAGTTAAATAAAATCCGAAAATATATTTTCAGAATTGAAAGAGCATTTATTGTATCATCAGAAGTCCATTTATATTTGTTTACGAATTGCCCAGTAGTAGAGAATATTCCTTCGCTTTCCACTGATGTTGGTCTTGTCGTCAGAATATCAGCATTAAATAAAACGTTTTTCGTTATTTTTCCACTTGCTTCATAACACATTAATTTTTTTTTTATTGAATGATTTGGTAATCGTTTTTTATTCGGTGCAACATATCCATCTACGTTTGATATGTCGCAATTTAAAATATCCTCAAATGATAAATCAGCCGTAATTTCTCGAATAGGAATATCATCCAATTCTGCAACAACATCGAAATCAGGGCGTACATTTTTTAAGCGTACGCCACCACGTTTTGTTTTTAATCGTATTTGAATAAGATACATTAGTAAAATTAATGTCGCTTGTATCATCTTGCGATAATTTTTTAACGATTTTTTTAACATAAGAACTTTTCTATCATATCTAATTCGAGACAAATGTCTTAAATGTGTTCCACAACAAGATATTTTTGAAGAACACAGCGATAGTAGTTTTTTTTAATTTTTATTATATTGCGGGTGTTCGTCACATTTTGAGTTAAGACATTTCATTTATGTGTAATTTAAATGATCTATACAAAAATAACTTTATAGCAGAATGGGATGACATAACTTTTGAAGTGCACCAAATATTATTGTCTTCCTCAGGAATCAGCCCAAGCATGGATGAGCTGTAGATATTTTAATTTTAGTATGATCATCTCAAAAAAAAATATTTTTCTAAATGAGCGATAATTATATATTATTACGTGTTATTTTCCTACGTGGGTTTTCCCAGTTCTTTTTCATTATTTGTTAGCGAAAAATTCCCAAAATCTTTAAAATTGTCAAATTAGTTTTTGAAGTTAGTACAAATGGCCACCAACAATTTATTGTGAAATTATTTGTTCAATTTACATTTTGTTGTTTAGTATTTTTTCTTATTAGTTGACACATAAATATTTCCTGAACACGTAAAACTTGTACTGAAAACTGGATAACACCCAAAACAAAATGAAAAATATTGTCATATTATCTGCTCCGCCCGACTTTAGCCTTTCCTTACTTCTTCACAATCGCCCACTGTGCATAGTTTTCAGTAAATTTGCCTGAATATTGAGATTGAATGGCTAAATGTGTTCAAATGTTTTGAATTTAATTTAAGTGCAGTAAATTTGAATCGGATGGAGTTGAATTGCATTTACACATGAATACGGAATGAAACCTGACCGCAAAACTGTAACCGCACAAAACCGCGGTCCAAACATTCATAGTCCTCGTCCGTCCGTCCGCACTCCGCACATACAAATTAATAAAGGATGTTTTCGTGGTTGAACATGACGACGGCAATGTTGACAAAGCCGTCGGCGTCGACGCTGTCTGTCGCACAACGCCAAATGGTAACTACCAAAAACCGCGGCGAATAGTTTCCCCTGGCTGTATCCACTGGACTAGTGTGGCAAGCTGCTGCTGCCACCGTTGGCGTTACTTTTGTTTCTTTTCGGCCTATAATTTAGGTTGACATGTTTGCCAACATTTCAATTGATTTCATTGTTCGAACGCAACAAAACAACAACAAAAAACAACCGAACCGAAAGGTATTTCCCAACTGAACATGTGACTCTGGGAATGCGTGAGTAAGTGTGCTATAATTTGTCGCCACAACCCACATTTTTACTCGGCTCTGCGTTCCACCGAAGAAAACCAAAGCGACAACCCACAACACCACCGCACTCGCACTTCGGCACACAACAACACATGAACACAACATTAAATGTTTTATTTATTAATTCCCGTGTGTGTTTCATTGTTTATGGATGGTTGGTTGGGTGGGTGGGTGTGTAGTGGTTGTTTGTGGTATGAGCGGGTATTATGACATTTCAGCGAATGCCAGCAATACTCCGTGTAATATGAGATGAGTTGCTGCGACTTGTGTGCTTTTTATTTTGGAAATAATGTCGGAGATATGAAAAGGTAACCGGCGGTAATGGAATTGCAAAGATTTAATAAAAATCTTGATTTCTTCCTCCGATTTATGGTATTCCTATAGACACTATTTAGATAAGAGATGATCCTCATCCAACAGTTGTAAAACGGCAAAAGAACATTATGAATGTCAGTACGAATGAACCTCGATCAAATGTTGTAAGTGGGATTAAAAGCAACCGTGATAGATTTTTGTATCCTCGATTTAATGAAGAAAGGTTGACCTAAGACCCTATATACGTACATACGAGGTATGTTCAAAAAATATTTTGTATTTTTTGAAAAAGTATTTATTCATTCATGAATATCTATTTTGTCCCCTTCAAAGTTATTCCCCGCGGATATAATACACTTCTGCCAAACGTTTTTTTCCAATCCTTGAAGCACTTCAAATAATCATTTTTTGTGATCTTGTTCACTCCTCCTTCGATGCCGTCTTTTTCTCCTCAATCGTAGGGTAGCGTCGTCCTTTCATGGGCCTTTTCAGTTTTGGGAACAAAAAATAGTCACAGGGGGCTAGGTCAGGGGAATACGGTGGCTGCGGCACCATTACTGTGTTGTTTTTGGCCAAATATTCGCGCACAAGCAACGATGTGTGTGCAGGGGCGTTATCATGGTGCAAAAGCCAGTTTTTGTTCTTCCACAAATCCGGGCGTTTTTGGCTGATTGCTTCGCGCAATTTGCGCATAACTTGCAGGTAATATTCTTTATTGACCGTACTACCCTGCGGCTAGAACTCATAATGCACCACGCCCCTGCAATCAAAGAAAACTGTGAGCAAAACCTTTACGTTCGACCGAACTTGGCGCGCTTTTTTCGGTCTTGGTTCATGCGGCAGCTTCCATTTGGATGATAGAGCTTTAGTTTCCACGTCGTAACCATAAACCCATGATTCGTCACCAGTTATGACCCTCTGGAGCAAATTTGGGTCGTCAACGGACCGAGTTCAACATCTCCTGAGCAATGTTAACGCGATGCTGTTTTTGGTCCAAATTGAGCAGTTTTGGCACGAATTTAGCGGCGACCATGCCCATGCCCAAGCAACTTCTCTAATGCTAAATCGTCGATTGGCCAATATAATTTTATTCACTTTATCAAAATTTTCGTCTGTTGTTGACGTGCTCTGGCGTCCGGCACGCTGTTCGTCCTTCGCATCTTCTCGGCCCTCTAAGAACATTTTGTACCACCGATAAACGTTGCTTTGGCCCAAGGTACACGCTGAAAAAAATAGCTTCTGTAGTATATTCTACCAAACATATTCTGCTTGAAACATATATATGTTTAGGGTAGTGTACCAAACATATAATATTTGGTACATACAAAAATTATATATTTGGGGAGATGTTGTTCTAAACAAATCTTTGTTTACATCCCAATATGTTCTATTATATACGAAACCAATATTTTTATTAATTTAAGTATTCGGAAAATACATAAATTGTGTTAAATTTGTCAGTAATTCAAAGTACATTTTTTAGAAATGTTAAATGTTCGTAAAATAATAAATAATAATAATTGAAATCGTATAATCTTGGATCGAAATAAATTACTTGGGAGGATTGACATCTAATGATGGCTTGGAATACTAAAAAATGATTGATTTAAAACGGAAGTTAATATGGTATCATAACTGGGAGGTACAATTCGAAAACAAGGAAAAATTAAAACTCAAATTAGCAAAATTCAGCAAAGTTTTGAAATTCTTTTTTAAGTAAAATATATTTGAAGATATTCCTAAACAATAATTTTATTTGCATATAAACTCATATTTTATTTGAGAAAATTTGTTTGGAAATATATTTTGTTGTAATATATTAATATATGCGTTCAAAGTAAATTTTATTGATTTACAAATAAAATTTATTTACTCAGAAATATATAATATTTAAAAATTTGTGTTCCAAATATATTTTCTTTCGATTCAAACATATCAAAAAAAGCGATTTTGCCCCTTGTAGCTTCACCATATGCCACAGTCAACATTCGGAATGCGTCAGCGCACTTTATTTTGTTTTTCACACAAAATTTGATGCATACACGGGGCAAAATCGTCATTTTGGACATGTTTGAATCGAAAGAAATTATACTTGGAACACAAATTTTCAAATATTATATATTTTTGAGCAAATAAATTTTATTTGAAAATCAATAAAATGTATTTAGAACCCATATGTTAATATATTAGAATAAAATATATTTGCGAGCTAATTTTCTCAAATAAAATATGTGTTTAAATACAAATAAAATTATTGTTTACGAATATTTCCAAATATATTTTATTAAAAAAAAAAATTTTCAAAACTTTGCTGAATTTTTCGAATTTTAGTTTTATTTTTTTCCTTGTTTTCGAATTATGCCTTCCAATTAAAAATTGCATTCTTAGCATTAACTTCCTTTCAAAACCACTTATTTTTATTTTCTAACTATTCCAAGTCATTATTTTCAATTATAAAGAAATTTTAATAACATTAAAAATTTCTAAATATTACCTTTCAATTGCTGAAAACTTAAAACATTTAATAATAGATATATATTCACGCAAATAGATCTTTGTTTGGGAAATAACATATCCATATACAAATATTAGGATGTAAACATAGTTTTGTTTAGAACAACATCCTCCCAAACATACAATATTTGTATGTGTCAAATATTATATATTTGGAGTGCACCCTAAACATATATATGTTTCAAGCAGAATATGTTTGGGACAATATACTACAGAGGCAATTTTTTTTCAGCGTGTATTCTTTGATCCATTTTCTGAAATAGATAAAAATCGAATACAAGTTAAAACACATCCAAGCACAACAGCTGTCAAAAATTAACTAAACATTCAAAATGGCCGACCTTGTCAGCATATGTAAGGGACATGAGTACCAACATAACGCTACAAAAATATCAAAAATCAAATGCACGTAGCCCGCGGAAATTAAAAATTCGCGATATTTTTTGAACATACCTCGTACATATGTACATTTTAAGGCATTTGAGCTATGTCTAGTGTTGCCAGAAATGACGATTTATCGTCATTTTGACGATTTTTAGGGCCAAAAAATGCGACATGACGATTTGGCAATTTTTGAATTGAAATTACGATTTCTTATAATATGAAAAAATAAGGAAAACTTATTAAACTTTTCTTATGTTAAGTTTTTTTAGAATTCCTTCGAGATGTAATTTATGTTTTTAAAATTATGAAGGGTAGAAAAACTATGAAATATTATGGATGATCAAAAAAACAATCAAAGTTTGACATAACATGCAAAATATCTGGAATTTTTTTAAATAAAAAATTGGTAGAGGATATTGTAGTAAACATTTTTAAGCAAAGGTCTATGCTAAACTTGCATATAGTACATAATTCAATAAAACGCATATTATCACTATTTCAGCCCAATTTGTGTTTCTTCCAAAAAGTGAAATCGGATGAGGCATTTGCATAGGAATGATTATTATTTATTTTGTTTTTTAATGGCTAACTAACAGATTGGGTTCCAAAAAATTACACGAGATTCTTAAAAATATTTAAAAAAAAAAATGAATAAAAATTAAAATTCTGATTCTTCTACTGCACACTGGTACATATCTGGAAAATTTCATCAAAATCGGAGAGAATAGAGAAAATTTGTGTGATCGCTACCGGAATTACCCAGAAATCTAACAAACATTTAATTATTTCATTCATATTCTTTTTTTCTCAAGGAGTTGAAGAGGCACCATTATGAAACTTTTTTGGATTTATTAATTACAATATAATCTAAATATGTAAAAAAATATAAATGAGAGGTTTACTTTTTCTTAAAATTTAGTTTTAATTTTTATTTTAAATCAAAAATAATACTTAAAAATATCGTGTAATTTTTGAAGAACCAAATCTGTTAATGAACAAAAATATACTAGTATATATGTATATATTAACTCAGTCCAACGATACAGAATTATAAAAAACAAAATTGCATACGGCCATATATAATTTTTTTGAACCGGATTCTTTTTTTGGGCCATATCGGGAAAATCTACTAATTTCAAAATGTTTTATAAGGAATATTTTCATTTTCGAAGAATTTTTACATTTCAACCCACGTTTTATCATGGTATGTTTCGGATTTCCATGTTTCTATTTTATCTGAGTAACTTTTTACACTGAAAAAAAAAATAGTAATAAAACTAATGATGACACATTCTTATATTAAGTATGCTACCTCGCCATCAATTCAATGACAATTTTCATTAAAATAATGATAATTTACACGTTTTTTTACGAAATTTTTCTTAATATAAAGTTTTTTGAATTTGAATTAATGTCTATCTAATCATTAGTTATGTGTACGCTCTTCGTTAAATGTACGCATTTAAATTAAAGAAAAAAATCATTATTTTTGTGACAATTCGCAATATTTCAAGTAATATTTCAATACTTTTAAGGATTTTCTACATTAACACTACGACGTAGACATGTCATAGTTTTAATGTCGAATCGGACTTAATTAACAGTATGAGATATTTGAGTAATAAATTTAAGGCTATGCTCCCCTTAAAGGAAAGGCTGTCTTGGTAATAAATTGTATGACTATTGTCATTATTTTTAAGAATACATTCGAGAGAATTATACAATCTCTCCCTCCCTCTCTCGCTCGGAGAATCAGTTTTGTTTGGTAATGTGTGAATCAATAATTGTTATGGAATGCTAGAAGAGAAAATAGAGAACAGTTCTGTTGTTCGTTTTCTTTTAAATCGTCAGTTATTTACAAGAGATGGAAGGAAACGGTTGTCTGTTTTCGGGACGCGGATTGTGAAAAAATTTGATTGCTGTGAATATGTAAGTATACGTGCATATTGCACCGAAAATAATTTGTATATGGGCTGTTAACAGTTATTTTTGCTAAAGCATAGCAACAACAACGAATGAAACCGTCGTGTACATGTGTGTATGCCGTCGGCGTCACCATCGATCTCTGTGATAAGGGAGTGCGTGTGTCATAGTTATTTTTGCTGTATGTTATTTATGGCGATGTACATGCGTTTTTGAGGGAGATCTTGTTTGTAAGTCCTGTGAAGAGATTTGTGCCAAATGGATGGCAAAAATGTGAGTAATAGATTTTGTAACACTGACAGAGACAATGGGAAAATGTTTAGGTACGTGAAAAATAATATTATTATCCGGAAATAAACATCTTATTGGCAATTACAAAATTAACAAAACACATTTTTTGCTCAAAAATAATTGTAAATAAGCTGCTTTCCTTTCACGAAGTATTGAATAAAAATAAATATAAAATATTGTCTTCCATATTCATTTTATATGAAAAATTTAATGTTGACCAAATGGACTCTTAATCTAGGATTCGTACAGATTTGCTAATCTAACACCATGGTTAAGAATGTCATAAGCAGCATTAGCTTTTGTTTTACAGAAGTAATTTTTAATAAGTTTTTGTAGTTTTGTTTGCTAACAAAACGTAAGATTTTAAAATGTAAGTCACGATTGATGTTTTTGAGAAAATTATTTTTGATAACTCAATTTATATGACAAATGTCACTTTCGCCACTTTCAAAACAATCAGTTTCTATTATTAATAATATCTTACATATTTTTTTAACTTTTAGTACGGCAAATTTTGTATGGATCTATTATGAGAATTTGTGTCGTAGAAGAGTGACTAAATATTTCAGTGTAAGTAAGTATATTCCAAAGATTTATATATATCACTTATCTTTCAACATTTAGTGACAGTTATATGATAAAATATATTTTAATACTTTATCGTATATAAATCATTCTGTTTGATTTCTATTAAAATTATTTTTATTTTAGTTCGCGCAATTGAACTTTATTTTGATATATGAAAAATGCAGTGGGGAATTAAAAATTTACAAATTGCAGGAAATGAGTGAGCATCCAAACTATATGATATAATAATATAATATTTGTTTTATATAATTTCTATTTAAATTCCAGCCAAATTCTAGGTTAAAAATCATTAAGGTCGGTTCCGATAAAAATTGTTCATGGACAACAAATAGAGAAACGAATCCTGCTATAGTATCGATACATAACAATACAATATTCGAATAAAAGTCAAACTTCATAGTGTGTTGGCCGATTTGTCTTTATATAATTACATATTGTTTTAAATTATAAAATGTTTAAGGTTATCCGTAATATGTATTATATCTTTTTTTATTTTACTATATAAAATATAACAAATATAATATTTATTTAGAAAGATAAAGTGTTGTGTTATTGAATTTTCTATGAATAGTAAATGATTTCAAAGAAAATGATTCATTTAAAAGAGTAACATTATAATCAATATAATGTAACGAATTTTCCATACATATTTAAAAAACTGTATTTAAATGCATGTATGCCTTACATTAATTACCAGTATATTCTTATATCAAGGACAAACATTTTAAATTTTATTACGATAATGTTTTAAATTATATGATATTTTACTAAAAATAAGCACGCGCCATACTTAAATTTACGCAAAAATGTGCTTATTTTAAGACCAAACTTAATTAGTTTTATTACCCAAAATTCTTAATTCTATGAAATGCATCCTCAAAACAAGTACTATTCACGTCTTTAAATTAACTATAAAACCTTCTTATTTTTATAGCGATTGTCTTTGGCTCGAAATCATTGCCGAAATCTTAAACTTTACGAAAAATTCATTGATTTTTAGTACGCTTTTTTTTAGTGTACATAAGAAAATTTTACATAAAATATGTCTTTATTATTTATATTTAAGTCATCCCAAATTTCTGTTACTTTAGCCAATGATTTTTCGACCGACTGCCACGGTAAAACAGTGTTTAAAAATACCCTAGCATCATTTAGTTTTTCTTCAAAAATATTGACATAAAATCCTTCTGACTCAAGATCTAAAATAGCATTTTGAGAAGCAAGTGGTAAAAATACTTTTCCCCTTCGTAATCTTTTTTCATACAGTACGAGCACATAGTTGCCATATTATATTTTATAATAAAATCAGACATTCAGATTTGCTAAATCAAGATTTAAAAGTAGACTTGTTTTTGGTGATTTTTTAATTATTTAATAAATATTGAAAAAAATGAACAATGTACAAAAGTGGGCTTTTTGTTAAAAAGTGTACATTAAAAAAAATAGTGTACAAGAGTCTAAAATAGTGTAGCTACGCTATGTCTGACAAGAAGGCACGATAACTCTCTAAAGGAACATTGTTTCCTCTTATATCAGGAGAATGTCTTAGATTTTATTCCCTATCAAAACAAACACCTTCTTTGGTCACCATCCAAGATTCCAAAATAAATATGTATATGTATTTGGCGAAAAAAATACAACATTTTTCGGATTTTATTAGCAATTTCAATGTAAGATAACAGTAAAATATTCTCAGAAGACGTATGTATGGCTTGAGGTATGTACTAGCGATGTAAATACTTGCCTTTCTTAGGAAAGTGTTTGGGGTGAAATAGATACAAATAAAAGAATGTTGGAATGAAACAAAGATTTTTTTAGTATCAAATATTACCAAACATCTAATATTAGTATAGTAATAATTAAATTGTAATTAATTCTTTAAAACATTTAATAGATTAAAAAGTTTTGAAATTTTCTTTTGACCAACCAACTTTTACGTAATGATCTAAATACAAAATAGGTGAACATTCAAGTTTTATACCAGAACCTTGTAAGAGATTTTACACGGGGCAAAATCACCTTTTTTTATATGTTTGAATGGAAAGGAAATATATTTGGAACACAAATTTTGAAATATTATATATTTCTGAGCAAATAAATTTTATTTGAAAATAAATAAAATATATATGGAACTCGTATATTAATATGTTACAACATATAATATATGCAAACTAAGTTTCTCAAATAAAATATGTGTTTAAATAACGGGTGATCCAAGAAGAGATACTTTTTCAATAGCCTTTTTTGACAGATCACGTGTGAGTCGTGTCATGCTGTCATGTTATTTTTGTTAAGTATTGTTTGGCATTTCATCATGGAAAGACTTACGCCTGAACAACGTTTACGCGTGTCATTCGCCATATACCAGTCGAAATGCTCGAACGAGTCATCGAAAATTGGACACAACGGATGGACCATCTGAAACGTAGCCGAGGCCAACATTTGATAGACATAATCTTCAAAAAATAAATGCCAAAGAATGTTCTTTCAAATTCCCCATTCAATTTGAATTTTCTGTGTTTTTTTCTTTAAAAAAGTAGGGAACCTCGAAATGGATCACCCTATACAAATAAAATTATTGTTTAGGAATTTCTCCAAATATATTTTATTTACAAAAGATTTTCAAAACTGTTGTTGAATTTTTCGAATTTCAGTTTTAATTTTTCTTGGTTTCGAATTGAACCTTTTAATTATGATACCAAATGCAGCATTAAATTCCCCTTTAAAATCAATCATTTAAAATTTCTGAGTATTCCAAGCCATCATTAGTTGTCAATCCTCCAAAATTATACGATTTCAATTATTATTATTTATTATTTTTACGAACACGAAAAATTTCTTAAAAATTAACTTTGAATTACTGCAAAATTTAACACAATTTAGGTATTTTCTGAATACTTAAATGCAAATAAATATTTGTTTCGGATATAATAGTCTCAAATACTCCTAAAAACATATTGAGATCTAAACAAAGATTTGTTTAGAATAACATCTTCCCAAATATAAAATTTTTGTATGTACCAAATATATTATGTTTATAGTTTCCTTAAACATATGTATGTTTCAAGCCGAATATGTTTGGGACAATATACTACAAAAGTGATTTTTTTTTCAGCGTGTAAGATACAAATATTACACCGTCCGACAGTCAATATTACACTTGAACCGGATGATATAGGTCTGATACTATAGGCAAAATGCAGTTAGATGGCATTTTCAGTTTTTCATTTTCTGGTCTTGTTGCCCTTTGAAAGGACTTCACATTTTCAAAGGATAACATTTTTAAAAAAAATATTTTAAATAGTTATTCGCGTCCTCCGCGCTATTTCTAGTATTTTTTATACATACCATTCCATGATAAAAAGGACTTCAAAAATTTCCTTGAAAAATTAAATCCTTTGAAAATCTCCAACAATTTATTCCAAAAAATATATGTTAATAACCTATATATATATAATGTAATACTCCACAAAATTTCAACATTCTAGCATTATTAGTTAATTTTTAATAAATGTTTACATAAAACTCTTCCATAAAAAATTGCTAACTAAATGTGACATAGTATAAAAAAATTGGAATCACAAGTCGTAACACTTGAACCAGAGGATATACGTCTGAAACTACAGACAAAATGGAATTAATTGGCGTTTTCAGTTTTTCGTTTCCTGGTCCTGTTCTCCTTTAAAAGGACTTCGGATTTTAAGAGGATAAAATTTAAATAAAAAGAAAAATAAATACTCGTTCTCATTGTCGAATAAATTTATTAAAATGATTTATTTATTTCCGTAGTAGGCGTTGACAAGTCAACAATTTCTGAGGGTTTCATTATTTTTTTCTTTGCGATGTTTCGTAGAGCGAAAAAGTGCTTAGAAGAAAGTAAACGTGATTATGGAGTACCCAAAACGGAACAAATTTTGTGTTGTTTGTGGTTTTTTTATACCGTGTAATAAAAAACGTAATTTAGCGGAAGGGTTCATAAATTGTTATGAATCATACTATTTATTAAACCTACACGCTGAAAAAAACGCTTCAGTACTATATTGTTCTAAACATATTCTGCTGGAAACGTACATATGTTTAGGGTACACTCCAAATATATAATATTTGACACTCACAAATATAATATGTTTGTGAGGATGTTGTTATAAACAAAATTATGTTTTTTCATCATAATATTTTTTTTTGGAAATAATATTTCCAAAACAATGATTAATTTGTATTTAAGTATTTTGGCAATGTATTGATGCCTTAATTTAAAGGAAAGTTTTTTTAGAAATTTAAGGTTTAATTTTTTAGAAATTTTATATGTTTGAAAAATTATATTAAAATGTAAATCGTATAATCTTGGGTAACGACAAATAGCATTGATGGATTGACAATTGGACGATTTGTAAATTAAAAATTATAAATTAAAACAAAAGAAAATGCTGCTCACGACTTTTTTACCTGTAAAGTATAACACAAAATCTAGGAAAAAATAAAATTAAAAATTGCCAAAGTCAACAAAGTCTTAAAATTGTTTTAAATATAATGTATTTGGATAAATTCTTAAACAATATCTATGTTTGATTGTAAACACATATTTTATTTGTGACAGTAAGTTCGCAAATATGTTTTGTTGTAATATATTAATATATGCGTTCCAAACAAAATTTCTTGATTTTCAAATAAACTATATTTGTTCAAAAATATATAATATTTAAAAATTTTGGTTCCAAGTATATTTTCCTTGAATTCAAACATATCAAAAATGGCGATTTTCCTCCGTGTAGTTAAGTCATGGTACGTGCCCGAAGTTGTGTGTGATTATTGTTACAGAGGCGTCCTACGGTCAAGAAATACTAACGGAACCTATAATTCGATAAAATATATCTATCCAGTAGTATGGTTACGCCGAAGTGAACATTCAGCAGTGTCTTGCTACTTTTGTAAGTCATGGCCTAATATTGTGAACATTAAATATTGTAATAGAGAACAATTAAATTACTATTGCTGTTCGTCTGTAAAGCCTGCTGTATTGCGTTCAGCATCAAACCTATTTGCTCCATCTGAAGGACCGCCACAAGATGCAGATCAGGATGAATTGGAACTTCAATCCAATTGTGATGAAAATATTTCGGAATTTGAACCTTCAGAAAATCAGTTTGTTTGTACAGAACACCATTTTATATCGCAGAGTGACTTTGATGACCTTGTGCGGGATATAGTACAGCTTTTTGAAACAATAGGCATCTCATATAATCCTGATGAATGGCGACTTTTTATGGATGGCTCAGTTAAAAGCCTTAAAGGAGTGTTGCTTCATAATGGCAATGTATACCCATCTGTTCCTATTGTTTATGGAACCGACCTCAAAGAGAACTACGACAATATGAAAACAGTTCTAATGTTAATAAATTATGACATTCATCAAAATTGTTGCCATTCTCATGGGGCTAAAAAAGGTTATGCCAAACACCAGTGTTTTCTTTGTCTTTGGGAAGGTCGACGGAAGGAAGTACATTATACCGAGCACCAATGGCACTATCGAAAAAGTCACCAGATCGGAACTGATAGTGTAGAAAATATGTCACTTGTTCCATCATCTAAAATAATCCTTCCTCCACTGTCCAGCAAAATCTTGGTAAGTACCTGTCATTATTACCTGCATTACCAAATAATGATATCTTATTATTCGCTGCATTACTTTCGGCTTATTAATAATGACTTACCAATAATAACATAAATAAGGGATTTTTTGTTATCAGAATCATTTTGGCAAATTTTAATAGAATGTAATTTTGGCTGTATGTGGGTTCCCAGCAAAAGTTTGGTAAGTACCTGTCATTATTCTCTGCATTACCAAATAATGACATCTCATTATTCGCTGCATTACTTTCGGCTTAGTAATAATGACTTACCAATAATAACAAAAATAAGTGATTTTTTGTCAAATTATTTTGGCAAATTTTAATGTAATGCAATTTTGTTATATGTGTGGGTTATTGTACAATATTTATTTATTTTTCAACATGTTTTCAAATAATACTTGTAGATTTTAATGAAAATACCATACAAATTACTCGTATACCATAGGAAATTGTTTGTTTCGAGAAATACGCGCCACAAGACACATAAAATCACTTTAGGTAGCCATCTCTACATATCTACTACTAATTTTATAACTTATTGGTAATGCATTAATCAAGAACCTAAAATCGTGAAAATATAAGCACATATTTATGTGGTATGCCAATGCTACAAATAAGTAATTATTATGCTACTTTATTGTATGCTTTTGGGAAGTACTTTCCCAGCGGCGGAATGCATGAGCTATATGGCCTTATATCAGGCCTTCTTAGTCATGACGGAGGCCTTCCCTACACATTACCTGTTCCTTTCCATTTAACATTGCGTGAGATTGGGAGGCAAGGCCTTCCTTTCCATTTCCCTACAAGAACGCCTCCAGAAGGCCTTCATAGATAAGGGATAACGCATGTCAGAAAAAATCAGGCCTTCCAGAAGGACTTAAAAAGAAGGTCTGCTGAAGGTTTTATTATGGAAGGCATAAATCATTTCTGAAAATATCAGGCCTTCCGGAAGGACTATAAACGAAATACATACATCATGTCTGAAAAAATCAGGCCTCGAAAGTCTTCGAAGATTTTTATAGACGCCCATCTAATATTAATGTTGTTAATAACTATTATTTTTTATTTGAATAACACACAAAAAAATAATTTAATTCAACTTAAAAAGTATAAACCAAAAAAAAAACAACATAATAAAATCAAAATAATTCAATAAATAGCCTAAAATCTTTTATTATTTAAAACCTTTAAAACACCCGAACCGATGAATGCTAGATCAGAAACTGATAATAACTGATAGCGTTTTATGAAAACTGTTTTTGTTTTTGTTTTTTCTTGCTTTTTTCATCCCCCTCTCTAAGCACAAGTTCTTGTTGTTGTGAGTACGAAACTAAAGTGATAGAATTTAACAAGATGATTCGTCCCGCGGCGATTGTTTTTTTTGCTTGTTTTAAGACAGATTTTTTTGTAATTATGTATCACAATTAAAAAATTAATATTGATTGATAAGTGCAAAAATGTAAAAAAAAACTATTTCCGCGTTTGCAAATTCATTTCTCCTCGTTCGTAACTCAAGAAAATTTAAACAAGCGCGACGAACCGTCTTGTTAATTTGCATTCCCTTCACATTGGAATTTGTATAACGGCATACTTCGTTTTGTTGTTGCTGCTCTTTTATTTGTGGTACGTAAGCACGATGGACTACGAACCACTCGTTTTTGCATTCCCTCTGCCTTCGTTTTAGAAGGCCTTCTTCAGGCTATCAAAAAGGAAGATTATAGGTATGTTGAGATTTACATAGCGTTTTTTGTTTTTGCTCTTTCATTTGATAAGAACGATCGACGATTAACCACTCTCTCTTACATTCCCTCTGTCTTCGTTTTAGAAGGCATTCTTCAGGCTATCAAAAAGGAAGATTTTTTGTTGGGATTTGGATAACGTTTTCTTTTCCATTTGTTGTATTTGTTATGAACGCTGGACTACGAACCACACGCTCTCACATTCCCTCTCCATTCTTTTAAAAGTCCTGTATCATGCCTTATAATGGCATGCCTTCAACTGATCAATAATCATGCATTTCGCAGGCCTTACATAGGGAAGTCCTTGCCGAATAAGGCCTTCCGCATGTCTTATATATGTAAGGCCTCACAATTTCCGCCGCTGGGTTCCTCCCAATGACATCCCCATGTTAAAATAATGAGAAAAGTGGCTAATAATAAGTACTTACCATTATCGAACTTTTTTTTTGCTTACTCGTCGGATTATTTGGTAATGAGAAATTTTGCTGGGTGCATATTAAACTGGGTTTGATACGAAATTTCGTTCGGGCACTTGGCTCTCAAAGTGCAGCAATGACACATTTGAAGAAAGTTTTTCCAAAACTTAGTGATGCAAAGATTTACGCCGGTATATATTGATTTATTGATATTTATATTGAAAGGTTTTGTTAATTATATCATATTATTTTTTTAAGGCATTTTCAATGGACCACAATTAAAAAAATTGATGAAATGTAAGGAGCTTAAAAACGTATTAACACCGGTACAAACGGAAGCTTCACGCTGAAAAAAATTGCTTCTGTAGTATATTGCCCCAAACATATTCGGCTTGAATTATACATATGTTTAGGGTACACTCCAAATATATAATATTTGACATACCCAAATATTATATGTTTGGGAGGATATTGTTCTAAACAAATATTTTTTTATTTGGAACTAGTATTTTGTATTTTGGCAATGTATCAATGCCTTAATTTAAAGACAAGTATTCTGTTGTTCAGATGTTTAAAGAGCATTTTTTACAAATTTTATATGTTTGTAAAATTTAATTAAAACTTAAATCGTGTAATCTTTCGCAAATATAAATTGCATTGATGCATTGACAAATAGTGATGAATTGGAATACTTATAAATTAAAATTTATTGATTTAAAACAACAGCTAATGCTGTTAAAGACATTTTTAACTATAATCTAGGAAAAACTAACTCAAATTCGAAAAATTTAGCAAATTTAAAAAATCGTTTTTAAATAAAATATATTTGGAAATCATCTTAAACCATAACTTTGTTTGTGGGTAAATACATATTTTATTTGTGAAAGTCAATGCGCAAATATAGATTGTTCTAATATATTAATATATGCGTTCCAAACAAAGTTTCGCGATTTTCAAATAAAATTTGTTTGTTAACAAATATATAATATTTAAAAAATTAGTTTCCAAATATATTTTCTTTCAATTCAAACATATCAAAAATGCCGATTTCCCTCCGTGTTGGAATTGTTTGAATGATGTAATTAATAACTTTTTGGGCAACAGCAAATTCAAAACTACAAAAGTATAGTTCAACACCTAGTAGAATGTTTTGGAAAAATGGGAGTTAATATGTCCCTGAAAATACATTTTCTGGACAGACATCTGGTCTTTTTCCCTGACAATTTAGGTGATTTCAGTGATGAACACGGTGAAAGATTTCATCAAGATCTTGCCGTTATGGAGAATCGGTTCCGAGGAAAAAAAAATCGGCTCATATGTTATCAGATTACTGTTGGTCAATTTGTCGTGACACAGACGGTATTTACAAACGACAAAGCAAAAGTATTCATTTTTATACCCTCACTTTTGTGTGACGAGGGTATATATCATTTGCTACGGAAAAAAGTGTAACACATCGAAGGAGTGACCTAAGACCCCAAGTATGTTCGGCGGAAATCCGTTTTGGGTCATTTTAAGTCGAATGAGCAATGTCCGTCCGTCTGTCTGTCTGTCTGCCTGCTGGCTGGTGCGCACGATAACTCTCGAAAGGAGTAACCGATTGACTTCAAATTTCGTATGTGATAATATTTTTTTCTATCTCCGGCTAAGTTCAAAGATGGGCCATATTGGTCCACTCCTTCTGGTACCTCCCCCACAAAGGGTTAAAATGTTGTGAAATATTGATTCTTTAATAACTGCTATTATACGTGTTCGAATCTTCTGAAATTCCACACATAGTATTAGTTTGAGCGTTATCACCACGCCCCTTTTTGTACTTCCCACACAAAATGGCCAAATTATACCACAATTTAATATCTCAACGTTAATATACCAGTCCATATAAACGGTTACAATTCGGCACAGTGCAAAGTATTTAAAGTATATACTGTTCAGCGAAATATAGGTGTATTTCTTAAACCCCTTCTGGTACCTCCCACAAAAATTGACAGAATAATTTGTGTAATATTCAATATTACATTACTCACAAAGTGAGGGTATACCATAGTCGGTTTACCCGACTGAAACTTTCTTACTTATTTTAAGTACCTTTCATCTATTATTCTATTCATGTATGAATAATGTTATCCTTTTAAGATATGTAGTCCTTTTAAGGGGCAACAGGATAAGGAAATAAAAATCTTAAAATGTCATTTTAGTCGCCTGGCTCATTGTTTCATTTGTATATCAACGCCTTTTTAAAAATATTGTGTTTGTATATTTAGTTAAGTATTTTTTTTGTTGGAAAAGTTTTATATTGGAGATTTTCAAAGGATTTTATAGGATTTAATTTCGAAGTCCTTTTTATCCTTTATAAAAATGCCATAAATATCACAAATTCTCCTTAAAGTTCTCTTTAATTAAGTATTTAAAATATTTTTTTTTAAATGTTATCCTTTGAAAATGTGAAGTCCTTTTAAAGGGCAACAGGACCAGGAAATGAAAAACTGAAAATGCCAACTAACTGCATTTTGCCTATAGTTTCAGACGTATATCATCTCGTTGAAGTGTAACGACTTTTTTTAAAAATTGTCGGACGGTGTTATTACTCAAGGGCGACAGATTTTTAATATGGTTGAAAATAGTGATGGCATTGTTGTAAATGCGAGGACTTTAAGTGATGTGGATGGGGAACATAGTTTTTGTTGGGTAATGGGAAGCCCAGTCATTCTTCTTGACTTTATTCTAACTACCAGCCTAAGTATTTGTAACATAAACCGACATTTACAATTAAAGACAGACAAGAAGTACTAGACGTAACGTTTGCTGCTGACCGGCTGTCAGACAAAATTATTGGGTGGAATGTACTGGACGACCACTCATTCTCAGATCACCGTTATATTGAGTTCAAACTCGCTGGAAAAGCGCCTGAACCGGCCGTCCACAGGAATGTGAGAAAGACAAAGTGCCACCTGTATGAAAAGAATTTCATGAAAGTCCTCAACTACAAACTTCTGTACGAACCGAATGACAAAGCCAGTCTGGATAATCTGGTCAAGCATATCACCACATCATTCAATAGTTCCCTTGAAGAAGCCTGTCCAAAAACAAGGTACAAGGGTGAAACTAAACCCCATGGTGGACTTCTGAGCTAACGGCTATGAAAAAGACCTGCAACAAGCTATTCAACAATACTAAATCTACGGGGGTCGCTAATGTTTGGGATGCCTATAAAGAGCAACTCAAGATCTATAAGAAGGAGCTTAGAAAGGCGCAAAGACGCTCTTGGTATACCTTTTGTGGCGAAGTGGAAAAGGTCTCCGACGCCGCAAGGCTGAGGAAAATACTATCAGCTTCACCCTGCACAGTGGGTTACTTGCAGGATGAGGCAAATAATTGGACCAAAAACAGCGAGCAGTCGCCTAATGTACTGCTCGACACACATTTCCCGGGGAACTCTCTAACAGAACCAGAGGATCAGCAGGACCAACAAGAGTGCGAGTGGACTGCGAGCGTCGCCAGCTTGTTGACTGAGAAATCCAGAATAATATGGGCTATTAATAGCTTTGAGCCCTTCAAGCCACCTGGACCAGACGGCATCACTCCAGCAGAAATGCAGAAAATGTTGAAGTACATTATCCCCTGGCTGGAGAAAATTTATGTATCGCTGGAGGGACACCAAAGTGGTATTCATACCTAAAGCGGGGAAGTTATCACACACTAGGCCAAAAGACTTCAGACCAATTTAGCCTATCCTCCTTCCTATTGAAAGGTCTGGAAAGACTTTTAGATTATTTCATTAGGGAAAACCTGGATAAAAAACTCCTGTCGGTGAACCAACATGCTTACAATAAGGGGAGCACTATCGAATCGTCCCTGCATTTCAAAGAATTCACCATGGTGGCATTTCTTGACATAGAAGGGGCTTTTAACAACATTCACTCAGATGAATAATGTCCCACATGTGGACCCACCACCTCGGATAAATGGAACAGATCTAGTCTTTTCTGAAAGTGCAAAATGTTTAGGAATAATTCTAGATAGAAAACTGTTATTTAGACTAAACGTATTGGAACGTGTAAGGAAGGCCAACGTCGCCTTATATTCCTGCAAAAAGGCTGTAGGGTCGCGGTGGGGCCTCTATCCTAAAATCGTCCACTGGATATATATAGCAGTAGTTCGTCCTATACTGCTATACGGCATTGTGGTATGGTGGACGGCAACTGACCAAAACGACCAACTAACCACCACCAACCTACTAACAGAGGTTCAGAGAACAGCCTGCCAGAGCATAAGCGGAGCCTTAAGGACTACAGTGACCGAGTCTCTACAAGCTTTACTCCATATACTGCCGATTAATATTGTGGCGAGAGAAGTTGCAACCAAAGCGGCAATAAGATTAAACTGCCTATCAATGTGGAGGTACAAAAACTACGGTCACATGAGGATATCAAAGTGTAGTGCTATGGTAACCGATCGAGTGGACTATATACCAACGGTGTACACCTTCGAGAGAAATTACATCAATATGATTACCGCCAGAGATGAATGGGTTGGAAGAATACCAGGTAATAGAAACCATCTCCACTTTTACACGGATGGTTCGAAGCTTGATGAGACAGACAGACTGCTATCAATTCTCTGGAGGCAACATCCCTGATTTCTCAAACAGCCCTCGACTGCCACAGATCTTTTAACGAGATGCCTGGGCAGTTTAATAGACACCTCATATGGGTGCCTGGGCATAGGGATATCCCGGGGAACTGCAAAGCCGATGAACATTACAAATTCTCGAGGAATTTGCATATATTGGTGCGCCACTATCCATGTGCAAGCTTTGGCTTAGCCAAGAGGCAATCAGGCAGTCCAACAAAAGATGGACAGCAAACGGCACCTGCAGGGTAGCAAGGCCAATCTGGCCAAGGTATGAGCTGAGAAGATCAAAATATCTCCTCGCACTAGATAGGCAAAAATTGTCTACGTTAGTATCAGTTCTGACGGGACACTGCTTGATCGGCGAACACGCCGATCAAACAGTGAACACTTGTTATGCGACTGCCCCGCTCTGAATTAAACGACGACTGGACATTCTGGGGTCGGCCTTTCTAGGCAGCCTAACAGATCTTTCCAGTACCGAAATTCGTACTATCGATACATTATATCAAACAGGATGGTTTCGATGAGGGGCATTTCAGCCCGTGGTAAAACT
Organism: Eudasyphora cyanicolor; assembly: GCA_963930755.1. NCBI lineage: Eukaryota > Metazoa > Arthropoda > Insecta > Diptera > Muscidae > Eudasyphora > Eudasyphora cyanicolor. The sequence goes on along the minus strand of OZ005735.1, from coordinate 113,239,765 downwards.
AGGGACCTAAACTGGTCTATGTGAGCCTGTATAAAAAAACCGGCTGCCTCCCTAACCTAAATCTATTAATACGAGTATTAAAAAATTTTAATAATCGTAAGTCATCTCCGATATATTACCCGGGAAACCTAGTCTAATATGGCCACAATTGGAAAAATACAACAAGTAAGAAAGTTTCAGTCGGGTAAACCGACTAAGGTATACCCTCACTTTGTGAGTAATGTAATATATAACATTACACTAATAGATCTGTCAATTTGTGTGGGAGGTACCGGAAGGGGTTTTTCCAAATACTCCTATTTTTCGGTAAACAGTAGATTCTTAAATACATTGTTTCATTGTGCGAACTATAAGCGTTTATGTGCACTTGTATATTAAAGTTACGAGCTACGTAATTTTGGTATGATTTGGTCATTTTGTGTGGGAGGTACAAAAATGGGCGGGGTGATAACGCCTACTTTTTACAGGACTATAGACACTATAACAGCATTACACTGTACAATATTTCAAGTATTTGTATGCACTGGTATTAAAGTTACAAGCCGTTTACTTTTGGTACGAAACAGTCCATTTGTGTGGGAGGTACCAAAAGTGGCTGTACAATAACGCCCATTTTTTTACCGGACTATAGGCGCTACAAAAACATTATACTGTACAAAATTCAAGTATTTCAGTTAAATTTTGATGCAAAATGGTCCATTTGTGTGGGAGGTACCAAAAGGGGAATGCCAACTTCACCCATTTTTCTCGAGGATAGAATTTCAAGCTTGGAATAATTAGTATAGAAGTTATTAAAGAATCAATATTTCACTAAATTTTAACCCTTTGTGTGGGAGGTACCAGAAGGAGTAGACCAATATGGCCCATCTTCGAACTCATCCGGAGATAGATCAAAATATTACCGCATACCAATTTTGAAGTCAATCGGTTACTCCTTTCGAGAGTTATCGTGCGCACCACCCAGCAGACAGACAGACGGACGGACATTGCTCATTCGACTTAAAATTACCCAAAACGAGTATCCGCCGAACATACTTGGGGTCTTAGGTCACTCCTTCGATGTGTTACACATTTTTCCGTAGCAACTGATATATACCCTCGTATCACTAAAGTGGGGGTATAAATATGATAATTACGAGATGGTATACGATTTTCACCCTTATTTAAATAAACTGTTAATTCGTTTGATATTCGTTTCAATAGAAAAGTGGTTATTTTGCGAAACCTGAAATTTGTTTTGGTAAAAGTGTGTCTGTCGCGATTCTACTTATATTTTCAAAAAAAGCGTAAAATCAGCATTTTTATCGCATAATTAATACGCGAATATAATGCTTTTTTGATTTTATATTCGGATTTAGAATATGAAAAAACTTCGAGACCCGGTCCGATATCTGCTCGCTATGACTCGACTTGACCAGTGCAATATTGTAGGCCAGCGTAAATAATGCGACGTTAATTTTATCCGAAATGAGTTTTTTCTTGTTCTGCTATATCGAGCTATAGAATGCCACCATTACATACATATGTATTATTAATCGTGTTTCATGAGGAAACATAAGTTGCGAGAAAAAAGTATAAAAATTTAATATTTGCAAACAATTACAATATGCAACAAATGAACACTTTTTGGAAAATACACGGACTTGACAGTATAGGTTCGACTCTACTATCAATGGGTAGTATAACCCTATACTTGGTTTGGCGAAATTGGTGACCAATTTTTTTTATGGGCCTCCATAGTTTCTGAAAATCAGTGGGCCCCTCGAAAAAGGTGTCATCAGCTTTTGTCCTACAACTAATTCACACTTGGTGATACCGCTTAACTATATTTGGCAATAATGTAGCTAAAAATATGCTGAACAAAGTTCATTAAAATTTTTTGCGAAAAAACTATTTTTCCGGTACTTTTTTTTGAAAACTAAGGAAAAAAAAATTTTTTTTCACTATTTCCAGCATAACTTCCAGGGACTCGTAATTTTTCAATGGTTTTTCCTATATATAAAAGGGAATGTGTGTTTGTTTGAACCGTATAAACGGTTAAAACCGATCTTCTTGAAATTTTCACAGAATGTACATGTGTTGGGGGTGGTGAAAAAAGGGTACTTGAATGTTCGATATATCAAGTGGGAGTGGCCCCGCCCATATAAGCCAAATTTTGAAATTCAGATATCTTGCACAATTTGTTAGAGAGAGAGTGCTGTAGTTTTGTGCATATGTATCTGGTGTTAGTCTACGTAATTTGTCCAAAAATGGACGGGATCTGACCAATGAGCCCGCCCACACTGAAAATATTATCTTCGTGAATATCACGAAATGTTTCTTACATATTACGAAATCTGTCTTATTTTTGTCAGCCAAAGAAATATTTCATACGATATATGAAAAAAATCATATATATTACGAAGAAGATTCTTCATATTTTTTATGAAACCATTTCATACTTTTTATGAAACTATTTCATATTTTTTATGAAACTATTTCATAGTTATTATTTTATGAAACTATTTCATAGTTATTATTTTATGAAACTATTTCATAGTTATTATTTCATGACAATATTTCATAGTTTTTATGAAACTATTCCATATTTTGTATGCCCCCGACCTACACTATTTTAAAATTGTCTATAAATATTCTTCTGGTTTTAGCCGTTTTTGCCTCTAATTCGGTTCGAAACGCAGTTCTCTCTTATTAGGAAATCATTAAAGCAAATGAACAAGAATTATTCATTACTTCTGCTATTTCAAATCAAAAAAAATCACCTCAAGTTATGTATTGCCATATTTCATATTTTGTATTAAATTGTTTTTACAATTTTGATAACATTTTGTAGTTGTAATCAAAGCAAAACAATCTTGTCAGCAACTGAAATGTATAACATATATAGCACATAAACAGTTGTTGAATAATTTTTAAGTTTTCCTCCGAACGCTCTAAGTAGGTGATAAATTTGGCATATACGAGGTATGTTCAAAAAATATCGCGAATTTTTAATTTCCGCGGGCTACGTGTATTTGATTTTTGATATTTTTGTAGCGTTATGTTGGTACTCATGTCCCTTACTGATGGACGGGATCGGAAATCTGGGGCAACGAAGTGGACCGGGTCCAGCTAGTCTATATATAAAAATTAATGTGTGTATGTTTGTTTGTCTGTACCATGTAGACGCCTCAACGACTGGACCAATCTTCTTGAAATGTTCACAGATTTGTAATTTTGTGCATATCGCTCACTCACTTCAAGAGTGTCATAACTCAAAATTGAAAATTGTCAGGATGTGTAACTTTAAGTCAGTATAAAAAAATAAATAATATGAAATAAGACTATTAAAAAAGGTGGAGTAATCCGAAATATGATTGTTTACTTATAAACTAAATTTCGTTGAGATTTATTTATAGATATTTGCAAAATTAGCAATTATGTAAGGCATCCTCAACAATTTTCAATTTTGAGTTATGACAGTCTTGAAGTGAGTGAGCGATATGTATCTGGCCCATATAAGCAAAATTTTGAAATTGTGATACTGTAATTTTGTACATATGTCTACGTGATTGGTCCAAAAATGGACGGGGTCGGAAAACTGAAATATGTGGCAACGAAGTGGACCGGGTCCTGCTAGTATACCATAAATACGACCAATTCTGACAGGTGCTCTATCAATAATCTGGTTCCAAAGTATCACTTTGTTAAAAAATCTATTAGGAAAACGCGGAAACCTGAATGTCCGTTCCAGGAGGACAAAACCCTTCTAAAAATGTAGATTGAGAAAATAGTTGAATGTGCAAATTTATGTGCAAAATTACGAAATTCGCGACAAATGAATCCATTTTTCAAATTACGCTACACTAGTTGCATACAATTCTTATTCTCGATGTGCATGCCAAATAGTAGCGTAAGCTGTTGAGTAGATTGGCGGAAAAATAAAAAAAAAACATAAAATGTCACATACAGAAAAATTAGTCCATATCTTCCGCGATAATTAAAAATTTGCAAAACTATACAAATTGTATTTTTTTATTTGGCGTCCCGAACCCACATTCCGATTTTCATCACAAAATTATTTTAGGCTGTTTTCAAATAATTTTAACCATATAATTACCATACAAAGATCTCTCTTATTTGATTATTTAACTAATTTCCTGCGGAATGCGGCCGAACTTAACGTCAATTTTAGTGGTTTAATTATTGTTTGTAATTTAAATTTGCACTTTTAAGAGCTTATTATGAAAAATATTTATATTATTTTTTTTAAATTCTTTAATAAATAAAAATTTCGCTTGCGAAACACCAAGTATTTGCCAGTTGTGGATATGCATAAATCAGCTGTATGTTATATTATTATTTGACATTTTTTTTGGATTGATTACAAAATGGCCTTTAACTTTAATCTTTTGGTGAATTAAAAATTAAAATTTAACATTTACTACTGCATCATACATGTACTTATATACAGTAGAGTGGCTTCATTTGTGTGGAGGAAAAAGCAATTGCTGATGTTCAAAGCTTATCTGAAATTTTTTCCGAAATGGAACATTAGGCAATAAAAACCGAACCAATGTTTATCATATGTCACGAAAAATTCAAAACGACTATATCTACCTCCAATGTGGAATGGCGGCCGGAAGTTGGACCCCAAGAAAATGCACCACAAATTGAAAATGAAAGTGCGCCCCAAATTTGGGGCCTATTTTCGTTACAAAAACTGATTTAGGAAATTACACCCCAAAACATGAAAACAATATAAAATGAATATAAACCCCAAAAAAACTAAGAAATTTGCTCTTCGTAAATCTGGCAGTACGCAATAATACACGTATACGAACATATTTTCTAATTATACATTTATTCCTGTGCGGTCGGCCTACGGCCTGCGGCCTCTTTTAAGACTTTCTCCTATGGACAGGATCCAAAGTTGGCAACGTAAAGCACATCTTTTATACGTAGCCTCTCCTGTTTCTAAATTTAAAGGTGAAAATAAGCCCCAAAAAGCAGACAAGAAATGAAATTAAACCCCAAAAAGCAGACAAAAAATTAAATTAAGCCCCAAATAAAATTGTTGTTGTTTGATATGTTAATTATTGGGGCCGATATTCATAAAAATATTGGGGTGTATTTCCCTGGGGCCCAATTTCATTCCGCCATGTGGAATATGTGGCCTGTACTCGTATAAGCACTTTAAAAACATTACACTGTACAAAATAACTTTTGGGGAAAAATGGTCCATTTGTGTGGGAGGTACCAAAACGGTTAGCGACAATTCGCCCATTTTTCTCAAGGTAATAGCGACGGATAAACTATTACTATGTGCGGAAGTATAGATGAGTCGGATAAGTAGTATAGAAGTTATTATAGAATCAAAATTTCACTAAGGGCCTGTTTCTGTAACTTATTTTCGTTCGTCTACGGCGAACGATCAAAATTCTTTCAGCTATTAATTGAATTCTATAAAACGCAGGTTAGAAATATTTTAGGAACAAGCTTTTTACATGATTTTCTACAGACACAACAAATTTTAAACTTCTGTGACTTATAAATTTCTCAGAATAACTGAGTGATTTTTGATCGTTCGCAGTAGACGAACGAAAAAAAGTTACAGAAACAGGCCCTAAGTTTTAACCCTTTGTGAGGGACGAACTTAGCCTGAGATAGAAAAAATATTATCACGTACCAAATTTGAAGTCAATCCCATCACTCCTTTCGAGAGTTATCGTGCGCTCCAGCCCGACGGACGGACATTGCTCAAATGACGTAAAATGTCCTAAAACGGATTTCCGCAGAACACACTTAGGGTCTTAGGCCACTCCTTTGATATGTTACACTTTTGGCTCGTAGTAAATGATATATGCAAATTGGGATGCAAATTGACAGAGAGAAATCTCTTAATACACCTAGAGACAATACTAAATTTGAGGTACAGATTTAGATATAGCCCCCATATATATTTACCTCCCAATTTGGTATCAAAGCGCTATAGTAAAGTACAATACTTCCGATCATTACAAACATTTTCCGAAAGATGTTTCTTAATTTAGGAATTGGTTATTTTCGGTTCAGATTAAGTTATAGCCACATATATCGCACCTGTTCGACAAAAAGGTAACAACTCAAAATGAAAACAAATGTCAGTACATTGGCAAAATCAGCTTCCGTTAAAATTATTGACATTTTTTTCGAAAATTTTGAAAATTTCTTCTTAATTGTATTATCTTGCAATGGCATATTTCCGTTAATATTAATTTTTTGAAATTAAAATTTACGCGAACAGTTTTTGTGCTCTAGTGATTTTTTTTTCATATTGAGTTTAGTATTTAAGAGCTATTAAAACTGCATTTTACGTCCGATCTTTATATATTTTGGCAAGATTGAGGTTTTTGATCCAATGTGATGAAAATCTGTTTAGGTTATGTAAATTTATTTTCAATTTTATTCTGAACAACATCTTCAACTCCTCCTCGGCATAAGGCTTGATGAGGCGGTGCACCTAAGTACTTTCTTAACAGAAACGAAACCAATGATTCCAAATATTATCGCAGTGCCCCTTTGCGCATTGTTAGGGAGGTGTAGGCAATTATATATTCGGCCCCACCCGAATTTCCGTCTTTCCTTACTGGTTCACTTTTAAAATGCTGGTCACAGTAAAATTTTTATGGGCCTTGCATTTTACCATTTCAATTTGAAATTATATTATTTTCCTTTTACTTTTTTCCAGAATTAGGCAATCATTTAAAAAGCCAGAGAAGGTTGGAATATTTTCACTTTTTGACTATAGAACAATTTCTACAATTCTTCTATCTTGGCGAAAAATTAAATTTTTTGACATTAGGAAAATGTGTGTTACCTTAGTAATATAGTAATGTAGCTGAAAACAATACAAACAGTGATTGTAACCCACACTAATATATGTAAAATATTTTTTTTCAGGAAATGGCTTCCGTACGCACTGACAAAGACGTACATGGATGTGAAAATCAAATGAAAACATCCGTTTCAGACAGGCACATCCATTCATATGTGGACATGTATGTAGCGTTTACAAACACATACACAACCACGTTCACATGCACTAACACAGCCAGACACTTATACATCAGATAAACAGACAGATGTGTGATATTTGTATAATTTTGCATATAAAAATAAGCTCAAATATCCAAACGGAAAATACAGCGTACACAGAACTCCTTTTTAAACTTTTCATGAATATTTTCACATTTTAAGACCCACACACACAACCCTGTAAGAGTAAATAATTGTGTACATACGTACCCTGTAGGAAGTGCCATTAGTAAAATTGTAGTGATTTACTTGTGACATTGTCAGTAGTACTACAGACAAAATGTGCCCCTGCCCATGTAATCTCCTATAGACATTTAACATTAGCTGTCATTGAAAAACCACCAGTAGACATTTGATCCAAAGATTCAGTAGTAAATGTTAAATGTCAAAGTAAACCATATGTATACATTTGCACCAAAGATTCACTAGTAAATGTTAAATGTCAAAGTTAACCATATGTAGACATTCACTAGTAAATGTTATATGTCAAAGTAATTCATATAGAGACATTTGAACCAAAGATTCAGTAGTAAACTTTAGTGACCCTGGTCTACATCTATATAAAGGTGGGCGCAGTACACTAAAACACATATATTTATATGCTCACTTTCTTCGAGGCTGGCTAAGCCTTTTATTCATTTAATTAACAAAAAATAATAAATACTGGAATGTATATACAATTAAATTCATTTAATATTGACATAGTTTCTCCAAACACTTCCTAGAAGGAGTTGTTTCTATGTACCACTGCTTTAACTTCTCCCGCAACGTAAATTTCGGAACGACAAAATCTTCCAAATTCTCCACAAAATCTTTACTTTCTCCCACAATATTCATTTCGCAGTTTCCTTGCTCACATTGCAAACTTCTATTTTTAAATGATATTGTTTGTTTTTTACAAGTCTTTTATAATTTCTTTTACTAATTTTTTTATTATTTTTATAAAATAATTGTAATCATCTTTTTAACACACAAAACGAACGCGTGCTTCCTTGACTGAAGAAAATCAAGGAATGAAAAAAGAACAATTGTCAAAAAATCGCTACCTGCTGACTGCGCAGCTGTGCATTCTGCAGGCAGCTATTATAATGCGCAGTCAAACAAAAAGACAAGCAATGACAATGTCGCCATAAATACTGTACAACAGTTGTCTGTAAAGTATTTCTACTCGCGCATAAAAGGAAAGTTGTAGACTTTTTACCTTGTTCAATTGTCACTATAGAACAAGTGGTGACATAGAGACATATGGTGCCTGGCTGACTACAGGGTATGAATAAATACAACACATCCATCCATATGTAGAGCATTACAGTGTACGAGGGGTTGACATTGTAGGCGTGTTTTACTTGAAAAGTAAACATATTCGTTTATTTGTTTTTATATGGAAATATTTCAATCCATATGAATCCCGAAAAAATATGAACGGCTTATTTTCAAAATCGGCTATGTTTTTTTAAAAGAAAAATAACTCTCCTCCTTGATGTTTGATTAAGACTGTAGAAAAACATTACTTCCGCGTTTCCTGATCTTCAATGCCCTACTCATGCACAGATCCTGTTTCTTGCTTCCTGTTCCTATTTCCTATGTCTTGTATATATCACATATCCCTTTTACACCACACATCTTATTTCAATATCTCAAATTTCGTTCCTACCGCTGTTCTCCACTGCCATACTCGTGTCCAGATCCTATTCCTTGCTTCCCTTTCCTATTTCCTATGTTTTGTATATATCCCTTCTACACCACACATCTTATTTCTACATTTTACACTGAAACCTCATTTTTAGGTTCGTTTGTAAAAACGGTGCAGCCGTATGAACGGGTTGTGATTTCGTTTGTAAAATGATTACACTCCGAAAATATCGCATTTTCCACACTCAGCCCAGTCCACGGTGTGAAGTGTTGCACCGTCAAAAAGCAGACTTCAGAACCAAATCTAATTGCAAGCGTACATTTTTAATGCACTACCAAATGGCACGACTTTTGTTCGATTGTTCGCATGCAAAATGTGAAATTAGCAGAGGGTGCAGGGGGAATTTTTAAAATGTCGAAACATGATGTGGTGACATTCTTTTTCAGAAACGAAATCACCATAAGTATTTTGGCTATTTATAAATGCCTTAATTTAAAGGCAAATTTTCTGTTGTTCTTAAGTTCAAAGTTAATTTTTTAACAAATTTTAAATATTTGTAAAATTTGATTCAAATTTAAATCGGAATATTTATAAATTAAAACTTAGTTCTGTAAAACAAACGCTAATGATGCTTATGACATTGTTAACTTCAAGTACAACACGAAATCTAGGAAAAATTTAAACTAGAATTTAAAAACTATTTTTAAATAAAATATATTTGGAAAACTTCTTAAACAATAATTTTGTTTGTGTGTAAACACATATTTTATTTCTGAAAGTCAGTTTGCAAATATATGTTGTTCTAATATATTAGTATATGCGTTCCACATAAAATTTCTTGATTTTCAAATGAAATGTATTTGTTTACAAATATATTATATATTTAAAAATTTTGTTTCCAAATATGTTTTCTTTCAATTCAAACATATCAAAAATTGTGATTTCCCACGTGTGTATCCAATCCACACTGGTGCCAAATCCATTTTTTGTGGCATAAATATGAAGGACTGTACGAGTATATACAGCCCTAACAATTTCCACATCGGTTAGTCATAACACACAACAAATGAACAAAAAATTGTACCAATCTGGCAACTCCCACTGTCACCTCCGACACAAGCTTGATGTTTGTACCTTAAGTGCTGGCTGCAAATATGGTCCAATTTGCATGGATATGTTTTTTGTACCAAGGACCAAAAATATTTAATTTGAAGAAATCGATTCAGATTTGGATGGACAACATGGACCCTATACGCCGACTGCGACATCCGGTTTGAATAAATATCGACACACATAATATTTTAGGAGTAGTTACGGTGTACAAAATAAGTGAACCCAATAATACAATACCCGATGTTATAAACAAATTACATCTTTATCATAACTGCATGCATTTATGATTGTTTCTTAAAAATGAAGATACTGGATAATAATGGATCCGAAGAATCCATAGATCTGTGAAAAATATTATATTATTAATGCGGCTATTTTGTCTAGCATATCACCTGTCTGTCTTGCTTATAAAATTTGTTCAGTGTCTCCGAAGCAATTCCCCTAAGCAGCCAACAGGAAGTGCAGAAGTGATAATAATCTGAGAACAATGCGCTAATATTTTAAGGAAAGTTGCTGACAAGTATATTTTTCCATGTGTAACAAGGTCCATGTGTAACAAGGTCCATGTGTAACAAGGTCCATGTATAACAAGTTTGTTTTAAAGATGAAAGACATTTTTTTAAAACAAACATCGGAATCTTTTGTCTTACTCGCTGATATAAGTAGTTATGTTCTTGGCGCAGTGAGAGTTCAGCTGTCAATTTCCTTTTTAGTCGTTTTCCAATTTATTGTAAAACTTTTTGAACACATTTTCATAAATTTTTTTAGTACCAATTTCGAAACGGTACCATTTTTGAGTCTATTACATCCTAAATAGTTAACATTTCAGCACAGCTAAACCAAATTTTGACTGAAAAAAACATTTTGCGCACAAAACGCGCAATGCGCGCCTATACTACATGATAAAGGACACTTTAATAAACAATCGTGCGTTTAAACTTTCATGAACACGTGAGTACACAGAAAGAAAAATGACATACTAAATTCAAGTAAAAAATTCTTAATTTAAGCCGAAATCGTACTTAAAAATTTAAGTACGTTCGTACTAAGTTTTTCTTAAAACAAGTATAAATCGGCTTAAATTGAAAAAATCAAGCGCTGTAAGGTTTACAATAAGTATATAATGCTTGAATTGAAGAAAAAATTCTTGAAAAGGAAAATTAAGCCTAATATGGCTTAAAGTAAGAAGAAAAAGCTTACTTTCATCTTTGAGGGGCAAAGCAATTATAGAGCACAATAAAATTACCCTCTCAACCACTCTCATTTAAGTGGTTGATTTTGGCTGACGCAACATCAAACACACACGCATATAAATCGACGAGCTGTATATGTATCAACATTTGTGCGCAACCATATCCAATTCGTTTCTCGTTCAAGCAGTGTTTGCGAATTCATTACTTGGCGTGATGTTTTTTTATTAAAGTTTTTTGAAGTTGTTAATAATTCTTCTTCGTTTGGTTGATGCTATTCCTTTTATGTTTCATATTTAAACCGAATAATTACAGCAAAGCTTTTACTTTTGCTGTCAACCTTTTGACATACCATTTAAAAAATACATTCTTTGCAATGTGGTGGCAAAAATGGTATAATTAATATAAATGGTACATAGGTACAAAACGAACGAAAGCACAATAAATCCAGTATGATCAGGCTTAAATTAAGAACTGATCAGGCTTGAATTAAGTATTGGTTAGGCTTAAATCAAGAGCTGATCAGGCTTAAATCAAGAGCTGATCGGGCTTAAATTAAGTATTGGGCAGGCTTGATTCAATCAAAATTTTCTTCATTGAAGCCCGTTTCGCACTCAAATCAATTCATTCTTAAATCAATCGCTTTATGCTTGAAATAAGAATATTTCGGCTTAAAATCAAGCCTTATCAGGCTTAATGTGCGCTATGATTAAGAATTCAGGGCTTAAAATTCCGTACTTGGTTTTAGAAAATCCGTACTTACCGTACTTTTGACACCGCTACGGCTTGATTCAAGTACGGATTACTCATTTTTTTCTTTCTGTGTACATCTATAACTTTTACTCCATGAAACACAAATGACGTGAAGTTATGTATCTCTGATACATAAACACGAAATGACAACGACAAAGACAAAAAAATTATGAGTTATGCTATAATAATAATAATCTACATACTTTGAGCTTGATTCACCATATTTCACAGATTAAATAAAATTTTAGTTTTGCCGATTTCCAGTATCAAATATAATGTCAATATTTTCACAAGAAGAAGTGCTATTGAATCGCATGGTTAAAAAATGGATGCCAACTAAGTTTAAAAAATTACATGTTATAGGTCCGCTATAGGGTTGCCTTTTCGAATATATATATACTTCTGGTAATTCCCTAAGTTTATTTTTTGAATTTATGCCAACAAATTTGGATTTGGGACCAGTGTTGGATTGAACCCCATTTTGAGCCTACATCGTGACCAACATCTGTGAGCTTTGTTTGCTCCTTCTTGTATGTGGTACTTCCAATTCAGTATCCTGCCCAATATTACTCCTAAGCATTTAACCTTATCGGGTCATAGTAATGACCGATCTACGCTTTCTTTGTAAATTTCTGTTTTGACCGGGTTCACAATTAGAACTCTCGGTCGAGCCCAGTCATATGCTATTTTTAGTTTCTCTCCCCTCAGAAGTATTATAACTTCATCTGCATAGCAGACTAGGTTAAGTCCTTCATCATGTAGGATCCTTAGGAGACTGGCTATACCTCACTGTGGTATTCCCCGCCCTACTCTGGCTCTTATTTTTATGTCGTGAGATCCACAATTTATCTATCTATTCCTTAGCGTGTGGGTTATCCAGTCTCGGAGAGCCCGGTCCTCCTGAAACTGGTCTAAGGATTGGATATGTGTACCGGTCATTGAAAGGACCCCCAATGACATTGCATACCGCAAATGTATACATTTTTTCATTGAAAGATTCATGTTGTGTACTAACTAGGGTGGGGGCTTTTTCCAGTGATTTCCCTTTACCATATGTATGTTGCCTCAATTTTAGCAATTCGCTTGGGGTCTTACTTTTTAGAATGGTATCCACTATGCTTTCCGTGCCAGGCTTACCTCCTGCCAGGCTTTCGGTGTGTATGCGAATTTTAGGGATGCTGCGATAATAATGGCTAGGTGAGTCAATATGTGATCCGTCTCCATCTGTAGTAGTGCCGGAAAGATTCAGTCAGGTCCTGGTGCCGTAAATGGTGAGAAGCTTATTGCGACTTCTTTGAACATAAGGTCTGCAATTATACAACTTTGTTGTGCTCCACTTTCCCCATATTACGGTATCTCTGTCTGTCCCGTCGTACACTGATAGAAAAACCGTTCGTCACCCTGACGAATCAGCTTCGTCAATATATCTTTGTATTAGTGACGAAAAGATCCGTACATGCGATGTTTTTGTACGTCAATAGAACGTACACGATCATCGACCCATGTTTTTGGTGATTTCGAAATTCTTCAAGGGAACGATAAGGTTTCATTCCAACGACGAAAATATTTATTTGACAATTTTGCTGAAAATATGATAAAACGAAGCAATCAATGTTTATTTTTTGCTTAATTGTACTGCTCTATATACGTTCTGATTACCTAAATTAAATAATTTGTTGTAAATTAAAATATTTAATAATTGTGATGAATGGGATTCGTCGTGGTGATGAATGAAATTCGTCGTGGTGATGAATGGAATTCGTCTGCTGGCATATACATTACTTGTTGAAATTATTTTTAAGTTAAAATATCAGAAGTAATGAATACTTCTGCTTCATTTGCTTTAAACCTTTCCTGATAAGAACTGCGTTTCGAACCGAATAATCACAACTGCTCTGGCAAAGCGGTCAAGTAATTTTATTTTCCATATCGTTTTTAATGAAGGGTCTAAAACCAGAAGAATATTTATTGCAATTTTTTAAAACTTAAATAGTCGGGGGCATGAATTCATCCTGGTGATGAATGGAATTCGTCGTGTTGATGAATAGAGTTCGTCGTGGTGATGAATGGAGTTCGTAGTTTTGATGAATGGGTTTCGTCGTGGTGATGAATGGCATTCATCGTGGTGATGAATGGGATTCGTCGTGGTAATGAACTCGATTCGTCGTGGTAATGAACTCGATTCATCGTAGGGATAAAAGGTAATCATCCTGAGGACGAAAGTTTTGGGAAACATAGAGTCTTTATGGTGAAAAAACAAATTCCACAAGAGGATTATTTCGAACGTTAGCTGACTTTTGACGAAAAAATAATCGTGATGATGTAGAAATTCTTCGTCATAAGGAAGCCTTTTCTATCAGTGTATCTTGCGGAAAGTGGGTGCTCATCAAAAGCCTTATAATTTCTCCAGTTGATTATACCCTTCTGCCCATATCGGTTTGGGTATGGGTTTTTGGAAGGGCATTTTTTATTTTAGAAACATCGTATACGCTATCGATCTGTTAGCAAAATAGCTTCCAGGAGTTTTGCTGTTCCTGTAATTTTTCTAATCTCTAAGAGGCCTATGATAGTTTTCCCAGTACGAGTACACTGAAGATTTTTTTACTGCGTGCCCTATTGTGATCCAGGGCTTTTCGTGAGCTGATTTCCTTCATCAAAGCGGACAACTATGACCTCCCGAACAGAACACCCATTTTGATAAAACAATTTCATCATTTACACGTGTTGTTGAGCGCAACGTCAGTCCACGGTGATTTGGAGAAACAGACTGGATAAATGACAGGCTATTCGGCAAATGTAGCTTCAACAATTTGGCTGCTATCAACTGTCAAAGTTCAGAAGTCACTCATTGGAAAACACTTTATAAATTTATTGTTATATCTGGGACGAGATATGACATATCTCGTTGGATCCGGTTGTATTACACAGATATATTTACCACACGACATATAATCAGATCTAAGTATAAATAGTTGAATCGATTTACTTTAGCTCCTACGATTAGAAAGGAAGGTGCAGAATTGAGGGGTCTGCCTATTCGATAGATTAGCAATCGAAGATGTTGTCATTGTTTTTTACTTATTATAATATAAAGGTCCAGGTATGGTGGAAAGGAACCATGACACATTATTGATGTCGACATCATTTGTCCTTTCTTGATGAAAAAAATCAAAACTTGCCATAAAACGAACCCATTGTAATCATATTCTGTTTTCCATTACTATAATATGGTCCCCATTGTAACCATATTATGTTCTCCATGAACACAGTAGGGCATCCTTGTAACCATGACGTTTACTATGAAACCTAATATGGTCTCCATGAAACCACAATATATCCCATACAACACTAGTTTATGGTGTCCTAAAAAATGTTATGCTAATTTTTTTTAACTACCGATTTTCTTGGAAGATGCCTTTTGTATTTGGATTATATTTATTGCCTCACTTTGCCGGGAGGAGGGAATATTTCAGACGCTAAGTATGTTCGGTGGAAATTCGTTTTAGGACGTTTTCAGTCATTTGAGCAAAAAATTAACTGCTTATAACTTTAATACCAGTGCATCCTCGTATAAATACTTGAAATTTTGAGCAGTGTAAAGCTTTTGCAGTATCTACATTCCGGTAAAAAATTTACATTATTTAAATGCAATTTAAATTGATAATAATTTAATTAAAACAAAAAATAAATAAATTCGCGAATATTTTTTGAAAAACTATATTTTTCATTTCAATATTCCAGATTTCTACAATGTTTATACTTTATACAGAATATTTCTGAACTGTAGTTTGAAAACTTTAACATGGAAACAATTGAAAAGATAGTGTTCGTCAGGAAAATTTTTGATTAGAAGTTTTGTAATTTTGAAAGGAAAGAAAAAAATATTATTCATTCTGGGAATAGAGAGCTTCAAGATAGTTTCGAGAACGATGTTATATTATTAAAAAGAATTAAAACTGTTAAGAGAAATTGGACCCGGAAATTAAGCTGGCCAAAATTAATAATAACCACCGCTATTCTTCTCAATTTGCATCTTATATTGACGAACTTGATTTCTGAATTCTGGGGCGTATATTCAATTCGCCAAAGGCGAGCAATTTGAACTTTCGAATTTAAACATTGAATTGCGTGGAATCGTTTCGTAATTTTGCCAGAGCTTTTTTAGAAGCATGTAAAATTCCTTAAAATCCCTTTGATCCATTTACCCAAATGCTATAAATTGAAGGCTTGTTCATTAACCACTGCTAATGGGCCGAAAATGGGGAAATCTTGAGACCAGAATCATTAAATTAAAGGAGCTAACGATAATCCAAGGATTATCTTTTCGTGGAACTAAACATCTTCATTTATAAATTGAATAACTGAGTACCTGGAGGACCATTCTTTATAATTTCATTACTAACTGAATTCGCTAACCTAATATTAAGACATATGCACTTTTCACATTAACATCGACGGGATCGTCGACCAATTTATACAATTTGATCACCTTAAACATATCAAGTTACTGGCAGCAATATCCTCCGTCAACGGGATAAGTTTAGGTAAGTCCATTGATTATTTTGTTACTTCATTTTGTATAAACTCGACGCCACATTATAGGATATAAACACTAATCGTTATTTTATTTTTACTAATAATAATTCTCGATTTTAATTGCATTAATTTTTACGATTAATTCTTAATCGTACATCTACATAAATACTTAATCTCACGCATATTTGAATGGAATTTTGGTAAATCCATTGTCATTTATTGCAACAAAATGGGCTGACATTCGTTAAAGGTATACATGTCAGCAGGGTGGTTGGGTTTAAGAGCAGGGACGACAGCAGAATTCATAGCCACTCCCGTCTATTAGCATTATACTTTCTTTCTATCTAAACACACTACACTTACACATGAGAGCTACCTTACACTTTTTGGTTTATGCGGATGAGTCCTAGCCTGTTTCAAAAGGAAAAGAACTGCCCCAAGACTGAGCACGGCCGGGCCAGAAGGTAGCCACCTCCGGAGGAAGCAGGACCAGTTGGTAAGATCGTCACAAAGCCTTTGCTCCCTGTCTTTGAGTCAAGAATTTCCGTAATCAATATATTTGGGCGCTCCATAAAGCTACAAGTCGCAAAACAATTGTTGATTTTTGTACACTTTCCCTCGCCTTGTGAGCCATTCTCCTTGTAAAATGTTAATGGAATTTTTGTAGTTTCGATGTCGTGTTCGGCGACAAAAATTTTAATTTGATGGACTTAAGTAAAGTCGCCAATCGTACAATAAAATTGTAAGATTGGCTTTAGTCAATTCAATACAATCGCAATTTTCATTAAAATAATGAAAATATACATGTTTTTTTACGATATTTTGCTTAATCTAAAGTTTTTTCAATTTTAATTAATGACTAATCCTTAATTTTGTGTACACCCTTCGTTAAATGTACGCCTTTAAATTAAAGAAAATATTCATAATTTTTGTGACAATTCGCAATATTTTAAGTAATATTTCAATACTTTTTAGGATTTTCTACATTAAAACTATGACGTAGACATGTCATAGTTTTAATGCCGAATCGGACTTAATTGACAGTATGAGATATTTGAGTAATAAATTTAAGGCTATGCTCCCGTTAAGGGAAAGGTTGTCTTGGTAATAAATTTTATGACTATTGCCATTATATTTAAGAATACATACGAGAGAATTATACAATCTCTCTCTCTCGTTCGGAGGCAATAATTGTTATGGAATGCTAGAAGAGCTCTCTGAAAATAGAGAATAATTCTGTTGTTCAATTTCTTTTAAATCGCCAGTTATTTAATAGCGATAGAGGGAAACGATTGTGCGTTTTTGGGACGCGGATTGTGAAAAAATGAGATTGAGGTGAATATGTAAGTATACGTGCATACATACGTGCATAAAAAGCATAAGCAACAACAAATAACCCAAAATAACGGCGGCTGTAAATCACGGGCATTCGTGTATATGTATGTGGTTATGCCGTTGACGTCTCCATCGATCTCGGTGATAAGGGAGTGTGTGCGTCGCTGTTATTTTTGCTGTATTTTATTTATGGTGATGTATGTACACACATTTATGAAGGAGATCTTGTTAGTAAGTCCCGTGAAGAGAAAAATAACTGCTAACAGCGCATAATGCAGAAATGTAAAATTAATTCTGGCGACATAGAAATTTGTTATTTATAACACCGGTCGACAAAAACAAACCTTTTGTTGGGTTTCTGTTTTAATGTATAGATTCTGATGTTAATATCCATTCTTAGCTTTTAAAGATTGTTTTTGTAAATTTTACATCGATAAAAAGATTTTGAAATTGAAACCTTACTAAATTAGCTACAACTCTTAAAATTATGCACCGATTTGCTTCGGAATGGGATCATTTAATGTATGAAGTCTGTTTTTCTAGAAATTAGAGCAAATTATCGAAAAATGCACAATTGTTATATTTTCATAATTTAATCGTAAAGTGTGATTGGTCATGAATACAATTAGGAAATTCCGAAGAAAATCAATACATTATTTAAAAAGTAGTAGTGAGGAAACCAGTCACTTCTCCTGAAATTCGATAATTTGCTCTAATTTCTACAAAAAAAGACTTTGGCAAAAAAATATTTTGTCCTTTATTAGTAACAAAAAAGAAACCAAAATTTTACACTTAGAAGTCAGACCAAAAAACTATCTTTTTAATTTGTTTTAGTAAAACAATTTTAGAATGAATCTTTTGGGAGAAGAGTGACAAATTCTACCAAATATTTTAACGTAAGTATAATAAAGGGGTTTCCAACAAGAGGTGATAAATGATCGGAAGTTTATTTCATAAGGAATGCCGTTAATAATGAAAAACAACATCAGCCAAAAGGCCACCACGACCACGCTTACAGGACCATATCCTTTTCATGAAATTTCCCATAACCAAATCGCAAAGTGGCTGCCCTATGTCCTCAATAGCCTCACGAATTCTATTTTTGAGGTCTTGAATCGACGCTGGGCTGTTGGCGTAGACCTTATCTTTCACGTGGCCCCAAAGGAAGAAATCGCAAGGTGTTAAATCACAAGATCTCGGTGGCCAATTGTAATCACCTCTTCGAGAGATAACACGGTCCGGAAACTTTTCCCATAACAGAGCAATTGTTTCGTTGCTTGTGTGGCACGTAGCGCCGTCTTGTTGAAAGTAAACGTTGTCCAGATCAATACCATCCAACTCCGACCATAAAAAATCACTAATCATCTCTCGTTAGCGCAATCCATTCACCGTAACTGTTGATCCAACCTCATTTTCGAAAAAAGAAGGTCCAATGACCCCGCCGGACCATAAACCGCACCAAACAGTCACACGTTGAGGATGGAGAGGCTTCTCAACAATAACTCTTGGGTTTTCCGAGCCATACATGCAACAATTTTGCTTGTTGACGTAGCCACCGAGGCCTCATCAGTCAAGATGATTTTTGGATGATTTTCGAATTTTAATAATTTCAATGCGTAGTTGAATCGTGTATCGTTCCATTTTTAGTAATGGCGTAGTTTCTACTTGTCAAATGTCAAAGAATAAAAGCTTCAGAAGTGGCAGCTGCCGAAATACCGGGTGATTCAAAATAACACCTCTTGTTGGAAAACCCTTTATATGAACGATTGAAATATTTCTGTTAGTTTTCAGCGTTTTCCTATTGTGATATGATAAAATTTGTTTGTATTTTTTGGCATATTCTATTTGATTTCTTTTCAGAAAAATGTTAACTATTTTTATTTTAGATCGCGCAATATTTGAAGATAAATGTTAGGATATATGAAAAATGCAGCGTTGAATGTCATTTATAAATTACAACAAATAAGTGAATATAAACCTATACCGGGGATGTTCGAATTGAAAGACAAAATATATGGAAATAAAATTTTTAAGTATTATGTATTGTGAACAAATACTTTTTATTTGAAAATCAAAAAATATAATTTGGAACGCATATATTAATATAGTAGAACAAAATGTTCGAAGTGACTTTCACAAATAAAATACATATGTGTTTTCACACAATCAAAGTTATTGTTTAAAAAGATTCCAAATATATAACTATCGAAAGGAGTAACCGATTGACTTCAAATTTGGTACGTGGTAATATTTTTCTCTATCTCCGGCTAAGTTCGAAGATGGGCCATATTGGTCCACTCCTTCTAGTACCTCCCCCACAAAGTGTTAAAATGTTGTAAAATATTGAATCTTTAATAACTGCTATACTACTTATTCGAATCTTCTGAAACCTCTGCAATGAATGTCTTGAATGGCCTTTCAAGACATTCAGTTGTTTATCAAATACTTACTGACACACACTCTATTTTGACAAAACAAATGAATGAGTGAAGAGAACAGTAACCGCCAAACAGGTTTCAAAACAAATAAGTAACAAGACAATGGAGAAGTACACTCATTCAAGTACTGTACACAAAAACAAAAATACTCGATTTCAGTGTACACGTCACTACTGTACTCATTGTCATTGTAAAGAGAGACGCAACAACAAAGAGCGACGGACCAGTGGTCCTGTGGAGCCGAGCAATATTTTCGGCGGCGGCGGCGCGCCCGCTGAAATAGCTTTGAATATTTCTCATCGGCGGCGGCTTGACCGGCTTGAATGACTTCAGCTGTTTTTGGCTCTTTGTTTGTGAATTAAAAAAAAACAAAGCAATATCAAGAAAATTTCAAGAGGTTGCGAATCATTTGATCAATATCATGTTTTAGTTCTTTTAATTAATTTTATTAATCAATTCTTGTTCATAACAATATGAGTAAAGCAAAGATATTTTTATTTAATTTAATTATTAAAAAATCGTTTAATGTATAGTAAAGTATATTAAATCAAACATACTAAATTCATAAAATAAATTGATGTTTCACTAAGTGGAAAAGGAATATATCTCATTTTGAAGTTCTTAACTCTTCAATTATTTTAAAATTATCATGCACAAAAAGTTGTTTTTTTACTGTAGACGGGTGAAGTTGTGACCTCTTTGCAGTTACGCAGGAACCAGCCGCTGAAAATGCCATTTCTGAGGAAGCTGATGTTGCTCGTATTCCGAAATATATCAGCAAGTTCTGATATCCGTGGGAAAACCTAATAATTTAATTATTCAAATAAAATTAATGAATGCATGAGACATAATGTCCATATTACCTTTTGTTGTTGTTTCCACCAATCTAAACTTTCTGTGTCGTTTACTTCTATTGAGAAGTATTTTTCTATTTCGCTCATTATGCTGTTTCTTGGCGTTTCAACTGACTGGTTCATAAATTCCAGCATTTTTTTCCTGCAGTTTGATATTTTCTGAAAAAGAAGAGGATTTACATATTATTATATATACTTATATGTATAAAGCGACAATAATTTAAAATACCGCTTTTTTTGCTTTTGACTCCGCCATCTGGGTTCCACTTGTGGAAGGGATCTCATCAGTGTGATGTTCCGTTATAGCTTGAAAAAGGATTTCTTCCTTTGTTATGGGATTTTCAACAGGATCGGCTAAAATGAACCTGTCTGGAACATGACTGTTTGGAATTTTTTTCAAATAATTTTCAATTGTACTCCAATTTTTTTGACAAGGGTCCAAAAGTGCTGCTACAACATGTAATTTTTGTACTTTGAATCTTTTTGAAAAATGTTCGCCAGCGAATTCGTATAAATCGATAATGACTGTGAATGTGGCTTTCCAAGATCTATCCAATATGTTTTTTTCATGTCTTCGAGGAAATATATGCACATTGATATTGTGGGATATTTTTGCCCCTGCAGAACAATTGTGGCTTCAGAAAATATTTCCAGAAACTCTCCAAATTCTTTTACGATGTTTCTTTCCATTTGCGGTATTATCAAATCTTCACGCTTTGCTTGCAAAAGTGTCAGATTGACGGCCTCAATATTACTCGAAAAGCTCTGCACCATTGTCAGTAAAGAATTCCACCGTGTTTGGACTGAATTTTTTACTGTTGTTGGGTTATTGGATTTTATTGCCTTCTTCAAACTGTCTTCCAATAAACCGATTTCATATTGGTCTTCGATTTCAATTGACTCGTGGATATCTCGGATGATATCGTAGACATCTTCATTTTTTTATAGCCTGGAAATTGTGGACATCTTGAAATCTGTAGTTTAGAGCATGGTAAATGTCTTTAAGTTTTTTTTATTATTAATGCCAGCTGGGCAAATCGATCATTCTCCAAAATATCAGCCGAAATAAATTAATGTAGGGTATGTGCTAAGCAAGCATACCTAACAATTTTATTTATTTTGAGAGATGCGATTATATTACTGCCTCCATCAGTAACTGCTGTTATATTTTTGTTTTGGAGTCCAAATTCTTTTATTACCGCCATTGTCCTTTCAGCCACTGTGTCTTTTTTGTGAGGACGGGGAAAGTGCTCCGTTCTTAACGTCAAGTTTTGTAAAACAAAATTATTCGAATAATACACTTTTATATTCATATATGAAATCTTTTTGTAGTGGTCGGTCCACATGTCCATCACTATCGTTATATTTGGATGGCATTTAGCCAATGCCGACTTGACCGCTTCCATATAGCTTTCGTATACGTCGTCTAATGCCGTTGTGGAAACTGTTTTCCTACACGGAAATGTAATTTTTGGGTCGATCGATCTTAAATACTTTTTGAATCCTTCTCTCTCGACGATGTTAAAGGGTTGGAGGTCTACACAGCACATCTCGGCCAATCGCCTGGCATGGACAAATTTCGTATTTTGTGTAGCGGAAGACGAGAGTGCTTTTTCCGTCACATCACGCCGTTTTTTTGAATTTGCACCAAATAATTCAATATTATGGACCTTTTTTAAATTGTGAATGTGGTTGGATGTTGATGTTACATTGCCAAACCTATGTGAAAAATAAAGTTGTGTAGAAATAAGTACCTGTGTATCAACGAGTTTGTTTGTTATATTACCCTTTTAAAACACTGATTTCCTCTAGGCAAATAGAGCAAAAAATTTTGTCTTGGAGACATGTTTTGCCAGAAATGTTTAATGTGCCGAAATATTTCCAACATACGGAGCCGACTCCAGCAGATGTGTTTATTTTTACAACACCCGCTGCATATTTTTTTATCAAGCAACGATTGGTAATACTGCATGTCTTTTAAAACACCAACAGGCTCCTCATCACATACATCAACTTCACTATTTTTTTGAAAAAAAAATTTATAGATTTTTGCGACATATTAACATAAACTTCTTTAAAATTCTTCGAAGAAATAATGTGTGATAAAAGACGCTTCAAATGACGCCTGATTATAACGGTGCCTAATATGCGCATTAGGCTGTTTCCTAATTCAGAGCCATGTTATACTTACAGACGCTTGACGTGGGTCAAGCGTCTGTAAGTATAACATGGCGCATTGCGTTTATACGAGCGCACAAAAATATCCATTGGACTTTTTTGAGACGCCGTTGCACTAAATTAGGAACCAGGCAACGACACAAAATAAATCGAAGATTTTTGGTACACAGCAAAATAATATCATTATCTATTATTCCCATTATTTTGTTTCATTAAAAAATGCAGCATTGTGTTAATTTTAACCAAAGGTAATCTTAGTACCAATCTTTTTCTTGTACTTTTTTGGAAAT
This sequence comes from Eudasyphora cyanicolor, assembly GCA_963930755.1. Lineage (NCBI taxonomy): Eukaryota > Metazoa > Arthropoda > Insecta > Diptera > Muscidae > Eudasyphora > Eudasyphora cyanicolor. The sequence goes on along the minus strand of OZ005735.1, from coordinate 113,216,389 downwards.
TTTTCATTGTTGGGGAATATTGCCAAAAAGATATTAAATAATAATATATCCTCTTCAATTCAATACTTCTTGTTTGTGAGAAATAATTAAAAATAATAAAAACTAAAAAAATTCCAACTTTTATTATTATAAATAAAATAATATTGCAATTTTATGAAAATAATTGATAATGCTATAATCTTGCTGTGTAGCAAAAATTATCAATTTATTTGATGTTCTTTATTAGTTATTTGCAAAATACATTTTTTGCGCGGATTCTGCGGTAAAATGTTGACAGCTGTTTTTTATGGATTTTGACAGTTTTTTGTCGCAGAAGGCGGCGGCGAATATGAATCGATTTAGAATGGCGGCGGCGCGCCGCGTTGTCTCCACAGTCTGCGGACCACCTTAGAAATTTATTGATTTTGAGGGGTAAATACACTAGTGTACATACTGAAGAAATAGAAAACAGCACTGTACTCGCTTCATTATACTCATCGTTTGACGAATTGAAACGAGTATAAAGAATACAACAACCGAACGAGCAGAGTACACGACTAGATTTTAAACATCAAACAGTGTGAAGTGTTTGTTGTTTTTTTTTTCCGATCATTCTATGGTGGTGTCAATCGAGTAAAAAATACAATGGTTCAGTGTGCAGTGAAGTAGTGTACACTACTGTAGACGAAGAAATGAATGTCTTGATGTAGAGGTTTAGTCGCTATCAACTCGAGAAAGTTGCTACGCCCCTTTTGGTACCTCCCACACAAATGCACCATTTTGCAGCAAAAGTTAACAGCTTATAACATTAATACCAGTGTATAAAAATACTTGAAATTGTGTACTGTGTAATGCTTTTATAGTGCCTACAGTCCAGTAAAAAATGTTTGTTATATTCACGCCCCTTTTGTTACCTCCCACACAAAGGTAACATTTTGCACAAAAAGTTAACAGCTTATAACATTAATACCAGTGTATAAAAATACTTGAAATTTTCTACAGTGTAATGCTTTTATAGTGTCTATAGCCCTGTGAAAAATGGACGCTATTGCCAAGACCCTTTTTGTACCTCCCACACAAAGGTACAATTTTGCACAAAAAGTTAAGAGCTCATAACATGAGTACCAATGCACGAAAATGCCACAACATTTTGCACAGTGTAACGCTTTTGAAGTGGCTATAGTCCTGTAAAAAATGGCCGTTATCACCATGCCCCTTTTTTTACCTCCCACACAAAATGTCCAAATCATACCACAATTTAATATCTCATAACGTTAATAAACCAGTGCAAATAAACGCTTATAATTCGGCGCAGTGCAATGTATTTAAAGTATCTACTATTCAGCGAAAAATAGGTGTATTTGTTAAACCCGTTCTGGTACCTACCATACAATCTAACAGAATAATTCGTGGAATATTCAATATTACATTACTCACAAAGTGAGGGTATACCTTAGTCGGTTTACCCGACTGAAACTTTCTTACTTGTTTTGTTTTATTAAAATCAAAATAATAAGCCTTTTTTGTTCAAAAATAATTTGTAATCTTTGAATAAAATTAAATATAAAATATTGGGTTAAATATTCATTTTGTATGAAAGATTAAATATGGACCACATGGTCTCTTAATCTTGGATTCGTACATATTTTCAATCTAACAGCAGGGTTATGTATGCCATAAGCAGCATTAGCTTTTGTTTTACAGTACTAATTTTTAATTAACAAATATTCCAATTCATCTCTTTTTGAATTTTACACACATATAATAGACTTTTTTGCACTTTAAAGATCTGAAAAACAGAAAACTTGCATCTAAATTAAGACACTGATACATTACAAAAAAAATACTTAAATACAAATAAATCTTTGTTTCGTAAATATTACTTCCAAATAAAAACCAGTAAGGAAAGGCTAAAGTCGGGCGGTGCCGACTATATAATACCCTACACCACTCTCGTAATATTGAATAACTCTTATATATAAATTTTGTAATTCATGTATAAATTGTTTACATAAATTTACTTTTGGGGCATTTTATACTTAAATAATACCCTGTACCACAGTGTGGTGTAGGGTATAAAAACGATTGGATCTAAAGAGCCAAATCGGATGAAACATATATATGGGAGCTATAGCTAAATCTTAACCGATTTTCTTCAAATTCGGCAGTGTTGGTTCATGGATCAAGAAACTCTACCATTCTAAATTTCAAAACGATTGGATGTAAAATACAGCTTCTATAGAACTAAAGGGCCAAATCGGACGAAACATATATAGCTAAATCTTAACCGACTTTCTTCAAATTCGGTAGTGTTGGTTCATGGATCAAGAAACTCTACCATTCTAAATTTCAAAACGATTGGATGTAAAATACAGCTTCTATAGAACTAAAGGGCCAAATCGGACGAAACATATATAGCTAAATCTTAACCGATTTTCTTCAAATTCGGTAGTGTTGGTTCATGGATCAAGAAACTCTACCATTCTAAATTTCAAAATGATTGGATATAAAATACAGCTTCTTCAGGACTAAAGAGCACAATCGGACGAAACATATATATGGGAGCTATAGCTAAATCTTAACCAATATTCTTCAAATTCGGCAATGTTGGTTCATGGATCAAGAAACTCTACCATTCTAAATTTCAAAATGATTGGATGTAAAATACAGCTTCTTCAGGACTAAAGAGCAAAATCGGACGAAACATATATATGGGAGTTATAGCTAAATCTTAACCGATTTTCTTCAAATTCGGCAATGTTGGTTCATGGATCAAGAAACTCTACCATTCTAAATTTCAAAATGATTGGATGTAAAATACAGCTTCTTCAGGACTAAAGAGCAAAATCGGACGAAACATATATATGGGAGCTATAGCTAAATCTTAACGGATTTTCTTCAAATTCGGCAATGTTGGTTCATGGATCAAGAAACTCTACCATTCTAAAATTCAAAACGATTGGATGTAAAATACAGCCAAATCGGACGAAATATATATGGGAGCTATATCTAAATCTGAACCGATTTCAACCAAATTCTACAGCGATCTTAACAGCCGCGTAATACTCTAAACCGCAAAATTTCAGAACGATCGGAGTGAAATTGCGACCTGTAGTCGACGAACAACTTTACATGGACAGACGGACGGACGGACGGACAGACATCGTTAAATCGACTCAGCTAGTGATTCTGAGTCGATCGGTATACTTTAAGGTGGGTCTAGCTGTGTTATTTTCAGGTGTTACAAACATCTGCCGTGAAACAAACTTATAATACCCTGTACCACAGTGTGGTGTAGGGTATAAATATTAGGATAGAACAATAGTTTTTTTGAGAACAATATCCTCCCAAACATATAATATTTGTATGTAATCCTCCCAAACATTTATACGTTTCAAGCTGAATATGTTTAGGGCAATATGCTACAGAAGCAATTTTTTCAGCGTGTATATAATTTTATAAAATTTTTAGTAAAATTTCAGCAAAATTAAATGTTCAAAATCATTAAAGGTCCCAATGAAAATTGTTCATGGATGTTTGGTGAACATATAGAAAGATGAATCCACTATATGTTTACAAATCGATAACAAATATACGAAACTACAAATATTTCGATAGTGTGTTGGCCGGTTTGTCTTTATACTCGTACATACAACTAAAATATTGTTTTATATTATAAAATGTTAAATGTTATCCGTAATATGTATTATAAATTTTTTGTATTTTCTAATATATTTTCTAACTATAACAAACCCAATTTGTAGAAAAACGAAGTGTTGTGTTTTCATTTTATCGTGGTAACTTGTATACAAGAATCATATTTTCTATGAATATTGAAATGAATTCAGTGGTTGTAAAACATATGATTCTTTAGTATGAGTTGCATTAGAATAAAATGTAAGTAATTTTCCATACATATTTTAAAAAACTGTATGCATTAAATTAATTACCAGTATATGCTTATATCAAGGACAGACATTTTAAAATTTAATACGATGATGTTTTAAATTTTATGATATTTTACTACATATAAGCACGAGTAATACTTAAATTTCTAAGACCAAACTTAATAAGTTTTTCTAACAAAAGATCTTGATTCTATGAAAAGCATCATCAAAACAAGTACTATTCATGTCTTTGAATTAACTATAAAGCATTCTTATTTTTATAGCGTTTGTCTTTGGCTCGAAATCATTGCCGAAATCTTAAACGTTACGATAAATTCTTTGATTTTCAGTACGCTTTTTTTAGTGTGGGTAGTTTTTAACGTCAGTCGTATAATAATGTTTGGCATTCAACATTGTGTAAACCACGTCGATAAACATTGTTCAACGTCTTCATATTCACCTTAAAGGCTTGGAGTTGCCAATAATCTTCTAAGGAAGTCATTGGAGTCAATACCCAATCTTCCGGCGTATTCGCTGATCAGGCAGTGTCCCGTCAGAACTGATACTAATATAGACAATCTCTTTTTCTGTAGTGCAACCTTCTCAGGTCAAACCTAGGCCAGATTTGTCTAGCTACCCTACAGGTGCCGATTTCTGCCCATCTTTTGTTGGTATTCCTGATTGCCTCTTGCCTAAGCCAAAGCATGCATGTGGATAGTGGCGCACCAATGTATACAAATTCTTCCAGAATTTGTAATGTCGTCCCTTTCCTAGCAAGTTCTTTGGATTTGCAGTTCCCCGGGATAACCCTGAGCCTAGGCAACCATATGAGGAGTATATTAAACTGCGCAGCCATCTCGTTAAGAAATATGCGGCAGTCGAGGGCTGTTTGTGAATTTAGTAGTCTTGGGCATTATTGTTCACTGAACGCACCGGTCCTTTTCGTTCTGTTCCGGTAAAGGAAGTCGTTCAGTCTTTTTGTTCCATCGTTCCTTTTAGCTACATCGTTAAAATGAGATTCATTCGGTCAAACATCACAACAGCTGTTTGTTTACTCGTTCAGTCTTCTTTTATGAACGTGATAAAAACAATTTGCCAGACAAGGAAATTGAAAATATATTTTTAATTTATTTAATTGTTCTGCTGATTTTATTTAAATAACAATTGTTAAATGCATGTGATTCTGGGCACCCCTGTGAAAAAGACTGATGAAGGTAAAAAATTAATACCTCCGAACGATACCAGCATTTAATATTGTTATAAATTTAGTGTGACAGCACTAGAGAAATCATTGTTCAGTAAATTTGGCAACAATTCGAAAGAGAAGAATGGTAAAATGAACGAGCGAAAGATGAATAACAGCAAAATATCCGAAGTGAACGATGGAACTAAAAGAACGACATAGCAGGAACCAGTTCCAATCGTTCCGGAAAGACCCAACTCTAGAATTTAGCGATGTGGCCTCCAGAGAGTTGATGGCAGCCTGGCTGTCCGAGTAAATGACAACGCCAGTGTTGGTTACTATGTTGCGACTCAGCCACTTGGCGACCTCCCATACTGTCATTATTTATGTCTGATAGACACTGCAGATATCTGGTACTGGTGTACTCCGACGCCAAACATTTTTATCAAACTTCGAACCAACCATATAGAAGTGGAGATGGTTTCTATTACCCGTTATTCGGCCAACCCATTCACCTCTGGCTGGTATCATAGTGATGTAGTACCTCTAGGAGGTGTACACCGTTGGTACATAGTCCACTCGGTCGGTTACCATAGCAATACACTTTGATATCCTCTTGTGCCGCTCCGGTTGCAACTACTCTCGCCACATCGGCAGTATGCACGCAAAGAAAAAATTTGTTTCTGCGAAGCGAAATATTAGACAACTACAATTCTCGTTTGCCGGAACTGAAATTTCGTTTTTTGTGACAGAAACATATTCTGACCAAAAGAAATTTCAGTCGTTGTAAACGAGAATTGTAGGTGTCTAATATTTCGTTTCGCAGAAACGAATTTTTTCTTTTCGTGTGTGGAGTAGGGCTTGTAGAGACTCAGTCGCTGTACTCCTTAAGGCTCAGGCAGTTCTTTTAACCTTTCGATAGTAGGTTGGTGATGGTTAGTTTGCCAGTTGCCTTCCACCGTACCACAATTCAGTATAACAGCATTCGACGAACTTCTGCTATATATATCCAATGTACGATTTTAGGAGCGAGGCTCCACCGCGACCATACAGCCTTCATGCAGGAATATAAGGCTCGCAGCGGTATCTGAGGAGTATGCTGTTGAAAGACCCAGCATCCCTCACAATACGCGACAAGCGCTTAATCCGGAAGCATAAATTCCACGTCCGGAAGTACGAGTCTCTCGTAAATACTACGGTCGTGGAAGTATGCCCTCCACCTGCGACAAAGGACAAAAACACTGACACTAACACTAAAACATATACTAACGCACCAAATACAACACAAACAAGTACACACGCGACGATACTTAAAAAGTCCATCAATCCACCAGCGCCGGTAGCTAAGGATGATGGCAAAAACATTTATCCAGGCCCTTCCAAAGGCAAGAAAGCAAAGAGAGTAGTTCAACCTGCCGCGGCAGGCACCTCTGGCCGTACAGACGATAAGAACGCTGTCAAAAGGCAACGTTCGAACGACTCTCAGGTTCCAGAAGGCAAGCGTATTAAAAAATCTGCCAGCCTAACATCGGCGCCTGAGCTTCAAGTAGCGATTCTCGACCGGAGCAATCCAGAAGGCAGAATCTCTACTGAAAGATGGATGATGGTAGAAGAAGGCATTCTGCTGAAGATGCATGAAGCCCTTGCTACGGACGAGGATGATGCATTCACCGAGTTCGACGGGGCCAAATGGCATAAGGGCGTGAAGATTGTTGGATGCGGCAACCCTAGAGCTCTCGAGTTCTTAACGGCATGCGTCAACAATCTAAGCGGACTCTGGCCAGATATGGACATCAGCGTAGTGCCACTCGACGAAATCCCCAGCTGGACCACTATCAAAGTTTGGGTCCCTCCTCCAATCCTGGAGGATAAGGTTATTCTGGACCTCCTAAAAAGGCAGAATAAGAGCCTACAAGCTGGGGATTGGAAGATAGTCCGAGGTCGAGCGAGAGACAAGGGAGACGGAAAGGACCTCTGGATCAAGCTAGGTCCGGAGTCCCTAAATCTCCTGAGGCTCTCGAACGGAACGATAAAGTTCGGAATAAACCGACTCCGGACGTCCGTCCCCGACGTGGAAGAAGAGAGCAGCAACCCCGGTCGGCATGAAAGTGGTGCAGCTAAATCTACACCACTCTGAAGCAGCGTCGGACGAGCTGTTGAGAATAATGGGGAAAGAAAAGATAGACGTGGCCCTTATACAGGAACCTTGGTTGGCGAGCAACAAAGTCCGCGGTCTCAGGTCACGTAATCTCACGCTCATTTCCCCGAAGACAGAAGGTAAGATTCGTAGCTGTATCGTAGCCTGTAGAAACATAACTCTGACAATGATCTCCCGCTATAGCAACGAAGACCTTACAGTGATAGCTATGGAACGCCAGGGTAAACCAACCCTGGTCTTCGCATCCATGTACCTGCCTTATGAATCCGCCGATCCCCCCTCAGACAAGGTACGTTCTCTGGTAAGTTGGTGTAAGAATAAAGGACACGACCTAATCATCGGAGGAGATGCAAACGCGCACCATACCATATGGGGCAGCACAGACATAAACAAACGAGGTGAGTCACTACTTGAATACTTATTATCCACTGATCTAGTTATCTGTAATAAGGGCAATAGGCCCACATTCTTTAACAAAATCAGGGAACAGGTTATAGATTTAACTTTAGTATCTAATAGCGATTCAACAAGAGTATCCAGGTGGAGAGTATCAAATGAATGCTCCTTCTCGGATCATCTTACGATACACTTCAACATTGAGCACGAGGCTACTAAGGGGAAACCTTATCGTAACCCCAGGAAGGCAAACTGGGACAAATTCAGACAACTTATGCAATCGTATCCACCACCAAATACGGAGATACATGACTTGCAGGGTCTGGAATGTGCAGTTGGCCGCATGACAGGTAACCTTGTCGATGCCTTCTTTGCGTCCTGTCCAGAACGCTCACCTCCCCGGAAAACCAACCAAACATGGTGGACTTCGGAACTGAAGCAACTCAGGAAGGAAAGTAGAATGCTATTCAACAAGGCCAAAAAAGAGAAAACACCGGAAAGCTGGGAAGAATACCAAGCATCCACCAGAACTTTCAAAAGAGAGTCCAGAAAGGCAAAAAGGAAGTCCTGGACGAATTTCTGCGAAGAACTGGAAGACATTAGTGAAGCCTCTAGGCTCCGTAAAGTCCTATCCAAAGATCCCAGCACACCAGACTTCCTCATGGGACCTGATGGACTACTCACAGAGAACAACCAAGAGACTCTAGAACTTCTGATGGACACCCATTTTCCGGGTTGCAACGAAGTTTCAGATGCCGTGGAAGTGGGCGAAGACCTCCCCACGGACAATATGGAGGAACTTATCAGAACTGTTATAGATGACGAGAGAATATGCTGGGCGGTGAGATCATTCAAGCCCTTCAAATCGGCGGGCCCGGATGGCATCATTCCAGCTCTCTTACAAGAATCCTTGGAACTTATTTTACCATGGCTACGCGCAATTTTTTCTGCAAGTTTGCAATGGTCATATATACCCAAGGCATGGAGAGAAGTCAAGGTGGTCTTTATCCCCAAAGCGGGAAAAATAAACCACAGTACGACAAAGGACTACAGACCAATCAGTCTATCATCGTTTCTGTTGAAAACCATGGAAAGACTAGTTGATCTTAACGTGAGGGGAAAACTGACACCAAACAACTTCAGCAAGGCACGACACGCCTACCTGAAAGGTAAATCTGTGGAAACGGCCTTACATGAAGTGGTAGGATTTGTCGAGGACTCCCTTCATTACAAAGACTACACCATGGCAGCGTTCCTCGATGTAGAGGGCGCTTTTAACAATGTTAAAATAGCATCTATACTTAACGCACTAGACGGCATAGGCTCACACCCAGGCATAACCAGGTGGACAGGTAATATGCTCAAAAGCAGAATCATTAACTCAACAATGGGCAATGGTTCGGCTAGAAGGCGAGTTACGAGAGGTACTCCGCAAGGTGGAGTGGTCTCACCAATATTATGGAACCTAGTGATAAACGAAATCCTAATGGATCTTGGAAATACCGGAATTAAAATCATAGCGTATGCAGACGACGTCGTGATTTTGATTAGGGGCAAATTTATGCCTACGGTCAGCGAGATCATGGAAAGATCACTAAAACGACTATCACGCTGGGCAGAAAAGAATGGACTAGGAGTCAACCCAGGGAAGACGGAACTGGTCCTTTTCACTAGAAGAAATAAAATTCCGAACTATCCCTACATTACAGGGAAAGGTACTTGAACTGTCGAAAGAAGCTAAGTACTTAGGCATCACTCTAGACTCTAAGCTGTCCTGGAAAAGGAATTTGGAGGAAAGGGGTAAGAAAGCGCTATGCGCCTTTTATGCCTGCAGGAAAATGTTTGGACGCAAATGGGGTTTGCAACCGAAAATGATACACTGGATGTATACATCGATCATCAGACCGATACTCACTTACGGATCAGTTGTATGGTGGAAATCGGTAATGAAGAAATCACATCTCTCTCACCTAGCCAAAGTGCAAAGACTGATTTGCGTCGGGATAACGGGCGCCCTCAGATCTGCTCCACAAATGGCATTGGAGGCGATGCTGAACCTTCAACCAATCGATATATACATAAAGTGTACCGCAGCGAAAGTGACCCTTCGGCTAAGGGAATCAGGAATAGCCATCAATACCACACAAGGACACGGCTCAATCCTGGAAGACATGGTATATACTTGACACCACGAACAATTCAAGATAGAAACTTTAAAGTAACTTTTCCTAGCCGTGAAGATTGGGCATCAAATAGCGTTATAGAGGACGATGAGATCTCAATTTTCACGGACGGATCGAAAATGGAGACGGGCACGGGTTCGGGAGTATTTTCCGACACCCTCAATCTCAGAATATCCACCAGACTCCCAGATGAATGCACGGTCTTCCAGGCAGAGATCTATGCCATTAACATTGCCGCGAATCAGATTTTGGAACGGGATATTTCTCCGAAAAAATTCAAGATCTACGTCGACAGCATGGCAGCTCTCAAGGACTGCTTTCTAGCCCTAAACCATATTCAGACGCACGAAATCACGCTCTGCTGGGTGCCAGGACATAGCAACATACAGGGCAACGAATTAGCAGACGAATGTGCCAGGATAGGATCAGGTGCGCGAAACGAAACCGCGACTCTGGACGTGCAAATTCCGTTCGTGGAACTTAAAAACGAAATCGACGAACGCGGAGCAACACTAACCAGATCGAGGTGGGACACAGTACAAAACTGCAGGACTGCACGAACCCTTTGGCCATCCATTGATGTGAACCGTTCCAAAGAATTGCTGTCCTTCAGGAAGACCAAACTTAGCATCCTCACAGGAGTCATCACAGGGCACTGCGTGATAGGCAATATGGCTGCACGCATGAAGCTTCCTTATGAAGACTTCTGTAGAAGTTGCTTAGATGAAGAAGAGGAGGAGTCAGTACAGCACCTGCTATGTTCATGCAAAGGACTGCAAGAGTACCGTTTGGCCTTTTTAGGGCACAGGCTCTTCGTAAACCTAGACGATCTAGCAGATGCACCGCTCAAATCCCTTCTCAAATTCATCAGTAAATCCCTCTGGTTTAGTAAAGCCACGAGGACAAACGAGAATAATTAGATCTTCTTCTTCCCCTTCCTAAATCGCCCCTCCCTCTTCCGAAACCTTTTCTCCATCTTCCTAATCTGTCAACCTCCAATTATTTCTTCTATCCTTCCTTTCTACCTAATGGGAAACACAATGGACCGAATTGTCGGCCCCGAGTGAACTCGTCAGTTGTATTCTGACGGGCGTCCCTTTCAACCTAACCTAACCTAAGGCGACGTTGGCCATCCTTAACCGTTCCAGTACGTTAAGTCTGAATAACAGTTTTTTTATCTAAAACTATTCCTAAAAATGTTGCGCTTTCAGAAAAGACTAGTTCTATACCATTTACCCAAGGAGGAGGGCCCACATGTGGGACATTGCCACCATGGTGAATTCCTTGAAATGTAGGTACGGTTCGATAGTGCTTACATGTTCGTGCAGGGCTGATTCTGTAGACTTTTGTATCCATGTTTTCCCTAATGAAATAATCTAAAGGTCTATTCCTAGCCGTTAGCTCAGAAGTCTACCATTGATGTTTAGTTTTACGCTTGTACCTTTTTTTTTTGGGACAGGCTTCTTCAAGGGAACTTTTGATTGATGTGGTGATATGCTCGACCACATCATCCAGACCGGCTTTGTCATTCGGTTCATACAGAAGATTAGAGTTGAGGACTTGTATTCTTCGCATACAGGTGCCACGTTGTAATCACATTTCTGTGGACGGCAGGTTTAGGCGCTTTTTCAGCGAGTTTGAACTCAATATAATGGTGATGGACATGACGTTTTCCCCTCACCGCACCACCTGTTGTGAGTACTGGGGGGGGGGGGTTTTGGTGTTGTCGGCTATGGCCAAGACCAACGGACGGAGAGTTGGGGAACACCGCTCCATCGGAACACGAAGGCATTTCCGTCAAGAAAATTTATTTAATTTTTGTTGGTATTAGCCCGTAGGTACTACTACAAATAAGTACGTCTTATTCTTAAATTTATGTTTATTTTAAGGCCAAACATAATTGTTTGTATTATGTACTGTACTTCATTCTATGATATGCATCCTCAAACCTAAGTACGTTCATAACATTAAATTAAATACAAACATTCTGATTGTCTTTGGCTCGAAATCATTGTCTGATTTTAATACTTTTGCAAATGCAGAAATTTTCTTTAATTTGCTCCGCTTAAGTAACAATAATCGCCTGATGAAATCAAAATACACGAATGAAGTAATTCGATGTTTTTGGACTTAGCATATTTACCTTTTATGATTTAAATTTTTTGGTGGACTTGTCATATTTTCTTATAAACAGATTTTTTTGTTTTTTTTTTTTAACATTAAAGGGTTTGTTAGGTTTTTTATTTTTTTTAATTTAAAAGATGACATTTAACATAAGGGAAAAAATAACAACATACCACTAGAGCTAAATTAAAATGCAACCGATTTAAAGACAAGTGAGAAAGTTTAGTCGGTTAAACCGACTAAGGTATACTCTTACTTTGTAAGCAATGTAAATATGCACTGGTATATGAGCAACTCCTTAGCTGCGGACGTTACATTCGTACGCAGTTTGTTTTAATAATATTCATCCCGTTGGAACACTTCAAGGTTCATCCGAAAACTAGAAATTCGTCTGTTGCGGACGTTACACAACAATTGCACTACGTTAAAAGGACAATATTCTGCGGAATTTGTATATAATGTTATAATTTCTATTTTGTAGAATCTGCTGAACGTGTCGTTTCACTCTTGAGATCATTAGAATGAACTGCATAATAATGATTTATTTACACATTTACGCGCACAGTGGGGTAAAAAGGGATATATGTGGTACAACTGCCAAATCCAAGATCTAGAGATCGGACAAAACGGCTAAAAAATGCGCCTCCAGAGCGTAAATAAGTCTTATCCAAAGTACCTATGTATGGGGGATATATCAAAATATGGACCGATATGCCTCATTTCCACTAGACATGATTAAATGCAATAGAAAGCACACATATTTAAATTTCGGCAAGATCGGATAAAAATGCGTCCTCTATAACGTACATATATCTCGTCGAAAGGGAGCTTTGTATTGGGGCTGTATCAAAATATGGGCTGATATGCATCATTTTCACTAGGTATGATTGAATGCAATAGAAGGAACACACACTGAATTTCGGCATGATCGGTTAAAAAATGTGCTCTCTAGAGCGTAAATATGTCTTATCCAAAAGGACCTTCGTATGGGGGCTATATCAAAGTATGGACCGATATGCCCCATTTTAAATAGGGGTCGTCCCTGGGTTAAGAAATGTCCCTGTACCAATTTTCATTAAGATTGCTTCATATTTGCGACCTGTGGTGTCGAATATAAAAAAGAACGGAACGCTAAACGTAGTGATACTAGGGTTGCCAGACGGTCGGGATTCGTCGGGATTTTCCCGACTTTTCGCGTATTTACAGAGTCCCGATTATTGACGTAATTTAGGGGGGAAATCCCGACTTTTTCCATTTACTCTCTACACTATGGAAAATAAACGCGCAGTAAAAAAAATAATAAAGAAAGTACAAGAAAATGCTATTTTCATATGTACTTGTTATGTACATTTGTAATTTTTCCGTCACTGTATTTTACATGCAATTGTTTTGAAATTTAGCATGGTAGAGTTTTTTATCCAGAGAACAACTTTGCTCAATTTGACGAAAATCGGTTCAGATTTAGATTTATATCCCATATATATGTTTCGTCCTAATTGGCCCTTAAGCCCTATAGAAGCTACACGGGGCAAAATCGGCTTTTTCGATATGTTTGAATCGAAACAAAATATATTTGGAACACCAATTTTTAAATATTTTATATTTCTTTGCAAATAAATTTTTTTTGAAAATCAATATAATATATTTGGAACGCATATATTATTATTTTTGAAAAAATAATATTTGCAAACTAAATTTGCAAATAAATAAAATTATTATTTAAGAATTTTTCCAAATATATTTTATTTAAAAAATATTTCCAAAACTTTTGCTGCCTTTTTCGAATTTCAGTTTTAATTTCTTCTTGGTTTCGAATTGTACCTCCCAGTTATGATACCATATGCAGCAATAACTCCTTTTTAAATCAATCATTTCAAATTTCTGAGTATGTATTACAAGCCATCATTAGTTGTCAATCCTCTAAGTACTTTATATTGATCTAAGATTTTAGATTTCAATTATTATTTTACGAATATTAAACATTTCTAAAAATTTAAATTTGAATTACAGAAAACTTTAAAACAATTTATGTATTTTATGAATACTTAATGCAAATAAATATTTGTTGCGGAAATAACAGTCACATTGGGATGCAAACAAATATTTGTTTAGAATAACATTTTCCCAAATACACAATTTTTGTGTGTACCAAATATTATATGTTTAGAGTGTACCATAAACATTAGGGCGGGTCGATTTAAAAATCGCCCATTGCTCAGTGAAAATCGTATCCTAGGGATCAAAATAAGAAACTTTGCCGAAGGAACCATACCTCTAAAACGAATTCTGATGTCCCGGAATTTGGGTCGAACCAGTAGTTTTCTGAAACTAAACAAGATCGAGATTAGTAAGATGATAAGTGTTCTAACGGGACACTCAAGCTTACAGGCACATCGTCATCGAATAGGACTAGCAGAAAACGACGAGTGCAGGGCATGCAGGGAAAACATCGAAACGATAGAACATGTTCTGTGTCACGGTCCAGCTTTCACACATGCAAGATCCCGATATTTCGGTTCCGACATATTGCCAGACTTGACTCATCTCAGAGGATATGACTGGAAGATACTGAGAAAATACGTGTCTAGTACCGATTTTCTGTAATCCGTGGGTATGAAAATCATAAATAAGGAGCGCACAACAGGCCGAACCACTGGCTTAAGTGTATCCATGGACATGATACGTTTAAAACGTCTCCTCTATTCAACCTAACCTAACCTAACTCCTGAAACATAAATATGAGATAAGAAGAGTTTTGTTTTCAAAATTTATGTTTTTGGTAGCACTGTGGTGCAAAAAGGTTAAAATTATGGTGCAGTTGGGGCCAGCAAAAATTGTTCAACATGTTACAGAGGGGCGACAAGGTGTTAAATATGTTTGAATGGAACAAAAAGGGTTAAGTATGACGAAGGTAGCTCTTACAATATAAACCAGTGCTAACATCATTGTTTTGGAAATAAGTACTACTATGTACGTAGTAGGTTCAAAAAATATCATACTATGATACCGTTCGTAGTGTTCTAAAAACGGTACGTTATCGTAGTGGTACCGTTCGCGAACAGTAACACTAAAAAATGTTTAGTGTATTCTGTTCTCTTGTAAGGGTTGCGATATTGTTCTGTTCGCGACGAAGGAACGGTACAGAACACTAAGGAACCGATCCGTAGTGTTTTTTTCCGAACTCTGGTTACAGTAGGGCGAAAATGGTTATTTTATTGTACAGTACGACAAAAAGGTGTTAAATGTGATTCAGTTGACCCAAAAGGGTTAAATATGGCAGAGTGGGTTAAAAAGCTTTTATTTAGTGCAGTGGACAGAAAATGTATGCAGGGAGAGAGGGTAACTCCTGGAATATAGCAACTATAGGAGCAACTGCAAAAATACTGTGGGGTGACCCAAATGAGAAGAAAACCAGTAGTTTTCTGAAACTAAACAAGGTCGAGATTAGTAAGATGATAAGTGTTCTAACGGGAAACTCAAGCTTACAGGCACATCTTCATCGCATAGGACTAGCAGAAAACGACGACTGCAGGGCACGCAGGGAAAACATCGAAACGATGGAACATTTTCTGTGTCACTGCCCAGCTTTCACACATGCGAGATCCCGATATTTCGGTTCCGACATATTGCCAGACTTGACTCATCTCAGAGGATATGACTGGAAGATACTGAGAAAATACGTGTCTAGTACCGATTTTCTGTAATCCGTGGGTATGAAAATCATAAATAAGGAGCGCACAACAGGCCGAACCACTGGCTTAAGTGTATGTCCATGGACATGAGACGTTTTAAACGTCTCCTCTATTCAACCTAACCTAACTCCTGAAACATAAATATGAGATAAGAAGAGTTTTTTTCAAAATTTATGTTTTTGGTAGCACTGTGGTGCAAAAAGATTAAAATTATGGTGCAGTTGGGGCCAGCAAAAATTGTTCAATATGTTACAGAGGGGCGACAAGGTGTTAAATATGTTTGAATGGAACAAAAAGGGTTAAATATGGCGAAGGTAGCTCTTACAGTATAAACCAGTGCTAACAACATTGTTTTGGAAATAAGTAATACTATGTACGTAGTAGGTTCAAAAAATATCATACTATCATAATGCACCACGCCCCTGCAATCAAAGAAAACTGTGATGTTTTCGTCTGTTGTTGATGTGCTCGGGCGTCCGGCACGCTGTTCGCCCTTCGCATCATCTCGGCACTCTAAGAACATTTTGTACCACCGATAAACGTTGCTTTGGTCCAAGGTAGCTTCACCATATGCCACAGTCAACATTCGGAATGCGTCAGCGCACTTTATTTTGTTTTTCACACAAAATTTGATACAGATTCTTTGATCAATTTTCTGAAATAAATAAAAATCGAAGACAAGTTAAAGCACATCCAAGCACAACAGCTGTCAAAAATTAACTAAACATTCAAAATTGCCGACCTTGTCAGCATAAGTAAGGGACATGAGTACCAACATAACGCTACAAAAATATCAAAAATCAAATACACGTAACCCGCGGAAATTAAAAATTCGCGATATTCTTTGAACATACCTCGTATACCGTGGGGAAAATTAATTTAAATAAGATATGATAAATAGTGGCACAGATAAGGGACAAAAAGGGATAAATACGGCCTAAGGTTGCGAATTTGGATCTTGGAATTCAACTATTTTTTTTCTAAATGAATTCTTTTATTGGCACTGTAGGGAAAACGAATAAATATTGTACAGAGGGGCAACATTAATTGACAATGAAGCGATTTACTTAAGCTTTTTAAATTCGTACCTGTAAAGAAACGGTGGGAGAAATATGGTATTTTATTGTACCAGGGTATGAAAGTAGCTATTGGAACATAAACAAGGGAAAAGAAGCTAACATATGATCCAAAAAAATAGTTTTTAAACATTCAGAGGTAAAGTGGGGAAAGGGATAAATATTGTAACACTATGTTAGGGTAACTCTTGGAACATAAACAAGAAATGAAACGGGGTTTCGGAAAGGGATAAATATTGTAACACTATGTTAGGGTAACTCTTGGAACATAAACAAGAAATGAAACGGGGTTTCGTATTTTATCTTATGAAAGTAATCAAATCTGCTTCATTTTGCGGCATATGTAATAATCATGTCATTTTGAAAGAAAGAGATATAACTATTTTAGAGTGCCCTAAACAGAAAATAAATTAACTATGGGGGCTGCGAAGCGCACCGGGTTAAAGCTAGTATTATATATTTGGGTACATATTGTTCTAAACAACTCTTAGTTTGCACCCAATATTTTTTTTTTTATTTTTTCCGAATAAAGATTTATTTGTGTCAAGTATAGCAAAAATTATAATGATACTTTAAACTTAATGCAAGATTTACTGTAATTCAAAGTTATTGTTTAAGACATTTTAAATCTTCGTAAAACTCTTATAATTGAAATCATATAATCTTGCATTACTACACGCTGGAAAAAAATCGCTTCTGTAGTATATTGTCCCAAACATATTCGGCTTGAAACATATATATGTTTAGGGTACACTCTAAACATATAATATTGGGAAGACACAAAAAGTATATATTGGGGAAAATGTTATTCTAAACAAATCTTTGTTTATATCCCAATATGTTTTTATTTGGGACTACTATTTCCGAAACAAATATTTATTTGCACTTAAGAATTCAGAAAATACGTTATTGTGTTAAATTTTTTACTAATTTAAAGTTTTTGTTTTACAAATTTTTAATATTCGTAAAAATAATAAATACTAATAATTGAATCGGATCAAAATAAATTACTTGGAAGATTGACAAGAAATTATGACTTGGAATACACGGGGCAAAATAGCCTTTTTTGATATGTTTGAATCGAAAGAAAATATATTTGGAACACAAATTTTTAAATATTATATATTTCCTAGCAAATACATTTTATTTGAAAATCAACAAAATATATTTGAAACGCATATATTAATATATTACAACAAAATATATTTGCAAACAAAAATTCTCAAATAAAGTATGTGTTTAAATACAAATATAATTATTGTTTAGGAATTTCTCCAAATATATTTTATTTAAAAAAATTTTCAAAACTTTTGTTGACTTTTCCTTGGTTCCGGGTTTATCCTCCCAGCATTAGCTTCTGTTCTTAATCAATAATTTTAATACAATTTATGAGTATTCTAAGCCATCATTAGTTGTCAATCCTCTAAGTAATTTATATTGATCCGGTATTATACGATTTCAATAATTATTTCACAAACATTAACAATTTATAAAAAAACTAACATTGAATTACTGAAAAATTTAACATAACTTAGGTATTTTCTGAATACTTAAATGCAAATACATTTTTATTTCGGAAATAATGGTCCCAAATAAAAATATATTGGGATATAAACAAAGATTTGTTTAGAACAACATCTTCCCAAATATATAATTTTGGTGTGTATCATCAAATATTATATATTTGGAGTGTACCATAAACATATATATGTTTCAAGCCGAATATGTTTTGGACAATATACTACAGAAGCGATGTTTTTTCAGCGTGTACTAACTCACAAATTTGAAATGATTGATTTAAACAAAAGTTAATGCTGCATATGGTATTATAACTGTGAGTTATAATTCTAAAGCAAGGAAAAATTTAAACTAAAATTCTAAAAAGTGTTGAAAATCTTTTTTAAATTAAATATATTTGGATAAATTCCTAAACAATAATTTTATTTGTATTTAAACACATATTTTATTTGAGAAACTCAGTTTGCAAATATATTTTGTTGTAATATATTAATATATGCGTTCCAAATATATTTTATTGATTTTCAAATACAATTTATTTACTCAGAAATATATAATATTTAAAAATTTGTGTTACAAATATAATTCTTTTCGATTCAAACATATCAAAAAGGCGATTTTGCCCCGTGTATAAACTGCTCGATGAATTGACAACAAATGATGACTTGGAATATTTAGAAATTTTGAGTGCTTTAAAACAAAAGTTAATGCAATTTTTAACTGTAAGATATAACCCGCAATCAAGAATAATTAAAACTGCAAGCTTTAGCAAACTTAATTAAAACTTAGCAAACTTTAGAAGAACTTTCTTTACAATAATTTTATTTGTTTGTAAAAACATACGTTATTTGTATATAAGCGCTAAGAATTAATTTGAATGATTTTCAAATAAAATTTACTTATTTAGAAATATATAATATTTAAAAATCTCTCTTCTAAATATATTTTCTTACTGTTTAAACATATCAAAAATAGCAATTTTGCCCCATGTACTCACCGTGATGAATTGCTACAGTAACAATTAAATTAAATAAACAAATATATATATGACATTATAGAAATTTAGGAATTGTCATAGAAATTATTTTCATAAAACAAATTCAATTGAAACCAACAAATAATTTAATTTGTTTCTATATTAACTTGTAGAAGACTTAGAAACAAAATATTTTCGAGTTTTTTATAAATTATACATTTTCGTAAGAAACAACAGATTACTTAAAAATTTTGTAAGCTAAATGTCGCGGTTACCAGTTTTTTTCCGAAGACGGAAGCCGATTAATCTGTCGAACTCAAGGATACATTACAGATGATGTAGTGACGATATAACGGCTACGCGGTCGGAAATGGGTTAAAACCTCTGCCAGCAAATCTGTTCCTACTAAAAATAACAGTATGCACAGTACAACGAAAATGTAGCTAACATTAAATGTGTAAAAATGTGCTAAAATATTTACTCTGGCTTCAGCATTGTATTCACTTTAAAGTGATGAACTTTATGAAACCCCTTCGTTGTCCCACCAGGAGAACGAATACAAGTAAATGTTTGCATTCACATACACAAAGAAACAAAGTACAAACAAATGTGTAAAATATGAATTTTTATTTGCACAAAAAAGAGACGAACTTTATTCACTTTTATTCGTTGTGTGTTTTGTGAATTGAATTTGCATAAAATGCAAATGATTCAGCCACTGGAAAAGGAGGTGGTGATGGTGTGGCCGGGACGATGGTTGGTCACGGGGGTTGGTGGCGTTGGGGATGTTGGATGGGTGGTGTATACATCAGTCAGCTCTTGAGCCAGCATCACAGAGACTATCGAACGAACCAGTGCCACCCACATCCCCATCCTCACTCACCCACGTAACATCGAACTCACTGTATGTTGCTTGAATGCTATCTATCTCTCTCTCCCTGTCTTTCACACTGTATCTGTATAATTCACTCATACAGACACACACACATACACTCAGAGAGATACAGAGAATAAGGGAATCCGGTCTGTTGGCGCTTTTTTCGCTTTACTGTTGATATCCATATTTATTGAAAGGATTATTGGTGCTTCGCAGTTCCTATATCCTGCTAGTTGTTTTATCATTGTTGTTGTCTGTTGTCGACGTCGTTTTTGTCATTGCCTTTGTGTATTTTAAATCGTATTTCCTTTCATGTCCTTTTTACACACAAATGTATAGATGTGTGTGTTTACGAATTTGCTGTTTTAATCCCATAAAATTTAATTTGTACCACATTTGCACATTTTTCGTAAAATTGAAGTAGCATTCACAACTTTCGTTAGCTTTTTAGGGTAAACACAATTTGCTATTGCTAAAGAACATTTCTATCGAGCGAACCGACTTAAATACAAATTGCTATGGCTAAAGAACATTTCTATCGAGCGAACCGACTTAAATACATATGTATGTACTTATGTACATAGCAATTTGTGTCAGTTCCACGGAATGCCAAGTACCAGGGTTTATAATTAGACGTTAGCTAAACATTACCATTTCTTTTAGCTAGACTATTGCTACCAGAATAGATCGAGGGATCTCAAAGAGGCATTTATACCCAAAGCGGGGAAGATATCACACACTAGGTCAAAGGACTTCAGGACAATTAGTCTATGCTCGTTCCTATTGAAAGATTTAGAAAGGCTCTTAGATTCTTTTATTAGAGAAAACCTGGATAAAAGGCTTTTGTCGGGAATAATCGACTTTGCATGAACTTATGGCTACTATCGCTATGGTGGCCTATCTTGATATTGAAGGGGGCTTTTAAAGACATTCACTCAGATGCGGTAATTGCTGCGTTGTCACATCAAAGGGTGAACTATTGCCAAGACAGCAAGTCTCCGGGTCACAACTCTAACGATGGTGGCCTTCACAGGCGGGAGTACTTTGGAATCTAGCGATGGATGGATTCCTTTTAGATCTACAACGTTGTGGCTAAAAAGTCGTGGCGTATGCGAACGACATTGCAATCGCTGTAACTGGCAAATTCCCCAACGTCCTCAGATATATGATACAGATAGGTTAGGTTAGGTTGAATAGAGGAGACGTTTACAACGTCTCATGTCCATGGACATACACTTAAGCCAGTGGTTCGGCCTGTTGTGCGCTCCTTATTTATGATTTTCATACCCCACGGATTACAGAAAATCGGTACTAGACACGTATTTTCTCAGTATCTTCCAGTCATATCCTCTGAGATGAGTCAAGTCTGGCAATATGTCGGAACCGAAATATCGGGATCTTGTAAGTGTGAAAGCTGGGCAGTGACACAGAAAATGTTCCATCGTTTCGATGTTTTCCCTGCATGCCCTGCAATCGTCGTTTTCTGCTAGTCCTATGCGAAGAAGATGTGCCTGTAAGCTTGAGTGTCCCGTTAGAACACTTATAATCTTACTAATCTCGATCTTGTTTAGTTTCAGAAAACTACTGGTTTTCTTCTCATTTGGGTCACCCCACAGTATCTTTGCAGTTGCTCCTACAGTTGCTCTATTCCACACAGTTTTGTGAGCCATCACTGCCCAGTGCTTCAACTTATCCTTCGTGGCTTCGAAAGGTTTCTAATTTTCCAAGTTTATTACTCGAAGTTCTCTGCCCTTTGAAGCCAAGCTGTTTGCTCGTTCATTTCCAATCACTCCGTTGTGTCCCGGTACCCAGAAAATACGCAGTTGACCATGGACTGAGTAATTATTTATCGTTCTTTTACAGTCTAACACTGTTCTGGATTTGACCTTTTCCGATGTTATTGCTTTGATCGCCATTTGACTATCTGTGAATATGTTGGCATATTTAGGCTTTGTGGTATTACTGAGCCAGTTAACACACTCCGTGATTGCTCGAACTTCTGCTTGAAATACTGTGTTATGGTCTGGGAGGCGGAAGTAAAGTTCGACTTCTGGTTCATCAATAAAAAGTCCCAGACCCGTCCTTCCTCCTAGCCTGGTGTAGCAGCTGGCGCATGAGCTAGTGTTCCGTTTTCCAAGGAGCGTCTGTCGAACGAGTCACAGGTGATACAGATAACTCTGAATAAATTGGCCGGATGCAGCGGTTTGAGCGTTAAGCCAAACAAGACAGAATTGGTTGTCTTTACAAGGAAGTATAAGGTTCCACATGTGAACCCTCCTAGGCTAAATGGAACTGAGTTAGTATTTCAAAAATTACTAAGCATAATCCTAATTGTACTTCTGACCTAATGTATTGGAACGTGTAAAGAAGGCCAATGTCGCCTTATATTCCTGTAGGAAAGTGTAGAGACGCGTTGGGCCTCTCTCCAAAAATCGTCCACTTTATATACATATTTAGTTCGCCCAATACTGTATGACATTGTGGTGTGGTGGACGGAAACTGATAAACATTCCATCATCAATCAATTAGTAAGGGTTCAGAGAACTATCTGTCTATGCATAAGCGAAGCGTTTAAAGGCCCAACTATAATATGCATAAGCAATTCCGTACCGAATGTGCGTTAAGTTTCGCACCCTGCTTAAGCAAATGGGAACTGAGAGAACTTAACGAAAAGTTCACTTAGGTACATTTTAGTTTGGCACATACGATTTCATGCATTCGCTCAGTTGCTTAAGCTAGCTTATGCATATTATAGTTGGGCCTTAAGACTACAGCGAGAGAGCTACTTCATCTACTGCTGTTAGAGCTACTTCATCTAGTGCTGTTTGATATTGTGGCTAGTGAAGTTGCAACCAGAGCGATATTAACATTAAACTGCTTATCAGTGTGGAAGTACAAGTGCTACGACAACAAGAGGATATCAAGCTGTAGTGCAATTGTAACCCACTGAGCGTAAACCCACCCGGGCAAAAGTCATATTTTTCAATCCCGCAGGGTGGAGCTTATACATGGTGGAGAGCGGTAATTTGCTTATTTGGGAATGAAATAAAAAAGTTATGAACCTTAGAAAAATTCATTGTATATTTTAATTATATTGAACAGTTAGGGAATTTTTAAATTGCATGGTTTTAAAATGGCAAATGTCGACCTTCGCTATCCACACACTGCTGCATACGTTTTCTGAAGTTTCCATGAACTCTACCAAGCATGTCGACCGGTATTCTGCCAATTTCAGCCTCAATATTGTTAATTAGGACTTCCAAGGTGTTGGGACGGTTCCTTTGGGGTTACCTGATGTCGAAGATGTATATCAATCGTCCTAACACCTTGGAAGACTTTATTAACAATGACTGGAAGACACTGAGAAAATTCGTGTCTAGTACACAGAAAGAAAAATGACATACTAAATTCAAGTAAAAAATTTAAGTACGTTCGTACTAAGTTTTTCTTAAAACAAGTATAAATCGGCTTAAATTGAAAAAATCAAGCGCTGTAAGGCTTACAATAAGTATATAATGCTTGAATTCAAGAAAAAAATTCTTGAAAAGGAAAATTAAGCCTAACATGGCTTAAAGTAAGAAGAAAAAGCTTACTTTCATCTCTGAGAGGCAGAGCAATGATAGAGCACAGTAAAATTACCCTCTCAACCACTCTCATTTAAGTGGTTGATTTTGGCTGACGCAACATCAAACACACACGCATATAAATCGACGAGATGTGTATGTATAAACATTTGTGCGCAACCATATCCAATTCGTTTCTCGTTCAAGCAGTGTTTGCGAATTCATTACTTGGCGTGATTATTTCTGATTTAAGTTTTTTGAAGTTGTTAATAATTCTTGTTCGTTTGGTTGATGCTATTCCTTTTATGTTTCATATTTAAACCGAATAATTACAGCAAAGCTTTTACTTTTGCTGTCAAGCTTTTGACATACCATTTTAAAAAAATTGCATTCTTTGCAATTAATATAAATGGTATACGAGTATAGGTATAAAACGAACGAAAGCACAATAAACCTAGTATGACCAGACTTAAATCAAGATCTGATTTGGCTTAAATCAAGTATTGGTTAGGATTAAATCAAGAACTGATCAGGCTTAAATCAAGTATTATCAGACTTAAATCAAGTATTTGGCAGGCTTAATTCAATCAAAAATTTCTTCATTGAAGACCGTTTCGCACTCAAATTAATCCGATAAAATTCCTAAATCAATCGCTTTATGCTTAAAATAAGGTTTTTTCGGCATAAAATCAAGCCTAATCAGGCTTAATAAGCGCTAAGATCAAGAATTCAGGGCTTAAAAATCCGTACTTGATTCAAGTATTTTGTACTTGGTTTAAGAAAATCCGTTCATAACGTACTTTTAACACCGCTACGGCTTGATTCAAGTACGGATTACTCAATTTTTTCTTTCTGTGCAGGTATCAGCAAGGCTCCGTACAAATACAGTCGATTACTCCTGACTGCAAACCATACACCGATGGGCACGAGTTCGCATTACACCCGATGTTAGGGGAGTTTTTAAGTAGAACCACTATTTGGTAGATCATTTGGCGTTACCTAGGGTCCACTACGTGGAAGCGATCTAACATTACACCCCAGAATGAGGCATACTAGTTTATGAAACCAAAACAAACTTTTTTTATGGTAACGTTTTTGTTAAAGATCTTTTTTAAATTCCAATTTTCATGGAAGTTACCTGTAGTATTTGGACAATACCATAAAGTATAATAACTTGAATGGGATACCATTCAAGTTAAAGGAAATTATGAGGGCTAGAAATGTTGGGAAAATAACTTTCACGTAGAAATAGTGGTTAGTAACTACATACACTGGGCAAAATCGCCTTTTTTATATGTTTGAATCAAAAGAAAATATATATAAAACACAAATTTTTTAATATTATATATATCTGAACAAATAAATTTTATTTGAAAATCAATAAAATATATTTGGAACGCATATATTAATATAGTACAACAAAATATATTTGCAAACTAAATTTCTTATATAAAATATGTATTAGAATACAAATAAAATTATTGTTTAGAAATTTATCCAAATATATTTTATTTAAAAAGACATTTAAACTTTTTGCTGCCTTTTTAGAAATTCAGTTTAAATTTTTCCTTAGTTTCCCAGTTACAATTCCATATGCAGCATTAACTTCTGTTTAAATCAATCATTTCAAATTTCTGATTTAGTATTCCAAGGCATCATTTCTTGTCAGTCCTCCAAGTAATTTATTTTGATCCAAGATTATACGATTTCAATTATTATTATTTATTATTTTTACGAACATTTCAAATGACTAAAAAAATAACTTTGAATTAGTAAAAAAAATTAACACAATTAACGTATTTTCTGAGTTCTTAAGTGCAAATAAATATTTGTTTCGGAAATAATAGTCCCAAATAAAAACATATTGGGATGTAAACAAAGATTTGTTTCGGATAACATTTTCCCAAATATATACTTGTGTACCCAATATTATATGTTTAGAGTGTACCCTAAACATATATATGTTTCAAGCCGAATATGTTTGGGACAATATAATACAGAAGCGATTTTTTCAGCGTGCAGTTATACCTTACAATTTAAAATGACATAGTAGCATTAACTTTTGTTTTAAAGCACTAATTATACCCTCACTTTAGTGTGACGAGGGTACATATCGCTCACTTACTTCAAGAGTGTCATAACTCAAAATTGAAAATTGTCAGAATGTGTAACTTTAAGTCCATATAAAAAAATAAATAATATGAAATAAGACGATTAAAAAAGGTGGAATAATCCGAAATAAAGGGTTAAAATTTAGTGAAATATTGATTCTTTAATATCTTCTACACCATTTATGCGTATCTTCAATAATTGCACACATAGTAATAGCTTAACGGTCGCTCTCATCTTGATAAAAATGGGCGAAGTGGCCCGCATCATTTGGTACCTCCCACACAAAGGGAACATTTTAGGACAAAAAGTTAACTGCTAGTAACTGGAATACCAGTTAATATAAATACTCAGCATTTTGTACAGTGTAATGCTTTGATAGTACCTACATACTTGCAAAAATTGGCATTACTGCAACGCCCCTTTTGGTACTTCCCATACAAAAGGACAATTTACAAAAAGTTAACTGCTAATAACTTTAATACGAGTGCACATAAATACCTTAAATTGTGTACAGTGTAGTCCAGTGAAAAATTGCGGTTATTGCCACGCCCCTTTTGACACCTCCCACACAAATGGACCATTTTATACTAAAGGTTTACAGCTTATATCGTGAGTACTAATGCACGAAAATGCTACAACAATTTGCGCAGTGTAACGTTTTTAAAGTAAAAGAAGAAAATGGGCGTTATCAACACTCCCCTTTTGGTACCTCCCACACAAAATGTCCAAATCATAACAAAATTGAATAGATCATAACGTTAATATACCAGTGCACATAAACGCTTACAATTAGGTAAAGTGCAATATATTTGATGTATATACTGTTCATATATCCCTTTTTTTGTACCTCCAAACACTAATTGACAGATTAATTCGTGCAATATCCCATATTAGATTACACACAAAGTGAGGGAATACCTTATTCGGTTTACCCGACTGAACCTTTCCTACTTATTTTTAATTTCTATTTATTCCAAATCGTCATTTATTGTCAACCCATCATGCGATGTTTCGTTATCCAAGATTATACCATTTCAATTATAAAGGAATTTTACGAACATTTAAAATTTATGAAAAAATTAACGTCGAATTACTCAAAGACAGAAAACTCGTCTTAAAATTAAGGTGTTGATATATTTTCTGAACACTTAAATGCAACTAAATATTTGATTCGTAAATTCGAGTTATAATTCAAAATAGAAAATATAAGGACGGAAGCAAAGATTTGTTTAGAACAACATCTTCCAAATACATATAATATATATATATTCCGAGTGTACACTAAACATTTGTATATTTCAAGCAGAATATATTTGGGACAATATACTACAGAAACGATTTTTTCAGCGTGTATCTTTAAAGTAATTAGTAAATAAATATTTTTTTTCAAAAAAATTGTTTTTGCTGACGCTTAAAAAATATAAAAAATCGCAGTTTTTATAAGCCAGCATCCTATCGAAGAAAACAGCGCATATTTGAAAAAACCTGACCCATATTTTTTTTATTTTGATCATTGTGTTTGGGATGAACCAAAAGGGGCGTGGTAACATCGCCCAATTTTTAATACACTATGGGAACTATAAAAACATTACACTGTACAAAATTGCAAGTGTTTATATGTGCAGGAATCGCAGTTATAAACCGTAAACATTTTGGTCCATTTGTATGGGAGGTACCAAAAGGGGGGCGCTAATAACGCCCAATTTTTATGGGACTATAGGTACTGTAAAAGAATTAGACTCCACAAAATTTTAAGTATTTGTATGGACTGAAATCAAAATAATGGGCCGTCAATATTTTGTACATGGGAGGTAAAAAAGGACGTGGCAATAGCGCCCATTTTTTACGGGACTATAGGTATTATAAAAGCATTACACTTCACAAAATTTCAAGTATTTGTATGGACTGGAATCAAGCCGTTATAAGCCGTGAATTTTTCGTGCAAAATGGTCCATTTGTATGGATATGTGAAAGATTCTGAGCAGTAGTATAGAATTTATGAAATAATCAATATTTCACTACATTTTGACCCTTCGTGAGGTTCCCTACTGTTTTTATCTGGTACACCGTTTGATTTTCTACTTAAAAAAAGCACAGTAAAATCGAACTTATGGGAATTTCGTTTCTGGAAAATGTGCAGCATTTTTTGGCCTTTTTCGGAAAAATACACGTTTCTAACACATTATTGAAGTTTAGATTAAAAGGTGCAAATACCTATTTTCTAGTACATATTTCATTATATTATATATTATAAGGGGTATACATAAAACCTTCGGGAATCTCAACAATAAATTTTACGAGTACAATCAAAATGAACACCAGAATAAAAAGTACATAATCGGCTGTCCTCTTGACCCGGGGTCTGGCCATACCTTTCACTTCAGTGTATCATGTGCATTGCAATTGTTATTCTGTCCGAGGTGACCCGAAATATGTAAGTCACTTGGTGTAGTGACGCTCCGCTTCTGACACGGTTATGCCCAATTAGAATCCATCTAAAGAGAACACAGACATCTCTTCATTGCGTAATCCCCTTGTAATAATCGTAATATGAAAAGTTCCCACCGATGATGGATGGTTTTATTGGACGTGTCATCTGTGGTACTGATATGATGATATGATATGATATGAGATTATTGAATGTTATTCTGATATGCGAATATTGTTGACATGAATTTATATTCCTAAAGAGGCCTATCTCAATTCCATTTGTAAGCTAAGCGTACCGAAATACATACACGCTACGCAGTTATATATATATATATACATATGTACATACATTTGGGCGAATTGGGCGGCTCTCCATTATGCTTCAAACCGTTATCAAATACAGAAAAAGCCAAGTTGTTGCACATGTAGCGAAAGAGAGACCATACCTGTCGGCACCACTTGACTCTATCCGCCGCCATTGCAAAGTAATTTATCGCCTCTTTCCCACGCATGCGCCGCGCTCAATGATTTCGCTCCAAAGCATTTCACTCAGCTGTTCGTGAGAGAGGGGCGGAGACAAAGTGCAACTCAAATTGAGTATGTACTCAACTGTATCATTTCGCCTTAATTTGTAGATCTGTTTCACTCGCACTGACAAGCTGTCTCGCTCTACACTCGCAGAGACTCAAATCACCACCATATTTTCATATTTTGCTCGGGTCGAACGTCGAACATACCCAACGGTCCATCCGTCCATGGCTGTTTTACAAATCGAACGACAGCAGTCGGTTTAAGACGAAAAAGAACCAATTTCAGCTGTTGTGCCAAAACGGCAGCAAAAGGTAAACCATTCGTTTGTCTGTCCGAATTTTCATTTGTTTGTTTGCATTCCATAGCTCGTCCGTCCACCGTTTTTACTTAAATTGAAGAATTGTGGATTGTCGTGTGACATTTTTAAAGCTGTGTGCGTTTTTGTCGTCGTCGAACAGCTGTTTTTTTACTATTTGTACTTCGGCCAATATTTTGCAGTCGGAGTTGTGATGGTGAATGGAGTCGGGCACGGTAGCCGCGTCCTTCCCTATGTGCATACCAGCGGAATGTTTATCAGATTTTTAAAACTACGTAAAGTAAAAATGTCAGTGTTGGTGGCGTTGTGGTTTCAGCGACGATACCTGGGACGTTTTGCAGTTGGTTTTGGTCGTGTAATAGCGCCGCAATAGTACATACATATATATGTACATATGTACATCACCCAGAATGTTGAAATTGAGGGACATGTCATAAATGTCGCCGTGAAAACAAATGAAAACAATGCATATGTATGTGTATATGGCAGTTATACAAGGACGTCTATCCGCTTTTATGTTGAGTTGCAACAAGGAAGGAACATCTGTCCAACGTCACATGTCATTCTTATGGACATGTGATTTTGTAGAAAATTTTCCACGAGTACATGTGTGTATAATCCCTTTAAATGAGTGTTCAAAAAAATAAATGTGGCAATATCTATGTCAATTTTCTACACCATTATCAACTGTAATTCGAAAAAATCAATTCAATTTCGAATAAGATCAATAGAAACTCCATTTGAAATTTGAAAAAGGTCAATTGAAATTCGAAGATTACATTTGAAATTTGAAAAATATCAATTAAAATTCGAAAAAAATCAATTGAAATTCGAAATACTACAATTGATATTCGAAGCACATCGATTGAATTTCGAAACACATCAATTGAAATTCGAAAAACATCAATTGAAATTCGAAACGCGTCAATTGAAATTCGAAACACATCAATTGAAATTCGAAAAACATCAACTGAAATTCGAATTCTTCCATTTGAAATTCGTAATACACCAATTGAAATTAAAAAATGTAAACAAATTGGGTAGACTTTATTTAAATATTTTTTGTTGACTACATAGATCTTAATATATAATGTGATGAACAAAAAAAATATAGATGATCTTATCTTTTATAAATATTTATTCAAGATTAAATATGTTTTAGTTGAAACAAAGTATATTTTAATATTAAAGGTTTAAAATAGTCAAATTTTATCACTTAAATGCTACCTCAACTAATATACAGCTTTGATTTTGTTTACATTCTTCGAATTTCTATTGATGTTATTCGAATTTCAATTGATGTTATTCGAACTTCAAATGGAAAAATTTTAATTTCAATTAATGTTTTCCGAATTTCAAATGATGTGTTTCGAATTTCAATGACCCTTTTCGAATTACAAATGGAATATTCGAATTTTAATTGATTTTTTGGAATTACCATCGAAAATGGTGTAGAGTTCACTCTACACGGGGCAAAATCGCCTTTTTTGATATGTTTGAATCGAAAGAAAATATATTTGGAACACAAATTTTTAAATATTATATATTTCTTAGCAAATAAATTTTATTTGAAAATCAATAAAATATATATATACAACAAATTATATTTGCAAACTAAATTTCTCAAATAAAGTATGTGTTTAAATACAAATTATTATTTAGGAATTTTTCCAAATATATTTTATTTAATAAATATTTCCAAAACTTTTGCTGAGTTTTTCATATTTCAGTTTCAATTTTTCTTGGGTTTCGAATTGTACCTCCCAGTTATGATACCATATGCAGCATTACCTTCTGTTTGAAATCAATCATTTTAAATTTCTGAGTATTCCAAGCCATCATTAGTTGTCAATCCTCTAAGTACTTTATATTGATCCAAGATTATATGATTTCAATTATTATTTTTTACGAACATTAAAAATTTCTAAAAATTTAACTTTGAATTACTGAAAAATTTGACAGAATTTATATATTTTATGAATACTTAAATGCAAATAAATATTTGTTTCGGAAATAATGGTCCCAAATAAAAACATATTGGAATGTAAACAAATATTTGTTTAGAACAACATCTTCCCAATTACACAATTTTTGTGTGTACCAAATATTACATGCTTAGAGTCTACCCCAAACATATATATGTTTCAAGCCGAATATTTTTGGGACAATATACTACAGAGGCGATTTTTTTTTCAGCGTGTAAGGATAGACCTAACAAATTTAAGAGAACAATCCTGGGATAATGCTGTGCGAAAGACAACATTAGACTAGAAGATTTATTCAAGAAAGTTTTTTAAAAAAATGTAATGGATCATTTTAGGTCACATTTGTAACCATAATTTCAACAAAAATTCACAAAAATATTTGCTGCATTTGTCGCTAAAAATATACTTATATATTAATTTTAAATTTTTCTTTCGTCAAACGAAAACTTATATAATTTGCCTAAATAGCTTAAAAGCAATTTATGGGATGCGACCTACTTATACTTATAGATCAAAACAAAGTTAAACATCTAAAAAATAGTGGTTGGACCACATATTTCAGCATAAGTGGAGAAGCATTTGTTCTAGTTGGTTCAGAGAAGCTTTAAAGAATCCTAAATTAAGTAGACTTCATCTTCTTCTGATATCATTTTTTTTATCCCATCAGCGATTTCGGAGATATCTTACAAGATATTGCAAAAAAATCAAATTTTTGAGACAATTTTAATAATCTTTTAATTAAGACCTCATAAAAACATCGAAAAATTTGCATTTTTATACTTTTATTATTTTTTCGTAAATTCTGATCGGTCACAAATAAAATGAGACAATTTCGAAGAAAATGGATGCATAATTCAAAAAATTGTAGCTTACTCATCTAATCTAAAATAATCTGAATAAAATACCTAATGTAAGATAATACTCCAGGCCAGTTCGCAAGGGGGGAGGAAGCGAGTTTGGGGTTCAAATCCCCTCAAATTGATAAATGTGTTAATTGTAAAACAAAGACTAAACATTGAATCGTTGTTTACATTAAAGGTTTGTTGCTTAAATGTAGTAAATATGATGACAGATATAATTTATTAAAAGTAAGTCAAAGCCTATACTCTCCGGAAAATTTTACCGTTTTGTTTTAGAGCTTTGTCTCAAAAATTACCTCCTTTTAAATTAACAAGTTGTTTACCTAAGAAATCGCAGAAGTGCTAAACTTTTATGACTTTAACACTATTCTGGCATTCAAAAAACTGTACACTTCACAAAATTGATGTAATAGATTTGTATCATATGATGACAACATAATTTAATGTATCTTACAGAAACATTTATACGTGTGTGGATTCCATTACGAAGTTCATCCTACGTTTGATACAATTTTTCTTTATATTATTCAATATTTTTTTTTTTTTTTTTTTCCAATTCATTACATTTTTTATTGAATCTTTCATTATTATACAATGAAAATAACAATAAGTGGACAAATCTTAACCTAAAATACTATTCTCTGGGTTATTGACATTGCGAATAAACCATCGAGACTTTACACTATTTTTGACTTAAACAAAAAGGTTAACATTTCAAATTTAGGAATTCATAATTTCATTTCATTTTTTGTTTTTGATTAGGATTTGTTTTAATTTATATCATGTCCAGCGTATCTCTCCTTCTAAGGCGGTCATGACCTTCAAAATTTAGTAGTTCTCGAGCCAGGATGTTTGGATGATTGAATAGTTTACCCACGTAACACCGACAATATTTTTCAATTTCCTCTTTTACTGTTGGCATGTTGAGATCCTTATGGATGTTAGCGTTTCTTATATGCCATGGTGCACCTGTAATTAAACGAAGAATATTCGATTGTCTTCTTTGTAATTTGCATACATTCGAAGCGCACGCTGTACCCCAGAGCTGGATACCATACGTCCAAATTGGCTTCAATACCGTTTTGTATAAAAGAACTTTATACTCTGGATCTAGGGCAGATCTTTGGCTGATAAGCCACTGAAGTTGATTAGTTTCGACCACGTCAAACGCCGATCTAAGTGGATACCAAGGTATTTTACATGATCCTTTTGGGGAATCTGTGAATTGAAAATAGAAATTGGAGGACTTGCATCCCTTCGCAGGGTAAAAGTAACATGAGTACACTTTGAGGCATTCACCATTATTCTCCATTTTTCTAACCATTCTTCTAGGATTCGGACATGAGACTGCAGTTGATCGGACGCAACTGAAGGGTTTTTGTGAGTACTGACGAAAGCAGTATCGTCCGCAAAAGTAGACGTGAGCGTAAAGTTGGTTATGGGCATATCTGCCGTAAAAATAACGTACAGTATAGGGCCAAGAATGCTCCCCTGTGGGACACCGGTATTTATTTTCTTAGGGCTAGAAAAAATGCCATTTGATTTAACTTGAAAAGACCGGTTAGTCAAATAACTCCTGAACAGTTTATGCGTGTTGATTGGCAGAAGGTCGCATATTTTGTACAAAAGTCCTTCGTGCCAGACTTTGTCAAATGCTTGGGAAATATCTATGAATAACGCCGAACAGTATTCTTTATTCTCAAAAGCTCTTTTGATGCAGGTTACGATACGGTGTACCTGTTCTATAGTATTATGACTTTTTCTAAAACCAAATTGATGGTCAGGTATAATATTGTGAGAAATTATATGAGGTGTGATTTTCTTCATGAGAATGGACTCAAACATTTTTGAAAGTATCGATAGTAAGCTTATAGGGCGATAGGATTTGACTTGAGTTGGATCTTTGCCTGGTTTCGGTATCATCACGATTTCAGACCTCTTCCAAGATAGGGGGAAGTAACCTACACGGAGAATTGCATTGAATAAAAATAACACAATTTTCAAGGCTGAAAAGGGAAGTTCTTTAATCATTTTCGCTGTTATACCATCTCCTCCGGGCGATTTCTTTAATTTTAGTTCTTTGACAGATTTTTCAACATCCTTTATTCTAAGCTTGATTGGGCCAGGAATTATATCATCTATCACGGGCAGATAGATTGGGCGACGAATTAAATCATCTATCACGGGCGGATAGATTGGGCGTGGAGTTATATCGTCTATCACGGGCGGATAGATTGGGCGAGAAGTTATGTCATCTATCACGGGATGATAGATTGGGAGAGGAATTGAGTCATTTATCCCGGGCGGATAGATTGTGTGAGAAATTGTATCATCTATCACGGGCGGATAGATTGGGCGAGGAATTGTGTCGTTTATCACGGGCGGATAGTGTGGGCGAGGAATTATATCTATCACGGGCGGATAGATTTCAGATGTATCACTGTTGGGTGTAAAAACGGACTCGAGGTAGTTTGCGAATGCATTTACTTTCTCTTCTGTGCTTTTAGCCCAGTTCCCATTTTCAAGGCGAATTGGGGATTCATGCGCAACAGGACCTCGCATATTTTTTGTGGCCTTCCAGAGACTATAATCTGTTTTCTGGGTTGGATCCAGAGATTGCAAATATATTTTTAAATCACTTTCCTCGGCTGATTTTAGGGCTGATTTCAATCTCTTCTGGCAATTTTTTAGTTTTGTTCTCAGTGCTGGGGAGCGATATTGTTGCCACTCTCTTCTTACGCTTCTTTTTTCATTGATTAACGCTTGGATGCCTATTGGGTTATTGGAGTTATCTCTCTTGAATGCGCTTTTTCGAGTAGCCACTTTAACAGCACTGTTTACAACGTCTGTGAATAGGTTTACCGCGGCTGATGATAGATCAAGTGATGGACATAGAGATAATTGTTCACGCCTTATATTTTTTATTATAGCGAAATCAATAAGGTCAGGCGTTTTGTTCAGATCTGAGGGCCAATATGTTGGGTGACCGCTTTGTGCCAAGAGTGGAAAAGAACTCCATGAATTGATCTTTGTTAATATTGTGCCTAGGGGGACAATATATCGACGATATCACCAGATTTGTGCCTGTGATAGCGATAGAAGTTGCTTGTATATGCTCAGTCCTATATTCGGGCATAGGATAATGTTTGATTTTATTTTGGACAATAAGAGCTGTACCACCACAAGCTCTCCCGCTAGGATGTTTAGTATCGTATGTGGAATAACCACGTATCCTAAAACAATTTCTGGTTGAAAAATGTGTCTCAGAGACTAATAAAATATCTATACAGTGGTTTCGGAGAAAATTTTCTACCTCATTTCTGTGTTGGCTCAGGCCGTTTGCATTCCAATAACAAATTCTCATTGGATTTATTTTTGATTTAACACGAGTTGCATAAGCATACTTTGATTTCTCATCATTTCTTGCATCATGCTTTGCATATTCAACATGAATGAATTCATAGTTTCTATTAATTTTTCTATTGAGTTTTCGAGGGGAAATTGGGGGGGTAACGAATTACCATTTCTTGTCATACGGGCGTATGACATATTTGGATGAATTGTATTCTTTGGGATTCGGTTTACGTTTGGGTCGCTAGAACTAGCATTTTCCGTAGGAGATACAGTTCTTAAGCCTGGGAAAGGCGATGGAATATAGCTTGCATATGTTGGAGTTTTATTAACATTGTTTGATTTTTAGATGATGGAATTGGAAGGGAAATTCATGAAAAGCAGCAATAGTTCAAACAGTCGTCCTTTGTGGCTTAGCACTAAGAGGAAGTTGTGATACAGGCAGAATCGATTCAAATGAAACTATTCAAAATGATGGCAATTTTAGAACCTTGCAAAGGTATCGGGTGATAACTGATTCAAATAGTAACTTGAGAAATTCATCACGAAACGCAATGTACGAGTATATAAACAATCGTGTTCAAAATTTAATTATAACTCGTATTTGTCACACTCACACTGTAATTATAAGTATTTGTCACACTCTTATACACCTACACACAGTGGGAGGAATTCAAAAAAGGGAAATAATTCTGCCGTTTCTTAACCAGATATCCGATTGCAACCAAACTTGGCATATTTGTAAAAGTCGTACTAGAGAAGTTAAGTTCGGGAACCCTGTGGCATACAGGGTTCGGGAACCCTGTGGTATACAGGGGCGGAGATGCAGGGCCTCAAAGTTGGCCACCTCGGGTGAACAAAATGTTTAAGCGAGCGTAACTTTCGTCCGAATCATATCAATAAGATCAATTATTGAGTGTATTCTAGTAACCGAGGTCTACAGAAGGCTTTTTGCAGCTAAAATTTATCTTGTATAGTTACCGAGACATATGCATTTAAAAATTGAATTTGTAATTTTTTCCCCGACCCTGCGCTAGTATTTTGTAAATATCGAAGCAGAATATGCACCGATTTTATCCACTTAAACACGTTTGGATTGGCAATAAAATTTACTATATGAGAAAAACGAGTTGGTTCGATATACCCCACAGGACAAAATTATGCTCACTTAAAGTTATATTTTCAAGAAAATTGGATTTTTTGTAATTTTTTAGGAAAAAAGTATATGTCGTATTTTCTTGTTTTAGAAGGAGTTAATTAAGAAAAGTATAACATATTTACTATCATCTTAAAGGAAACTTTCCAATGTTTTTGAAGAAAGAACGGATCAAAAATGTCCACTGTTATTGTTGCCAAGCTTCTTCAATTTACACCATTTTTTACACAAATTGCAAAAGTAAGCCACATTTTCTCCAATCGCAAAGCTTAAATGTAAAAAACATTTGGCATATTTATATGTGGTAGGATGTTGTAAGTTGAACTTCAAAGGGAATCCGAATCCCGGCTTTTAGTATAGTAGATATAGGGGAAAATCCAAAAAATCCCATTTTTGCGATTTTCTAAATTATTTTAGGAATTGTGGGATTGATTTTTGGAAATATATTTATTCGCCAATTACATTCGATTTGTGATGTCAAGAACTAGAAACTCCAAGATATTTCATTGAAATGTTTAAATTTTTGTTATTTTGCTATTTGATGCAATAATATTGCAATTTGATTTACCCGCTGAGACAAAAGTTATGGCCATTTAAACTTATACTTTGACAAAAAAAATTTTGGTATTTTTCCCATTTATTATATTGTTAACAAAGAAAATTTGTTTGTAAAGTACAACTTCATATGGCCATAATTTTGTCTCAGCGGGTATATCAAATTGCAATATATTTGCATCAAATAGCAAATTTTATTGTCTATCCAGAAAAGATAATGAGAAAGGAATCGGTATATAACCGACTCTAATATATACCGATTCGTAGGAAATGATCGGGAAAAGTAAACAGCAACTTTTTTGAAAGGAAATTTTATAATGCCACAGAATCTTTAAAAAATTAATACATCTCAATTATTTTTTTTGTAAATTGTACGCCTTGACACCAGAAATCGAGGCTAATTCTAACGTTATTATATTTGTAAACGTAAATCCCCCAATTCCCAAAACGAAACATATACGAGTATCAAAAAAATATCTTGTAGTGTGTAGGAAAGTAATTCGCGAATCTATATATATTTCCAAAAGTCAATCCCACATTTCCCAAATAATTTTGAAAATCCCCAAAAATAAGATTTCCCCCTTTTTTGAAATTTGTTTAAAAAATGGTGTAAATTGAAGAAGCTTGGCAACAATACCAGTGGATATTTTTGATGCGTTCTTTCTGTACGACCATTCTTTGGAAAGTTTCCTTTAAGATGATGGTAAATATGTTATACTTTTCTTACTTAACGTCTTCTAAAACTCTAAAATACGACGTATACGTTTTTCCTAAAAAAAGACAAAAAATCTGATTTTTGGAAATATAATTTCAAGTCACCATAACTTTTGTCCTGTTGGGTATATCGAACCAACTTTTTTTTCGTCATATAGTAAATTTGTTTGCAAATCAAGACGTGTTTAAGTGGATAAAATCGGTGCATATTCTGCGTCGATATTTACAAAAAAATTGGAACAGGGTCGAGAAAAAATTAAAAATGTTATTTTCAAATGCAAATATCTCGGTTACTATACAAGATAAATAAATGTTGGGTGCAAAAAGCCTTTTGTAGACCTCTGATTTTATGAAGCGGGCGTAAAAGACGAAAGTTACACTCGCTTAAACATTTTGTTCACCCAAGGTGGTCAACTTTGACGCCCTGCAGCTCCGCCCCTGTATACCACAAGGGGTCCAAACTCTAAACATAACTTCTCTAATACCTCTTCTACAAACATGCCAATTTTGGACGCAATCGGTTGTCTGGTTAAGAAACGGCAGAATTATTTCTCTTTTTTTTTGGAATTCCTCCCAATGTGCGACAGCTTATTGAGGAATCAATAATTCCAAAGCTTTTACCATCAATTAGCTGATATTCCAGGGGTTGAGCAAGTTTTAATGTGTATCTGGTAACTTTATGAAAACGATGGGCGATATAAAATTTGCGAAGATTTTTTGAGTTTCGTGCTAACGAAATAGTTCGATGGAAAAGGTTTGGCTGAATATATTCTAAATTTCCTCGATACGTCGGGTATTGATTGCAAGTATTTATTTGGGCAATGCTATGACGGCGCAAGAGCAATAAACGGAGAAATTTATGGGGCGCAAGTACATATCCAAGAAAAGTACAGCATATCACTATATACAAAGTGTGCAGTTCACAACTTCAACTGGGTTGTAAGTTACGCATGCAAAGTAGTCAAAGATAGAAATTGTCTCGGCAGTATACAAACCATATACCACTTTTTTCAATATCCTAAAAGGCAAATAGCTCTTCAAGAAGCAATTTCTAATAACAGGAATCTACGTGATGATAAAAAGCAAAAATTAAATCGGTAATGCGCAACTCGATGGGTAGAGCAACACGAGTCTGTTGAAATATATCCTCACCTATAAGTAGCCGTTATCGAGGCTTTGGAATGCATTTACTCCACCTGGTCTGATCAGAAAACTACAACATCTGCATTTAAGTTGTTGATGGCTATAAAAACGTCCATCTGCATGAAAATAGTGTGATTTTTTCGTCTATTAAAATATTTTGTGAAGAACAAGACATTCAAATCAAGAAACCTAGGATTTCGGCCCGACAAAGTCATCGTTGAAATGTTAATGCAAAAAATATTATAGAATATTATAAGATTTCGACCTATATTCCGTATCTAGTTTCGTCTGGTTATTACAAAAACTAAAATATTTCATATTGATAACTTTTTTTAAGAGCTAATCTATGAAAATGTCGACGATTTATATGTCGTTTGACATATGGTAAGATTTGATTGTAGTTTTTTGGGGATAAGGGGTTGAGAAACGTGAATGACCTTCATTTCGTTCTGTGGACTGAAGTTCGTATTTCGAAGTCTTTCCCTTCAAAATCACCACCGATATTAATAACCTCTCTGATTTTTCGGCAAACGTTGTGGTCCAATATCTCGAAGACAAGAGCTAACATACACTGAAAAAAAGTGTACTGAAAGTCATTGAAATTTTCTTAACTTTTAAGATTTTTTCTTTCAATTGGCTCCAAAGACAAAGACTTTTAAACTAAGTACGTCTTGTATGACAATTAAAGTCATTAACCATCTTTAAATCAGAAGAGAAAACGTCTTTGAAAGAAATACGGCATATACTTCGATGAAAGACTTCACATATTTAAATCAATTACGTTTGTGCTTACATTAAATACATAAAATGACTTTAGATTAAGTACATTATGTAATTAAACCAAGCACATGATGTAAAATATTTTTTTTAAAAGTTTAAAATATATTTTTTTTTAATTATTTGTTTACAAGTTCACCTGACCCTTAGCCATTGTGTTTTGTCTAATTTTCTTCATATTAGAGGGAATATTTATTCTAATGAACAAACAAATGATATTTTGCAAAATTGTTCCTAGTTGAAATGCGTGTAACTCTTCATCAACAGAATTCTCGTTCGAAAATGTTTGCTGAAGATGATTTTTATTCCTCCAATTTGCATATTCATATACCATCGGGACCTGGTATAAAGATATTTAAAAATATATATTAATATAAAATTTTAATTCGGAATTTAACATTTTACTTAGCCCTTCCTCTTTTGAAATCGATACAGCAGTTTGAATGATTTAAAATTTGCAGCCTTTAATAATTTTATTATTCAATATTTCCAAATGTATTTAATATTACTCGAAATAAGACGCTTAGGTGTCCAAATCATTGTTCCTGTGATAGATGGCGATGGATATCGTAGTACAGATATTATAGAGAGAAATATTCTATAAGTAATCTGAAACTATAAATTTATGTTTTAAAAACCTTTTGTATTGTCCATTATAACTGCGATATAACTTCACAATTTTAATAATACCGTAAAATTTCTGAAAATTGCAATATCTGAAAACGGCGGAATGAAATTGAGCCCCAGGAAAATACACCCCAATATTTTTATGAAAAAATAACATGGCAAACAACAACAATTTTTTTTGGGGCTTAATTTCATTTCTTGTCTACTTTTTGGGGTTTCATTTCATTTTTTGTCTGCTTTTTGGGGCTTATTTTCATCTATAAATTTAGAAACAGGAGAGGTTACGCATAAAAGATTTGATTAACGTTGCCAACTTTGGATCCTGTCCATAGGAGAAAATCTTAAACAGAGGCCGAAGGCCGTAGGCCGACCACGCACGAAAAGATTTATAATTAAAAAAAATATGTTCCTATACGTGTATTATTACGCACTCCCAAGATTTACGAAGAGAACATTTCTTAGTTTTTTTTGGGGTTTATTTTCATTTCATACTGTTTTCTTGATTGGGGTGTAATTTCCTAAATCAGTTTTTGTAACGAAAATAGGCCCCAAATTTGGGGCTCACTTTCATTTTCAATTTGGGGTGCATTTTCTTGGGGTCCAACTACCGGCCGCCTCTGAAAACGATTAGCACAGAAGGAACATATATATGGAGGTTATATATAAATCTGAATCGATTTTCCCTAAATACTCATTCATGTAAAATAGAAACCTCTTTCTGTCGAATTTCGTACTGATCGGATATAAAATACAGTCCCTACAGCGCTTGGATGTCAAATCGGGGCTAACATATATGTATATGGGGGCTAAATCTGAACCGATTTTCTCCGAATTTGGCAGTATTCCTTCATGTAATAAGAAACCTCTTTCTGCCGAATTTCGTACTGATCGGATATAAAATACAGTTTCTACAGCGATTACATGTCAAATCGGGGGTAACATATATATGAGGGCTATATCTAAATCTGAACCGATTTCCCCCAAATTGTGTATTGTATCTAAGTATATCACGAGAGTACTCTCTGTAAATTTTTGTACAAATCGGTTCAAAAATGTTGCTTATACAGTGCATATATGCCAAATCGGAGGTACATATATATGGGAGCTATATGTAAATCTGAAAAAGATATGTGCAATGTTTCGTTGAGATCGGACCATAATTGCGACCTGTACTTTGATTACAAGAATACATCTACAGACACACAGACAGACGGACAGACATAGCTAAATCGACTCAGCAAGTGATTACAAGTCGATCAGTATAATAAACAATGTGTCTATCTCTTCTCCTTTTGGGCGTTACAAACAAATGCACAAAGTCATAATACACAGTGTGGTGTAGGGTATAAAAACTGAGTATGCCATATTGCTACCTATGATCTCTAGTTTCACTTGTATATTGTTTCGTTCATAGGTAAAAAATTGTGTCGCACGGTGTAATAACCACAAATATTTTACTGTACACCGAATAAATTAAATTTAAAATTTAACAACAATTTCCAAAAAATCAAACACAAAATTTTGCAAAATTCCTGCAATAAAGAACAATTTAAATTTCAACAGAAAAAAATTTTTTTTGATCAAATATTTTACTTGCTCGACAAACATGTTTCCATTTTAACAAACTCGAAATACGCAAAAAAAACAAATAAGTAAGTCTTTGAAAAATTTCTCATTTGAGTTGCTTTGGAATAATTTTGAAAATTATTTTCCTAAAGATCAATAACATTATTTGTTGAACTTCAAAAATTTTTACATACAATTCAACGATTGTGTAGATTTAAAACTTGTGTGGATTTGAACTTCTAAATATTAACAATAAAGCCAGAAAGAGACACTTAGAACTCATCATTTTATGACGGCTTCGGAATGCGCTCTCTTTAATTTTTATTATTTTCAATAAACTTTAAAATTGTTAAGCCCTCGAAGTACTTCACTGTGTGCGGCAATAAGTGCATTTACTCTTTGGGTTATCTATAGAATTGATGTCCGTACACACAAACACATTCACATACTGAACCGAATAAGTATGCATGCATGTTCGTGCATCCTGATTGAATTTGTATGGAAAGACGACAAACACAATTCTTTAAATAACTATAATAATGACGTTAAAGCGACACACATATGGACGGACAGGCATACATACGAGTACATACACGACATAATCTGTGAAGAATGGTATCGACAGTAAACATCGGACACACAGTTATGATCACATCAGCGTTGCCAGATGATAAGTTGAAACATTAAGTTTTTTTCAAATGGAATATAGCACTTTTAAGTTTTTTCTTCCAGAAATAAGTTTTTCGAAGTTCTGTAAAAATTTATTATTATATTGTTATCTCAAAAAACCCAAAAGCTTTTGCTAACCATTTCATTTTTGGTTTAATTTTAAATTAATATTAGATTTTGAAAATAAGATTAATCACTTACTTCATAGTGAAGCATACGACTAAATTGCTATAAATTGAATTACACATTTTTTAATGAAACAAACACTTATTATGATATGTTATGAACATAATTTAAAAACAAAAACTAAAGCATTTTCCAATTTAGGGGCTTCGAGATTGCAATTAACGGCATAAAAGGCGAAATGCACAAAGGAGTTTTTTTCTTCAGGAATAATTTATATTTTGGATCATCTCTTTACATCGTCGAACAGATTTTATAATGATTCTATTATATTCAAGGTTACCATACGTCCTCCTTTGGGAGGACATGTTCTCCTTTTTCACCATTGTCCTCTCTCCTTTTTCAAAAATGTGGGATTTGTCCTCCTTTTTATACTGATTCAAATGTATTTTTTATAGTTGGAACAATCTTGGTTTTGATTATTCAAAGTTTTGTTTGAATGGGTGACGCAACGGTGAAATTTATTAGTTAATCATGCGAGAAAATTCACTTTTTATTTTTCTGTAAACGGACTTCATTACGGCTTACGTCAATATGTTTTTATCCCCTCACCTTAGAGAGAAGGGTAAATATCATTTGCTACGAGCCAAAAGTGTAACACATCGAATGAGTGACGTAAGACCCCAAGAATGTTTGGGGGAAATTCGATTTGGGTCATTTTAAGTTATTTGAGTAATGTCCGTCAATCCGTCTGTCTGTGCGTCTGTCTGCTGGCGTGTGCGCACGATAACCCTGGAAAGCATTAACCGATTGACTTCAAATTTGGTATTCGGTAATATTTTTCTCTATCTCCAGCTAAGTTCGAAGATGGGCCATATTGGTCCACTCCTTCTAGTACCTCCCACACAAAGGGCTAGCATTTAGTGAAATATTGATTCTAAACTACTTACTCGAATCTTCTGAAATTCCACACATAGTATTAGTTTATTAGTCGCTAACACCTCAAGAAAAATGGGCAATGTAGCCTCGCCCCTTTTGATACCTCCCACACAAATGGACCATTTTATACCAAAAGTTAACTGCTTTTGAATTTTTTTACAGTGTATTGTTTTTATAGTACCTAGAGCCCAGAGAAAAGTGAGCGTTATTGGCACGCCCCTTTTAGTACCTCCCACACGAATGACCCATTTTGCACCAAAAGTTAACAGCTTATAACATTAATACCAGTACATACTTTAAAGTTATTAAATGCAATTTAAACTGATAATAATTTAATTAACAAAAAAAAATTTACGAATATTTGTAAGGAAACGTATATAAATTGAATCAGTAAAATCTATAATTTGTACTAACAAAAGTACTCCTCTATAGCATTTTATAAGTATTTGTTATCAAAGCCGTCTCTGGTAAAGCATATAACTTCCTCAGCTAAATATTTAAAAGTAGACTGCATTAATTAAATGATCTCACTGGGAATATAATCACACATTTGTAGTATAAATAGAATTTATTGATCTGCTTTTAAATATTAATCTGTGTGTATATTTTACAACGAATCTAGTCGTTTGTTTTTTTTTATCCAAAGAGTTCCTTTGTAACATTGACAAATTTTATCCTTATTCGCAATACGTACTTCATGTAGATATATAGTATAAGACATTGTCGTTAAAAAAATTAATTTTTGGTTATATCTAATGTTTTAGATTACTGCTTTTTTTATTTAAAAAAAAGTGTCCCCCGAAGGTTTCAAGAGCCCTTTTTAATTGTCACAAATGTCCTCCTTTTCTGGCACTAATGTCCTCCATTCCGAAAAATGATTATGATTCCAATATGTGGGGTCTCGTGATTCGAGAAATATGGCGCATCGCCAATTGTTGAACTACATTTTATTTTGTTGTACAGTTTGTATTTTTACCATTTAAAACCTAAATTATATTAAGAATTTCAAAGAAAGAAGCATTTCAACAATTTAATATTGAATTGCTACTATCTTTCAATTTTAGTATAAAATAGAAATAATAAGTTTTTTGTTGCAAAAAAAGTTTTTCATTGAAAATTTCAAGTTATCTGGCAATGC
This sequence comes from Eudasyphora cyanicolor, assembly GCA_963930755.1. Lineage (NCBI taxonomy): Eukaryota > Metazoa > Arthropoda > Insecta > Diptera > Muscidae > Eudasyphora > Eudasyphora cyanicolor. The sequence goes on along the minus strand of OZ005735.1, from coordinate 113,171,785 downwards.
TGGATCGTTTTTATCTTTGAAATAAGTACGTTTTGTGCTTAAACTTACGAAAATGTACCTAATATTAATGATATTGTTTTTGCACTTAGTTAGGTTTTTTTTTTGAGATATGCGTATTGAGCACACAGTTCTCGTTCAATGTTACTTGAGATGTGCGTATATATTCTAATGATCGACTGAACTAATCGTTGTTATAAATAAGGATATTGAAAATAGGAGTTTGGTGTCTCCCGGTCTATCCAACCATCCAACACTCATAATTTGTAACAATGTTGTTTTCATATACTGAAAACAACAACAACGATCTTGAGCCTAACTAAGTGCAAAAATAAAATATGTACTATGAAAGCAGATCGAATAAAACAAACAAAAAAATGATATTATCTAGATTTTAAGCACAAAATGTACTTATTTTAATGATTAAGGGCGTAAAACGTAATGGTGATTTCGATTCTCAAAAAAAGTTGTACTGTCGACGCGAAATTCTGAAAAATATTTGCCCTCTTTAAGTAGAACTGATGTAGTCCCTCTGGGAGCCAGAAATGACGAAAACATCTTACACAGTCTATAGTCATTGCAAACGTTGTCTGAAAACATTTACATTATTGTTGCAGAAGTTATATTGAAGTTGTGTTCGAAAGAATCTATCAATGTGTATGTGGGATACCAGAAGCTGCTTGACAAATACACCAATTTGGCGCTGACTGGAGATACTTTAACGACTGTACCGAATGATAAGTGTTTACGTGTACTGGTATTACAATTATAAGCTATTCCATTTTGGTATGATTTGTGGTCATTTGTTGTTGGAGTTACCAAGGGGCGTGGTAAGAACTTCCCCTTTTCAGTGGACTGTAGGTATGGTAAAAGCATTACACTCCACACAGTTTTAGGTATTTCTATGAAAGGGTATAATAGTTTTAATCTTTGTGTGGGAGTTATCAAAAGGGACGTGCCAACTTCGCCCATTTCTCACATAGGTGGGCTAGGTAATACTTATATATATGTAAGTTATTGGAGAGTGAATAATTCACTAAATAATTACACTGCGGCGGAGGTTCTAGAAGGAGTGGACCAATATGGTGCATCTTCGAACTTAGCCTGAGATAGAAAACAATATTACCACATACCAAATTGTAAGCCAATCGTTACTCCTTTCTAGAGTTATCGTTAGCAGCAGCCAGACAGACAGATGGTGGACACGCTTTGGGGGTATAATAAAGTGACACATTGGTTCGAAAGGGATTTGCTAATGATTTTGGTCACATTCATATTGTTTCACTATGTTTATGTTACACAACAATTTGCACTGCGACTTAACATGATTTCATTTTGAATTAACTGTTTAATATATATGATTCCCAATTCGAGTTTTGATCTGTTTTTCAGAATTTTGGCAAGTTCTCACGGTGGCGTCGAGTTAAATATCAAAAAAGGTCCTTCTATTTTTTTCCATGTATGGGAATTTGTGTATTCAAATTTATATGTGGCGGGTATTGTATGTAATACCAAATGGCAACACTGACAATGAGAGAATACACAACACAAACACTTTGACAATTATAACGACATCATCGTCGGCAGCGAAATTGATGTTGTTGTCCCAACAGCCGCAAACACTCAATGAAGAACGGAGAATCGATGGAATCATATCAATGTAGTATGTATGTTAGGGCGGGTCGATTTAAAAGTCGCCCATTGCTCAGTGAAAATCGTATTCTAGGGATCAAAATAAGAAACTTTGCCGAAGGAACCATACCTCTAAAACGAATTCTGATGTCCCGGAAAAAATCCCACTTTGACCCATTTAGAGTGCTCCAATCGAGTCCAAATGTATGACCGACCCCCACTCATTGAAGTGCTCAGTGAAAATCGTATTCTAGGGATCAAAATAAGAAACTTTGCCGAAGGAACCATACCTCTAAAATGAATTCGGATGTCCCGGAAAAAATCCCACTTTGACCCATTTAGAGTGCTCCAATCGAGTCCAAATGTATGCAACCCCCAGGGGGTTCAATGGGGTGTGCCACTGGCATGGGTGGGTCGGGCCTCCAAAGTTAGTGGGGGTCGGTCATACATTTGGACTCGAAGTGGGATTTTTCAAAATTTGCCCCTACCCAAAAGTTTGACCCAAATTCCGGGACATCAGAATTCGTTTTAGAGGTATGGTTCCTTCGGCAAAGTTTCTTATTTTGATCCCTAAAATACGATTTTCACTGAGCAATGGCGACTTTTTTGCCTCCCCACAAATCGACCGGGCCAAATGTATGTATATGTATGCATTCATGCGTATGACTATGTATGTATGGATGTAAATGCGTACGTGTGACATGTAATTATCCAGTGGCAACATTATTAAGGCCTTCTCTACTCAGGCCAGATAGAAGCCCTTCAAACACGTTCAGTCCACATGCACCCATTCCTTATCTATAGCAGGGATCGGCACACTCATACAGCCATACAAAAACATTTCTCTCTCTCTTAATGTGAACTGAATGAATTATTTTATACTCATTCAATGTGTGAGAGGAGAGAACCGGCCATGAACGCTGTTTTGTCGATCTCTGATCTATACAGGGATGCCAGAAAAAAATTGCTGTTGTCTCCAAATAATCACAAGAAAATCCCCAACCTAACCCCACATAAAACTATTTTCATTGAAAACAAGTCAAACATATAAAAAACTGCAGACTCGAAATGAAAACAAAAAAAAACATTTTAAAAATTACTCTTTTGATTTTAATAATCTTTAAACATTCCTCTACTAGTTTTTATGGCACAGGATTTATATCTCAGGATTTTTTCTAAAAACACCATTTGTTAATATTGTCATATCTTCTTAACCGCTTCACGTATCTTTTTGTGGTGATAGGAGGTCAGAATACAGAAATATCCTTATAAATAATTTTTCAGATTCTCATTTGATGGCAATTTATACCTAATAGTGTAAAGTCTCGTATTATTTTTAAATACGAAGTTCAGATTTGGTAAAAAGTGACACGAAACTCTTGGTAAAAAGTGTTTCGTGTTACCATGTGTGACAACAGTCCATACTCATTTTCTACGCATAATTTTAAGGTTTTTCGCAGTTATATTTTCTGATCCTGAATGAATATATAAAAAACCATAATAGATAGACCTCGAGATCATTTTTGGATAAATATCATACAAGATTAAGAAAATATGTATATTGCATCAAATAAATCCCAAGAAACCCCAACAAAATCTACAAAAATCCCCTAACAAAAACCCCACCCCCAAATTATTTTTTTTATCCCAATTTGCTTTAACTAAACCCCTGTATTGGGGTCAAAACCCCAATTCTGGCAACCCTGGATATATAGAGACCTGACAGAGCGTTAGATGTCTGCATGGTACTAGATACAAAGAAAAGAAGGCAGGAAAAACCTATCAGAGAACCGAGGACGTCTCACAGAGGACTATTCGTGTATTTGTTTTTAGAGCTGGAATATTGATAGGTCTAATACATCCTTCATCAATGTCCCTATCGACCTTTCAGAAGAAAAAGTATAATCGGATCGGAAAGAAATATCACTCATACGAAGGTCCAAAGCCATACTCTTATCGTGTTTTATTTGGTGACAAATTAAAAAAATGCAACTAATTCGATGAACCCAATTTTCGAGTACTTTTTCCACTAAATCAAGTCGTATGTCATGAATGGCACGTTCACTATTGACTTGTAAAGCTTGAAGAGAGTCTGGTTTAATTCGAAAGACCAATGACTTCAAATAGCTCCACAAGAAATAGTCTAATGGTGTTAAATCATTACTTCTTGGAGGCCATTCAATATCACAATTTCTTGAAATAATCGAATCTCCAAACATTTCTCGCAACAATTCAATTATTTCATTTGCTGTGTGGCACGTAGCCACAATCGGTCAATGGCAAAAAGATAGCTCTTAACGAGATAGTGTTCTTTTGGATTTAAAAGAATGGACTTATCGCACGAAAAGTTGCAATTGGAGAACGATTATTTTGATAATAAAACTGAATAATTTGTAAACGTTGTTCTTGCGTATATCTGTCCACGATGAAATTGTAAGCACTACTGAATACAATGAAAAACAAATGAAAGATCATGACATATTACAAATGGCGGAAACGTCACTTCAAAATGATATCATCCCTATTGGAAAACCCTTTATTATGTGCTTTAATTTTGGTATGTTTTGGCTCTTTTTGTATGAGAGGTACTAAAACGGGTGTGGTCATAACTCTATTTTTTAACAGGACTGTAGGAATTTTAAATTTAAACACTGGGCAAAATGTTGAGTATATACAGGGTGGCGAGCTATATGGTTTAAATGGTTTATGAGCTATATGGTTTAAATGGTTTATAACTTTTTTATTTATGCGATTATTATAATTTGAATACCCTACACCACACTGTGGCACAGGGTATTATAACTTTGTGCATTTGTTTGTAACACCAAAAAGGAGAAGAAATAGACCCATCGTTTATTATACCGATTGACTTAGCATCACTTTCTGAGTTGATTTAGCTATGACCGTCTGTCTGTCTCTCTGTGATGTATTCTTGTAATCAAAGTACAGGTCGCAATTATAGTCCGATCTCGACGAAACCTTACATATATCATTTTTTGGCTCAAGGACGATCCCTATTGAATTTGGTTATAATCGGTTCAGATTTAGATATAGCCCCCATATATATGTTAGCCCGATGTGACATGTAGGCGGTTTAAAAACTTTATCTTATATCCGATCAGTCTGTAATTCGACAGAAAGAGGTTTACTGTTATATGAATAAACACTGTTAAATTTTGAAGAAATCGTTTCAAATTTAGATATAGCCCCCATATATACGTTACCCCCGATTTGACGTGTAAGCGCTGTAAAATTGTTATTTTATATCCGATCAGTGCGAAAGAGGTTTCTTATTACTTGAAAGAATACTGCCAAATTCGGAGAAAATCGTTTCAGATTTAGATATAGCCCCCATATAATGGGTGATCTAACTAGAGATACTTTTTTCAATAGCCTTTTTTAGACAGATCACGTGTGAGTCGTGTCATGCTGTCATGTTATTTTTGTTAAGTATTGTTTGGCGTTTCATCATGAAAAGTCTTACGTCTGAACAACGTTTACAAATTATTCAGTTTTATTATCAAAATAATTGTTCGCCAATTGTGCTAAGCAAATTTTTTTTAAATCAAAAAAAAACACTTTCCATTCGACCCACGACCTTGACACCCATGAGCAATATTTTAGCTCTCGTTAAGAGCTATGACATTGACCGATTCCCGATCCGACGTACCGGAATCATCGGTCAATATTTCTTCTAAAATTATGCCGGTGAGAACGTAACCGTCAATGGCGACCGTTATCGTGGCATGATAACCGACTATTTGATGCCTGAAATTGAAGCTCGTGATCTCGGTGACATTTGGTTTCAACAAGACGGCGCCACTTCCCACTCTTCGCATCAATCAATGGATTTATTGAGAGAACACTTCAGTGAGCAGATCATTTCACGTTTTGGGCCGGTCGATTGGCCACCAAGATCGTGTGATATCACACCGTTAGACTTTTTCCTGCGGGGATATGTAAAATATAAAGTTTATGCGGACAAACCCGCTTCGATTCAGGCCTTGGAGCAAAACATCACGCGTGTCATTCACCAGTTACCAGTCGAAATGCTCGATAGAGTCATCGAAAATTGTACTCAACGGATGGACCATTTGAGACGTAGCCGCGGCCAACATTTGATAGACATAATCTTCAAAAAATAAATGCCAAAGAATGTTCTTTCAAATGATAATAAACATTCCCCATTCAATTTGAATTTTCTGTGCTTTTTTCTTTAAAAAAGTATGGAACCTCGAAATGGATCACCTTATATATGTTACCCACGATTTGACATGTAAGCGCTGTAGAGACGGTAGAGATATCCGATCAGTGCGAAATTCGGAAGAAAGAGGTTTCTTATTACATGAAGGAATACTGCCAAATTTGGAGAAAATCGTTTCAAATTTAAATATAGCCCCCATATATATGTAACCCCCGATTCGACATGTAAGCGCTGTAGAGACTGCATTTTATATTCGATCAGTACAAAATTCGACAGAAAGAGGTATTTTTACATGAATGAGTATTCAGGGAAAATCGGTTCAGATTTATATATAACCTCCATATATATGTTCCTCCTGATTTGGTATCAAAGTGCTATAGAAGTTGTACTTTACTTCCGATCATTAAAATTTTCTAGAAAGATGTTTCTCAATTTAGTAACGAATACGAGTATTGCTTAATTTAGCGATTATCGGTTCAGACTTAGATAATATGTTCCTACCCATTTACCAATTATTCCAAATTATTATCGAAATAACCCTTATCGCATTGTTAGGGAGGTGTAGGGCATTATAAAGTCGGCCCCGCCCGACTTTCTGCCTTTTCTTACTGTTTTTTTTAAATATAGTATATTATTGGATTTTTTTGCAATTAGCTTTGAAGAATTATATCCTGAAGGTGATGTCCATTTTCTGCTTCACACATACGTTCTCTTTTTAACATACATAAAATTCAATTATTTGTGTACGTTGTTCGATTCATAATTAATTCCTAAAGTCTCCTTCACAAAATGCTGAAAAAAAAAACAAAGAAAGAACAAGTAAGAAAGTTTCAGTCGGGTAAACCGACTAAGGTATACCCTCACTTTGTGAGTAATGTAATATTGACTATTACTCGAATTATTCTGTCAATTTGTGTGGAAGGTACCAGAAGGGGTTTATCAAATACACCTATTTTTCGCTGAACATTAGATATTTTAAATTCATTGCACTGTGCCGAATTGTAAGCATTTATGTGCACTGGTAAAAACGTTATGAGATATTAAATTGTGGTATGATTTGGGCATTTTGTGTGGGAGGTACAAAAAGGGGCGTGGCGATAACGCCCATTTTTCACAGGGCTATAGACACTATAAAAACATTACACTGTACAAAATTTCAAGTATTTTTATACACTGGTTTTAATGTTATAAGCTGTTAACTTTTGGTGCAAAAAGGTACCTTTGTGTGGGAGGTACCAAAAAGGGCGTGGCAACAACGCCAATTTTTTCCCTCGACTGTAGGCAATATAAAAGCATAATACTGTACAAAATTTGAAGTTTTTTATACACTGTTATTAATGTTAGAAGCTGTTAATTGTTGGTGCAAAACGGTGCATTTGTGTGGGAGGTACCAAAAGGGACGTGGCAACTTTGCCCATTTTTCTCGAGTTGATAGTGACTAATAAGCTAATACTTTGTGTGGAATTTCAGAAGATTCGAATAAGTAGTATAGCAGTTATTAAAGAATAAATTTTTCACAACATTTTAACCCTTTGTGGGGGAGGTACTAGAAGGAGTGGACCAATATGGTCCATCTTCGAACTTAGCCGGAGATAGAAAAAAATATTACCACATACCAAATTTGAAGTTAATCGGTTATTCCTTTCGAGAGTTATCGTGAGCACGAGCCAGCAGACAGACAGACAGACGGACGGACATTGCTCATTCGACTTAAAATGACCCAAACCGGTTTTCCTCCTAACATTCTTGGGGTCTTAGGTCACTCCTTCGATGTGTTACACTTTTTCCCGTAGCAAAGGATATATACCCTCGTCACACTAACGTGAGGGTATAATAATAATTAAAAAAGTTATAAAGAATTCAAACCATATAGCTTACTCTGCGCCACCCTGTATGTATTGACACTCACGATATAATCTCTATACTTTTTGTACAAAATGGTACGTTTGTGCGAGAGGTACCAAAAGTGACATGACTATTGAAATACTACACTGTACAACATTTTAATTATTTTTAGACACTAGTAATTTAGTTATAAGCTGTAAATTTTAGTTCAAAATGGTACCTTAGTGTAGGAGGTAGCAAAAGGGAAATGGCTATAACGCCCATTTTTCACTGGATTGTAGTTACCATAAAACCATTACGCTGTACAAAATGTCAAGTCTTTGTATGCACTGGTATTCAAGTTATAATCTGTAAACTTTTGGTGCATTTATGTGGGTGGAACCAAAAGGGGCGTTCCAATTACGACCACTTTTCACTGGACACTAGGTACTATAAAAGTACTGTACAAAATTTCAAGTATTCGCATGAAGTGTTATTAAAGCTATAAGCAGTCATCTTTTGTTGCAAAATGGTCCATTTGTGTGAGAGGTACCAAAAAGGGAGTGGAAACTTCGTCAATTTTTCTCGAGGTGATAGTGACTAATAAACTAATACTAACCCTTTGTGGGGAGGTACTAGAAGGAGTGGTCCAATATGGTCAATCTTCGAACTTAGCCGGAGATAGAAAAAAACCAGTAAGGAAAGGCTAAAGTCGGGCGGGGCCGACTATATAATACCCTACACCACTCTCGTAATATTGAATAACTCTGATATAAATTTTGTAATTCATGTATAAATTGTTTACATAAATTTACTTTTGGGACATTTTATACTTAAATAATACCCTGTACCACAGTTTGGTGTAGGGTATAAAAACGATTGGATCTAAAGAGCCAAATCGGATGAAACGTATATATGGGAGCTATAGCTAAATCTTTACCGATTTTCTTCAAATTCGGCAATGTTGGTTCATGAATCAAGAAACTCTACCATTCTAAATTTCAAAACGATTGGATGTAAAATATAGCTTCTATAGAACTAAAGGGCCAAATCGGACGGAACATATATATGGGAGCTATAGCTAAATCTTAACCAATTTTCTTCAAATTCGGTAGTGTTGGTTCATGGATCAAGAAACTCTACCATTCTATATTTCAAAATGATTGGATGTAAAATACAGCTTCTTCAGGACTAAAGAGCAAAATCGGACGAAACATATATATGGGAGCTATAGCTAAATCGTAACCGATTTTCTTCAAATTCGGTAGTGTTGGTTCATGAATCAAGAAACTCTACCATTCTAAATGTCAAAACGATTGGATGTAAAATACAGCTTTTATAGGACTAAATGGCCAAATCGCCGAAACATATATATGAGAGCTATAGCTAAATCTTAACCGATTTTCTTAAAATTCGGTAGTGTTGGTTCATGGATCAAGAAACTCTACCATTCTAAATTTCAAAATGATTGGATGTAAAATACAGCTTCTACAGGACTAAAGACCAAAATCGGACGAAACATATATATGGGAGCTATAGCTAAATCTTAACCGATTTTCTTTAAATTCGGCAATGTTGGTTAATGGATCAGGAAACTCTACCATTCTAAATTTCAAAACAATCGGATGTAAAATACAGCTTCTATAGGACCAAAGGGCCAAATCGGACGAAACATATATATGGGAGCTATAGCTAAATCTTAACCGATTTTCTTCAAATTCGGCAATGTTGGTTCATGGATCAAGAAACTCTACCATTCTAAATTTCAAAACGATTGGATGTAAAATACAGCTTATATAGGACTAAAGGGCCAAATCGGACGAAAGATATATATGGGAGCTATATTTAAATCTGAACCGATTTTCTTCAAATTCGGCAATGTTGGTTCATGGATCAAGAAACTCTACCATTCTAAATTTCAAAACGATTGGATGTAAAATACAGCTTCTATAGGACTAAAGGGCCAAATCGGACGAAAGATATATATGGGAGCTATATTTAAATCTGAACCGATTTCAACCAAATTCAATAGCGATCTTAACAGCCGCGAAATACTCTTAACTGCAAAATTTCAGAACGATCGGAGTGAAATTGCGACCTGTAGTCGACGAACAACTTTACATGGACAGACGGACGGACATCGTTAAATCGACTCAGCTAGTGATTCTGAGTCGATCGGTATACTTTAAGGTGGGTCTAGCTGTGTTATTTTCAGGTGTTACAAACATCTGCCGTGAAACAAACTTATAATACCCTGTACCACAGCGTGGTGTAGGGTATAAAAATATTACCACATACCAAACTTGAAGTGCGCACCAGACAGACAGACAGACGGGCGGACGGACATTGCTCATTCGACTTAAAATGACCCAAAACCGATATACTTAGGGTCTTTGGTCACACTTACGATGTGTTATTTGGGCATATTTTTTACTCAAAAAGACAAAACAAAGATTTTTGCAAAATTTTAAAAATTTCTGACCACGAAAATTCGACACCGATTCTTCTGAAGTTGGAAAGCTATTTATAAATGGGAAATCATAACATTTTGAACAAATATCCTATAAATTACCTTTCTAACAAGAAATGTGTGAACGTGTCCTCATTGCAATTTTAAAATGCGCATTTGTTAGCAAAATTTATAAATTGTTTTAAAAAATTAAAGCACACTGTATGTGCACAAAAATTTATCTTCGATGAAAACAACATAATTTTGACCCGAATGGCATTAGCCTTTTTTTAACATCGCGTTTTCGAGACATTTAGAAGCAAAATTTGCTGGGTAAACAACGAGGTTAGTAAATTCAAACACAATTTTAGTATAGAAAACTACGGAATACAACATCCCGACACCCCCACCCGACATCCCCTTACGAAAAAGAAATCTCCCTCTAAAAATAATGTTGTATCAAAAGTCGTAGAAATCGATACATTTTTTGGGTAATATCCCTGCAGAGAAATTGGAAACAGACTCTGCAAAAGGACCGATTCCGAGATGGTCCAAAACGGACTAGATCCAGACTAGCACAAAAGTAATGTAGCTAGAAACAGTTTAGCGCAAAAAACACAAGAGAATTCAAAGAAATCTGCCTAGGCAGCGCTGCTTTTGATTTGCTTTTGTACAGCGTGAACATTTGTTTATGTTTATTCGTTTTCATTGAAATAATTCTAAAGCTAAGTCCACACGATTGCCAGGTCAGGCAATATTGTCAGAAAATGGAGGAAAAATGCAACCATGTGCTCGTACAACTGTGTGAACATTTAATTTTTGTCTCGGAACGTTGGCAGAAAAGTCATTGTGAAATTATTTGCAGATTGTTAGATGTGCAAAGTTTATGCATGTGACAACGGCGCCATTGTCACAAAAACATTTTATTGGCAACACTGTCTATAAAATATTTATATTGCCAATCCTGCATATAAATATTTAGAAAATATGTTGTACATACATATATGAAATTGTAAGATTTTCTTGCAATCGTCTGAACTGTCAATTCACCATTGCCTAACAATCTTTCATTTTCCGTACATTTGCAGCACTTTAACAGGGTTGATAACGTTGTCCGATCTGGCAATCGTGTGTACTTAGCTTAAGTGTTTACCGTTAGGATTTTATGGTGGTGTTTGTCATTTCAGTATTGTGTGCATTGTTAAGTGGAAATTTGAGCAAGTAAGACGTAATAATGACAAAATTAATTATAAGTAACTATTTCAAGTTTCGCTTTTGTATGAATTAAAATAATTTGATTCTCTTTCTCAATGAATTTTAATAAATATATTTGAATTAAATTTTTATCTATCGATCTAGCTATATATATAAAAGAGAGTGTCTGTTTGTGGGTTTGTTTAAACAGCTGGACCGATCTTCTTGAAATTTTCACAGAATGTACATGTGTGGGGCGTGGTGAAAATAGGGTACTTGAATTTTCGATGTATCAAGTGGGCGTGGACCCGCCCATATGGGTCAAATTTTGGTATTGAGAAAAATTTTTAACTAGAGTGCTGAAATTTTGTGTGTATGCATATAGTGTCAGATTATGTGAATTTTCAAAAAATGGGCGGAATCGGACCAATGGGCGTGGCCCCGACCATATAAGCCAAATTTTGAAATTGAAATATTTTCCACAATTCATTAGCGTGAGTTCTGCAAGTTTGTGTATATGTATCTGGTGACAGTCTACGTGCTTGGTCCAAAAATGGGCGGGATCGGCTCAATGGGCGCGGCCCCGCCCACATAGACCAAATTTTGAAATTTCGATATCTTGCACAATTTGCTAGCGAGAGTGCTGCAATGTTGTGTATATGTATCTGGTAGCAGTCCTCGTGATTTTTCCAAAAATGGGCGGGATCGGACCAATGGGCGTGGCACCGCCCATATAAGCCAAATTTTAAAAATGTGATATCTTGTACAATTTTTTACCGAGAGACCTGGAATTTTGTATATATATATCCGTTGGCGACCTACATGATTGGTCCAAAAATGGGCATGTTCGGACCAATAGGCGTGGCCCCGCCCATATAAGCCAAATTGTGAAATTGAGATATTTTGCACAATTTGATAGCGAGAGGGCTGGAATTTTGTGTATATGTATATGGTGACAGTCTTCGTAATTGGTCCAAAAATTAGCGGAATCGGACCAATGGGCGTGGCCCCACCCATATAAGCCAAATTTTTAAATTGAGATATCTTGCACAATTTGTTAGGTAGAGTGCTGTAATGTTGTACGTATGTATCTGGTAGCAGTCCACGTGATTTTTCCAAAAATGGGCGGGATCGGACCAATGGGCTTGGCACCGCCCATATAAGCCAAATTTTGAAATTGAGATATTTTGCACAATTTAATAGCGAGAGTGCTGGAATTTTGTGTATATGTATATGGTGGCAGTCTACGTGATTGGTCCAAAAATGGGCGGGATCAGAACAATGGGCGTTGCCCCGCCTATGCGAGTATAAGCCAAATTTGGAATTGTGATCATATCGTGCAAATTTTTTTATCGAGAGTGCTGTAATTTTTTGCATATCGATCTGGTGATAGTCTACGTGAATGGTCTAAAAGGGTTGGGATCGGACCAATGGCCGTGGCCCCACCCTTATAAGCAAATTTCTGAATTTGAAATACCTTGAACAATTTGTTAGCGAGAGTGTTGTAATTTTGTAAATATGCATTTGATGGCAGTCTACGTAATTGGTTAAAAATTTGACGGAATCGGAAATCTGAAGTCTGGGGCAACGAAGTGGACCGGGTCCAGCTAGTAAATATTATAAAAATAAAAACCATTCATTATATATTTTCTTGTTATACCCTACACCACACTGTGGTACAGGGTATTATGACTTTGTGCATTTGTTTGTAACACCCAAAAGGAGAAGAGATAGACCCATTGTTTATTATACCGATCGACTTCTAATCACTTTCTGAGTCGATTTAGCTATGTCCGTCTATCTGTCCGTCTGTCTGTCTGTCTGTAGATGTATTCTTGTAATCAAAGTACAGGTCGCAATTATAATCCGATCTCAACGAAACTTTGCACATATCTTTTTTTAGGCCCAAGGACGATCCCTATTGAATTTGGTTCAAATCGGTTCAGATTTACATATAGCTCCCATATATATGTACCTCCGATTTGGCATATATGCACTGTATAAGCAACATTTTGTAACCGATTTGTACAAAAATTTACAGAGAGTAGTCTCGTGATACACTTAGATACAATACAAAATTTGGGGGAAATCGGTTCAGATTTAGATATAGCCCCCATATATATGTTGCACCCGATTTGACATGTAAGCGCTGTAGAAACTGTATTTTATATCCAATCAGTACGAAATTCGGCAGAAAGAGGTTTCTTATTACATGAAGGAATACTGCCAAATTCGGAAAAAATCGGTTCAGATTTAGATATAGCCCCCATATATATGTTACCGGATATAAAATACAGTTTCAATAGCTGTAGAAACTGTATTTTATATCCGATCACAGCGAAATTCGGCAGAAAGAGGTTTCTTATTACACGAAGGAATACTGCTAAATTTGGAGAAAATCGGTTCAGATTTAGATATAGCCCCCATATATATGTTAGCACCGATTTGACACTCAAGCGCTGTAGAGACTGTATTTTATATCCGATCAGTACGAAATTCGACAGAAAGCTCCATATATATGTTCCTCCTGATTTGGTTACAAAGCGCTATAGAAGTTGTACTTTACTTCCGATCATTACAAAATTCTCCAGAAAGATGTTTCTCAATTTAGGAACGAATATTGCTTAATTTAGCGATTATCGGTTCAGAATTAGATATATCCACATATATATGTTCTTACCCATTTACCAATTATTCCAAATTATTATCGCAATAACCCTTATCGCATTGTTAGGGAGGTGTAGGGTATTATATAGTCGGCCCCGCCCGACTTTCTGCCTTTCCTTACTGGTTATTTCTTAAACAAAAGACAAAAATATTCCTTGTAAAAACTCCTAAAAAATCCCCTTCAATACACTTTTATGGCAATCAATTGATTTTTTAAATATATCGTAATTATTAGTCATGCATTGAGTTTTGTGTGGTCTCGAAATGTACCTTTGTTCTCAATTGTTTAAAAATAACCTAAAACCAGTAAGGAAAGGCAGAAAGTCGGGCGGGGCCGACTATATAATACACTACACCTCCCTAACAATGTCATAAGGGTGATTGCGATAATAATTTGGAATAATTGGTAAATGGGTAAGAACATATATATGTGGATATATCTAAATCTGAACTGATAATCGCTAAATTAAGCAATGTTCGTTCCTGAATTGAGAAATATCTTTCTGGAGTATTTTGTAATGATCGGAAGTATAGTACAACTTCTATAGCGCTTTGTAATCAAATCAGGAGGAACATATACTCGTATATGGTGGTTATATATAAATCTGAATCGATTTTCCCTGAATACTCATTCATGTAAAATAGAAACCTCTTTCTGTCGAATTTCGTACTGATCGGATATTAAATACAGTTTCTACAGCGCTTAGATGTCAAATCGGGGCTAACATATATATTATAACATAACATATATATTATATACTTTTTCTGCCGAATTTCGCTGTGATTGGATATAAAATAGAGTTTCTACAGTACTTGAATTTCAAATCGGGGGTAACAAATATATGGGGGCTATTAGGGTGTCCAAAACCGGGACCGGTTATCCGGTTAACCGGTTTTGCAACCCAAACCCGTAACCGGTTTCTTAAAAAATGTAATTTTCGGTTAACCGAGAAAGCCGGTTTTTTCATGTCGGTTAACCGGTTTTTTTATTTATTGTTTAAAACAAAAATTAAAGTATTGATCTATCTTTTCTACTTGTTGTGGATACATTTATACAAGATGCTACAAATAACAACGATGAGGTGGATAATTCTGACAGTTGTTCTGAATATTCTGAAAGTAAATATGAATTCACTGATCTTGAAAATGATTTTGGCTTTATTACTGATATCAATGATGTAATAAACAAAGTCAGGAAGTACAGCAAAGCATTCAATAAGTCGTCCATGAAGCACAGAACACATCAAGCATACGTTCAAGAACGGAAAGACAAATAGCTTCGACTTTTTTGAGATGTTAAATGCCGACAGAACAGCCAGATGCCTCTGATTCGGTTTGATATATAAGTTGTTATATTGATGAATCAAATAATGTAATTTTGGATTTATTTCACACACATAATCGAAAAACGAAAGGCAAGCAACATTGTATGATGACTTTGCTTTTTTGAAAAGTTTAAGAAGAAAACGGAAAAGCTGTGTAACTTATACAATGCTTTAATGACTATCGGACTAATATTGACTACATCAACGCTTGCGAGCTTTTTCAACGTCAAGTTACATAAAAAATTAAAAGATAAATCGTTTAAAAATTATCATTTAAATTGTATCCTATGTTTAAGATATTACTATAAAAAAAAGCAATCTAAATGATTTATTGTTTTTTTAAGGTAATTTCAGCAATATAATACTTTCTATTTAAAGTAAACCAAAAAATTAAACCTGTAATAAACGAAATAATAATCTATTTTTGTTTAGTAATATTTACTACAAATGATTGTGTTGTTTTTTGTCTTACAATAAACATTTAATGACATTTTAATCACTTTCGTATATTATTTAAAAACCGGCTAAACGGTTTCGACAAAAAATAATAGCCGAAAACCGGGTTTTAAAAAAAGTAATATTTCGGTTAAACCGGAAACCGCTTTTTTCGAAATAACCGGTTTTTTGGACACCCTAGGGGCTATATCTAAAACTGAACCGATTTTCTCCGAATTTGGCAGTATTCCCTCATGTAATAAGAAACCTCTTTCTGCCGAATTTCGTACTGATCGGATATAAAATACAGTTTCTACAGCGCTTACATATCAAATCGGGGGTAACATATATATGAGGGCTATATCTAAATCTGAAACGATTTCCCCCAAATTTTGTATTGTCTGTAAGTGTATCACGAGACTACCCGGTTCAAAAATGTTGCTTATACAGTGCATATACTATGCCAAATCAGAGGTACATATATATGGGAGCTATATGTAAATCTGAACCGATTTTAACCAAATGCAATAGGGATCGTCCTTGGGCGTAAAGAAAGATACTTTGAGCTGTACTTTGATTACAATAATACATATACAGACAGACGAACAGACAGACAAACAGACGGACATAGCTAAATCGACTCAGAAAGTGATTACAAGTCGATCGGTATAATAAACAATGGGTCTATCTCTTCTCCTTTTGGGTATTACAAACAAGTGCACAAAGTCATAATACCCTGTACCACAGTGTGGTGTAGGGTATAAAAAGGTAAAATACTTGGGAGTAATCTATGCCGTCTAGGCATAAGCGGGGCAATTAGAACCGCACCAACGAGAGCGTTGGAGACTATACTGCACATCCAACCAATAGATATCCGTATAAAGTATGAGGCAACCCTCCCAGCAAGACGTCTACAAGTGATGGAAGATATTACAATCACTTGTCGGTCATATTCAAACAACGGAAATCTCGGACGGCATTCCTGAAGTGCGGCTTACAGCTACCTGTGATTCGTTCGTGCCAGACAGAGGCTCCTGGGAAAACTGAACACTAGCTCATGTGCCAGTGGGAACCAGCTGCTACACTGATGGGTCCAGGCTAGGAGGAAGGACGGGTCTGGGACTTTTTGTTGATGAACCAGAAGTCGAACGTTACTTCCGCCTCCCAGACCATAACACAGTATTTCAAGCAGAAGTTCGAGCAATCACGGAGTGTGTTAAATGGCTCAGTAACACCACAAAGCCTAAATAAGCCAACATCTCCACAGATAGCCAAATGGCGATCAAAGCAATAACATCGGAAAAGGTCAAATCCAGAACAGTGTTAGACTGTAAAAGAACGATAAATAATTACTCGACCATGGTCAACTGCGTATTTTCTGGGTACCGGCACACAACGGAGTGATTGGAAATGAACGAGCAAACAGCTTGGCTTCAAGGAGCAGAGAACTTCGAGTAAGGAACTTGGAAACCTTTCGAAGCCAAGAAGGATGAGTTGAAGCACTGAGCAGTGATGGCTCACAAAACTGTGTGGAATAGAGCAACAGTAGGAGCAACTGCAAAGATACTGTGGGGTGACCCAAATGAGAAGAAAGCAAGTAGTTTTCTGAAACTAAAAAAGATCGAGATTAGTAAGATGATGAGTGTTCTAACGGGACACTTAAGCTTACAGACACATCTTCATTGCATAGGACTAGCAGAAAACGACGAGTGCAGGGCATGCAGGGAAAACATCGAAACGATGGAACATTTTCTGTGTCACTGCCCAGCTTTCACTCATGCAATATCCCGATATTTCGGTTCCGACATATTGCCAGACTGACTCATCGGAGGATATCTGAGAAAATTCGTGTCTGGTACCGATTTTCTGTAACCCATGGGGTATAAAAATCATAAATAAGGAGCGCACAACAGGCCGAACCACTGGCTTAAGTGTATGTCCATGGACATGAGACGTTTAAACGTCTCCTCTGCGTTTTTCCTCCGTGTAGGATCAATAAAATGTTGATCATTCTCCAAACGGTTTTCAAATAACGTACCGCTGTTGCCTGATTGTTTACCGAAACGGCCGTCTCCTAACGTACGAGAGTCATATTTGAAAAGCCACCTTTGACAGTTCTTTGTTCTTCACAAGGTATGATTTATTTCGAGAGAATAACGATTTTCACTCGCTTTGTTATACCATGAAAAAGTGGCTCTATTAAAAATCACAACTTTTAAGGACAGCAAAGAAACTGATGAATTTTATTATTTCGCGATAATTTTTATATGATATGTATTATATATACGGACGTACGAGTATATAATATATACCTTCGAATTCCTAATTTATATCATCTTAAAATTATCGCGAAATAATAAAATGTAACGGTTTTATGTGAGATGACCAGACCTCGTTCCTCCGGAACAAGGCCCGATAGCAAACCTCATAAGCCCTCTATTTTGCGATTGGGTATGTATGCGATTAAAGTATATATGTGTGCATATGTATATGAGAAATGTACCGCAATTCGATAATTCTGTTTATTTACAATTCACTCTGTCATATTGATATTCGTTCATAATAAGGCATCTGCCACGCACTCATATGCAACCGTATACCATGTTTATGAGGTTTTATTTACGTGTGTAATCGTATGCGCGTATAAACAATAATAATCCCTGCTGGACATGTCAGTACCCTGCAGAGAAATTGAAAACAGTCTCCGAAAAGGACCGATTTTGAGCTGGTTCAAAACGGACTAGAGCAAAAGTAATGCAGCGAGAGTGCAAAAACACTCAAGACCATTCGAAGAAATCTGCAAATTTTTAAATAAGTAAATAAATTTTCTGAGTAAATAAATTTTCTTTGAAAATCAATAAAATATATTTGGAACGCATATATTAATATATTACAACAAAATATATTTGCAAACTAAATATCTCTGGTTTAAGTGTGTGTCCATGGACATGAGGCGTTTAAACGTCTCCTCTCTTCAAATTAAATTTCTCAAATAAAATATGTGTTTTAATACAAATGTAATTATTGTTTAGGAATTTCTCCAAATATATTTTACTAGCTGGACCCGGTCCACTTCGTTGCCCCAGACTTCAGATTTCCGATTCCGTCCAATTTACCAATTACGTAGACTGCCATCAAATCGCTAACAAATTGTGCATGATATCCGATCCCGACCCTTTTTGGACCAATAACGTAGACTACCAGCAGACATCACTTTCGCTAAAAATTGTGCAAGATATGTGTCTCAATTTCAAAATTTGGCTTCTATAGGCTTCTTCCCGCCAATTTTTGGACCAATCACGTGTACTGTCACCAGATACATATGTACAACATAACAGCACTCTAGCTAACAAATTGTGCAAGATACCACATTTTTAAAATTTGGTTTATATGGGCGGTGCCGCGCCCATTGGTCCGATTCCCCTAATTTTTGGACCAATCACGTGTACTGTCACTCTAGCTAACAAATTGTGCAAGATATATCAATTTCAAAATTTGGCTTATATGGGCGAGTCCACGCCCATTGGTCCGATCCCGCCCATTTTTGGACCAATCATCTAGATCGCCAACGGATATATATATACAGAAAATTCCAGGTCTCTCGCTAACAAATGGGCGGTGCCACGCCCATTGCTCCGATCCCGCCCATTGCTCCGATCCCGCCCATTTTTTTACCAATTACGTAGAATGCCACCAGATACATATACACAACATTGCAGCACTCCCGATAGCAAATTGGGTGGGGCCACGCCCATTGGTCCGATCCCGCCCATTTTTGGACCAATCACGTAGACTGTCACCAGATACATATGTACAACATTGCAGCATTCTAGCTAACAAATTGTGCAAGATATATCAATTTCAAAATTTGGCTTATATGGGCGGGTCCACGCCCATTGGTCCGATCCCGCCCATTTTTGGACCAATCATCTAGATCGCCAACGGATATATATATACAGAAAATTCCAGGTCTCTCGCTAACACATGGGCGGTGCCACGCCCATTGCTCCGATCCCGCCCATTTTTTTACCAATTACGTAGAATGCCACCAGATACATATACACAACATTGCAGCACTCTCGATAGCAAATTGTGCAAGATATCGAAATTTCAAAATTTGGTCTATGTGTGTGGGGCCACGCCCATTGGTCCGATCCCGCCCATTTTTTGACCAATCACGTAGACTGTCACCTGATACATATACACAAAACTACGGAACTCTCGCTAATAAATTGTGGAAAATATTTCAATTTCAAAATTTGGCTTGTATGGGCGGGGCCACGCCCATTGGTCCGATTCCGCCCATTTTTTGAAAATCTGACACTAAATGCATACACACAAAATTTCAGCACTCTAGCTAAAAATTTTTCTCAATACCAAAATTTGACCCATATGGGCGGGTCCACGCCACTTGATATATCGAAAATGCAAGTACCCTATTTTCAGCACCCCCTTCACATGTACATTTTGTGAAAATGTCAAGATGATCGGTCTAGCCGTTTAGACGTCTATACGGAACAAACAAACAAACAAACAAACAAACAAACAAACAAACAAACAAACAAACAAACAAACAAACAAACAAACAAACAAACAAACAAACAAACAAACAAACAAACAAACAAACAAACAAACAAACAAACAAACAAACAAACAAACAAACAAACAAACAAACAAACAAACAAACAAACAAACAAACAAACAAACAAACAAACAAACAAACAAACAAACAAACAAACAAACAAACAAACAAACAAACAAACAAACAAACAAACAAACAAACAAACAAACAAACAAACAAACAAACAAACAAACAAACAAACAAACAAACAAACAAACAAACAAACAAACAAACAAACAAACAAACAAACAAACAAACAAACAAACAAACAAACAAACAAACAAACAAACAAACAAACAAACAAACAAACAAACAAACAAACAAACAAACAAACAAACAAACAAACAAACAAACAAACAAACAAACAAACAAACCCACAAACAGACACTCTCTTTTATATATATAGATAGCTGAGCCCGGTGCGCTTCGCTGCCCATGTCAAAATTATTCCGATTAAAAAGATATTATTTTTGTAATAATTATTATTTATTTGTTCTTTATTGAAGTGCTCTTTGGTATACTACATTTTTGGTTTTGCCATTTGGTGCGAATACATAAAGATCGGATGGTTTACCAATGCGCGAGCATGCCACATACAGCTGTCCATGTCAAAAGCATGGGTTTGCTAAATTCAATCCGCAAACTTGGAGAGTTTGTCCTTGAGCTTTGTTAATAGTCATCGCAAATGCCAATCGTACCGGAAACTGCAATCTTCTGAACTGAAATGGCAAATCTGTGGGCATCATTGGAATTCGGGGTATCAGTACATCCGTCCCGTTATAGTTTCCAGTTATAATGGTAGCTTCTAAGAGGTTGTTCATCATATTTTTTATTGCGAGTCGAGTTCCATTGCAAAACTGTGGTGGGTCGATGTTGCGCATTAAAACAACAGATACGCCAACTTTCAAGCGTAATGCATGTGGTGGCAATCCAGGTAAATCTAGAGAGTTCAAAAATTCCACTGGATAGTTAAACACGTCATCATCTTCTGTTACGGAGTCTATTGATTTGTATTCCTTCACATCTCCAGGTATTTTTTCCATAATTGCAGTATTGATGGAAGTTACATCAATGTTTTTGGCCGCCAGTAATGCCCGTTCACGCAGCCATTCATCATCACGCAGCCGTTCACGCAGCCGTTCACGCAGCGATCCCGCCCATTTTTTAACCAATTACGTAGACTGCCATCAAATGCATATTCACAAAATTACAGCACTCTCGCTAAAAAATTTTGCAAGATATGTGTCTCAATTTCGAAATTTGGCTTATATAGGCGGGGCCACGCCAATTAGTCTGATCCGTCCCATTTCCTGACCAATCACGTAGACTGCCACCAGATACATATACACAATATACAGCGCTCATTTAAACAAATTGTGCAAGATATCTCAATTTCAAAATTACGTTTATATGGGCGGGGCCACGCCCATTGGTTGAATCACACCCTTTTTTTGTTTAATCACGTAGACTGCATGAGATGCACAAAATTACAGCACTCTCGCTAACAAAATGCGGTGCCACGTCCATTGGTCTGGTCCAGCCCATTTTTGGAGCAATCACGTAGACTGTCATCAGATACATATAAACAAAACTGCAGCACTCTCGATAATAAATTGTGCATGGTATCTCAATTTCAAAATTTGGCTTATATGGGCGGTGCCACGCCCATTGGTTCGTTCCCTCACATTTTTGGACCAATCACGTAGACTCCCACCAGATATATATGCACACAATTACAGCACTCTCGGTAAAAAATTGTGGAAGATATATTAATTTCAAAATTTGGCTTATATGGGCGGGCCACGACCATTAGTGTGACCCCGCCATTTCAATTTAACAATTTGGCTTATATGGGCGGGGCCACTCCTATTGGCACGAACCCGCCCATTTTTGGACCAATCACGTAGACCAATTCCAGGTCTTTCGCTGAAAAATTGTGCAACATATGACATTTTTAAAATTTAGCTGATATGGGCGGTGCCACGCCCATAGGTCCTATCGCGCCCATTTTTGGACCAATTACGTATACTACCAATAGATACATATAGACAGAATTACAACACTCTCTTATGAATTGTGAAAAGTATCTCAATTTCAAAATTTGGCCTATATGGGCGGTGCCACGCCCATTGGTCCGTTTCCGCCCATTTTTGGAACAATCACGAATACTACCACCAGATACATATGCTAACAAATTGTGGAAAATATTTGAATTTCAAAATTTGCCTTATATGGGCGAGGTCACGCCCATTGGTCCTATCCCACCCATTTTTGGACCAATTACGTAGAATGCCACCAGATACATATACACAACATTGCAGCACTCCCGATAGCAAATTGTTCAAGATATCGAAATTTCAAAATTTGGTCTATGTGGGCGGGGCCACGCCCATTGGGCCGATCCCGCCAATTTTTGGACCCATCACGTAGACTGTACACTAAAATACAGAACTCTCTCTAATAAATTGTGGAAAATATTTGAATTTCAAAATTTGCCTTATGTGGGCGGGGCCACGCCGATTGGTCCGATTCCGCCCATTTTTTGAAAATTCACATAATCTGTCACTAAATGCATACACACAAAATTTCAGCACTCTAGCTAAAAAATTTTCTCAATATCAAAATTGGACCCATATGGGCGGGTCCACGCCCGCTTGATATATCGGAAATTCAAGTACCCTATTTTCAGCACCCCCTACACATGTACATTCTGTGAAAATTTCAAGATGATCGGTCTAGCCGTTTAGACGTCTATACGGAACAAACAAACAAACAAACCCACAAACAGACACTCTCTTTTATATATATAGATTTAAAAAGATTTTCAAAACTTTATCGAATTTCAGTTTTAATTTTTCCTTGGTTTCGAATTTTACTCGTACCTCCCAGTTACGATACCATATGCTGCATTAACTTCTGTTTTAAATCAATCATTTCAAATGTTTGAGTATTCCATTCCATAATTAGTTGTTAATCCTCAAAATATTTTATTTTGATCCAAGATTATACGATTTCAATTATCATTATTTATTATTTTTACAAACATTAAAAAAAATGTCTAAAAACTAACTTTTAATTACTGAAAAATTTTACACAATTTAGGTATTTTCTGAATACTTAAATGCAAATAAAACATATTGGGATGTAAACAAAGATTTGTTTAGAACAACATCTTCCCAAATATATAATTTTTGTTTGTATCAAATATTATATTTTTAGAGTGTACCCTAAACATGTATATGTTTGAAGCCGAATATGTTTGGGACAACATACTACAGAAGTTTTTTTTTAGCGTGTAGGCAGTGCAGCTTTTGATTTGCTTTTGTACAACGTGGAAATTTGATTGTTTTTTTTCGTTTGCATTAAAATAATTCTAAGTGTTTACAGTAAGAAATTTATGCTGGTGCTTTTCATTTCAGTCTTGTGCCAGGGAAGATAATTGAAAGAAACCAAACGGTACAAAAATCGTTCTGAAAATGTACTTTTTCGAGCCAAAGATACCAATTTACAATTTTTTTTTTAAATATATTCGTACGTGTAACCAACCAAAATTAAGCATATTGAAATATCAAAGCGTTATTTTTAAGGCATTTTAAAAAATTTCATGAGAATTAAATTAAAATGATATTTGTACAAACATACTGTGTTTAGCACAGAGCGGATAGTTAAAATATATTACGCAGTACCTGTTACGCAATCGCAAAAACAAAACAAAATCTGTACGCAAAGTCGTAGTACCTATTACGGGCTAATACAGAAAAAAATTCATTGGCGGGGATGCCTTCGCGTTCCGATGGAGCGGGGTTCCCCAATCGTCCTACTGTCCGTCCGTTGGTCTTGGCCAAAGCCGACCACACCAAAAATGGTGAAAATTTCCCCCCAGTACTCACAATAGGTGGTACGGTGAGGGGAAAACGTCATGTCCGACCGTCAAAACGGAAACACAATGAGCACCAGATAGCGCTCAGAGTTCTGACGAAGTTGGAGGCTGTTGAGGTTGCGGCTCTTACCGAAAAACAAAAAGAGTCACTTACCTGGGCTAAAGGCGTCTTAGATGCTTCTAAGGCCAATCAGCCGGCTGAAAGAGCCACAAATTCAGCTGTGTTAATGGCTAATAAAGTCAAAAGAATCAGATCACCTGATGAACCCCTGCCTTCGAAAAAGGCAAGAGGCCCAAATGTCACTATCAACAGGACACTCACCAAGCCCTTCAATGAAGTGGCGAAGGAGAGTCTAGTGATGGCCGTTATAGACAGAAGTAGTGAGGATGGATCCATCCTCAAGGACAAATGGAGCCATGTGCAATCAGCCATTATGGCTCATTACCTCGATGTCCGTAGAGAGATGCCGGGCACACCACCAATCTGCAACGATGCAGGATGGCATCAGGGGAGAGTAAAGCTCTTATATTTCGGTGATGCCAGATCAGTAGACCTGTATAAGGCTGCTCTGAGTCGAGCGGGTGAGGTGTGGCCGGGTGCCCAGTTGGATGTTGTCGAAAAAACAACATCCCTAGTCACCCTAGAGGCATCACCTGGGTTACAGAAGAGCCCTCCAACCCAGCTGACATATTAGAAATAATAAAAGATTCCAATCCTGGTCTGCCCGCCCATAATTGGTGAGGCGGATGGTAAAAAGCGGCAGGTTAATTTGATCCTTAACGCTGAATCCAACTCCCATATACAACGTGCAAGTGCAATCCTACAGTATGGCTTCGAGACTATAGTCTTGAAGGTATACAAGCAGGATATTGTTCCCACTGCAGAAGGTGAGTCGTCCACCGTGGTTGATACACAGCTTTCTGGAAGTGCGGAGGTATCCACGCCCATTATTTCTGGTGACTCCAACTCTAACAGAAGATCTGTAACGTCCTACTCTGAGGACGAAAGCTCTACTTCTGGCACAGAGGGGCTGAGGGGAGACTCCTGACTCTTTGACGCATCTGGCGGGGACACGCTTCTCGATGATACGGACGAAGAGCTCGATAACACCCTTGTCGGGGTGGATGTTAATCTGGCAATTACAAATGATGGTAAGAATTTTACAGATTAACCTCCATCACGCTAAAGCAGCCTCAGCGGCTCTATTGCTGCGCCTGTGCAGTAGACATCGTCCTGATACAGGAGCCCTACGCAGTGCGAGGAAGGGTGTGCGGTATTAGGACACCCAACTTCAAACTTCTTGTGGCCAACTGTGAAGGCACTCCAAGAACCTGCATTTTGGCCAGGAAAGATCTAAGTATCTTTATCCTGGCTAATTTAAGTGGTAAAGACCAAACATCTGCTAGTCTGGAGATCGGTAAACGCATATATTGGGTGGTCTCCAGTTACATGCCTTATGAAGCTGTAGTACCGACTGCTCTATTCAGGGAAGTGGTAGAAGAAGCAACGTCTGACGAGGTCGAGCTGATTGTTGGCGCTCTGGGTAATACGGATATAAACAATAGGGGTGATTCGCTTCTTGACTTTATTCTAACTACCAACCTAAGTATTTGTAACA
Organism: Eudasyphora cyanicolor; assembly: GCA_963930755.1. NCBI lineage: Eukaryota > Metazoa > Arthropoda > Insecta > Diptera > Muscidae > Eudasyphora > Eudasyphora cyanicolor. The sequence goes on along the minus strand of OZ005735.1, from coordinate 113,145,938 downwards.
TAGGTAAAAAAACGGACCTTTACAGTTAAAGACAGACAAGAAGTACTAGACGTAACGTTTGCTACTGACCGGTCCAGTACATTGGGTGCAATGTACTGGACGACCACTCATTCTCAGATCACCATTATATTGAGTTCAAACTCGCCGTCCACAGAAATGTGAGAAAGACAAAGTGGCACATGTATGAAAAGAATTTGAAGAAAGTCCTCAACTCCAAACTTCTGTACGAACCGAATGACAAAGCCGGTCTGGATAATCTGGTCGAGCATATCACCACATCATTCAATAGTTCCCTTGAGGAAGCCTATCCAAAAACAAGGTACAAGGGTAAATCTAAACCCCAATGGTGGACTTCTGAGCTAACGGCTATGAAAAAGTTCTGCGACAAGCTATTCAACAAGGCTAAATCTACTGGGGTGGATAATGTTTGGGATGCCTATAAAGAGCAACTCAAGATCTATAAGAAGGAGCTTAGAAAGGCGCAAAAAACGCTCTTGGTATACCTTCTGTGGCGATGTGGAAAAGGTCTCCGACGCCGCAAGGCTGAGGAAAATACTATCAGCTTCACCCTGTACAGTGGGTTACTTGCAGGATGAGGCAAATAATTGGACCAAAAACAGCAAGCAGTCGCTCAATTTGCTGCTCGACACACATTTCCCGGGGAACTCTCTAACAGAACCAGAGGATCAGCAGGACCAACAAGAGTGCGAGTGGACTGCGAGCGTAGCTAGCTTGTTGACTGAGAGATCCAGAATAAGCTGGGCTATTAATAGCATTGAGCTCTTCAAGTCACCTGGACCAGACGGCATCACTCCAGCAGAAATGCAGAAAATTTTGAAGTACATTATCCCCTGGCTGGAGAAAATTTATGTATCGATGGAGGGATACCAAAGTGGTATTCATACCTAAAGCGGGGAAGTTATCACACACTAGGCCAAAAGACTTCAGACCAATTAGCCTATCTCCTTCCTATTGAAAGGTCTTAAAAGACTTTTAGATTATTTCATTAGGAAAAACCTGGATACAAAACTCCTGTCGGTGAACCAACATGCTTACAATAAGGGGAAGTCTACAGAATCAGCCCTACACGAACTTGTGAGCACTATCGAATCGTCCCTGTATTTCAAGGAATTCACCATGGTGGCATTTCTTGACATAGAAGGGGCTTTTAACAACATTCACTCAGATGCAGTAACTGCGGCACTGTCACACCTAAAAGTTAACTCTAGTTTGATTAGACTAATTCAAAGTCTGCTCAACAGAAGACGCACAACAGCATGCCTTGGGTCCACAACTCTAACAAAGTTTGTAAACAGAGGAACCCCACATAGAGGTACTGTCTCCACGAATTTGGAACTTAGCGGTGAATGAAATCTTGCTAGATGTAGAACGATGTGGCTGTAAGGTCGTGGCATATGCGGACGACGTGGCGATCGCAGTGAGTGGCAAATTCGAAAACGTCCTCCGAGACATTCTACAAGTGGCTCTGAACATATTGGCTAGATGGGCCAGAAGCAGCGGTTTGGGCGTAAACACAAACAAGACAGAATTGGTTCTCTTTACTAGGATGAATAAAGTCCCACGTGTGGACCCTCCACCTCTGATAAATGGAACAGATCTAGTCTTTTCCGAAAATGCAAAATTTTTAGGAATAATTCTAGATAGAAAACTGTTATTTAGACTTAACGTATTGGAACGTGTAAGGAAGGCCAACGTCGCCTTATATTCCGCGGTGGGGCCTCTCTCCTAAAATCGTCCTCTATATCGTCCGGATATATATAGCAGTAGTTCGTCCTATACTGCTATACGGCCTTGTGGTATGGTGGACGGCAACTGACAAACTAACCATCACCAACACCAACAAAGGTTCAGAGAACAGCCTGCCTGAGCATAAGCCTTAAGGACTACAGCGACCGAGTCTCTACAAGCCCTACTCCATATACTGCCGATTAATATTGTGGCGAGAGAAGTTGCAACCATAGCGGCAATAAGATTAAACTGCCTATCAATGTGGAGGTACAAAAACTACGGTCACATGAGGATATCAAAGTGTAGTGCTATGGTAACCGACCGAGTGGACTACATATATACAAACTGTGTACACCTTCGAGAGAAATTACATCACTATGATTCCCGCCAGAGATGAATGGGTTGGAAGAATACCAGGTAATAGAAACCATCTCCACTTTTACACGGATGGTTCGAAGCTTGATGAAAAGGTTTGCTTCGGAGTACACTGTGCAGAGCTTAGATTGGATATAGCTCACAGACTACCAGATACCTGCAGTGTCTATCAAGCCGAAATAATGGCAATATGGGAAGTAGCCAAGTGGCTGAGTCGCAACATAGTAACCAACACTGGCGTTGTCATTTACTCGGACAGCTAGGCTGCCATCAATTCTCTGGAGGCAACATCCCTAACTTCACAAACAGCCCTCGACTACCGAAGATCTCTTAACGAGATCGCTGAGCAGTTTAATATACACCTCATATGGGTTCCTGGGCATAGAGATATCCCGGGGAACTGCAAAGCCGATGAACTTGCTAGGAAAGGGACGACATTACAAATTCTCGAAGAATTTGCATATATTGGTGTGCCACTATCCACGCGCAAGCTTTGGCTTAGACAAGAGGCAATCAGGCAGTCCAACGAAAGATGGACAGAAATCGGCACCTGCAGAGTAGCTAGACAAATCTGGACAAGGTTTGACCTGAGAAGATCAAAATATCTCCTCGCACTCGACAGGCAAAGATTGTCTACGTTAGTATCAGTTCTGACGCGACACTGCTTGATCGGCGAACACGCCAAAAAATTTGGTATTGACTCTAATGACTTCTGCAGAAGCTGTGGAGATGAGGAAGAAGTGGAGAGCATTGAGCACTTGCTATGCGACTGCCCCGCTCTGAGTAAAAGACGACTGGACATACTGGAGTCGGCCTTTCTAGGAAGCCTAACAGATATTTCCAGTACCGATATTCGTACTATCGACAAATTTGTATATCAAACAGGTTGGTATCGATGAGGGGAATTTCAGCCCGTGGTAACACTAAGGACCTAAACTGGTCTATGTGAGCTTGTATAAAAAATACGGCTGCCACCCTAACCTAAACCTAACCTATATACCTATTGGCAAATCAAGGTAACTAATAACATCATAACCACGAATTAGTTCTTTAATATTATTGAAAGCGCATCAAATTATTATCCTTGTTGCTATTAGGAACTCCTTAAATGCATTAGTGTTAATTTTTTTCACAAGAAAATTTTAGACCTGAAACAAAATATTTTTCGTAATTTTGTGCACGATTAATTGGAACTTTGATGTTATATGTTTAAAGAGGCATGGCATTAATATGTTCTGGCGAAAAAAACTAATATCTTTACAATCTGATATCTTTACAAATATCTCGTTGTCATAAAATATCTATTTTTTGTTGGATTTTTGACATAAAAAACGCCATATTAAAAATAATTTTGTATATTTTTCTCAAAAATATTTTATAAATATGAATTGTATTTTTACGAATTATGTCAGCTATCAGGCGCAAATATGGGTTTATTCTACAAGTAAAGGGTTTAAGACGCCCATATAAACTAAATTTTGAAATTGAGATATCTTGCACAATTTTTTAGCGAGAAGGCTGTAATTCATGCTTATGTATCTGGTTGTAGTCTTCGTGATTTTTTAAAAAATGAGCGGAATCGGACCAATGAACGTGGACCCGCCTGGTGGTAGACTACGTGATTGGTCCAAAAATGGGCAGGATCTGATTAATGAGCGCTGCCCCGCCCAAAATAAGCCACATTTTGAAATTTAGATATCGTGCACAATTTGTTAGTGAAACTGCTGTAATTGCATATGTATCTGGTGGTAGTCCACGTGATTGGTCCAAAAATGGGCGGGATAGGACTAATGGGGGTGGCCCCTCCGACTAAGACGGAACTAGTTATTTTCACCAGGAGACAAAAGGTACACCAATCTCCTTGAGGGGGTATTGAAATTCCCTTCTCTGAAAGCGAAAAATACTTAGGTATTTTACTGGACAAGAAACTGCACTTCAAACTCAACATTTTGGAAACAGCAAATAAGCCTGTGTTAGCCCTATATACCTGTAAAATGGCAATGGGAAAACGCTGGGGTCTGAAGCCGCGTGTACTTTATTGGTTGTATACGGCAGTAGTCAGACCAATAATGCTGTTCGGCTTTGTGGTCTGGTGGACGGCTCTGCAGAAATCCACCTTCTGCGCGATACTTAACAAGGTTCAGTGAATGGCTGTTATATGTATGACTGGTGCGCTGAGATCTGAGGCACTACATCTTATACTAATGGGTTTTCAAATGGGGACAGGGACGTATAAAGAGGGGGGCCGGGGGCCCGCCCCCCCCCCCCCCGAAATGTTTTAAACATAGGCATAAACTTTTTACAATTTTCAAAATCACTCACAAAAATACGAAATATATTAGGAAGGCCGTTAAAAAAAACAATACAAAAGCGTTAAAAATGGTAACAGTAAAAGTAATAAGAACTAAAGATAAGAAAAGTGCATGGTTTCCTCGCTAAAGCTATTTAAATTATGCATCGATTTATTTCGGAATGCTCTCAATTTATTCATAACATTTCAGAGTTTACGATAAAATCACAAACATATGACAATTATGCGTTTCTAGATGTTTTTATGAGGCTTTTATTTAAAAATTGTTAAAATTTTCTCAAAAAATATGATTTTTTGCAATACTTTGTAAGATATTGTCGAAACGCCTGAACGGATGGAAAATTGTATTGTGCGAAGTTAAAGGCTACTTAAGTGTGAAGTTTGTAAAGCTTACCTGAGCCAATTCGGATGAATGGTTCTCTAGTTATGCCATAATATGTGGTTCAACCTATCTTTTTTCTTAGCCTAAAAGGTTGTCTCTTTAAATTCTCGCGATAAGCTGCGATATGGAAAGAAATTAGTGGTTGAACGACATATAGGGGCATAACTCGAAGACCATTTATCCGATTTGGTTGAGGAAAGTTTTAAAGAATTAAATATTAAGTAGCCTTTAACTTCATTTAATACCATTTTCCATCCGTTCAGCGGTTTCGACGATATACGAGTATTACAAAATATTGCAAAAAAAATTGATTTTTTGATAAAATAAAATAATTTTAAATAAATATAAAACAATCTAAAAATGAACAAATGTTATATTTTTATGATTTTATCGTAAAGTCTGTTCGGGCATGAATTATACGAGCCCATTCCGAGCCCCCATCGATGCATAATTTAAAAAGTTATAGCAAATTTAGTAAGGATTTAACTTTAAAACTTTCTTATCGATGTACAATTTACAAAAACAAACATTAAAAGCTAAGATTGGAGATTTTGACGTTTTTGACGTCTAGAATCAGAATCTATGCATTAAAACAGAAACCCAAGAAAAAATGTTGTTTTTGTCGACCGGTGTAATTATTGGTTGGCTTTAAATTTATGATAACCAGATATGGCGAAAATTAAGTTAAAATTACATTTATGATTTCTTATCTATCTACCTTTTTAACATGTAGGTTGCAGTGATGGAATGAGTTTGCACAACCGTGTATGTAAATTTGACTTTATATTGGGTGTGGTAATAAGTAGTACGGTTTTGGCCATTACACAGAACTTATCACGGTATTTGCAAACGATTAACCTAGATATAATAAAGGCTTACGAAATCATAAAATTGGCAACGACTAAATTAAGTGACATGCGTAGAAATTCAGATGCAGAGTTTGATAAACTGTTTGAAGTATCCACACAACTTGCAAGAAGTTTTGGAATAGAAGCTGCACTACATAGAAGAGTAGGCACTCAAAAGTATAGGGCTAATATTCCTGGTTCAGATGCCAAGGCGTATTTTAGGACAACATTGTTGATACCATATCTGGACGAAGTAATATCACATTTAAATAATAGATTTTCCGAACATGAAGCTATAATTACAAGTCTGTTTAATATCGTTCCGATACAAGTTTTAAATCTAATAAAGGAAGATTTCGAAGAAGTCACACTTTTTTACAAAAACGGTTTAAAAAATTCAGCAAAATCTGTTTTAGCTGAAATAAGTATATGGATATATTATTGGAAGCAGAAGAATGATAAGCCATTAGATACATTAGATGATATTTCAGTTTGTGATGAGGACATGTTCCCAAGAGTTTTTACCCTTTTGCAGATACTGGCCACAATACCTGTGACAACGGCATCTGCTGAGCGAAGTTTCTCGACGTTAAGAAGAATAAAAACTTATCTCCGGAACAGAATGGAAGGAGAAAGGCTATCTTATCTGGCTTTGATGTCTATATACAAAGATGAAGTCAAAATCCATGAAATAATTGATATATTTCTTTCAAAAAATCGAAGATTACATTTTTAACTCTTACGTATTTTATTAAAAAGTTTTACTGATCTCGTACTAAAGTACATATTTATATTTAGGAATACAATTTGAATAAAAAACTAAGGAACTTCACTTCCATTACCTAAACAATAAACGCAATTTTTTAATTGTTTATCTTTGTTATGGAAAAAAAGGTTGCCCCCCCCCCCGAACCAAAATCCTGGATACGTCCCTGAATGGGGATATAACAATTTCGTATCTGATGTAGTGTCAAAACGTTTGTCGAAGTCAACATTTTCATCATGGTAAAGTTCACTTACGTGTAACGTTTGGAAATCATTATAAATGACTACCGAAATTCTGAGTCGGTGGTCGCTACTTTAAGAGCGCTTACTCCAATTCTCGGCCGTAATAATCGTCCCACCCGACAGGCTGTGAGTGCTATAGTGGATAAATTTGATTCAAAATTTTCACTTTGGATGCTCCGGCGCCAAAGAGACGCCGTACCGCTCGAAGCGACGAAAATATCGCAGCTGTAAGTGTATCCGTTCACAATGAGCTAAATCAGTCGATTCCATGTCGCTCTTAGGAATTAGCATCTCTCGAACCACACTGTGGCGTATTTTGCGAAAAGATCTGGGCCTTCATCCTTATAAGATCAAACTGACTCAAGAACCACTTGATCATTTGAAACGCCAAAACTTCTCCGATTGGGCTCTGGCAAAGTTAATGTTATGTCTTTAATGGAAAACCCTGTACATGTAATGCCACTAGACGTTATAGCAATGCCATATGCCGCATGTACTGATATTAGACTAGGGTACTATCACTGGTCAGGAAAAGGCTACGGACATAGTGTCATTCTAGACACAATGCCTGACCTTCCGGGTACTGTTGATTACCCTATGACTGGAGCACTCTTTGACAAGAAGTATCTCACACCTAATGGATCATAGTTAAGTGGCCATATGAGATTCGTTAACTTCTATACAGACGGTTCCAAACTTAAAAATCATATGGGATAGGTTTTTTCTGAGGAACTTGAGCTATCCATGGCAAAATGGCTGTCAGAAAACTGTAGTGTTTACCAGGCAGAAATCTGAGCTATTAAAGAGGTAGAGGAATGACTGAAAATTAATGTTCTGACCAAAGTCGGTATTAATATTTTCTGTGATAGTCAGGCTGCTATCAATTCCCTGGTAAATATATTCCCGAAATCAAAAACCGCACTCGACTGTCGCAGATCTCTTAACGAGAGGCTGAACAGTTCAATATTCAGCTGATATAGGTTCCGAGACATACTAGGAAACTGCAAGGTAGATTAACTTGCAAGACCAGGATCCAGGGGAACTGGAAAATATAGGCATGCATCTAACGACCTGCAAGCTCTTCTTGCGAGATTGTGGACTTACGGCAAAAATTATAAGTGGTCACTAGGCAGGAACTTTATACATTCCAGGATGATGTGGCCCTGCCAACACACTGCTGTCGTTATCGAGATCGGACATCTCATTGATCGTGTCTGTCATAACGCTTCACTGCCTTATTGGACGGCACGCATAGAGATTGTCTTGTATAATGAAAGGAGGAGGAATCATATCTGTGCCCGCTCTCTCTAGAAGGAGGCATGCAGCGTTAGGCTCTCATGGGAAGTTAGTTAACTTGGCTGATGTTGGAATCAGTCAACTTTTGAGATTTTAAAGCAATCAAACGGAAGGGACTATGGATAGCTTATGTTTCCCTTACATCCCTGTGGTAACACAATGGTCTGTATAGTGTATGTGAGTCTGATTTACAGGCTGCCACTCTTACCCTATATACGTTTAAACGACCTTGTTATCTACGGTTATTAAAACGGTGATAAAAAGTTTGTACGGATAAAAGTTTTAATTATGCAAAATATTTTGTGTTTGCATTTTGAAAAGCAGATAAATAAAAATACAATTTAATATTAAACTGTTTTTCGTTGGGACGGAGAGAAAAAATTAAAAAAACATCTTTAAATTTTTTAAAAAAAATTATTATGACTTATGGCGAATTCTTTTCTGCAAAAAAGTGCAACATTTTCATTGCCCTTTTTCCAAAAATGGCACTTTTGTGATACTTTTTTGAAATTTGGTAATTAAGTTACTCGAATTTAGCACAACTAACATTTCAAAAAAGCGACATAATAGTGCAGTTTTCGGAAAAAGGGCAATGTATGTGTTGCACTTTTTTGCAGAAAAGAATTCGCCATTAAAGTATGCTTTAATTAAAAACCAGCAAGAAAGGGCTAACGCTGGGCGGACCCGACTATATGATACCATACACCACGTTGATGGAGCAGAATAACGGATATAATCTGATTTTGACCACTTTCAATAGGCTTCGTCTATAATGCAAGAAACCGTACCAAATTACATCAAGATCGAAGTAAATTGCGACCTGTGCTTTGCGAACGACTTAAGATTTAAAGACAAAGGACAGACATGGTTAAACCGGATCAGCTAGTGATTCTAAGTCAGTAGGTATACTTTAAGGTGGGTCTAGCTCCAGCACTGGCCGAAAACAAACCTTTAATACCCTGTAGGATATAAAAATAGATTTGGGACCAATCCGTCCACTGATGAAATTAGTCCCGAAATGTTATCCTCTACATTATCTCAACGTTTTAGCTAAATTAAATCAAACGTTGGACATCGGAATAAAAGTACGACCTCATTACAAATGTAAATTTTTAAGAAAAAAAAAATACTGATACCTGCCACACGAATCTGCAAATGGGCACCAAAATGGAAATGCTCTACAAATATTTTGTGCTCAGAATTGAACCAAATTTTGCAGGTATGAATGTACCAAGTCAATGGGAATGGACATTTTTAAAGAATTCTAAAACGCCTTCTGGTTCCTCCCACATATAATCAGTAAGTGCCAGAGAAAGAATTCAGGATTTTCTACGAATGCTACAATTTTAAACAATTTATGATACATCACTGTTGTGAGAGGAGGTTTATTGTTAAAATTGCACCTACGAGTATATGCATGAATGTACTTACATACACACATATGTACTCGTACACATGTATGTACGAAGGATTGATTGTGTGAATGTTTTGGCTATTACTTATTGGTTATAATTTTTGAAAGTAAAATTATCATTATTGCTGCTGCGCTTGTTGCAGCAGTTGTTATTGTTGTTGTGATGTTGATAGTGGTGGCGTCAACAAACATATAGGGTTTCATATCATTAGCATTTTGTGTGCTCGAATGTTCATGATACCGCACATTTGTACGGTTGGACGAGCACAAAGTAAGTTCGGTTTGACTGTGGAAATTTAAAACCTATTTTAAATTTTGTCAAATTAAATTATTCCCTAGTCTACTGATTTCACATTATCATAACCACTAGATAGATGTTAGTCGCACACATGTGTGTGTGCTTTTTATCCACTTATTTATCCCTGGAACTTTTTTTGGATATTAATTAGAATTTATGCATATTTAAGGATCTTGATATTAAAAAGAACACGTTAGCAGGACTCTGAATCAAACCACTTCTGGAAGGATAAATCTTCATGCTTCATATAAACGGGTTCCTCCAGTCGTCTGACTGTCCATTCTTTGGTCTTGGCCAAAACCGACCACACTAAAGTTGGGAGGTGCTAAGGTATTAACTCTTACTGAAAACGAAAAGAGTCACTTTCCTTGGCAATTGGTACGATGCCAAAACACGCCTCACGGATCTGCCAAACGGATCTACGGATCTACAATGCCAAAATATCAAATCACGTGATGAGTCCCTCTCTTCGAGAAAATCTAGAGACATAACGTCACCGTCAACATGATACTGACCAGTGAAGTTGCGAAGAAGGTGACCATTATAGACGGAATTGATGTGGATGGCAAAATCCTTAAATACAGGTGGAGTCATTTGGAATATGGCCCAATGACTCGCTGTCCTTAGACTTTGCACTGGACTGTAGGTACTATAAAAGCATTACAATGCACAAAATTTCAAGTATTTGTATGCACTGGTATTAATGTTATAAGCTGTTAATTTACTGTACCAATTGGTCCCTTTGTATGGGAAGTACCAAAAGGGTAGTGGCATTTTCGCCCATTTTTGTTCAGCTTATAGAGACGCTAAAATGATTACTATGTATGAAATTTTACAGGATACCCATAAGTAGTATAGAAGTTATAAGAGCTTTAACATGTAACAAAATGTTAACCATTTGTGGGGGAGGTACCACAAAGAGTAGGCCGATATGGTTGTTCATCAAACATAAACTGGGTTTGAATTAAATATTATAACGGCCACTCCTTTTCAGAGTTATCGTTGCACCATTCAGTCGAACTGGCTGACGGACGGACACTAATTAATTCATATTTTGTTAAGACAAGGAGGACCCAAAATGAAATTTTTACATTTTGTAATAAAATGATTGGGTAATTTTTAAAAATAAAACGAAAACAAATTAAGATATGCTTTTCAGGATAATCAAGGATTTAGACAATTTTTGTCCTTCTGATGTCCTTGCAAAAATTAATTACTTATTTTATTATTCTTAGAGAGGATATTACATTCTTTCAAATGGTCCCTATATCATTCACATCTGATATTCCGTTCAAAAGATATGTAGACATCAAAAAGGCTAAATTTATAAAAAATGTTGTAGAACACCCTGTAAAATCTAAACCGTTATGAATTTGAACAATTGGTAAAAGGTAATAGGTCTGCACAATCTAAATCCTTAAATATTCGGAGTGGGTCGGTTTCCTTTGGAATTACCATTATCAGGGGTGTATCAATGGGTTTCTGCTGGGGAGGATTACACTGCCCTCCTAAGAAGAAAGAAAGTCATATCTCCATTTCAGTAGTTTTGAGATATTTAGCTTTTACGTTTTACAAATTTTGCGCCTTTTATGTTTAGGTTAGGGACCTAAATTGGTCTATGTGAGCTGGTAAAACCGGCTGCTACCCCACCATAAACCTAAACCTAATGGCGCGAAAGTTATAAATATATAACAATATTTGTTTCAGTGTAGTTTATGTTGCAAGACCTACAACCGCCACTTGCGACCAAATTTAAGCATTAAATATCTAATCGTTTTAACCCCGCCACTTCACTAAACGTGAAAATTTAGACAAAAACAGTATATATTCGAAGAACTATCTCAACCTGCTCCATTTTTAACCCTTTTTTGTCACGCCGTACCATATTTAATGTATTACACTCCTCGGTGTCCATAAAAGTTCATATACTGAACTATATTTAACTATTTTTGCGCCACTGTGCGTCTAAAGTACGAATTTCGAAAAGGCTTCTTATATTTAATTTATGTTACAAGAGCTACCCTTTCGTCCGGATACCACATTGTACCCCTCCTGCCCTATTGTACCATATGTAAAATTTTTTTGCCCATCTTACCATATTTAACCCTTTTCGGTCCACTGGACCATACGTAACCCTTTTGTACCACTGTACCAATTAAATACCATTTCACTGTACCATACTTAACCATTTATGTCCATTGTACCACATTTAACACGTTTTGCTACAATGTGATTTTAAACTGTATGTTCCAAGAGCTACCATAGCGCCCTGTACTATTTACAAAAATTTGTTCACTCCTGTTCCATATTTAACACCCACTTGCCCCACTGTACCATATTTAAAACTCCTATGTCCCACTGTACAATATTCAATCCTTTTTCAACCACTGTATCACATTTTGTCACACTGCATTATTTTTAGCACATTTTGCTAACACTGTATCATATTTAATAACACTTTGCTGCACTGTGCCATATTTATCACCTTTTGCCCAATTTTGCACATTTTTATAATTTTTTGACCCAATGTACCATATTTAACACTTTTTGCTACACTGTTCCTCTAAACTACGAATTAAGAAAAAATGCTTTCTATATCTAATTTATGTCCCAAGTGCTACCATAGCGTCCTGACACTATATTTCACAGCCTTTTGCCCCACAGTATCATATTTAAATCATTTTTTCTGTATGTACCATATTTAAGACCCCTATGTCCCATTGTATCATATTTAACACATTTTGTCACACTGTATCATTATAAACACTATACCATATTTCCATTGTACCATATTTCATAACTCTTTGCCGCACTGTGCCATATTTAACCCATTTTGCCCCACTGTGCCAAATTTTCCACTTTTTGCCCTAATGTACCATTATTTAAACATGTTTACCACTGCACCATATTTAACCATTTTTGCCCCTCTGTGCAAAAATGGTTCGTATCTCATGTTTATGTTCTAAGAGTTACTAAAGCTCCATGGGACGATATTTTTGCAACGTTGTACCATACTTTTACCCCTCTGCGCCATATTTAATCCTTTTTTCCTCACTGTGCCCCTAAAAGTGCAATTCTGTGCCCTAAGGGTAAACACGGCATCAAATTTCGCGATTCTAAATCAATACGTTGAAATTAGCGGTGGTGACATATTTATGTCTACAATTTTCAAAAAATCTCTACTTGTGTAGAGTCTACGTCCAAAGGGCAACCCCTGCACCAAATTTCACGACTTTAGCTCTTGTCAGTTGGATTTGGCTGTGGTACCATATTTATCACTTTTTTCCCCAAAGTGCGCGTAAATGCGCTAATATCAAAATTTTTTTTCTGTGACTGCGTCCTAAGGCAACCTCACACAAAATTTCACGATTCTAGGTCAGTCCGTAAAGATCCATTTTTTCCCCACTGTGCGACTAAAATTACGAATTTCGAAAAATTACATTTATTGCACATCTACTTCCCAAGGACTACCCTCTCACCAAATTTCATGTTCAGTCAGTCAGTCTCGCAACAACTTTATATCTAAAGTTTTTGCTGAGGAAAAAAACAAAACCGCATTACGTGGATGATATATTTTCGCGAAGGATTCGGACAAGGGCTAATATACACAAATTAAAAAAAATATTTATTTCCATAAAAAAAGACACTCCCAGCAAAAACTTGGTAAGTACATATCATTACCACTTGCATTACCAGGTAATGACATATCATTACCTCTGCATTACATGTAGTCTACAAATAATGACATACTTGTATTGACATAAATATGTACTTATATGTAAGTTATTTTAAGTCGGGTGTCGTAAATATGCGACAACACCAATTTTAATTAACGTCGGTTTGATATATAAACTTAGTAACATTTCGAGTACAAAAATATATCTCGTCATATATAATTATATTTATACATATGACATGTACTTAGCTAGTTTTTGATGGGAACATTCCGAGTAAAAACCAGTAAGGAAAGGCTAAAGTCGGGCGGTGCCGACTATATAATACCCTACACCACTCTCGTAATATTGAATAACTCTGATATATAAATTTTGTAATTCATGTATAAATTGTTTACATAAATTTACTTTTGGGACATTTTATACTTAAATAATACCCTGTACCACAGTGTGGTGTAGGGAATAAAAACGATTGGATCTAAAGAGCAAAATCGGATGAAACATATATATGGGAGCTATAGCTAAATCTTTACCGATTTTCTTAAAATTCGGCAATGTTGGTTCATGAATCAAGAAACTCTACCATTCTAAATTTAAAAAAAGGGCCAAATCGGACGAAACATATATATGGGAGCTATAGCTAAATCTTAACCGATTTTCTTCAAATTCGGTAGTGTTGGTTCATGGATCAAGAAACTCTACCATTCTAAATTTCAAAATGATTGGATGTAAAATACAGCTTCTTAAGGTCTAAAGAGCAAAATCGGACGAAACATATATATGGGAGCTATAGCTAAATCTTAACTGATTTTCTTTAAATTCGGTAATGTAGGTTCATGGATCAAGAAACTCTACCATTCTAAATTTCAAAACGATTGGATGTAAAATACAGCTTTTATAGAACTAAATGGCCAAATCGGACGATACATATATATGGGAGCTATAGCTAAATCTTAACCGATTTTCTTCAAATTCGGTAGTGTTGGTTCATGGATCAAGAAACTCTACCATTCTCAATTTCAAAACGATTGGATGTAAAATACAGCTTCTATAGGACTAAAGGGCCAAATCGGACGAAAGATATATATGGGAGCTATATCTAAATCTGAACCGATTTTCTTCAAATTCGGTAGTGTTGGTTCATGGATCAAGAAACTCTACCATTCTAAATTTCAAAATGATTGGAGGTAAAATACAGCTTCTACAGGACTAAAAGCAAAATCGGACGAAACATATATATGGGAGCTATAGCTAAATCTTAACCGATTTTCTTCAAATTCGGCAATGTTGGTTCATGGATCAAGAAACTCTACCATTCTAAATTTCAAAACGATCGGATGTAAAATACAGCTTCTATAGGACTAAAGGGCCAAATCGGACGAAAGATATATATGGGAGCTATATCTAAATCTGAACCGATTTCAACCAAATTCAATAGCGATCTTAACAGCCGCGAAATACTCTAAACTGCAAAATTTCAGAACGATCGGAGTGAAATTGCGAGCTGTAGTCGACGAACAACTTTACATGGACAGACGGACAGACGGACGGACGGACATCGTTAAATCGACTCAGCTAGTGATTCTGAGTCGATCGGTATACTTTAAGGTGGGTCTAGCTGTGTTATTTTCAGGTGTTACAAACATCTGCCGTGAAACAAACTTATAATACCCTGTACCACAGTGTGGTGTAGGGTATAAATATGTCTCGTCGAATTTAATTATAGATGATATATAAATGGTTATAAAAGTCATTACTGGTAAGGTGTTATTCAAACCCTTATTAAAATGACAATAATAACTACTTATATGTTGGGTATTCGTAAGCGTGGGGGTAAGAATTTATTTGTTAACTCTTCGTGTGCTTGCATGGAAGTACTTTCCCCCAATATCATGCCCATGTAAAAATAATCTGAAGGGTGGCTAAATGGTAAGTCATTATTTCTTTTGAATTTAACTTACCCGCCAGGTTACCTTACCAAGCAAAAACTCGCTTGGCTGTTACATTTTGTCACGTTCGGTATGTATTTATTATAGAAAATTTAAGATGTTTTACAATTCCTTAATGAATATCAATTTCAAATTAATAATAATAAATCTAAATACTGTGAAATATATAATTTTATGTTAATTTTTCTGATGAAATTGCATATTATGTGCAAATGCATATTCGAATAAGGGTCGAAATCATGTAATGAAAAGTTTAAGTAGCCAAGCAGCTAAGACCACGTAGGGCTATTGTATTTTACATTATTCTACGGCTTTTAAACATTTTTTGACGAATTTTTAAAAGGAAAATTACGAGCTAATACATATATGAACTAAAACCTTTTCTTTGAACCAATAACAATTTACTTATTTAAACTAAATGTAATTTGGAGTACTTATGATAAACTCTGAATTATGAAACGTTTTGTCATTGCTCTTGGGAGAGTAATGTCACTGAGATCAACGTTTTGTTACATAAAACTACTTGGCGTTCAAAGTACACTGGCTCTTCGGAGATTGCTTGAGAGTTTCTGCCGTAATAAATTGAAATATAATTTTTTCATCATACATGTGTGTCTTCATTGTCAGTGGCGACAACAATTTATTTAATTAAATGTGAAATATTATATGAATTTTATTAATTCTACAATATTCCGTTACGGTAAGTATTCTTGAAAAAATACTAAAATAAATAAATGATAAAATGTTTCCAAGATGGAGGAAAACAGCTCTAGATCAAAGAAGTGGAGAAATAGGATCAAAAATAATGAAGCAGAGTGGAAAATGTTTTGCATAGACGAAGCCACGAGAAAGCGAGAATCCAGAAAACAGAAATTGTTAGTAAGTTCCGTCAAAGAAATTAAGCTTGAGAGAAAGAAAACCTGTATTCGCCAGTCTAAATGTCGGAATTCATTTGGAAAGACCATGAGGAAAGCTGAAAATAGCCTACCCAACGATTTAAGGAAAGGAGCTGCTATGTGTTGTAGGTGAACTTTTTAAAACTATGGGAACAAGAATACTCAACAATCTAATATTTACAAGATTATTCATATTTGTACGAGCGTGATGACGTATGTGTTCAAGCTCCAGGAAGAAAGTAGACTATGATAATTCATAATTTCTAAACGTTTCACGGTATTAGAAGCGTTTATGTTGGTTAAATCCATTTTCCCCAATAAAGTATAAAGAAATGTATATTTTATTTTAATCTCCACAGTACGTGCAGTTGTCTAAGAAATGCCACATAATATGTGCGTTTGCAAATATCATGCAAATTTTGGATATATGCTGGAAAGCTGCTTTCATTCAACATTTTTTGAAAATGTGTGCTGCAATGTTAACATTGAATTTTGTATGACAAATAACTGTGAAAAATGCACGCGAGATATAAACAATGGTTTAGTACCTAGTTCAGACGGAAATGCCAAACTTCAAGATCCATTGTTTTGTGCAAAGTTCTCACCAAAAGTATTTTAATAGCAGGACGGCAAATTTTCAACGAGGGGATTTGGTTTTGCAAGTTGATTTTGCTGAAAACTACCGCCTTACTACACAAAACGAAGTACAAGAAGCACATTTCGGGTATCGACAGGTAACACTATTTACATGCGCTGCCTGGCTTCAAGATAAAACAACAACGTATTCGATAACACTGTGCAACAAGAAAATCTTTCCCGACCGGGACCAATTGGACATGATAGTACACCACTAGTATATCAAAACCCCCAATGGGTTTTTCGAAGTTAGCTCGAATTTTCGTTTTACAGCCCTTTGAAGTTGGGCTATTTTTAGTCATTTTATTTTTAGTCCAGACTGTATATATTGGCAAAAGTGAACTTTAGCGGTAACATGTGAAAACAAAACAAAAACACCAAATGACCCAAAAATGCCAAAAAAAAGCACAGTGTAGCAACGGGCTCTGTGCCGATCAATGAAATTTAAGTTTTTATTTTAATGTTACATTTAATAACAATAATTGTTATATATTTAAAGGAGCAAACACAGAAACATTAATCAAGCCAAGATTTTGGTCAATTATTTATTTTTTATCAGAATCTGGTGTCGAACCGATATTGTTGACGGTGGTGGCAAAAACAGCTGTTTCTGATTTCTATGCTGCCATATTTTTGGTAGCGTTTTTCGGGTTTCAATTACTTTCAGTTTCATGAAAACGTACAAGAGCTGTAGAAGCAAAAGTAAAACGGTACGATTTTGAAAACGAACCAATTTCGTACAAAACCTGTGACATGCCAGATATTTAATATCTTTGATTTTTGCATTTTTTTTAATTATTTACTACCAGTATATTATAACAAAAATCGTATATGTGAAAAAGCCATGACATGGTAAATGATTTTCAATAAACTCTACACTTACGACATTTTGTTTGGGGCATTTTAAATATAAATAAAAACCAGTAAGGAAAGGCTAAAGTCGGGCGGTGCCGACTATATAATACCCTACACCACTCTCGTAATATTGAATAACTCTGATATATAAATTTTGTACTTCATGTATAAATTGTTTACATAAATTTACTTTTGGGACATTTTATACTCAAATAATACCCTGTACCACAGTGTGGTGTAGGGTATAAAAACGATTGGATCTAAAGAGCCAAATCGGATGAAACATATATATGGGAGCTATAGCTAAATCTTTACCGATTTTCTTCAAATTCGGCAATGTTGGTTCATGAATCAAGAAACTCTACCATTCTAAATTTCAAAATGATTGGATGTAAAATACAGCTTCTACAGGACTAAAGAGCAAAATCGGACGAAACATATATATGGGAGCTATAGCTAAATCTTAACCGATTTTCTTCAACCTCGGCAATGTTGGTTCATGGATCAAGAAACTCTACCATTCTAAATTTCAAAACGATTGGATGTAAAATACAGCTTCTATAGGACTAAAGGACCAAATCGGACGAAAGATATATATGGGAGCTATATCTAAATCTGAACCGATTTCAACCAAATTCAATAGCGATCTTAACAGCCGCGAAATACTCTAAACTGCAAAATTTCAGAACGATCGGAGTGAAATTGCGACCTGTAGTCGACGAACAACTTTACGTGGACAGACGGACGGACGGACGGACGGACGGACGGACATCGTTAAATCGACTCAGCTAGTGATTCTGAGTCGATCGGTATACTTTAAGGTAGGTCTAGCTGTGTTATTTTCAGGTGTTACAAACATCTGCCGTGAAACAAACTTATAATACCCTGTACCACAGTGTGGTGTAGGGTATAAAAATACACAGGATTTTTGGTATTCGAACGTTCACAGTTAGCCTCTGATAATCGAAAGTTGTATAGATTGACGGCAAAAACTTCTAATGAGGTTTTGTTCAGAATCATGCCCCTACACAACTATAAAGAGATCAAAATCTGATCAGTTTCCTTTCGCGAGCTATCGCGATAAAAAACATTTTTAACCAAAAACATTACTTAATTACATTGAATCGCGGAAATTTAAAACTATAACACATTTTCCCATAAATATGAACATTTGTAAGTCGTTTTATAAACGACGATAAACTTCCCGGGATGAATAAATTTCGAGCAAACAGCATTCAAGTCCAGAATAATTCTGAACAATTTTTTTTCGCGATTTTAATAGCGGAAATGCTGATATCAATGTATTCCTCAGAGATCATAGAATGCAAATATATTAATCTTATTAAATTCGGTATAATATTTTTGTAAACAATTATTATTACAAAAAGTTCCGCGATTTTCTTTAAAAATCGAAGCAATTCAGGTTATTGGAGTAAAAATACTGTTTTCGCGATAACTCGCGAAAGGAAGCAGATCTGAGTTTGATCTATTTATAGTCGAATAGAGGGGATGATTTTCAACAAAACCATATTAGCCGTTTTTTGGCGTGAATCTAAGCCAACATTCTATCCCTTAGGGATACAATTTTTATTTTTTTTTAATTTTACATATTTTTAAAGACATTTTTATACCCCCACTTTAGTCTGACGAGTGTATATATCATTTGCTACGGACAAAAAGTGTAACACATCGAAGGAGTGACTTAAGACCCCAAGTATGTTCGGCGGAAATCCGTTTTGGTTCATTTTAAGTCGAATGAGCAATGTCCGTTCGTCCGTCTGTCTGTTGGCTGGTGCGCACGATAACTCTCGAAAGGAGTAACAGATTGACTTCAAATTTGGTATGTGGTAGTATTTTTTTCTATCTCCGGCTAATTTCGAAGATTGACCATATTGGTCCACTCCTTCTAGTACCTCCACCACAAAGGATTAAAATGTTGCGATTCTTTAATTACTGCTATACTACTTATTCGAATCTTCTTAAATTCCACACATAGTATTAGTTTATTAGTCGCTATCAACTCGAGAAAAATGGGCAAAGTTGACACACCCCTTTTGGTATCTCCCACACAAAATGGCCAAATCATACCACAACTTAATATCTCATAACGTGAATATACCAGTGAACGTAAGCGCTTATAATTTGTATTTAAAGTATCTAACGGGTGATCCAAGTAGAGATACTTTTTTCAATAGCATTTTGTGACAGATCACGTGTGAGTCGTTTCATGCTGTCATGTTATTTTTGTTAAGTATTGTTTGGCATTTCATCATGGAAAGACTTGCGCCTGAACAACGTTTACGCGTGTCATTCGCCAGTTACCAGTCGAAATGCTCGAACGATTCATCGAAAATTGGACTCAACGGATGGACCATCTGAGACGTAGCAGCGGACAACATTAGACATAATCTTCAAAAAATAAATGCCAATAAATGTTCTTTCAAAAGATAATAAACATTCCCCATTCAATTTGAATTTTCTGTGTTTTTTTCTTTAAAAAGTAGGGAACCTCGAAATGGATCACCCTATACTATTCAGTGTATTTATTAAACCCCTTCTGGTACCTCCCACACACATTGACAGAATAATTCGTGTAATATTCAATATTACATTACTCACAAAGTGAGGGTATACCTTAGTCGGCTTACAAGACTGAAACTTTCTTACTTGTAACATTTAATTATTTTATGCAAAACATAGGTGTTTTATGTTTGCACTCTGTCTAGAATATCTCTCTATTACAATCAATTAAGAAGAGAAAAATACAAGGAGACCAAAAAAGTTCCATCAACGGTATATTTAACGGTTAAAACACATGGCAAAATCGTACGTTTGCGACTGGTACGTAAGCCAATTAGAAACCAGTAAGGAAAGGCAGAAAGTCAGGCGTGGCCGAATACCCTACACCTCCCTAACAATGCGATAAGGGTCATTTCGATAATAATTTAGAATAATTGGTAAATGGTTAGGAAAATATTTTCTAATTCTGAACGGATAATAGCTAAATTAAGCAATATTCGTTCCTAAATTGAGAAACATCTTTCTGGAAAATGTTAATGATCGGAAGTAAAGTACAACTTCTATAGCGCTTTGATACCAAATCAGGAGCAACATATATATGGAGGTTATATATAAATCTGAACCGATTTTCCCTGAATACTCATTCATGTAAAAAGACCTCTTTCTCTCGATATTTCGTACTGATCCGATATAAAATACAGTCTCTACAGCGCTTAGATGTCAAATCGGGGCTAACATATATATGGGGGCTATATCTAAATCTGAACCGATTTTCTCCGAATTTAGCAGTATTCCTTCATGTAGAAAGAAACTTATTTTTGCCGAATTTGCCACTGATCGGATATAAAATAACATTTTTGCACCGCTTACATATCAAATCGGGGGTAACGTATATATGGGAGCTGTAACTAAATCTGAACCGATTTTCTCCGAATTTGGCAGCATTCCTTCATGTAATATGAAACCTCTTTTTGCCGAATTTCGAACTGATCGGATATAAAATAACAATTTTACAGCGCTTACATGTCAAATCGGGGTAATGTATATATGGTGGCCATATCGAAATCTGAACCGATTTCTTCAAAATTTAACAGTGTTCATTCATATAATAGGAAACCTCTTTCTGCCGAATTTCATACTGATCGGATGTAAAATAACATTTTTACAGCGCTTACATATCAAATCGGGGGTAACGTATATATGGGGGCTATATCTAAATCTGAACCGATTTCTTCCAAATTTAACAGTGTTCATTCGTACAATAAGAAACCCCTTTCTGCCGAATTTCATACTGATCGGATATAAAATACAGCTTTTACAGCGCTTACATGTCAAATAGGGGGTAACATATATATGTGGGCTATATCTAAATCTGAACCGATTTTAACCAAATGCAATATGGATCGTCCTTGGGCCAAAAAAAAGATATGTGTAAAGTTTCGTCGAGATCGGACCATAATTGCGACCTGTACTTTGATTACAAGAATACATGCACAGACAGACGGACAGACAGACAGACGGACAGACGGGCATAGCTAAATCAACTCAGAAAGTGATTCTAAGTCGATCGGTATAATAAACGATGGGTCTATTTCTTCTCCTTTTGGGTGTTACAAACAAATGCACAAAGTTTAAATACTCTATACCACAGTGTGGTGTAGCGTATAAAAACCAATACCCTCTAGAGTCTAGACTATTCCAGTTTGCAGACTAGACCGTTCCAGTTTGCAGATTTTTGGATTTTACTAGATTCAGCCAAAGTTGACTTGTACTCCATTTAACCTGCAACACTTCATAGTAGTTATGGTTTCTCCGTTCATTTTTTTGGCAAGCAGTTGTTGAGTGTATTACACAGTCGAGGCGGCCCGACTTTAGTCTTTCCCTACTGTTAATATTAATGCAGCAAAGCATATGAAATGGAAAAAATAATATATCGTTTCTTAAAGCATTTATTTTCTGTGAACTTTTGATAAAAAATACTAATATTATCTTAAAGATTTTATTTCGGTCACTTTTCGAGAAGTCAAATATATAAATCGCGAAATGAAAAATTTTGTAATTGGCACGACTTTGGTTCTTAAGTTACATTTTCAGTATTAAGTTTCTAATGTATTTTTTAGCAATGTATGTATATAATAACATGACAAAATAAAATTAAATATTTTTATATTCTATACGACTTTGACCTTTGTGGTTAGCCGTTTCGAGAATTATATGTTCAAGTATTAAACTCCATAATAAGGAAACTTCTGTATTCTAGACATATTTTTATATATTTTTACAGTGAGCTCCACAGCATATTTAATCCATTTAGTACATTTACAATATCTTCTTCCGTAAGCAATGGTTTCTTGAAAACCCAAATTCTGAACTCTCTAAGTGATTGACAACGGCCAAGGAAATGTTCAATGTTTTGATTGCACCTGAATTACATAGACTAACAATTTTTGATATAATTTTCTGGAATCTATTTCCATCCAACTTTACCATGTCCGCTCTCGCTTTGAATATCCATATTATATTGCTTTGGTTACTTTCTTCCATTAAGTATCTGCACCCGTCTACAATATCTAGTTATACCCTACACCACACTGTGGTACAGGGTATTATGACTTTGTGCATTTGTTTGTAACACCCAAAAGGAGAAGAGATAGATCCATTGTTTATTATACCGATCGACTTGTAATCACTTTCTGAGTCGATTTAGCTATGTCCGTCTGTCTGTAGATGTATTCTTGTAATCAAAGTACAGGTCGCAATCATGGCCCGATCTTGACGAAACTTTACACATATCTTTTTTTTGGCCCAAGGACGATCCCTATTTAATTTGGTTAAAATCGGTTCAGATTTGGATATAGCCCCCATATATATGTTAGTCCCGATTTGACATGTAAGCGCTGTAAAAACTTTATTTTATATCCGATCAGTATGAAATTCAGCAGAAAGAGGTCTCTTATTATATAAATGAACACTTTTAAATTTGGAAGAACTCGGTTGAGATTTAGATATAGCCCCCATATATACGTTACCCCCGATTTCACATGTAAGCGCCGTAAAAAATTTATTTTATAACCGATCAGTGTGAAATTCGACAGAAAGAGGTTTCTTATTACATGAAGGAATACTGCCAAATTCGGAGAACATCGGTTCAGATTTAGATATAGACCCCATACATATGTTAACCCCGATGTTACGTGTAAGCGCTGTAAAAAGTGTATTTTTAATCCGATCAGTACGAAATTCGGCAGAAAGAGGTTTCTTGTTACATTAATTAATACTGCCAAACTTCAAATGCGTGTAAAAAGAAATCTCGCACTGAACTGAAAAAAACCCTTGAAGGTTTTGTTATGGATAATGTCAACTTTCATTTGCAATTGGTCTCATCCCATTCCCATTCGGAAAGTTCGATTTTGTGTCACAGTGTTATTATCGCAATGACCTTTATCGCATTGTTAGGGAGGTGTAGGGTATTATATAGTCGGCCCCGCCCGACTTTCTGCCTTTTCTTACTGGTTTTCTATAAATTCTTGTCGTCTGGGATATTTTTTGTAAGACTTGTTGCTTATATTTAGCTTTAAAAATATAGAGTAAATTAATTCTGTTGTTGTTCCACTGATGCTTGTTCATAATCTCTGCTGACCAATAAAATATATCGTTGCAACATAAGTAAGGACAATTGATGTGGTATGCGATCTTCGACATAATCGAAGATAGTTCTTGTTACATATCTTATGTGCATATCAAGTGTATATGTCCTTCTCTATATCCGTTACGGCGATTATGGTGTAAGTTGATGTAAATTTGGAAGCCTTAACATTTTTTTCTTAAGTTTACTTCGACACTCCGGTTTGTAATATTCTTCAAGACGAATAATCATATCATCAAATCAATGGAAATGTTTTGCAGTGGGTAGAAATTGCTATTGTACGCTGTTTTCTTGCAAAAAAGCAAAATTTATAAATTTTGAGTTGTTACCCTTTTGTGGAACAGGTGCGATATGTATAATAGGGCTAGTCGATTTAAAAATCGCCCAAGTGACAAGGAAAATCGTATACTAGGGATCAAAATAAGAAACTTTTCCCGAGGAAACATACCTCTAAAACGAATTCTGATGTCCCGACTTTTGGCTTTAAATACAAAATATATGAACTCAAATTTTTTGTGATTTTTTTTTGTTGAACCATACCTCTAAAACGAATTCTGATGTCCCGCTCTTTGACCCGTAGGGTCAAATATATGGCTTCGAATAAAAAATATATGGACTCAAAAATGTTTTTTTTGTGATTTTCTGAAATGTTTGTATTGGGAACATCCAGGCGGGTTTCAGGGGGTGGGCCACTGAATTTTAAAATCATTGTAGAGGTATGGTTCCTCGGGCAAAGTTTCTTACTTTTGATCCCTAGAATAAGATTTTCTTTGTCACTTGAACGATTTTTTTGCCTCCCTTCAAATCGACCCTCCCTAATGTATAATGACTAAAAATCTTCTACAAATAAGAAATCAAAATGTTTTTAAAATATTTTGTAAGGGTTACATCAAACCGGTTAAAAATGCGTTCTCTAGGTCTCGGAAGGATCCTTTATATGGGGGCTATATCAAAAGATGGATCGATGAGCCCCATTTTTATTTATATATCACCTAAATCGGTTGAATTTGCATTCCGCCAATAAGTAAAATCGGAAGATCTTATTATATGCACTGAGCCAAAAATTAACCTTATATAAGGTCAACTTAACCATAAATAAACATGATTTGGAGTTTACGTTGTATGAGGTTAATTTGAACATTTTCTTGTTGACTGGTATTTAACAATAATAATATTTAATTTAACTATTCCATGATTGGATATTTAATTGAATTGAATTGTTAATATTATAATAATAATTGTTGTTTTTACAATGCATTTTTGAATTTTTTTAACCATGACAATTGTTAATATTAACAGTTCATAGTTAATTTATTGAAATAATGCATGTTCAATTTAACAATGAAATTGTTAATATTATTAACTATGAAGATTGTTATTGAAACCTTTTTTATTGTTAATTTAACTATTTAGTGGTTACTTCTTGTAACCAGAAACATAGTTGTTTTAATAATTTTTAACATTAATATTAAATAGAACAAGAAAAATTTAACTTTTCGCAAATTTATTATTATTATTCCTTGGTTCAAAGGGCATAACCATTAACCGATGGGCTGATCTGATGAAAAAATCTGCTCTGTGACTATAAGTTGAAATAATGGATTAGGCAAGTCAAAGGAAGATTGATATATGCATGCATATATCAATCTTACTACGCACAACTTACCAACAGTTTCATCACTTCTCTCCGTATGTCTGTTTGCCGCTGCATATACTTATGTACATACATTGTTGTTGGTTGTTTTTTTTCATGCACCGTTAATGCGACAGCGTGTACATATTTTTTCACTTTTAACCGCGGAATTTCACAATGTTAATGGCACAATCACAAAAAATAATAGTAATATTACTATTCGCCTTTACTATAATTAAACAGGCACAAAACACTATTAACATTTTTAACACACATATTTTATCATTTCACTTTTTAAATACACATATGTACATACATAATTACTTATGAATGTAGTTCTTTAAAAAATGTTTTATTACTTACCTTTATATCAACAGCTTCCAAAGCTTCCGACACCAGCACTAGTCCCATCGACTATTCAACACCAACTGAACTCCCGCACTCCATCAAGCACCGAAGCTAGCATTTGGTGGTGTTTTGAATGAGCGATATAAATTCCCTTATGACGACAGTCGCATTCGTTTCAACTTCGTATAACTTAATACTGAACTTTGTCTAATACAAAGCAGTTGAAAAACGTCGACCACAACAGAGCCGAATGATCTTTGAATTGTTGTTTATCTCGCACATTTTTCTGCCTCTCTCCCAAAAAAACCAACCTTATATAACGTTAACTCAACCATTTTTCATGTACATTTGACCTTATATAAGGTTATTTTGTCTTCGTAATCAAACATTTACCATGAAAAATTTAACCAGACACATGGTAAAAAATCATTGAATTTTTGGCTCTGTGTGGGGCAGGGCTGTGGAGTCGAGTCAAAACTACTCGACTCCGACTCCCGGAGTCGAATTTTAAAATCATTCGACTCCGACTCCGACTCCAGCTCCGACTCCGGCAGTTAAATAACATAAATTTCTGAAATTATATTTCAACTAAGACGTGAGTTCATGTTATTGAAAACATTATATAGCTTTGTTAAAAAAACACAAAAAGTAGGTATTCTACTGGTATTGAATTAAATATAATTTTATTAGTTGTTAATCGAGGCTTGACCTTGCAGGACAACTAATATGACAATTCTTTCAACAAGAAATCATGATAAAATGTTCATCAATCACTGCATCTGTTTTATTTATTTATTTATTTATATGAATTACAATACAAAGTAAATTTATATTCTAATTTTACGGTCCAGGGAGAAGCCGGGTGACAAAGACCATGTTGCTTGTTAATTTTTGTTGCGACAGACCAGAGCCTCTGGTGGGAATCGAACCCACGACCCCCAAACTCATAGGCGAGCTCGAATCTGTTTTAATATACTGCAATTTTTGGAAATTATGTCTGCTTCAGGCAACCAGTTTATTCGTTAGTTATTATACCCTATGGTACAGGAGGTTATAATTCGTTTTGTGACAGATTTGTAAAAAATACTACAGCTAGACACACCTTAAAATATACCGTTCTACTCAGAATCACTAGCTGTCCGTTTGTCCATCTTAAGTTGTTTGTAAAGTATTTGTACCATTTTTAATTGTACCCGTATTAAAATTTGTCAATAAGAACTCTTTCAAACTAGGGAGGAATTGGTGAAAATCGGTTCAAGTTGCATTGCCCCCAGATATAAATGTTTCTTTAGATTTAGCCTTGTAACGCTATGGAAGCTGTTTTCACATTCAATAATTTGTTATTCCCTCCACTATGGGCTGGGGGTACATTCATTTTGTCACTGACAAATTGAATGCAACCCATGTTGGAGGGTATATAAGATTCGGCATGACCGAACTTACCACTTTTACTTGTTTTAATTTAGTAGGGTAGAACTTATTTATCCAAGAACTTAGGAATAGTGTATAGTTTTGCAAAAATACTTATTTTGTTAGCTAAATACATATATTCAGAGCTTTCCTAAAACTGTTTTACATAAAAACTCGATAGTTTGGTTCACTTTATATATTTTTGGCATACTTAAATATTTGGTTAAAAGCTTTGAATATTTTATCCTTCTTTTTGTACCAATTTGTTTTCCCAACATTTTTTTAGTGCAAAAGTTCTATCGCATAATTGGTACATTTTGCACAACACATCTCGGAGTCAGAGTCGACCATAATTTTTCGATTCCGGACTCCAACTCCGGGCAAATTTCCCAGACTCCGACTCCTAGACTCCGACTCCACAGCCCTGGTGTGGGGGCTATATTAAACCATGGACGGATATGTCCGTTTTTTAGGGAGGGGTCGTGCTTGGTCCAAAATAGATCCTGTATACATTTTCGTAAAGATAGGTTTATATTTACGACCTGGACTTTGATCACAATAACATATGGAAAATCGACTCAAAATACGATTATATACCGATGGATCTACCTCATCTCTTTTTGTGCGTTACAACCAAATACACAAAGTCATAATACCCTGTACCACAGTGTGTCGTCTGGTATAAATATTTGTAGACACATACAAATATTTGACGTTCTGCTTTGCTCTTTATGTATGTGCGCTAAAATGCAGTGTACATGTAGGTGCTCTGACACAAGAAGAGTAACTTTTCACCCCGAGCAAGCATAATCCTAAAAAATAGGAGTAGTAGTCGGGTTGAGAAAGGTAGCAAAAATTAAAAAAAGGAGATTTCTGAAAAAGGGGCAGCAAAAGTGACATGGCTTCAAAAATGGTTCAAATTGCAACTTCAGTCGCCCAACGGTAACTCTGCTTGTATATATTTTCACATTGTGGTCTTCAAAAGTGCAACTTTTTTTAGAAAAACATCTCGATAAGTGCAACTTGCTCACTGAAGTAATGCTAACAGAATTTCTTTAACGTGTCAATTCCAGTGCTATTTTTTATGAAACAGTGGATATTTTTAAACATACCCATATATTAACTGCGACACGAGTTTCCTTGGAGGATATTCATAAAATTGTAGATGCGAACTTTTTCAACCTGACCTAAGATATGTGTATGTATGTATGTGATGCTCCCTTTGTTGCTAATGAGACAAATAATGATTTCATCGAATTGTAAGTCTGTATTTAATTCCGTCAAAACACGAGAAAGTAATTGTGTCATTCAATTATTCCGAGATTAATGCTTGAATGGATGTGAATTGGAATTAACACTGCATCCCTTTTGAAAATGCCACACACCCCTGCGGAGAAGTCAGTGTTAATAGAAATCAAATCAATAGAAATCAGTTTTCCCACACTTGACAAAATCGATGATATCTCTCGTCCATGACTGACTAATGCATCCACACATTCATCTATCACCACTGAACTGAATCACTGCACTCGAAAAGTTTCCTGCAGCATGAGAATGGAAAGAACTCGCGTGCCTCTCTATATCTTTCAGAGTATGCGAGTATTTGCGGATGATTGACTTATCCGCGATAACAAGGGACAAATTGTTACTGTTATCCTTTATCCTGGATGTCCGTCCTCGTGTGTGTGTGTCGCTGTGTGGATGTGTAATGCGAATATAATTCTATTATGATTAGAGAATAATGTTTGTACATTTTATTTTATTTGTGACATGAACGACGGCCACATTATCAGCGAAAAGACAAAGGCATCGATTAATTCCCTTCCATTGTTTGTGTGGCTGCGGCGTTACAGTGACTCTCTCTGTCAGTCAACGCCGTGGCCATCACTAGCCAAATGTCAGGCGAATGGTGTGGCAGTGGTGGTGACAATGTCGCCGGCGATTTAAATGTCAATGGCAAAACTATTTGTGAACATTTCAAGATTCGATAACAAGTCACACGGCAATTATTGTAATTTGAACGGATCAACACAATGGGCTTGGATTCGGAGGTGCAGACAGACGGTGTACCGAGGAAAAGCAAAGTGCACCACACCTCTGACGCAGCCCCAGGCCGCAAGAAGGCAAAAACAAACAGTAGAAAAAACACAAACGGAAAATAAAGGGCACGTGGCCTAAATCCGGTAATTATGTATTTCCACAATATCAACACACCACACAATTCCCTTTGACAAAATCCTTTGTACCAAACGTGGCACATACAGCCCACCGACCAACCATCAGCGATAAAATGCAATGAATTAATAGGACTTCTAATGAGAGAGATACGCATGTACGTGAGACACATTTTCCCAATTCAATCCCAATTCAATTGACGTTTTGCACATTACTACATTTGGTCTCCTTCACGTCAAGTCCACATCTCCACACCGAATGACACCGACTTGACTGCGATGACAACAACGGCGACGACAGCCGAACATGAACATCGACAAGCATTGGGCCGTGTACACAAGATTATCGAGATTTGTCCCTTGGTGTGACTTTCCCATGGCTGGCGGACGATTTTATTTATGATCGTACCCAGAACCCGATGATGCCGATGCATAGATAAAGGCTATCGCTATCACTGTTACTCGATCTCTAATCACCTTAACTCTATCTCCATTTGGATGGAATCGTGTAACATAACGAAAATGAATCGTATACACTCGAGAGTATTCGATGTGGTTCAACCCAAATCTCATCCTTTTGTGATAATGTCATCTTATTTATGTGCCATTGCATTGACATTTTCATTTTGGACATTGTGCCAAGTGCTTTATGGCCTCGCCGACTGTTAGGGACAGGTAGCACCATCGGCAGCAGTATCGTTCGACTACCAACTAACTGACAGCATTAGATGATGTCCAAGACATTAGGGTTCTTCTTACAAACACTCGACATTCACAGAATCGTGCACATACATAGTCGGACTGAGCCTTGTGTGGGCCTGAGACGAAAAAAATATTGTTGCTTTTTTATTATTTAAGAATTTTGCAGATAAAGGAAATGTATATAAAATGTGAAAGCATATTGAATAAAACAAATAACAAGAATTCGTATTATTTTTAAAATCATTTGCTTTGGATATTTGTAAAAAAAAGTAAATTTTGAAAACGAAGCAAACAAGGATCGGAAGGAACAAATAGTGGTAGAATACAAAGCAGATGATTAAAAACCTAATTTCTGCTAAATTATATAAAGATCGGAAGTAAAATAGAGTTCCAATAGAGCTTAAATACTAAATCTGCAGGAACATATACATCTGAATCGATCCCCCCCAAATTTAGCAGTATTCGTTAGAGAGGAGGGTATATATCATTAGCTACGAGCCAAAAGTGTAACACATCGAAGGAGTGACCTAAGACCATAAGTATGTTCGGAGGATATCCGTTTTGGGTCATGGCCAGCTTATAACTTTAATACCAGTGCATACAAATACTTGAAATTTTGTACAGTGTAAATGCTTTTACAGTACCAAGAGCCCAGAGGAGAATGGGAGTTATTGGCACACCCCTTTTGGTACCTTCCACATAAATGGACATTTTTGTACCAAAAGTTAGCAGCTTTTACTTACAAATACTTGAAATTTTGTACAGTGTAATGCTTTTATAGCATCTAGAGTCCGGAGAAAAGTGACCGTTATTGGGACGCCCCCTTTGGTACCTCCCACACAAATGGACATTTTGCACAAAAAGTTAACTGCTTATAACATTAATACCAGCGCACAAAAATACTTTAAATATTGTACAATGCTTTTATAGTACCTAGAGCCCAGTGAAAAGTGGGCGTTATTGTCACGCCCATTTTGGTAACTCCCATGCAAGTGGATCATTTTGCACCAAAAGTTAACTGCGTATAACTTTAATACCAGTCACACAAATACTCGAAATTTTGTTCAGTGTAATGCTTTTATAACCCTACAGTCCAGTAAAAAATGGGCGTTATTTGTACGCCTCTTTTGGTACAAAAAAATAAATAATTTACTAATATTTTTTTTGGGACTCAAGGTGAGGGGATTCATAAGTTGGTTTACCCAAATGAACTTTCTTACTTGTTTCTGTTAAATTTTGTAATGATCGTTAGTAAAGTACAACTTTTATAGCGCTTCGATAGACAATCGGGAGGAACATATATATGGCGCGACATCTAAATCTGAACCGAATTACCAGAAAGTTGGCAGTGTTCATTCATGTAATAAGGAACCTCGTTCTGCCGAATTTCGTACTGATCGCATATAAAAGACAGATTCTACAGCCCTTATATGTCAAATGGGGAGGAACATATATATGGGGGCTATATCTGAACCGATTTTCTCCAAAATTTAGCAGCATTCATTCCTGAGTTTGAACCTTTACTCTGCTAAATTTCGAAATAATCGGATATAAAATACAACCTCTATAGCTCTCTGAAGCCACATCGCACTTGTTACACTGCAACCTTGAAAATTTTCTTGCATAAAGTTGTCCGTAGGTACGGTAGTGCCTATTGCGGGCCTATGAATGTACCAAAAGGGGCGTGGCAGCGTCGCCCATTATTCCCAAGGTAAAGGTACTGTATAATTGCAAGTATTTGTATTGACTAGAATCACAGATGTAAGCCGTTAATTTTTTTTTTTTGCAAAATGATCCATTTGTATGGGAGGTACAAAAGGGCGTAGCAATGACGCCCATTTTTCACGGGGCTGTGCGGGCCAATGGAGGTACCAAAAGGGGCGTGGCAGCGTCGCCCATTTTTCACAAGGTGAAGGTACTGTATAATTGCAAGTATTTGTATTGACTAAAATCAAAGATATAAGCCGTTAATTTTTTTTGCAAACTGATCCATTTGTATGGAAGGTACAAAAGGGCGTAGCAATTCTGAAATGTACTATAGAAGTTATTAAAGAAACAATACTTAACTTAATGTTGACACTTTGTGGGGGTGGTACTCGAAGGAGTGAACCAACATGGTCCATCTGTGATTTTAGCTTGAGATAGAATAACATATTCACGCATTCCAAATTTTAAGTCAATCGGTTGCTCGTATCGAAAGTTATCGTGCGCACCAACCAGACAGACGGACGGACGGACATTGCTCAAATGACTCAAAATTAGCCAAACCTGATTTCCGCCCAGTATACTTGAAGTCTCTTAGACGACTCATTGTATGTGTTACGCATCCGTATATCCTCGTTCACAACAGTGAGTTCAAAATACCTTATTTTGAAGTAGTGGAAAAGGTTTTGGCTATATAAACCGGTCTCTCTCGGAACCTTTACAAAAATACTAATTTTTAAAAAAACACAATAAATTCAGACATGTTCTTGCATATAATTGTTGGTGCATGGGAAAGTCGTTATATATGTATAACGTTATATGTATAATACATTAAAATTAAGAACGTATCATGTTCTCCAGATTCCATAAATTTGTATACCCTCACTTTAGTGATACGAGGGTATACGATTATGTATATTATTTGCTACGGGCTAAAAATGTAACACACCGAAGGAGTGATCTAAGACCCTAAGTATGTTCGGCGGATATTCGTTTTGGGTCATTTTACGTCGAATGAGAAATGTCCGTCCGTCTGTCTGTCTGTCTGCTGGCTGGTGCGCACGATAACTCTCGAAGGGATTGACTGCAAATTTGGTATACGGTAATATTTATACCCTCACTTTAGTGTGACGAGGGTATATATAATTTGCTACGGAAAAAAGTGTAACACGTCGAAAGAGTGACCTAAGACCCCAAGTATGTTCGGAGGAAATCCGTTTTGGGTCATTTAAAGTCGAATGGGCAATGTCCGTCCGTCTGTCTGTCTGTCTGCTGGCTAGTGCGCACGATAACTCTCGAAAGGAGTAACCGATTGACCTCAAATTTGGTATGTGGTAATATTTTTTTCTATCTCCGGCTATGTTCGAAGATGGACCATATTGGTCCACTCCTTCTAGTACATCCCCCACAAAGGGTTAAAATGTTGTGAAATATTGATTCTTTAATAACTGCTATACTACTTATTCGAATCTTTTGAAATTCCACACATAGTATTAGCTTGTTAGTCGCTGTCAACTCGAGAAAAATGGGCGAAGTCGCCACGTCCCTTTTGTTACCTCCCACACAAAGGTACATTTTTGCACCAAAAGTTAACAGCTTATAACATTAATAACAGTGTATAAAAATACTTGAAATTTTGTACAGTAT
The DNA here is from genome assembly GCA_963930755.1 of Eudasyphora cyanicolor. Classification (NCBI taxonomy): domain Eukaryota; kingdom Metazoa; phylum Arthropoda; class Insecta; order Diptera; family Muscidae; genus Eudasyphora; species Eudasyphora cyanicolor. The sequence continues at coordinate 113,112,463 of OZ005735.1, read as the reverse complement.
TATGCTTTTATATTGCCTACAGTCCAGGGAAAAATTGGTGTTGTTGCCACGCCCCCTTTGTACCTCCCACACAAAATGACCAAATCATACCAAAATTGAATAGCTCGTAACGTTAATATACACTTATAGAAAAACCGTTCGTCACCATGACGATCAGTTTCGTCAATATATCTTCGTACTGGTGACGAAAACTTTCGTACATGCGATGTTTTTGTGCGACAATAGAACGAACACGATCGTCAACCCATATTTTTGGTGGTTTCGAAATTCGTCGAGGGAACGATAAGGTGTCATTCCCACGACGAAAAGATTTATTTGACCATTTAGCTGAAAATATGATAAAAAGAAGCAGTCAATTTATAGTTTGTGCTTAATTGTACTGTTCTATACACGTTCTGATTACCTTAGTTAAAAAATTGTTGTAAAAGTTTAATTTAAAAAATCTAATAATGGTGATGAATGGGATTCGTTGTGGTGATGAGTGGAATTCGTGGTGGTGATGAATGGTATTCGTCGTGGTGATGAATGGGATTCGTCTGTTGGCAGATACATTACTTGATGTAATGAATACTTCTCGTTTCTTTGCATTAAGCCTTTTCTGATAAAAACTGCGTTTCGAACCGAATAATCACAACTGAACCTTGCAAAGCAGTCAAGTAATTATATTTTTATACCGTTATTAATGGTCTAAAAACAAAAGAATATTTATTGAAATTTTAAAAATTTAAATAGTCTGGGGCATGAATTCGTCGTGGTGATGAATGGAATTCGTCGTGGTGATGAATGGGATTCGTCATGGTGATGAATGGAGTTCGTCGTGGTGATGAATGGGATTCGTCGTGATGATGAATGGGATTCGTCGTGGTGATGAATGGGATTCGTCGTGGTGATGAACTCGATTCATCGTAGGAATGAAATGTGATTATCCTGAGGACGAACGTTTTTGGAAACAGATATTCGTCATGGTGACGAACGTTTTTGGAAGCAGAGATTCGTCATGGTGACGAACAAATTCATCAAGAGGATTACGTTAGCTAACTTTTGATGAAAAAATTATCGTGATGATGTACAAATTCGTCGTCATGACGAAGCTTTTTCTATCAGTGTACCAGTGCACATAAACGCTTATAGTTCGGTGCAGTGCAATGTATTTAAAGAAAATACTGTTTACAGAAAAATATGTGTATTTGCTAAACCCCTTCTGGTACCTTCCACACAAATTGACTGATTAATCAGTGTAATGTTATATATTACATTACTCACAAAGTGAGGGTATATCCGACTGAAACTTTCTTACTTGTTTCGTTACGATTCACTTCAAAGAATATCAAATACCAAACACAATTTTGACAAAAAATGAGCGTATCGAAAATGATTGCGTGCGAACTGAACAATGTATAGATTCAGATCACCTGATAGGAGCGCGGAGCTCGGAAGGGTTCACCTTATTATAATGTTGTGATAGTACAGTTAATTAGGTATACAACAGAAACAATTTTGGTTATATTTAATGAAGGTAGTATTTTTCACTTTTGTCCGGTTTTGTAGGTAAATTGCTTGCAAGTGAATCGGGAGGAACATATACTCGTATATGGGGGCTATATCTAAATCTGAACTGATTTTCACTAATTTCAATAGGGTTTGTCCTTAGGATACATGGAACGACGGACATACAGACAAATGGACATAGCTAAATCGACTCCGAAAGTGATTCTAAGCCGATCGTTATAAATAACTATGGGTCTATCTCATCTCCTTTTGGGTCTTACAAATAAATGCACAAAGTAATAATACCATGTACCACAATGTGGTGTATTAAAAAATATGTTATTATCCAAAATATATCTTAAACTAAATGAGTTGAGAAAGAAATATATGGTCGTTTGTTATAACTTTCTAATTACATCTACAGGGTGGTTGATATGTAATGCAACAAAGTAAAGCGCTATATATTTTTTATTTTCTTTTTTTAAATTTTATTGTTCAAAAGCAAAAAATGTCGGAAATATCATAAAATTTTAGAAACAGTTTAGATTTGTTCGAATTGGCCACCTTTGGCACGAATTATGGCCTTCAAACGGCCGACAAAGCCATCACACGCTGCACAAAAGTGGCTCTGCGGTATTTTGGCCCATTCCCGGCGAAGCGCCGTCTTGAGATGATCGATACTTTGGTATTTTTTAGTGCGAACCCCAGGCGGAGGTTCCTCGCAATTAAGCGAGGAACCTCCTTTTTAAGCCATTCTTGGTTGACGCGTGCTGAGTGCGATGGTGCTGAGTCCTGCTGGAACGTCCATGGTCTGCGGCCGAAATATTTGTCTGCCCAGGGCTTCAATACTGTCTTTAGGACATTTTCCCGATAATATTCGGCATTTATTTTGAACCCATTGTCGATGAATACGAGCGGGGAGCGACCATCGGCCGTTACGGCGGCCCACACCATTACCATCGGCGGCGCTTGAGTTCTGGTGGCCAATCGAAGGTGCAAATTTTCAGCTGACCTCTTTGGCAAGTAAACCCGATCATTTTGTTTGTTCACAAACTGCTCAATTTGGAATGGCTTCTCATCGGAGAAAACCAAATTCGGTAACTGGCCACTTTCGTACAAGCGAAGCAACTCCTTGGCTCTTTCCAGTCTAACTTTTTTTTGTGCATCGGTGAGCTCTTGCACTTTTTGGAACTTCAATGGCTTTAGTCCAAGCTCATTTTTTAATATGTGTTGTATCCGTTCTCGCGATATGTTCAGCTCACGAGCAATTTTTCTACCACTGCGGCGTGGATTTCGATCAAATCTGGCCTTCACTTTTCGGATCATTTCTGGTGTTGTTACCGTTTTTTTTCGTCCACTTTTTGGACGCGATGCAACACTGCCAGTATCACGGTAACGAGCAATGGTACGAGAAACAAAAGATTTATTCACATTTAAATGCTGGAGGGCTCTAACGATAGCCACTTGTGTTTTTCCACCCAAATATAAAGCAATCACACTATCACGCTTGAATTCCATTACGAATAACTTTTTTTCTGAATCTGAAGATCAAAATGCTTTTGTAAGCTTGTAAACAATAAAATGAACTGTCACTGAAATAAATCTGTCAGCTATCAGACTAGCGGTTTAGAAATGATAGCAACCTGAAGTTGGTTGCAATACATACACGGGGCAAAATCGCCTTTTTTGATATGTTTGAATGGAAAGAAAATATATTTGGAACACAAATTTTTAAATATTATATACTTCTGAACAAATAAATTTTATTTGGAAATCAATAAAATATATTTGGAACGCATATATTAATATATTACAACAAAATATATTTGCAAACTAAATTTCCAAAATAAAATATGTGTTTAAGTACAAATAAAATTATTGTTTAGGAATTTCTTCAAATATATTTTATTTAAAAAAGATTTTCAAATCTTTTGCTGGATTTTTCGAATTTCATTTTTAATTTTTTCTTGGTTCCCAATTGTACCTCCCAGTTATGATACCATATGCAGCATTGACTTCTGTTTCAAATCAATTATTTCAATTTCTGAGCATTCCAAGCCATCATTAGTTGTCAATCCACCAAAAAAATTATTTTGATCCAAGAAAATAGGATTTTAATTATTATTTTTACGAACATTAAACAATTTCTAAAAAATTACTTTCAATTACTGAACAATATAACACAATTTAGGTATTTTGTAAATACTTAAAATGCGCATTTTTTATTTGTTTCGGAAATAATAGTCCCAAATAAAGATTTGTTTATAACACCATCTTCCCAAACATATAACCTTTGTGTGTACCAAATATTATATGTTTAGAGTGTTCCCTGAACATATATATGTTTCAAGCCGAATATGTTTGGGACAATATACTACAGAAGCGATTTTTTTTCAGCGTGTATCAACCACCCTGTAAACTATGATTTTACAGCTGTATTCATAAAAACTTAAATCATTTCTACAAACCTTTGTCAAGTAAAATTTATTAAAACTGCATTTATCCTAAAATTCCTTTTTCAAACCTTTATAAAATGTGAGAAATTTAATATTGGTTCGACGCTTCTTTAAACTATTTATAAAGTAACATTTGCTTTTTGTTTAAGATAAAAAAACGACCGTAAATATGGCAAAACGGAAGATACCATTATGTGGGAGATAAACGAGTATCAAAACGTGGTCCGATTTGTCGCATTTTCCAAGAAGATTTAGGGGCATTATGCATTCTGCTCCCTTATCCCAAAATTTCCGTAAAGATCACTTCATATTTGCGAGCTGTACATTGATCACAAGAATGTATTCACAGGCGGACGGATCGAGTTGTACATTGATCACAAGAATGTATTCACAGACGGACATGTCTAAATTAACTGAGAGCGCGATTATGAGTCTAACGGTATATTAAAGGAATTTGGCTTTCTTCTTTCTTCCATATTGTTTCTCAAAACCCTTTATTGTTCCAAAACCACAACACAAGAAAAGAAAATTGTTCACAATGCAGTAGTGTACACAATCAAAACGTGTTAAATATTATTCGTTATACGAATACTTTTTGTATGTAATAAAAAATAGATCGGAAATCGTCTTTTACTCGTATTTGATCTTTATTGTAAATAACTCAATTGAACTGTTTATTTTGAAAGTAGCGTAAACGCCATTCTGTTTTTGAACCAAGAGTAGTATCGTTAAAAGGATATGTGAATAATAGATATATATTACTTACTTACAGTTCTTCACAAGGCTTTAATGTTTCTATATTAAGTGCAAATTTTCACATTCTTGTTTTATTACCCGCTTTTTCTAATGTTGAATTGAGTAAAACAGAATGGCGGTTACGCCACTTTGAAAATAAAAAGTTCAATTGTTTTTATCTTTATCTTTATATATAAAACCCTTTGTACGTTTGTGAGTAACACATGATCTCCCAAACCATAAGAGCGAATGAGCTAAAAATTCATTACGGGGTCATCTGTGTTTTAGAATTATTTTCACAGCGATCACCGTGGTCGAGTTATTTGCAAAATTCGAATTTCCAGAGCGATTTAAATGAAATTTAAAATATTTGTACTTGTGGTTAACCTTGATAATAGTTTGTATGTATCATTTTGACCGGTAGATGTCGCTGTAGTGGACTTATGGTCATTATACATTTTAATGTAGATTTTTTTCTGCAACTCGGAATGTACGTATTTTATCATGAAATATCAATGAATAGCAAACCAATACATCAAAACAGGACAGGCAGGACAACGTCTGCTGGGATCAGCTAGTAAACAATAAAAAGATTTATATATTCAACTATTCTAATAATTAGTAATCGTATTAATGCACCATTAACATGTGAAAAGGATGGTGTTGCCAGCATTCCATTGACGAATCCATTAAAATGTATATTTGCTAAAAGCCCGTTTTTTAATACGATTTTTTGTTAATCATTTATTAGGCCAAAAGTTTGTAATGTGCGCTTTAAATCATAATTAGAATGTTTTATGAATACGGCTTTTAATGTTTAATTGCGGCCCCACTGACATATCGGCCTGACTCAGTAAGTCAGTTGGCTCTGGTACCTTCCTTTACATATGTATGTGCGTACGTATTGTGGTGGGTATGTCCATTACACGATTCTTGTTTGGCTGCTGCTTCGAATGCGGACTTCTTGCTGCTTTCTACCCGTCGATCCAGTCATCGCAACACACATACCAAAGGCTGTCATCGCTGTGCCTCCAGTTCAGTGGAATCGATTGGAATGGGGGTATAATAGAGACATCAAGAAGTTATCTTGATTAATTGTCTTTCTCTCCGGCGGCTCGTAAACATAGTAAAGCTGCCAAATAGGCGATTGTTTGTGTTTGGATTCCACCTTGTCGTGGTTTCTCCGCGCACAGAAGAATCACCCAGCGTCTGGAGACGTACTAAATATATATGTACATGCTCGTATGTATGTACGAACGATTTCTATTATTGAAATTAATTATGAAAAATGTCTGGGCATTTTGTGGATAAATTTGTTTTCGAATCAATACCTTTGATCTCGGTCATATCCAGCACGACGACTCTACTGTGCAAGTGTCAAAAATGCTGATTAATTTGTATGGAGTTTTTAAGCGGAGCTATGTTTGGTGGGAACGTACCACAACCGTGCAGCGTTAGTAACTACATAACTACGAAGCGCTAGTTACCAGTATAGTCCGTAAATAATGAGCAAGCTGTCATTTCTTCCAGCATAGCTCACTGACCAATAATTAATTTGCATATATTGTTTACAACAACAAAAATCAATTATGATTTCCTCTTAAAAACTCTAACGTTGTCTAATACACTGAACGTATAAACAAATTGGTATTGGGCGTCATTTCGTTAAACCTTTTCTCCTGGACTTGTGAGGAGAGCTAAGCGATGTTACAATAAATCAATTGATCAAAACGAGTAGTAAACTAGTTTGGCACAAATATGACTACTTCAAGCTTCATTTTGAAGAAAGGTTTCAATTTTTTTTGAGAAATTGTTAATGCGCTATTTTGAATAAGAGAGATGAATTAAAATTTATTAAAAACAAGTAAGAAATTTTAGTCGGGTAAACCGTATACCCTCATTTTATGAGCAATGTAAATATGCACTGGTATATGTACTAATAATATGAGCTATTTAATTTTGGTGTGTCTTGGCTCTTTTTGTATGTTAGGTACTATAACGGGTGTTGTCATACCTCCTATATTGAAAAGGACTGTATTAGTAGGCACTAGTATTAAAGTTATAAGCTGTAAACTTTTCGTATTAAATGGTACCTTTGTGTGGGAGGTACTCAAAGGGACATTTCGTTTAAAATGACGGATAAAACGGATATCCGCCGAACATACTTAGGATCTTAGGCCACTCCTTCGATGTGTTACACTTCTGGCCCTTAGCAAATGATATAAAGTGAGGGTATAAAAAACTTATAATACAATTTGTTCAAAATGACTCAATTGTTGTTCCTTCAATTACTACTACATTTTACTATTTCAATAAGTACTATTTATTTTAGTTTTATACCCTCACCCATAGGATGGAGGTACACTAACTTTGTCACTCCGTTTGTAATAAAGTATATCGAGGGCTTATATTGCAGCTATCATAAAAACCCAAGTTTTCAGGAGAGCAGGAGAACTGTATTAGTAACCACAATAGTTATGGGTTTACCAATATAGCTTCTAAATTTTGCTTAAAAAATTGTTAGTGTATTGTAACACAATAAAATCTGATATAAAGCTTTATTCGCGATTTAATGAAACTAGACCTTTTTGCTATGAAAATTTACTATATTCTCCTACGTTGTAGCATAGCCGTTTTTGTTTGAACTTTAGTTTGATACAAACAAATTCTTGACATTTATAAAAGGTGTTGTTTTTAGACGTGTGGTTTTCAAGAAGAAATAAAACGCATATAATTTAATGTTATGGGTATAAATTACCTTTTTATTATAAAGATAGGGTTTGCCATTATGTTTTAAAAATGATTTCGGACAAGTTTCCGCCGCGGCTGGCTCGAATAAATTCCAGCCGATAGACCCAATTTTCGACCACTTTTTGCAGAATTTGGGGCTGTATGTCAGCAATAATGCGCCGAATATTCTCTTCCAAATCGCACGATCTTGGAGGCCACGCCACAATAAATTGATTGTTTCGTTGACAAAAATTATTAATAATGTACTGGCTCAAATTATGGTAAAATTTGTACTCGTCATATCTTAACAAACCAGTTAAGATAAAAAAACAAGTAATAAAGTTCAGTCGGGTAAACCGACTTATGAATCCCCTCACCTTGTGTCCCAAAAAATATTCTAAAATTTATTTATTTTTTTGATTTAATTAAAAAATTATCAATTTAAATTAATGTACAGGTATTAAAGATATAAGCTGTTAACTGTTGGTGCAAAAGGGTCCATTTGTGTGGGAGGTGCCAAAAGAGGCGAGCTAATAACGCCCACTTTTCCAACAAGAGGTGTTATTTTGAATAACCCGGTATTTAGGTAGCTGTCACTTTTGAAGCTTTTATTCTTTGACATTTGACAAGTAGAAACTACGCCATTACTAAAAATGGAACCATACACGATTTAACAACGCATTGAAATTATTAAAATTCACTACAAAAATGGTGAAAATCTTGCAGTCACAGTTCGCAAAACTAAAGCATTTTTGAGTCGTCGTGAAGCACCTTGTCGGACCACAATACAGAAATTGGTGGAAAAATTCGAGCTGTTGGGACAAGTTAGTGATGTGAAGAAGACTATCTGAGAATATTGCTGCTGTAGCCCAAAGTATTGAAGAAAGCCCAGGTTAGTCCATTCCTCGTCGTTCTTTGGCATTCCACAAACGTCATTACGCCGTATCTTGCATAAAGACTTGGGTCTTAAGGCTTATAACGTTCAGTTAATACAAGAACTCAAGCCGGCCCATAATCAACAACGTCGTGTCTTTGCTGATTGGGTCCTTGAAATGCATGAAAATGATCCGGAATTCCATGGAAAAATCATCTTGACTGATGAGGCCCATTTCCACCTCGGCGGCTACGTCAATAAGCTAAATTGTCGTATCTGGGGCTCGGAAAAACCAAGAGTTATTGTTGAGAAGCCTCTCCATCATCAACATGTGACTGTTTGGTGCGGTTTATGGTCCGGCGGGATCATTGGACCTTACTTTTTCGAAAATGAGGTTGTATCAACAGTTACGGTGAATGGATTGCGCTATCAAGAGATGATTAATGAGTTTTTATGGTCGGAGTTGGATGGTATTGATCTGGACAACGTTTATATTCAACAAGACGGCGCTACGCGCCACACAAGCAACGAAACCATTGCTCTGTTACGGGAAAAGTTTCCGGACCGTGTTATCTCTCGAAGAGGTGATCACAATTGGCCACCGAGATCTTGTGATTTAACACCTTGCGACTTCTGCCTTTGGGGCCACGTGAAAGATAAGGTCTACGCCAACAGCCCAGCGTCGATTCAAGCCCTCAAAGATAGAATTCGTGAGGCTATCGAGGACATAGGGCAGCCACTTTGGGATTTGATTATGGCAAATTTCATGAAAAGGATATGGTTCTGTAAGCGTGGTCGTGGTGGCCATTTGGCCGATGTTGTTTTTCATTATTAACGGCATACCTTCCTCTTTATTATGAAATAAACATCCGATCATTTATCTCAAAAAATGGCATTTTTCTTTGAATACCAAAATAACACCACTTGTTGGAAAACGCTTTATAAGCTTAACTTAACCATAAATAAACATGATTTGGGGTCTACGTTAAATAAAGTTAATTTGAACACCTTCTTGTTGACTGGTATTTAACAATTATAATGTTTAATTTGACTATTCCGTGGTAGAATTTTTTAACCATGAAAATTGTTAATATTATAATAATAATTGTTATTTTAACAATGCATTGCTGAATTTTTTTAACCATGACAATTGCTAATATTAAAATTTCATAGTTAATTTATTGAAACAACTATGAAGATTGTTATTGCAACCTTTTTTATTGGTAACTAGCTGACCCGGTGCGCTTCGCTGCCCTCAAAGTGCGTTTCAGTGAAATATAACAATATGATATGTTGACACTCTTGATATTACGGCAGTGTTTTCGGGTCATCCATATTGCACTTAAATGCAAAAATTTCGTGTAGTGCAATACCCGTCAAATCACCTTGGGAGGCTACGTCGCTCATTCTCTGTTGGGGCATATAGATTGTTGTGAAATACAGTCAGACCAATTAGTGCAATAATTCTATCAGAATTTATTTTTTCTATAACGATGCCGCATGCGCGTAGTCACGCCCTCTAATCTGATATCTCCCAATTTTGTTGATTCACGTGCTAACTTTGAAGGCACTTGAATACTAAACACATTTGGTCAAGCGTCAATCTAGATATAATGGTCTCCAGATATTTCGTTTTCAGCAAGCGTGTCGTATGCACAGATACTTCCACTCATCAGCTTTGTGCCAGGCGAGCCACACCCACATAACTGTCGTACCAGTTTATCGTTCCATCACGCATACGGGTCCAATGTCACATATACCAAATTTGGAGACTCTTACAGCAATAATACTCGTAATATAGCATTTTTAAATTTTATGTTGGGTGGGCGATGTCAAGCCAACTAACACTATCACCCTACCCACACATACCCAATTTTGATAATTTTGCTACTACAGTATTCGAAATATTTCATATTTGAATTTTAGGCTGTGTGGGCGGTGCCACAGCCACTTTCACTCCGTTTTTAGTCCTGTGACGCGAACTGGTACCAAGGTCACACATACTAAATTTCGAGAATTTTACTGCAATAGTACTCAACATATTTCATAGTTGAATTTTAGGTTGTGTGGGCGGTGCCACGCCCACTGTCACTATCACCCCAGTTTTCAGCTGCATGATGCGTAATGGCACCAAGGTCACACATACCCAATTTTGAGAATTTTGCTCCAATAGTATTCGAAATATTTCATATTTGAATTTTAGGTTGTATGGGCGGTGCCACGCCCACTGTCACTATCACACCGGTTTTTGGCTCCATGATAGGTACTGGTACCAAGGTCACTCATATCGAATTTCGAGTATTTTGAACCAATAGTACCCAAGATATTCCACTTTTAAATTTTACGTTGTATGGGCGGTGCCACGCCCCTTTGTCCACTAAAAACCAGATATAGCTACGAACCTTCCACACGCCAGAAGATATTCTCATGCAAAAATTCAGCTAAATCTGTTCAGCCGTTTTCGTGTCCATCGCGTACCAACGAACACCATTTCATTTTTATACCCTACCCCACACTGTGGTACAGGGTATTATAACTTTGCGCGTTTGTTTGTAACACCCAAAAGGAGAAGAAATAGACCCATCGTTTATTATACCGATCGACCTAGAATTACTTTCTGAGTTGATTTAGCTATGTCCGTCTGTCTGTCTGTCCGTCTGTCTGTGCATGTATTCTTGTAATCAAAGTACAGGTCTCAATTATGGTCCGATCTCGACGAAACTTTACACATATGTTTTATTTGGCCCAAGGACGATCCCTATTGAATTTGGTTAAAATCGGTTCAGATTTAGATATAGCCCCCATATATATGTTACCCCAGATTTGACATGTAAGCGCTGTAAAAACTTTATTTTATATCCGATCAGTCTGAAATTCAGCAGAAAGAGGTTTCTTATCATATGAATGAACACTGTTAAATTTGGAATAAATCGGTTCAGTTTTAGATATAGCCCCCATATATACGTTACCCCCGATTTGAAGTGTAAGCACTGTAAAAATGTTATTTTATATCCGATCAGTATGAAATTCGGCAGAAAGAGGTATCTTATTATATGAATGAACACTGTTAAATTTGGATGGAATCGGTTCAGATTTAGATATAGCCCCCATATATACGTTACCCCCGATTTGAAGTGTAAGCGCTGTAAAAATGTTATTTTATATCCGATCAGTATGAAATTCGGCAGAAAGAGGTTTCCTATTATTTGAATGAACACTGTTAAATTTGGCAGAAATAGGTTCAGATTTAGATATAGCCCCCATATAAACGTTACCTCCGATTTCACATGTAAGCGCTGTAAAAATTTTATTTTATATCCATATATATGTTACCCCCGATTCGACATGTAAGCGCTGTAGAGATTGTATTTTATATCCGATCAGTACGAAATTCGACAGAAAGATGTCTTTTTACATGAATGAGTATTCAGGGAAAATCGGTTCAGATTTATATATAACATCAGTATATATGTTCCTCCTGATTTGGTATCGAAGCGCTATAGAAGTTGTACTTTACTTCCGATCATTAAAATTTTCCAGAAATATGTTTCTCAAGTTAGGAACGAATATTGCTTAATTTAGCGATTATCGGTTCAGAATTAGATAATACGTTCCTACCCATTTACCAATTATTCCAAATTATTATCGCAATGACCCTTATCGCATAATTAGGGAGGTGTAGGGTATTATATAGTCGGCCCCGCCCAACTTTCTGCCTTCCCCTACTGGTTATATATATAGATTTAACTATTTAGTGGTTACTTCTTGTAACCAGAAACATACTCGTAGTTGTTTTAATGATTTTTAATATTAATATTAAATAAAACAAGCGAAAATTTAACTTTTCGCAATTTTATTTTTTATTTTATTTACGAGAATATATGTTCATATATGAGTCATTCCATGCCAAACGGGACGATTTTTGACATCACTCTTTGTGATTGCTTCGAAATTTTGTTTATGTATTATTTACCTAAAAATATCTTAAACGTAGTTCAAGAAAAAATTTTAAAAAAATTTCTTTAAGAGTTATGAGCAATTTAAAGTTGACGAAATTACTTTTTTTCTAAAAGGTGTGTTCATTCTTTAGCGTGTATCTCCTGAAATACATGACCGATTGTAATGTTCTATACCTTGTTTTGAAGGTAATTTCAGCTACTACAACTAACTTAAAGTAAGCACTGCAACAAATATAAGATTTTTTTATGTTTTTGCCATTTTATACTTACTATTGCGATTTTCAAAATGATTACACCCTTCGATTTTTTGGAAATTTTAATGTCGTGTTCTTAGATGTCTTTGTTAGCTACTGTATGAATTTGGAAGTGGTGAATTGATGGGAACTATTTTTTACGATTTTTTATAACAAAAACAATTTGCATAATTTCTGTGAATGTGCTTTAAAAAATTAACAGAATGATAATTTTTAGTCATTAGTTTATTAAAACAGTAAGAACAATAAAACATTAAAGAATAGAATGACAATTATTAATAAACAGCATACTTATGTAAAAATAAGAACAATAAAAAATGTATGAGAAAGATTCGAATTAAGTTATACTATTTACAGTAAAAAAGAAGAAAATGGGTATAAAAATATTAATCAATGTACATCGTCTTAATACAGCACTTTTCTGAACACAAATTTTTTTCTCGGACAATGGAATGTATGCGTGGAAGTTTTGAGTTCAAGAGATTACTTTTGCTTTATTATTGCTTTGCATTGTCGAATTGAATGTGAAAAACTGACTAACAAAGTTATTGTATTTTTTTTCTACATCAAAACCTGAAATCCAGGTTGCTGTGATTTGAAAAAAATTTTCATCTCAGAGTATAGTTTAACAAGTACTTTCTTATCTTTTGACTCTTGCTATTGTTTAAGGAGTTTTGTTTTTTAAATATCAAGCCATCGCTGATTTTTGCGTTTTTGCTAAATTAATAATATTTATTGTTGTTATTGTATTATATTAATAAACTAACGGCTAAAAATTATCATTCTGTTAATTATTTAAAGCACATTACCAGAAATTATGCAAATGTTTTTTTTTATAAAAAATCGTAAAAAATAGTTCCCATCAATTCACCACTTCCAAATTCATACAGTAGCTAACAAAGACATCTAAGAGCACGACATTAAAATTTCAAAAAAATTGAAGGGTGTAATCATATTGAAAATCGCAATAGTAAGTATAAATGGGCAAAAACATAAAAAAATCGTATATTTGTTGCAGTGCTTACTTTAAGTTAGTTGTAGTAGCTGAAATTACCTTCAAAACAAGGTATAGAACATTACAATCGGTCATGTATTTCAGGAGATACACGCTAAAGAATGAACACACCTTTTAGAAAAAAAGTAATTTCGTCAACTTTAAATTGCTCATAACTCTTAAAGAAATTTTTTTAAAATTTTTTCTTGAACTACGTTTAAGATATTTTTAGGTAAATAATACATAAACAAAATTTCGAAGCAATCAAAAATAGTGATGTCAAAAATCGTCCCGTTTGGCATGGAATGACTCATATATGTTAGTATAAGAAACACCTGAAAAGACAAAAAAAACACAAAGATTAGAAAATATAAATAAAAAGGTTGCACTTTTAAGAAGATCTTTTGACTTTTTACCTAAATTCTTTGGTTCAAAGGGCATAAGCATTTCCCAATGGGCTGATCTGATGGAAAAATCTGATCTGTGTCTATAAGCTAAATGCCTTCGTTTCTGTGCTTGACCATTATGTGATCAGTCCCCGCTCAAAAGGTGCCGTCCCCGTAAACTTCCTGAAACTTTCGATTATTAAGGGCCCAGGATGGTTAGTCACCTTGTTTGTGGTACTGAGCTTAGTCCGATCTTACGGCAAACTTTTAGGAGAGAGGAGATTAATAACGAAGGCAATCTGATAGAAAGCCGATGTCCCACCAAAATCATAATCGGAATAGATATAAAAATGAAGCAAGTCAAAGGAAGATTTCTTCGAAGGAAGTGCACTGAATTGTATATTAAAAAAATGTATGCATGCTTACCACTTTTCCTGTCATTACTACGCACAACTTAACAACAGTTTAATGGCCGGACTTCCAGCACGAGCAGCCACCGAAAAAGAAACACCAGGAAAGAAACGGGTTAGAAAGTATTAGTAACGGGTGATCCAAGTAGTGATACTTTTTTCAATAGCTTTTTTTTGACAGATCACGTGTGAGTCGTGTCATGTTATTTTTGTTAAGTATTGTTTGGCATTTTATCATTGACGTACGCCTGAAAAACGTTTACAAATTGTTCAACTTTTTTACGGCCTACTGAGCCTACTGTTCGCAACACCATCACCCATCTTGCGACCCAGCATTCATTATTGGATAATATTCGACCGAATAGACCACGTCCAGCACACAGTGAAGAAAATGTAGCGGCCGTAGCTGAGACTGTACACGAAGACCGTGGAGAGTCGGCGCCGTTTGCAGCAACTCGGACTGACGTATGGAACGACTTGGCGCATTTTACGTCGAGATCTTAAATTGAAAGCACACAAAATACAGCTTGTGCAAGAACTGAAGCCGCCGACCTTCCCAAGCGACATCGCTTCGCTCTATGGGCTCTTGAAAAGTTCCAAGAAGATCCGACGTTTTCGAGCCAAATTTTGTTCAGCGATGAGACCCATTTCTGGCTCAATGGGTATGTAAACAAGCAAAATTGCCACATTTGGGATGAAGAGCAACCTGAAGAGATTCAAGAGCTGCCACTTCATCCAGAAAAACAACGGTTTGGTGTGGTTTGTGGGCCGGTGGAACCATCGGTCCATATTTCTTCAAAAATTATGCCGGTGAGAATGTAACCGTCAATGGTAACCGACTATTTGATGCCTGAAATTGAAGCTCGTGAACTCGGCGACATTTGGTTTCAACAAGACGGCGCCACTTCCCACACATCGCATCAATCAATGGATTTATTGAGAGAACACTTCGGTGAGCAGATAATTTAACGTTTTTGGCCGGTCGTTTGGCCACCAAGATCGTGTGATATCATACCGTTAGACTTTTTCCTGTGGGGATATGTAAAGTCTAAAGTTTATGCGGACAACCCCGCTTCGATTCAGGCCTTGGAGCAAAGGCCTCATTCGGCAGTTACCAGTCAAAATGCTCGAAAATTTGACTCAACTAATGGACCATCTGAGACGTAGCCGCGGCCAACATTTGATAGACATAATCTTCAAAAAATAAATGCCAAAGAATGTTCCTTCAAACTTTTGGTGTAAAATGGTCCATTTGTGTTGAGGTTACCAAAGGGTCTTGCAAATAACGGTCACTTTTAGACTCTAGGTACTATAAAAGCATTGCACTGTGCGAAATTTCAAGTATTTGTATGCACTGGTATTAAAGTAAAAGCTGTTAACTTTTGGTACAAAAATGTCCATTTGTGTGGGAGGTACCAAAAGGGGCGTGCCAGTAACGCCCATTTTTCTCTGGACTCTTGGTACTATAAAATCATTACACTGTACAAAATTTCAAGTATTTATATGCCCTGGTATTAACGTTATAAGCTGTTAACTTTTGGTGTAAAATGGTCCATTTGTGTGGGAGGTACCAAAAAGGGCGTGTCAATTACAGCCACTCATCTCTAGATTCTATGTACTATAAAAGCATTGCACTGTATGAAATTTGAAATATTTGTATGCACTGGTATTAAAGTTATAAGCTGGTAACTTTTGGTTCAAAATTGTCTATTTGTGTGGGAGGTACCATTTTTTCGAGGTAATAGTGACTAATAAACTAATACTATGTGTAGAATTTGAGAGGAGTCAAATGAGTAGTATAGAAGTTATTAAATAATCAATATTTCACTAAATATTAAACCTTTGTGGGGGAGGTCCTAGAAGGAATGGCCTATATGGCCTATCTTCGAACTTAGCCGGAGATAGAAGAAAATATTACCACATAACAAATTTGAGGTCAATCGGTTACTCCTTTTGAGAGTTATCGTGCGCACCAGCCAGCAGACAGACAGACGGACGGACATTGCTCATTCGACTTAAAATGACCCAAAACGGATATCCGCCGAACATACTTAGGACCTTAGGCCTTCACTCCTTCGATGTGTTACGCTTTTGGCTCGTAGCAAATGATATATTCCAGAGCTTCTCACCATGTGTTGCGTCACGGCGCACTTTGAAGAGTTTGAAGGATCCGTGCACCCCCAGAAAAAATTGAAAATAATAGCAATAATCATTAGACATTGGGTAAGAATTTTTATTATTAACCTATGAAATTTTTTCGGAGTAAAAAAATGATAAATGGTAAAATAAGATTTCGTTATCATTTGTTTTTTTTTTTAAAAAAATTCCAAAATTTTATGGGGATTTTAAAATTAAAAAAATTACTTTTTGGTTTTACGAAACTTGTAATTTCTAAATTTTTTTGAAGCAGTGATGATAGTGGAGAAAATTCTAGAACGCATTGATCCAAGCATTGAATTGTTTTTCACATGAAACTTGTAGCAACTAAGCTTTTTCAGAAATCGCTAATTTTTGTCCAAAGAACTGTCGCATGAGCTAGATGAGTTCATAATTTCCTCATACGACTTTTTCTGTTTCAAAATCTGAAAATGTAAATGAAAAGAGGGAGATTAGCCTCAAGGACAAACCAAAAATGTAATACTGTGATGGCGACAAAATTTGTAATTTATCAGTGTAAAAATAAGTATTTTTTCTAAATCTCCAATTTTTCAAATTAAATTTCTTCTACAACCGACAAATAAATCTCTATTAAATAGGATTGAACGCTGAATCATATCAGTGCAATTGTTGAATTCCGTTAATTTGTTTCCAGAATTTGATTCGAATTTAAAAAATATCCATTTCGACTTTTTTCAATAAAAAAATGTAATGTGTATTATTTTCATCAAGGCGTCACGGCCCCCCTGATACACCGCTACGGACCCCCAGTGGGCCGCGCACCACCATTTGAGAAGCTCTGATATATACCATCCAACTCCGACCATAAAAAAATCATTAATCATCTCTCTCCCGCCGGACCATAAACCGCACGAAACAGTCACACGTTGAGGATGGAGAGGCTTCTCAACAATAGGTTTAGGTTGGGGTGACAGCCGTATTTTTTTATACAGGCACACATAGACCAGTTTAGGTCCCTAGTGTTACCACGGGCTGAAATGCCCCTCATCGAAACCAACCTGTTTGATATAAAAATTTATCGATAGTACGAATATCGGTACTGGAAAGATCTGTTAGGCTGCCTAGAAAGGAAGACCCCAGTATGTCCTGTCGTAGTTTACTCAGAGCGAGGCAGGCGCATAGCAAGTGCTCAATGCTCTCCACTTCTTCCTCATTTCCACAGCGTCTGCAGAAGTCATTGGAGTCAATACCCAATCGTTTTACGTGTTCGCCGATCAAGCAGTGTCCCGCCAGAACTGATACTAACGTAGACAGTCGTTTCCTCTCTAGTGCGAGGAGATATTTTGACCTTCTCAGGTCATACCTTGGCCAGATTTGTCTAGCTACCCTGCAGGTGCCGATTTCTGTCCACCTTTCGTTGGACTGCCTGATTGCCTCTTGCCTAAGCCAAAGCTTGCACGTGGATAGTGGCGCACCAATATATGCAAATTATCCGAGAATTTGTAATGTCGTCCCTTTCTTGGCAAGTTCATCGGCTTTGCAGCTCCCCGGGATATCCCTATGCCCAGGCACCTATATGGGGTGTATATTAAACTGCTCAGCCATCTCGTTAAGAGATCTGCGGCAGTCGAGGGCTGTTTGTGAATTTAGGGATGTTGACTCCAGAGAATTGATGGCAGCCTGGCTGTCCGAGTAAATGACAACGCCAGTGTTGGTTACTATGTTGCGACTCAGCCACTTGGCGACTTCCCATATTGCCATTATTTCGGCTTGATAGACACTACAGGTATCTGGTAGTCTGTGAGCTATATCCAAACTAAGCTCTTCACAGTGTACTCCGAAGCCAACCTTTTCATCAAGCTTCGCACCATCGGTGTAAAAGTGGAGATGGTTTCTATTACCTGGTATTCTGCCAACCCATTCATCTCTGGCGGGAATCATAGTGGCGTAATTTCTCTCGAAGGTGTACACAGTTGGTACATAGTCCACTCGGTCGGTTATCATAGCACAACACTTTGATATCCTCATGTGACCGTAGTTCTTGTACTTCCACTTTGATAGGCAGTTTAATCTTATTACCGGTTTGGTTACAACTTCTCTCGCCACAATATTATTCGGCAGTATATGGAGTAGAGCTTGTAGAGACTCGGTCGCTGTAGTCCTTAAGGCTCCGCTTATGCTCAGGCAGGCTGTTCTCTGAACCTTTGTTAGTAGGTTGGTGAAGGTTAATTTGTCAGTTGCCGTCCACCATACCACAATGCCGTATAACAGTATTGGACGAACTATTGCTATATATATCCAATGGACGATTTTAGGAGAGAGGCCCCACCCGTCCCTACAGCCTTCTTGCATACGTTAAGTCTAAATAACAGTTTTCTATCTAGAATTATTCCTACAAATTTTGCACTTTCAGAAAAGACTAGATCTGTTCCATTTATCCGAGGTGGAGGGTTCACATGTGGGACATTATTCTAATATCTCGGTGGACGTTTTCGAATTTGCCACTCACTGCGATTGTCACGTCGTCCGTATATTCCACGACCTTGCAGCCACATCGTTCTAGATCTAGCAGGATTTCATTCACCGCTAGGTTCAAAATAAGTGGAGACAGTACTCCTCCTTGTGGGGTCCCTCTGTTTACAAATCTTGTTAGAGTTGTGGACCCATATAGGCCAGATGGAGCCTATATACATTTTCTCCAGCCAGGGGATAATGTACTTCAACAGTTTCTGCATTTCTGCTGGATTGATCCGTCTGGTCCAGGTGACTTGAAGGGCTCAAAGCTGTTAATAGCCTAGCTTATTCTGGATCTCTCAGTCAACAAGCTAGCAACGCTCGCAGTCCACTCGCATTCTTGTTGGTCTTGCTGATCTTCGGGATTTGTTGGTGAGTTCCCCGGGAAATTTGTGTCGAGCAGTATATTCAGCGACTGCTCGCTGTTTTTTGTCCAGTTATTTGCCTCATCCTGCAAGTAACCACTGTACAGGGTGAAGCTGATAGCATTTTCCTCAACCTTGCGGCGTCGGAGACCTTTTCCACTTCGCCACAGTAGGTATACCAAGAGCGTCTTTGCGCCTTTCTAAGCTCCTTCTTATAGATCTTGAGTTGCTCTTTATCGACATCCCAAACATTAGCGACCCCAGTAGATTTAGCCTTGTTGAATAGCATGTTGCAGGTCTTTAGCTAACTTCGTCAAAACTCTGAGCGCTATCCGGTACTCATTGTGCTTCCGTTTTGACGGTCGGACATGAGTACTGGGGGAAATTTTCACCATGTTTGGTGTGGTCGGCTTTGGCCAAGACCAACGGACGGACTGTAGGACGATTGGGGAACCCCGCTCCATCGGAACGCGAAGGCATCCCCGTCAACGAATTTATTAATTTTTTTGTCTGTATTAGCCCGTAATAGGTACTTCGATGTTGGCCTTCCAGACTTTGTATTTCCTTTGTTATTTCCTAAATGATATGATTGATATGAACTTCTCATTAATAAAAATGTCTTTAGGGAAATACGAAGTTCATTTTTCCTCAAATTTAGTTCATTTTAACTTAAGTTTGGGTTCACTTTTTTTGAGTGTACAGATTTTTTTTGCGATTGCGTAATAGGTACTGCGTAATCGATTTTAACTATCCGCTCTGTGCTAAACACGTCCGTTCACTACGACTGATCAGCAACGACCTATAACAACCATTGTTCGTGTGAATTGTTCTAAGTATATATAAACTAACTCAACGTACACATTTTAGACCAACCAGATAAAAATTGAGGGGTATTTGGTGTTAATAAGTCAAATCGGATAGATGCTATATATGGGGGTCTCATCAAAAAATGGACCGATCTTGCCAATTTTCAATCCTGACTGACCTGCTGCTATAAGAGGTACCTGTACCAAATTATTATTAGTTATCTACCTAAATTATTGTAGAATATTTTTTTAAATACAAAAATTTCATAAATTTGCTATTGCACATCCACAATAACGGTTTATACGGTATTATAACACGTTAAATTGTTAGCAAACGTGGATTGAACAGATCGATAGATCTAAAAAATTTATCCCAGGAGATTGTATTATCTAATTTTTTCGACTTTGTGATATATGTACGTGAAGGTAGCAACGATATCTCAATTTTAACTGTAAGGTATTACTTTAAATCA
The DNA here is from genome assembly GCA_963930755.1 of Eudasyphora cyanicolor. NCBI lineage: Eukaryota > Metazoa > Arthropoda > Insecta > Diptera > Muscidae > Eudasyphora > Eudasyphora cyanicolor. The sequence goes on along the minus strand of OZ005735.1, from coordinate 113,091,901 downwards.
GTGCAAAAACCTTAAATTAAAAAAATAAACAGAAATATCTTGAAGGTTTTTTAAAACAAAAACATTTTTTGCAAAAATTCTTAAGCAATAATTTTAATTGTATGTAAACAAATATTTCATTTGAGGAAATTAGTTCGCAAATGTATTTTATTGTTATCTATTAACATATGCGCTCCAAATTAAATTTTCTTGAGTGTTAAATAAAATGTAGTTGTTCTAAAATATAAAACATTTAAACATTTTTGTTCAAAATACATATTCTTTTGATCAATTTGAAAATTGCATTCTCTAAAGCGTCAAGAAGTCGAAAAGCCAAAGTTAAAATTTTGTGCACATATTCAAATTTCAATTCATATTTCAATTCATATTCAATTCAAATTTTGAGCACATATTCAGTATATTGTATCCAAAATATAAACAAAACTCTTAATATTTAGATGATCAAATGACTGCATAGTTAGGCATATACTTATATTTGTATCTGCATTTATAGTACTGTTTGCTGAAATTTTAACTGTTGAGAAGATAGAAATGAAAAATAAGGCATGCTTTATGAGGTATATAGACGCTTGAAATATTTATTTGTTTTCGTTGTAAAATTTACATGGAAATACAGTCCTTTTTAGGGTTGCCAGATTCAAATTGCCCCTTAGTTGGACTCACGAAGAAAATAGCTCGATTTTAGAAGAAAAATCTGGACTAAAGAAAAACTTGCAAATTATTTAAAAGTTCGGTTTAAAAGTGTGTATTTAAAAACAATGCAAAAATAAAGGATAATACAATATTCACACTTTTCATAAATATTTACGCCATTGAGATCAATTTCAAAAAAAAGAAAACAACAAAGCATACATCCTTTTCATAAAAATCATTATTATTGAAATCAAATTAAAATTAATTTATTTTGCCACATCCTCGGCTCAATGCTATTTTGTTCCATACGCCATTTTGTATGATCGGAGAAAAACGCAATTTATTGTTTGAGTAAAAACGGTACTGAAGAGTTACAGACTTTTTATTTCATAGGGTTCCCAACAGTGTTTGTATGATTCGCATGCATTTCTATGCCTGAATTTCTATGCATTCAAAAATAAGCAAGTTATAATATTTTTTCGTATTTGTATTACATGGACCACAAAGTGTTTGTAGAGTGTGTATTTTTTCATCAAAATTCAGTCTTATTTAAAGTTCTGAGCTTATAAAGACGAAAGGCATTCTATTATTTCTTTGGAATATGGGTAGTTTTTTCAAGTGTCACAGCTCAACAATTAGATATTTCTCAAATTCTCAGAAAATGTTGCCCTAGTAAGTGGGAATAATGACCCACAATATTAAAAAAAATAAATGAAAATTGGAGGCAGGGCGAGGTCAAAGTTCATAAAAATTGATTTTTTCTCTGTAATGGTTTTTTGAAGTTAATTTTAATGCTAAAATATCTTAAAATATAAAATATTGTTTCCTAAAGGGTTGTCCGTCCACTTTTCATAAATAATATCAATTTTATCTACAACAATTTATTTCGCTCAGTTTTCGCGGAAATAAAAATATAAATTGCGAATAATTTTAACTTTGGTTCAAAAGTTACATTATAATAACTGAAAATCTTCACCAAATTACAGAGAGAAAATATTTGAAAAAAAAAAATCAACAATCCAAATATAATTGAACTTTTGAACCAAAGATGTCTCCACTCCAAAATTTACACCATCGGAGTACAAATGGACCATTTTTTATAAAAAATTTATGGAAAAAATTAGATCGATTATGAAATATCGCAATTTATATTTTTCAAACATTTTCTGAGAATTTGAGTAAGATCTAATTTTTAAACTGTGACACTTGAGAAAGAACCCGTATATGTTATATAATCTGCAGAAGGTTCATTCACAAAAAAACAATTACTGACAGGAATTGAAAAACAAGTAAGAAAATTGCAGTCGGGTAAACCGACTAAGGTACACACACCCTCACTTTGTGTGTAATGGAATATGGAATATTACACGAATTATTCTGTCTTTTTGTGTGGGAGGAACCAGAAGGGGTTTAACGGATACACATATTTTACGCTGAACAGTAGATACTTTAAATACATTGCACTGTGCTAAATTATAAGCGTTTATGTGCACTGGTATATTAACGTTATGAGATATTAAATAAATGTTTGTATTATTTGGTCATTTTGTGTGGGAGGTACGAAAAGGGGCGTGGTGCTAACGTCAATTTTCACAGGGCTATAGGCACTATAAAAGCATTACACTGTACAAAATTTCAGGTATTTTTATACACCGGCATTAATATTAAAAAACTCGTAACTTTTGGTGCAAAAAAGTACATACTAAGGGCTCTTAGGTCACTCCTTCGATTTGTTACACTTTTGGTCCGTAGCAAATGATATATACCCTCGTATCACTAAAGTGAGGGTAGAAGATTATATTATTTTTTATAAATTCTCAACATTACATTTGTTAAATGTTTTGAAAATACTTGACCATATCCTATCAATCGAAATATCTTTTGGCAACTGGTCAAACACTTCCCGAAGACAACAAAAATCGGAATATAATTTATCATTATCAACTATATGCGAATAAGTGTTGGACGATTGGATAAAGAGGTTTTAAATATTCTTTTTTTAGAAGGTCCAGCTTCCTCATTGTTCTCCATGTTTGTAATAGTTATGTAAAACCAATAAAGTATAGTTGACGAACTATTTCCTTGCAGTTTAGATGAAAGAGTATATTTATTTATAGTTATATTTATGTTAGCATTGTTAAATTTTCAATGTTGCGCAAACAAATCTGTGATGATAGGGAAAATACTTAGTACTAATAATTCTTTCAATTGGTGTGCATACAAGGTCTTATTTGTTTGACGTTTTTTTGAAAATGATATTTGAATCTGCACAATAAATTTAGAAATATTATTCAAAAATAAAAATATTCGAATCAGTTACAAAAAATGTTCAATAGCTTGTAACTGGACTATAAACAAAACCGACATACGGTGTACTTTTTGTTGCTAGTACTATTTTTTTATTGTTGCAATCGAATTCCAACCAATTATTTTCCTGGGTGTAGGAATGGCCTTATTGTATTCATGGCCGATTAGACTTTACGATAAAAAAATACAAAATTTTATGATTGTGCTTTTTCCGATTTTTTCTACGTCGCTTTTATTAAAAAATTATGAAAATTTTAAAAATAAAAAATTTTTTTAAAAAAAATTGCGCTACATGAATGACGTGTACTTTATACATATAGCGCAAATTTCATCAAAATCTAAACATTTTTGTAGATTCTACAGCATATAGGCCACAATTTTCCATTTACGTCCATGGCGCATCAGTGGGGACCTTCATATGGTTGCTATACATAAACATGAACCGATGTAACATATATTTATACCCTCACTTTAGTGTGACGAGGGTATATATCATTTGCTACGAAAAAAAGTGTAACACATCGAAGGAGTGATCTAAGACCCTAAGTATGTTCGGCGGATATTCGTTTTGGGTCATTTTAAGTCGAATGAGCAATGTCCGTCCGTCTGTCTGTCTGTCTGTCTATCTATCTGTCTGTCTGTCTGTCTGTGTGTCTGCTGGCTGGTGCGCACGATAACTCTCGAAAGGAGTAACCGATTGACTTCAAATTTGGTACGTGGTAATATTTTTTTCTATCTTCGGCTAAGTTCGAAGATGGGCCATATTGGTCCACTCCTTCTAGTACCTCCCCCACAAAGTGTTAAAATGTTGTGAAATATTGAATCTTTAATAACTGCTATACTACTTATTCGAATCTTCTGAAATTCCACACATAGCATTAGTTTATTAGTCGCTATCAACTCGAGAAAAATGGGCCATGTTGCTACGCCCCTTTTGGTACCTCCCACACAAATGCACCATTTTGCACCAAAAGTTAACAGCTTATAACATTAATACCAGTGCATAAAAATACTTGAAATTTTGTACAGTGTAATGCTTTCATAGTGCCTACAGTCCAGTGAAAAATGGGTGTCATATTCACGCCCCTTTTGGTACCTCTTACACAAAGGTACCATTTTGCACCAAAAGATAACAGCTTATAACATTAATACCAGTGTATAAAAGCACTTGAAATTTTGTACAGTGTAATGCTTTTATAGTGTCTTTTGCACTGTGAAAAATGGGCGCTATTGCCACGCCCCTTTTTGTACCTCCCACACAAAGGTACCATTTTGCACAAAATGTTAAGAGCTCACAGCATGAGTACCAATGCACGAAAATGCAACAATATTTTGCACAGTGTAACGCTTTTGAAGTCCCTATAGCCCTGTAAAAAATGGCCGTTATCACCACGCCCCTTTTTGTACCTCCCACACAAAATGGCCAAATCATACCAAATTTAATATCTCATAACGTTAATATACCAGTGCAAAAAACGCTTATAATTCGGCGCAGTGCAATGTATTTAAAGAATCTACTATTCAGAGAAAAATAGGTGTATTTGTTAAAAACATTCTGGTACCTCCCATACAAATTGACAGAATAATTCGTTTAATATTCCATATTATATTACTCACAAAGTGAGGGTATACCTTAGTCGGTTTACCCGACTGAAACTTTCTTACTTGTTTTAGGGACGTTTAGGTCCATTATAAATGTGTTCTCTAGAGGGTCAAGAAGTTACATCGTTTGGCACCTTTTTTATGGGGATATGTCAAAACATTGACCGATATGTCCCATTTTCAATAGAGATCGTCCCTAGTCTAAGTAATGGCCATGTACCAATTGTCGTAAAGATTGCTTTATAGTTACGACCTGCACTTTGATAAAAGAATACATGGACAGTCAGACAGACGGACATGGCTAAATCGACTCAGAAAGTAATTGTATGCCAATCGGTTTAATAACCTATGGGTCTATCTCTTTGTTTTTTAAGCGTTACAAACAAATGCACAAAGTCATAATACCCTGTACCACAGTGTGGAGTCGGGTGTAAAAATTTTTGATGCTAAAATGCATATATTTATGAAAATTCCACGGAAAATACTTTAAGAAAGATTATATTTCTATTTAAATAATTTTTGGAATTGAAATTCAAGGAATGTTGCATTAAAATTAGATTAAACAAGTAATAAATTTCAGTCGGGTAAGCCGACTTAGGCATAACCTCACTTTGTGAGCCATGTAAATATACACTGGTATATCGATACCTCCATTCTAAAACAAGCCAAATCGACTTAGCATGTTTTAAGGGAAATTGCATATTTAACTTCTAAACATTCCAAATTATATTTGTGGTGTTTATACGTCAACCCACTCAAAAGTTAGTCACGAAAGAGTACAGGTCATTCGATTTCCATTACAAAGGAATTCCACACAAATTTAAAAAATCCATCAAATTTTGATGGCCTCTCCTGAAATACTACTTTTTTGCATTAGCATAGTTTAGAATGGAGGTATCGATATGTACTAATATTATGAGCTATTTAATTTTGGTATGTATTTGGTATGCACGGATAGACGGACTTTGCTGATTCGACTTCAAATATCCCAAAACGGATATCCCAAAACGGATCACGCGAAATTTCAAAATATCTACAGCATACCATATTAAAACAGTAAGGAAAGACATTATATACATAGTCGGCCCCGCCCGACTTTCTGTCTTTCCTTACTGGTCAGTTAGACAGTCCATTGTGTTACCACAGGGTAGTAAGGGAAAACATAAGTTGTCTTTAGCCCCTCCCGTTGAACTAATTTGATTGCTTTAAAAAGCTCAAAAGTTGGCGGATTCCATCTTCAGCCAAGTTAGCTAACTCCTCAATGTAATAAGAGCCCTAGGTTGTATGGAGAGAGCGGGCACAGACAAAGAAGGTGTTCTATTGATTCTTCCTCCTCTTCGTCTCCACAGCTTCTGCCAAAGTCATAATGCAATAAGACAGTGACATGTCATGACAGACACGATAAGTGAGACGTCCGTTCTCGACAACGAGTCTAGGCCGGGCCACATCAGCCTGGAATGTATGCAGTTCCTGACTAGCGACCACCTGTAATTTGTTGCCGTAAGAGCACTATCTCTGTATAGGAGCTTGCAGGTTGCTAGAGGCATGCCCACATGCTTCAGGACCGCTGGAGCGTGTAAGGTACTAGGAAGTACCTTACACGCTCCATGGTAAGGTACTTCTGCCTTGCAGCCCTGCAGACATATCAGGTTAACATTGAACTGTGCAGCCATCTCGGTTTTGCAACCCAAACCGGTTTCTTAAAAAATGTCATTTTCGGTTAACCGAGAAAGCCGGTTTTTTTATGTCGGTTAACCGGTTTTTTTATTTATTGTTTAAAACAAAAATTAAAGTATTGATCTATTTTTTCTACTTGTTGTGGATACCATTTATACAAGATGTAACAAATAACAACGATGAGGTGGATAATTCTGACAGTTATTCTGAATATTCTGAAAGTGAATATGAATTCACTGATCTTGAAAATGATTTAGGCTTTATTCCTGATATCCATGATGTAATAAATAAAGTCAGGAAGTACAGCAAAGCATTCAATAAGTCGTCCATGAAGCACAGAACACTTCAAGCATACGTTCAAGAACGGAATGATAATTAGCTTCGACTTTTTTGCGATGTTAAATCCCGACGGAACAGCCAGATACCTCTGATTCGGTTTGATATATAAGTTGTTATATTGATGAGTCAAATCATTTAATTTTGTATTATGTCACACACCGAATCGAAAAACGAAAGGCAAGTAACATTGTATGATGACTTTGCTTTTTTTTTGAAAAGTTTCAGAAGAAAACGGAGAAGCTGTGTTACTTATACAATCCTTTAATGACTATCGGACTAATATTGACTACATCAACTTTTGTGAGCTTTTTCAACGTGAAGTTACATAAAAAATTAAAAGAAAATCGTTTAAACATAATCATTTAAATTGTATTCTATTTTTAAGATATTATTATAGAAAAAAACATTCTAAATGTCTTATTATTATTTTTTTAAGGCAATTACAGAAATATAATACTTTTTATTGAAAGTAAACCAAAAAAATTAAAACTGTAATAAACGAAAAAATAATAATATTTTTGTTTACTAATTTTTACTACAAATGATTGTTAGTTGTTTTTTGTTTTACAATAAAGGTATATACATATTAAGGTTGTTCTTGGCAAGTATACAGGCTCGACGTCGTCCATTACCTGTACCTTGAAGCAGCTTAAACCCTGGCGTCCTGAGCCCACAAACCATATCTCCATTCAACCATGAAACCATATCTCCATTCATCCTAGATTAGGACCAGGTCAGTCCCTCCTTGCATCAGGAGGACTTTTAAAGCAGCTGCTGCTGCCTTGGAGTGTTATAGGTTTATGTGTAGGAACCGGACCATTGTCAGGTTTCGCTACCACAGTTATATCTGCCTCGTCGTCTGCGTCCGCTAGAAGCTCACCAGAATCATCCCCACAGGATTCTTCCGATCCCGTGATGACGAGCTGCTCGACACATTCGACCACATCGGTAAAGGGTGAAACGCAAGTTCCCGCCAGATGCTGCTCTGATACTTGCTAAGAGGGAGGCTCTTCATTAGATACTACACCAGTATTATCTGGAGGAATATTTTTCGAATTTCCTACTTCGTCGCTCATATGAATGCCTTCGGACTTGACGAGGTGGGGTAGAGACTCGGCATTCAGTATAAATACTGCGTTCCTCCGATACCCATCCGCCTCATTCAATCGACCGACTTTCCAGTTGCCAGTTGGAAGCCCCGGATTGAAATCTTAGTCGCGGATTCCACATCGGCTGGTACAGACGGAATCCATTCACTTGCTCTGGGCCGAGACGGGATATCATTTTGTTGACAACATCCACCGCCGCACCCGGCCAGATTTCATCAATTTTCTTCGGTGAAATCTGGCCCTCAACATCTTCGGTGAAATCTGGCGCTCAACAGCTACTAAATCAACATATTACTAAATCGTATTCGTTTTATGGCCCTTATACCCGCCAGCGTCGTCAGCCGGAACCGGCATCGCCTCAAGAACATCGAATAAAACAGATCACATTGCGTACTCTATCTCAATCCACTTGCTCTTGGAGATGTTGCAGTCTTCCTCTCCCCTGTTGATGACCGCCGATATCAAGCTGTCCTTAGTAACGTCAAAACACTGTCTATGGTAACCCCTGACTGCGAACCGAAAAGTCCGATGAGCAGGGTACTCATAACACTCCCGACTTAGGGAAGTTTGTTTTAAGTATAACCGCTACTGTAGGGGAGAAACATGTCCACCATAGCATAGCCCCCGGTACTGTGGCAAGGAGTGTGTGGCACAACACCTATTACTTGCTGAGACGCAAGTAACGCAACACCTATTACTCCCTGGGCGATACGTGGAAGCGATTTTGACCGCAACTGTATATGAATCTATATATATAATGATAATGTGTGTTTGTTTGTACGGTATAGGCGTCTAAACGGCTGGACCGATCTGCTTGAAATTTTCACAGAATGTGGTGAAAATAGGGTACTTGAATTTTCGATGTACCAAGTGGGCGTGGCCCAGCCCATATAAGCCAAATTTTGAAATTGATATATCTTGCACAATTTGTTAGCGAGAGCACTGTAATTTTGTGCATATGTATCTGGTGGTAGTCTACGTGATTGGCCCAAAAATGGGGGCACCGGATAGCGCTCAGAGTTTTGACGAAGTTGGAGTCTGTTGAGGTTGCGGCTCTTACCGAAAATCAAAAAGAGACACATTCCTGGGCTAAAGGCGTCATAGATACTTCTAAAGCCAATGAGTCGGTTGAAAGAGGCACAAATTCAGCTGTGTTAACGGCTAATAAAGTCAAAAGAATCAGATCACCTGATGAATCCCTGCCTTCAAAGAGGTCCAAATTTCATGATCAACTGGGCACTCACCAAGCCCTTCAATGAAGTAGCGAAGGAGAGTCTAGTGATGGCTGTTATAGACAGAAGTAGTGAGAATGGATCCATCCTCAAGGACAAATGGAGCCATGTGCAATCCGCCATTATGGCTCATTACCTCGATGTCCGAAGAGAAATGCCGGGCAAACCACCAGTCTGCAACGATGCAGGATGGCATCAGGGGAGAGTTAAGTTCTTATATTTCGGTGATGCCAGATCAGTAGATCTGTATAAGTCTGCTCTGAGTCGAGCGGGTGAGGTATGGCCGGGTGCCCAGTTGGATGTTGTGGGAAACAACAACATCCCTAGTCACCCTAGAGCCATCACCTGGGTTACAGAAGAGCCCTCCAGCTCGGATGACATATTAGAGATAATAAAAGATTCCAATCCTGGTCTGCCGACCCATAATTGGAGAATTAGCAAGGTGGGTGAGGCGGATGGTAAAAAGCGACAGGTCAATTTGATCCTAAACGCTGAATCCACCTCCCATATACAAAGTGCAACCCTGCAATATGGTTTCGAGACTATAGTCTTAAAGGTATACAAGCAGGATATAGCTCCCACTGCGGAATGCGAGTCGTCGACCGTGGTTGATACAAGGCTTTCTGGAAGTGTGGAGGTCCACACGACCATTACTTCTGGTGACTCTAACTCTAACAGAAGATCTGTAACGTCATTCTCTGAGGATGAAAGCTCTACTTCTGACACAGAGGGGCTGATGGGAGTCTCCGGACTCTTTGACGTATCTGGCGGGACACCCTTCTCGATGATACTGACGAAGAGTTCGATAACACCCATGTCGGGGTGGATGTTAATCTTTCAATTACCAATGACGGTAAGAATTCTACAGATTAACCTCCATCACGCTAAAGCAGCATCAGCGACTCTATTGCTGCGCCTGTCCACAGGTGCAGTAGAAATCGTCCTGATACAGGAGCCCTACGCAGTGGGAGGAAGGGTGTGCGGTATCAGGACACCCAACTTTAAATTGCTTGTGGCCAACTGTGAAGGCACTCCAAGAACCTGCATTTTGGCCAGGAAAGATCTAAGTATCTTTCTCCTGACTAATTTAAGTGGTAAAGACCAAACATCTGCTAGTCTGGAGATCGGTAATCGCATATATTGGGTGGTCTCTAGTTACTTGCCTTATGAAGCTGTAGTACCGACTGCTCTATTCAGGGAAGTAGTAGAAGAAGCAACGTCTGACGAGCTCGAGCTGATTATTGGCGCAGACACGAACGATCATCAGTTGGCAATAAACCGACCTTTACAATTATAGACAGACAAGAAGTACAAAACGTAACGTGGACGACCACTCATTCTAAGATCACCATTATATACAGTTGAAACTCGCTGAAAAAGCGCCTAAACCTGCTGTCCACATTAATGTAAGGAACACAAAGTGGCACCTGTATGAGAAGAATTTTAAAAATGTCCTCAACTCTAAACTTCTTTATGAACCGAATGGCAAAGCCGGTCTGGATAATCTGGTCGAGCATATCACCACATCATTCAATAGTTCCCTTGAAGAAGCCTGTCCAAAAACAAGGTAAAAGGGTAAAACTAAACCTCAATTGTGGACTTCTGAGCTAACGGCAAGGAAAAAGACCTGCAACAAGCTATTCAACAAGGCGAAATCTACTGGAGCCTTTAATGATTGGGATGCATATAAAGGGCAACTCAAGATCTATAAGAAGGAGCTTAGAAAGGCGCAAAGAAGCTCTTGGTATTCCTTCTGTGGGGAAGTGGAAAAGGTCTCCGACGCCGCAAGGCTGAGGAAGATACTATCCACTTCTCCTTGTACAGTGGGGTATTTGCAGGATGAGGCAAATAACTGGACAAAAAACAGCGAGCAATCGCTAAGAGTACTGCTCGACACACATTTCCCGGGGAACTCATCAACAGGGCCCGAGGATCAACAGGACCAACAAGAGTGGGAGTGGACTGCGAGCGTCGCTAGCTTGTTGACTGAGAGGTCTAGAATAAGCTGGGCTATAAACAGCTTTGAGCCCTTCAAGTCACCAGGACCAGACGGCATCACTCCTGCAGAAAATTTACGTAGGCTGTATTAGGCTTTCATACATCCCGAATCGATGGAGGGATACCAAAGTGGTATTCTTACCCAAAGCGGGGAAGATATCGCACACCATGCCAAAAGACTTCAGACCAATTAGCCTATCCTCTTTTTCGTATTGAAAGGTCTGGAAAGACTTTTAGATTATTTCATTAAGCAAATCCTGAACACAAAACTCCTGTCGGGGAACCAACATGCTTACAATAAGGGAAAGTCTACAGAATCAGCCCTGCACGAACTTGTGAGCACTATCGAATCGTCCCTACATTTCAAAGAATTCACCATGGTGGCGTTTCTTGACATATAAGGGGCTTTTAACAACATACACCCAGATGCGGTAATCGCGGCATTGTCACATCTAAAGGTGAACTTTAGCTTGATTAGACTAATTCAAAGACTACTCAACAGAAGACGCATAACAGCATGTCTTGGGTCCACAACTCTAACAAGGTTTGTAAACAGTGGGACCCCACAAGGAGGAGTACTATCTCCACTAATTTGGAACCTAGCGGTGAATGAAATCCTGCTAGATCTAGAACGTTGTGGCTGCAAGGTCGTGGCATATGCGGACGACCTGGCAATCGCAGTGAGTTGTAAATTCGAAAACATCCTCCGAGATATTCTACAGGTGGCTCTGAATAAGTTGGCTAGATGGGCCAGAAGCAGCGGTTTGGGTGTTAACCCAAACAAGACAGAATTGGTTCTCTATACTAGGATGAATAATGTCCTAGGATGAATAATGTCCTCCTCGGATAAATGGAACAGATCTAGTCTTTTCTGAAAGTGCAAAATTTTTAGGAATAATTTTGGATAGGAAGCTGTCAATCAGACTAAACGTACTGGAACATGTAAAGAAGGCCAACATCGCCCTATATTCCTGCAGGAAGGCTGTAGGGTTGCGGTGGGGCCTCTCTCCTAAAATTGTCCATTGGATATATATAGCAGTGGTTCGTCCAATACTGTTATACGGCATTGTGGTATGGTGGACGGCAACTGACAAACTAACCATCACAAACCTGCTATCAAGGGTTCAGAGAACTGCCTGCCTGTGCATAAGCGAAGCGTTAAGGACTACAGCGACTGAGTCTCTACAAGCCCTTCTCTATATACTGCCGATTAATGTTGTAGCGAGAGAAGTTGCAACCAAAGCGGCACTAAGATTAAACTGCCTATCAATGTGGAGATACAAGAACTACGGTCACATGAGGATATCAAAGTGTAGTGCTATGGTAACCGACCGAGTGGACTATATATCAACGGTGCGCACCTTTGAGAGGAACTACATCACTATGATACAAGCCAGAGATGAATGGGTCGGCAGAATACCAGGTAATAGAAACCATCTCCACTTTTACACGGATGGTTCGAAGCTTGATGAAAAGGTTGGCTTCGGAGTACACTGTGAAGAACTTAGTCTGGATATAGCTCACAGACTACCAGATACCTGCAGTGTCTATCAAGCCGAAATAATGGCAATATGGGAAGTAGCCAAGTGGCTGAGTCGCAACATAGTAACCAACACTGGCGTTGTAATTTACTCGGACAGCCAGGCTGCCATCAATTCTCTGGAGGCAACATCCCTAAATTCACAAACAGCCCTCGACTGCCGCAGATCTCTTAACGAGATGGCTGAGCAGTTTAATATACACCTCATATGGGTGCCTGGCCATAGGGATATCCCGGGTAACTGCAAAGCCGATGAACTTGCTAGGAAAGGGACGACATTACAAATTCTCGAAGAATTTGCATATATTGGTGCGCCACTATCCACGTGCAAGCTTTGGCTTAGGCAAGAGGCAATCAGGCAGTCCAACGAAAGATGGACAGAAATCGGCACCTGCAGGGTAGCTAGACAAATCTGGCCAAGGTATGACCTGAGAAGGTCAAAATATCTCCTCGCACTAGAGAGGAAACGATTGTCTACGTTAGTACAGGTTCTGACGGGACACTGCTTGGTCGGCGAACACGCCAAAAGATTGGGTATTGACTCCAATGACTTCTGCCGAAGCTGTGGAGATGAGGAAGAAGTGGAGAGCATTGAGCACTTGCTTTGCGACTGTCCCGCTTTGAGTAAACGACGACTGGACATACTGGGGTCGGCCTTTTTAGGCAGCCTAACAGATCTTTCCAGTACTGATATTCGTACTATCGATAAATTTATATATCAAACAGGTTGGTTTCGATGAGGGGCATTTCAGCCCGTGGTAACACTAGGGACCTAAACTGGTCTATGTGAGCTTGTAAAAAAAAAAAAAATACGGCTGCCACCCTAACCTAAACCTAAACCATGATACAAGCCAGGGATGAATGGGATGGCAGAATACCCGGAAATAGAAACCATCTCCACTTCTATACGGATGGTTCGAAGCTTGATGAAAAGGTTGGCTTCGGAGTACACTGTGAAGAACATAATTTGGATACAGCTCACAGACTACCAGATACCTGCAGTGTCTATCAAGCAGAAATAATGGCAATATGGGAAGTCGCCAAGTGGCTGAGTCGCAACATAGTAACCAACACTGGCGTTGTAATTTACTCGGACAGCCAGGCTGCCATCAATTCTCTGGAGGCAACATCCCTAAATTCACAAATAGCCCTCGACTGCCGCAGATCTCTTAACGAGATGGCTGAACAGTTTAATATACACCTCATATGGGTGCCTGAGCATTGGGATATCTCGGGGAACTGCAAAGCCGACGAACTTGCTAGGAAAGGGATGACTTTACAAATTCTCGAAGAATTTGCATATATTGGTGCCCCACTCTCCACGTGCAAAAAACGGCTGTCACCCTAACCTAAACCTAAACCTATCTTGCACAATTTGTCAGCGAGAGTGCTGTAATTTTGTGCATACGTATCTGGTGGTAGTCTATGTGATTGGTCCAAAAATGGGCGGAAACGGGCTAATGGGCGTGGCGTGAATTACAATACAAAGTAAATTTAGATTATAATTTTACGGTCCAGGGGAAGGCCGGGTTACAAAGACCATGTGGCTAGATGTTTGCAGCGACAGACCAGAGCCTCTGATGGGAATCGAACCCACGACCCCCAAACTCATAGGCGAGTGCGCTACCAACTCGTCCACTGCGGCGCTCATTTTACACGATTTGTTAGCGAGAGTGCTGAAGTTTTGCGTATATGTATCTGAGTGGTCTAATAATGGGAGGGATCGGGCTAATGGGCGTGGTCCCGCCCATATAAGCCAAATTTTTAAATTGAGATATCTTATACGATTGGTTAGCGAGAGTGCTGAAATTTTGCGTGTATGTATCTGTTGGTAGTCTACGTGACTGGTCCAAAAATGAGCGGGATCGGATAATGGGTGTGGCCCCACCCACATAAGCCACATTTTGAAATTTAAATATATTGCACAACTTGTTAGCGAGAGAGCTGTTATTTTATGTATATGTATTTGGTGGCAGTATTCGTGATTGGTTCTAAACGGACGAGATCGCAAATCTAAATCTGGGTGGACCTGGTCCAGCTAGTAATATATATAACTCAGGACCGCATAATTAAGAATTACAATTTAATTACAAAATTTCTTCTCGGTGTGTTATCAGATTGTCCTCACTTAACTTGAGAGAATTGTTAAGACTTTTTCTTTTGCAATTAAATTTTGACATGCTTTTGTGTAAACAGTTTTGTCGTAATTGCATACTTATTTTAGTTAATCTTAAGTGATATAATTCATAAAATAATGATGTGCTCTGCATTAAATAGAAGAAAACCTGTTCGATCACTGCCGACCTGAAAGAGATGTAATTGATTTAACACATGATCTCCTTAAGCATTGTGCGATGATTCGAAGCCCTTCTTTTAACAGAAGTTTATTGCCGCATCTTTAGATGAGTTGTCGTAAAAGAATTAATTCACTCAGAAATGCGATCTAAATATTTTATTTACAGTAAATATTTATTCGATGTCTCTATCTTTATGTCATAATAAGCAGACTCCAATGAAAATACGTTGAAAGTGGAGAGAGTTTATTGTCTGTTGGCAGTTATCTGTTACCTGTTACATGTTACCTTCTTTCAGTGGATTCTCGACGTGAGCTGTAATACTCGTACCCTTTGAAGCAGATACGTTTAACAACAAAAGACGTCAACACTACTTTATTGACGAACTTTAGGAATTTTGGGATAATAAAATACGTCCATTGACGTCGTTCATTCAAACACAATCATTAATGTCAGTGTGATCATTAAAGCCAACCAAACAATGACCGACGGCGAAAATTCTTCAAGAAAATTAAGACTACTCTAGGGGACCAACAAGTGACCACTGGCCACCAATTCGTGGTCATTTAGGTAGTACAGCCAATGAGGGGTAGATGAGTGTGAGCTAGTGCCGTTGATGTACCTCCCGTTCAATCGTTTTCTAGCCGTAACTGGACAAATGCAAAAATAACCCTATAAAGCCGTCCGTTTTCAGTCTCTTATCGAAATCAATATCTAAGTTGGTATTTAACGATCATTTTAACAAGTTTCCTTCTCAACTCTATTCGGGCCATTAAAGTGTAGCTGATAGAAATTTCCCGTTTTCGAGACATGGAGCACTTAAAATGAAGTGGCGACAATCTCCATCTGTCCACCGTAGAAATGGGACAATGCCCCATTCCCTTCTCCGCCCCATTCTGGCTTTATTTATCGGCATGAACTATGGGTGCATTTAAAATGTTTGCTTGGCGTTTTATATATTCCTTTTGTTGCTGGTGCTGTCGCTTTTTTGGTAGTAGAATAGAAATCAGTTTAAACGGCCATAAAATATCGATTAAAACATGCATCCACCTATCCACTGCATAACATTTGAATCGCTTCGATCGAAGTACAACACATGTATGTGTGAGTGGATGTATGCAGCTGTGTTCTGTGATATTTTGTACGACCGTGTGCATTTGTGGATCTGTGAGTATTTTAATGATTGGATGAATATCTCAGGTTGGCAGCTATAAATTTTAATGTGAAACAAAAAGATTGAACTTTAACGCAACCCAAGTATATATCAGTGTATATGAAATACTCGCACACTTTCATGCGTCAGCCATACAATGCGGATCAAAAGTATCGACCAAGAGAGTACAGAATTAAACGACGGCACTCCTTTTAAACTAAAGTAAAAATCGCATTTTAAGGAATAACAAAAAAAATAAATTTTTGTCTTCATGTTTAAATTGGAAAATAAATCGCAAGGAAAGGCTAAAGTCAGGCGGTACCATTCTGTGGTACAGGTTATTATGTTTGTTTGTCTGGGTCCAGATGTTTGTAACGCCTCAAAATACTAAAGTATAAAGATAGACACAGAATCACTAGCTGATTCGATTTTACCAAGTCTGTTCGCAAAGTATTGCTCACAATTTATTCCGATCTATATGAAATTTGGTACAGACAACATCCTTGCCTCAGGAACGAAGCCTATCGAAAGTTTGTCAAAATCAATTAAGATTTAGATAAAGCCCCTTTACATACTCATATCGCGATTTTGAATCTAAGTGCTATAATATCTATATGTTTGAACATATCTTTATAAAATCTTTAAGATAACAGTTTAGTAAACCAATAAAGAACGTTGTCAAGTTTAAAGAATATTCGTTAAAATTTATATTTAGCTTCGGTATAAAAAAGCAACATTACAAAAGCAACATTCATAAAATTTTACAGTATATCTTTTTATTCTGCTCCGATATGCTAGTGTAGGGTATTATATATAGTCGTCTTCGCCCGACTTTAGACCTTCCTTACTTAGTTTTGAATGGAAATAAAATATATTTGGAACACCAATTTTTAAATAGTATAATTTTTGAACAAATGTATTTTAATTTTAAATATAGTTTTTTTAATAATCGATCTTATGTTAAATATTATTTTTGTTTTTTTTTATGACAAGCTCGAGCTCAGGTGTTGTACTTGTTTATTTATTTGTATCCAATATTTCGTTCTTCTTTGAAGAACATCTTCACACGCTGGAAAAAAATCGCTTCTGTAGTATATTGTCCCAACCATATTCTGCTTGAAATATATAAATGTTTAGAGTAAACTCGAAGTATATTATATTTGGCACAGACAAACATAATATATTTGGGAATATTTTGTTCTAAAAAAATTTTGTTTACGCCCTAATTTTTTAATTTGGGACTTTATTTATGAAACAAGTAATTTCAAGGAAGCAAGTCGAACTGTTTAAAAGAGAAATTTAAAATTATTAAAACTCCCTAATGATGACTAACGAAGTTAGTCGAAATATAGGAAAACAAAAATAAATAATTAAAAAAAGATCAAATCGCTTTTTTAATTACAAAAAAAGGACCTCAAGCCGAACAATAATCAAAACTGAATACTCAACAGGTCAACGATCAAAAACATCAATAAAAAAAAACAAAAATTTATTTGCATTTAAATATTCAGGAAATATATCAATACATTAATTTTAAGACAAGCTTAATGTTTTGCAGCAATTCAACGAAAATTATTTTTATGAAATTTTAAATGTTCGTAAAATTCCTTTATACTTAAAGGGTTGATAACAAATGATGACTTGGAATAAAAAGAAATAACAAAATAGCGGTTTAAAACAAATGTTATTGCTACTTTTGTCATTAAAAACTTTATGGTATTACTCGAAATCAATGAAAAATTAAATATTAAATTCGAAAAATCTGCCATGTTTTAGAAAGCTTTTTTTAAACTTGGAGAAATTTGTAAATAATAATTTTATTTGTATGTAAATTTTATTTGCTCAGAAATATATAATATTTAAAAATTTTTATTCCAAATATATTTTCTTTCGATTTAAATATATCAAAAAAGCCGATTTTGCGCCGTCCTGCTTTGTCGTAGTCTGTTTTATTAGGAAAATATAAATATAAATTTTTCGAAATTCAGTTTTTATTTTGTCCGAATTTCGTATTATAACTTTTAGTCAAAATGGCTTTTGTTTCAATACAGCGAAAAATCATCGTTTTTGATATGTATCAATTGAAGAAAATAAATTGGGTACAAAAATTGCTTAATATTATATACTAGCTGGACCCGGTCCACTTCTTTGCCCCAGACTTAGATTTGCGATCCCGCCCGGTTTGAACCAATCACGAATAATGCCACCAAATACATATACATAAATCGTGTAAGATATCTCAATTTAAAAATTTGGCTTATATGGGCGGTGCCACGCCCATTGGTCCGATCCCGCCCATTTTTGGACCAATCACGTAGACTGTCACCATATGTACAACATTACAGCACTCTAGCTAACCAATTGTGCAAGATATATCAATTTCAAAATTTGGCTTATGTGGGCGGGGCCACGCCCATTTGGTACATCGAAAATGTAAGTACCCTATTTTCACCACCCTCCACACATGTACATTCTGTGAACATTTCAAGAAGATCGGTCCAGCAGTTTAGATGCCTATACGGTACAAACAAACACATATTCTTCTTTATATATCTGCGGTCACAACGCATAACAGCATAACTCGAGTTATGCTCAAACTGAGTTATTAATGTCATAATGTTCCCCATCTTCGATTACACATTGAGACATATTTTGCTGATGATCCCTCGTTTAGTTATCTATATAAGGCAGCATATCTCATTTTGTCACTACCTTACCGCTACAAACCTTTAAAGTTATCTCCTGAAAAGTTTAAAAAAACAGACATGCTGTTATGCCTTGTGACCACAGATATATAGATTCGATCATCATTGTTAAATTTGGCTGAGTCGCAATATGTATGTACATACTTCTGGTGGGCAGTGTGCTTGTATGTCTATCTGTTTTTGGGCGACACGACCGCTACTCGATGGATGGATGGACCGTTTCCAGTTGAGATTCTGTGAATACATTAAGAGAGTGTAGGTAAAGAAGACTGGTCGGTGAACGCGGACAAGCGAGGTAATATTTAGGGAAATCACTGGATGATGGCCACATGCTTTCTTCGACTCCATGGAGGTGTTGCCGATGGATGTAACGTGGGAAAGAATGCCGCTGCATATTTTACCTGTTTTGCCGTAACAGTGTATGACACGGCCTGGAAAGTGTATCAAACATTTCACATCTAGAAGCGATTTTTGAACGGACTTATATTACTATTTCTTTAAACAGAACTCGGTGAAATTGGGGTTTTTCAAAAATGAGATGAAGTTGAACAACGACTGTCTTTAGCGAACGTAACCCCATTTGGTGTGTTGACAAATATACTAAAATTTATAGTGAAAATAATGCACGGTGTGAACTACATACATAATTATCGTTGGCTTATCTTTCGTATATGATTGATCCCTGCATAAATTATGTGAATGAGATGTGAAATCCGTCGGCGATAAACACTGTTTATGCGTTTGTTGTACAATAAGCCCAATTGAGAACACTTAAGGACATGTACAAGCAGCTAGTTTCATATACCGGTTGATCCATATAGACCTTTTCTCATTTGTTTTGTTGTGCCACAAATAACGCCTGACTTGTGCCGTACAGCCATCTTATGGTATGACAATTCATAATAGAAGTACTCACACCACAACAACGTCTCTAAATTATTCAGCCATGAGAAAAGCTTTTCGTGAACTTCGAGCAACATATTGTGCAACCCTTAAGTATTCTCGACGTATCGGCATATTCTCTAAAATTCGGAGTTACATTACAAGAGACGAACATGGCTATATCGTCTTGGAATTTTACGACGTTTAAGAATCCTATTAATATTATAAAATCGTTTGTTTGTTTGTCTATTGCCTAAACGGCTGAACCGATCATGAAACTAACCGAACAGATAAACCAATACCCGGAAATTAAAAAAGGCTACTTTGATTTTAGATTTTCCGCCATGTGATTTTCGGCAACATGACTACAGAGGCTCTTTAATATTATTCAGAAGCATCTTATAAGATAGAAAGTACAAAATTCGTAAATATGAAGTTCTATAAATGGCAAATATATGCGCGAAAACGAATTTTGAATTCTCTGGCTGTGGTCAGCGTATCAGTGACCAAAACGATTTTCACCATTTCACTGATTTTAAAAGTTGTTTAAGACCTAAGAAAATTAAAATTTATATGTACATACTGACCACAATGGAGATGCAAAAATAGGAATTCGATGTCCAGCCTGAGCCCATTTAGGGTGTGGCTGGAATTCTCTTCCACATTCACAGGATTTGAACGGTGGTCAGTGCAGTAGTGAAGAACACAATATTCAATCTTTTTAAAGTCACCGGAGCTATTCTACTCGTATATATAAAGAAGAATGTGTGTTTGTTGGTTTGTTTCTTTGTTGGTTTGTTTGTTCCGTATAGACGTCTAAACGGCTGAACCGATCTTCTTGAAATTTTCACAGAATGTACATGTGTGGGGCGTGGTGAAAATAGGGTACTTGAATTTTCGATATATCAATTGAGATATCTTGCACAATTTCTTAGCGAGAGTGCTGTAATTTTGTACATATGCATCTGGTGGCAGTCTACGTGATTGGTCCAAAAATTGGAGGGATCGAACCGATGGGCGTGGCACCGCCCATATAAGCCAAATTTTGAATTTTAGATATCTTGCACAATTTGTTAGCGAAAGAACTGGAATTTTGTATATATGTATCTGGAGGCAGTCTACGTGATTTGTCCAGAAATGGGAGAGGTCGGACTAATGGGCGTGGCCCCGCCCCTTTAAGCCAAATTTTGAAATCGAGATATCTTGCACAATTTGTTAGCGAGAGAGCTGTAATTTTATGCATATGTATCTGGTGGCAGTCTACGTGATTGGTCCAAAAATGGGCGGGATCGGACCAATGGGTGTGGCCCCGCCCATATAAGCCAAATTTTGAATTTGAGATATCTTGCACAATTTGTTAGCGAGAGAGCTGTAATTTTGTGTATATACACCTGTTGGCGACCTACTTGATTGGTCCAAAAACAGGCGGGGTCGGACTAATGGGCGTGGCCCCGCCCCTTTAAGCCAAATTTTGAAATCGAGATATTTTGCACAATTTGTTAGCAAGAGAGATGTAATTTTGTGTATATATATCTGCTGGCGACCTACGTGATTGGTCCAAAAATGGGCGGGGTCGGACTAATGGGCGTGGCCCCGCCCCTTTGAGCCAAATTTTGAAATCGACATATCTTGCACAATTTGTTAGCCAGAGAGCTGTAATTTTGTGTATTATATGTATCTGGTGGCAGTCTACGTGATTGGTCCAAAAAGGGGCGGCATCGGACCAATGGGCGTGGCACCGCCCATATAAGTCTAATTTTGAAATTGAGATATCTAGCACAATTTGTTAGTGAGAGAGCTGGAATTTTGTGTATATATATCTGGTGGTAGTCTTCGTGATTGGTCAAAAAATGGGCGGGATCGGACCAAAGAGCGTGGCCCCGCCCATATAAGCCAAATTTTTGAATCTTGCACAATTTTTTGGCGAGAGTGCTGTAATTTTGTACATATGTATCTGCTGGTAGTCTACCTGATTGGTTTAAAAATGGGCGGGATCGAACCAATGGGCGTTGTCCCGCCCATATAAGTCAAATTTTTAAATTGAGATATCTTGAAAATGTTGTTATCGAGAGTGCTGTAATTTTGTGCATATGTATCTGGTGGTAGTCTACATGATTAGTCCAAAAATGGGAGGAATCGGATCAATGGGCATGGCCTCGCCCATATAAGCAACCTTTTGAAATTGAGGTATATGTGTCTGGTGGAAGCCTACGTGATTGGTTTAAAAATGAGCGGGATTGGACATAAGGGCGTGGCCCGCCCATATAACCCAAATTTGAGCTATCTTGCACAATTTAGTAGTGATAGTACTGTAATTCTGTTTATATGTATCTGGTGCCGGTCTACGTGATTAGTTCAAAAATGGGCAGGACATTTTGAAATTGAGATATCTTGCACAATTGGTTAGCGAGAGTGCTTTTATTTTATGTATATGTATTTGGTGGCAGGATTCGTGATTGGTTCAAAAATGGACGGGATCGGAAATCTCAATCTGGTACAACGAAGTGGACCAGGTCCAGCTAGTATATCTATAAAATAATGTGTATATACACGGGGAAAACGCAATTTTTGATATGTTTGAATTGGAAGAAAATGTATTTGGAAGAAAAATTTTAAAATAATATATTTTTCGAACAAATATACTCGTATTTTATTTAAAAATCAATAAATTTTTTGGAAGCGCATATGTTAATATATTAGAACAAAAAATATTTGCAAACTAATTTTCTCAAATAAAATATGTGTTTATATACAACTAAAATTTTTAATTAGGAATTTTCCCAAAAATATTTTATTTAAGAAAGATATTCAAAACTTTTCCACAATTTTAAATTTTCAGTTTACCATTTATTGCGTGCTGTCCAATAAGAGAGTGATCTCCCATGATAGACACGATAAATGAGACGTTCGTTATCGACAACGACAGCAGTGCTTTGGTGCGTTTTGAGTCTATGCCGGGCCACATCAGCCTGGAATGTATGCAGTTCCAGACTAGTGAACACCTGTAATTTGTTGCCGTAAGTGCACTATCTCTCAAGAGGAGCTTACAGGTTCCTAGAGGCATTCCCACATGTTCCAGGTCATCTGGAGCGTGTAAGGTAGTCTAGAATGACGCTATGTCCGTAGCCATTTCCTGACCTTAGTGACAGTTACCTGATTCCAATCCCAGTACATGCGGCATATTGCACTGCTAGCGGCATTAAAGTATCGCACAGAAGGTGGATTTCTGCAGAGCTGTCCAGCAGACGATAATGCCGTACAGCATTATCGGTCTGACTACTGCCGTATACAACCACTAAACTACACGCGGGTTCATACCCCAGCGTTTTCCTATTGCCCTTTTACAGGTATATAGCGCTACCACAGCCTTATTTGCTCTTTCCAAAATGTTGGATTTGAAGTGCCACTTCCTGTCTAGTTAAATACCTAAGTATTTTGCGCTTTCAGAGAAGAGAATTTCAATACCCCAAGGAGACAGGGGTAACTCGTGGTACCGTATTTCTCCTGGTGAAAAGAACTAGTTCCGTCTTGGTCGGGTTAACACAAAGACCATTACCAGAGGCGGTTGTATGAAGGGCATGTTGTAGGATGTCTCTGAGAGTATCCAGAAACTCCCCTCTAACAGCTATTGCCACGTAATTTGCATAGGCAATAACTCTGACACCCATCATCTCCAGAGAAAGTAAAATGTTGTTCATGGAGAGATTCCAAAGCAGAGGAGACAGATCACTCCCTTGGGGTGTTGCCTTGCTGACAAATGTTTTGATTGCTCAAATTATTCTAGATTCGTTTACAATCTCGTTGGCAACCTCTGATGGCTGCACTTCATGGGAATACCCAACTGAAGTATTCAGAGTTGCCCGGGAAATGTGTATGCAGGAGTACTTCCAGCGATTCCTCACTGGACGTAGTCCAAGAACTATCATCTTTCTTGATGTACCCAATAGTACAAGATGTTGAGGCTAACATTTTCCGTAAACTTGAGGCTTCGGATGAGCTTTATACGCCACTACAAAAATCGATCCTGGATTTATTTTGAGCCTTTCTGAACTCTTTTTTTGTACTGTTAGAGTTCTTCCTTGTATGTGTCCCAGTCCTGTGGGGCTCTGGTGGCATTTGCCCTATGGAAGAGCTTCCTACAGCACTTTCTCAGCATAACTAATTGAGACGACCAACATTGCGGTCGTTGTTTGTCCCTTGGCTTCTGTTTGGGACATGCGGCTTGTAACGAGTCGTTAAGGGTCGCACTGACTCGCTCCACCGTTTCTTCCATATCCCGGATAGTTTGCAATTTCATTTCAGGACTTTTTGGAACGGACCTGTTGAATATGTGCCTACATTCTTTCCAATTAGTCTTCCTAATATTGGGTGAGAAGACGGTATCAGGAGGCTTCGCATTCATGCAGAAGCTAATATATCTATGGTCGGAAATGCTATGAGTGTCCAAAACTTTCCAATCAGAAATCCTTCCACTTAAATTCTCGGAGACAAAAGTGACAAGGAGCACCTTCTGCCTGTTTCTAGAAATGAAGGTAGGTTCATGCCCTCTATTACACATCACAAGGTTACTACATATAATATATTCGATAACTAATTCGCCCCTGCCGTTGATGTCCCCACATATGATCGTGAGCATTGACATCACTACACACAATTAGGTTTTTGTTCTTCTCATTTGCCGCTCCTACCAGTGGTTTCAATGCACAAGGTGGTGTCTCAGTGCTATGTGCAATATAAAGGGTCCGCCGAATAACTTTTTTTTTTAAATGCTATAAAAAAACTACTGAAAACGCATTGGATGGTCAGTTGGCGTCAACTCCTGAACCAATTGGACTTTGTATGGCGTCATACCAAGGTCTTTATGCAAAATTCGTCTCAATGATGTCTCCGAAATGTTCAATTGTTGAGAACGACGGTGAATTGTTGTTTTTGGCTTTTCACGCTTTGGTTTATCGATGAGGATGCCAGTTTCTTTCACTTTTTTCACAAGATAACGAACATACGGAGCTGACGGTGCTTCTCTTCTTCCAAAATCCGTACGCAATTTTCGCACACATTCTGCAACATTTCTATGATTTTCAAAGTAATGTCGCAATATTCGCAATATACACATATTCGTTCAGCGGAAGGATAAAACTAATTATTTGTCAAATCAGACATGAGCTAAGTGTTACCATTCACGAAATAAGCACTAGTTGAAAAAAACGTTAGATGGCGGACCCTTTATAAACGGAGGCCCACCAAACATGAGAGTTTTCCCACTCGAGGCTAACTGATACTATGTCTTCACTACGAAAAGAAGGAAGAAGGTATATATTGAGGTCGTTCTTGACACGTATACAGGGTCTACGTCTTCCATTACCTGTAGCTTGAAGCAGCTTACACCCTGGCGTCATGAGCCCACAAACCATATCTCCATTCAACCATTAGAGTGCTGGAGGTTTTTCTGTAGGAACCGGAACACTGTTATGTTTCGAAACCACCGTTATATCTGCCCACAGAACTCTTCCGATCCCGTGATGACGAACTACTCGACACATTCAAGCACATCGGTAAAGGGTTCCCGCCAGACGCTGCTCTGATTATTGCGAAGAGGGAAGCTCTTCACAAGTGTTATCTGGAGGAGTATTTTTCGAATTTCCTACCTCGTCGCTCTTGTACACCTTAAGTCGGATTTTGCTGAATCCGTATGGAACCATGCCTTCGGCCTTGACGAGGTGGGGTAGAGACTAGGAATTCAGTATAAATACTGCGTGCCTCCGACGCCCATCCGCCTCATCCAATCGTCCTACCTTGCAGTTGCAAGTTGGAAGCCCGGGATTGCAAACATTCAGCATTTTAGTCACGGATTACACATCGGCTGGTATAGACGGAATCCATGCATGTGCCCTGGACCGAGACGGGATGTCCTACTTGTTCACCAATTGTTTTTAGTCCTCAACAGACCGCATATTACTAAATCGTATTGGTTTTATGCGGCCTTGAGACCAGCCTCCGTCGTCACAATCAAGAGCCGGAGCCGGCAGCTCCCCAAGAACATCGAAGAAAACAGAGCACATTGCGTACACTATCTCACTCCACTTGCTCTGTTTGATGTTTCCGTCTTCTTCTCGTCTGTTGATGACCGCCAGTTGCAAGCTGTCCTTAGTAACGTCAGCGAAGGACCAAGGAGCAACGTTTCCTCTGAAACGAGGAGCAGCGTTACCACTAAACTGGGAGAAACATTTCCCCCACAGAACAGCCCCCGGTACTGTGACAAGGACTGGGTGGCACAACACCTATTACTTGCCGAGGCGCCAAGGTATCAGCAAGGCTTCCTACAAATACAGTCGATTACCCCTGACTGTAAACCATACACCGATGGACACGAGGTCGCATTACACACCGATGTTAGGGGAGTTTCTTAATAGAACCACTACTTGGTAGATCATTTAGCGTTACCCAGGATGCACTATGTGAATGCGATCTACCATTACACCCCAACTTGGCTAAAAAATATGCAAATTCCGCAACGGAACTTTCACTGAGAATATGGCATTCATCAAAAATGTGTAGGCAAATATTTAAATGTAATTTAAAAGAACTCTGAAATGATTATTGTTGCTAAAGGATTTGCCTATATTTTAAAGGAAGATCAGTGGAAACAGCACTACAAGAGGTAGTATACATTGAACAGTCCTTCAGTGAAGAAATGTACATACTTGCCGTTTGTATATACAGGGTTGCCCATATTCGACGGACCCATGTTTTTTTCGATGACTCGTTGGGCCCATTCCAATCGACGAGGCTTGTCCGCAGGCAACAATCTTTGCGTCAATTGAATTTTGTACGGGAACAAATACAAATCAACGCGAATAATCCGTTGTAAAGTGGACCGAGCCATGCCCAACTGCTGAGAACGGCGTTTTTGGGATGTTCTTGGGGACCTCTCAACACTGGCTCGTACGGCAGCGATATTCTCGGCCGATCGCCTTGGTCGACTTTTATTTGGCCTCTTCGGATTAGAAAGAGCCTCACCAGTCGAAAATTTTTCGTATAAACGCTTAATGGTGTTCTTAGAAGGCGCACTTCTCACATTTTTTAATATTTTAAAAGCACGTTGAGTTTTCACAATTGACTTCTTCTGTTGAATGTAAATTTCAACTATTTCGCGTGGCGTGTATTGTTCCATGGTAAAAATCTGCTTGGACTGACGCTTCAAACGCGGTATGTCATTAAGCGATCTGACATCTCTGTCAAAAGTTATGGCGTTGCCAGATGGGTCCGTCGAATATGGGAGACCCTGTACATTAAAGGCGCTTTTAACAACGTTCAGACCGATACACTTATCCAGTCCTTAGCCGAGATTCAGGTTGGATCAAAAATATGCTAAGGAAGAGGTGGATTATTTGTGGAATAATCGTAAAAAATAGAGACAAAGTAAATCGCGGTATACCTCAGGGGCATTTTATCGTCTCTCCTTGGGTTACGACGATACACAGTCTCCTTAAAGCCATCACCAATGAAGGACTTAAACCAGTCTGTTATGCAGACGGCGTTATAATACTTCTAAGGGGCACACAACCAAACCAATGGGATTAAATGTTAACCCAGACAAAACAGAAATATGTATACTTACAAGGAAAACAAAGATCCTGCCTTTTACCGTGCGTCGATTCCTGGTTAAGAAAACTGTCATATCTAAAAAGGTAGGTTAGGTTAGGTTAGGTTGAAAGGGACGCCCGTCAGAATACAACTGACGAGTTCACTCGGGGCCGACAATTCGGTCCATTGTGTTTCCCATTAGGTAGAAAGGAAGGATAGAAGAAATAATTGGAGGTTGACAGATTAGGAAGATGGAGAAAAGGTTTCGGAAGAGGGAGGGGCGATTTAGGAAGGGGAAGAAGAAGATCTAATTATTCTCGTTTGTCCTCGTGGCTTTACTAAACCAGAGGGATTTACTGATGAATTTGAGAAGGGATTTGAGCGGTGCATCTGCTAGATCGTCTAGGTTTACGAAGAGCCTGTGCCCTAAAAAAGCCAAACGGTACTCTTGCAGTCCTTTGCATGAACATAGCAGGTGCTGTACTGACTCCTCCTCTTCTTCATCTAAGCAACTTCTACAGAAGTCTTCATAAGGAAGCTTCATGCGTGCAGCCATATTGCCTATCACGCAGTGCCCTGTGATGACTCCTGTGAGGATGCTAAGTTTGGTCTTCCTGAAGGACAGCAATTCTTTGGAACGGTTCACATCAATGGATGGCCAAAGGGTTCGTGCAGTTATGCAGTTTTGTACTGTGTCCCACCTCGATCTGGTTAGTGTTGCTCCGCGTTCGCGGTTTCGTTTCGCGCACCTGATCCTATCCTGGCACATTCGTCTGCCAATTCGTTGCCCTGTCGACGTAGATCTTGAATTTTTTCGGAGAAATATCCCGTTCCAAAATCTGATTCGCGGCAATGTTAATGGCATAGATCTCTGCCTGGAAGACCGTGCATTCATCTGGGAGTCTGGTGGATATTCTGAGATTGAGGGTGTCGGAAAATACTCCCGAACCCGTGCCCGTAGTCCGTTGTCCTATTGATTTTGTCTGTTATACCCATGTCTTCCAGGATTGAGCCGTGTCCTTGTGTGGTATTGATGGCTATTCCTGATTCCCTTAGCCGAAGGGTCACTTTCGCTGCGGTACACTTTATGTATATATCGATTGGTTGAAGGTTCAGCATCGCCTCCAATGCCATTTGTGGAGCAGATCTGAGGGCGCCCGTTATCCCGACGCAAATCAGTCTTTGCACTTTGGCTAGGTGAGAGAGATGTGATTTCTTCATTACCGATTTCCACCATACAACTGATCCGTAAGTGAGTATCGGTCTGATGATCGATGTATACATCCAGTGTATCATTTTCGGTTGCAAACCCCATTTGCGTCCAAACATTTTCCTGCAGGCATAAAAGGCGCATAGCGCTTTCTTACCCCTTTCCTCCAAATTCCTTTTCCAGGACAGCTTAGAGTCTAGGGTGATGCCTAAGTACTTAGCTTCTTTCGACAGTTCAAGTACCTTTCCCTGTAATGTAGGGAGCTGATAGTTCGGAATTTTATTTCTTCTAGTGAAAAGGACCAGTTCCGTCTTCCCTGGGTTGACTCCTAGTCCATTCTTTTCTGCCCAGCGTGATAGTCGTTTTAGTGATCTTTCCATGATCTCGCTGACCGTAGGCATAAATTTGCCCCTAATCAAAATCACGACGTCGTCTGCATACGCTATGATTTTAATTCCGGTATTTCCAAGATCCATTAGGATTTCGTTTATCACTAGGTTCCGATTTGAAGGGCTTGAATGATCTCACCGCCCAGCATATTTTCTCGTCATCTATAACAGTTCTGATAAGTTCCTCCATATTGTCCGTGGGGAGGTCTTCGCCCACTTCCACGGCATCTGAAACTTCGTTGCAACCCGGAAAATGGGTGTCCATCAGAAGTTCTAGAGTCTCTTGGTTGTTCTCTGTGAGTAGTCCATCAGGTCCCATGAGGAAGTCTGGTGTGCTGGGATCTTTGGATAGGACTTTACGGAGCCTAGAGGCTTCACTAATGTCTTCCAGTTCTTCGCAGAAATTCGTCCAGGACTTCCTTTTTGCCTTTCTGGACTCTCTTTTGAAAGTTCTGGTGGATGCTTGGTATTCTTCCCAGCTTTCCGGTGTTTTCTCTTTTTTGGCCTTGTTGAATAGCATTCTACTTTCCTTCCTGAGTTGCTTCAGTTCCGAAGTCCACCATGTTTGGTTGGTTTTCCGGGGAGGTGAGCGTTCTGGACAGGACGCAAGGAAGGCATCGACAAGGTTACCTGTCATACGGCCAACTGCACATTCCAGACCCTGCAAGTCATGTATCTCCGTATTTGGTGGTGGATACGATTGCATAAGTTGTCTGAATTTGTCCCAGTTTGCCTTCCTGGGGTTACGATAAGGTTTCCCCTTAGTAGCCTCGTGCTCAATGTTGAAGTGTATCGTAAGATGATCCGAGAAGGAGCATTCATTTGATACTCTCCACCTGGATACTCTAGTTGAATCGCTATTAGATACTAAAGTTAAATCTATAACCTGTTCCCTGATTTTGTTAAAGAATGTGGGCCTATTGCCCTTATTACAGATAACTAGATCAGTGGATAATAAGTATTCAAGTAGTGACTCACCTCGTTTGTTTATGTCTGGGCTGCCCCATATGGTATGGTGCGCGTTTGCATCTCCTCCGATGATTAGGTCGTGTCCTTTATTCTTACACCAACTTACCAGAGAACGTACCTTGTCTGAGGGGGGATCGGCGGATTCATAAGGCAGGTACATGGATGCGAAGACCAGGGTTGGTTTACCCTGGCGTTCCATAGCTACCACTGTAAGGTCTTCGTTGCTATAGCGGGAGATCATTGTCAGAGTTATGTTTCTACAGGCTACGATACAGCTACGAATCTTACCTTCTGCCTTCGGGGAAATCAGCGTGAGATTACGTGACCTGAGACCGCGGACTTTGTTGCTCGCCAACCAAGGTTCCTGTATAAGGGCCACGTCTATCTTTTCTTTCCCCATTATTCTCAACAGCTCGTCCGACGCTGCTTCAGAGTGGTGTAGATTTAGCTGCACCACTTTCATGCCGCCCGGGGTTGCTGCTCTCTTCTTCCACGTCGGGGACGGACGTCCGGAGTCGGTTTAGTCCGAACTTTATCGTTCCGTTCGAGAGCCTCAGGAGATTTAGGGACTCCGGACCTATCTTGATCCAGAGGTCCTTTCCGTCTCCCTTGTCTCTCGCTCGACCTCGGACTATCTTCCAATCCCCAGCTGGGGATTTCGTCGAGTGGCACTACGCTGATGTACATATCTGGCCAGAGTCCGCTTAGATTGTTGACGCATGCCGTTAAGAACTCGAGAGCTCTAGGGTTGCCGCATCCAACAATCTTCACGCCCTTATGCCATTTGGCCCCGTCGAACTCGGTGAATGCATCATCCTCGTCCGTAACAAGGGCTTCATGCATCTTCAGCTGAATGCCTTCTTCTACCATCATCCATCTTTCAGTAGAGATTCTGCCTTCTGGATTGCTCCGGTCGAGAATCGCTACTTGAAGCTCAGGCGCCGATGTTAGGCTGGCAGATTTTTTAATACGCTTGCCTTCTGGAACCTGAGAGTCGTTCGAACGTTGCCTTTTGACAGCGTTCTTATCGTCTGTACGGCCAGAGGTGCCTGCCGCGGCAGGTTGAACTACTCTCTTTGCTTTCTTGCCTTTGGAAGGGCCTGGAGAAATGTTTTTGCCATCATCCTTAGCTACCGGCGCTGGTGGATTGATGGACTTTTTAAGTATCGTCGCGTGTGTACTTGTTTGTGTTGTATTTGGTGCGTTAGTATATGTTTTAGTGTTAGTGTCAGTGTTTTTGTCCTTTGTCGCAGGTGGAGGGCATACTTCCACGACCGTAGTATTTAAGAGAGACTCGTACTTCCGGACGTGGAATTTATGCTTCCGGATTAAGCGCTTGTCGCGTATTGTGAGGGATGCTGGGTCTTTCGACAGCATACTCCTCAGATACCGCTGCGAGCGCTTATATCCAGCCTCCATTCTCTGCTCGTCCGTCTTGGTTGACTTTCCGCCAGCGACGGTACCCATGTCTTCCTTATCTGACTTAGCTGCCAGCCCGGACCTATCCGATTCCATCGTCTTGATGTCATCTTCATCGGTTTCAGAAAGGTGGATTTTGCTAAGTGCAGAAAGTCCGTCATTTGTATCGTCGCTAAGGTAGAGTTCAAGGCTGTCTTGTCTCGTTAGTCTTGTTTGTGTATCTGTAGCGTTTTGAGTGGTTAATGTTGTTTTTAGTGCGTTTTTTGTTGTTGTTGTTGGGTTAGATGAGCTTGGGGCCTGCAGATATTCTGCCCCTGCCAATGCATCATCAACAGATGATGAATTGGGTGGATTACCAGTTCCCGCCTGGAGACCACCTGCAGAGTTCAAATTAATATTTTTACTCATCATTGTATGTGTGGGTAACCTTTAGTTGAGGTTACATATGGTTGTCAATGTCTACAGATTGGAGTGGTTAGGCTTTAGCTGTTTACTTCGGCTTAACCACTGCATCCTGGAGACATCAACATCCTTATGCAACCCGTAAGCTCCCGCATCGCGACAAGATTGTTACCCGCGACGGGGGAATCTAAAAAGGTAAAATACTTGGGAGTAATCTTGGATCAGAAACTGATTTGGAAAGATCATATTGAAGAAAGAGTTACCAAGGCCGACGTATGTTGGTCGTTGTGCATTAGAGCTATAGGTTCAAAATGGGGACTACGTCCAAATACACTGGCTTTACATGATTGTGATTAGACCAATAATAACATTCGCCTCTGTAGTGTGGTGGACACCAACGGCAAAGAAGTACAACGTAATACCTTTGCAAAAAGTGCAACGTATGTGTTGTCTAGGCATAAGCGGGTCAATTAGAACCGCACCAACAAGAGCGTTGGAGACTATACTGCACACCCAACCAATAGATAACTGTATACAGTATGAGGCAGCCCTCGCCGCAGGACGTCTACAAGTTATGGGCGAATGGATAAATCGAGACCACAAGTCGTTGGCGAGCTGCCAATGTTGACTTCTTTATGCTTAAATATGTATACATATGTATAAAATTTTATTATTATTTAATTGTCTTTACCATAAATCATGAAATGAATACGTTTTCGTACGAGTTCATTATTATGCATCTTGTCGTTGTGATGGTAGTTAGTGAAGCCCAAATCAGCCGTTTATCGTCTGGCAGGCGAACGAAAGCATTTAAACTTAGAAAATTGGAAGCCTTTCGAAGCCACGAAGGATGGGTTGAAGCACTGGGCAGTTATGGTTCACAAAGCTGTGTGGAATAGTGCAACAGTAGGAGCATCTTTGAAAAAGAAGAAACTTAGACCTTTCGAACGTTATATATGATGTTTGTTTAAAAATGTAGTAATACGAGTTCAATAGAAAAGGTGAATTTTGAAATTTATCTGGCTAAGTGCATTCGATTAGCGTTTTTTTATGTTGGCATACTTGTCTCGAACATATGTTCTTAGTTGAGTTTTTTTTTTCACAGAACAAATGTTGTTTTACTCGACATTACCCAACAAAAAAAATAATATTGCGTCCTAGGGTTTTTGAACTGTCGTACTGTGATTTTTTTTTAATACAGCTTTATTTGTCAGATCTTTAAAAAAAAAAATGTAATTTGGGACAAAAACTGTAATACGAGGTTTGGAAAAAATTCGACTTTTTATAGAAAAATACATATTACTATACTTTTGCCTTAATTTAAAAAAAAAAGTTGTTTTCATATATTGAAAACAACAAAAACGATTTTGAGTCTAACTAAGTGCAGAAACAAAATATGGAAAACAAATTATTTTTAATCATGAACATAAATTTGGTTCCCGTGAAAGTAATCCCACATATATAAAAAAATGCTCTCCTACCAGCGCTATTTCCAATCCTGGAAACACTTCTCTGTGGCCTTGAGGTATTCCAGCAATGCGGCCTTTATCGTGGCAAATCTTCCTCCTTTCATTTGCATTTTAAATTTTTCGAACAGAAAAATGTCATGAGATGTTATGTTATGAACCCATCGAGCTCATTCGACAATTCTCCACTATCTTCACTGCTTCAACGGTTATTGATGTTCCGAGCCGTTTGGGGCACGAACTTCCTTCTGTGAAGCTCTTGTAAAACTTACATAAAACACCGTGTGACAAATTTCATCTTTTTTTGTCACCCATGAACGAAACTGTAAAACTCTAAAAAGAATAGACGGTAATGGACGGGCATTGCCATAATACAGGGTGTTTTTGTATACGTGTGGTTTTCAATCTAGAAAAACTTTTTTCGGATTTGGTATTTTTGCCAGTTGTCACTTGATTTGTGCTCATTTCATAATGAATAGACTTCCTTCGCAACAACGTTTGTAAATCGTCCA
The DNA here is from genome assembly GCA_963930755.1 of Eudasyphora cyanicolor. NCBI lineage: Eukaryota > Metazoa > Arthropoda > Insecta > Diptera > Muscidae > Eudasyphora > Eudasyphora cyanicolor. Next base: position 113,058,479 of record OZ005735.1, on the reverse strand, counting down.
AATATATTACCAAAATAATGGTAATCAATTTTCCGATTTTCACAATAAATATTCTTCAGTGATGAAGCTCACTTTTGGATGAATGAGTACGTTAATAAACAAAAATGTCGTATTTGGAGTAATGATAATCCACAAGTCATTGTTCAGACGCCGTTAGATCCACAAAAGTCACTGTTTGGAGTGCTCTATGGGCAGAGGGAATCATTGGTCCATATTTCTTCAAAATAGAGCCATATTTTTTTGTGCCTGAATTGAAGGATGTTGATGTAGACGACCTTTGGTTTCAACAAGACGGCGCTACATGCAATACAGCCAACGAATCAATCAATTAATTGAAGGAAACTTTTAGTGAGTGCATTATCTCGCGTCGTGGGCCTTTGGCGTAGCCTCCAAGATCGTGCGATTTAACACCGCTGGAATATTTTTTTGGGTGTTATGTGAAGTCGCTTGTCTACGCAGATAAGCCCGACACGATTGACGCCTCTAAATTATATGCGTTTTATTTCTTCTTGAAAACCACAAGTCTAAAAAACACCCGTTATCAGAAAATACATATTTTTTGGAAGCCATACTACATATCGGTGCCTATATGTACAAGGGCGTAGCCAGGTTCTTGTTTTTTCTTAATATTATTTTTAAACACAAAAAAAACTTAAAACTTAAAGTACCTAATGAAAAAATGAATGCTTATTGTTTTGAAAATATATTAAATAAAAATAAACCAAAAAAAGTTAATTTTATTGGAAAACTTGTATGATTTTAAATTAATAATTCATGTAATTAGTAGCAAAAGTATTAATTTTTAAATGATTTGTTTTCATGTGTATTTAAAATAGCAAGATGTCATTTAAATTTTTTTATGATTGGTATATAACTTTAAAACAGTGTTTTTGTCATAATGTAGGAATATATGTATATGAAGCTATATTGGAAGAACTCACTTTTATTCACTCGTTTTTTTCCTACCGAATACTTTCTTCAGACGAACTTTGTTGATGGTATTCTATGTATGTAAGTAATGAGTCTTTATAAAAAACGTTCGGAGAACGTTGAGAACTCTTAAAATTGCTTCGAATTAAAAGCCCAAGTACATTGTAGGTTTATTGTAGGATTAGCTTAAAAAAGCCGCATAGCCAACATAAACACGACGTCACACAACTCCAAAACTGTTTTGCTAGTTCAAAATTCTTAACGGTTTTTAAAACCTAATAATATTCACTAAACATAATGTCATGTTGGTTATCTAGATTAGAGTCAGTGAAAAAGTTATACCCGTTTAAAGTAAAAACTAAAGCAAAAACACCTTGCTTATTTATTTATTATGTTTTATTTATTAAGGGTGTGAAGATAAATTCGTGAGTTAAATTCGTCCCACATTCAAGACACAAACCATGTGGAACGTATTTGTGATGTGGAACCTATTAAAAATAAGATTTTTGGTCAAATATGGTAAAAAAAACTAAAAAGATTAAACCTGTTTGTTTAAATTATAATAGTTTTAAGCAATTTAAATGTAAATATTCATTTAACATACAAAAAGTTAAAGAAAACAGCCTATTACAGCATTTAAAAATTTCAGGCATTGAACGGCTTATTACTCCAAAACTACAATACATGAATCGGTCGATCGAAAAACCTCAAGTAGCTGTTAGTGAGATTATTAACTGGGAAAAAACCCCATATAGCCAGCTCATCTAGGATTTGAGATATATGGGAACTCAGATATCTGCTATATATATAATAGATATTGTAACGCATATATCTCGAAAACTAGAATACATGAATCGGTCGAGCGAAAAACCACAAGTAGCTGTTAGTGAGATTATTAACCCCATATGGCCAGCTCATCTAGGATTTGAGATATATAGCTGTCCAGATGTCGGCAATATATAGCTGATATCTGGGTAGCAGACACACAATACATAACAACAACAATTTTCCAGAATTTTGACTTCATTTTGTAAGCTGCAGGGGGGGGGGGGGCAGCTGCCCCCCTGCCTATACCTGGCTACGCCCTTGTATATGTACATGTATGAATGGAACTATGTATACGTTCATCGAAAAATATATTATTTTTGTTTAACATAATTAATTTTTAGTTAAATAACAGGCCATGTACCTCATTTCATGAACATGGATTCAAAAATTCCCCTATTATAATATTTTTTTGAAATATATGTCCCGCGAAAATGGTCTACATTGGCAGATATCAATAACAATTCGCGATGATATGAGTAGCTCCGAATATCAAAATACGGTTTAATACCAGTGGCCCGGCTGGTGATTGAACACAAGAATGACAAAACATTGAAAACTCCAAAGTAGAAATCTTAAATATAAACATATTTAAAATAGCATTAGAAAACTGCATTTTTGTCATTTATTTTAATTATACCTTCACTTTAGTGATACGAAGGTATATATCACTTGCTACGGCCAGAAGTGTAACACATCGAAGGAGTGATCTTGGACCTAAGTATGTCCGGCGGATATTCGTTTTGGGTCATATTAAGTCGAGTGAGAAATGTCCGTCCGTCTGTCTGCTGTCTGGTGCGCACGATAACTCTCGAAAGAAGTAACCGATTGACTTCAAATTTAGTATACGGTAATATTTTTTTCTATATCCGGCTAAGTTCGAAGATGGGCCATATTGGTCGACTCCTTCTGGTACCTCCCACACAAAGGGTTAGCTTTTAGTGAAATATTGATTCTTTAATAACATCTATACTATTTATTTGTATCTTCTGAAATTTCACACATTGTATTATTTTATTAGTCGCTATCACCTCGATGGGCATTATTGTACAGCCCCTTTTGGTACCTCCCACACAAATGGACCGTTTTATACCAAAAGTTAACGGCTTATAACTATATAACTTTAATACCAGTGCATACAAATACCTGAAATTGTGTACAGTGTAATGCTGTTATAGTGCCTGTAGTCCCGTGAAAAGTGGGCGTTATCACCACACCCCTTTTTGTACCTCCCACACAAAATGACCAAATAATACCAAAATTGAATAGCTCGTAACGTTAATATACGAGTGCACATAAACGCTTATAGTTCGCAACAGTGCAATGTATTTAAAGAAAATACTCTTTGCCGAAAAATAAGTGTATTTGTTAAACCCATTCTGGGACCTCCCACACAAATTGACAGATTATTTAGTGTAATGTTATATATACATTACTCAGAAAGTGAGGGTATACCTTTTTTTAGAGAAATGGTGATTTCACGTTAATATAAAGTATTGTAAATAGACTTAAGTCCACTTAGGCGATTATCAATTGTGACCACTGATATTTAATCAATATCTATAGATGTTTTATATATTTGGTTCAGGAGTAGCTTTGGTATATACAAAAGCTACTACAAAACGCTGGGCGTGCAAAACTTCAGGTTTCTAGCCGTAAGAGTATCCTCAGCAGCCATGTGTTCGAAAATCACTTGGCGGAAAATCGTAAAACACAATTATTGTAATATTAAAAATATAATATTGCAATGTATCAATTGCTTCTCATTTAGATATCATCATCTGGGTTTTGGGTATCAGTTTTGGCTCTTGAAATATACGAGGCACTTTTACTTTATTCTGGAGCGACCACTAGGTACGCCGCAGGATATTTTATGATTTGCCAAAGGGGCAAGGCTCCGTACATACAACCTCATAAATCGAATTCAAAATTGGTTTCAAATTCGGTTTTCAAAATTGTGGGTCTTATAAATTCGTATTTGTCCAATGATCGACACTATTGGAGGAAAATTTATAATTGGTCAATGGTCCTGGCACCACCCACTTAACCTCATAAATAACTCGATAATAGATCGTTCGATATCACCATTTTTAACATGATGAATTTTTATTGGTCCAATAAAGAACTCGAGAAGGGAGAATGTATGATTAGGCAACTGTGTGTGGGACCGCTCACGCAACTTGGAGGTTAAATTAAATATTTCGAATACTATTGCATTAATAGCCTAGAAATTCCGTATATGTGAACTTGGTATAGTGCCTAATATAGAAAAATGTGTGACTCCCGTACAGAACGAAGTGTCAAATTGAAACACTTCGAATATAATTGCAGGGACAGATGTAGGACAAATGTACATGCCAGTTCTTGGTATTGCTATGCGGCGCCAAGGAAATAATACCCAGTAAACTCGGCCTTGACATTACAAACTCATTTTATAAACTTCATACCAATAGTTCCGATGAGTCTTCAAATTTTGTGGTTATGTATTTCACAGCAATGTGAGTGAACCTGCAGGCGCCCACCCATTAGACTCGAATACTGAGAAACTATTATGGAGAACTGTTTTACCAATCGTCTTGAAGTTTGGATTGTGAGCTTTTGATAGAACGTTACCTTATCTGATAAAAATCGTTAGTGAAAGTAACTGCGCTAATACAACGCGATTATTGAAAACTAAGCAGAATGGAGAGCGTATTATTAAGAGTTACAGCTGACACGTTCTGATGATGATGAGATTTGTTCGAATACAGATGTCGCTGCACATCGGCTTTTGCATTATTATACCTCAGATAGTTGCATTGTATTTAATAGAACTTTGAATAAAGTATTTATGTACAGGCTTGAAATATTGTTTTTTATTATATTACCGAATTTAGGTGCAAACAAGTATCGCCGTGTCAGCTAGTAAATATATTTCTAAATAAAGTTCCTTTATAAAGAAACATTTCGTAAAATTACGCCTTCAAATCGTGAATAACTTCAGTTCTATCAGCGCGAGAATCGCAATATTGGTACTATTTTAGGCAGAATAGCGAGTTCTGTCGCGCAAGGTGTATGATATTTGCAAAAAAACATGAATTTTAGAGGTTATGTAATATCGCTCTAGCGGCTCAAGGTATAGCCGAAATATTTTGGGGAAATTCACTAAACAAACCAGGCTTTCATTGAGACAACCGCGATATTTTTCTGAACTGCCCTAATATACAATACTTCGTCTAGGTTGCTCCGTTGCGTCGGAACCTATTTTATGGGTATTGCCTCGATGTTGAAATGGCTTTTAGGTGGCTTTAAATGTACTTTTTGTTAATCTTGGCAAGACAAATATGTCCTGTTTAAGTTCCTTTTCGAATAAAAGATAATCCAAACTTTAAGCTGTGATTCAAATCGAAGGATATGGAGGAGAACATCCTCCACAAATTAGCCAAGAAAAAATATATACAAATTTTAATGAACATGTAAAAATTCCAATCTAAATAAAAAATATTTTATCGAAATGGGTTTTGTCACTTTACGCAGAATCGATACACTGATAAGTGCAACATGTACTTTACATAATTACAACGTGTAATTGATTTAAGGGCGTTCCATGCCTTTAATAGAACTGCAAGAGTTATTTGATTTAAAGTCATTTCATATCTTAAATTTGAGTTAAAATCATTACATGTCTTTATGAGAAGTAAAAGATGTAATTAATTTGAAGACATTTATCAAAGCTACAATCATAAAGCGCCCCAGTAGGTGAGTTGGTAGCGTACTCGCCTATGAGCTTGGGGGTCGTGGGTTCGATTCCCACCAGAGGCTCTGGTCTGTCGCTGCAAAATCTATTCACATGGTCTTTGTAACCCGGCTTTTCCCTGGACCGTATAATTAGAATATAAATTTACTTTGTATTGTAATTCATATAAATAAATAAATAAATAAAATCATAAAAGTTTGCATTGATTTTGAGTACTCTTTTTTTCTCATTGTGGGGATAGAACATTTCTCTGTGTGTATGCATTAAGTGACTATCCATCCCGCTTTAAGGTGGGCACGAAAAAATTTCGCAAAATGTTATTTCGAGTTGAAAAAAGGAACGCCTTTTTACTAATGTCGCATTGCAATTTGGAAGTGTGTGTGTCAAAGTGTCACCTTTATATGCATGTCCTTTTTTTCTTTTTGCTAATATGTATTCTTGAAAACAAACAACAGTTAAAATTCTAATTAATAAACAATTAATTGGAATAATGCCGACATAAAAAATAGTTAATTTAAATGTCTGAAAGGAAATATTGTTGGAGATCATTGTGCTAATGTTATACATAAATTATTTATTTTGTATTCAGTATTTATTTTATTTTCAGCAATATATATAATTACATGATAAAATAAAATTAAATATTTTTTTTTAATATATATTATACTAAACAACAAGGATAATAAAATATTTTTTATATCCTATACGACTTTGATCTTAGTCGTTAGCCGATTCATATAAAATTGATATATTGAGATTTTTTTGTTCAAGTATTAAACTCCATAATAAGGAAATTTCTGTATTCTACACATATTTTTTATATATTTTGACAGTGAGCTCCATAGAATATTTACACAATTTAGGACATTTACAATATCTGCTTCCGTTAGCAATGGTTTCTTAAGATAACAAATTCTGAACTCTCTATGTGATTGACAACGGCCAAGGAAATGTTCTATGTTTCACCTGAATAACATAGACTCGAATTTTTGACATATTTATCTGGAATTTATTTCCATTCAGCTTTATCATGCCCGCTCTCGCTTTGAATATCCACATTATATTGCTTTGGTTACTTTCTTCCATTAAGTACCTGCTGCCGGCTACAGTATCTAGTTTTCCATAAATAATCGTCGTCTGGGATATTTTTTGTAAGACTTGTTGCTTATATTTAGCCTTCAACATATAGAGTAAATTAATTCTCTTGTTGTTCCATTGCTGCTTATAACATAAGTAAGGACAATTGATGTGGTAGGCGATCTTCGGCATAATCGAAGATAGTTCTGGTTACATATCGTATGTGCATATCGAGTGTATACAAATGTCCACTCTCTATATCCGTTTTGGCGATTATGGTGTAAAATTTGGTAGCCTTAAGTTTATTTTCAAAAAATATATTTGAAGCTTGTCTACCTCCTCAAAATGTGAGAACCGCCACACTTGGGCAGCGTACGTTTGTACCGATCTACATACTGCCAAAATATCTTCCACTTAGATGCTATAGACACTGAGTACTTATTTAGGAAGTTTTGCCATGTTAAATTAATACTGTTTTTAGCAGATAAGTTTCGTTGTTCGACATGCTTTGTGAACGCCATTGTTGGCGTCAACTCCACGCCGAGATAACAGTACGAGTATTTCGATGTTATTTTAATTTCCTGGCTATTGATGTACCATTTCTCTCTACTCGCTAATCGCCCACCTCGCCTAAACACCATGATTTCGGATTTGTTTAAGTTAACTTCGACACTCCACATTTTGCAATATTCTTCAAGACGATAAATCATATTCTGTAGTACTCCAATATAATCAGCGATTATTACTATATCATCCGCATATAATAGTAGTCTTATATTAATGCCTTCTATGTGTATTCCTCCAACTACATGATCGTGTAGATCGTTCAGGTACAAAGCGAAAAGTAATGGTGACAGTAAGCATCCTTGTTTTACCCCACTTTCCGTGCAGAATGGTGATGAAAGTTCGCGACCTGTCCAAATCGACGATTCTGTTTTATTAAATACATTCTCTATAAACTTTACTCAACAAAGGTAGACTCCTTGGGCATGTAATTTGTATATTAACGCATGCCTTGATATCTTATAAAATGCCGCCTTGAAATCCACAAAAAAAGCGTACAGTTGATGCTAAATTGTAAATATTATCTGCTGTCGGATTTATTTATTTATTTTGTATTGATGCGATATTTGTGAGGCATCAAAAGCCAGGGTAGTATAACGTTATAAATCTCTCTATATATATAGCGTGATCCATTTCGAGGTTCCCTACTTTTTTAAAGAAAAACCAGTAAGGAAAGGCAGAAAGTCGGGCGGGGCCGACTATATAATACCCTACACCTCCCTAACAATGCGGTAAGGGTCATTGCCATAATAATTTGGAATAATTGGTAAAAGGGTAGAAACATATTATCTAATTCTGAAACGATAATCGCTAAATTAAGCAATATTCGTTCCTAAATTGAGAAACATCTTTCTGGAAAATTTTAATGATCGGAAGTAAAATACAACTTCTATAGCGGTTTGATACCAAATCAGGAGGAACATATATATGGAGATTTAATATAAATCTGAACCGATCTTCCCTGAATACTAATTCATGTAAAAAGACCTCCTTCTGTCGAATTTCGTACTGATCGGATATAAAATACAGTCTCTACATGTCAAATCGGGGGTAACATATATATGGATGTTATATCTAAATCTAAACCAAGTTTCTCCGAATTTGGCAGTATTCCTTCATGTTGAAAGAAACCTCTTTTTGCCGACTTTCGCACTGATCGGATATAAAATAACATTTTTACAGCGCTCACATGTCAAATCGGGGGTAACATATATATGGGTGTTATATCTAAATCTAAACCGAGTTTCTCCGAATTTGGCAGTATTCCTTCATGTAGAAAGAAACCTCTTTCTGCCGAATTTTGCACTGATCGGATATAAAATACAATTTCTACAGCGCTTACATGTCAAATCGGGGGTAACATATATATGGATGTTATATCTAAATCTAAACCAAGTTTCTCCGAATTTGGCAGTATTCCTTCTTGTTGAAAGAAACCACTTTTTGCCGACTTTCGCACTGATCGGATATAAAATAAAATTTTTACAGCGCTCACATGTCAAATCGGGGGTAACGTATATATGGGGGCTATATCTAAATCTGAACCGATTTCTTCCAAATTTAAAAGTGTTCATTCATATAATAGGAAAACTCTTTCTGACGAATTTCATACTGATCGGATATAAACCAGTAAGGAAAGGCAGAAAGTCGGGCGGGGCCGACTATATAATACCCTACACCTCCCTAACAATGCGATAAGGGTCATTGCCATAATAATTTTGAATAATTGGTAAAAGGGTAGAAACATATTATCTAATTCTGAAACGATAATCGCTAAATTAAGCAATATTCGTTCCTAAATTGAGAAACATCTTTCTGGAAAATTTTAATGATCGGAAGTAAAATACAACTTCTATAGAGGTTTGATACCAAATCAGGAGGAACATATATATGGAGCTTTAATATAAATCTGAACCGATATTTCCTGAATACTCATTCACGTAAAAAGACCTCCTTCTGTCGAATTTCGTACTGTTCGGATATAAAATACAGTCTCTACAGCGCTTACATATCAAATCGGGGGTAACATATATATGGGAGCTATATCTAAATCTGAACCGATTTTGTCCGAATTTGGCAGTATTCCTTCATGTAATAAGAAACCTCTTTCTGGCGGATTTCGAACTGATCGGATATAAAACACAGTTTTTACAGCGCTTACAGGTCAAATCGGGGGTAACATATACATGGGTGTTATATCTAAATCTAAACCGAGTTTCTCCGAATTTGGCAGTATTTCTTCATATAGAAAGAAACCTCTTTTTGCCGACTTTCGCACTGATCGGATATAAAATAAAGTTTTTACAGCGCTTACATGTCAAATCTGGGGTAACATATATACGGGGGCAATATCTAAATCTGAACCGATTTTAACCAAATTCAATAGGGATCGTCCCTGGGCCAAAAAAAAGATATGTGTAAAGTTTCGTCGAGATCGGACCATAATTGCGACCTGTACTTTGATTACAAGAATACATGCACAGACAGACAGACAAAAGGACATAGATACATCAATTCAGAAAGTGATTCTAAATCGATCGGTATAATAAACCATGGGTATATTTCTTCCCCTTTTGGGTGTTACAAACAAATGCACAAAGTACCACAGTGTGGTGTAGGGTATAAAAAAATCACAGAAAATTCAAATTGAATGGGGAATGTTTATTATCATTTGAAAGAACATTCTTTGGCATTTATTTTTTGAAGATTATGTCTATCAAATGTTGGCCGTGACTACGTCTCAGATGGTCCATCCGTTGAGTCCAATTTTCGATGACTCGTTCGAGCATTTCGACTGGTAACTGGCGAATGACACGCGTGATGTTTTGCTCCAAGGCCTGAATCGAAGCGGGTTTGTCCGCATAAACTTTAGACTTTACATATCCCCACAGGAAAAAGTCTAACGGTGTGATATCACACGATCTTGTTGGCCAATCGACCGGCCCAAAACGTGAAATTATCTGCTCACCGAAGTGTTCTCTCAATAAGTCCATCGATTGATGCGATGTGTGGGAAGTGGCGCCGTCTTGTTGAAACCAAATGTCGCCGAGATCACGAGCTTCAATTTCAGGCATCAAACATTCGGTTATCATGGCACGATAACGGTCGTCATTGACGGTTACGTTCTTACCGGCATAATTTTTGAAGAAATATGGACCGATGATTCCGGTACGTCGGATCGGAAATCGGTCAATGGCAAAAAGATAGCTCTTAACGAGAGCTAAAATATTGCTCATGGGTGTTGAGGTCGTGGGTCGACTGGAAAGTGTTTTTTTTTTGGATTTAAAAAAATGGACTTAGCGCAATTTGCAGAACGATTATTTTGATAATAAAACTGAATAATTTGTAAACGTTGTTCAGGCGTAAGGCTTTCCATGATGAAATGCCAAACAATACTTAACAAAAATAACATGACAGCATGACACGACTCACACGTGATCTGTCAAAAATAGGCTATTGAAAAAAGTATCTCTACTTAGATCACCCTATACGAGTATATAAAAACGTAGCCAAATTCTTTGTAACGCCAACACGCAAGAACTACTGAACCGATTTTAATAATGTTTCTTTTATATGGATGCTTCTTGGCCACAGATGGTTCATAAAGAATAAAAAAGTGAGCGGAGTCAAAAGGGGGCGTGGCATTATTTTAAACTTGAATATCTCAGAAAGTATTGATCGTAGAAGAACGAAATTTGGTACATACGTTATTGGAGCTATTATCTAAAACTTCAATAAAAATGGACGGGATCGGAAAAGTGGGCGTAGTAATGTTTGAAAATTCAATATCTCGGAAACTGTTGACCACAGTTATTGGGGTCAATATTAGTACTTTCACCAAAAGTGGGCTGGTTTGAATAGAAGGGCGTGACAATATTTAAATTTTAAATATCTGGGAAACTAAATATTTATCAGAGAAAACCGAAATTTGTTTTGTAAGTTATTGGAGTCAATATTAGATTAACAGCAGATGAATCTTAACATATAAAAAGTGGGCGGGGTCAAAAGTGGGCGAGGCATTATTTAAAATTTAAATATCTAATAAAGTATTGACCGTAGAAGAATGAAATTTGTTATTATTATCGAATTACTATCTAAAACTTCGATAAAAATGGATGGGATCGGATAAGTGGGCGCAGAAATGTTTGAAAATTGTATATCTCTCAAACTATTGGCCATAGGACGAAATTGGATAGTTGATTATTGGGGTCAATACTGGTACTTTTATCAAAAGTGGGCGGGATTATAAAGGGTCCGCCAAATATTTTTTTTTGAAAATTCTATAAAAAAAACTACTGAAAACGCATTGGATGGTCAGTTGGCTTCAACTCCTGAACCAATTGAACTTTGTATGGCGTCATACCAATGTCTTGATGCAAAATTCGTCTCAATGATGTCTCCGAAATGTTCAATTGTTGAGAACGACGGTGAATTGATGTTGATGGAGCTTCACGCACACTTTCTGCCACAGCAGCAATATTCTCGGGTGTACACACTGTTTTTGGCTTTTCACGCTTTGGTTTATCGATGAGGATGCCAGTTTCTTTCACTTTTTTCACAAGATAACGAACATACGGTGCTTCTCTTCTTCCAAAATCCGTACGCAATTTTCGCACACATTTTGCAACATTACCATGATTTTCAAAGTAATGTCGCAATATACATATATTCGTTCAGCGGAAGGATAAAACTAATTATCTGTTAAATCAGACATGAGATAAGTGTTACCATTCACGAAATAAGCACTAGTTGAAAAAAAAAAGTTAGATGGCGGACCCTGTATAAGAGGACGTGACATTATTTAAAATTTGAATGTTTTGATGAACTGAAAAATATGTTTTATTATTAAATATATTTAAGGATTTACATTATATTTGTTGACATATACGAGTATCTTCTACCAACTTCTACGGCTAGCAAGAACTTACTATGTTCTTTACAACCATTTCCAAATCAAGATCACAGGCACTGTCCAATTCCATTGTCCTACTGCAAATACGTTGGTAGCGGTAGCCGTCCACAATGTTTCTCCAGGTTTTTCGATGCAATTGTTCAAAACATACAAACATAAATGTACGTGTGTAACTACAAGACAAATTCCACATCATTACATATAGTAACATGTCCTTCCGGTGTTTTGCACATTTTTTCGCTTTTGTATTACAATCGCATTGGAATATCGCTTTTCTGCTTTATTCCATATACATAATTATTTTCCCTTCCACATCTATGCATTCTTTATTTCGGAAAATAATTTTATTTATTATTCTTTATTAGGAAATTTTATTTATAATATTTACAACAGTTGAATTTCTCATGGATAAAAAATATAAATAGAGAAAAATGGGAGTGAGAAGCTGGCAGCATTCACTTTGTTGCGGCGTTCAATTTGTAGCGGCGCAAAATGTAAATTTTTCACATAGTACCACAAACAAAAAAAAAATTAGCACTTTTTTCGCGACTTTGTTTTTAACAGGTGGCGCAAAAGTAACCTTTCGATGTTATTTTAGACGCGATTGGCGGTCAGCAGCTAACAGTCTGGACTTTGTACGGAAACATCTTCAAATCTTGTACCAAAATTCGCTGTAGAGACCGTCGACTGATACCCATTTGCGTGGCACGTCGTCTGGTCGATGTCGACGGCGCTTCCATGACATCCTCGGCTACAGCAGCAATATTCTCTGCAGAACGGCTACTCCGGGGTCTGCCACGCCTGGCAGCATCTCGTGTTGTGTCAGTCTCTTCGAGGCGAGCGGCTAAACGTCGCAGTGAAATCTGTGCCAAAGTCACCGACCGATTATTGGTCAAATAAATATTCAGCAATATTCCGCGTTCTGGAGCAGTGTAGCGTAACATTGTTTATTAACGTGTATTTCGCATGTGTTTACTACACAAATGTCAAAACAGAACTGACATTAGGGGCCAATCGCAAAATTTATAGCATTTTCTGATAGGAGGATTACGTTTGCGCCACCTGTTATAAGTGAACATAGTACCACGCTTTAGGCGGGACCCCAATGCAAAAAGCGGGATGGTCCAGCCTAAATTTAATCCAGTCCCGCTTTTTCAACATATATAAATTGTCTTATTAAAATGATTTTAAAACATTGAATGAAATCTATGTAATTATAATAAAAAATTTTAATTTATATATGATCTCAACTATTTATACCCTCACTTTAGTGATACGAGGGAATATATCATTTGCTACGGACCAAAAGTGTAACACATCGAAGGCGTGACCTAAGACCCTAAGTATGTTCGGCCGATATTCGTTTTGGGTCATTTGACGTCGAATAAGCAATGTCCGTCCGTCTGTCTCTCTGTCTGCTGGCTGGTGCGCACGATAACTCTCGAAAGGAGTAACCGATTGACTTCAAATTTGGTATGCGATACTTTTTTTTCGTATCTCCGGCTATGTTCGAATATGGGCCATATTGGTCGACTCGTTCTAGTACCTCCCCCACAAAGGGTTAACATTTAGTGAAAAATTGATTCTTTAATAACTTCTATACTATTTATTCGAACCTTCTGAAATTCCATTTGTATTAGTTTATTAGTCGCTATCACCTCAAGAAAAATGGGCGAAGTTTCCACCCCCATTTTGGTACCTCCCACACAAATGGACCATTTTGCACCAAAAGTTAACAGCTTATAACATTTATACCAGTGCATAAAAATACTCGAAATTTTGTCCAGTGTAATGATTTTATAGTACCTATAGTCCAGTGAAAAATGGGCGTTATTGCCACGCCCCTTTTGTTCCCTCCCACACAATGGAACCATTTTGTAGTTATCAGGTTACAGCGTGAATACCAATGCACGAAAATAAAACAAAATTTTGCACAATGTAACGCTTTTATGCCAGTTCACATAAAAGCTTATAATTCTGCACAGTGCAATGTCTTTAAAGTATCTACTGTTCAGCGAAAAATCGGTGTATTTGTTAAACCCCTTCTGGTACCTCCCACAAAAATTGACAGAATAATTCGGGTATTATTCAATATTACATTACTCAAAAAGTGAGGGTATGCCTTAGTCGGGTTACCCGACTGAAACTTTCTCACTTGTTTTTTGCATCGTTTCATATGAAATAAGGAATCTTTTTCATTTATTTATTTTTCACTCAAAATAAATAATTTTTATTCTTGTTATTCGTTACTTTTTGTGAACTATTCAGCTTTAAAGAACCAATCAATACTGAATTTATTTCAATGATTTAGAAAAAAGTCCCGCTTTTTGTTACAAAAACCCGCTTTTTTGCAAAAGCATTCCCGCTTTTGGGCCAAAGACTGCTGGTCACTTTATGTATGCACCATGTGAGCAAAACAAAGCCTTGTGATTTCCTAGGATTAAATGTAAATAGAAAACAAATATATTCACCCTACCTATATGAATACTGTCTACCCGGTACTAGTAGCCATATGAAGAAACTTCATAAATGACATTTGCTGTAAACTAATGACACATTTAATGACAGTTTTGCTTAACCTCTATCCATTGCCCATACGCCATTCTACACGCTGAAAAAAAAATCGCTTCTGTAGTATATTGTCCCAAACATATTCGGCTTGAAACATATATATATTCAGGGTACACTCTAAACATATAGTATTTGGTATATACAAAAATTATATACTTGGGAAGATGTCGTTCTAAACAAATTTTTGTTTACATCCCAATATGTTATTATTTGGGACTATTATTTCCGAAACAAATATTTATTTGCATATTTTCGGAAAATACATAAATTGTGTTAAATTTTTCAGTAATTCAAAGTTAATTTTTTAGAAATGTTAAATGTTCTTAAAATAATAATAATTGAAATCGTATAATCTTGGATTAAAATAAATTACTTAGAGGATTGACAACTACTGATGGCTTGGAATATTCAGAAAATTTAATTGATTGATTTAAAACGGAAGTTAATATGGTATCATAACTGGGAGGTCTAATTCGAAAACAAGGAAAAATTAAAACTGAATTTCGAAAAAGTCAGTAAATGTTTTGAAAATTTTTTTAAATAAAATATATTTGGAAAAATTCCAAAACAATAATTTTATTTGTATTTAAACACATATTTTATTTGAGAAATTTAGTTTGCAAATAAATTTTGTTGTAATATATTAATATATGCGTTCCAAATACATTTTATTGATTTTCAAATAAAATGTATTTGCTCAGAAATATAAAATATTTAAAAATCTGTGTTCCAAATATATTTTCTTTCGATTCAAACATATCAAAAAAGGTGATTTTGCCCCGTGTAGACTGACTGTGTTGCTCAGTAAGACATGTCAGATGTCTAAACATTTCAAGTGTTATCCAAACTTAAAGCCACGGACGATAAGATGGATACATTTCGTTGAATATGACATTCTCATTTCGATGTGATATAAAATGACTGAAATAACAGCACTGCAGATAAGCGCTGTAAATGCCAATATCTCAAATGGAATTCATTCTCAGCTCTCAACTGGGAAGCCAGTGGTCCGTTCGGTCCTTTGCCTAGACGCGATGTTTGTTGGCTGTGATTGTGATCGACAGAGCAGAGCCAATGGTTTTTAGTCTGTGGTTCGTGGCTCGGGCGTTTAAGACGACATCTGATGTAGCCAATATTCAGATACACTCACTCGTACGTTCGTACGTCTCCATGTACATATTTATGGTCATTGGTTGACGATAATATCCATTCATTATGAAATTTCACATGAACCAAACAAACTTATATGCGGCTGTTAGAGTCGAAATGACGATCAGTGAACGGCACCAAACGTGGTGGAGTGGTGGAGTCGGCAGCAGGAGCGGTGGACGGCCGGTAGATGTGACAATAAAAAGTTTAAAATATTAACTCGCAGACAAGTTGAAAATGCCACCACATCACAATGTTTTCAAAACGATCAATTTTGAAGATAAGTAATCTTATCGCGACGGGTGCCAAGAACTTGTCACTATCCGTGAGCAGTTGGGCCGTCGCGCTGCCACAACTGTGGTGCGTCCATGGCAGCAGCAACGATGAAGCTGCTGTCCGCCCGTTCGTGCATCGGACATTTTTCTATGTTTGTGGCTGAGAGATAGAAAGTTTCCTCTCTAACCTGTGACGCAATTCCACACATTGCAAATGTGCCAAATGAGTGGCATTTTCTTTTTCTTCTTCTGCCCTAATCTTCACTATTTATATTTCTTGGCTTGTTATTCGATTTGGAAAAGGGAGTGATGTCGATCCCAAAAGCAGTATTATTTGATTCTCGTTTTTCGTTTACGTATAAATAAATGCATACGTTTTAAGATGATTTCTGATGTGCACTAAACTGAAAAAATGCAAGCCGAAAGTTTGCCTACATATTAAACTATTGAACGATATCCGAACATTTCTATTCAATTGTTTATTCGTGTCACTTAATTCTTGAATCAATGAACATTTTTACTAATTTAATAATTTGGAGGTGAGATAAACCATCGCTTATTATACCGCACGACTATGTATAACTTTCTGAGCAGTGTTACCGTACGTCCTCCTTTGTGGGGACATGTCCTCCTTTTTGACAAATGCACTCCCTCCCTGCCTTCTTTTTCAAAAATGTTGGATTTGTCCTTCTTCTTTACAAATTTTACTTTTTCATAAAAAGTAAACCTCCACATGAATCATACTAGCAACTACATTTTTACAAAGTTAGTGAGTTTTGCCCCATTTATAACCTACTATTTTTATACCTCCACCATAGGATGGGCGTATAATAATTTTGTCACTAATTAATTAATTTAATTTAATTTATTGTCATTACGTAAGTATTGATCTCAAGCCCCACAAAGTGTATACGGGGTCTGTTCAAATGAAAATGTGAATTTTGAAATCATTGTTTAATACTATATGATCATTGGGGTCTTCATCGTACTCCTGCACATTTTCCTCTTTCACTATTTCCTCAGATTTCGTTTCCGTATGTATCATATCCATACAAATTCTTCCTTACTGAATTTAAAAAAATACCATATTTTTAAATTGATCTGCCTAAAACGTCAATGTATGCTTCAACAGCTGATGTACTTCGTATTCCTTCCCTTGCGGAGAAATTGGAAACAGTCTCTGAAAAGAATCGATTCTGAGCTGGTCCAAAACGAACTAGATCCAGACTAGAGCAAAAGTAATGTAGAGAGAAACAGTTGAGCACAAAAACACACAACACAATTTAAAAAAATCTGCTTAGGCAGCGCTTCTTTTGATTTGCTCTTGTACGACGTGAAAATTTGTTTGTGTTTTTTCGTTAGCTTTGAAATTACTTTAACAGCCGTATTCATAAAAATATCCTAATTATGATTTAAAGTGCACTTTAGTTAACAAACACTTTTGGTCTAATAAACGATTATTAAAAAATCGTATTCATAAACAGCATTTTAAATAATAAACATTTTAATGACTTCTTCAATGTAATGCTGGCAACACCATCTTTTTCACACACCATTTTCTCTCTTAATGATGCATTAATAGGATTATCAATTGTAAGAGTAGTCGAATATATAATTTATTTTATTGTTTATTTTAAAAACGGCTGTATTAATTAACAAAAATGTATGCTCACTTGTCCAATAAATACAAAAACAATAACTAAAGATCAAATAAATGACGAATTCAGATAAATTTTTTTATAACATACAAAAAGGTATTCGAATAACGAATAATATATAACACATGCTGATTGTTTACATAGCACTAGTGAATTTTGTACAATTTGCATTTCTTGTGTTGTGAATTTGCAACAATTTTGGTCTTTTATGAAACAATATCGAAAACAAGTAAGAAAGTTTCAGTCGGGTAAACCGACTAAGGTATACCCTCACTTTGTGAGTAATGTAATATTGAATATTACTCGAATTATTCTGTCAATTTGTGTGGGAGGTACCAGAAGGGGTTTATCAAATACACCTTTTTTTGCTGAACATTAGATACTTTAAATTCATTGCACTGTGCCGACTTATAAGCATTTATGTGCACTGGTATAAACGTTATGAGACATTAAATTGTGGTATGATTTGGGCATTTTGTGTGGGAGGTACAAAGAGGGGCGTGGCAATAACGCCCATTTTGCACAGGGCTATGGACACTATAAAAACATTACACTGTACAAAATTTCAAGTATTTTTATACACTGGTTTTAATGTTATAAGCTGTTAACTTTTGGTGCAAAAAGGTACCTTTGTGTGGGAGGTACCAAAAGGGGCGTGACAACAACGCCCATTTTTCCCTGGACTGTACGCAATATAAAAGCATAATACTGTACAAAATTTCAAGTATTTTTATACACTGTTATTAATGTTATAAGCTGTTAACTTTTGGTGCAAAATAGTGCATTTGTGTGGGAGGTACCAAAAGGGACGTGGCGACTTTGCCCATTTTTCTCGAGTTGATAACGACTAATAAGATAATACTATGTGTGGAATTTCAAAAGATTCGAATAAGTAGTATAGCAGTTATTAAAGAATCAATATTTCACAACATTTTAACCCTTTGTGGGGGAGGTACTAGAAGGAGTGGACCAATATGGCCCATCTTCGAACTTAGCCGGAGATAGAAAAAAATATTACCACAAACCAAATTTGAGGTCAATCGGTTACTCCTTTCGAGAGTTATCGTGCGCACCAGCCAGCAGACAGACAGACAGACAGACAGACAGACAGACAGACAGACGGACGGACATTGCTCATTCGACTTAAAATGACCCAAAACGGATTTCCTCCGAACATACTTGGGGTCTTAGGTCACTCCTTCGACGTGTTACACTTTTTTCCGTAGCAAATGATATATACCCTCGTCACACTAAAGTGAGGGTATAAAAAGGATGCGAAAATTAATTTATTATTACCGATTTACAATATGAGAAAAAGAAGAATGCAAAAATGCATTTTATATACCGATGGACGCAGAATCATGTCCAGAGTCGATTTAGCCATGTCCGTCCGTCTGTGACAATCAAAGTACTGCTCGAAAAAAGGAACCAATCCCTACGAAATTTTTGGTATAAGGAGCAGCTTATGTTGCACAATGCCTTTAACTCTTCCTGGAAAAATGCGACAAATCGGTCCACGTTTTGATATACCTCCCATTTAATGGTACATTCCGTTTTGACATAAACACGTTCTAGAAGGCACAGATACGTAATTTATTCTTTTTTTTCTAATTTTAACCTAAACCATTTCTAGAAAATATGTTCAAAAACAGTCTTATAATATTTTTTTTCATTTAATTAAAAAATTCCATAAAAATGTTTTGCAAATGCACACGAAGAAAATGCAAATGTCACTTTAACAAACGCTTAAAGTAGGGTCGAACCTATATTAAAATCTACGCAGTTAACAATGGTTTACAAAAGGTGTTTTAGGCTAATAATCGTTTATGAATACAGTTTTAACAAATTTTGCTTAACAAAGGTTTGTAAAGCTGTTTTAAGTTTTTATGAATACGGCTGT
Organism: Eudasyphora cyanicolor; assembly: GCA_963930755.1. NCBI lineage: Eukaryota > Metazoa > Arthropoda > Insecta > Diptera > Muscidae > Eudasyphora > Eudasyphora cyanicolor. The sequence goes on along the minus strand of OZ005735.1, from coordinate 113,038,882 downwards.
AAGTGTTTACAGTTTTGCTCGAATTTGTAGAAATGCCTTCTGCTCGAATTTGTAGAAATGCATCTAGATATAAAACTGCAATACAACTTGAGAACACAGAACACAGAAAATTCAAATTGAATGGGGAATGTTTATTACCATTTGAAAGAACATTCTTTGGCATTTATTTTTTGAAGATTATGTCTATCAAATGTTGGCCGCGACTACGTCTCAGATGGTCCATCCGTTGAGTCCAATTTTCGATGACTCGTTCGAGCATTTCGACTGGTAACTGGCGAATGACACGCGTGATGTTTTGCTCCAAGGCCTGAATCGAAGCGGGTTTGTCCGCATAAACTTTAGACTTTACATATCCCCACAGGAAAAAGTCTAACGGTGTGATATCACACGATCTTGTTGGCCAATCGATCGGCCCAAAACGTGAAATTATCTGCTCACCGAAGTGTTCTCTCAATAAGTCCATTGATTGATGCGATGTGTGGGAAGTGGCGCCGTCTTGTTGAAACCAAATGTCGCCGAGATCACGAGCTTCAATTTCAGGCATCAAACATTCGGTTATCATGGCACGATAACGGTCGCCATTGACGGTTACGTTCTTACCGGCATTATTTTTGAAGAAATATGGACCGATGATTCCGGTACGTCGGATCGGAAATCGGTCAATGGCAAAAAGATAGCTCTTAACGAGAGCTAAAATATTGCTCATGGGTGTTGAGGTCGTGGGTCGACTGGAAAAAGTTTTTTTTTTTGGATTTAAACTTAGTGCAATTGGCGAACGATTATTTTGATAATAAAACTGAATAATTTGTACACGTTGTTCAGGCGTAAGTCTTTCCATGATGAAATGCCAAACAATACTTAACAAAAATAACATGACAGCATGACACGACTCACACGTGATCTGTCAAAAAAAGGCTATTGAAAAAAGTATCTCTACTTAGATCACCCTATATTATCAAAAGGGTTCCATTTCGATTTTTCTACAACTGTTACACAAACATTTTACAATAGATTCTTAACTCTTTTTCAAGCTTGATGCTTGTGGTAGTTAGCTTATTATAATATTATTCTCAAGTCATTTGGAATGTTGAGCTGTGGTATGCTGTGGATGCAGGTTTTGATGACTATAGAAAATGTAGGAGAGCTTTGTTTTTACTAACATGTCTGCGTATACGTTGATAGTAATGTAACCTTTAACGAATTGATACACATGATTAGTTTTGAGTAGTGGGAGATGTTCATAATATCTGTTGTGATTCTACGTGTTGATGACATATTCTATTTGTTTACATGAGAATTTTGCAAAAAAGGAGATCACTTACGGGTCAGAATATTTAATATCGACATATCGTCGGTGCACCGACGAAAACTCCTATGTGTAATTTTTCGATTAGAATTAGAATGTCCTAGCGTTCATATCACTACTCACCGAAGCATTTTGCGCTATCTTCGCCGGTTCGGAAGTTACCAAAAACTCCTATGTATATCCCACTATAGAAATGCACCGACAAAAACTCCTATGTGTTGTAGGCACAGCGGAAATTAGGAACTGTAACACAACTTTCTTCACATATGATAATTTGTAAGACGCTGTGTAACGTCGGCGATATTTGCAATGTTTTTATATTGCGAATTTGTGTAATCCATAAAATCGACTTACACCGCCAAATTTTTCCAAAACTATTATACCGAATTTAATAAGATTAATATATTTGCATTCTATGATCTCTGAGGAATATATTAATATCAGCATTTCCGCGAAAAATCGACGAATAAATTTTTTTTTTTGGGAAAAATATAAGATGTTTCGAAAGGGGGACATTCTGAAACCTTTAAATGTTTTTTTATACAAATTACTCACTTTTATCCATGTTAATGTAATGTAACAAAATATTTAAAACTTAATATTTTTGCATTAACTTGCAGTTTGTAAATTATTATTATTAAAAAAGTTATAAAACATGTATAAAAAAGAAAAATATTTATAAGTAGAAAATATAACAGTTAACAAAGATTTAATAATTTTCTACACTTAAGTATTTAAGATTACATTTGTCAAATTTAAATAGTTTTATGTTTAAAATAATTTGTGTAGGAAAAAATCATCGCACATTGAGTATTCCTTACAATAGAAGTATTTTTTCCAATGGGATTAATGTAATGGTATTTTATATTCAAAATATACATATATTATTACATAATTGTTGGGCCCATTCATACAATTTAAAAGGCGTCGTTATTGGGCCGTTGCAAGCTAGCGCGAGATGCCATCCTGTTTACAGTCCCACCAACTCCGTCACATGCTCCCTTTCCATGAGAGGTCGCGCAAAAGTTCCATTGGGTTTCAATTCTGAAGCCAGAATTGTAGTTCAAAAAATTTAAAAAATTGAATTTGTTTTTTATTATGCAGCATATCCATCTGAGAAAAAAATCACCCTTTAACTACGTCGCCATATGTTTCTTTAAGGTGTCGAATCATTTTTGTGTTGAGTAGATGTACTGCTGATGCATCATGTTTCTCTTCCTCGGATATTATACGAAGCAATTACTTTGTGAATTAAAAAGTATATAATATATACGTTTCTTAAGAATCTGACTTGTCTATGCAATTCCAATGCATAAAACTAATTTCTTATATATTTGAATCTTCAAAAAGTTTTAGTAAATCAGTTGATAATGGTGAAAATCCCGGACAATTTTCACAAATTAGCTATTGCAATATTCGCTGGGATTCGAGCACTTCATTTGACTTGCCATCTTTCTAGACGAGTAATTTACGCCAGTTCCTAGAAAGGCGTTGTTTAATCCTTGAAGTTTTAATTTTAGATTCGGATGTAATTTGCAGACATAAACATTATGGCTGCCGCTACATCCAACGGGTACGTAATGGAGTGGTCTTATCTTTGTAAATTTAGGCAGGCTTATGTCGGTATCCGAATATGTGGCACACAATTTTGTTTGTAGTTCCTTCAAATTGCAGATAAGTTATAACTATTTTGTGCATGGCATCCTTTCTTCCGTCTACTAAAACCGATATACAGTCTTTCTTGCCTGGCATTACTCGTAGTCGAGTGACTACACTCGTAGAAATTCTTTACCAAATTTAACGTAGAAATTGGTAATGACGATCTGCCCTTCATGGAATTTTGTTGAGCAGCATATCCCGATTGATCCTTTTACTTAGTTTACCCATGTAAACTAAGAGACAATATTCAAATGACTCAATGATCGATTTCTCAAATATTAAAAAGGGGGCTTATGGTATCACTTCTACAGGTAATTTTACTCCCCTCAAAATAAAAAATGTACAGGTACATATTTCAAATGAAAATATTACGTATGATGCACGCCCATAGGGATAACTCATATGGGTATAAAGTAATTCGTTCAAAACGATCGAAAATACCTTAATTTTAACAAAGGAACAATTTTTATGGTTCCATAGAAATCAAATATTCACTGACATTCATTCATTTTATGGCTGGGAAACTCCAAGGAATTTCCACCATCCATTCAGAAATATTGACCTAAATAGCCATGTAGGTCAAACACTGGTGTTGAGAAATTTATGACCGACTTGTCGAAATATTTAACAACGGTTGACTTGAAGAATAAGCAGTGTAAATCACACCACCCCTTTTTATTCTGAGAATGGAAAAAATAGCATTTCATCTGAACCTTCACCTTATAAGAAATGTAAAGAAATACATATTAGGTACTTTGTGTGATCAGAAACGTGGAAATATGTTTTCATTCATGTTTTCATTCCTAGTCAGAATACTGTAATTACAAAAATATTTTCATTTAAGTACTATGTCGAAACGATCGGATATTACAATCAATCCGGATCAGTATGTTCATAGTTCGTAGACATACTCGTATGTATGTGCAGAAACAGAAAAAACGTCAAAAATTGCCAGACCAGTCTTAGTATTTTGTCCATAACTTTTACAAATATTGAGTCTCACAAAATTTTTTTACTGTTCTTGATTTGGGAGAGTGGCGGGAAATTTTTTATTTTTTATTCAAAAAAACGTTCGTAAATGTTTTTCTTTTCTTTTGCGCATTATGTCCTCTTTAAAACAAAAATCCGTTCAGCCGTCCGAGAGCAATTACAAATTTCGTAAAACTCAAAAACTCGTATTTTCCTTTTTTTCAAAATTTAAAACGCCCATAAAATTTGTTTTAAAACAAATTTTGAAAAAATTGATAGCGAGATCTTATTTTACTCTTTGTAACTGCTTATAAACACTTTAGCCAAATATAAACTACATAGGTGGATATTAAATATTCTGACCCTTACATGAAAAATCGCGCGATTTTTCAAATAATTTTACGATTACTCTTCATGTAACTGATTGTTTTTTTTTTTTGCAAAATTCCCATGAGAACAAACAAACGTTTTTAAGACAAAATACGAGATTCTTTTAATGTATTCTGCACTTGTGCGTATATATGTCATTTGCTACGAGCCAAAAGTGTAACACATCGAAGGAGTGACCTAAGACCCTAAGTATGTTCGGCGGATATCCGTTTTGGGTAATTTTAAGTCGAATGAGCAATCTGTCTGTCTGCTGGCTGGTTCGCAAGATAACTCTCGAAAGGAGTAGGTTAGGTTAGGTTGAATAGAGGAGACGTTTAAACGTCTCATGTCCATGGACATACACTTAAGCCAGTGGTTCGGCCTGTTGTGCGCTCCTTATTTATGATTTTTATTCCCCACGGGTTACAGAAAATCGGTACTAGACAGCATCTTCAAGTCATATCCTCTGAGATGAGTCAAGTCTGGCAATATGTCGGAACCGAAATATCGGGATCTTGCATGTGTGAAATCTGGGCAGTGACACAGAAAATGTTCCATCGTTTCGATATTTTCCCTGCATTCCCTGCACTCGTCGTTTTCTGCTAGTCCTATGCGATGAAGATGTGCCTGTAAGCTTGAGTGTCCCGTTAGAACACTCATCATCTTACTAATCTCGATCTTGTTTAGTTTCAGAAAACTACTTGTTTTCTTCTCATTTGGGTCACCCCACAGTATCTTTACAGTTGCTCTATTTCACACAGTTTTGTGTGCCATCACTGCCCAGTGCCTCAACTCATCCTTCGTGGCTTCGAAAGATTTCCAATTTTCTAAGTTTATTACTCGAAGTTCTATGCCCTTTGAAGCCAAGCTGTTTGCTCGTTCATTTCCAATCACTCCGTTGTGTCCCGGTACCCAGAAAATACGCAGTTGACCATGGACTGAGTAATTATTTATCGTTCTTTTACAGTCTAACACAGTTCTGGATCTGACCTTTTTCGATGTTATTGCTTTAATCGCCATTTGGCTATCTGTCAAGATGTTGGCATATTTAGGCTTTGTGGAATTATGGTCTGGGAGGCGGAAGTATAGTTCGACTTCCGGTTCATCAATAAAAAGTCCCAGACCCGTCCTTCCTCCTAGCCTGGACCCATCAGTGTGGCAGCTGGTTCCCACTGGCACATGAGCTATTGTTCCGTTTTCCCAGCAGCGTCTGTCTGGCACGGTCGAATCACAGGTAGCTGTAAGCCGCACTTCAGGAATGCTACCCAGTCAAAACTTGACGTTAAGGTGTGACTCACAATTAATATTAATAATTATCTGTGGTCACAAGGTATAACAGCATAACTCGAGTTATGCCCAAACTGTGTTATTAATGCCATAATGTTTCCCATCTTCGATTACATATTGTGACACATTTTGGCGATGATCCCTCGTTTAGTTATCTATATAAGGCAGCATATTTGACTGTGTCACGACCTTACAAATGGATTATTATACCGATACAAACCATTAAAGTTATCTCCTGAAAAGATTCAAAAACAGACATATGCTGTTATGCCTTGTGACCACAGATATATCCAGGGCTTACATCTAAATATGGCTATTATAAAAACCCAATTTCTCAGGAGAGCAAACAAACTATATTATTGTCACATTATTTGAACTTCAGTGATTTTTTCACGATATGCTCAACATACTATATGCTCTCACTACTATGTTCTACAAACAAACAAAAATATTATAAATCATTATTCGCGACGTTCTGAAATATAACCATTTTTCCGTCGTAAATTTTCTTGAAGAGAGGAGACGTTTAAACGTCTCATGTCCATGGACATACACTTAAATTGAATTTATTGCCTACATTTTTTGTTTTAGTGTTATAGTCGGTGCAGACGTGACCAAATATAATTGGAGACTTTTCTCCTCTATTATAACCACTGAAACTGTCTTAGAAATTGGAGATTTTTGTTGAAAATTGGTATTCTTTGACAAGTCGGTTTTTAGTCCTACAGCAAATAAACATATACAACTAACTAATAATAAAAATAATTTTTGTGGTAGTCAGAGTTAAGGATTTTCATACCTGAATTTGGATCAGCTTCAAAATTATACTGTTTTGATGTTGTCTTTTACTCGTAGTTTTTATTAGAATATCTACTAGCCTACGAAGGTTGGTATGGTGTTAAAAGACAACACGGGCAACGTGCTAAGTCGACTTAGCATGTTTTTAGGGAGATTACATTTTTAATTTCCAAATATGCCAAATTATATTCAGTCAAAATTTAGTATTTATCCGTCAACCCAATCAATAGTTTTTCACAAAACAGTATGTACAGGTCATTCGTTTTGCATTATAAAGGAATTCCACACAAATTTTAAAAATTCATCAAATTTTGATCGCCTCTCCTGAAAAACTACCTTTTTGCACTTACCATTGTTTAGAATGGAGGTATCGATATGGGAAGACGTTGTGTTAAACAAACATACGTTTCCATCCTAATTTTCTATATTTAGTCCTATTATTTCAGAAATAAACATTTATTTGCTTTTAAGCGTCCGATTTTTAAGAAGGAATATTTTCAACAAAATGTCTTTTACTCGTAGTTTTTATTAGAATTGGATTGATTGCTTACCAATTAGTGTGTTAAGGAAGAATATTTCCTTTTACAAAACCAGTAACGAAAGACTAAAGTCGGTCGGAGCAGACTATATGACACCCTACATAACCATGTCAGTGCAGAATAAGCGCACATACTGTTGATCTCAATCTGAAAAGATTACTTTTAAATTCGTAGTGTTCGCAGTGGACCAAGAAACTATTATCTATAAAATTTGTTATTTTATATTGATCACAAAACTGGAATCAACATACATATCGTATTATTTAAATATGAATAGATGTTCCTCAACAATTCCAACAAATTTAAGAATTTCGTAGAACTTTGTTTCGACTTGAATGTTTCTTTCAAAATATTTTTGAAGCAATAAACAACAAAAGTTATTTTTGTCAGCGTGAAGCATTTGAAATAGAATTACAGAATTTCATCTTCGTATTCACGATAAAGAAGAAGTTAATTAAGTGGAATACAAAAATCAGTTCCCTCTGAAGAAAAACTCACTAAAAAAGAGCTCCATACCAGATAATTCTTTTTCCATTTGTTCAGGTTGTCGTATTTGGTGTCCTTGAGTGGTTTAGGATACAGTGGCGAAGTAAATTTTTTTAATTTCACACTCTAATTTAGGAATATATAGGCAGCTACCTGACCCGGTCCACTTCGTTGCATCAAATTTCAGTTTACTGCACAAGGAATATACCATATATCATGTTTCGTATAAGAACCTTGATAACCACAGATAAAAATGTGATAACTTTGACCAATTAGGTTATCTTTATCTCAATGGTTCATAATGTATGCAACATCTTTTTCTAAAAGTATGAATTTTAGGACACTTGGTGCAATGCATCTCTAGATATATTGTTTTCAAAAATGGAGTCGTAAAGGCCTATTGGTCGAAATCCCGTCCATTTTTCATGTAGACGTGGACAAATTCATATAAAAAATTTCAACTCTTTCGCTAAAAAATTATTCATTGGATATACAGTGGTGGCCACGAATTCAGCACACGTAGTGCATGTGTCCTCTTAAAGCTCATAATTTTTTTTTGGTGTAATTTTTTTATCCACTTTTTTCTGAGATGTTTCTTGCGATGCTCATGATTATTTAGCATTGGTTTTGTTTGGTAATTTTCTTGCATTTCGGTGTTATTCCTCATTAAGTAAAACTACTACGAAAAAAGCTTGGACATTAATTTAGCACAAATTAAAAAAATTTATTCACACACAAACAAAAACAAAATTGAGTAATACATCTCACTTAAAACATAATATGTGCTTGGATATCCAATATTTTTGACAACTGTTGCACATCTTTGGGCATATCCTCGAGGCTGATATATGCAACACTTCCTAGGGATTGGGTACAAAGTTTTTTTGAATCTTCTTCAAATTTGAAAACTTTTGGGTGTTACTGCAGTGTTTGTATACATCATTCCGAAGATTCTCAATGGGATTGGAATCCGGCGATAGAGAAAAAACCCGTAAAGAGGACTCTTTAATTTAGAGAGCCTCAGCAGCAGACCCATTATAGAGCTCTAAGAACAACAAGTTAGATGCTATATATGGGAGCTATATCTAAATATGGACCGATTTCGCCCATTTTCTATACCAAATTTCAGCCACCTAGCTCTATTATTCCGGACTGTAGCGTGATACAACAGACGGACGGACGGACATGGCTTAATCGTCTTAGAATTTTCCGACGATTAAGAATATATATACTTTATGGGGTCTCAGATCAATATTTAGAGGTGTTACAAACGGAGTGACAAAATGAATATACCCCGCATCCTATGGTGGAGGGTATAAAAATTGTTTCTGAACGGAGTCAATTTTTTCAACATAAGTCCCATACAATAGATTCATATTCTAGAATAGGTGTAACAAGTGAAGTATACAACTGTTTCGTTACATATGGATCTGAAAATTTTTTCGTCCATCGCTTATTGAAGCCAAGTACACCATAAGCTTTGTTCACCATTGTAATTATGTGATTATTGATGTTAAGTTTACGATCCATTAATATACCAAAATCCACAAAGGATTGCACAATTTCTAAATTGGAATCACGAAGACTGAATGTACACTGATAGAAAAAGCTTCGTCATGACGACGAATTTGTACATCACGATTATTTTTTCGTCAAAAGTCAGCTAACGTACGGAATAATCCTCTTGATGAATTTGTTCGTCACCATGACGAATTTCTGTTTCCAAAAACTTTCGTCCTCAGGATGATCCATTCATCACCACGACGAACCCCATTCATCATCATGAAGATCCCCATTCATCATCACGACGTATAGCATTCATCACCACGACGAACTCTATTCATCACCATGATGAACTCCATTCATCACCACGACGAATTCCATTCATCACCACGACGAATTCCATTCGTCACCACGACGAATCCCATTCATCATCACGACGAATTCCATTCGTCACCACGACGAATCCCATTCATCATCACGACGAATTCCATTCGTCACCACGACGAATCCCATTCATTATCACGACGAATCCCTTTCATCACCACGACGAATTCATGCCCACGACTATTTAAATTTTAAAAATTCCAATTAATGTTCTTCTAGTTTTAAACCATTTAAAATGATATGGAAAATAAAATTATTTGACTGCATTGCAAGGTTCAGTTGTGAATATTCGTTTCGAGACGCAGTTCTTTTCAGGTAAGGCTGAAATCAAACAAACGAGAAGTATTCATTACTTCAGCTATTTCAAATCAAAAATAATCACATCAAGTAATGTACAAATGATTCACACTAGCACAAATGATTCACACTTATACAGCTTGTCGAGCTGCATGTTCGAGTATGCATGTGTTTGATGTTTTGTTAAACAAACATCAGTTACGCCGTGCCAGTGCGGTTTGTTTGAACCAATCGGTGCTGCGTGGAACACACACGTGGATGAACATAACAACGTCGCATGTCTTACTTTGTTTTGCTGTAGGAGTTGACGTTGCCGTAAAGGGCGAATAAGTCGATCGTTCTCATGATGAATGGATAATCTTATTGACGAACGGTGTTCGTCATTAATTATTAGATTTTTTAAATTGATCTTTTACAACAAATTATTTAACTAAGGTCATCAGAACGCATATAGAACAGTACATTTAAGCAGAAACTATAATTTGATTGCATCGTTTGATCATATTTTCAGCAAAATGGCCAAATAAATCTTTTCGTCGTGGGAATGAAACCTTATCGTTCTCTCGACGAATTTTGAAATCACCAAAAACATGACTTGATGATCGTGTTCGTTCTATTGACGTACAAAAACATCGCATGTACGAAACTTTTCGTCACCAGTACGAAGATATATTGACGAAACTGAGAAACACATATGTTTACACTTCTTCAAATTAAGGTCCATCCAATTAATTTCACACCAATATCCAAAGGTGTCTAAATCATTTTGAAGAAACAAAGAATCATTAGTTGTGTCATGAGAATACAACATCTTAACATCATCTGCATACATCAGTAATCTAGAACTAATAATTGAATCTGGTAAATCATTCATAAATATTAGAAACAGCAAAGGGCCAATATGACTACCTTGGGGTACCCCAGATGAAACCAAAATCGTGCCTCAGAAGTAACTACCAAATTGAACTGTTAAGTAAAGAGGATATCCAACTCAACAAGTTATTACTAAAACCAATACGATTCAGCTTATATATATAGCGTGATCCATTTCGAGGTTCCCTACTTTTTTAAAGAAAACCAGTAAGGAAAGGCAGAAAGTCGGGCGGGGCCAACTATATAATACCCTACACCTCCCTAACAATGCGATAAGGGTCATTGCGATACTAATTTGGAATAATTGGTAAATGGGTAAGAACATATATATGTGGATATACCTATTCTGAACCGATAAAAGCAATATTCGTTCCTAAATTGAGAAACATTTTTCTAGAGAATTTTGTAATGATCGGAAGTAAAGTACAACTTCTATAGCGCTTTGTAACCAAATCAGGAGGAACATATGTATATATAGAGGTTTTATATAAATCTGAATCGATTTTCCCTGAATGCAAAATAGAAACCTCTTTCTGTCGAAATTCGTACTGATCAGATATAAAATACAGTCTCTACAGCGCTTAGATGTCAAATCGGGGCAAACATATATATGGGGGCTATATCTAAATCTGAGCCGATTTTCTCCGAATTTGGCAGTATTCCTTCATGTAAAAGAAATCTCGTTCTGCCGAATTTCGCTGTGATCGGATATAAAATACAGTTTCTACAGCGCTTGAATTTCAAATCGGGGTTAACATATCTGTGGTCACAAGGCATAACAACATAACTCGAGTTATGCTCAAATTGCGTTTTTGATGCCACGATGTTCCCCATATTCGATTACATATTGTGAAAATTTTTGTTGATACCTTGTTTAGTTGTTTAGATATAAGGCAAGACTTATTCGCAAATCTCACTGTGTCACTATATTTCATAACGTACATAACAGCATATCTCACATTTTTTCCTTTGAAAACTATATTTGTGTTTTTATTCCCCAGTTATCTTTGGACTATTGAAGATGTAAATTGTATGAAGTCGTAACAGCATATCTGAGTTGTGTTATTATTCCAAATTGAACTAAGGCGTAGCACAAAAGCATAACTTAACTTATGCTGTTATTCCAAAATCTAATATTGACTACTGAATGTTGTAAATTTCGAAATCATCCTTTGATTTATCAGCATAAGTCGATATATTCTACAATATATAATATAATCCATTTTGTAAGAACGACACAACTCGAGTTGTGTGTTTTATAGCATAAGTGATTTAAAAAGGGAATAACAGCATAAAACAGTTTTTGGCTTATAACATTTATAATTAACATAATTATATAAATGTTTTCTTATTAATTAATTTCCCTTCCAAGGCCTGAGAAATTGCAGGCGTAAAATTCAAAATAAGTTTATAAATATTTTTGCTATATTGATTCAAACCTTTAAAGTGCTCTCCTGAAAACTTGCAAAAACACACATATGCTGTTATGCCTTGTGACCACAGATATATATGGGGATATATCTAAATCTGAACCGATTTTCTCCGAATTTGGCAATATTCCTTCATGTAATAAGAAATCTCTTTCTGCCGAATTTCGCTGTGATCGGATATAAAATACAGTTTCTACAGCGCTTACATGTCAAATCGGGGGTAACATATAGCGCTTACATGTCAAATCGGGGGTAACATATATACGGGGGCTATATCTAAATCTGAACCGATTTCCCCCAAATTTTGTATTGTCTCTAAGTGTATCAGGAGACTACTCTCTGTCAATTTGCTCGGCGAGGGATATATTTGGAAGTACAAGCGCAAGATTTTGATAGCGTAAAATATGCACACGGGCCAACTCTCAACACTCGTATCTTTATTAAGTGTTTACTTCGACTTGTGATTGGAGCCCTTTGGATTATTTTCTGTGCGGAGCCATTAAGCATAAATGTTACGCAAAGCATCCAGAGACAATTGAAGCGTTGAAACATGAAATCGAAGATGCCATTGAAGAGATTCGACCCAATCGAAAATCTACTGAAAAATTGGATTGATCGGATTATGTACTGCCAGTCGTGGTAGTCATATGAATGATATTGTGTTCCATATTTAAATGACAAAGTTCAACCTTTCCAATAAAACCAGAAATTTGGAAAATTATCAGTACTTTTTTATAGCCGATTTAAATTTAAATAGCCCGCCCTTTGTAACCAAAATTTCTAGCTTCTGCACCTTATAGCAGCCGCAACGGTCAAGCGTTAAAAATTGTCGTTCTGGTTTGACCTTAGGTTGGACATAGAATTGTTGTTTTCTCACATTTGAGGTCAGTATGTACAGTAGTGGTAGTACAGAACCCCCCTAACACCGGGATGTAATGCGACCTCGTTCCCATCGGTGTATGGTTTGCAGTCAGAGGTAATCGACAGCATTGGTAGGGAGCCTTGCTGATACCTGTTGTGCCGCCCAGTCCTTGCCACAGTACCGGGGGCTTTGCTGTGGTAAACATGTTTCTCCCCTAAAGTAGTATATATGTAGACAAACAGGGTTCCTATAAGAAACATATGGCCGTACCTATAGTGGTGGTTATACTTACAACAAACTCCCCTAAGTCCGGAGTGTTATGCGTACCGTGCTCATCGGACTTTTCGGTGGATGTAAATTTAGACTAGTTGATGTGATAGAAATCGGTTCATATTCTGCACTGATATTAAGCAAATGCCACGACAGGATCAGGAAAAAAGTGAAAAAAAATCACTTTTCAAATGCAGACAGAAATTTAAAAACGACATAAAATTTTTAAAAATTAAAATTTTTCAATGAAATATTCTGTAGTTTGTAGGTTCTGACATAACAAATCGAATGTAATTCGCGAATCATTATATTTCCAAAAGTCGGTCCCACAATTCCCAAAATAATTTTGAAAATCCCCAAAAATGGGATTTTTTGGATTTTCCCATACTAAAAGCGAGATTTCAGATTCCCTCTGCAGTTCAACTTACAAAACCTTACCACACATAAATATGCCAAAAGTTTTAACATTTTGGCTTTGCGATTGGAGAAAATGTGGCTTACTTTTGAAATTTGTCTAAAAAATTGTGTAAATTGGAGAAGCTTGGTAACAATACCAGTAAATATTTTGACCCGTTCTTTCTTTAAGAGCATACTCTGGAAAGTTTCCTTTAAGATGGTAGTAAATATGTTATACATTTTTTAACTAACTTCTTCTAAAACTCAAAAATACGACATACAATTTTTTTCCTAAAAAAATTACAAAAAATCGATTTTTTTAAAAATATGAATTCAAGGGGCCATAACTTTTGTCCTGTTGGTTATATCGAATAGGAAAATTTATTGCCAATCCATCATATAGGAAATTTTATTGCCAATCCAGACATGCTTAAGTGGATAAAATTGGTGCATATTCTGCTTCGATATTCACAAAATACTAGCACAAGGTCGGGGAAAAAATTAAAAATTCAATTTTCAAATGCAGATATCTCGGTAAGATAACTGTTAGGTTGTAGACCTCGGTTATTAGAATACGCACAAAAAAAGATTTTATGAATCGGCCGGAAAATACGAAAGATATACGCGCTTAAACATTTTGTTCAACCGAGGTGGCCAACTTTGAGGCCTTGCAGCTCCGCCCCTGTATACCACGGGGGCCCAAACTCAAAACTTAACTTCTCTAATACCTCTTCTACAAACATGGATGTCTAGTTAAGAAACGGCAGAATTATATCCCTTTTTTTGGGAATTCCTCCCACTGTGCTACGGTGCGCCGCGTCAGTTTCAGAGCCTGGTCGAGTCCGAAGGCATGATTTCATATGGATTCACCAAATCCGAATTAAGCGACGAGGGAGGAAATTCGAAAAATACTCCTCCAGATAACACTGGTGTAGTATCTTATGAAGCGCCTTACTCTTCGCAAGCATCTGGCGGGAACTTGCGTTTCACCCTTAACAGATGTGCTTGAATGTGTGAATGCGGAAGAATCCAGTGGGGATGAATCCGGTAAGGAGGAGCTAATTGCGGACACAGACGACGAGGCAGATATGGTGGCCTGACAATGGTCCGGTTCCTGCTGCCTTAAAAGACCTGCTGATGCAAGGAGGGGCTGACCTGGTCCTAATCCAGGAACCCTGGTTGACTGGAGATATGGTTTGTGGGCTTAGGACGCCTGGATTTAAGCTGCATCAAGGTACAGGTAATGGAAGACGTAGAGACTGTATATTTGCCAAGAACGACCTTAATATATACCTTCTTCCATCTTTTAGTAGTAAAGCCATACTTACGAGTATATGTAGTACGAGTATTATCCAGCCTCGAGTTAGAAAACTCTCATGTTTGGTTGGCATCTCAGTGTTGGCACATAACACTGATACGCCACCTTGTGCATTGAAATCACTGGTAGGAGCCGTAAACGAGAAGAACAAGTACCTAATTGTGGGTACACGGGGCAAAATCGACTTTTTTATATGTTTGATTCAAAAGAAAATATATTTGAAACACAAATTTTTTAATATTACATATATCGTCGGCTTAATGCTATTTTGGTCCATACGCCATTTTTGTGTTTTTTGAGTTACGAGTTGATAATATGGGTTCCAAGCATGCTCTTTCAGAATCTGCAATCATTTTTTTCCTATCTCGCCTAGTTTTCGAGATATTGGTAGGGTAAATTTGTTTTACTCTGAATAACGAGAAATAATTTCGATATTTTTATTCTATGTCTCAATTTTTCTATCGCCCTATATTTTTCACTCAGTATTTTACGTTCTTTCGATCACAATATGTAAATTAGTGTCCTTCCATACCAACCCTTTTTGTGGTCCATGTAATACAACTATGAAAAAATATTAAAATAAAAGTGGATATGGACCAAAATGCCAAGTACAAAAATTGTTATAACTTGCTTATTTTTGGATGTAATGGCATAAAAATGCATGAGTATCATATAAACACTGTTGCGAACCCTATGAAATAAAAAGTGTGTATCTCTTCAGTCCCGTTTTTACTCAAACAATAAATTGCGTTTTTCTCCGATCATACAAAATGGCGTATGGAACAAAATAGCATTAAGCCGACGATATCTGAACAAATAAATTTTATTTGAAAATCAATAACATTTATTTGGAACGCATATATTAATATATTACCACCAAGTATATTTGCAAACTAATTTCCTCAAATAAAATATCTGTTTATATACAAACAAGTAAGAAAGTTCAGTCGTGTAAACCGACTTATGAATCCTCCACCTTGAGTACCAAAAAATATTCTAAATAACTTATTCTAAATAATATCCAAAAATAACTTCATTGGACTGGTATTAAAGTAAAAAGCTGTTAACTTTTGGTCCAAAATGGTCCATTTATGTGGGAGGTACCAAAAGGGGCGTGCCAATAATGCCCACTGTTCTCGGGACTCTAGGTACAATAAAAGCATTGCACTGTACAAAATTTCAAGTATTTGTATGAACTGATATTAAAGCCATAAGCAGTTACCTTTTAGTGCGAAATGACCCATTTGTGTGGGAGGTACCAAAAAGGGAGTGGCCACTTCGCCCATTTTTCTTGACGTGTTAGCGACTAATACTATGAGAGAAATTTTATGTAGAAGATTCGATTAAGTAGTATAGAAGGTATTAAAGATTTAATATTTCACTAAAAGTTAACCCTTTGTGGGGAAGTACTTGAAGGTGTGGCCGGGGATAGAGAAAAATAATACCGCATACCAAATTTGAAGTCAATCGATTACCGCTTTTGACAGTTATCGTGCGCACCAGCCAGCAGTTAGACAGACAGACGGACGGGCATTGCTGAAATGACTTAAAATAACCCAAAACGGATTTCCGCCGAACATACTTAGGGTCTTAGGCCACTCCTTCGATGTGTTACACTTTTGTATCAAATTATATATACCCTCCTCTCTAAGGTGAGAGATAAATATTAGGATGGAAACAAATATTTGTTTAGTACAACAGCTTCCCAAATATACAATACTTGTGAGTGCCAAATATAATATATTTTGAGTGCCAAATATAAACCAGTAAGGAAAGGCTAAAGTCGGGCGGTGCCGACTATATAATACCCGACACCACTCTCGTAATATTGAATAACTCTGATATATAAATTTTGTAATTCATGTATAAATTGTTTACATAAATTTACTTTTGGGACATTTTATACTTAAATAATACCCTGTACCACAGTGTGGTGTAGGGTATAAAAACGATTGGATCTAAAGAGCCAAACGGATGAAAAATATACATGGGAGCTATAGCTAAATCTTTACCGATTTTCTTCAAATTCGGCAATGTTGGTTCATGAATCAAGAAACTCTACCATTCTAAATTTCAAAACGATTGGATGTAAAATATAGCTTCTATAGAACTAAAGGGCCAAATCGGACGAAACATATATATGGAAGCTATAGCTAAATCTTAACCGATTTTCTTCAAATTCGGCAATGTTGGTTCATGGATCATGAAACTCTACCATTCTAAATTTCAAAACGATCGGTTGTAAAATACAGCTTCTATAGGACTAAAGGGCCAAATCGGACGAAACATATATATGGGAGCTATAGCTAAATCTTAACCGATTTTCTTCAAATTCGGCAATGTTGGTTCATGGATCAAGATACTCTACCATTCTAAATTTCAAAACGATTGGATGTAAAATACAGCTTCTATAGGACTAAAGGGCCAAATCAGACGAAAGATATATATGGGAGCTATATCTAAATCTGAACCGATTTCAACCAAATTCAATAGCGATCTTAACAGCCGCGAAATGCTCTAAACTACAAAGTTTCAGAACGATCGGAGTGAAATTGCGACCTGGAGTCGACGAACAACATTACATGGACAGACGGACGGACGGACATCGTTAAATCGACTCAGCTAGTGATTCTGAGTCGATCGGTATACTTTAAGGTGGGTCTAGCTGTGTTATTTTCAGGTGTTACAAACATCTGCCGTGAAACAAACTTATAATACCCTGTACCACAGTGTGGTGTAGGGTATAAAAATAAGTACATTTCAAGCAGAATATGTTTGGAACAATATACTACAGAAGCGAATTTTTTTTTCAGCATGTAGTGATGTCAATGTACACCATCATATCGACTATATTATAAGTAGTAACCTTGTGATTTGTATTAGAGGGCATGAACCTACCTTTATTACTAGAAATAGACTGGAGGTGCTCGTTGCAGCGTTACCAGATGATAAGTTTAAACTTATTTTTCAAGTTTTTTCTAGTGAAAAATAGTACTTTTAAGTTTTTTCTTCCAAAAATAAGTTTTTTTAAATTCTGTAAATATTTAATATTATATTATTATCTTAGAAAAACATAAAACATTTCCAAGGTCATAACGCACCATGAAGTTGCAGGAAAATTTTCTGATTTGGATCATCCCTTTTATTTAAATTTCTTGTACTATTTATCTAAGTACCATTTAAAACCTAATCTATGTATATTAGGCCGGGTCGATTTGTTGGGAGGCAAAAAAAGTCGCCATTGCTCAGTGAAAATCGTATTCTAGGGATCAAAATAAGAAACTTTGCGGAAGGAACCATACCTCTAAAACGAATTCTGATGTCCCGGAATTTTGGTCGAACTTTTGGGTAGGGGCAAATTTTGAAAAATCCCACTTTGACCCATTTAGAGTGCTCCAATCGAGTCCAAATGTATGACCGACCCCCACTCAGTGAAGTGTTCAGTGAAAATCGTATTCTAGGGATCAAAATAAGAAACTTTGCCGAAGGAACCATACCTCTAAAACGAATTCTGATGTCCCGGAAAAAATCCCACTTTGACCCAAAAAGAAGCCTTCCAATTTAATTTAAGATCGAATTGCTAAGTTTTTTTGTTGCAAAATAAGGTTTTTCTTTGAAAGTTTTAAGTTTTTTTTCAAAAAATATCTGGCAACGCTGTCGCGAGTACTCCTTCTTAAAAATTAAGAGTGGGAGTAAAAATCTTCGAAATAGATCGAGAGTTTACTCTAAGAGTGAAATCGAGTGGCAAAATAGAAAACTCTGTAATAAAAAAGTAAAGAGTAATAAAAGGGTTATGTATATAGTCAATGAACATTTTACAGTTTCAAGCATTTTATTTTTGCCTTTGGTTTGGTTTTTTGCAGATTTGGGTGTGCGTGTGTGTGTAGTAGCTAGAATAGTAACTTAAACGGTTTTTGGTGTTGCTTTGCTTGAGGAGGGTAGATCGTGTGCAAGAGCCAAGAGCCAGGTGACGGTGGTTTTTGTGTACAAAAATACTCACGAAGTAGATTTTTTTTATTATTTATTATTGTTTATTAAATTTATTTATTACACGAGTAATAATAAGGATGGAAATAAAAATAGTATATGTGTAAAATGCTGTGATTTTTTAATATTTTATATTTTTAAGTAGTTCATTATTTAATTTTAGTATCACAATATTGTCGAGTAAACTTTTAAAATGAAATGAACCCAACTCGATTGGAGCACTCTAAATGGGTCAAAGTGGGATTTTTCAAAATTTGCCCCTACCCAAAAGTTCGACCAAAATTCCGGGACATCAGAATTCGTTTTAGAGGTATGGTTCCTTCGGCAAAGTTTCTTATTTTGATCCCTAGAATACGATTTTCACTGAACACTTCACTGGGTGGGGGTCGGTCATACATTTGGACTCGATTGGAGCACTCTAAATGGGTCAAAGTGGGATTTTTTCCGGGACATCAGAATTCGTTTTAGAGGTATGGTTCCTTCGGTAAAGTTTCTTATTTTGATCCCTAGAATACGATTTTCACTGAGCAATTGGCGATTTTTAAATCGACCCGCCCTCAAAAAAAGAAGCCTTCCAATTTAATTTAAGATCGAATTGCCAATTTTTTTTTTGCAAAGTAAGGTTTTTCTTTGAAAATTTTAAGTTTTTTTCAAAAAATATCTGGCAACGCTGGCTCGTTGTCACTTTTGTCTCCGAGAATTTAAGTGGAAGGATTTCTGATTGGAAACTTTGGGATACTCATAACTTAGCTTCTGCATGAATGCGAAGCCTCCTGATACCGTCTTCCCACCCAATAATAGGAAGGCTAATTGGGAAAAAATTAGGCACATATTCAACAGGTCTCTTCCAAAAAGTCCTGAAATGAAAATGCAAACTACCCGGGATATAGAAGAAACGGTGGAGCGAGTCACTGCGACTCGTTACAAGAAGCATGTCCCAAACATAAGCCAAGGGGCAAACAACGTCTGCAATGGTGGTCGTCTCAATTAGTTATGCTGAGTGCTGTAGGAAGCTCTTCAATAGGGAAAAGGCCACCAGAGCCCCACAGAACTGTGACACATACAAGGAAGATCTCAAACGGTACAAAAAAGAGTTGAGAAAGGCTCAAAATAAATCCTGGATAGATTTCTGTAGTGGCGTAGAAAGCTCATCCGAAGCCTCAAGGTTACGGAAAATTTTAGCTTCAACATCTTGTACTATTGGATACATTAAGAAAGATGATAGTGCCTGGACTACGTCCAGTGAGGAATCGCTGGGAGTTCTCATGGACACACTTCCCGGGCAACTCTGAAGAGGCATTGAATACTTCAGTTGGGAATTCCTTTGAAGTGCAGGCATTAGAGGCTGCACTTCAAAGGGATTGTAACTGAATCTATAATTCTTTGAGCTATCAAAAGCTTTAAACCTTTTAAGTCGCCAGGAACAGACAGAGTCTCGCCCACGGAGCTACAAGCAGTGAGAGAGATATATACATGTTGTATCAATCGGGCATATATATGCCAACAAAATGGAAATAAACCAAGGTTGTTTTCATCCCTACATCGGGAAAGCCGTCCCACACTGGAGCTAAGGATTTTCGACCATTTAGACTATCGTCATTTCTGCTTAAAACTCTGGAGAGATCAATAGATAGTTGATCACAGGCTACTGTCAACTTAACATCATGCCTACAGCAAGGACAGGTCCACCGAAACCGTCTAGTCAGCTTTATTGAAGGATCCCTCTTTATTAAGAAATATACTATGGTAACTTTTTTAGATATAGAGGGGGGCTTTAATAACCTAAATCAAGCCGCTATAATTACGGCTTTAGAAACCCTGGGAGTTGACAGCAGTTTTCGTAGGTTCATTCATAACCTTCTAATTAAGAGACGCATTTCAGCTAGTTTAGGCTAAACTGACCTCCACATATTTGTCAGCAGGGGAACGCCCCAAGTGTGTTCTGTCTCATCTGCTATAGAATCTCTCCATGAAAAATATTTTTTTAATTTTGTCTGAAGATGATGTCAGAGTTGTTGCCTATGCAGATGACGTGGCAATAGCTATTAGGGGAAAGTTTGTGGATACTCTCAGAGACATCCTACAGCAGGCCATTCATACAACCGCAACATGGGATTCCGATAACAATCTTGGTGTTAGCCCGACCAAGACGGAACAAGTTCTTTTTACCAGGAGAAATGTTGTACCATGAGTTACACCTGTCTCCTTTGGGGGTATTGCAATTATCTTCTCTGAAAGTGCAAAATACTTAGGTATTTTACTAAGCAGGAAGTTGCACTTCAAACCCATCATTCTAGGAACAGCAAATAAGGCTGTGGTAGCGCTATATTTCTGTAAAAGGTCAATATGTAGGAAAAAGCTGGGGTCTGAACCCACGTATAGTTTATTGGTTGTATACGGCAGTACTCAGACCGATAATGCTGTACGGTACTATTGTCTGGTGGACAGCTCTGCAGATATACACCTTTTGACCGATACTAAACAAGGTTCAGCGAATGGCAGAAATCTTATCTATTAAAGAGGTAGCGGAATGGCTGAAAATTAATGTGCTGACAAAAGTCGGTATAAATATTTTCCCTGATAGTCAGGCTGCTACCAAGTCCCTGGAAACAGAGAGTAAACGTCTTGCATAATGACTTTTGCAGAAGCTGCGGAGAGGAAGAGGAGGAGGAATCAACAAATATCTTCTGTGTCTGTGCTCCGCTCTCTCTAGAAGGCGGCATACAACCTTGTGCTCTTATTTCTTTAAGGAGTTAGCTAACTTGGCTGATGTTGGATTCCGCCAACTTTTGAGATTTTTAAAGCAATCAAATTGGTTCAACGGGAGGGGCCAGGGATAACTTATGTTTTCCCTTACGTCCCTGTGGTAACACAATGGACTGGATAGCCTAAGTTTTTTTTCCAATTCATTAAATTTTTTTTATTGAATCTTTCATTATATAACAATAAGTGGACAAATCTTAACCTAAAATACTATTCTCTGGGTTATTGCCATTGCGAATAAACCATTGAGACTTTACACGATTTTTTACTTAAACAAAAATACTATGCTTACTGAAATGTAGTAATGTCTTTCTAATCGTCCAACTAATCTCAGAATCCACGCCATCAACCTGGCGATTGGTGTAAGAGACAACTGTGTCGAACTGGCAACCCTTACCAGTCACATGGGTGGTGAAAATGGTGAATTTAAGTCTCGCTTAAAGCTTTGGCTGTGTGACTTGTACGCTTTCTTCGTAGGTATATAATTCCCATATGCAAATTTCTTTGTAGATTGGTATATATACAAGTGATGATCGCCACAACTACAAGCTCACACTGTGTCATGTATAAGACCCTCTGATGATATCCCCGCACAGGATTGAAATACGTATAAGGGTATGTGTTTACATGGCTTTCAGAGCGCAGTGTCTTATCTTTTCCAATACACCACAAAAACCTCTCTTTCGAAAGGAAGAGTTGATCGAAAAGCTGAACAATTCGAATGTGAAAACATTCAATAAATCTAAATAAAAAAAATTAAATCGATCATTAACAAAAAATTTCTAAAAAACATTTAAAAAGATTAACATTTCAAATTTACGAATTCATTATTTCATTTCATTTTTTTGTTTTTGATTAGGATTTGTTTTAATTTATATCATGTCCAGCGTATCTCTCCTTCTAAGGCGGCCATGACCTTCAAAATTTAGTAGTTCTCGAGCCAGGATGTTTGGATGATTGAATACACCCAAAAAAAATTTGTTTGCTGTTAATAACAAACAACGTCTGCTAATTTTTAGCAACCAATTTTTCTGCTAATACAGCACATTTTCTGCTGTAATAGCAAAAAGTTTGCAGTTTTGCATTAGCAAACGCACTGCTGAAAAATTTGCAGTTTGCTGAAAATTTTTGCTGTTAATCAAAATATGTGAAAATAAGACAAAAGTTGCAATAATTTACATGATAAAGTTCAACTAAAATTGAAAATCAAAAAGGTTAAGGTCATTCGTGAGATAAGAAAAGTAAATTTAAAAAAAAAATTAAATAATTATTCGGCGATATCTGTTTTCGAGTTACGGTTCTCAATATTTTTATTTTTTCATTGGATTTTAAAAATATTGGAAATAGGAGTCGATTGAAACTGCAAAAAGTAAAACACAAATCGATAACGAATATGATTTGACGATTTCAAAATCTTAGTTCCGGACATACAATTAAAATTAATCTATTGTGTTTAGATTTTAGTTTCTAATTTTTTATATTTTTATGTAACCAAAGCTAAACATTAATATTTTATGTGCGATTTGTAAAAATGTTTATGAAGTCTGATTCACACAAGGCAATTTTATTTGAAGCAAGTGTCAACGTTTGTAGGAAAGATACAGAGAGCACTTTCCGCTTGGAAGAAATTGCCTCGTGTGATCTAGGACTAAGTATTGTGTATGCAAAAAAAGTTAAAAAACGAGAGAATTCCTAAAGGCTTAGGGTGAGTATTAAGAGAAAATTTCGCAAGATTGTATCATTCTATGCAAAGACGATTTTTATACGGTTTCCACGGCTATTCCTGTGTGTATTGTTGTTGTTTCAAAGTGCGAATAAAAAACAAAACGTTCAATCGAGTACGAGAATTTTTTTCCCCTCCCTTTCCAACTGCCTCCCCTACAAACACCATTAAACCGCTGATAAGATTGCCTCGTGTAAATTGGGACGAACATAGACACCTCAACACACCCTGTAATTCGGCGTCTCTCGCTGTCAAACTTTGGCACTTGTTGGAAAAAGTTGCCGGGTGTGAATCTGGACATAGAGGCATACGGAAGATAATGTTCAGATTCACACTCGGCAACTTTTTCCAAACAAGTGTCAAAGTTTGATGGAGAGAGAGGCGGGCAGAAAGAGCTCTCTCCTACAAACTTTGACACTTGCTTGGAAAAGTTGCCGAGTGTGAATCTGGACAATGGGGAAAGTAGTTTCTTTGAACTGGCAATCCGTTTTGTGTTTTTCATTCGCACTTTGCTGCCTTTGTTTCCAACAAACACCGAATTGCCCCGTGTGAATCGGGACATAGACATGCTTTATGACGGAAAAAAGAAAATTAAAAAAGCGGCGTTTAATTTATATTCCTTACCACTGAAACCAATTTTTTCCATTAAAATGTGCTTGCGATAAGTTACACATATATTCATATTTGTGCAGATGACAAAATCTCGTATAAAATGTTTATTTCGCTTATCAAAAAATATTGACAGACGTAATACGCTTTCACTAGCATTCAAGATTGCCTCTTTGACAGACATCGTGCGCCGACGCCGGCTATTTAGTAACACCCTTTGAAGAATAAAATATTTTACGCCGAACAAATTGAATTGGATTGAAATTTTCGTTCTGTTTGTTAATTCGCATTAAAAAAGCATTCCGCGAAGATATTGCAAATGATTTTAATAAGTAAAACGGTTCCGGGACAGCTTCGACAACACTTACAAATGGCTAAAGAAAAAAAGGCGAAATTGTGTATGCCTTGGAGGATCAATTAATCAAGTTGCAACAGGTAAGCGTACACAAATTGAAAATTTCTCTATGATTGTGTAAGTCTTATTTCTGGTTGTTTTCATGATTCTCAGCAAGCTCTGTGGCTCTGGACATGTACAATTACCGTGTATATAGGGTGAACCCAATTGGCTAACGCGTAGGAGTCACTGATCATCATACGGTCTTGGAGAACATCAAATATAACCAAAGGTCGTACGATGTATGTTCTTTATTGTTATCATTCGGACAAAAAGAAGATAGTTATAATGCCAGTGACCGGTAAGTATTGTGTGTAGATGCTCCTATTTAATTTTCTAAATGATTTATATTGTTTGATCAAGCGTACACAAATGCACATAAAGGACCATGTTATCAATTAATCAAGACGCAACAGGTAAGCGTACACAAATTGAAAATTAAATGTACTATGATTATAAGACTTATTTCTGTTTGTTTTCAAGATTCTCACCAAGCAGTGTCCTATTAAAATACGGGTATAAAAGATGATCTGAAATTTCGTAGCAACTACAATGTATAAATTCAGATAACTTGTGTCATGGATGGACTAACCATTTATTTCCTTGTCTAATTTTCCAAATCGCATACAACCCTTGAAGTGTGACCCTAATGATAACACCTGCAACATCTCGTAAGTATTTTTTTTCCTTTTTGTGTTTGTTTACCGAAATGGCAACATTGATTATTTACTCTATATGTTCCAACGATGGTCGCTAATATCCGAATCACGAAGCAACCTTTTGGCTCCAAAAAACTCAGGATAATTTAGTCTAATTTGGATGTAATCCATGGATAAGATCATTTTGCCCAATGATATGGCTCTGGACATGTACAATTAGATACCGTGTCTATAGGGTAAACCCAACACATTGGCCAATATTGACAGAGTTGGCGTCGATGTCGTACGATTTATGTTCTTTATATTTATCCTTCGGACAAAAAGAAGATAATTGTTAATGCCAGTGACCGGTAAGTATTGTTTGTAGATACTCCTATTGCTATTCAATTTTATTAAATGATTTATTTTTCATTTATATTTTTAGATCAAGCATACATACAGATTCGAAACGCTTATCAATACATGCTTATCAATACATGGGCTGAATAACTTCAGGTTGGAGTCCTGGTTGATATACTCTTCTCATATATCAGGAAAATATAAAATTTGTATTTCTTTTATTAAAATAAAAAAGAAAGAAACGTATGCTAGAATAACAAAAATAGTTTGTTCTCCCAGCCGCTTTTTTCTGTTAAATAATAGCAAAATTGTTTGCTAAAATGACTGTTCTAGTTTGCTGCAGTAGCGGCAAATTTATGTGCTAAAAAAACAACCATAGGGTTGCCTTTCCCTTTTTCAGCAGACACAGACTGTTGAAACAACAAACATTTTTGCTAATGATACTCACAAAATTCTTTGAGTGTAGTTTACCCACGTAACACCGGCAATGTTTTTCAATTTCCTCTTTTACTGTTGGCATGTTGAGATCCTTATGGATGTTAGCGTTTCTTATAACCATGGTGCACCTGTAATTAAACGAAGAATATTCGATTGTCTTCTTTGTAATTTGCATATATTTGAAGCGCACGCTGTACCCCAGAGCTGGATACCATATGTCCAAATTGGCTTCAATACCGTTTTGTATAAAAGAACTTTATACTCTGGATCTAGGGCAGATTTTTGGCTGATAAGCCACTGAAGTTGATTAGTTTTGAGTTTTATTTGAGTTACTTTACAGTCTATGTGGCGCGACCACGTCAAACGCCGATCTAAGTGGATTCCAAGGTATTTTACATGATCCTTTTGGGGAAGCTGTGAATTGAAAATAGAAATTGGAGGACTTGCATCCCTTCGCAGGGTAAAAGTAACATGAGTACACTTTGAGGCATTCACCATTATTCTCCATTTTTTTTAACCATTCTTCTAGGATTCGGACATGAGACTGCAGTTGATCGGACGCAACTGAAGGGTTTTTGTGAGTACTGTCGAAAGCAGTATCGTCCGCAAAAGTAGACGTGAGCGTAAAGTTGGTTATGGGCATATCTGCCGTAAAAATAACGTACAGTATAGGGCCAAGAATGCTCCCCTGTGGGACACCGGCATTTATTTTCTTAGGTCTAGAAAAAATGCCATTTGATTTAACTTGAAAAGACCGGTTAGTCAAATAACTCCTGAACAGTTTATGCGTGTTGATTGGCAGAAGGTCGCATATTTTGTACAAAAGTCCTTCGTGCCAGACTTTGTCAAATGCTTGGGAAATATCTATGAATAACGGCGAACAGTATTCTTTATTCTCAAAAGCTCTTTTGATGCAGGTTACGATACGGTGTACCTGTTCTATAGTATTATGACTTTTTCTAAAACCAAATTGATGGTCAGGTATAATATTGTGAGAAATTATATGAGGTGTGATTTTCTTCATGAGAATGGACTCAAACATTTTTGAAAGTATCGATAGTAAGCTTATAGGGCGATAGGATTTGACTTGAGTTGGATCTTTGCCTGGTTTCGGTATCATTACGATTTCAGACCTCTTCCAAGATAGGGGGAAGTAACCTACACGGAGAATTGCATTGAATAAAAATAACACAATTTTCAAGGCTGAAAAGGGAAGTTCTTTAATCATTTTCGGTGTTATACCATCTCCTCCGGGCGATTTCTTTAATTTTAGTTCCTTGACAGATTTTTCAACATCTTTTATTCTTAGCTTGATTGGGCCAGGAATTATATCATCTATCACGGGCTGATAGATTGGGCGACGAATTAAATCATCTATCACGGGCGGATAGATTGGGCGTGGAGTTATATCGTATATCACGGGCGGATAGATTGGGCGAGAAGTTATGTCATCTATCACGGGCTGATAGATTGGGAGAGGATTTGAGTCATTTATCCCGGGCGGATAGATTGTGTGAGAAATTGTACCATCTATCACGGGCGGATAGATTGGGCGATGAATTGTGTCGTTTACCACGGGCGGATAGTGTGGGCGAGGAATTATATCTATCACGGGCGGATAGATTTCAGATGTAGCACTGTTGGGTGTAAAAACGGACTCGAGGTAGTTTGCGAATGCATTTACTTTCTCTTCTGTGCTTTTTGCCCAGTTCCCATTTTCAAGGCGAATTGGGGATTCATGCGCAACAGGACCTCGCATATTTTTTGTGGCCTTCCAGACACTATAATCTGTTTTCTGGGTTGGATCCAGAGATTGCAAATATATTTTTAGATCACTTTCCTCGGCTGATGTTAGGGCTGATTTCAATCTCTTCTGGCAATTTTTTAGTTTTTTTCTCAGTGCTGGGGAGCGATATTGTTGCCACTCTCTTCTTACGCTTCTTTTTTCATTGATTAACGCTTGGATGCCTATTGGGTTATTGGAGTTATCTCTTTTGAATGCGCTTTTTCGAGTAGCCACTTTAACAGCACTGTTTACAACGTCTGTGAATAGGTTTACCGCGGCTTCAATTTCATCCGTTGTACGTAACGATACACCATCGGATAGGTGTGAGCTAACGTATTTTTTATATTTTAACCAGTTGGTATACTTATTGGGCAAACTGTCACACCCATTTTCATGATTGTTGTAAAGCAGTGTCAAAATGGTAGGCGAATGATCCGATGATAGATCAAGTGATGGACATAGAGATAATTGTTCACGCCTTATATTTTTTATTATAGCGAAATCAATAAGGTCAGGCGTTTTGTTCAGATCTGAGGGCCAATATGTTGGGTGACCGCTCGAAGCTACATCTAGTTTAGCAGATGTTATGGCTTTAAGTAGTTGTCTACCTTTTGGAGTAGTGAGGCGAGAGCCCCAAAATGTGTGCTTGGCATTGTAGTCACCTGCTACCAAAAACTTTGTGCCAAGAGTGGAGAAGAACTCCATGAATTGATCTTTGTTAATATTGTGCCTAGGGGGACAATATATCGACGATATCACCAGATTTGTGCCTGTGATAGCGATAGAAGTTGCTTGTATATGCTCAGTCCTATATTCGGGCATAGGATAATGTTTGCTTTTATTTTGGACAATAAGAGCTGTACCACCACAGGCTCTCCCGCTAGGATGTTTAGTATCGTATGTGGAATAATTTCTGGTTGAAAAATGTGTCTCAGAGACTAATAAAATATCTATACAGTGGTTTCGGAGAAAATTTTCTACCTCATTTCTGTGTTGGCTCAGGCCGTTTGCATTCCAATAACAAATTCTCATTGGATTTATTTTTGATTTAACACGAGTTGCATAAGCATACTTTGATTTCTCATCATTTCTTGCATCATGCTTTGCATATTCAACATGAATGAATTCATAGTTTCTATTAATTTTTCTATTGAGTTTTCGAGGGGAAATTGAGGGGGTAACGAATTTCCATTTCTTGTCATACGGGCGTATGACATATTTGGATGAATTGTATTCTTTGGGATCCGGTTTACGTTTGGGTCGCTAGAACTAGCATTTTCCGTAGGAGATACAGTTCTTAAGCCTGGGAAAGGCGAAGGAATATAGCTTGCATATGTTGGAGTTTTATTAACATTGTTTGATTTTTTCATGTGCTTATAGACAGGGCAACCCCTGTAGTTTGCTGTATGGTTCTCACCGCAGTTACTACATTTTTTACGCCGGTATCTGTTCTAGGATGGGGACTGTCAACGGACTTGTGCACATCGCCACATCTGACACAAACGGCCGGTAATTTACAGTATACCTTGGTGTGTCCAAATTCTTTACAATTTGTACATTGGGGAGGATCGGCTCGTTTTAAAGGTTCCTCGACTCGAATTCTACGGTTGCACAAATATCTTAGGTCGTAAATAGGATGAGGTGCGCCTTTTTTCTTTATTCTTGAAGAATCAAATGTTAGTTCAACCTTAAACATAGGCTGAGGAATTTTCTTTTTATTTATAATGTTTATTATGGATTTAAAATCGTAACCCTCTTTAGCAAGTTCATCGATTATCTCGAGGATAGCCTAAGTGAGTCTGTTTTACAGGCTGCCACTCTTAACCTAACCTAATCTATGTACACTAGGGTTGGTGAAAAATATAATCTCGGGAAAATTAAGTCGGTCTTATTTCGCAAAAAAAAATAAGTGTTGCAAAACGGTTCAAATTGTTTTATGTTTGTTTTTTGTAAATTCTCATCCAGATTATTAAAAAATCCCGACTTTGTAATAAATGTTGTCACGCTTATTTTATTTTTACCACTAGCAATTTACCACTGGTCGTGGTCCCATGAGCCAAGTTTTGAATTGAGATGTCCCTTTTTAGGGCATTAGTCGAATCCCATGGAATTCCCTGTTGTATTGGCAGCTTCATATTGAAATTATATAACCCCACGAATCTGAATGTAGGGTTCTATGTTAGAAACAAAATACATTTCAGATACAGGTACTGTAATATACATGCCAAAATATTTTCTTTAAAGTCGCATCCATAGATTAATTTCGTTTCATTCGTAATTCAAATTCTTAAAGTGATAAGTCGAGTTTGTAAAAATGTTAAACTATATATGTAAACAATGAGTAAAAAATATAAAATGTATATAAAATATGAGGCAAAGAACTATTCAATATGTAAATGAGGCAAACAATTTCTGCTATATCTGCGGAATATTTGCATTTAAAAAAATCGATGGCCGTTATGTAAAACAATAGAACCAATTAATGCACAATATTGTGGTATACCAGTTAGAAATCTGAACGAACCGAGGACACCTAG
This sequence comes from Eudasyphora cyanicolor, assembly GCA_963930755.1. NCBI lineage: Eukaryota > Metazoa > Arthropoda > Insecta > Diptera > Muscidae > Eudasyphora > Eudasyphora cyanicolor. The sequence goes on along the minus strand of OZ005735.1, from coordinate 113,008,901 downwards.
TATTTTGTGTAGCTTGTGCCACGCAAATCATACTTGTTGGAGTTTGGGGAGTGTACTTTTCCATTAATGTATGATACTGTTTCTGTAATAAAACGTCTTACTTTTAGGCATCACCTGCAATTTGGAATACCCATGGTTTGGAGGTACCCATCCACTCATGATACAGACTGTTTTTTTTTTTGTCTAAGTAGTCGGATTGGAGTAAGAAGGAGCATTCGCTAGAACTACGCCGAAGTTAAATCTATCACCTTGCCAGTTGCACATTCGGACCAAATACCAGTTCCCCAATGTCCAAGTATAGTTCAACTGAGTTCTCAACTCACAGCAGTACCAGTTTCAGTCAGAAGCCAGCGCTCATAACTCAAGCTCAACTCAATGATCTAGTGAGTGATTTGAAACTGACCAAAAATAAGGCAGAAACACTTGCATCTCGCATGAAACATTACAAAATGTTGGCCCCTGGTGTTAACATATTACAGAGTTCGTCATATACTTTACACAAAGTTTTATACAACTATGGATAACATGTGCTGTTGCAAGGACATTCATGGATTTTTTGAGCAACTTAATCAAACATACGATTCAAAGGAATATTGGTTATTTGCTGACAGCAGCACAGAAAGATTAAAGGCAGTTCTTTTGTATATCGGAAATGAGAAACCATCGATTCCCATCGCTCATGCTGTCAACACTAAGGAATCCTACGAAACAATGGTTAAATTGATAAAATACACACCTTTCGTAAAAAAAAACATTATTTTGCCATCATATGCAGTATATTATGCTGGGACTCTTTAAAAATTTTATAAAAGCCTAAGGAAAATATGGTAATTCATTCGAAAATTTAAAAATTTTATTTAAAAATGTTTCTTTTCAAAAAATCGAAGAAAGTATTTTTGATGAGCTAAAAATAAGGAGACTGATGAAAGATGTAAATGTCGAATCATATTTAACATCAGAGGAAACTGCAGCAGGTGGAGGTCATTTAAGCTTGTAGTTTCAAATTTCCTTGGATCCAATAAATCCCGCAACATGAAACAATGATTATTGATTTGTTAAAAAATTATGAAAAAATTGGGTAGTTTATACTTACTAATACGTAAACAAATAATAGGATCTTTAAAAATAACAATAATAGATATGCGGAGTAGTATGTCGTAAAATGAATTAAAAATAATATAAACAATAAATACATATGTATAAATATAAAAACAGAATAGCAAGAAGAATATAAATAAGAGTATATATGCTATGACTACTCGACAATAGTTTCGAGTAAGAATTTAGTATTTTTTTTTAATTCCAGCTCACTATCTTCACTAGTAATAAAAACTAGGAACACATAGTGGCTACTATTTTTTTTTCTTTTCTTTTTTTTCTCTCTCTTATTAGCCTAGTCCCTCTGTATTAGCCTAAGCATTTATGTATTTTTAGTAGTTATCTCACCTGTATTGTACTGTAATTTACTACATTGGCCATAAGGCTTCAAATTACTTGTTTGAATAAATAAAAATAAAATAAAAATAAATAAAATAAATGCTTTTTGTTTATACGAGTATATTCATCTAACCTATATTTATTCTTGTAACTTATTTTTCGCTTTTTCGGTGTAAACATGTCCCTCAAAATGCATCTCTTGCAGTCCCATTTAAACTTTTCCCCTGAGAATCTTGGCGACGTCAGTGATGAACTTGGCGAAATGTTTCACCAAGTAATGTAGTCCATCATCCCAGTCCAGTGTCCTTGGACTGGGATGAAAGAATGATGGGCGATTATATTTGGTTCCTCATTAGAGAAACCGATTCCGAAATCTACAAGCGCCAAAAAAATCTCACAATCACTTCTAATTAAGCATCTACATTAGGCTTAGTCACTTTTTTTGCGGCAAATACTCATCCAACTACGATGTAGGGGATGCTGAACTATTTACAAATAACTATTTTTTTTACGAATTTTTAGTTTTGAATTTTTTCTTGATGTTCAAATCTGAGAAAAAAAATGCTTATAATAATCGTAATCACGAATCAGCTTTTTTGATCTAAAATTATAAAATGGAAGATTGTTTACAGTAATTTTTTAAATCAGAAAATTATACACAGCGTGCCTCAAGCTAAAGTTGGCATTGATTGACGCCAAAAACGGCTAATGAAGTTTTGTTTATAGTCATCCTCTATATACGAGTATGAAGAGATACAGAGAGATATCGCGAAAACAGTATTTTTAACCCAAGGAGGCATCAGTAATTGCATTCGGTGCGGAAGGTTTTTGTGCAATTTTAAAAAAGTAAAAGCGCAGTTCTTTATATTAGTACATGCCAGGAGCAATGTGATATTCCGAAAAAGTGAAAATATGACTAGCCCAGATCTACATATCGTCCCCTCAATATACACGCTGAAAAAAAATCGCTTCTGTAGTATATTGTCCCAAACATATTCGGCTTGAAACATATATATGTTTGGGGTAGACTCTAAGCATGTAATATTTGGTACACACAAAAATTGTGTATTTGGAAAGATGTTGTTCTAAACAAATATTTGTTTACATTCCAATATGTTTTTATTTGGGACCAATATTTCCGAAACAAATATTTATTTGCATTTAAGTATTCATAAAATACATAAATTGTGTAAAATTTTTCAGTAATTCAAAGTTAAATTTTTAGAAATTTTTAATGTTCGTAAAAAATAATAATTGAAATCATATAATCTTGGATCAATATAAAGTACTTAGAGGATTGACAACTAATGAAGCTTGGAATACTCAGAAATTTGAAATGATTGATTTAAAACAGAAGGTAATGCTGCATATGGTATCATAACTGGAAGGTACAATTCGAAACCCAAGAAAAATTGAAACTGAAATATGAAAAACTCAGCAAAAGTTTTGGAAATATTTTTTAAATAAAATATATTTGGAAAAATTCCTACATAATAATTTTATTTGTATTTAAACACATATTTTATTTGAGAAATTTAGTTTGCAAATATAATTTGTTGTAATATATTAATATATGCGTTCCAAATATATTTTATTGATTTTCAAATAAAATTTATTTGCTAAGAAATATATAATATTTAAAAATTTGTGTTCCAAATATATTTTCTTTCGATTCAAACATATCAAAAAAGGCGATTTTGCCCCGTGTAATAATAGCGTAAGTGCTCATAGGCTATTGTTTAGTTATTGCACGTTTAGAATCTCCATCATTGATTCTATATCTGGTCAAAATTTCGTCAAATTCTGGTTCCACGAAGTGGATCAAAAGGTCATTGGAAAATATAGCGTATAATTTATTTTTCAAAAAATTCCTTCAATAATAGTTAATTTACATAAAATTTCCTAGCCAAATTATGTAGGAGAAATATAATGTATATGCATATACTAAATTTTAATCTGCAGAAATAAATCAAATGTATCAAAACTTTACTAAATAAAATGGCGTATCATACTAAATGTTTGAGAAATATTTTTATTTTGGCCATTTGTATGTATACCCCACATAGGCTGTTGTATTCTCAATGCAAATTATATAAGTTTGACAAAAATAGTAGCCTATGCAATGTTTACATCGTTTTGACAGGACATATTTGCGAAAGAAATACATATTGTTAGCATTTGAGATTTCAGTTCGCAATGAAAATTTTTCTTTAAAAATCCAAGTGAGTATTCTCTCAATTGAGTATAAATGAATAAAAAGTCAACGTGACGTGCCATGATACCTCCAAAAACCCTAAGTGTTGAAATTGATCCAGAGCCTGAGCCAGAGAAGGGATTAGCCGACATCTCGTTGGAGTCGTGGGATGAAACGATACCTGAAACCGATAAAGAGGATGGTGCAGACTTCGCTGCGGGATCGTCGGACGAGTACATTCCCAATTCGGACGAAAAGGCAGACGAGTTGGGAGATGATTGAGAAAATTTAATGATAAAACCAGCAAATACAGTGGTGGCAGACTGTGGAGTACTGATATCAAAAATAACGATGAAAATGGCGAGAAAGGTGAGTACAGCAAAGAGCTTCTGAGGAATATCTTTTGGGAGTAGCCATCTCAAACCCTGAATTCTTTGTGATCAATAGAGTGAAATCCATAAATGGATAGAGAACAAAAGGAAGAAAAACAGGAACCACGGAAAAGCGTATATTACTAAGCGTGACAAAAGGGTTGAAGAACGTGTACCGAAGGAACTAATTGTAAGTCCCGCCACAAAGGCCAAGAAAACTATTCTGAAGAAGAGCGCAAGGAGATCAATGCAGAGTATTGGTATTTAGGCGACTACTGCAAGTAGCGTCTCTTCCTGGACAATTGCTTAAAAATCGAAATGTGCAAGACCATCTCCACATTGCCAGTGGATGTAGTGAGGCTTCAATTCAATGATATGATTGATCTCAAAAGCATGTTTTCGAAGTGAGGCCGTAGCTTGAAGAAAAATGTCGACAATGACTCGGTGAATTGGCTTAAATTAAGTTCCTCCAAGTAACTAAAGGTCGACCGAAACAATTATTGCACAAGGAGAAATGGGACGAAGACTTGAAAGTCATTGATATTGAAGGAGTGCGAAGAAAAAAAATAAAGTTATAACTTATTTTATACGCTAACTCGTAAATACAATAAAGAACTCGTTGCTCGCAGTCATTTTGTTAGAATTTAACAGGAGAAAATAAGGGTAATTGTTTAGATGAGGCAGATGTAGCAGAGGAAGAGGAAGAAAACGAGTGAATTTCTAGTTACATATCGACGCCTCCATTTTAAAACATGCTAGGTCGACTAAGTTTTGGGGAGATTGCATTTTTTATTTCCAAATTTTCCAAATTATATTCAGTCAAAATTTGGTGTTTATCCGTCAACCCAATCAAAAGTTATTCACAAAAAGTAAAGGTCAATCGGTTTCCATTATAAAGGAATTCCACACAAATTTAAAAAATTCATCATACTTTGATCGCCTATCCCGAAAAACTACCTTTTTGCGCTTAGCATAGTTTAGAATGGAGGTATCGATATGTATATGTAACTAATTTACGCAACCATGTATGATTTTCTTGTTCATAACAAAGTTATAAGCTTTAGCTTTTGGTGTAAAAAGGTCCATTTGTGTGGGAGGTACCAAAAGGGGGTGCCAATAACGCCCATTTTTCTCTCGTCTCTAGGTACTATAGAAGCAGTATACTGTACAAAATTTTAAGTATTTGTATTCACCGGTATTAATGTTATAAGCTGGAAACTTTTGGTACAAAATGGTCCATTTGTGTGGGAGGTACAAAAAGGGAGGGGCCACTTCGCTCATTTTTCTTGACGTGTTAGCGACTAACAAACTAATACTATGTGTGCAATTTCAGAAGATTCGAGTAAGTAGTATAGAAAGTATTAAAGAATCAATATTTCACTAAAAGTTACCAAATTTGAAGTCAATCGGTTACTCCTTTTGAGAGTTATCGTGCGCGCCAGCCAACAGACAGACAGACGGACGGACATTGCTCAAATTACTTAAAATGACCCAAAACGGATTTCCGCCGAACATACGTAGGGTCTTAGGTCACTCCTTCGATGTGTTACGCTTTTGGTTCGTAGCAAATGATATATACCCTCCTCTCTAAGGTGAGGGGATAATTATAGGTTATTATCATATTGAAGGGACGATATAATAAACAAAAATGTTAGGGCCTGTTTCTGTAACTTTTTTTTCGTTCGTCTACGGCGAACGATCAAAATTCTCTCAGCTATTACTTGAATTCTATAAAACGCAGGTTAGAAATATTTTAGGAACAAGCTTTTTACATGAGTTTCTACAGACACAACGAATTATAAACTTCTGTGATTTATAGATTTCTCGGAATAATTGAGTGATTTTTGATCGTTCGCAGTAGACGAACGAATAAAAGTTACAGAAACAGGCCCTTAATGAAAGTATGAAATAAAAACACTAATTAAACAAAAATTGACAAACGCCATTTTTATAAAATTCTCTTACTTCTAGAAAAAGTGCTATAATTTCTTCATTTATCCATCGATTTTCTCAAATAAGATTTTGTTTTTTTTCGTTAGATTTCTAGCTTTCAGAAAAAATATTAAAAAAAGAATACCTTTTTGTTGCATAGTGTAATAAGTACAAAATGGACTAATTATATAATACGTGAAGAAATCGGACCAATTGGCGTGACTCCCCCTATACGACCTCCTTTTTTAATGTGGTTTGAAAGAAGACAATTTGGGGTTAAAAACTGCATACTTTGTTTTTTCCTAAATTGTTTGATCTTTTGTAAATAATCAGTCAAAGTTGAACTTGAACCGTCCGTACGTTGTAATCACGCTACAATCTATAATACTTGAGCTAGGTGGCTGACATTTGGTATAGATACTTCTTATAGCTGCAGGTAACTTGGGATTGAAAATGGGCGATATGGGTCCATATTTAGATATACCTCCCATATATAGTATCCAACTTGTTGTGATTCCTACTGTTCACCTACTATATTTTTTTGTGTTTTTCGGTGTTATTTTCTTTAGCTTTGAGTTATTTTGTAAGGTCACATGCTATCCATGGTGGAGGGTATATAAGATTCGGCATGGCCTAACTTAAAAGCGTTGTATTATTTAGAACGTTCAGTTTAAAGAATCCTCCAAAAATATAGGGGTGTACAAATTTGCTGTTTTTTATAATAATTTTTTTTCTTAGGTAACTATAGCATCCAAATTATCATTTTGTTGAATATTTGGAAAAGGAATATATACACATACATTTAATAAGAAATTATATTGAATATTAGAGCTATTGAGGATCCTTATAACGCATATTTAAAAAATAAATATCGTGAAATCTGTCATATATTAAAATCGCACAAAGTGCGGTCGTTTTATGGCTTTTTAAAAAAAATACAATGTGAATTGGCTTCGGACTGAAGTTGTTGAATGCAATGTACATAATTGTTCCGCCATCAATCGGGAAATAAAGGTGGTCGTCCAAAAAGTAATTTTCCAAAAAGTCAGATATAGCTCAGAAAACGGATGCCGCCGAATTATCGAAATAATGTTGCTAGTATGATTTGTGTTACGATTATGGCAGCACATAGTAGAACAAAAGCTCTCTTAGACTATTCAAAAATAAGAAACGTTTAATAAAGTTTTTGAACAGACATGAAGGAATTATTGTTATAAGAGAATCATCAATGTTACCATTAAAACTTATTTTAATAGGCACTATTGATAGACTAGTTTTGACAACGGCAATGAAAACTGAAAACATGACAACCAACTCAAGTCATAAATTTATAATATCTATATATATAAAGAAGAATGTGTGTTTGTTTGTTTGTTTGTTGGTTTGTTTGTTTGTTGGTTTGTTTGTACCGCATAGACGTCTAAACGGCTGAACCGATCTTCTTGAAATTTTCACAGAATATACATGTGTGGGGCGTGGTGAAAATAGGGTACTTGATTTTTCGATATATGAAGTGGGCGTGGCCCCGCCCACATAAGACAAATTTTAAAATTGAGATATCTTGCACAATTTGTTAGTGAGAGTGCTGCAATTTTGTACATATGTATCTGGTGGCAGTCTACGTGATTGGTCCAAAAATGGGCGGGATCGGACCAATGGGCGTGGCCCCGCCCACATAAGCCAAATTTTGAATTTGAGATATCTTGCACAATTTGTTAGCGAGAGAACTGTAATTTTGTTTATATATATCTGGAGGCAGTCTACGCGATTGGTCCAAAAACGGGCGGGGTCAGACTAATGGGCGTGGCCCCGCCCCATTAAGCTAAATTTTGAAATCGAGATATCTTGCACAATTTGTTAGCAAGAGACCTGTAATTTTGTGTATATATATCTGCTGGCGACTTACGTGATTGGTCAAAAGATGGGCGGGATCGGACCAATGGGCGTGGCCCCGCCCATATAAGCCAAATTTTGAATTTGAGATATCTTGCACAATTTGTTAGTGAGAGAACTAGAAATTTGTATATATATATGGAGGCAGTCTACGTGATTGGTCCAAAAATGGGCGGGGTCGGACTAATGGGCGTGGCCCCGCCCCTTTAAGCCACATTTTGAAATAGAGATATCTGACACAATTTGTTAGCGAGAGAGCTGTAATTTTGTGCATATGTATCTGGTGGCACTCTACGTGATTGGTTCAAAAATGGACGGAATCGGACCAATGGGCGTGGCCCCGCCCATATAAGCCAAGTTTTGAATTTGAGATATCTTGCACAATTTGTTAGCGAGAGAGCTGTAATTTTGGGTAAATATATCTGTTGGCGACCTACGTGATTGGTCCAAAAATGGGCGGAATCAGACCCCCCCACATATAGCCAAATTTTGAAATTGAGATATCTTACACAATTTGTTAGCGAGAGTGCTGTAATTGTGTGTCATGTGTCTGGTGATAGTCTTCGTGATTTGTCCAAATATAGGCGGAATGGGCGTGGCCCCGCCCATATAAACAAAGATTTTAAATTGACATATCTTGCACACATTTTGAAATCGAGATATCTGACACAATTTGTTAGCGAGAGAGCTGTAATTTTGTGCATATGTATCTGGTGGCACTCTACGTGATTGGTTCAAAAATGGACGGAATCGGACCAATGGGCGTGGCCCCGCCCATATAAGCCAAGTTTTGAATTTGAGATATCTTGCACAATTTGTTAGCGAGAGAGCTGTAATTTTGGGTAAATATATCTGTTGGCGACCTACGTGATTGGTCCAAAAATGGGCGGAATCAGACGATTGGGCGTGGCCCCGCCCATATAAGCCAAATTTTGAAATTGAGATATCTTGCACAATTTTTTAACTAGAAAGCTGTAATGTTGTACATATGTATCTGGTGGCAGTCTACGTGATTCGTCCAAAAATGGGCGTGGCCCCGCCCTTATAAACCAAATTTTTAAATTGACATATATTGCACAATTTGTTAGCGAGGGTGCTGTAATATTGTGGCTTCGTATTGGTGGTAGTCTACTTAATTGGTCCAAAAATGGGCGGGATTGGACCAATGGGCGTGGCCCCGCCCATATAAGCCAAATTTTGAATTTGAGATATCTTGCACAATTTGTTAGCGAGAGAGCTGTAATTTTGTGCATATGTATCTGGTGGCAGTCTTCGTGATTGGTCCAAAAATGGGCGGGATTGGACCAATGGGCGTGGCCCCGCCCTTATAAACCAAATTTTTAAATTGATATATATTGCACAATTTTTTAGCGAGAGTGCTGTAATGTTGTGCATATGTATCTGGTGACAGTCCAAGTGATTGGTCCAAAAATTGGCGGGATCTCACCAATGGGCGTGCCACCGCCCATATAAGCCAAATTTTGAAATTGAATTATCTTGCTCATTTTGTTAGCGAAAATTTTGCGTATATGTATCTGGTAGCAGTCTAGGTGATTGGCTTACAAATGGGCGGAATAGGACCAGTGGGCGTGGCACAGCCCATATTTTGATATATCTTGCAAGTATTATATAGGAAATACATGAACAAAAATGCTCGGTATTCGATAATTACAGCTGTTCACTCCAATACAATCGCAATATGATAATGTGATGCATGACCAATGAAACAAGAATTTGAAAATTTTATAAGTATACATTTCTACTTTCTGGACCTTCCACTGAAGTCGGTATTTTTTCATTCAGTGAATTTATTACTAATACCAGTAAGGAAAGGCAGAAAGTCGGGCGGGGCCGACTATATAATACCCTACACCTCCCTAACAATGCGATAAGGGTCATTGCGATAATAATTTGGAATAATTGGTAAATGTGGTGTGTGTGTGTATGTATATCTTATTTTGAACCGATAATCGCTAAATTAAGCAACATTCGTTCCTAAATTGAGAAATATTTTTCTGGAGAACTTTGTAATGATCGGAAGTAAAGTACAACTTCTATAGCGCTTTGTAAACAAATCTGGAGGAACATATATATGGAGGTTATATATAAATCTGAATCGATTTTCCTTTTCCTTGAATACTCATTCATGTAAAATAGAAACCTGTTTCTGTCGAATTTCGTACTGATCGGATATAAAACACAGTCTCTACAGCGCTTACATGTCAAATTGGGGGTAACATATATATATGGGGGCTATATCTAAATCTCTACCGATTTTCTCCGAATTTTGCGGTATTTCTTCATGTAATAAGAAACCTCTTTCTGCCGAATTTCTTACTGATCGGATATAAAATACAGTTTCTACAGCGCTTGAATTTCAAATCGGGGGTAACATATATATGGGGACTATATCTAAATCTGAACCGATTTTCTCAGAATTTGGCAGTATTCCTTCATGTAATAAGAAACCTCTTTCTGCCGAATTTCGTACTGATCGGATATAAAATACAGTTTCTACAGCGCTTACATGTCAAATCGGGGGTAACATATATATGGGGGCTATATCTAAATCTGAACCGATTTTCTCCGAATTTGGCAGTATTCCTTCATGTAATAACAAAGCTCTTTTTGCCGAATTTCGTACTGTTCGGATATAAAATACAGTTTCTACAGCGCTAATTTTGACATGGGCAGCGAAGCGCACCGGGCTCAGCTAGTATATAAGGGGTGTCCCAAGAAGAGCGCAATTTTTTAATTACTGATGCAGCAATTGAATTGTTTCTCTGGCTGTATGACATGTGGCGCCGTCTTGTTGGAACCACATGCCCTCCACATTCATTTCTTCAATTCTAGGCAAGAAAAAACTGGTTATCATTTCACGATACCGAACACCATTGACTGCTTGCGCTTGACCTGCCTCAAAGGTCCAATGATTCCTCCAGCCCAAAAACCACACCACACAGTGACACGTTGAGGATGCATTTGCTTCTCGTGAATCACTCGAGGATTTTCCGCACCCCAAATGCGACAATTCTGCCTATTGACGAAGCCATCAAGATGAAAATGGGCCTCGTCACTGAAGATGATTTTATCGGCAAAATCAGCATTTTCATGTTGTCTCTCCAATACCCAATTAACGAACTCCCTTCTCTGTCCTTCTCCATTTTTACTAACCTCGTACCTTCTACTAACAAACAATAACAATTATTCAAATGTCAAACAATGACACTTCGAATGTTGCGAGATTTAAAAATTGCGTTCTTCTTGGGACACCCTATATATATAAAAGAGAGTGTCTGTTTGTGGGTTTGTGTGTTTGTTTGTTCCGTATAGACGTCTAGACGGCTTGACCGATCATCTTCAAAATTTTCACAGAATGTACATGTGTAGGGGGTTCTGAAAATAGGGTACTTGAATTTTCAATATATCAAGTGGGCGTGGACCCGCCCATATGGGTCCAATTTTGATATTGAGAAAAATTTTTAGCTAGAGCGCTGAAATTTTGTGTGTATGAATTTAGTGGCAGATTATGTGAATTTTCCAAAAATGGGCGGAATCGGACCAATGGGCGTGGCCCCGCCCATATAAGCCAAATATTGAAATTGAGATATTTTGCACAATTTGTTAGCGAGAGTGCTGGAATTTTGTGTACGTGTATATGGTGGCAGTATACGTGCTTGGTCCAAAAATGGGCGGGATCGGACCAATGGGCGTGGCCCCGCCCATATAATCCAAATTTTGAAATTTTGATATCTTGCACAATATGTTAGCGAGAGTGCTGGAATTTAGTGTATATGTATATGGTGGCAGTCTACGTGCTTGGTCCACAAATGGGCGGGATCGGACCAATGGGCGTGGCCCCGCCCATATAATCCAAATTTTGAAATTTTGATATCTTGCACAATATGTTAGCGAGAGTGCTGGAATTTTGTGTATATGTATATGGCGGCAGTCTGCGTGATTGGTCCAAAAATGGGCGGGTTCGGCCCAATGGGCGTGGCCCCGCCCATATAAGACAAATTTTGAAATTTATATATCTTGCACAATTTGCTAGCTAGAGTGCTGTAATGTTGTACATATTTATCTGGTGGCAGTCCACGTGATTGGTCCAAAAATGGGCCGGATCGGACCAAAGGGCGTGGCCCCGCCCATATAAGCCAAGTTTTGAAATTTGGATATCTTGCACAATTTATTAGCGAGAGTGCTGTAATTTTGTGTATATGTGTCTGGGGGAAGCCTACGTGATTGGTCTAAAAATGAGCGGGATCTGACCAAAGGGCGTGGCCCCGCCCATATAACCCAAAATTGAGCTATCTTGTACAATGTAGTAGCGAGTATGCTGTAATTTTGTGTAAATGTATCTGGTGGCAGTACACGTGATTAGTTAAGAAATGGGCGGGATCAGACTAATGGGCGTGGCCCCGTCCATGTAAGCCACTTTTTGGAATTGAGATATCTTGCACAATTTGCTAGCGGGAGTGCTGCAATGTTGCGTATATGTATCTGGTGGCATTCTACGTAATTGGTCAAAAAATGGGCGGGATCGGACTAATGGGCTTGGCCCCACCCATATAAGCCAAATTTTGAAATTGATATATCTTGCACAATATGTTAGCGAGAGTGCTGGAATTTTGTGTTTATGTATATGGTGGCAGTCTGCGTGATTGGTCAGAAAATGGGCGGGATCGGACCAATGGGCGTGGCCCCGCCCTTATAAGCCAAATTTCGAAATTGATATATCTTGCTCATTTTGTTAGCGAGAGTGTTGAAATATTGCGTATATGTATCTGGTAGCAGTCTACGTGATTGGCTTACAAATGGGCGGAATAAGACCAGTGGGCGTGGCACAGCCCATATTTTGATATATCTTGCAAGTATTATATAGGAAATACGTGAACAAAAATGCTCGGTATGCGATAATTACAGCTGCTCACTCCAATATAATCGCAATATGATAATGTGAAGCATGACCAATGAAACAAGAATTTGGAAATTTTATAAGTATACATTTCTATTTTCTGGACTTTCCACTGAATTCGGTATTTTTTCATTCAGTGAATTTATTACTAATACCAGTAAGGCAAGGATTAAAATCGGGCGGGGCCGACTATATAATACCCTACACCTCCCTAACAATGCGATAATGGTCATTGCGATAATAATTTGGAATAATTGGTAAATGTCGTGTGTGTGTGTATGTATATCTTTTTTTGAACCGATAATGGCTAAATTAAGCAATATTCGTTCCTAAGTTGAGAAACATTTTTCTGGAGAACTTTGTAATGATCGGAATTAAAGTACAACTTCTATAGCGCTTTGTAACCAAATCTGGAGGAACATATATATGGAGGTTATATATAAATCTGAATCGATTTTCCTTGAATACTCATTCATGTAAAATAGAAACCTGTTTCTGTCGAATTTCGTACTGATCGGATATAAAACACAGTCTCTACAGCGCTAACATGTCAAATTGGGGGTAACATATATATGGGGGCTATATCTAAATCTCTACCGATTTTCTCCGAATTTTGCGGTATTTCTTCATGTAATAATAAACCTCTTTCTGCCGAATTTCGTACTGATCGTATATAAAATACAGTTTCTACAGCGGTCGAATTTCAAATCGGGGGTAACATATATATGGGGACTATATCTAAATCTGAACCGATTTTCTCCGAATTTGGCAGTATTACTTCATGTAATAAGGAACCTATTTCTGCCGAATTTCGTACTGATCGGATATAAAATACAGTTTCTACAGCGCTTACATGTCAAATCGGGGGTAACATATATATGGGGGCTATATCTAAATCTGAACCGATTTTCTCCGAATTTGGCAGTATTCCTTCATGTAATAACAAACCTCTTTCTACCGAATTTCGTACTGATCGGATATAAAATACAGTTTCTACAGCGCTTACATGTCAAATCGGGGGTAACATATATATGGGGGCTATATCTAAATCTGAACCGATTTTCTCCGAATTTGGCAGTATTCCTTCATGTAATAACAAACCTCTTTCTGCCGAATTTCGTACTGATCGGATATAAAATACAGTTTCTACAGCGCTAATTTTGACATGGGCAGCGAAGCGCACCGGGCTCAGCTAGTGGTATTATAAATTATTCATGATAATATTATAAATTGTTATTCTTTTTCACTAATATTTTCTTTATTTGAATTTCCTTCTACGTGTACTAACTTTCAAAGTGTCTTTCTTGTAAAAAATTATATTTAATATTTTTATTTACTGCAACTTGCAAGTGTCTTTTTAACCCCTGTAGTGCATTTCAACCCTCTAAAACATCTATTCCAAGAAATTGGACTACACACTTATAAGTATGTTCCAAATGTGACCAAATAAATAAATACGATGGGCGTGGTAATATCCCCACTTGTTTCAATTCTTACTGAAGGTATCCTTTATATGCGGTTGACGTTGCGTACAAATTTGAGATCGCTAACTCAACATTAGGAGGTTTTAGCCAGAAAATCTGGCAAATTACCCACAGTGCATTCCAGCAAGGAACATGAAATTTGGTGTGAATGCATTTGATAGTACAGTGCGTGACTCAGCATAAAATGGGAGACATGTGATACTTAGGCGTGGCCCCTACTATGCGACCCCAGTATAGAAAATAGTATATTTCGAATATTTTTGTTGCATTGAGAATGACTAGCAGAGCTTTTCATTTTTATTAATATTAATATATTCAAAATACGTGAAGCGGTTAATTTACCAAATGGTAATTTTGAGAAAAATCCCTAAGATATGTAACTTTGGAGCTCTGTACCACAAAAACTACAAAGAATTTTGAAAAACTACAAACGCCATAAAATGCATCGTTGTGCCAAATTTTAGTAACTTCAAAAAGTGTAATTTTTAAAATGTATGTTTTCGATACATTTAATTTGGAATTACCCTCCTGTAATATAACTGACATATCTTCATAATACTTTGTAATCTTCTAAATTGTATAAAGTTCTGCGCAAGCCAATGTGGACTATATAGCCTTTAAATGATAGTTAAAGGCTATAGTTAAATCGAATCAGCTAGTAATTATGATCGGTAGACTTTAAGGTTGGTTGCTCCAGTATTTTTGACGTTACAAACATCTGGCCACAAACAAACTGCCTTGTACCAAATAGTGGTGTAGGGTATTATTTTAAAAATGACGTAAACGCCATTCTGCTTTTGAACGAAGATTAGTATCGTTAAAAGGGTATGTGAATAATAGATATATGTGCATTTCCGCCGAATGGTCAACAAGGGGCGAAAAATAAAATGTTGGTAATCATCGTATTTTATTGTGAATAATTATAAAAAAATGAATCCAAAATGTCTAAATTTTTAAAATATAATGGTTTCATAGCATATCTCAGTTGTTTTCATGAGAAATTTGCCTAAAAACTGAAAAATTGTATTTTTTACATTTTAAGCTACTTTTACAGACATTTTTATATATAATTATTTTACGTATAAAAACATATGTTATGCTTGCACTCTTTCCACAAAATTTCTCTATTACAATCAATTAAGAAGAGAAAAATGCAAGGAGACAAAAAAAAGTTCGATTAACGATTCATTTAACTGTTAAAACAGGTGGAAAAATCGTACGTTCGCGACCGGCACCTAAGCCAATTAGAAAAAAAGCCAATAGAGGTAATTTATTGTGTAAATACTCGATATAAAGCTACATTAATCCTCTTTTAAAATAAATTATTAGCTTTAGAATATTCCGTTCCTTTTCGCAGATTTTTGCATGTTAATAGATTCAGCCAAAGTTGACTTCTACGAGTATTTCGCGTACGTTCGTGACCACATGTTTATTGCTATCATTATGAAAACTAAAACTCGATGAATCCCATCTTTTGCACCTAACATAGAGCTACGAATATGCTATCAAATCACCAAAAATAAATGCGGGGAAAATTTTTGTTTTCTATATTTTTTGTACATCAAAAGCGTACGAACGTACGTTCGCGACCCGCGGAAATGCCCATATATTATTTACATTCTGTTCATCTCAAAACTTTAATGTTTCTATATTCACTGAACATTTTCGCATTCTAGTTTATTAACCCCCTTTTGCTAATGGTGAATCGAGTAAAGAAGAATGGCGCTTACGGAATTTTCAAAATAAATAGTTCAATTACAATTCAGTACAGTGCAATGTTTTTGTAATATCTACCGTTCAGCGCAAAATAGGTGCATCTGTCAAACCTCTTCTGGTATCCCCACACAAATTGACAAATTCATTCGAACACAACTTTCCCATAACTTCTGTAACAATCTTCTGAACCAACAACAACTTTTCCAATGAATATGATAGACTGAGCAAATGTTTCCACATAACGTTACTCACAAAGTGATGGTATATATTAGCCGATTTATTCGATTGCAATTTTCCTACTATTTCTTATAAATAACTTCTCCAACTTCAGATGAGTTTCGCGCCGACTTCTTGCCCTCCGATTTTTTTTTTTAAATTTCCGTCCGATTTAGCTGCGGAGGCAGAGACGTGCCAAATGAAAATTGTTTAAAAAAATTGAGTTGAAATATACATTGCGTATTTCATTATTATCTACAGCCGGAACCGTTCGACTTTAACCTTTCCTTATTGGTTTGAATTGGTTTCATCGACGAAGAGGACACTTGCATTTTCCGAAGCCGGTAATCTGTGCAAAAGACCCAAAAGATCATGACAAAACCAGGTGCTACGCATCATTAATTATGCTGTTGGGCCAAATAAGTGGAAGTTGAAGTCAAAATCATATGTTGCAACTTTTATTGTCGTACTCGGAAGTGTTATCTCCTTGCCATCTAGTAGGCAAGACCCGATTATGCGCCCAATGTAGAAAATGATGAACCAAAACCGCTAAGTCAAAACTAAATGATTTATATTGTGGCTATGTTGGAATTATCGCAAAGGAATTCAGAATTTCACTGTAACGACTGGAGAAAAAGAACTCTCGGAAACGAACAAGTAAAAGCGTTAAATTCATCCATGCCGAATCTAATATATATAATATAGTAGTGGTGGAGGGTATAAAAACCTTTTCAAATTGGCTAATGAACCTTTCATAAAGAATATGGATTATATATTGCAGTCGTACTGAATATAAAATTGGGAATTGCTAAGAAATTCATCGAAATGCCCGTCAACGTTAATGAGAAGTTTTTGACTATTTGAAAAACATCTTACCAACACTCAGCAATGACAAAATTAAAAACGGTTGCCTATTTAAATATTTGCATATTTTGTTTGTTAACCTATGCATTTTATTTTTGCCTAAAATGTTTATAAAAATTTGGGAAAAAAATTTCAAAAATAACTAATAGCGAATTCTTATTTTATATATATATATATATTAGGGCGGGTCGATTTAAAAATCGCCCATTGCTCAGTGAAAATCGTATTCTAGGGATCAAAATAAGAAACTTTGCCGAAGGAACCATACCTCTAAATCGAATTCTGATGTCCCGGAAAAAATCCCACTTTGACCCAATCGAGAACAAATGTATGACCGACCCCCACTCAGTGAAAATCGTATTCTAGGGATCAAAAATAAGAAACTTTGCCGAAGGAACCATACCTCTAAAACGAATTCTGATGTCCCGGAAAAAATCCCACTTTGACCCATTTAGAGTGCTCCAATCGAGTCCAAATGTATGGAACCCCCAGGGGGTTCCAGGGGGTGTGTCACTGGCATTTTTGGGTCGGGCCTCCAAAGTTAGTGGGGGTCGGTCATACATTTGGACTCGACTGGAGCACTCTAAATAGGTCAAAGTGGGATTTTTCAAAATTTGCCCCTACCCAAAAGTTCGACCCAAATTCCGGGACATCAGAATTCGTTTTAGAAGTATGGTTCCTTCGGCAAGGTTTCTTATTTTCATCCCTAGAATACGATTTTCACTGAGCAATGGCGACTTTTTTGCCTCCCCACAAATCGACCCGGCCTAATATATATATATTTTCACGAAAACGAATATTCCAAAGTTGGTTTTTGAGAATGCTAAAAATTATGCGAATAATTAGCTTTCGCATATGCGAATATTCGTTGAATCCCTGCTAAGGGACAAAGAAATTTTAGGATAGCATCTTCCCAAACATATTATATTAGGTTGTATCAAAAGAAATATATTTCAAATGAACAGAAAGATATATCAATACTTTCATTCCAAACAATGCTAATTCGACATAGCATTTTTCAAGGACCTTTCATTGAATATTCCTAATTATATTCAGTCAAAATTTGGTGTTTATCCGTCAACCCAATCAAAAGTTATTCACAAAACAGTATAGGTCGTTCGTTATGCATTATAAATGAATACCATACAAATTTCATAAAATTTTGATCGGCTCTCCTGAAAAACTACCGTTTTGCACTTAGCATGTTTTGGAATGGAGGTATCGATATGTACTCGTATATGTTTAAAGTAGAATATGAGTATGTTTGGGACAATATACTACATAAGCGATTTTTCAGCGTGTAAGGTCTTGGATCACTCTCTCGATGAGCTCCGCTCTTTCAGTAAAGTAAGGGTATAAAACACAGCAGAAAAACCACGAAGTTTTAAAAGCAGATAGACGTGAGTTTAACGATAGACACACCCTAAGGCGGCCTGAATGTGACCCGGAGAATTTCGTAAATGCAGAATGTAATCATCACCCGACTTGCATATGCTGACATTGGCAGATTAAACCAAAGGAAACGGTGATCCCGTTCGTCCTTCGTTCGCGTGATTTTAATACGACAATCAAATAACAAGTGTTAAAATTTCATGTATTAAACACTTTGATTAACCGACTCAACTGTCGCATTTCGACGGAAATCCTATTTACATTCCAAACAAACGACAACCAAAAAGGATCAACAAACACAACAACAACATCAGCAGTGGAAAAAAGGGAAACAAACCAAACAAAACTATTAAAAACAAATATTTGTGTGCACCAGCAGAAGGACGGACGGATGGACAATGAAACTTATGCGATACACACAGCGTGAATCGAGATGAAAAATTCAAAAACGATTGCACACAAACATACACACACACTCCAGTCAATCTGCGGAAAATGTGCAAATGGATTTAAACGAACGAATGTCCCGAAAAAAACAAACAAACAAATAAACAATCGGGTGGTCGACTGACTGCCAGAAAGAGCTACCGAAAATAATTTGGGATGCCAGAGTGTCAGTCAACGCAAAGTACAAAGTGAACATATGCACCGAAGGCGCTTAACACTCAATAACAACAAGGATAACAACAACCACAACGACAGCAGCAACACACAAACAATTTGTTGTGTCCTTCCGCAGCTATTGGGGGTTACTTACTACTATCCCCGACAGCATTTCCGCTGGAACAATTTGTACGAATTGTCGCTGCTATTATTTTATGAATTCGCTATCAAACACACACACAGAAACAGATCGACAGACACAGACAGACAGACAGACTGGCATTCGTACAAACGAACAACTTCCGATTACAACTTCATTTGGAAATACTTTTTTTGTTTTCTTTTTATTCCGATTCGACTTTTATCCGTGTAAATGCCAAAAGCATACACTCACTCTCACTACTCGCCCTCTTCACCCTACCAGCCTCTAATTTAATGCTAAGGAGTCGGCTGAAGTTAGAAGGGCTGGGGGAGGGGGTGAATAGTGTCGGATTTTATTGGTGCTGTTATTGTTATTTAATTGTAGCACAACCCACATCTGTCAACTTCAATGAACTGCCGAAAAGGAAGTTCATCATAATGCTCGAAAGTTCCAATTCCATCACCAATGACGGCATCATAATGATGAATGACGACGACGACGACGCTTACAACTCCTCGTTGTGAGTCAGTTCATAAAGACGATCCACAGTGGACCAAAAGCTTAATCTGGCGCACAAGAAAGTTTAAAAGTACATATAAAAGTAAAATTTTGAATGTAACACATCGCAGGAGTGATCTGAGACAAAACAAGTAAAGGTGATAAGTTCGGCCATGCCGAATCTTATACATATATCCTCCACCATGGATTGCATTCAATTTTATTACTGGAAAAATCTTTGGATATGGAGCAAATCATGTTTTTCTTTAAGTAAATTATTAAAAAAAAGGAACGCTGCAATTTTTAGCCAAATTTTAGGCCGCGAATTCTTAAGCCAAACTCTTCACCTGAAAAATGTGATATTTATGGCTTAAAATAACATTTTTGAATGCTACATCTACACGGGACTACAACAAAATAAAATTTGATTTATACAAATTTTATTGAAATGAATTCTGGCCAAAATAGAATATAAACTGCAAAGTTTCAGCAAAATTTCTTAGAAAATGTGGTGTTTATAGCTAAAATAAGCCACTTTGGGAGCGACATCTATAGGTGGACTATAATAAAATATAAACTTAAGAAATTTTTACTGCGATGAATTCTTGTCTTAATTAACTACAAACTGCAAAGTTTCAGTTAAAATGCTTAGAAAATGTGGTATTTATGGCTTAAATTCGTATATTTCGGAGCGACCTCTATAGGGTGACTATAACAAAATATGAACCGATTTGTAAAATTTTTGCTGTGATGAATTCTTGTCAAAATAGAATACAAACTTCAAAGTTTCTGCTAAATTGCTTTAAAAATATGGTATCTATGGCTCAAAACCCGTATTTTGGAGCTACATCTATAGGGGAGCTATATCAAAACATTGACCGATATGGCCCATTTGCAATCCCAAATAACATGCAACTATAAAATATATTTCTACCAAATTTGATCAACCCAGCTCTATAATTACGGACTGTAGCGTGATTACACCAGACGGACGGACGGACGTGGCTAAATCGTCTTAGAATTTTACGACGATTAAGAATATATATACTTTATGGGGTCTCAGATCAATAGTTAGAGGTGTTACAAACGGAGTGTCAAAATGAATATACCCTCCATCCTATGGTGGAGGGTCTAAAAACGTGTTTGACGGAAAATCCGTTTCAGGTCATTTAAAGAAATTGAAGCAAAGTCCGTCCGTATGTCTGCCTGGTTGGTGCGAACCATAACTCTCGCAAGGAGTAACCGATTGACTTCAAATTTGGTATGTGGTAATATTTTTTCCTATCTCGGACTAATTTCGAAGATGGGCCATATTGGCCTACTCCATCTAGTACAGGGTGGCGCAGAACGAGCTATATGGCTTAAATGGTTTATAACTTTTTTATTTATGCGATTATTATAATTTTTTTAAATATAGTATAGTATTGGGGAATTTTGCAATTAGCTTTGAAAATGATATCCTGTAAGTGATGTCCATTTTCTACTTCGCACATACGTGCTCTTTTTAGCATATTTTTCATAACTTTCCGCAAAATTTCGGAAAAATTCAATTATTTTTGTACGTTGTAGATTTCGACCGAACAGAGTTGGGTCTGCCAAAAAGGCAACAATTGACAGCCAAATTGTTCAGTATTAAAACATACTTTGGAGTTAAAAAATGTCAAAAATATGAATTATCTTTCTATAAACGTTAAAAGAAAGCACGTCAAACACCGACCGCGTGCATACAGAATTTACACTCTTGATAGTATAAAAAAAATAAACAAAAAAAAAATATTACAATTAAGCGCAGTGGGAATATACCAATCATAAATGCGATATAAATTATATTTCGCAAATATCTCATTTTTCGAGCAATTGTGCGCCAGATTAGGTATTTGGTCCACTGTGCGACGCTTACAAGTCCTCGTTGTGAGTCTGTCCATTAGAACTATGAGTGTACTATCCACTGTAATCACGCTTGCCAGTGCTGTCAACCAAGTGTTTCGGTGAGGGTTTTCATAATTTAGATGATGGCCTCTTGCGGACAATCGCCACAGAGAGACATATGATTCTATAGCAGTGTTGCCAATTTTTGGATAATTAATTGCATAATTTCAGACTTTTCGGATAAATTTAAAAATAAGCTGATCTAGCAGGTGTTTTTTTAGAGTTACAGAACTATAAAATAAAATAAAACAAAGACAATTTTTAAATATCAGTTAAGCTGGCTTTATTGGATAGATAATTTTATGCAATGTTTAAATATGATTTGGGCCATGTGCATTGGCGTAGAAATGGATTTCTGTTGGGGAGGGTATAGCTCCCAGAAGAAAATATTAATGCATATTGAAATAAGATTCATTACAATCTTTCTATGATAAATTAATATATTACATAAACAAGAATTCGGTCTTGTAAAACAACAAATGTAATTAATAAAATGTTATTAATTAATTAATGAGTATTTCAATATTTTAAAATGAACATAAAAAATAGCAGAATGGAATAAAATATAAATAAGAAAAAATAAAAATTAATTAATTAATGCTTTTACTCTTAAAAAAATACGAATATCACTAACAATTCTACTACTTCGTTTTCGATATTTAAGATGGCCAAAATTCAAAATCGATCTTGGTTTATTGTAGATCTTAGTCATGTTTTAATTCCACGCATCACAATGATGTCCTTCACAACAGAAGAAATTAGCGGACACCTTTTTGCAACTTGAAAACCTTTAAAAGTATTTTAATATATATTGAAAAAGATTATGTTTTTATTCTATCTTTTTTTTAAATATAAATTTTATGTATTTTTATCAACCTTTTCATTCTTTGATTGGCTTATTGTCATATAGAGTTTTGAGGATATTTTTAGCACAATAGTTTTTGCAGTTAGCGATTCCTTATCAGTTTGCAGGCAATTCTATAATCATCAATAAATTCAGAAGTTCCATTAAAAGCTTTACCAAAAAATGTACTGCTTTAGCTAGTGGAAGACTTAAATCTGTTCTCCAATATTAAAAGCTGTCATATCCTCAGGCAAATCTACACACTGGCTTTTAACAAATGTTGAATTAACCGAAAAAATTTTGTTTTGCGTTTTGTTTTTTTTCTGCTTGAAATGTAATTTTTATATTTAACAATATTCTTTCCAAATATAGTTAAATATATTTCTATAATCTTTAAAAGTTCTTTTAGTTGCCGTAACCGTTTAGTGTGTGCCTCGCAGTGCATTAAAACGGCTTGTGGATATTGTCAAAGTTAAACGCAATCGGTTTTATGTCATGTTCATGTTTTGTCACATCACCATTTCACAATTATAAGACTTCTAATTAGTGGAATATTTTCAACAAAAAATCCAGAATAAGTTTATGTAAAGAATTGACATATCTACTTACAGAAAAATCTACGAAACCTAAGAATCGTTCTTCTACTTCCAAATTGATTGCAAACCTTTGAGTTTTGAGATTCATTACAGCATTTGCAAAAATTTATATTATATCAGGCATTGATAACAGTGAAATTGATAGATAATTATCTAACACCTTGATCTGGCATCACCACCAATCAGCATCATTGCAGATGGGTGGTTTGCCCGGCATTACTCTACGGACATCGAGGTAATGAGCCATAATGGCTGATTGCAAATGGCTCCGTTTGTCCTTGAGGATGGATCCATCCTCACTTCATTCTGTCTATAACAGCCATCACTAGACTAATGTTTCATTTGTATGAGTGTTTTTTTTTTGTGCCAAAAAAGTTCAGTTTTTCACGCCTTTCGCACCAGAAACGCCTTTTGTAGAAAAATGCTGTTTCGTTTTTTTTAAGTGTTGCACTCGCACGGTGTAAAAATGAAGTACAATTTGTTTTAGGGGGTTAAACGCGTAATTTTTTGCATTTTTATTTTGATTCTGACCATAAAAAAATGCAGCATTAAAGGGGCTGTATGCGACATTAATGAAATGCTTCTCTCTGACAAGGCAACATCTTTAGAACAGAAAACGCCATAAGACTCAATAAATTTTATTTAAAAATCAAGAACATTTTTTCAGAGCCCATATGATAATATAGGATGTTTTTTAGCTGCATGAGAACTTTCGATTTCGCTAACTATGGTTTAACAGCTGAAAATGTCAAACTGAACTGGAGCAAAGACAATTCTCAAGCCGTTAACGAATCGCCAGTACTGCTTGGTTCGGTTTGCACGCTGGCAAACTGGCATCGGTACTTATTTCTTTCGAAATGAGGAAGAAGCTGTCGTTACGGTGAATGGCGAGCGCTATCGAGCCATGTTGATAAAATTTAAATACCCTCACTTTAGTGAAATGAGGGTATATATTCTTCACTACCGCCAAAAGTGTTTGGTGGAAATTCGATTTGGACATTCTAAGTCATTTAATCAATGTCCGTCCCTCTGTCTGTATTCTGGCTGGTGTGCACAATAACACTCGAAGGGAGTAACCGATTGATTTCACAGGCGCCGTCGTTCGCGCGAGTTAACGCCTCTGGATTTCTTTTTTTTGGGCTATGTTAAGACATTGGTTTATGCCGGCAAATCACCAACTCTTGAAGAATTTGAAAGTCATTATTAAAGCCACCGTTTACGTCATACGGCCATATTTATTGGAAAAAGTAGTGGCAAATAAAGCAGTGTTACCAACTCGAAGTTGTGAACCTGTTAAAACGCCTTGAATATGGGTAGTTATTTCTCAAGTGTCACAGGACAAAAATTAGTTATATCTTAGTATGCCACTGTATTAACCCGCAATATTAAGCAATTTTAATGAAAATTGTTGCGGCGGATATACATATGCAGGAAAACACATGTAAAAAACAATGCGATGAAATTATCTACCTGATGTAATAAAAATATTTCATTTCAACAATATTTCTGTCTTGTTTTGCGCGAGAAATTCAATGGCCGTGTTATCTCACGTCGTGGCGATGTAAATTGGCTGCCACGATCTGTGATTTGACAACGTTGAACTTCCTTCTTTGGGGATATTCAAAAGAAAAAGTGCACGGCAATAAATCAATAACAATTCCTGGGCTAAAGGATGAGATAATTCAGAATATTAACGACTCATGGACCATCGGATAGAGGTATGCCACCGAAGCCGTGGCGAGCATTTCGCCGATATTTTGCTTCACACATAATTGTAATAGATACATCAATCATATAAAAACCAGTGAGGAAAGACAGAAAGTCGGGTGAGGCCGGGAACTATATAATACCCTACACCTCCCTAACAACGCGAATAAGAGCACTTCGAAAAGAATTTGGCAGAGTTCATACATGAGTCATTCTATGCCAAACGGGACGATTTTTGACATCACAATTTTTGATTGCTTCGAAATTTTGTGTATGCACGATTTACCTAAAAATATCTTATACGTAGTTCAAGAAAAAAATTTAAAAACATTTCTTTAAGAGTTATGAGCAATTTAAAGTTGACGAAATTACATTTTTTTCTAAAAGGTGTGTTCATTCTTTTGCTTGTATCTCCTGAAATAAGTGACCGATTTTAATGTTTTGAAGGTAATTTCAACTACTACAACTAACTGGATTAAGCACTGCAACAAATATACTAATTTTTTATGTTTTTGCCCTTTTATACTTTCTATTGCGATTTTCAAAATGATTACACCCTTCGATTTTTTTGAAATTTTAATGTCGTGTTCTTAGATGTCTTTGTTAGCTACTGTATGAATTTGGAAGTGGTGAATTGATGGGAACTATTTTTTACGATTTTTTATAGAAAAAAAAACCATTAGCATAATTTCTGTGAATGTGCTTTAAATAATTAACAGAATGATAATTTTTAGTCATTAGTTTATTAAAACAGTAAGAACATTAAAACATTTAAGAAAATAATGACAACTATTAATAATAAGCAGTATACTAATGTAAAAATAATAACAATAAAAAATGTATTAGAAAGATTCGATTCAAGTATACTATTAACAGTAAAAAAGAAGAAAATGGGTATAAAAATATTAATCATTGTACACCGTCTTAACACAGTGCTTTTCGGAAGTTGATGATGTCTGAAATCTAATTTTTTTATCGGACGTGGTAGTTTCGAGTTCAATAAATTACTTTTGCTTTATTATTGCTTTCTTTTTTATTTGAATTGTCGAATTGAATGTAAAAAACGGACTAACAAAGTTATTGTATTTTTTTTCTACATCCATAACGGAAATCCAGGTTGCTGTGATTTTAAAAAAATTTTCATCTCAGAGTATTGTTTAGCAAGTACTTTCTTATCTTTTGACTCTTGCTATTGTTTAATGAGTTTTGTTTTTTAAATATCAAGTCATCGCTGAATTTTGAGTTTTTGCAAATAATTTTGCAAAATTAATAATATTTATTGTTGTTATTGTTATATTAACAAACTAAAGGCTAAAAATTATCATTTAAAGCACATTCACAGAAACTATGCAAATGTTTTTTTTTATAAAAAATCGTAAAAAATAGTTCCCACCAATTCACCACTTCCAAATTCATACAGTAGCTAACAAAGACATCTCAGAACACGACATTAAAATTTCAAAAAAATCATTGTGAAAATCGCAATAGAAAGTATAAAAGGGCAAAAACATTAAAAATTAGTATTTTTGTTGCAGTGCTTACACCAGTTAGTTGTAGTAGTTGAAATGACCTTCAAAACAAGGTATATCACATTAAAATCGGTCACGTATTTTAGGAGATACAAGCTAAAGGATAAACACCCCTTTTAGAAAAGAACGTAATTTCGTCAACTTTAAATTGCTCATAACTCTTAAAGAAATTTTTTTAAAAATTTTTCTTGAACTACGTCTAGATATTTTTAGGTAAATAATGCATACACAAAATTTCGAAGCAATCAAAAATAGTGATGTCAAATATCGTCCCGTTTGGCGTGGAATGACTCACATGTAATAAGAAAACATCCTCTGCCGAATTTCGTACTGATCGGATATAAAACACGGGTGAAACATATACATACATATACGGGGAGCTAAATCTAAATCTGAAAGAATTTTCCTCGAATTTTCCTCGAATTTGGTAGTGTTCATTCGTTTAATAAGAAAGTTCTTCTTGTCGAATTTCGTACTGATCGGATATAAAATACGGTTTCTACAGCGCTTCAGAACCAAACCTAATTGAAAGCTTACATTCTTAATGCACTATCAAATGGTTGCGCCATAATGTTGGTATGGGTTTTACTCACCGTACGATTTTTGTGGGTGCAGGGGGAATTTTTAAAATGTCGCAATATGATGTGGTGATATTATTTTTCAGAAACGAAATCACCATTAATATTTATACCCTACTACACACTGTGGTACAGGGTATTATGAATTTGTGCATTTGTTTGTAACGCCCAAAAGGAGAAGAGATAGACCTATCGTTTATTATACCCATCGACTTGGAATCACTTTCTGAGTCGATTTAGCCATGTCCGTCTGTCTGTCTGGCCATGTATGTATTCATGTAATCAAAGTGCAGGTCGCATTTATGGTCCGATTGGCCCAAGGACGATCCCTATTGAAATTGGTCAAAATCGGTTCCGATTTAGTCATAGTCACCATATACATGTTACACCCGATTTGACATGTAAGCGCTGTAGAAACCGTATGTTATAACCGATCAGTACGAAATTCGACAGGAAGAATTTTCTTATTACACGAATTAACACTACCAAATTCGAGGAAAATCCTTTCAGATTTAGATATAGCACCCGTATATATGTTTCACCCGATTTGATATGTTAGCACTGTAGAAACCGCATTTTACATCCGATCTGTACGAAAATCGGCAGAGATTTTTCTTATTGCATGAATTAAAACTACCAAATTCGGGGAAATTCAGTTCTGATTTAGATATAGCCTCCACACGGGGGAAAATCGCCATTTGTGATATATTTGAATTAAAAAAAAAAATACTTGGAACCAACATTTTTAAAGAATATATATTTTTGAACAAATATGTTTTATTTGAAAATCAAGAAATTTTGTTTGGAATGCCAAGAGGTGTTATTTTGAATCACGCGGTATTTCGGTAGCTGTCACTTTTGAAGCTATTATTCTTTGACATTTGACAAGTAGAAACTACGCCATTACTAAAAATGGAACGATACACGATCATCGAACGATCGAACTAAAAAAACGATACGAACGATACAAAATCATCTTGACTGATGATGCCATGCCCATTTCCACATCGGTGGCTACGTCAACAAGCAAAATTGTCACATCTGGGCTCGGAAAACCCAAGAGTTATGGTTGAGAAGTCTCTTCATCCTCAACGTGTGACTGGCGGGGTCATTGGACCTTACTTTTTCGAAAATGAGGTTGGATCAACAGTTACGGTGAATGGATTGCACTATCGAGTGATGATTAATGATTTTTTATGGTCGGAGTTGGATGGTATTGATCTGGACAACGTTTACTTTCAACAAGACGGCGCTACGTGCCACACAAGCAACGAAACCATTGCTCTGTTACGGGAAAAGTTGCCGGACCGTGTTATCTCTCGAAGAGGTGATCACAATTGGCCACCGAGATCTTGTGATTTAACACCTTGCGACTTCTTCCTTTGGGGCCACGTGAAAGATAAGGTCTACGCCAATAGCTCAGCGTCGATTCAAGACCTCAAAGATAGAATTCGTGAGGCTATCGAGGACATAGGGCAGCCACATTGCGATTTGGTTATGGAAAATTTCATGAAAAGGATATGGTCCTGTAGGCGTGGTCGTGGTGGCCATTTGGCTGATGTTGTTTTTCATTATTAACGGCATACCTTCCTCTTTGTTATGAAATAAACATCCGATCATTTATCTCAAAAATGGCATTTTTCTTTGAATACCAAAATAACACCTCTTGTTGGAAAACCCTTTATTATAACAAAATATATTTGCAAACTTACTATCACAAATAAAATATGTGTTTAAAAACAACAAAGATATTGTTTAAGAATTTATCCAAATACATCATATTTAAAAGAATTTTAAAACTTTATTGACTGCAATTTTTAATTTTATTTTTTCCTACACCCAAAAAAAAAGTTTGCTGTTAATAACAAACAACGTCTGCTAATTTTTAGCAAACATTTTTTCTGCTAATACAGCAAATTTTCTGCTGTAATAGCAAAAAGTTTGCAGTTTTGCATTAGCAAACGCACTGCTGAAAAATTTGCAGTTTGCTGAAAATGCTTGCTGTTAATCAAAATATGTGAAAATGAGACAAAAGTTGCAATAATTTACATGATAAAGTTCAACTACCATTGAAAATCAAAAGTATATTTAAAAAAAAATAAATAATTATTCGGCGATATCTATTTTCTGAGTTACTATTTTTATTTTTTCATTGGATTTTAAAAATATTTTAAATAGGAGTCGAATAAAACTGCAAAAAGTAAAACACAAATCGATAACGAATATGATTTGACGTGGAAATAGAGCGATTTCAAAAGTTCCGGACATACAATTAAAATTACTCTATTGTGTTTAGATTTTAGTTTCAAATTTTTTATATTTTAATGAAACCAAAGCTAAACCTGAATATTTTCTGTACGATTTGCAAAAATGTTTATAAAGTCCTGATTCACACAAGGCAATTTTATTTCAAGCAAGTGTCAAAGTTTGTAGGAGAGAGACAGAGAGCACTTTCCGCTTGGAAGAAATTGCCTCGTGTGATGCAGGACTAAGTATTGTGTATGCAAAAAAAAAGTTAGAATTCCTAAAGGCTTAGGGTGAGTATTAAGAGTAAATTTCGCAAGATTGTATCATCCTGTGCAAAGACGATTTTTATACGGTATCCACGGCTATTCCTGTGTGTATTGTTGTTGTTTCAAAGTGCGAATGAAAAACAAAACGTTCAATCGAGTACGAGAGATGTCTCCCCTCCCTTTCCAACTGTCTCGCCTACAAACACCATTAAGCCGCTGATAAAATTGCCTCGTGTAAATCGGGACGAACATAGACACCTTCACACACGCGGTAATTCGGTGTTTTTAGGAGATAGTCAAGATTCACACTCGGCAACTTTTCCAAGCAAGTGTCAAAGTTTGTAGGAGAGAGAGTCATAGAGCTCTTTCCGCCCGCCTCTCTCTCCATCAAACTTTGACACTTGCTTGGAAAAAGTTGCCGGGTGTGAATCTGGACATAGAGGCATGCGGAAGATAATGTCCAGAATCAATCTCGGCAACTTTTTCCAAGCAAATGTCAAATTTTGATGGAGAGAGAAGCGGGCTTAAAGAGCTCTCTGCCTCTCTCTTCTACAAACTTTGACACTTGCTTGGAAAAAGTTGCCGAGTGTGAATCTGGACAATGGGGAAAGTAGTTTCTTGTACTGGCAATCCGATTTGTGTTTTTCATTCGCACTTTGCTGCCTTTATTTCCAAAAAACACCGAATTGCCTCGTGTGAATCGAAACATAGACATGCTTTATTACGGAAAAAAGAAAATTAAAAAAAGAAGCGGCGTTTAATTTATATTCCTTACCACTGAAACCAATTTTTTCCATTAAAATGTGCTTGAGATAAGTTATACATATATTCATATTTGTGCAGATGACAAAATCTCATATTAAATGTTCATTTCGCATATCAAAAAATATTGACAGACGTAATATGCCTTCACTAGCATTCAAGAGTTGCCCTCTTTGACAGACATCGTGCGCCGACGCCGGCTATTTAAGTAGCACCCTTTGAAGAGTAAAACATTTTACGCCGAATAAATTGAATTGCATTGAAATTTTTGTTCTGTTTGTTAATTCGCATTACAAAGGCATTGGCTGGCGGAGTAAAGTAATCTTTCTGGCAATGAAGAAATGAAGATAATGCAAATGATTTTAATGAGTAAAAAGGTTCCGGGACAGCTTCGACCACAAATGTCTAATGAAAAAAAAGGCGAAATTGTGTATGCCTTGGAGGATCAATTAATCAAGTTGCAACAGGTAAGCGTACACAAATTGCAAATTTCACTATGATTGTGAAAGTCTTATTTGTGGTTGTTTTCACGATTCTCAGCAAGCAGGGTCCTATTAAAACCCTCAGCTACAAAAGTAAACTAAAATTTCCTAGCAAATATATGCTGCCCATACAGAGAACTTTTAATAGCGATGGACTAGCAATTTCTTTCCGTGTCTACTTTTCCAAATCTCATAGACCTCTTAGAAGTGTGGTCCTAACGAAAATATCTGCAACAACGTAAGTAATTGTTTTGTGATGTGTTTACTTATTGCATTAATTACACCTGTATCACCAGAAATGGCAACATTGATTTTTTTACACCATATGCTTCAACGATGGTCGCTAATATCAGCATCACGAAGTAACCTTTTGGCTCCAAAAAATAATTTAGTCTAATTGGGATGTAATCCAACGATAAGATAATTTTTCCCAATGATATGGCTCTGGACATGTACAATTAGATACCGTGTCTATAGGGTGAACCCAACACATTGGCCAATATTGACAGAGTTCGCGTCGATGTCGTACGATTTATGTTCTTTATATTTATCCTTCGGACAAAAAGAAGATAATTGTTAATGCCAGTGACCGGTAAGTATTGTTTGTAGATACTCCTATTGCTATTAAATTTTACTAAATGATTTATTTTTCTTTAGATTTATTTATTGAATGTTTTCACATTCATTTATCATTTATATTCATTCATTTATATTTTTAGATCAAGCGTACATACAGATTTCACAGTTCGAAACGCTTATCAATACATGGGCTGAATAACTTCAGGTTGGAGTACTGGTTGATATACTCTTCTCAAATATCATGAAAATATAAAATTTGTATTTCTTTTATTAAAATAAAAAAAGAAAGAGACGTATGCTACAATAACAAAAATAGTTTGTTCTTTCAGCCGCTTTTTTCTGTTAAATAATAGCAAAATTGTTTGCTAAAACGACTGTTCTAGTTTGCTACAGTAGCAGGCAAATTTATGTGCTAAAATAACAACCATAGGGTTGCTAAAATAACAGACGAAGTCTGCTTTCCCTTTTTCAGCAGACACAGACTGTTGAAACTACAAACATTTTTGCTAATGGTACTCACAAAATTCTTTGAGTGTAGATTTTGTGTTATACTTTATAGGTAAAAATGTCGCAGTGCGGCATTTTCTTTTGTTTTACAGCACTAATTTTTAATTTTGTTTTACAGCACTAATTTAAATAGTCCAATTGTCAATCCATCAATGCTATTTGTCGTTAGCAAAAATTATACAATTTAAATTTAAATATAATTTTTCAAACATATAAAATTTCTAAAAAATTAAACCTTAAATTTATAAAAAAACTGAAAACTTTCCTTTAAATTAAGGCATGAATACATTGCCAAAATACTTAAATACAAATTAATCATTGTTTTGGAAATATTATTTCAAAATAAGAAAATATAATTTCCACCAAACACTTTTGGCGGTAGTGAAGAATATATACATACCCTCATTTCACTAAAGTGAGGGTATTTAAATTCTATCAACATGGCTCGATAGCGCTCGCCATTCACCGTAACGACAGCTTCTTCCTCATTTCGAAAGAAATAAGTACCGATGCCAGTTTGCAAGCGTGCAGTACTGGCGATTCGTTAAAGGCTTGAGAATTGTCTTTCATTAATGTCGCATACAACCCCTTGTAATGCAGCATAAAAAATGCAGAAGGATACCCTTTTAACCCCCTAAAAACAAATTGTACTTAATTTTTACACCGTGCAAGTGCAACACTGTTTACAAAAAAAAAACGAAACAGCATTTTTTTACAACAGGCGTTTCTGGTGTGAAAGGCGCGAAAAACGGATCTTTTTGGCACAAAAAAACTCATATATATGAAGAATTAGTCTAGTGATGGCTGTTATAGACAGAATAGTGAGGATGGATCCATCCTCAAGGACAAACGGAGCCATTTGCAATCAGCCAGTATGGCTCATTACATCGATGTCCGTAGAGTTATGCCGGGCAAACCACCCATCTGCAACAATGCTGATTGGTGGTGATGCCAGATCAAGATGTTGCAGGGCGCCCAGTTGGATGTTGTCGAAAAAACAACATCCCTAGTCACCCTAGAGCCACCACCTGGGTTACAGAAGAGCCCTCCAACCCGGCTGACATCTTAGAAATAATAAAAGATTCCAATCCTGGTCTGCCGGCCCATAATTGGAGAATCAGCTAGGTGGGTGAGGCGGATGGTAAAAAGCGGCAGGTCAATCTTATCCTAAACGCTGAATCCACCTCCCATATACAAAGTGCGAGTGCAACCCTACAATATGGCTTCGAGACTATAGTCTTGAAGATATGCAAGCAGGATATAGCTCCCACTGCAGAAGGTGAGTCGTCCACCGCGGTTGATACACAGCTTTCTGGAAGTGCGGAGGTATCCAAGCCCATTATTTCGGGTGACTCCAACTCTAACATCTGTAACGTCCTACTCTGAGGACGAAAGCTCTACTTCTGACACACAGGGGCTGAGGGGAGTCTCCGGACTCTTTGACGCATCTGGCGGGGACACGCTTCTCGATGATACGGACGAAGAGTTCGATAACACCCTTGTCGGGGTGGAAGTTAATCTGTCAATTACCAATGATGGTAAGAATTTTACAGATTAACCTCCATCACGCTAAAGCAGCCTCAGCGGCTCTATTGCTGCGCCTCTCCACAGGTGCAGTAGACATCGTCCTGATACAGGAGCCCTACGCAGTGGGAGGAAGGGTGTACGGTATCAGGACACCCAACTTTAAACTGCTTGTGGCCAACTGCGAAGGCACTCCAAGAACCTGCATTTTGGCCAGGAAAGATCTAAGTATCTTTCTCCTGGCTAATTTAAGTGGTAAAGACCAAACATCTGCTAGTCTGGAGATCGGTAATCGCATATATTGGGCGGTCTCCAGTTACTTGCCTTATGAAGCTGTAGTACCGACTGCTCTATTCAGGGAAATAGTAGAAGAAGCAACATCTGACGAGGTCGAGCTGATTGTTGGCGCAGACACGAACGCTCATCATACTATCTGGGGTAGTACGGATATAAACAATAGGGGTGATTCGCTTCTTGACTTTATTCTAAATACCAACCTAAGTATTTGTAACATAGGTAATAAACCGACCTTTACAAATAAAGACAGACAAGAAGTACTCGACGTAACGTTTGCTACTGACCGGCTGTCAGACAAAATTATTGGGTGGAATGTACTGGACGACCATTTATTCTCAGATCACCATTATATTGAGTTCAAACTCGCTGAAAAAGCGCCTGAACCTGCCGTCCACACAAATGTGAGAAAGACAAAGTGGCACCTGTATGAAAAGAATTTCAAGAAAGTCCTCAACTCCAAACTTCTGTACGAACCGAATGACAAAGCCGGTCTGGATCATCTGGTCGAGCATATCACCACATCATTCAATAGTTCCCTTGAAGAAGCCTGTCCAAAAACAAGGTACAAGGGTAAAACTAAACCCCAATGGTGGACTTCTGAGCTAACGGCAATGAAAAAGACCTGCAACAAGCTATTCAACAAGGATAAATCTACAGGGGTCGCTAATGTTTGGGATGCCTATAAAGAGCAACTCAAGATCTATAAGAAGGAGCTTAGAAAGGCGCAAAGACGCTCTTGGTATACCTTCTGGCGAAGTGGAAAAGGTCTCCGACGCCGCAAGGCTGAGGAAAATATTATCAGCTTCACCCTGTACAGTGGGTTACTTGCAGGATGAAGCAAATAATTGGACCAAAAACAGCGAGCAGTCGCTCAATGTACTGCTCGACACACATTTCCCGGGGAACTCTCTAACAGAACCAGAGGATCAGCAGGACCAACAAGAGTGCGAGTGGACTGCGAGCGTCGCTAGCTTGTTGACTGAGAGATCCAGAATAAGCTGGGCTATTAATAGCTTTGAGCCCTTCAAGTCACCTGGACCAGACGGCATCACTCCAGCAGAAATGCAGAAAATGTTGAAATACATTATCCCATGGCTGGAGAAAATTTATGTAGGCTGTATCAGGCTTTCGTACATACCGAATCGATGGAGGGATACCAAAGTGGTATTCATACCAAAAGCGGGGAAGATATCACACACTAGGCCAAAAGACTTCAGACCAATTAGCCTATCCTACTTCCTATTGAAAGGTCTGGAAAGACTTTTAGATTATTTCATTAGGGAAAACCTGGATACAAAACTCCTGTCAGTGAACCAACATGCTTACAATAACGGGAAGTCTACAGAATCAGCCCTGCACGAACTTGTGAGCACTATCGAATCGTCCCTGCATTTCAAGGAATTCACCATGGTGGCATTTCTTGACATAGAAGGGGCTTTTAACAACATTCACTCAGATGCAGTAATTGCGGCACTCTCATATCTAAAAGTTAACACTAGTTTGATTAGACTAATTCAAAGTCTGCTCACCAGAAGACGCATAACAGCATGTCTAGGGTCTACAACTCTAACAAGGTTTGTAAACAGAGGGACCCCGCAAGGAGGAGTACTGTCTCCACTAATTTGGAACCTAGCGGTGAATGAAATCCTGCTAGATCTAGAACGTTGTGGCTGCAAGGTCGTGGCATATGCGGACGACGTGGCAATCGCAGTGAGTGGCAAATTCGTAAACGTCCTCAGAGACATCCTACAGGTGGCTCTGAACAAGTTGGCTAGATGGGCCAGAGGCAGCGGTTTGGGCGTTAACCCCAACAAGACAGAATTGGTTCTATTTACTAGGATGAATAATGTCCCACATGTGGACCCTCCACTTCGGATAAATGGAACAGATCTAGTCTTTTCTGAAAGTGACAAATTTTTAGGAATAATTCTAGATAGGAAAATGTTATTTAGACTTAACGTATTGGAACGTGTAAGGAAGGCCAACGTCGCCTTATATTCCTGCAAAAAGGCTGTAGGGTCGCGGTGGTGACTCTCTCCTAAAATCGTCCACTGGATATATATAGCAGTAGTTCGTCCAATACTGTTATACGGTATTGTGGTATGGTGGACGGCAACTGACAAACTAACCATCACCAACCTACTAACAAAGGTTCAGAGAACTGCCTGCCTGAGCATACGCGGAGCCTTAAGGACTACAGCGACCGAGTCTCTACAAGCCCTACTCCATATACTGCCGATTTATATTGTGGCGAGAGAAGTTGCAACCAAAGCGGCAATAAGATTATACTGCCTATCAATGTGGAGGTACAAGAACTATGGTCACATCAAAGTGTAGTACTATGGTAACCGACCGAGTGGACTATATACCAACTGTGTACACCTTGGAGAGAAATTACATCACTATGATTCCCGCCAGAGATGAATGGGTCGGCAGAACACCAGGTAATAGAAACCATCTCCACTTTTACACGGATGGTTCGAAGCTTGATGAAAAGGTTGGCTTCGGAGTACACTGTAAAGAACTTAGTCTGGATATAGCTCACAGACTACCAGATACCTGCAGTGTCTATCAAGCCGAAATAATGGCAATATGGAAAGTCGCCAAGTGGCTGAGTCGCAACATAGTAACCAACACTGGCGTTGTCATTTACTCGGACAGCCAGGCTGCCATCAATTCTCTGGAGGCAACATCCCTAAATTCACAAACAGCCCTCGACTGCCGCAGATCTCTAAACGAGATGGCTGAGCAGTTTAATATACACCTCATATGGGTGTCTGGGCATAGGGATATCCCGGGGAACTGCAAAGCTAGACAAATCTGGCCAAGGTATGACCTGAGAAGATCAAAATATCGCCTCGCACGAGAGAGGCAAATATTGTCTACGTTAGTATCAGTTATGTCGGGACACTGCTTGATCGGCGAACACGCCAAAAGATTGGGTATTGACTCTAATGACTGCTGCAGAAGCTGTGGAGATGAGGAAGAAGTGGAGAGCATTGAGCACTTGCTATGCGATTGCCCCGCTCTGAGTAAACGACGACTGGACATACTGGGGTCGGCCTTTTTAGGCAGCCTAACAGATCTTTCCAGTACTGATATTCGTACTATCGATAAATTTATATATCAAACTGGTTGGTTTCGATGAGGGGCATTTCAGCCCGTGGTAACACTAGGGTGGTAACACTAAACTGGTCTATGTGAGCTTGTAAAAAAATACGGCTGCCACCCTAACCTAAACCTAAACCGGGCTAATGGGCGTGGCACCGCCCATATAAGCCAAATTTTGAAATTGACTTATCTTGCACAATTTGTTAGCGAGGGTGCTGTCATTTGGTGCATATGTATCTGGTGGTAGTCTACGTGATTGGTCCAAAAATGGGCGGAATCGGACGAATGGGCGTGACCCAGCCCATATGAGCCAAATTTTGAAATTGATATATCTTGCACAAATTTTTAGCGAGAGTGCTGCAATTTTGTGCATATGTATCTGGTGGTAGTCTACGTGATTGGTCCAAAAATGCGCGGAAACGGGCCAATGGGCGTGGCACCGCCCATATAAGCCAAATTTTGAATTTTAGATATTTTTCACAATATGTTAGAGATAGTGTTGTAATTCTATGTATATGTATCTGGTGGTAGTCTACGTGATTGGTTCAAAAATTGGCGTGATCGGACGAAAGGGCGTGGCCCCGCCCATATAAGTCAAATTTTGAAATTGAGGTATCTTGAAAATTTTGTTAGCGAGAGTGCTGTAATTTTGTACATATATGTATATCTGGTGGTAGTCTACGTGATTGTTCCGAAAATAGTCGGGAAATCTAAATCTGGGGCAACGAAGTGGACCGGGTCCAGCTATATATATAAATGGATGTGTGTATGTTACGTGTGGACACCAAAACGGCTGGATCGGTTTTGATGAAATTTTCAGGGAATGTTCAGATAAGCCTAGATTCCTACTGTCCGTACCTACGAATACGGTCGGAAATCTGAAGTCTGGGGCTACGAAGTGGACCGGGTCCAGCTAGATTAAATAAAATAAAGCAAGCACAGGTTAAAAAATCAAGTACAAAATATTTTGAGCCCAACCAAAAGTGGTTCGACTGGAAGTATTTTCGCCTAAGGTCAGTTATCCGTAGCATTTTAAAAGATTTAAGAAAGTGTTCATTCACCAAAAAATTGCGAGGACAATTTTTGTTTTCTATATTTTTTGTACATCAAAAGCGTACGTTCGCGACCCGTGGAAATGCCCATATAGATTTTATAACGTAAATTATACAATAATTGAACATTGGTAAAATACAAATCTATTAATAAATAATAATAATAAAAATAAGACAAAAATCATAAAGATGCTGCAGAACCCAATCTTCCCCATAATTCCATCTACGAGACTTTATTATTTAAGGAATTGATGAATATCACTAAAATTAATTAACATTAACAAATATTTTTTTACGAGTATTTATTTATTTATTTATTTATATGAATTGCAATACAAAGTAAATTTATATTCTAATTTTAAGGACCCGAGAAAGGCATGGTTACAAAGACCATATGGCTAAATGTTTGCAGCGACAGACCAGAGCCTCTGGTGGGAATCGAACCCACGACCCCCCAAACTCATAGGCGAGTACGCTACCAACTCTCCTACTGTGGCGCTCCATTAACAAATATTTTATTTGAAATATGCACTGGATACTTATGCACATGTGTTTTAAGAAAAACCAAGCTCCATCTATGTGGTTAAAATTATTCCTATCTGGTAATTTGATTTGACTCTCATTAGTATTCTTGTCCTTGTTATCAACTCCCATTCGATCATACAATCAGCTTCAACATGTTCTATAAATAAAATTTGGAAGTTCGAAGACTCAGTAAAATTAGATGGAGTTGCAGATACCAAAATTGTATATCAATTGCATTAAATTATATTGGTACAAAAAATAGTTTAATGTGGGAAGGGAAGCAAGGGCATCACGACATAAAAAACAAAACATAAAAATTTAAGCAAATATTTTTTTAAACAACAAATGCCAGGCTCGGTTACGGCAACTATAAACACTTTTAACGATTAATAACATATATTAAACAACAAAATTTACAGAGACTAATTACAAGAAGAAGAAAACAGAGCTCATAACGAAGTTTTTCGGTTAATTCAACATTAGTTAAAGTCAATATGGAGATTTGCCTGATGACACGATAGCATTTTAATATTGGAGAACAGATTTAAGTCTTCCACTAACTACAGCCGTAAATTATTTGGTAAAGCTTTGAATGGAACTTCTGAATTTATTGATGATTATGGAAGAGTTCTGCAAATTGATAATCGCTAACTGCAGAAACTAAAAATATCTTCAAGACACCATATGAAAATAAGCCAATCCGAGAAAGAAAACGTTGATAAAAATACATAAAATGTAGATTCAAAAAATATCGAATAAAAACAAAATCTTTTGAAATATTTATCCAAATACTTTTATAGGTTTGCAAGTCACAAAAAAGGCTTCCACTAAGCTCTTTTGGCGGTGAAGGACATCGTTGCGATGCGTCAAATTAAAACATGGCTAAGATCTACAATGGAACAAGATCGATTTTGAAATTCAACCATATTAAATATCGAAAACGAAGTAGTAAAATTGTTAGAGATATTCTTATTTTTTTATAAAAAGGGAATTAATTTTAATTCTTATTTATATTTTATTCCATTCTGCTGTTTTTTATGCTCATTATAAAATAGTGAATTACTGTTTAATTAATTAATAACATTTTATTGATTATTCTTTTCTTTAAACATTTGTTGTTTTAAAAGACCGAATTCTTGTCAATGTAATACATTAATTTATCATAGAAAGGTTGTAATATAATAAAAACAAACTCTTCTTCTGGGGGCTATAGCCTTCCCCAGAAGAAATTCATTGCCACGCCTATGTTTAAGACCCTTCTGAATGACAAACATAATATTAAAGAATTTGATAGCGCGAGAACTGACTAATAAGCAAAATTTCTAGCCTTCTATCTCTTAGGAGCTCAAACCGTCAAGTGGTCAATAGTTGCGTCCGGAAGTTGGACCCAAGAAAATGCACCCCGATTAAAATTTACAGTTCCAAATGTGGGTCATATTTTCGCTACAAAAGGTTCTTATGGAAATTACAGCCGAATCAAGAAAACAGCATGAAACGAAAAACACCCCAAAACAAAACTAAGAAATTCTATCTTCGTAAATCTGGGGAGTACGTAATAATTCACGTATACCGAACCCATTTTTTTTTTCATGCAGAATCCAAAGTTGGCTACGGGGAGAAAATATTTTATGTATAGCCTCTTCTGTTTCTAAATTTATAGATGAAAATAACCCCAAAAAGCAGACAAAAAATGAAATTAACCCCCTAAAATGTTTGTTGTTTGACATGAAATTTTTGGGGCCCATATTCATATGTCGCTTGGTTTAAAATCGCATTAGTTGGGATCTGTATATGCACATAAATTAGTAGGATCATAGCTCTTAGGGGACTTTAAAAGTACAGAAAGAGTGAAAATAGCTTTGGACGCTGCTAAATATGATACCACAGCAAAGAGATTCAATATAAGAAGAGATACCATTTAATTTACCATACTGAAAATGTGAATTCCACCTCATGTGCAAAGATGAGTTCATGAACAATTTTATTTAAAAATCGAGTATTTTGTATGTTTTTCTTGCATGTCAATGACAAAAAGAATAAAATTCTTTTACGTTAGTTGGAACAAAGAAAACGCAGAAAAACTCCATTTTAACTCACCTCTTCACATGAATTTTCGCCGTGATTACTCTTTATATCAAAATCTCTTTGACCACAGTAAGTGGTGAGTAATTTTGAAAAGGCTTTAGAAATTTTAAGACAGTGTTTTATGTCGGCTTTTACCTCAGGCGGGACATCGAATTATTGTTTTCGCATCTCCATTGAGATCAATTATTATTTTTATAAAAACGGAATAGATCTGAAGGAACTATAAAAATCAGTGAAATATTGAAAATTGTTCTGGTTACTGCGCACACTGACCAATTCAAAATTATTATTCTCACATAAATTTGCCGTTTATAGTTTTTCATATTTACAAAGTTTTAACATTGTATCTTATAAGTAGGGTTTTTTCCGCCCATTTATGAACCAATCACGTAGACTGCCACCAGATACATAAACACAAAATTACAGCATTCTCGCTAAAACATCGTGCAAGATATCTCAATTTAAAAATTTGGCTTACATGGGCTCATTGTGGAAAATATCTCAATTTCCAAATTTGGCTTATATGGGCGGGGCCAAGACAATGGTTCCGAACCCGCACATTTTTAGAACAATCATGTAGGCTGCCACCAGATATATATGTACAAAATTTCATCACTCTCGCTAATAAATTGTGGAACATATCTAAATTTCAAAATTTGGTCTATGTGGGCGGGGCCACGCCCATCTTTAGACCAATCACGTAGTCTGTCAGCAGATACATATACTCTAAACTACATAACTCTCTCTAAAATTCTGGAAAATATTTCATGGGCGCTGCCCGGCCCATTGGTCCGATTCCGCCCATTTTTGGAAAATTCACATAATCTGCCACTATATGCATACACACAGCACTCTAGATAAAAAATTTTCTCAATATCAAAATTAAACCCATATGGGCGGGACACTCCCACTTGATATATCGAAAATTCAGGTACCCTATTTTCACCACCC
Source organism: Eudasyphora cyanicolor (assembly GCA_963930755.1). Taxonomy (NCBI): domain Eukaryota; kingdom Metazoa; phylum Arthropoda; class Insecta; order Diptera; family Muscidae; genus Eudasyphora; species Eudasyphora cyanicolor. The sequence continues at coordinate 112,967,670 of OZ005735.1, read as the reverse complement.
CCCACGCATGTACATTCTGTGAAAATTTCAAGAAACCAACAAACACACATTCTTTTTTATATATATAGATTCATGGCCGATCAGACTTTACGATTAAATAATAATATATTTTTAATAATTTTATGTATTTATAATTGGGCATATTGCGATATTTTTATATACAAATTATAATTTCGTAACTTTCAATAAGCGAGATCCCGGGAATGTCTAAAAAAAATCCCGCTTCCCGGGAATGGGAAAAGTCCGGGAAATAAAAAACTGTACTTACGAGTATAAGAGACTTCAAGAAAATCGTTTCAGTCGTTTAGGCTTAGGATGGTGGTACCCGCAAACAAACGATTTTATAACATTAATAGTATTTTACCCTGTACGTTACGTTTATTTTTCTTTTCGGGTAGATCATTTTATATCGTCGTCCAGCAGAGTTATATATATCCGATTGTGTGAAATTTGTTAATTCGTGTAAGAGATTCTGGAAGGATAGTTTAGAAACTGTCGACTTCTTTTGGCGCTTTTGTCCTGCCACGGGTTGGCATCACATAAATGATTCGCAATAGAATGTGTACCGATGACTTATGGTAACATCTTTCCGAGATATTCGGTTGTTGGCAGCGCTTTTTAGTTGAACCTCAGCTACCCACCCTTAATGTTCGTCTGTCTGGTAAATTCGTCATATCAAGGAATGGTGTGTAAATTAAACCCAGTGGATTAAGGAGTTTTGTTCGCTTTGCTTTTCGGTGGCATCATCGCTTTTCATCAGCGGAGCATTTGCAACATTTATGGTGTGTAAGTGTGTGCCGGATGGGAATGCGAGTGGTACGTTTGGGTGCTAATCGCTTTAGCATATCATTTAATGTTTCCTTTTCTTTCCCCTCACACTTGACCCTTATTTTCGTTCCAATTATTAGTGCAAATGAGAAGCAACACGCTGCGAAATGTTTAATTATTCTTGCATAAATTGTGATTTTGCTCCTTTTTGTATTTTTTTTGTGTAACACTTGAGCTATAACGAGGGAGTGTGGTACATATTATAGCTGTATATCTGAGAGTTTGCAGGTCGTATCTCTTCACCAGTACCTAGGTTAGGTTAAAGTGTCTGGCTTACTTGGACAGTGCAACAAAGAAAAAATATATATTCTTTCTCAAGAGTTGGTGGATGCTAACACTAGCCAAGTTTGCTAACTCAACTAATAAATGCAAACCAGGACCCTTCTAGAGTGAGGTGCACGGACGATGTTCTATAAATTCCACCTCCTTCTATTCGTCACCGTAGCTTCAGCACACAAAATGCCTCAAGCGATAGAAAGTTGGCTAAGATTGAAGAGATCAAAATCGAAGCTGCGTCTTTTCGCGAAACAGTATTTTTACCCAAAGAGAAAAACTTAATAACACAGCTTTGTAAAGAAAAACGCGGAAAGTTTACATTGTAACACTATCTATTTTCTATCTTCTTCTTCTATATATATATAAATTAATGTACAAGGAGGCTGATGAATATCGCACATTAAGAAACTCAAATAACTTTTTTTCTATTTAATGAATGTGGTTTATTTTGCAGATTGGTTTTTAGATTTAACAAAAATGGCTAACTGGGACACTTAAACAAGCATTTGGATTGTCCGCCGCTATCATGCACTGGAGTCAGTAGTTTTGGTTCAAAGAGAGTATAGGCGCACGTTTGGCGGCAATCCTCTGAGGGCCATAATGAGACTTTTTAACAATTTTGCCGAACATGGGACAGTCAACAGAAGACCTTATCATCGAAACCCTTCAGTTCAGATGGAGGAAACAATCGCTGCTGTAGCTGCTGCCATACCCAGCAAAAACTTGGTAAGTACAAGTCATTACCACTTACATTACCAGGTAATGACATATCATTACCCTCTGCATTACATGTAGTCAATAAATAATGACTTACTTATATTGACACAAATATGCACTTATTTGTAAGTTATTTTAAGTCGTATTTTAAGTATTGTAAAATATGCGACAACGCCAATTTTTATTTTCTTATCAAATCAACTTTTCTTTAATAAAAACTGTTGTTGTTGCATATTTTACAATACCCATCTTAAATTGTCTTACAAATACATATCTATGTCAATATAAGTAAGTCATTATTTGCTGACTACATGTAATGCAGAGGGCAATGACATGTCTTACATGCTAATGCAATGTACAATGACATGTTTTTGATGGGAATATTCCGAGTAAAAAATATGTCTCGTCGTATTTAATTATATATGATAAGTAAATGGTTATGAAAATCATTACTGGTAAGGTGTTATCCAACCCCTTATTAAAATGACAATAATAACTTATATGTTGGATCTTCGTAAGCGTGGGGGTAAGTAGTTATTTGTTAGCTCTTCGTATGCTTGCATGGAAGTACTTTCCTCCAATGTCATGCCCATGTAAAAATAATATGAAGGGTGGCTAAATGGTAAGTCATTATTTCTTTTGAATTTCACTTATCCGCCAGGTTACCTGGTAATGAGAGTTTTAGCTGGGTACAAAACAATCCAAGAGTTTTGACAAGAAGCTTATCAGCTCAAATGGGTATAAGCAGACAGTCATTGCAGTCAATTATGCACAAAGATTTGGAGTTATTCCCATATAAAATCCAAATGGCCAACAAACTGAACGCAGCAGACTTCCCGATTCGCTTGGAATTTCGCCAGAAGATGCTTTAAGTGGTGGAAGAGGACGGAAACAACTGAACTGTCTTTTCAAGTCTGACGAGACCCATTTCGAATTAAACGGCAACATAAACAAACAATATTGTCGAATATGGAGTGCTTCCAACCCACAGATTCTCCACGAGACGGCATGGCATCCACTTCGTGTCACAGTGTTGTGTGCGGTTTCATCGCGATTTCATCATCTTCGAAGAAAACGGTCACACCGTTACGGTTACTGGAGACCGTTACTTGAGCATTTTTCTATCCAGAATTACGCCGAATGAGAATTTCTTTCAACTCCGTGTGGTTTCAGCAAGATGATGCAACTCCTCACATAGCCCGGCCTGTTATGACAGAACTGCGAAGATAATTTTCCAATAAGCTGATATCCACAAACTCCACATTCCGTTGGCTCCCCAGATCGCCTGACCTTACTGCACCTGACTTTTTTTTGTGGGGTTATTGCAAACAGGAAGTCTACAAAGCAAAACCAACTAATTTGAATGAACTAAAGCAATCCGTTCGAGAAACAATTGCGGCTATTCCTGTCTCAACTCTCCAAGCAGTAATGAACAACTTTTTTGTAAGATGCCGCACATGCATGAACGAGCAGGGGGCATTTAAATTCATTATTTTTATCCCCTCACCTTAGAGAGGAGGGTATATATCATTTGCTACGGCCAAAAGTGTAGCACATCGAAGGAGTGACCTAAGACCCCAAGTATGTTCGGGGGATATCCGTTTTGGTTCATTTTAAGTCGAATGAGCAATGCCCGTCCGTCCGTCTGTCTGTCTGCTGGCTGGTGCGCACGATAACTCTCGAAAGGAGTAACCGATTGACTTCAAATTTGGTATGTGGTAATATTTTCTTCTATCTCCGGCTAAGTTCGAAGATGGGCCATATTGGTCAACTCCTTCTAGTACCTCCCCCACAAAGGTTTAACATTTAGTGAAATATTGATTATTTAATAACTTCTATACTACTTATTTGAATCCTCTGAAATTCTACACATAGTATTATTTTATTAGTCACTATTACCTCGAGAAAAATGGGCGAAGTTGCCACGCCCCTTTTGGTACCTCCCACACAAATGGTCAATTTTGAACCAAAAGATAAAAGCTTATAACTTTATAACCAGTGCATACAAAGACTTGAAATTTTGTATAGTGTAATGCTTTAATACTACCTAAAACACAGTGAAAAATGGGCACTATTTCCACGCTCCTTTTGGCACCTCCCACACAAATGGACCATTTTGTACCAAAAGTTACCAGCTTATAACTTTAATACCCGTGCATACAAATACTTGAAATTTTGCACAGTGTAATGCTTTTATAGTACCTAGAGTCCAGAGAAAAATGGGCTTTATTGGCACTCCCCTTTCGATACGTCCCACACAAATGGACCATTTTTTAATACCCGTGCATACAAATACTTGAAATTTTGGGCGGTGCCACCCTCATTGGTCCGATCCCTCGCATTTTTGGACCACTCACGTAGACTGCCACCAGATACATATACACTAAACTACAGAACTCTCGCTAATAAATTGTGGAAAATATTTCAATTTCAAAATTTGGTTTATAATATATAATATCTGCCACTAAATGCATACAAAAAAAATTGCAGCACTCCAATTAAAAAATTTTTTCAATACAAAATTTGACCCATATGGGCGGTTCCACGCCCACTTGATATATCGAAAATACAAGTACCCTATTTTTCCGTCGAAACGAATGATGATCATATGGAAAAAACCACTACAACAATCTCTACAGCTTCTAGTAAACCAAACGTAGTATCACAATATGATATAGATTTATTCGTGAACAAGTCAGCTTTGGAGAGCATCTATCTATCTATATACGAGTATATAAAAGGGAATGTGTGTTTGTTTGTTTGTACTGTATAGACGTTTAAACGGCTAAACCGATCTTCTAGAAATTTTCACAGAATGTACATGTGTAGGAGGGGGGGTTGAAAATAAGGAACTTGAATTTTCGATATTTCAAGTGGGCGTGGCCGCACCTATATAAGTCAAATTTTGAAATAGACAATTTGCACAATTTGCCAAAAATGGGCAGGATCGGATATAAGACAAATTTTGAAATTGAGATATATTTAACAATTTGTTATGAATGTACTGTAATTTTGTGTATATGTGCCTGTTATTGGTTCAAAAGTGGGCGGCACTAATGGGCGTGGCCCGCCCAAATGTTGAAATTCAGATATCATGCACAATTTGTTAGCGAGAGTGCTGCAATTTAGCGTATATATATCTGATGGCAGTCTACGTGGGCGGGATGGAACCTATAGAACTGGCCCCATGTGAGCCAAGTTTTTTAATTGAGATTTCTTCAATAACTTGTTATCGGGAGTGCTGTAAGTTTGTTTACATGCATTTTAAGGCAGTCTACGTGATTGGTAGAAATTTTATGGGATTGGAAATCTGGGGCAACGAAGTGGACCGACCGGGTCCAGCTAGTTGACTATTAAGAAGGTCTTAAAGCCCTTCAATGACGTGGCGAAGGAGAGTCTAGTGATGGCTGTTGTAGACAGAAGAAGTGAGGATGGATCCATCCTCAAGGACAAATGGAGCCATGTGCAATCAGCCATTATGGCTCATTACCTCGATGTCCGTAGAGAAATGCCGGGCACACCACCAATCTGCAACGATGCAGGAGAGTAAAGCTCATATATTTCGGTGATGCCAGATCAGTAGACCTGTATAAGGCTGCTCTGAGTAGAGCGGATGAGGTGTGGCTGTGCGCCCAGTTGGATGTAGTCGAAAAAACAAAAAAAAAGCGACAGGTCAATTTGATTTTTAACGCTGAATCCACCTCCCATATACAACGTGCAAGGGCAACCCTGCAATATGGTTTCGAGATTATAGTCTTGAAGGTATACAAGCAGGATATAGCTCCCACTGAAGAAGTCGAGTCGTCCACCGTTGTTGATACACGGCTTTCTGGAAGTGCGGACTTACCCACGCCCATTACTTCTGGTGACTCCAACTCTAAAAGATCTGTAACGTCCTTCTCTGAGGACGAAAGCGCTACTTCGGACACTGAGGGGCTAAGGAGAGTCTCCGGACTCTTTGACGCATCTAGTGGGGATGTTAATCTGTCAATTACCAATGATGGTAAGAATTCTAAAGATTAGCATCCATGCACTAAAGAAGCCCCAGCGGCTCTATTGCTGCGCTTGTCCACAGGTGGAGTAGATATCGTATTGATATAGGAGCCTATAGGACACCCAACTTTAAACCGCTTGTGGCCAACTGTGAAGGCACTCCAAGAACCTGCATTTTTGCCAGGAAAGATTTAAGTTTATTTCTCCCTACTAATTTAAGTGGCAAAGACCAAACAGCTATACTGGGTGGTCTCCAGTTACTTGCCTTATGAAGCTGTAGTACCGACTGCTCTATTCAGGGAAGTAGTAGAAGAAGCAACGTCTGACGAGGTTGAGCTGATTGTTGGAGCAGACACGAACTCTCATCATACTATCTGGGGTAGTACGGATATAAACAATAGGGGTGATTCGCTTCTTGACTTTATTCTAACTACCAACCTACCAATTTGTAGCATAGACAATAAACCGACCTTTAAACTGAAAGACAGACAAGAATTACTCGACTTAACGTTTGCTACTGACCGGCTGACAGACAAAATTATTGGGTGGAATGTACTGGACGACCATTCATTCTCAGATCACCATTATATAGAGTTCAAACTTGCTGAAAAGGCGCCCAAACCTGAGGTCTCGGACGCCGCAAGGCTTAGGAAGATACTATCAGCTTCGTACAGTGGGTTACTTGCAGGATGAGGCAAATAACTAGACAAAAAACAGCGAGCAATCGCTTAATGTACTGCTCGACACACATTTCCTGGGGAACTCGCCAATAGAACCCGAAAATCAGCATGACCAAAAATAATGCCAGTGGACTGCGAGCGTCGCTAGCTTGTTGACTGAGAGATCCAGAATAAGCTGGGCTATTAACAGCTTTGAGCCCTTCAAGTCACCTGGACCAGACGGAATCACTCCAGCAGAAATGCATAAAATGTCAAAGTACATTATCCCCTGGCTGGAGAAAATTTATGTAGGCTTTCATATATCCCGTACCGATGGAGGGACACCAAAGTGGTATTCATACCCAAAGCGGGAAAGATATCGCAAACTAGGCCAATAGACTTCAGACCAATTAGCCTACTCTCCTTCCTATGGAAAGGTCTGGAAAGACTTTTAGATCATTTCATTAGTGAGAACCTGGATACAAAACTCATGTCGGGGAACCAACATGCTTACAAAAAGGGGAAGTCTATAGAATCAGCCCTGCACGAACTTGTGAGCACTAAACCTGGTTGGCCCCCATGCAAAAAACAGTTCCCGGATGCGAGGCGGAATATGAAAGCTTACCTCGAGACTATCGCAAAAACATTTTATCAATTTTCTCCGAGTCTGCGGAATCGACCCAAAATCGTTTTTTTATCGTAACTCTTTTGTTTGTAGTTCGATCGTCATATGCGGTACATCAATGTGTTGGTGTCGATAAGAACTTCATCTGCCTCATAGATGTCGCCGATGTACAATGACATTTTCTAACGCAGACTTAACTTACTGCAGCTTCTACCCCTAAAATTTAAAAATATTTTTCTATAGGAGTAGCGCACCCGGTCCACTTCGTTGTGCCAGACTTCAGATTTCCGACAGTAGGAATCTCGTTAATCTGTTATCTATTCGTAGGTACGGACTGTAGGAATCACTAAAGAAATGGTAACTCCAAATTGGATTATATGGGCGAGGCCACGCCCCCTCAATCAACAATTTATATAGCCTATGTTATCCGCTAGGGTTATCAGACGATTCCCTGAAAATTTCATCAAAATCGGTCCAGCCGTTTTGGAGTCCATACGTAACATACACACATCCAATTTTATATATATAGATAGCGTACCCGGTCCACTTCGTTGCCCCAGACTTCAGATTTCCGATCCCGTCCATTTTTGGACTGCTCTAGATATATCAACAGTAGGAATCTCGTTAATCTATTTGTATACGGTACGGACAATAGGAATCTCCCAAAAAATCATAACTCCAAATTGGCTTATATGGGCGGGCCACGCCCCTCAATAAAGAACTTATATAGCCTATGTCACCTGCTAGGCTTATCTGAAGATTCCCTGAAAATTTCATGAAAATCGGTTCAGCCGTTTTCGAATCCATACGGAACACACACACATACACACATCCATTTTTATATACATATATATAGCTGGACCCGGTCCACTTCGTTGCCCCAGAGTGGATTTATGATTTCCAATCCCGCTCATTTTTGGACCAATTACGGTTCAAACGGGATCACGGCCCAGTCCCAATCATAGAGGTAGTAGGAATCTCGTTACGCAATTCGTAGTTATCGACAGCCAAATCGGCTTATATGAGCGGGGCCACGCCCCCTTAATCAAGAAGTAAAACAGCCTATGTCACCCGCCTGACTATTCTGAAGATTCCCAGAAAATTTCATCAAAATCGGCCCAGCCGTTTTGGAGTCCATACGTTACATACATACACACATCCAATTGTATATATATAGATGACTAATGTTGAGAAAAATCACCACATCTCGACCCAACGAAAATAGTTTTAAACAATTTTTTTTAAAACCATCCTCATTGCATGTTATACAAAACGTATTCAGCCATTTTTTATTTTATGCAGCTGTTCTCGAGTTATGGAGTGACAATCAAAATGTACACTTCTTTTTATATATATATAGATTAAAGCGCTTTAAAAACCATGAAGATTTTGCTTTGGGTATACGCACTTTTATTCAAAAACAGAAAAGTTATGTCTTCATTAAAAATTACATTCTACATCGGCGACATCTATGAGACAATGTAGTACTCATCGAGACCAACACATTGATGTATCGCATGTGACAATTGACCTACAAAAAAAAAGTTACGACAAAAAAACTATTTTGGGCCGATTTCGCGGGCTCGGAAAAAATTAAAAAAAATGTTTTTGCGATTGTCTCGAGGTAAGCTTTCATATTCCGCCTCGCAATTGATAACTTTTTTTGGTGACCCGATACGATAAAAAAAGCGATTTTGGGCCGATACCGCGGGCTCGAAAAAATTAAAAAAAATGTTTTTGCAGTTGTCCCGATCTGAGCTTTAATATTCCGCCTCGCATTTGATAACTTTAACCACGGGCTGAAATGCCCCTCATCGAAACCAACCTGTTTGGTATACAAATTTATCGATAGCAAGAATATCGGTACTGAAAAGATCTGTTAGGCTGCACTGAAAGGCAGACCCCAGCATGTCCAGTCGTCGTTTACTCAAAGCGTGACAGTCGCAAAGCAAGTGCTCAATGCTCTCCACTTTTTCCTCATCTCCACAGCTTCGGCAGAAGTCATTGGAGTCAATACCCAATCTTTTGGCGTGTTCGCCGATCAAGCAGTGTCCCGTCAGAACCTGTACTAACGTAGACAATCGTTTCCTCTCTAGTGCGAGGAGATATTTTGACCTTTTCAGGTCATACCTTGGCCAGATTTGTCTAGCTACCCTGCAGGTGCAGATTTCTGTCCACCATCTGCGGCAGTCGAGGGCTGTTTGTGAATTTAGGGATGTTGACTCCAGAGAATTGATGGCAGCCTGGCCGTCCGAGTAAAAGACAACGCCAGTGTTGGGTACTATGTTGCGACTCAGCCACTTGGCTACTTCCCATATTGCCATTATTTCGGCTTGATAGACACTGCAGGTATCTGGTAATCTGTGAGCTACTCGTATATCCAAACTAAGCTCTGCACAGTGTACTCCGAAGCCAACCTTTTCATCAAGCTTCGAACCATCCGTGTAAAAGTGGAGATGGTTTCTATTACCTGGTATTCTTCCAACCCATTCTTCTCTGGCGGGAATCATAGTGATGTAATTTCTCTCGAAGGTGTACACCGTTGGTATATAGTCCACTCGGTCGGTTACCATAGCACTACACTTTGATATCCTCATGTGACCGTAGTTTTTGTACCTCCACATTGATAGGCAGATTAATCTTATTGCCGCTTTAGTTGCAACTTCTCTCGCCACAATATTAATCGGCAGTACATATATGGAGTAGGGCTTGTAGAAACTCGGTCGCTGTAGTCTTTAAGGCTCCGCTTATGCTCAGGCAGGCTCTTCTCTGAACCTTTGTTAGTAGGTTGGTGATGGTTACTTTGTCAGTTGCCGTCCACCATACCACAATGCCGTATAACAGTATAGGACGAACTACTGCTATATATATCCAGTGGACGATTTTAGGAGAGAGGCCCCACCGCGACCCTACAGCCTTTTTGCAGGAATATAAGGCGACGTTGGCCTTCCTTACACGTTCCAATACGTTAAGTCTAAATAACAGTCTCCTATCTAGAATTTTCCTAAAAATGTTGCACTTTCAAAAAAGACTAGATCTGTTACATTTATCCGAGGTGGAGGGTCCACATGTGGGGCTTTATTCAGTCTAGTAAAGAGAAACAATTCTGTCTTGATTGGGTTTACGCCCACGTCGTCCGCATATGCCACGACCTTGCAGCCACAACGTTCTAGATCTAGCAGGATTTCATTAATCGCTAGGTTCCAAATTAGTAGAGACAGTACTCCTCCTTGTGGGGTCCCTCTGTTTACAAACCTTGTTAGAGTTGTGGACCCAAGACATGCTGTTATGCGCCTTCCGTTGAGCAGACTTTGAATTAGTCTAATCAAACTAGAGTTAACTTTTAGATGTGACAGTGCCGCAATTACTGCATCTGAGTGAATGTTGTTAAAAGCCCCTTCTATGTCAAGAAATGCCACAATGGTGAATTCCTTGAAATGCAGGGACGTTTCGATAGTGCTCACAAGTTCGTGCAGGGCTGATTCTGTAGACTTCCCCTTATTGTAAGCATGTTGGTTCACCGACAGGAGTTTTGTATCCAGGTTTTCCCTAATGAAATAATCTAAAAAAATTGTCTGCAAATATTCTTCTGGTTTTAGACCGTTTTTGCCTCTAATTCGGTTCGAAACGCTGCTCTCTCTTATCAGGAAAAGATTAAAGCAAACGAACAAGAATTATTCCCTATATCTGCTATTTCAAATCAAAAATAATCACATCAAGTAATGTATTTGCTAACTCGTTCGTACTCGTTTGTTGTTTGTTGTAATATTTTTATGAAATTATTTCATATTTTGTATGAAATTATTTCATATTTTGTATGAAATTACGAAATTATGAAATTTTATATGAAATACGGATATAAGAACAAAATAAAGTCCTAAAATTTAAAATTTATTAATTATTACTCTCACAAAAATTACGAAGTTATTAAGACGTCATTTCATACAAAATAAGAATATTTTCATAAAATGTATGACCATAATTTTACGAATCTTTTATGACGATTTCTTAAGACCTCTTCGTAAATTCGTAAAATATTCTTCATAATATGAATGAAATTTAAGAAAATCTTCATAAATAATATGAAGAAAATAGTATGAAGAATGTTTCGTAAATAGTACGAAGAAAATATTTTCAGTGTACTGTTTGTAACACCACTAAATATTGATTTGAGATCCCATAATGTATATATATTATTATTCGCCGTAAAATTCGAACACGATTTAGTCATGTCCGTCTGTCCGTTCGGTCTGTTGTAATTACGCTACAATCTATAATTCTTGAGATAGGTGGCTGAAATTTGATATATATACTTCATATATCTGCAGGTATGTTGGGATTGAAAATGGGCAATATCGGTCCAATTTCGGATATAGCCCCCATATATGGCATCTCCCCGATTTGACTTGTTAACGTCCTAGAGACCACAAATGTCCACTGATCGAGCTGAAAGTTGGTAACTGGGGTTTATTTATACCCGGTATCCTTCACATGAGCAACGGTAGTCATTGGTCCATGTTTTTGATATAGCCCCCATACAAAGGTCCCTCTAGATTTGCCTTTCTTAACGTCACAAAAACCGACGAATTGGGCTGAAACTTGGTATAATGAGTTTATTAGTACCCGTAACCATTCATTTCATAGTGGCGGATATATAAGATTCGGCATGGCCGAGCTTAACGCTTTTACTTGTTTAAATTTATTTTGGAAATGTGAACGACTCAAAACAAAGAAAATACATTAAAATTAAATATAATATAAACCAGTAAGGAAAGGCTAAAGTTGGGCGTGGTCGACTATATGATACCCTGCACCATTTTCATAACAGAATAAGTACAAAACGAATCAAATTCACAACATTGAGAGATATATTTTACAAATGTGGTCGATATTTAAACTACACTCTGCCAAATTTCATAAATATTACATAAACTTTCTACAGCACTTTGAAACCAACTTTAAACGAAAACATATATGGGGGCTATATAAACCTTAAAAGATTTTTATCAAACTTAGATATCGTTATTTCTGTGTCAAGAAACTCCTATCTGCCAAATTTCAAAATGAGCGGATTTAAAATGAAGCTTATATGGCACGTTGATACCAAATCGCAAGGAAAGTATATATGGGGGCTATATCTAAATCTGAACCGATTTCTTTCAAATTTGAAAGTGTTCATTCCTGAACCAATGAACTCCTTTATGCCAAATTTGTTAATGAGCCGATGTAAAATTTGATTTATATAGCGCTTAGATGCCAAAATTAGCATTCTGCTAAATTTCATCACGATCGGACCACAAATACGACGATTTGCATTTGTTTCTTATTGGACACATCACATGTGTATTGCAAATCTGGTCAAACTCGACGAAATTTCCATAATCAAAAAAAAAAAAAACATAGTTACATATCTTTCACCAGATGCCATTTTAATAAATATTAGCAAACAATCAACGCAAAAATGCTTACTTTTTTAACGCAGTTCAAATAAACTTCAGAATGAAAATTTAACTTAAACGACACTACGCGGTCAGGAAATTTGTAAACAAAAAGTAAATGTCGTTTGAGATATTTTTGTTTTGACTTTTTCTTCGTAACGGTACATTCGTCAGCCGCGAAATTTTTACAGGTGATAGGAATTGTGCTTCTTAATCGATGTTCATCAAAAAACGAAAATCGATAATTTTGTCGGTTAAGTTTTTTTTGGCTGTTAGGGCTCGATATATTCTTTCACTTCAAAGATAATAAAAACTGTGATTTTCTCCGTGTGGCAAAAAATTATGATGATCGGATGGTAAAAAAAAGGTTCTGTTGCACGTTAATAACTAATTGCTATTTGAAATTATACTCTCCAAAAATATTCTTTCTCAAAAATTCAAGAAATATTTTCGGTGTGTCTTTTTTCCAAATCCAAAATCCGGGCTCTAAACTACTTTTGCCGCCTACATTATAACACCTTACAACTTAAAAAAGTCCAAAGATTTCATATTCTAGCTATGAGATTGGAGAGATGGTGTAATTTGGAGAACGGTGGCAAAACTGTTAATGACCATTATTGGTCCCCTCTTTTTTCGAAAACGTTTACCAGGAAGTTTTTAAGACTAATATTTTATACTTTGTTACAATAACTTTCTCTCTAACTGCAGTATAGTATAATTGAAAAGTTTTTTTGCAAATATTAATTCACATGGCCAAATCTTTTATCTCCGAAAATATTTGACTCCACAGAAAATTTGATGTATAAAATCGGGAAATATTTAGCTTTGATATTAACAAAATAATAGGACAGAGTCGGTCGAAAAAGTACACGCATTTAAACATTCTGTATACGGTTATCTGGTTGATTAACGGCTGATGTATGTCCATTTTTTTGCATTCCTCCCACTATGCGGCAACCCATGGGATTCTGACGAATAAAAAATAAAATGATTAGTTACGACTCAGCAGATACTGTTTGCTGGGTAATAGTTAACTTATTGATATATAACTATATGATATATCACACCGTCGCTTTGTGATCCGATGTCATTCATTCGATACGAAGAAATTCTTCTTACTTTCCAATTACTCTCGGTTTTTACGAAATTATACTCGTAATAGGTACTTAGTAATAAGTTTGGTGGCTAAGACTTTCTTCTTCATCGCCACCGTTGATTTTGCCACGGATCCATTTTATGCTGATGTGAAATGTACATATTTTTAAAATTCAATCGCATCTAATGTGACCACGTAAGAATATTTGAAATTCGATTTCATCTCATTTCCATCAATTCCACATCAATATGTTTGGAGGATGTCTATCCGTATCCTGAACACGTATAATACTTAAAGAGGCCTCCAACCCATCAATTGTCAAATGTTCAAATGCAAGACATGCTTTCCATTCGGCCTTCCTTTACCGGAACAATTAATAAAGCTGCACCTCAAAGTTGCCATTTTACATGTTCGACATGGGTATACTGAATTACTTGCTGGCAGTTGTGCGAACATTTCCATTCAATATTTACTCTAATTTTCCATGTAGTTTCAGTTGCGACAACTGCTTACGGGTTCTGTAAACCGCCTAGACGCACATTTTCGTAATCTCGCATTCCGTGAAGCAAGTTCACGTTTCCACAGAGTATCTGACTGTGTATATAATAAGTACATGTACAATCCTGCGATAGTAACAAGTGCACCAAAGACCCTTTCCTTTACACGCTCTTCAATGTCGCAACATTAGATTTACAAAATTGCTTTTCCGTAAGATGTACGAGTGAGTACCACTACTACTACAAGTGGATATTTGTATACCGACGAAGATCCTTTAAGTAAACTACGACAACAATAGCTGAATTTCCTCGGCATACACAATGCCATTGTTTGCCAAAGGTGGGAGGGGTAAATATGCCCGAAAAGTGCGGGTTTAGTGTTTGAGATTGGACGAAATTTCCTCAGGAATTATTTGCCACCCACACAACTTTGGTCGGTCGTCACATTCATGGTGAATGTTGTGCAGATGGCAAGGATGGAGTTGACGTCAATGTTTTGGACTTACATTACGATTTTCATGGGCGGACTTATGGGATTCACAATGGCGTCAAACTATTGTAAGTCTTTTAAAAATGTTTTTCGCCGTTTCTTCTCAAACAAAAGGTGCGACATTACGGTCCAAAATTAGCCGACCTAATAAAGAAAACACAACAAATTTGGGGAAATTGTTGTTTATTTCTCAACATGGTCTCTTTTAGCTCGATACATTTTTTTGATCCATTTTTTAAGTTTTAAAAAAAATATACAGTTTCAATTTCTATGAAATCGGTTCAGTAGTTAATGAGGAATTCAAGGACAAAGTTGAACTTTTAATTTTTTTATTATTTTGCATGGAATTGTGGGGTTTTTTTCATATTCTTTATTTATTAAAAGCTAATAATGATAAATAAACCAATTTAATAATACATTTTGAAAAATTAAAAAAAAATCCCAGAACCATTTTTTTCTTCATATTTAAAAAAATACTTTTCATGAGAACTTTTTAATGCTTATCTTTTTCTTTAAACAAGATTAAGGGAAAAAATTATTTTTTTACTTATAAAACAAAAGCAGTAAATTATAATTTTTATTCTTTCGGTTTAAAAATTTACTGCAAATATTCCATATTTAGTTCCTATTATTTCTGTCCTCTAGAAGCCCATTTGCTTCGTCATATAAAACCCGATGATCTTCTTTCCATTGATGTCGAATGCTAGGGATGAGCTGATCTGACATTGCCAACAAAATATTATAAAGATCTTTGTTTGTACAATTTTGTAATATTTTTCTGGTATTGTGCTCTCTATAAAATCTGTAATCCTTATTTCGTTTTTCCTGGGCTTCATCTGATAGATCTCCGATTGGTAATAAATGGAGCTTAATGGCATCTCCTCCATGATATAGAATTGCTGCTGACATATCGATACCTCCATTCGACTTAGCATGTTTTTAGGGACATTAGCTAGGTACGTTAGGGTGGCAGCCGTATTTTTTTTACAAGCTCAAATAGACCAGTTTAGGTCCCTAGTGTTACCATGGGCTGAAATGCCCCTCATCGAAACCAACGTGTTTTGTTATACAAATTTATGGATAGTACGAATATCGGTACTGGAAAGATCTGTTAGGCTGCCTACAAAGGCCGACCCCAGTATGTCCGGTCGTCGTTTACTCAGAGCGAGGCAGTCGCATAGCAAGTGCTCAATGCTCTCGGCGTGTTCGCTGATCAAGCAGTGTCCCGTCAGAACTGAAACTAACGTAAACAATCTTTTCCTCTCTAGTGCGAGGAGATATTTTGATCTTCTCAGGTCTTACCTTGGCCAGATTTGTCCAGCTACCGTGCAAGTGCCGATTTCTATCCATCTTTCGTTGGACTGCCTGATTGCCTCTTGCCTAAGCCCAAGCTTGCACGTGGATAGTGGCGCACCAATATATGCAAATTCTTCGAGAATTTGTAATGTCGTCTCTTTCCTAGCAAGTTCATCGACTTTGCAGTTTCCCGGGATATCCCTATTCCCAGGCACCCATATGAGGGGTATATTAAACTGCTCAGCCATCTCGTTAAGAGATCTGCGGCAGTGGAGGGCTGTTTGTGAATTTAGAGATGTTGCCTCCAGAGAATTGATGGCAGCCTGGTTGTCCGGGTAAATGACAACGCCAGTGTTGGTTACTATGTTGCGACTCAGCCACTTGGCGACTTCCCATATTGCCATTATTTCGGTTTGACATAGACACTGCATGTAAGTTCTTCACAGTGTACTCCGAAGCTAACCTTTTCATCAAGCTTCGAACCATCCGTGTAAAAGTGGAGATGGTTTCTATTACCTGGCATTCTGCCAACCCATTCATCTCTGGCGGGACTCATAGTTGGTAGTCCACTCGGTCGGTTACCATAGCACTACACTTTGATATCCTCATGTGACCGTAGTTGTTGCACCTCCACATTGATAGGCAGTTTAATCTTATTGCCGCTTTGGTTGCAACTTCTCTCGCCACAGTATTAATCGGCAGTATATAGAGTAAGGCTTGAAGAGACTCGGTCGATGTGGTCCTTAAGGCTCCGCTTATGCTCAGGCATGCTGTGCTCTGAACCTTTGTTAGTAGGTTGGTGATGGTTAGTTTGTCAGTTACCGTCCACCATACCACAATGCCGTATAACAGTATTGGACGAACTACTGCTATATATATCCAGTGGACGATTTTAGGAGAGAGGCCCCACCGCAACCCTACATCCTTTTTGCAGGAATATAAGGCGTCGTTGGCCTTCCTTAAACGTTCCAATACGTTAAGTCTAACTTAAAGTTTTCTATCTAGAATTATTCCTAAAAATTTTGCACTTTCAGAAAAGACTAGATCTGTTCCATTTATCCGAGGTGGAGGGTCCACATGTGGGACATTATTCATCCTAGTAAAGAGAACCAATTCGGTCTTGTTTGGGTTTACGCCCAA
Organism: Eudasyphora cyanicolor; assembly: GCA_963930755.1. Lineage (NCBI taxonomy): Eukaryota > Metazoa > Arthropoda > Insecta > Diptera > Muscidae > Eudasyphora > Eudasyphora cyanicolor. The sequence goes on along the minus strand of OZ005735.1, from coordinate 112,950,615 downwards.
ACCGCTGCTTCTGGCCCATCTAGCCAATTTGTTCGAAGCCACCTGTAGGATGTCTCTGAGGACGTTTACGAATTTGCCACTCACTGCGATTGTCACGTCGTTCGCATAAGCCACGACCTTGCAGCCACAACGTTCTATATCTAGCAGGATTTCATTCACCACTAGGTTCCAAATTAGTGGAGACAGTACTCCTCCTTGTGGGGTCCCTCTGTTTACAAACCTTGTTAGAGTTGTGAACCCAAGACATGCTGTTATGCCTCTTCTGTTGAGCGGACTTTGAATTAGTCTAATCAAATTAGAGTTAGCTTTTAGATAGGACAGTGCCGCAAGCTCATCGCTATCTGCATCTGAGTGAAAGTTGTTAAAAGCCCCTTCTATGTTAAGAAATGCCACCATGGTGAATTGCAGGGACGATTAAAAAGTGCTCACAAGTTCGCGCAGGTCTGATTCTGTGGACTTCCCCTTATTGTAAGCATTTGGTTCACCGACAAGAGTTTTGTATCCAGGTTTTCCCTAATGAAATAATTTAAAAGTCTTTCCAGACCTTTCAATAGGAAGGAGGATAGGCTAATTGGATTGAAGTCTTTTGGCCTAGTGTGTGATATCTTCCCCGCTTTAGGTATAAATACCACTTTGGTATCCCTCCATCCATTCGGGATGTATGAAAGCCTGATACAGCCTACATAAATTTTCTCCAGCCAGGGGATAATGTACTTTAACATTTTCTGCATTTCTGTTGGAGTGATGTCATCTGGTCGAGGTGACTTGAAGGGCTCAAAGCTATTAATAGCCCAGCTTATTCTGGATCTCTCAGTCAAGAAGCTAGCGACGCACAATGGGAAAAAATGGGTAAAAACGCGCGCATAGCAGTATTTTCTATCTCATGACTATATCGTTAGAGATAGAGTCCTACGGTTTGGACCATCTTCAAGAGAATTCTTTGGAGAAGAAGTTGGTGTACCCAGATTTTATTTTACTGTTACCATGTAGCACCGCTTATTCTGGATCTCTCAGTCAAAAAGCTAGCAACTCTCGCAGTCCACTCGCACTCTTGTTGGTCCAGCTGATCCCCTGGTTCTGTTAGAGAGTTGCCCGGGAAATGTGTGTCGAGCAGTACATTGAGCGTCCAATTATTTGCCTCACCCACTGTACAGGGTGAAGCTGATAGTATTTTCCTCAGCCTTGCGGCGTCGGAGACCTTTTCCACTTCGCCACAGAAGGTATACCAAGAGCGTCTGTGCGCCTTTGTAAGCTCCTTCTTATAGATCTTGAGTTGTTCTTTATAGGCATCCCAAACATTAGCGTCCCCAGTAGATTTAGCCTTGTTGAATAGCTTGTTGCAGGTCTTTTTCATAGTTGTTAACTCAGAAGTCCAACATTGGAGTTTAGTTTTACCCTTGTACCTTTGTTTTGGGGACTTTGCATTTTTAACTTCTAAATATTTTCATAAATTATATTCAGTCAAAATTATTCACAAAACACTACAGGTTATTCGATTTCAATTACAACGGAATTGCACACAAATTTAAAAAAATCATCAAACTTTGGTCGCCTCTCCTGAAAAACTACTTTTTTGCTACTACTTAGCATAGTTTAGAATGGAGGTATCGGTATTTCTCCATGCATATTTGATAGTATAAATTCGTGCAGTTTCCTTGGTATATTCATCAAAATTTTAAGCATTAATTTGTTTGTTGCACGCAGGTACATCGATGTCACAGTGCGACAGTCCAAAAACCGCGATACTAGTTTTCTTGTAGGTCTTGGCGAGTAGAACAACGTTTTTTCTATGGAATTTGCCGGACACCCCCAAAATCCGGATTTACGGAAAAAAACGATTTTCTTGCCTTTTTCACATGAACACCTAAAAGAATTTGGAAAGAAGAGAAATAGACCTTTCGAACGATGTATATCTTGTTTATTTGAAGCTGTAGGAAAATAGGTTTATTTGTCTTACAAACACATTTTTTCATTTTTGTCCGTCATTTTCTAGTTTAGGCAATGTTTCTACCAATTATGTATGTTGTGAAATAACCGTTAACCGTGGTTAATAATTAACAATGTTATAGGCGTTCAAGTGAAAAAAGGAGGAGAAAAGAAAGTTTTTTTTTTACCCGTAAATCCGGATTTTGGGGGTGTCCGGGGAATTCCAAAAAAAGATTCGTGTTTTACTCGACAAGACCTACAGGACAAATAGTTTCGCGTCATTTGCTTCTCAACTTGAGTTTATTTTGTCGCACTGTATAATTGTTTTAAGTCATGAAATTAGATTTATATCAACACCAGTTATTTCAGATGCTTTTTTGGGATCAAAAAAGAAACTTCTTGCTGTATTGACATCATTCGTATTGCCTGATCCTTGTTTTGGTTGGTCTGTGATCAACCCATATTTGAAAAATTCATCCTGAACATGTTTCTTTTTTAAACTTCTTAAGTCCTTGTTGGTGTCATTGTTTCTTATTGATCATGTAGGTCCAAATCATAACTGATTTTAAGTATGTGTTCCATAAATCGTATTCTTCATATGCATCAGTATAATCTAATGATTGTACTGATGTGGTTTGGCATATAATGCAGCTTGATGGAGCCTTTGTGCCAGTTAAAGACTGGCCAACTTTTCCATATATCATCGTTAGCACTAATTAGTTGTAAGTCACTTTAATTGTCTGACAGTCAATTTCTACTTCTAATGGCTGCAGTGTGGCAACTTGGGTTCTCATATCACTGACTTATTTTTTAATGGTATCATGCGTTTGATTGGTCTGAAGTATTTTTTAGAAGATGGTGTATGATTTTTCCAAATATACTTTGTTTCCATCGTACTGGTCTAAGTCTCCGAGTCTTCTAAATTCTTTATCAATCGCAATGGTACAAATGACACCATGGACATATCTGTGTCTGAAGTATTTTCACATACAGATTGCTTGTTTTGTTTTTGTCCAGATGAACCATCACATCCCCATTTGCAAAAGAGAGTCAACTTGCAGTTCCCATATTTCTTCAATCAAACTAATTGTAGCAAGAGTTGAGCTGTATGATTAAGTTGGTCCTGAAGTTGCCCCTTGGCAAACTCGGTGTGATTGTCAGTCATGTCACAGAGTGCAAAATCGTACAAGAATTTACGTTTTTGAAATCGAAAACGTCTTTAGCTTCTACAGAAAACTTAAACCGTAAAATAAATTTCGGTTTAAAACGTACAAAATCTGAAGTGAAATTTATATTTTTAGTAATTTAAACTCCGAAAAAGTCAAAAAATCTACTAAAGATTGAGAATGAATAATATTTGAATTAATTTCAAAGAAAAAAAACTATTTCAAATACTTTTGGTCTTAGAAGTGCTGTACCCCATAAAGCAACCATAAAACAAAAATAAAATAAAAGAAAATGCAACCCTGAAACTAAAAAAGAAACAACAAACAATAAAAAAGAAGTTTCGATCAATGAAATGTAAGTTTTTATTTTAATGTTTAATTTAATTAATAATTATAATTGTTATATATTTAAAGGGGCAAACACAGAAACAGTAATCAAACCAAGATTTTGGTCCACTTTATAGAATGCCACCAATACATGGCCAGGGCGTATGTTATAGGAGACGAGGTGGTTGTGGAGTTTTTGAGGAAAGAATTGTCAGACCAATTCAATTGTGCCGGACCACCAACAAAAAGTCTTTGCGAATGGAAAAAAATGGGCGGATTGGAAGGCTAGCGTGAAGAAAAAGTTGTATCACAACAAGAAAAAAAATAAAAAAAATGGTGGCGGAGATCAGTATATTTTGTCTGATCAGGAAGAAACTATTGCCAGAATTTGTGCCTTTTACACTCCTGTAGACGGGATCGATGGTGGAAGAAGCTTTGACGAGCTGGATCTTGAACAAAGTATGAATATGCTTTGTAATTCAAATGATGGAGTATCAGATAATGATAAAGAGAATGAAGAAATTGATTTTTCTGCGTTAACATCCAAAAAAGCAATCTCTGGAACTCTAACTTAGTCAAAAAGACAAAGAACAAGATCCCTACTCACTTTTGATCCTAAAACAGCTAAATGCAGCACTCCACCCTCTACAGAGCCTCAAAAAATACATCAAACACTGTCCCTTCGCGTCATTCAAGTCCCAAAAGAAGCAGACCCTGTACTCCATGTACAAACACTATCCCAATAACTACAGCAACACCAAAAGGACACACAATTTTCAATACATCTAAACCGGACTTCAGTAGCCTCCTGTCTGAAGAAATTAAATATTTAAAGAACAATTTGCACCCATCTGGAGGAACATAAAAATGAATCTAAAATTATGAATGACAAACTGGAAAGGCTATGTAACCTAGCAGTACAAAAAAGTATGTGTGAGAAAATTGAAGTGAAGCTTAAGCTGATTGAAATCGAGGAACTAAGACTGAGCATTGAAAAGGAGAAATCCAAAAATAGCACCTAAAACCAAAAAAAACATTTCGAAATGTTTTTGATCTCATTTTATTATTGTGCCTTTTTTGTAGTAAATACGGTTAAACACATTTTTTATACTAATTACAAGAAACTTATTGAACTCATGTTTTTTAAACTTTTTATTTAAAATCATAAAACTTATTTTAGGAATTAATTAATTTGGTTTGCTATACTGTCCCTTATAAGAGTACCTGCGATGAACAGACTTCATTGAGGAGTATCTCCCACGTCATAATTAATTTCATCCATTACCTCAATTTCCTCATTGATGTTAAAAATATGGGGTTTCTCAAGTTCAATGTTATATTCTCTGCAGATATTACGCAAAGCACAGCACACGTTTATAATTTGTATAACCTTTTTCGGGCTATAGACCGATGTTACCAGTAAACATCCGAACCGGCTTTTTATTACGCCAATTACACGCTCTACAATGTTACGAGCTGATGTATGTTGTTTGTTAAATTTGTGCTGCGTAGTTCCAACGGTTACATCTTTGTATGGCGTAATTCAGAACGGTTCTAATCCATAGCCAGAGTCACCCAATAGGCGAGAATTCGTATCGCCATTTCTGTATTCATTTAAAAAATATTTTCTTGCTCCAATTAAGCGTCAAATAAATGCGTCGTGGCAAGACACAGTCCTGCAAGCATCCACAGCTCTCACTTTCATGTTGTAATCACATATCTAAAAACATGTAATCACATATCTAATTCATTTCTTTGGAAATATCTATAACTTACAATCATTGCGTTTAAGCTATATGTTCCTTTCCAATTGTAATATAAAGACTCATCTTCTGTGGGTTTCGACATTTTTATGTGACTACCGCTTATGCATCCAATTATGCCGGGTATCTGCTATTTTGAAAATAAATGCAATTTTGAGTTTGTCTTCTCTTCAGACGTCATTCTTAGTTTTATGAAATGTTGACATATCTTACTCTCGAGTAAATAATTCCCGGTATTGTGGAGCTCTTCAGGAACGGTTCAATTTTTTCCAGTACCATTAAAAATGCCTCTTTATTCAGACGATAAAAGCTTATAAAACTAAAGAAAAATATTAAGCGAATATACAATTAAATGGATATACTTATTTACTTACTTTCTATTTGTTTGGCACAATGGGTCTGATGCATCGCGCAAACGTCTGCGGTGTAATTTTGTTTCGGAATGCACATTTCTCTCTTCTTCCACCAATGCAGCAATTGAAATTCCAGGCATTATTTTCTTTTGTTTATTTTTGTGGCTTTAAAAATAATTTATTTATTTTCACTACCGCCAAACAGAATCTGGAGCAGAGAACGAAGCCGAGGCAAAATTGTTGGCGGCGGCGGCTTGTCCAAAAATGGGTCTGCGGCTTTTCGGCTTGATTTCGGCGTACGATTTATTGTGCAACATAACAGATACACATTTATTGTACAACTTAGTTGGAAGTATGAGCACAGTGTAAAAATAGATTTTTCCCTTAAAAATTAGAGACATTTTGTAAATTCTCTCTTAAATTTGCCTAATACTTTTACTAGCTCATTGATCGAAAAAACTAAACACAAAGTTAAATTAGTTTTCTAAATTTTTCTTTTTTATAAAAATATTTATTTTTGTTATAGTAAAACTTGAACACATTTTGAACACAAAGCTTAATGCTGATATACACATATTGTAATGCAATACAATATTACATTTATATTTGTAAATTTTTGATATTAAATACCGATTATTTTTAATTCCACCGGTCAACACGATTTTGGGATTTGGCTAAGTGTAAAATTTTGGTTTCTTTTTTGTTACAAATAAAGGGAAAAAATGTTTTGTTTGCTAAAATCTATTTTGTAGAAATTAGAGCAAATTTTCGAATTTCAAGAAAATGGAATTGTTTTCCTCGCTACAACATTTTATATTATACATCGATTTTCTTCGGAATGGTCTCATTTTATTCATTACCGATCAGACTTTACTATGAAATCATAAAAATATAACAATAGTGCGTTTTTATGATTTGTTTATGATTTTATTAAAATTTTAAAAAAAATATGATTTTTTCGCAATATTGATGAATACATAATTTGATTTTTTTCCGGAACCAATTAGAAGAAATGGTTCTCTAGTTATGCCATAATATGTGGTTCAACCTCTTTTATTTCTTAGCCTAAAGGACTACTTCTTAGATTTCTCGCGATAAATCGTGATATTGAAAAAATTATCCGAATTTGTTCAGCAATAGGTGTTAAAGAATTCAAAACTAAGTAGCCTTCAACTTCTTCCATCCGTTCGGCCTTTTCGACGATATCCTACAATATATTGTGAAAAATTCTATTTTTGAAGAAAATTTTAATAATAATACCTTTTTATGATTTTGTCGTAAATTCTGATCGGTCATAAATAAAATGAGACTATTTCGAAGAAAATCGATGCATTATTTAAAAAGTCGTAGCTAATTTAGTAAGGTAACTTTAAACCCAAGAAACATTTTTTTTGTCGACCGCTGTTATTTCAGTTTTCCATAAATACATAAAAAACGTTATAGAACGCACCACTTACGTTAAATTGAGTGTATTTAACATTATTTTGTTATTAAATGTATGTATATTATTTGTATACATAAATATCACAATGTATAAAAAATATCACAATGATGCATACAAAACATGCAACATTTTTTAGTCTCTTTTAAACGTTTAAAATTTTAATTCGAGTTGTAATTGGGAAATACCTGATAGTATTTTAAGCGATATATCTATGTACATATATATTTCTATATGTATAATGCGTGTCGAATGTGTAATGTAGAATGTGTAAAGAAGTTTAAAGCAAGTGAAACTTTTTACATAAAAATACACCATATAGGGACAGTAGGAATCTCGTTAACCTATTCGTAGGTACGGACAGAAGCAATCAAAAATTGGCTTATATGGGCGGACCCACATCCCCTCAATCAAGAACTTATAAAGCCTATGTCACGCTCTAGGCTTATCTGAACATTCCCTGGAAATTGCATCAATCCAGCCGTTTTGGAGTCTATACGTAACATACACAAATAGATTTATATATATATAGCTGGACCCGATTTAGATTTCCGATCCCGTCCATTTTTGAACCAATCACGAATATTGCCACTCCCTAAAATAAGAGCACTCTCGATAAGAAATATGCACAAAATTACAGCACTCTCTCTAACAAATTATGCAAGATATCTCAATTTCAAACTGTGGCTTATATGGGCGTTGTCACGCCCATTGGTCCGATCGCAGCCATTTTGGAACAATCACGTAGACTACCACCAGATACATATAAATAGAATAACAGTGCTCTCACTACTAAATTATGCAAGATAGTTCAAATTTGGGTTATATGGGTGGCGCCCCGCCCTTTGGTCTAATCCCGCTCATTTTTAGACCAATCACGTAGTCTTCCACCAGACACATATACACAAAATTACTGCACTCTCGCAAACAAATTGTGCAAGATACCTTAATTTCAAAAGGTTGCTTATATGGGCGAGGCCACGCCCATTGATCCGATTCCTCTCATTTTTGGACCAATCACGTAGACTACCACCAGACACATATACACAAAATTACTGCACTCTCGCAAACAGATTGTGCAAGATACCTTAATTTCAAAAGGTTGTTTATATGGGCGGGGCCACGCCCTTTGGTCCTATCCCGGCTATTTTTGGAACAATCAGGTAGACTACCACCAGATACATATGTACAAAATTACAGCTCTCTCGCCAAAAAATTGTGCAAGATATCTCAATTCAAAAAATTTAACTATATGGGCGGGGCCAAGCCCATTGGTCCGATCCCGCCCATGTTTGAACCAATCACGTAGACTACCACCAGATACATATACACAGATTTACAGCACTCTCGCTAAAAATTTGTGAAAGATAAGTCTATTTCAAAATATGACTTATATGGGCGGTGCCACGCCCTTTGGTCCGATCCCGCCCATTTTTGGACCAATCACGTAGACAGCTACCAGATACATATGTACAAAATGACAGCACTCTCGCTAACAAATTGTGCAAGATATCTCAATTTTAAAATTTGTCTTATGTGGGCGGGGCCACGCCCACTTGATATATCAAAAATTCAAGTACCTTATTTTCACCACGCCCCACACATGTACATTCTGTGAACATTTCAAGAAGATCGGTCCAGCCGTTTAGACGTCTATACGGTACAAACAAACACACATTCTTATTTATATATATAGATAGCAGTCCACTTCGTTGCCCCAGACTTCAGAATTCCGATTCCGTCCATTTTTTAACCAATTACGTAGACTATCATCAAATGCATATTCACAAAATTGCAACACTCTCGCTAACAACTTGTTCAATGTATTTCAATTTCAGAAATTTGCTTATAAGGGGGCCCATTGGTCCGATCGCAGCCCTTTTTGGACCATTCACGTAGACTATCACCAAACCCATATGCAAAAAATTACAGCACTCTCGCTAAAAAATTGTGCAAGATATGAGTCTCAATTTCAAAATTTGGCTTATATATGCGGGGTCAGGTCACTTGGTATGATCCCACCCATTTTTAGGCGAATCACGTAGACTGTCATCAGATACATATCGCTCACTCACTTCAAGAGTGACATAACTCAAAAATTTTAAATTTTTGAGGTTGCCTTACAAAAATCTGAATTTTTCAAATTAATCTCAGCGAAATTTGGTCTACAAGTAAACAACCATATTTCGGATTATTCAAGCATATTTAAACATCTTATTTCATGTTATTTATCTTTTTATACGGACTTAAAGTTACACCTCTTAGCAATTTTCAATTTTTAGTTATGTCACTCTTGAAGTGAGTGAACGATATACCCAAAACTGAAGCACTCACGATAATAAATTTGGCTTATATGAACGGGGCCACGCAAATTAGTCTGATCCCTCCCATTTCCTGACCAATCACGTAGACTGCCGCCAGATACATATACACAAAAGTACAGCGCTCACTTAAACAAATTGTGCAAGATATCTTAATGCTAACGCCTATTGGTCCGAACCCGCCCATTTTTGGACCAATCACGTAGATCGCCAGCGGATATATGTATGTACATACACAAAATTCCATGTCTCTCGCTAACAAATTATGCAAGATATCACATTTTTAAAATTTTGCTTATATGGGCGGTGCCACGCCCATTGGTCCGATCCCGTCAATTTTTGGACCAATCACGTGGACTGTCACCAGATACATATGTACAACATTACAACACTCTAGCTAGCAAATTGTGCAAGATATATCAATTTCAAAAGTTGGCTTATATGGGCGGGGCCACGCCCATTGGTCCGATCTCGCCCATTTTTGGACCAATCACATAGATCGCCAACAAGGGTGTTATCGAATTCTTCGTCCGTATCATCGAGAAGCGTGTCCCCGCCAGATGCGTCAAAGAGTCCGGAGACTCCCCTCAGCCCCTCTGTGTCAGAAGTAGAGCTTTCGTCCTCAGAGTAGGACGTTACAGATCTTCTGTTAGAGTTGGAGTCACCCGAAATAATGGGCGTGGATACCTCCGCACTTTCAGAAAGCTGTGTATCAACCGCGGTGGACGACTCACCTTCCGCAGTGGGAACTATATCCTGCTTGTATACCTTCAAGACTATAGTCTCGAAGCCATACTGTAGGGTTGCACTTGCACGTTGTATATGGGAACGTGCAAGTTCCCATATACAACCTGTAACCCAGGTGATGGCTCTAGGGTGACTAGGGATGTTGTTTTTTTCGACAATATCCAACTGGGCACCCGGCCACACCTCACCCGCTCGACTCAGAGCAGCCTTATACAGGTCTACTGATCTGGCATCACCGAAATGTAAGAGCTTTACTCTCCCCTGGTGCCATCCTGCATCGTTGCAGATTGGTGGTGTGCCCGGCATCTCTCTACGGACATCGAGGTAATGAGCCATAATGGCTGATTGCACATGGCTCCATTTGTCCTTGAGGATGGATCCATCCTCACTACTTCTGTCTATAACGGCCATCACTAGACTCTCCTTCGCCACTTCATTGAAGGGCTTGGTGAGTGTCCTGTTGATAGTGACATTTGGGCCTCTTGCCTTTTTCGAAGGCAGGGGTTCATCAGGTGATCTGATTCTTTTGACTTTATTAGCCATTAACACAGCTGAATTTGTGGCTCTTTCAGCCGGCTGATTGGCCTTAGAAGCATCTAAGACGCCTTTAGCCCAGGTAAGTGACTCTTTTTGTTTTTCGGTAAGAGCCGAAACCTCAACAGCCTCCAACTTCGTCAGAACTCTGAGCGCTATCCGGTGCTCATTGTGTTTCCGTTTTGACGGTCGGACATGACGTTTTCCCCTCACCGTACCACCTGTTTCACCATGTTTGATGTGGTCGGCTTTGGCCAAGACCAACGGACGGCCAGTAGGACGATTGGGGAACCCCGCTCCATCGGAACGCGAAGGCATCCCCGCCAATGAATTTTTTTTCTGTATTAGCCCGTAATAGGTACTACGATGTAGGCCTTCCAGACTTTGTACAGATTTTGTTTTTGCGATTGCGTAATAGATTTTAACTATCCGCTCTGTGCTAAACACGTCCGTTCACTACGACTGATCAGCAACGACTGTTGTACATATGTATCTGGACTGTCACCAGATACATATGTACAACATTACAGCACTCTAGCTAGCAAATTGTGCAAGATATCGAAATTTCAAAATTTGGTATATGTGGGCGGGGCCACGCCCATTGGTCCGATCCCGCCCATTTTTGGACCAATCACGTAGACTGTCACCTGATACATATACACAAAACTACAGAACTCTCGCTAATAAATTGTGGAAAATATTTCAATTTCAAAATTTGGCTTATATGGGCGGGGCCACGCCAATTAGTCCGATTCCGCCCATTTTTTTAAAGTTCACATAATCTGATACTAAATGCATACACAAAAAATTTCAGCACTCTAGCTAAAAAATTTTCTCAATACCAAAATTTTACCCATATGGGCGGGTCCACGCCCACTTGATATATCGAAAATTCAAGTACCCTATTTTCACCACTTTTTTGAGTTGTTACTCTTTTCCTGAAAAATGTTTGTATATTAATAGTGGTACTATTTTGAGTTGTACCTTTTTAATTTACAAATCTTGCTCGGATTATAAGTTCAAAAGGGCACAACTAAAAATATTACTCTTTAGATGATAAATCAACGGTCCCATTTGCTTAAACACTTGGAGACAATTCAAAATGTAACTCTTTTGTTGAATCTAAAGACGTTATTCTGAAAACACAGAGAGAATCATAACGGTTTTTTTATTATGAAATAGGAGAAAAATCAATGGACATTTCTTGCAGTGGGTAGAGATTGCCATTGTACGTTGTTTTCTTGCAAAAAAGCTAAATTTATAAATTTTGAGTTGTTACCCTTTTGTGGAACAGGTGCGATATGATGAATACAGATTTGAGCCTTTTTCAATCGCACGCAATCTGAGCTGGGTATATTGATGTCTTGTTAACTTCAAATCCAACAATAATGCTAATGTCTCTTCAGTTGAGAACTGTTTTTCATCGCTTGGAGTTGGAATAATCTTTATAATCCGATTTGTTCTCACGGGACTAGCGTTTAAAACTTTTTCAACAATATCGGCTTTTGTACGTTGTTTTTGTGATCGCAATTGATGTAGAAAGCATTCTGAAATAGTTTTACATCCGATTACTTCATTGATATCCTTAAGTTTTCGCCTTTTAGAAATATCGCTACAGTTGCCGAGGGATTTTGGTGGCCTCGCACCACAATTGCTTTGATTTTTTATTTTTACTTTCTGAAGACACCTGGACAATAAGTAAGTTTGCAAAAGGGCTATCAAATCTAGTTTAACTCCATCTAACTTTTTTGAAGCGCTTAGTTAAGTTGTTGACGAAATCATTTATTTTAATTTCACTGTACAACAATTTCAAACTTTTTTCAAAATAACAGGGTTCTGTCAGTGAATTCTGGTAGAGGAGACCAAAAAAATATATACGTGTATCGGCGTTTTGAAAGATCACATCGGAATTTTATTTAAGGGGGGGTTAAAGTTTCCCCCCTTTGCTTGTTCGTGCAGAATATGGGTATATAAAACTATGTGTTCTGTTCATCTGAGGTGTAGGGTATATTCAGCAAGTTTGTAGCAAATGTTAAGGCCTTTATATTTGTGGAATATATTAATCCTCTAGCTTCCCCCCATAACGGTGATTTTTGCCTATATTTTAACAAATCGTAAAAAACTCCCCTAAAAATGGGTGGGCGCGGTTAAAATGTTCTACAAAAATGTTGGCCATACAATTTTACTATATATGTCAGAAGACACAAAAGCCCAAAACACAAACACCAAAAAACCGACCAAATTCAATATTGCCTGTTAAGGTTTAATTTGTTATTCCCAGCTCTGAAGAGAAGGTTGTTATTCAACAACTACCAAGAGTACTTTTGTTCTTCTTCATTATTTCTGTCATTATATTTTTGTCACTGAAAATTACCATAACGGAACTTTTAAGCGGCACATTACTTTTGAACGTTAACGTTTGACATCGTGGGCCAGCCAGTTAATCTTTTAATTTTCTTACATTATTCTACAAGGGAATTTGTAAGAATAATAATGACTGACTGTTTGGGAGAACTTGTCTGGTTTTGCTACGTCTGTGGCAAGCATACCCTTATGGAACATAGGGTTTCATTTTTCACGAGCAAAGTGGAGGATATGTATATACAATTTATTTTGAACTGGAAGTTTTTACAGTTGAGACATGGGTGCCAAAATATATCTGACGAAATTGCTATACGGTTTGATGCTGTGGTCTAAAGGTAATAAAAGTTTTGATTTATATTTGATTATATATATTTATATTTTGATTTTCAGTTGTCAACTGAATCTGATGAGTATGGCGAACGGTTCCATCAGATATGTCTTTATTGAAGAACGCTATAACAGTTCAGATTTAACAGATTTATGTTGGACATTGTTTGATGATGGCGTCGAATTGCCAAGAGTGAAAAGTGAATTAAAAATAAATGAACTTATGTATTTAATAAGTATTTCTCCTTGTACTCGTATATGCGTTATTAATAGATTTTTTTGTTGTTTATAGACATGAAATTTAATATAAAATAAATATTATTTAATTGTAAAATAAAATCATTATTTTTGTTTGCATCACTCAAATCAACCCCGAAAAATCCAATTTTGAAAGACCTTTTTGGTACTAACACTATATAATATCTAAATTAACCCTTAACAGGCAATCTTGAATTTGGCCGGGTTTTTGGTGTTTGTGTTAAGTTTTCGGCTTTGGTGTCTTCTGACATATATAGTAAAATTTTATGACCAACATTTTTGTAGAACATTTCAACCCCGCCCACCCATTTTTAAGGGAGTTTTTTACGATTTGTTAAAATATAAGCAAAAACAACGTTATGGGGGGAAGCTAGAGGGTCAATATATTCCACAAAATTCCAACATTTGCTACAAAGTTGCTAAAGATACCCTACACCTCAGATGAACTGAATACATAGTTTTATATCCGATATTCTTCACGAACAAGCAAAGGGGTGAAATCTTTAACCCCCCCTAAAATAAATTTCCGATGTGATCCTTCTAAACACCGATACACGTATATATTTTTTTGGTCTTCTCTACCATAATCCATTGACAGAACCCTGTTATTTTTTTGTGTTGTACTGTGTTTTCAATTCCAGTTGTATCTCAGTGGTGCAGGAATATACTTTTCTTTCAACGTAACATAAAACATCTTCCTTCTTCTTGTTTCTAAAATACTCTTCGGACAATTCTTTATAGCTGAAGTTCTCAATATTTTTTAATATTTTAAAATTCGATTGTTTCTGCTTAGATATATTTTTGCAACTAACTTTGCATTCGAGTGCCACTGATTTTTATCCTTTTCTGAATGAATAATGTCATACTGTGTTCATAGGCATTAGAAGAAACGGTGGAACGAGTCACAGCATCTCTTAACGACTCGTTACAAGCCGCATGTCCCAAACAGAAGCTAGGGGGCAAATAAACGACCGCAATGGTGGTCGTTTTAATTAGTTATGCTGAGTAAGTGCTGCAGGAAGCTCTTCAATAGGGCAAAGGCCACCATAAAACGGTACAAAAACGAGTTGAGAACGGCTCAAAATAAAACCTGGGTAGATTTCTGTAGTGGCGTAGAAAGCTCTTCCGAAGCCTCAAGGTTACGGAAAATTTTAGCCTCAACACCTTGTACTATTGGGAACATCAAGAAAGATGATAGTCCCTGGACTACGTCCAGTAAGGAATCGCTGGGAGTACTCCTGGATACTGAAGAGGCAACTCTGAAGAGGCATTAAATGCTTCAGTTGGAGATTCCCTTGAAGTACAGCCATCAGAGATATCCAACGAGATTGTAATCAAATCTGGAATTCTTTGGGCTATCAAAAGCATTCAACCTTTTAAAATATATGTAGAAGGGACCTTCAATAACATAAATCCAGCCGCTATAATTACGTCGTTAGAACCCCTGGGGGTTGACATCATACGTAGGTTTATTTGTTACCTTTTAATTATGAGACGCATTTCAGCTAGTTTAGGGTCAACTGACCTACATAGATTTGCCAGCAGGGGAACGCCCCAAGGGGAGAAGTAAGGTGCCACAAGTTACACCTGGGGGGTATTGTGATTCCTTTCTGAAAGTGCAAAATACTTAGATCTTTTACTAGGCAAGAAGTTGCATTTCAAACCCAACATTTTGGAAAGAGCAAATAAGGCTGTGATAGCGCTATATATCTGTAAAAGGGCAATAGGAAAACGCTGGGGTCTGAACCCGCGTATAGTTTATTGGTTGTGTACGGCAGTAGTCAGACCGATAATGCTGTACAGCATTGTCGACTGGTGGACAGCTCTGCAGAAATCCACCTTGAACGAGAAACTATCACGCTCTAGGAGTCAAAGATGTGGTCAAGGTGTTGTAGTATGTACAGGAAACATAAAGTTGAAATTCGAACTTGACAGACTTTATACGCTTTCACCCGTATTTAAGAGTGACCCTCATAGATTGGTTTAACATACCATAGAAATTGTAAATTATTTCCGCAAGATGGAAGTAAAGGCAATTTCGCCTACGTTGTATGCTCGTGAGAAGATTTTTAGGTAGCCATCTAGAGTTTGCTGATGCGAATGTAAGTCTACAAAAGCCATTTGGGTGTCTGTAGAAATAAAATATCTTTGGCAACAAAATTTACCGTTTCTTGTGTATTTAGTCTGGGAGATGACCAACTGGCCTTTTGTAAATATTGTTAATGCATTCTTGTAGCACATAAAAAAGATCTTACTGCTCATGGAAGCACAGAGAAACATCAGTTTTGTTAACACTAAAACTGATCTGCAACCTATGACGCACTTTTTTAAACCCGCTGTTTCACAATCGGGCAAAATTAAAAATTGCGGCGTACGTAGAGGAGCATTGTTGTGTTAGAAGTATTGATCATCTGGATGAGTTGATTCATGAATTGGGAGCAGTACAGGGTGTTTTTTAGGCGTGTGGTTTTCAATATTAACTAAAACGCAAAAATTATTTCGGGCAAGTGGCCGCCGCGGCTTTCTCGAATTGCATTATGTCAGCAATGACGCTTCCAATATTCTCTTCCAAGGCGTCAATCGTGTCGGGCTTATCTGCGTAAACAAGCGACTTCACATAACCCCACAAAAAATAGTCCAGCGGTGTTAAATCGCACGATCTTGGAGGCCCAAGACGCGAGATAATACGCTCACCAAAAGTTTCCTTCAACAAATTGATTGTTTCGTTTGCTGTATGGCGTGTAGCGTTGTTGGAACCAAAGGTCGTCCACATCAACATCCTCCAATTCAGGCACAAAAAAGTCATTAATCATGGCTCTATAGCGTTCCCCATTAGGGCCGGCTTCATTTTTTAATAAATTGTTTTCTTGCGGGATGCGTGGCTCGAACCGAACCATTATTTTGCACAATTTGCAAACGTTGTTCGGGAGTAAGTCTATTCATCATGAAATAAGCAAACCAAACTCCGAAAAAGGTATTGCCAGATTGAAAACCACACGTCTAAACAACACCCTGTACTTTAAAGGATTTTCGACCACATAGAAAAAATACACTGCTCTTATAAAACATGTTTTGGCACCGTCATTATTGGAAGAACAGTTAGAGGATGTGGGAGACAACTTTTACTCATTGCTTATTGACACCATACGTCCTCCGTTTAAATCAGTGTCCTCCCTCCTTTTTCAAAAATGTTGGATTTGTCCTCCTTTTGTTACAAATTAAACGTTTTCAGTACACCTCCACATGTATTTCTATATACCCTATAACATAGGATGGTTGGGTCATCAGCTACGTGAATGAAATTTGGTACAGAAACTTCTTATAGCTGCAGGTACCATGGGATTGAAAATGGCAATATCGGCTCATTTTTTAATACAGCCCCCATATGTAGAATCTCCCTGATTTGACTTCTTAAGACAAATTTCTAGTGATTGGGCTGAAAATTGCACCAAAAACGATTGACATACGACCCATGGTGGAGCGTACATAAGATTCGGCATGGCCGAACTTAACGCCGCTTTCACTTGTTTATTAAAAGTTTGTTTCGAGACAGATGTTTGTAACACCTACAGATACTGGAGCTAGACCCACCTTAAAGTATAACGATCGACTCAGTATTACTTGATGATTCGATTTAACCATGTTCGTCCGCCCGTCTGTCCATTCAAAGTTGTTAGGTAAGTACAGGTTGAATCTTCACTCCGATATTACTGAAATTTTACAATAGACTCTTTCACACCTGGAAGAAATTGGTCAAAATCGGTTTCAGATTTAGATATAGACCCCATATATATTTTCTTTCCGAATTGGTCTTTTAGCGCTATGTTCCTCCTGTAAATTTACAATATTTCTTCTTATTCTGTTCCGATAGGGTGGTGTACGGTATCATACAATCGGCTCTGCCGGACTTTAGACCTTCCTTAAGGGTTTAAAGTTTAATTGTTGATCATAGTAAAATGCTCTTCCTTTCCAATTACTGCATTCTTTAAATGTCCTCCGAAAGTTCAAAACTCTCTTTGTCCATTCCGGTTACCGTTTACCCTCTCACCGACTGCGTTCCTCTCCCACAAACACTGCAATTCTGCGGGGGGAAAAATTGCAAGTGTGAATATGGACTTTGTAGATGTAAGAAATGTCCTCCTTATCTGGCACAAAAGTCCTCATTTCCGAAAAAAGTTTATGGTAAGATGAAAGCACCTCGATTGTCCAGAGGAAAGTACTATGTGTTATGATTAAGTTCTTCAGCATAACCAAAGCATGAATAACTACCACTGTATATCGACTAATGGCAGTTCAAAACGGAAGATCGAAAACAATTACAAACGAAATAACCAACTGTTTGAGAACTGATGGTATAGACATTGAAATACTTTTGGGAATTGGAGTAGATGGTACGAAGTCAGTGGTAGGAAAATATGATTCTGTGAGCAGTAGGTTTGCGGAGATAGTTCCTATTATTACAGCTAAATATGGTTGGCACTCACTTCGGAGTATGCAATGGATACTTTGCCTACAGAAATAGAGTATATAATCCCAGAAACAAATACATGGTTTTGCCGTAGTCATAAAAAACAAATTGAATATGCAAACGTCTATACAGGGTGGCTGATATGTAATGCAACAAAGTAAAGCGCTATATTTTTTAAATTTTTTTTTTATAAATTTTATTGTTAAAAAGCAAAAAATGTCGGAAATAACATAAAATTGTAGAAACAGTTTAGATTTGTTCGAATTGGACACCTTTGGCACGAATTATGGCCTTCAAACGGCCGAAAAAGCCATCACACGCTGCACGAAAGTAGCTCTGCGGTATTTTGGCCCATTCCCGGCGAAGCGCCGTCTTGAGATGATCGATACTTTGGTATTTTGGCGCAAAAGTCCAACGGATTGATATCCGGAGATCTTGGTGGCGAAATGTTTGTCTGCCCAGGGCTTCAATACTGTCTTTAGGACATTTTCCCGATAATATTCGGCATTTATTTTGACCCCATGGGGGAGCGACCATCGGCCGTTACGGCTGCCCACACCATTACCATCGGCGGCGCTTGAGTTCAGGTGGCCAATCGAAGGTGTAAATTTTCAGCTGACCTCTTTGGCAAGTAAACCCGATCATTTTGTTTGTTCACAAACTGCTCAATTTGGAATGGCTTCTCATCGGAGAAAACCATATTTGGTAACTGGCCACTTTCGTGCAAGCGAAGCAACTCCTTGCCTCTTTCCAGTCTAACATTTTTTGTGCATCGGTGAGCTCTTGCACTTTTTGGAACTTCAATGGCTTTAGTCCAAGCTCATTTTTTAATATGTGTTGTATCCGTTCTCGCGATATGTTCAGCTCACGAGCAATTTTTCTACCACTGCGGCGTGGATTTCGATCAAATCTGGCCTTCACTTTTCGGATCATTTCTGGTGTTGTTACCGTTTCTTTTCGTCCACTTTTTGGACGCGATGTAACGTTGCCAGTATCACGGTAACGAGCAAGGGTACGAGAAACAAAAGATTTATTCACATTTAAATGCTGGAGGGCTCTAACGATAGCCACATGTGTTTTTCCACCCAAAAATAAAGCAATCACACTATCACGCTTGAATTCCATCACGAATAACTTTTTTTCTGAATCTGAAGATCAAAATGCTTTTGTAAGCTTGTAAATAATAAAATGAACTGTCACTGAAATAAATCTGTCAGCTATCAGACTAGCGGTTTAGAAATGATAGCAACCTGAAGTTGGTTGCAATACATATCAGCCACCCTGTACACATACCTAGTAATATTATTGTAAATCGTGTTTAATTTACGTTTACTGGCGGAATCACAATTGGCAAATAGCTCACAACCGTATAACAGACCCGGCATAACATAGCTCTTTGCTAGAAGGATTCTAGTTTTTAGGGGTGTCATGTATTGGGTGGACCATAGAGTTCTAAGCTTGGCGTAGGTGTGACCAACTATGTTGTTAATGTGATTGTTTCACATAAGTGTATTGTTGAAAGTAATACCTACGTTTTTAGCAAAAGGTACGATTTCAATTCTCTGACCGCCAATCATAATTACTAGTTGATCTGATAAGTTACTGTTCCGTTTGTCTATTACCAAACACTTAGATTTACGTGGGTTTATGCATAGTCCGTTTGCTGTTGCCCAGTTGTAGACAATGGTTAAGTCCTCATTAAGCAGTGTAACGGATTCGCTTTAAAAACTTTTTTCAGCACTTAAGTAAATCTGCACGTCATCTGCATATAGATGAATGTTGCTGTACATCAAGTAGTTCGGCAGATCATTAATATACGCAGAAAAAAGCAGAGGTCCTAGTATTGAACCCTGTGGAACTCCCTTAACCATTGGTAGAGGGTCAGAGACCGAGAAACGTGTGAAAACGGATTGAGTACGTTCGGTAAGATATGATTGTATGAGTCGAACAGAGCTTGTAGAAAAATTAAAGAAATGACGTAGCTTCATACATAGGAGGGATCGGTCTACTGTGTCAAAAGCTTTCGAGTGGTCCAGTAGAACCAGCATTCCAATTTTTTCGCAGTCTAGTTGACTCCTTATGTCTTCAGATACTTCTGCCAGAGCACTCATACAACTGCGAATCTTTGAAAGAAAAGGTAGAATCGCAATTGGCCTGTACTCGGAACCAGATTTTGGCAAGGGGATAATTTAAGCATATTTCCAAGAGCTTGGAAAAGTTCTGGTTGTTAGGATGGTATTAAACATATGGCTGAAATAAGGTAATAAGTAAGGCAGAATAATCCTTAAAAATTTGGGATCTAAGTTATCACTTCCGATTGCGTTAGACTTCACTTGTGAGAATGCCGTTACAACATCATCTCGACACACACATCTAAATTCAAAAGAATTAGAAGAATCAAATGTAGGAGATGGATAAGGGATAGATCTATAGTAATCTGGGTTGACCTCAACTGTTGGTACATTCGTGAAACTCGAATTCAGTTCATTTACGTCAATGCGGCAGTCTGCTCCCTTGGTCTCTTTACCGATACCCAAGTTACGAATAGTTTTCCATACTTCTTTCGTACCAAGTGCATAGGCAAAGCGATTGGTGTAATAAATTCTTCTTGCAGCACGAATTTTTGCGTTCACTACATTTCTAGCAGCACGAAATTGATTGTTTAAGTCTGACGTTTTGAAACGTTTCCATCAGGAGTAGGATATTACGCGTTGACGTGTGGCGTTTCGTATATCACGTGAGAACCAAGGTTGAGATTTCGGAGTAACAATTCTAGTTTTTAATGGTACACAGGCATCGTAGAGAAGTGTTATATTGTCTTGTAGAAATAGTAACTTTTCATCTACAGAAGTAAAGTGGTACAGTTCCTGCCAATTAACTAGTACTAATTTTTGCTCCAGAAATTCATAGCTTAGACTTTTGTAGTCACGGAATGTGTAAGTGTTATCGCTCAGTTGTACGTTAAAATCATATGTCATGAAGATCAGATCATGCTTGGAAAGAGAAGATGCGGATAGTTATAGATAGTCGTATAAAAGTACGCTAGATAATTTATTGACGAAAAAAATGTCTAGAAGAGTGCTACTAGTGGCAGTGTGATGTGGTGGAACTGAGGAAATAGTAGGAAATAGACTTAATGAGAACATTTCGTCTGTTAGTTGCGTTTCAGATAATATATTTGAATTAAAGTCTCCGGAAATAATAATATCATTATAAGAAGCGGTTAGTACACCCAAGTTAACAAAAAAATTACCAAAATCAATATTGCTTCTTGGGCGATAAACACAGCCGACAAGCATCTTCCTTTGATGCGATTCTATTTCAACGAAAATTTTTTCAATGACTTTATTGGAGTTAGATTTAGAAATATACCTTGAAATAAAATTATTTTTCACGAAGATGGCAACTCCACCACCCCGGCGAGATCTATCAGCTCTAAAAATATTGTAACCGCTCACACTGACCAAGTTGTCGGGTGTATTAAACGATAGCCAAGTTTCGGATACGCATATAATGTCTATGTTGGATCCTTCAAAAATAAACTTGAATTCATCTATTTTGCATTTTAAGCTTTGAGCGTTTATATGACATATGTTCAATCCATTTCTTTGCTTGGACAAAATCCTGATCATGTTCGTGGTGACGTCTCTGGATGCTCCACTAGTGTTACTTACACCAATCATTTAGTTCGAAATATTTTTTCCTATGAGTTATATAAGCAACGCAAAACCAGAAAGTTATTAAAATTGTATTGGCAATAAAAAGAAAATTGATTAAATTAGAAGGTATCGAAGATACAAGAAAAAACAAAAAAGTATGTAGAGTAAAATTAATTATTTGTATAGTTAGAACGTGCTGCAGCATGTGAGTAACCCGGACGAAACCCATCGAGTACTGACATATCTTCAATACAGACAGGTTCGTCGGAGTCAAAACTTTTAACATGCACTAATCCTCTGAAGGTGTAGGCAGATTTTAGATGATTTTGCTTCTTTAATCGTATGGCCTCCTGTAGAATTTTGTAATTAGAGTTGAATATGTTCTCATTTCAATAGAATTAAGGTTGAGATTACACTTATGCTGTTTTTTGTAAGCACGATTTAACACATTGAGTGCCAAGGGGTTTTGACGAAAACCTTCCCCGGGTGCCAAGCACATTTTTTGCTATAAACTGGTGTAAAAGTAGAAAATATTCAGTTCTGCGCCAATCCAGGATAATTTTGTGGTTTATTTTGGATTTTATAACGGTTTTTTTATGTCGCACGTTTCTGTACGACGTGGCACTGCACGACGGAATTGCAATCGTAAAAATCACTGTCGTACGAAAATGTGCGACGCGTTTTTTTTTGCTATTTCTTAATTTTTTTTCTTTTTACGCATTATTCTTTACATTTATTTAAATTTTTTATTATATCTGTTTTTATTTTTATTTTGTGCTATTTTTTATTTTTATTTGTCTTCTTTTTTTGTTTTCTTTATATTTATTTTTCTTTATTTTCTTTGTTTTTTATTTTTATCTTTTTTTATTTTGTTTTATTTTTGTAGATTTGAATTAGAAAAATGGCGAAGCGAAACCTTAGAGATCGTGAAATACGTGAAGCGTTGGAAGAAAGTGATGATGGTGATTTTTCATGCGATGAGTTGATTGATGAGAACTGGCTACCAGATGACTCGGACACTGACTCTGATAATAACAATTATACTAATAACATTGATAACATTTATAACAGCGATACTGAAGACGACTGGGACATGGATGAGGACGAGCCAACAGCATTGTCAAACGTAGTCGGTTCTTCCGAAACAAACATTTGGACTGAATTTAGTTCTCGTCAGAAAACTTTTACATTCACTGGGCGATCAGGCTTGCAACAGTCTATTCCAACAGATATTTCCTGTGTGGATGCATTTCTCCTATTTGTTGACAAGGACGTTATTGAATTAATTGTATCAGAAACAAATAAGTATGCGGAGGAATATGTAAATAAAGGTGCTGTTACCAGATTTTCTCGAAAAAAAAATTGGATACCAACAACAGATTTTGAAATGAAGAAGTTCCTTGGCCTTCTTTTGTGGATGGGTTTGGTGAAGGTCGGGTGTTTAAAAGACTATTGGTCCAAAGATTCGCTCTACAACTTTTCAATTCCGGGGAAACTAATGTCACGCAATCGCTTTCAACTATTGCTTAGTTTCATGCACTTCTCAGACAATAACTCAATTGTACCAGGTGATAGGCTTGCTAAAATAAAACCACTATTGGACATGTTACAAACGAGATACCAAAGCATTTACGTTCCAGGTGAAAACATAGTAATTGATGAGACCCTTATTCCATGGCGTGGCAGACTATTATTCCGACAATATATACCAAATAAAGCTCATCCTTATGGTATAAAGCTTTTTAAGCTCTGCTCTACCGAAGGATTCACCTGGTCATTGCAAATATACTCCGGAAAGTCATCAAGTGGACTGAAAGAAGTCGGTTTGGCAAAAAGAGTTTGCGAGGATCTGATCATTGATTTGAAAGGTCAAGGTCGAACTTTATATGTAGACAACTTTTACACAAGCTATGAATTGGCTCGTTCAATGCTAGATCAAAAAACACATGTTGTCGGTACACTCCGTGCCAACAAGAAACATTTGCCAAAAGAAGTTATGGTTGCTCCTATAAAGAAAGGCGAAGTAGTGGCTAGAGAAGATCCCAATGGTATAGTTGTTCTGAAGTGGAAAGATAAACGCGACGTCAGAATGCTATCTACGAAACATGCCCCGATAATGGTATCCACAACAGATGGAGCACGTAATCCTGAAGAGCCTTCAACTAGTCGAGGAGCGAGACGTAACAGACGAGCAACAGAAAAGCCATTGGCTGTGCTAGAATATAATAAGGGGAAAGCAGGCATTGATCTTTCCGACCAAATGGCTTCTTACTCAAATACCCTTCGCAAAGGGTTAAAATGGTATCGAAAGCTGGGAATTGAACTTTTACTCGGACTTTCCGTGGTAAATGCCTTTACTGTGTATAAAGCAGCTACGAATAAAAACATTAATATACGAACATTCCGTGAACGCATTGCTAAGGACCTACTAAATCTCACATCCCCTCAGCCTGTATCGCAATCAAAACATATTATCAGAAAAAGAGTAGATGAAAATAATAAAACCATCCGACGTGCTTGCGCTTTATGCTACGCTGAAGCAA
The DNA here is from genome assembly GCA_963930755.1 of Eudasyphora cyanicolor. NCBI lineage: Eukaryota > Metazoa > Arthropoda > Insecta > Diptera > Muscidae > Eudasyphora > Eudasyphora cyanicolor. The sequence goes on along the minus strand of OZ005735.1, from coordinate 112,926,418 downwards.
AAAGAAAATTTAGTCGAAAGGAAGCAAGAAAGAATATCAAAAGGACAACTACGTACTGTCCGCAATGCCCCAACACTCCCCAATTGTGCATTGATTGCTTTCCGAAATATGCACATCTAAAGAATTAATGTAAATTGAAATTATCATATCCTAATTTTAATATTTTTGTATCTTTTTTATACTTTTTTTCCGAAATATCGAATGAATTCCAATAAATTTTCAAAATTAAAAAGAACCTCCGAGTTTTTATGATAAAACCGCAAAAAATGAAGATATCTCTATGAAACTTGAACCAAAATTTAGGTCAAACATTAGGGTACTAGAAACACATTAAAAAAACCCTGTAGAGTCACACAGAAACGCACGACAATATCTAAGGCCAGACAATGCCTGTCGTACGAAAACGTGCGACGTGGCACCCCAGAAAGTATTAGGTGTCGCACGAAAACGTGTAGCCATGGCACTCAATGTGTTAAGCAAAGAGTTTTTGTCATAAGGTGACATTAGCTTTGCAATAATCACTGCATCTGGAGAGTTGATCCGTTTGGTGTTATTTCTGTTTTGAAGGCGATTCAGTGATCTGCAAATATTGTTGAACAGCTGTGGGAGATTTTCATCCTTTGAGAAGGGGACACCATTTATTCGCACTTCACAGGCAACAATAGCATTTTCCTGTTTGAGTGATTGAAGTTTTAAATCTTTTATTTCGTTCTTTAAAACATTTTTGGCACTCTCAAGATTGGACACCCGTACCACTACCTCTTCCATAGCACTCTCAAGATTGGACACTCGTACCACTACCTCTTCCATATCAACTCTAAAATCGCAAAGTCTCTTATCCAGTTCGTTTAAGAGTCGATTGTCCGTACATTGGCAACTTTTTAACAGCGTTGATAACGTTGGCCTATCTGACAATTGTCTGTACATAGCTTATGTTACGCACGCAAAGTAGTCTCAGCTAGAAATTGTCTCGGCACTATTCAAACCATAAACTACTTTTTTATACCATCAGTTTAGTAGTACGAGTGTATACGAGTATATCATTTGCTACGGGCCAAAAGTGTCATACATCGAAGGAGTGACATAAGACCCTAAGTATGTTCGGCGGATATCCATTTTAGGTCGTTTTAAGTAGAATGAGCAATGTCCGTCCGTCTCTCTGTTTGCTGGCTGGTTCTCACGATAACTCTCGAAAGGAGTAACCGATTGACTCCAAATTTAGTATGTGGTAATATTTTTTTATCTCCGACTAAGTTCGAAGATAGGCCATATTGGTCCACTCCTTCTAGTTTCTCCCCCACAAAGGGTTAATATTTAGTGAATTATTGATTATTTGATAACTTCTATACTACTTATTTGAATCCTCTGAAATTCTACACATAATATTAGTTTATTAGTCCATATCACCTCGAGCAAAATGGGCGAAGTTGCCGCACCCCTTTTGCTACCTCCCACAAAAATAGACCATTTTGCGCCAAAGTTAACTGCTTATAACAATAATATCACTTCATACAAATACTTGAAATTGTGTACAGTGTAATGCGTAATTGACACGCCCATTTCGGTATCTCTCACACAAATGTACTATTTTGCACCAAAAGTTAACAGCTTATAACTTGAATACGTGTGCATACGAAGACTTGAAATTTTGTACAGTGTAATGCTTTTATAGTGCCTACAGTCCACTGAAAAACGGGGGTTATTTCCACGCCCCTTTTTGTAACTCCCACACAAATGTACCATTTTATACAAAAAGTGAAGAGCTTATAGCGTGAGTACCAACGCTCCTTATGGTGCCTCCCACACAAAATGGCCAAATCATACCAAAATTGAATAGATCATAACTTTAATATATTAGTGCACATAAACGATTATCAGAGAAAAATAAGTGTATTTGATAAACCCCTTCTGGTACCTCCCTCACAAATTGACATATTAATTCGTGTATTATTCCTTATTACATTACTCACAAATTGAGGGTATATCTTAGTCAAGTTGTTCAAAATCCTAAAATGCAAATAGCTCTCTACGAAGCAATTTCTAATAACAGGACTTTCCGTGATGATAAAAAAACAAAAATTAAAGTGATATTGCGAACTCGATGGGCAGTACAACATGAGTCGGTTAAAATACATCTTCACGTACAAGTAGCGGTTATCGAGGCTTTCGAATAAATGCATTCGAACTGGACTGATCAGAAAACTACAACATCTGCATTTCAGTTATTGCTGGCCATAAATTCCAGCCCGACAAAGTCATCGTTGTAGTGTTGATGCAACAAATATTGAAGTATTTCAGCTGATTTAAGTTAAAGACTACACTATTGCTACTGAATTCTGAAGATGATAGAGTGGTGTCTATCTAAACTGCAGTCAATTCTACCAAGCAATTAAAACTCTCTACCAATTTTTGTATTTGTTTCTATTACTTTCTTGGAATAGACAGAAAGTAAATGGAACATATGGTCTCAAACCAAATAAATTCTGACTGAATAACAAAAGCACAGACCAACAATAAATAACAACAACACAAATATTGAAGAATTTTATAAGATTTCGACCTATGTATATTCCATACCTAGATTTATTCATCACTCATCTCGAAGATCGCTTTTTGAAACACCATGGAATTCTGTCAAATATCCAATGTCTTTTTTTCATCTAAAATGACAATACTAAATGAAGATTTTTCCTGACACTTCTTTTGTAGTGTGGATTACGTACGCCTCGCCGTGTTAATTTATTAAAACATTAATACAATTAATATATTGTTTAAATTAATACAATTAATATAATATTTAAATATTAAAAATGGTTGAAGATGTGTCCAACATTTTTGTTCGGGGTATCATAACATACAATTTAAGTTAAGCATACATTTTCGGAATTAATTTTTTTCTCGAAAACACACAGGGTAGACACTATAGTTCTGTCTTTGAATAATTCTTATTGAAAACAATTACCTAAGTATTATTCAATGTTTATGTAAATGTCAACCATTGATTTTAATAAAAAAAAATTTACAAAAATTACAAAAAAATGTTGAATTATATCCTTAAAAAAATCGTATGTCCTTTTAAACGCGAAGACGACCAGAAAATAAAAAAACTGAGTATACTCGTACAGTTTTGTTTTGTTTCATATCAGCTTTCCGAATTTTGTAGAGATTTTCATGACCAAAAATTGGTGTCGCACGGTATAATATTTGAGTAACATTAAAGAATCCTGTTTTAATAAAAAAATTAAAAAAATGTTTTTTTCTTTTTGGAATGTAATTCTTCAAGTATTTCGTAAATATATTGCAGGTTAGCACGTATTAGCAGCCGCAATTTATAGGACGAGTAAGTGTCATATGTAGCTTTATACCTGTGTCAATATCTGATTGGAGGGGAGTGGAGGCAAAACTGTAGGTCCACCTTAAAATCAATTTTTTTAAATTTCAAGGTGGTTCAAAAAATGACATCAAAAATTTTTAAGAAAAGATTATTGAATCTTCTTTGCAATGAAATTACCTTTTTAAAAATGTATCACACGTCAGTATCAACATTTTAGTTAAACAGTTACACGTTTTCAAACATGTATATATTATAAGTCTACTTTTCTGATTTCTAATATACACCACATTTCGGCTAAGATTTTTCATAGAAAAGAACTAAATCCTTTGATAAAATGGGCGGATTATGTAAATTTGAATATATTTTTATTAAAAGAAAAAATATGTGTCAAACACTTTAAATTTTGAATTTATCTACGCTCGTACACTGGCAGGAACCAATGTGCGGCGGCGCGCAGCCCGTTCGATGTCCGAAAAATTTACTTCTCCACATGCAGGGTGGCGCAAAAATCATTTTCAAAATTCATTTCCATATCCCACTGCATGGCTTTTAGTATATTGACACGTATGTTTATATGTTGTTCAGTTGAGTAATTTTCTGTAGATCCTTTCAGCGATTGTCGGTGCCGAATCTCTCCCACTGTGGAGCACATATCTCAATTGCTCAATATCTACGAGTGCTGGGGTTTAACTTATTTCCTACAACATCGGAGAGTTTCCAGTACATAGTTGCCGAATGTATGTGACCATTCCACCATTCGGTGTCATGCATGAATGAGTGCACCGCTAATAACTCAAGACGCTTTCATCCGCTTTCTGAGTAGTTTTTCTATTGTTTGTGTGTAGGTATCTGGAGGGTGGCGTTGTGGTTGTGGCATGTGTTGAGGAACAAGCCGAGGAGGGCAAAGTGTACCAGTGAGCATTGCGATTTTACGGAAGGTTGCACAAAATTGTCACGTTCGCTTCTTTTTCGTTTCGTTTAAAAGAATTTATTTACTCAACTGATTTTGATAACATTCGAGTACATGCTGGGAATGATTATTTGTTGTTTTAGGATAAACTACCATAGCATTCGCCAGGTTTCGAGAATAAAAAATTCTCGAAGCTGTAGTTTATATCCTTATGTGAAATTGTATCGTTAATACGAAATCCACACACACACATACACAAACAAATACATACAAGTAGGAACTTACATATGCATACATACTTATTTAAATAAGAAACAAGAGTTTTAAAAGATTTTGCTAAAATTTATTTTGCTAAAAAGTTTACACTGACGATAAAACATGTATGACAACTTCAGTAAACCGACTTAGGTATACCCTTACTTTGTGAGCAAACTAATGGTTATTTCTTTTCTACAAAAAGATGGTGTAGCGTTTTTTTTACAAACGAAAACAAAAAACCATTTTTGGGCGAATGGCAGAAAAAATGTAGCATTTTTGGCACAGAAGAAAACACCATAATAGGCGTGTTTTCGTTACACCATAGGTGCTTAATTTATATGGGCAGCTAAGCACTTTTAAGCATTATTGGTTCCCGATGAAGTTTGGTGCTTGTGTTCCTGTCTAAATCGAGTATGGTGTTGCCAGACTGGGCATCCTATATTTCGCAGTATGGCATCTCATTTTTGGAGAGATTGTTTTCAATCAACAGGAAGAAGAAGAACAAAAATGTAAAATTATTGTAATATTTGCAAAAAGGGTGTAAACAATTGAACATAGAATAGAAAATTTACATATCGACAGTTTATATTCAATTTCCTCTATCTTAAAAACACAATTGTTCAGTAGAGCCAAAAAACCGTTTATATCCCTAATTTTAAAGAAAAATAAAATTTTTTGTTCTACAAAGTTTATTACATCTAACTGCGTGATCTACTAAATAAATTTTTTTTTAATATTTGCACCACGAGCCATTTTATGGAACATAGAGGGTATTGCTCTTCAAAAATTCTTCTTGTATAAAAAAGGATAGAGGGTTTTGCATAGTAAAAAAAAATTATTTATGAATTCCACAAATTTTTTTTATATATAATTATACATATTATAATAAAAATAATAAATAATAATAACAATGAATTAATGATTAATTTTTATTTAAGTATTATCTATTTCTTGGGGTTCATTTTTGAATCCATTTTCAAATTGTCATAGAAAAAATAGTATTCTTGTGGAATCACAGGTTAGATATAAAAATAGTCATAATTTGAAAACTAAAGCTTCGACTAAAAAAATTTAACCAAATTCGGGTTTAGCATACTCTTTTCACCAAAGAACCATCTTTTAGAAGAAAAAAAAAACAAACAAAAAATATAGTCCCAAATTATATGAAGAGATAGAGGGTATTGCATTCAGAAAAAATAAGTGTGTAAGATAGAGAAATTACAAAAATGACCTTTATGGTCTCAATTTTTGTTTTTTTTTATTTCCAAATTAGTACCATAGATGCGCCTTATTTTACCGAATATTTTAACATAAAAATCTCATTTTTGCAAAAATTTAAGATAGAGGGTTTTGAATATAAGCTCTCGATATGTTTTATAAATACATTTCACGAATTTTTTGTCTGTTTCGCACTGTTCTTTCTTCGCAACTCATGACACCATTGCTACCAGATAGCGGAAATCCGCCACTTACTGCTTAAGCGCCAGTTAGTGGAAGTCAGTTGATTCGTTGCAAAGTTCTAACCTAAAATCGCTAGCTTGTAACGAAAACATGCCTAATATGAATTTGATACTTTGTGTGTGCGCTCTCACAGAGATGGAGATATTTTGCTCATTGTTCGCCAGTCTACATTCATTAGAAAAAGTTGTCTAAAATACCGTATATGGAATGAATTGTTAGAAAATTGTTTTTGTAAATTTGTGTCGGTGTATCACAAGCGGCTATTTCTTACGTCTATTTTGCGCTATACATGTCCTAAAAACAGATTTTAGCCAAACTTACTTGGCCTCAGGTCACTCCTTCGATCGAAGGACCTTCTCAATGTGTATCTGTATGTATGTGTGTGTATGAACCAGCAAACAGCGGCAAGTTATCACAGCAATGACATTCATATGTATGAGATTGGTTGGTATTAAAGTCATAAAGAACAAGTAAGAAAGTTTCAGTCGGGTAAACCGACTAAGGTATACCCTCACTTTGTGAGTAATGTAATATATAACATTACACTAATAAATCTGTCAATTTGTGTGGGAGGTACCGGAAGGGTTTTTTCAAATACACCTATTTTTCGGTAAACCGTAGATTCTTAAATACATTGCTTTGTGCCGAACTATAAGCGTTTATGTGCACTGGTATATTAAAGTTAAGAACTATGTAATTTTGTTATGATTTGGTCATTTTGTGTGGGAGGTACATAAAGGGGCGGGGTGATAACGCCCACTTTTTACAGGACTATAGGCACTATAACAGCATTACACTGTAAAAAATTTCAAGTATTTGTATGCACTGGTATTAAAGTTACAAGCCATTTACTTTTGGTACGAAACGGTCCATTTGTGTGGGAGGTACCAAAAGGGGCTGTACAATAATGCCCATTTTTTACCGGCACAGATGAAAGAGCAAAACTAAAAAATAAAATGAATGCCACTAAAAATATAATGAAAAAAAAAACTGATTCATAAGGAGTGTGCGCAGAAAGATAAAGAGGTCAAGAGTGCTATAAGAAGTGATAAAGGGAGCAAATGTGTAACCTTATTAGAGAAGCCGAAAAGGGAAAAAGCAGCCGCTACACTAACGAGCATTTTGTCCTACAAACTAGACAAAATTATTGCAACCTATTTTTTCTGGAAATTAATAAAACTGCATAAGTGAATAGATTTAACATATTATTTACTATAAATAACGAAAAAAAATGATTAGAGACATAAAATATCCGATTCATCAGATTGGTTGAATCTTGGAGTTTTTCGGTATATATTGAAATATTCTTCCGACTAATATAAGTAGTTCTTTAGTTTCACTTAAGAAGGTATGCCTTTTGGTAAGTTTGCGTTTCCTGCAAGAACTTATAAATGGGTTTAATGTGAGAAGCAGCGTATTCAGGACATCTTGATTTCACTGCAGCCTTGAAAATTTTCTCGTATAAAGTCTCGCATGGTAGAGCTTATTGCGAGCCTATGGAGATACCAGGGGCGTGGTAATAACGCCCATTTTCACGTGACTGTAGGTACTACCGGGTTTTCCAACAGGGACATGACTATTTCGTATTTTTATGTCTACGCACCCTCAAACACGCACCATAACTACCGAAATTCTGAGTCGGTGGTCGAAACTTTAAGAGCGCTTACTCCAATTTTTCATTGAAAAATCATCTTCAGCGATGAAGCTCATTTCAGGCTAAGTGGTTTTGTCAATAAACCAAATTTGCGTTATTTGCAGTGTTGCCGTTTTGGGCATTTCGGACCAACTGTGGGCAGAAAAAATTAAAAATTTGTAGTTTGGGCAGATTTTGGGCCGATCTTTTCCACCAGGAAAAATCAGGGAATATTTTGGGTCGTGCAAAATTCCTTTGCAAAAATGGTTGGTTTAGCAAGAGACGGTGAAAATGCATTGTCCGGTGACTGCCCTACTAAGAAAGAAAGTCGAATCTCCATTTCAGTAGTTTTGAGATATTTAGCTTTTACGTTTTATAACTTTCGCGCCTTTAGGTTTAGGTTTATGGTGGGGTGGCAGTCGTTTTTAGCAGCTCACATAGACCACATACTATGAAGTACAAGGAGGCGCCCACAAGAGCTCACGTTACCATAACATTATGATAGTACGGTTATTCAGGAATAAAAAACAATTTGAGTAACAATCCGGAATGATTTTGTCATTATTTTACAAGTACATAGTTTTAATTTTGTCCGGATTTTTTATATAATTGTATCAGTCATTAGTTAGCGCCGAATAATGTGTTCAAGCTAGCTTTGTTTGGTCAATATTTTTCCAATCAGTTTTTGACTTACGTTAGGAAAAATAAACTAAATGCATAATCAGCAGACAAAATTAGTCGGAGAGAAGCATCAGAGTACAGCGCTACATTCAATTCACAATGTGGATTAATGAGAAGCCAAACTATTTTTTTTTTAAATGTGGATTGATCTGTCAACAATTACTTCTACACTGAAAATATTTTCTTCGTACTATTTACGAAACATTCTTTGTACTATTTTCTTCATACATTCTTCATATTATTTACGAAGATTTTCGTAAATTTCATTTATATTATGAAGAATATTTTACGAATTTACGAAGAGATTTCTTAAGAAATCGCCATAAAAGCTTCGTAAAATTATGGTCATAAATTTTATGAAAATATTCTTATTTTGTAAAAATTTCCTAATTTTTGTGAGAGTAACATAATTTTTAAATTTTAGGGGTGTACTTTATTTTGTTCTCATATCCGTATCAATTTCCAATAATTTCAAAAGCATTCGAACTTAGGACAAAAAGAAGATCTATGCCAAATTTATCACCTTCTTACAGCGTTCGGAGGAAAACCTAAAAATTATTTAACAACTCTTTATGTGATATATATGTTATGTTTACATTTCAGGTGCTGACAAGTTTGCTTTGCTTTAATTACAACTACACAATTTTATCCAAATTGTAAAAATTGTGATAATTTCATACAAAATATGAAATAATTTCATACAAAATATGAAATAATTTCATACAAAATATGAAATAATTTCATACAAAATATGAAATAATTTCATAAAAATTGTAAGCGCAATGAATAAACGGACACATTTATCTTAAACAAAGTCTTTATTAGAACTGGGACAATGGGTCGAAATGTAATACAATATAAAGAATAATGAAAAAAACGAAAAACATAATTTGTACAGTTACACAAGTAATTGAGTAGCTATTACAACTTGTATTGAATTTGAGTTGAACATGGATATATGTAGTCACAGAAGAATAATAAGGATAGGGGTACTACCTAACAAAAATATTAAACCAAACAACAAACAAGTACGAACGAGTTAGCAAATACATTACTTGATGTGATTATTTTTGATTTGAAATAGCAGATGTAGGGAATAATTCTTGTTCGTGTGCTTTAATCTTTTCCTGATAAGAGAGAGCTGCGTTTCGAACCGAATTAGAGGCAAAAAAAAGGTCTAAAACCAGAAGAATATTTATAGACAATTTAAAAACAGTGTAGTTTGGGGCATACAAAATATGAAATAATTTCATAAAAAATATGAAATAATTTCATAAAAAATATGAAATAATTTCATAAAAAATATGAAATTATTTCATAAAAAGTATGAAATTATTTCTTAAAAAATATGAAATAATTTCTTAAAAAATATGAAATAATTTCTTCAAAAATATGAAAAATTTCATAACAAATATGAAATAATTTCATAAAAAAACATGAAATATATTAAAAAAAATGAAATAGTTTCATTAAAAATATGATATATTGTCATAAAAAATATGATAAAATTTCATAAAAATATGAAATTGTTTCATAAAAAGTATGAAATAGTTTATAAAAAATATGAAGAATCGTCTTCGTACTTTATATGATTTTCTTTCATATATCGTATGAAACATTTCTTTGGCTGAAAAAAGACAGATTTCGTAATATGTAAGAAACATTTCGTGATATTCACGAGAATAATAAGGGACAAGGAGCCTTTCTCTGGTAATTGTCTGTATCCCTCATATTTTGAGTCTCTGTTTTTTACTTTTAATTATTTTATAATAAACTAGCTGGACCCGATCCACTTCGTTGTCCCAGATTGAGATTTCCGATCCCGTTCTTTTTTGAACCAATCACGAATCCTGCCACCAAATTCATATACATAAAATAACTGCACTCTCGCTAACAAATTATGCAAGATATATCAATTGGTCCGATCCCGCCCATTTTTGGACCAATCACGTAGACTACCACCAGATACATATGCACAAAATTACAGCACTCTAGCTAACAAATTATGCAAGATTTCTAAATTTGGTCTATGTGGGCGGAGCCACGCCCATTGACCCGATCCCGCCCATTTTTGGACCAGTCACGTAGACTGTCACCAGATACATATACACTAAACTACAGAACTTTCGCTTATAAATTGTGGAAAATATTTCAATTTTAAATTTTGGCTTATATGGGCGGGGCCACGCCCATTGGTCCGGTTCCGCCCATTTTTGGAAAATTCACATAATCTGCCACTAAATGCATACACACAAAATTTCAGCACGCTAGCTAAAAAATGTTCTCAATATCAAAACTTGACCCATATGGGCACGCCCACTCGATATATCGAAAATTCAAGTACCCTATTTTCACCAAGTACCTAAATTTCGGTCCAGCCGTTTAGACGCCTATACGGTACAAACAAACAAACACACATTCTTCTTTATATAGGGTGATCCAAGTAGAGATAAGTTTTTAAATAGCATTTTTTGACAGATCACGTGTGAGTCGTGTCATGCTGTCATGTTATTTTTGTTAAGTATTGTTTGGCATTTCATCATGGAAAGACTTACTGTAGTTATTCTTTTAGATCATTATCCTGACACGTCACTGGGACGTTGACACGTTTAACACTTTCAATGACAAAGTTAGTTTCATAAAAAAGAGTCAATCCGGGACCGGTCACTATCATAAATGGACCTATCACGTGCCGAATCCTGTACCGATTCAATTTTCCGTAGGGTCTTCCCATCTATATATCGTCGGCTCAATGCTATTTTGTTCCATATGCTATTTTGTATGATCGGAGAAGAACGCAATTTATTGTTTGTGTAAAAACGGGACTGAAGAGTTACACACTTTTTATTTCATAGGGTTCCCAACAGTGTTTCTATGATTCTCATGCATTTCTATACCATTACATCAAAAAAAAAGCAAGTTATAACAATATAAATATAACACTTTTATTTTAATATTTTTTCGTATTTGTATTACATGGACCACAAAAAGGGTCGGTATGGAAGGACACTAATGTACATATTGTGATCGAAAGAAGGTAAAATACTGAGTGAAAAATATAGGGCGATAGAAAAATTGAGACAAAGAACAAAAATATCGAAATTATTTCCCGTTATTCAGAGTAAAACAAATTTACCCCTAGGAAAAAAATGATTGCAGATTCTGAAAGAGCATGCTTGGAACCCATATTATTAACTCCTAACTCAAAAAAACACAAAAATGGCGTATGGACCAAAATAGCATTAAGCCGACGATATATAAAAATAAGTTGATTTTCTTTGTAATTGATGTTCTCTGCAATGCGTGAACCTATTTTGTTTCTGTAAATTTCCCATGAAAGGTTACGTCAATGGCAAGGTTTTTATAGATTTGTTCCTTTACTTTTTATACCCTACACCACACTGTGGTACAGGGTATTATGACTTTGTGCATTTGTTTGTAACACCCAAAAGGAGAAGAGATAGACCCATTGTTTATTATACGGATCGACTTGTAATCACTTTCTGAGTCGATTTAGCTATGTCCGTCTGTCTGTCCTTCTGTCTGTCTGTTAGCCCCGATTTGACATGTAAGCGCTGTAAAAACTTTATTTTATATCCGATCAGTATGAAATTCGGCAGGAAAAGATTTCTTATTACATGAATGAACTCTGTTAAATTTGGAAGAAATCGGTTCAGATTTAGATATAGCCCCCATATATACATTACCCCCGATTTGACATATAAGCGCTGTAAAAATGTTATTTTATATCCGATCAGTGCGAAATTCGGCAAAGAGAGGTTTCTTATTACATGAAGGAATACTGCTAAATTCGGAGAAAATCGGTTCAGATTCAGATATAGCCCCCATATATATGTTACCCCCGATTTGAAATTCAATAGCTGTAGAAACTGTATTTTATATCCGATCACAGCGAAATTCGGCAGAAAGAGGTTTCTTATTACACGAAGGAATACTGCCAAATTTGGAGAAAATCGGTTCAGCTTTAGATATAGCCCCCATATATATGTTAGCACCGATTTGACATTCAAGCGCTGTAGAGACTGTATTTTATATTCGATCAGTACGAAATTCGACAGAAAGAGGTTTCTATTTTACATGAATGAGTATTCAGGGAAAATCGATTCAGATTTATATATAAGCTCCATATATATGTTCCTCCTGATTTGGTTACAAAGCGCTATAGAAGTTGTACTTTACTTCCGATCATTACAAAATTCTCCAGAAAGATGTTTCTCAACTTAGGAACGAATATTGCTTAATTTAGCGATTATCGGTTCAGAATTAGATATATCCGCATATATATGTTCTTACCCATTTACCAATTATTCCAACTTATTATCGCAATAACCCTTATCGCATTGTTAGGGAGGTGTAGGGTATTATATAGTCAGCCCCGCCCGACTTTCTGCCTTTCCTTACTGGTTTAATAGTAAAACTAGCAAAAGAGAAATAATTCAAAATTCTCTCTGAGTAAAAATGTTTTAGAAAAGTACGGGAACGGAAATCTGGTAAAAATAGCAAACACAGAAAACTTTCCTCTATTTGAATTTTCTGAAATATTACTTTACTCGGAAAAATTTGTCTAGTAAAAACTAGTAAAAAAGTAGTAAAAGAGACAGACATTTTGAAAGTTCTCTCTTAAATTTGTATACTATTTTTACTAGTTTTTTGAGTAAAACTGGTAACTTGTAGTAGGTAAAGGAATAAAGTTTATGTATGTATGTTCTTTGTATGTGTATTGGTGATTTTCGGCCACTTGACCGCTGAGGCTCCTTTAAGAGTTAGAAAACTGAAATTTTGCACACACGTAGGTAGGAGTGTTGTATAAACCACGGAGTATTTACATATTCCTTTTTTGGCCCGTGGTCAGTCCTCGCGCTACCAAAACTTTAATATTATTTTTGTCCTTTCAGAATTCTCTTATAAGATACAAAGTTAAAACTTTGTAAATATGAGGTACTTTAAACAGCAAAAAATATGCGCGATAAATAATTTTTAATTCTCTGGCTGTGGTAAATGTAGGTTTGACCAGAACAATTTTCATTATTTCACTGATTTTACACTGATAGAAAAACCGTTCGTCACCATGACGAATCAGTTTCGTCAATATATCTTCGTACTGGTGACGAAAAGTTTCGTACATGCGATGTTTGTTCGTTCTGTTTTTCAATAGAACGAACACGATCATCAAATCATGTTTTTGGTGATTTCGAAATTCGTCGATAGAACGTTAAGGTTTCATTCCCACGACGAAAAGATTTATTTGGCTATTTTGCTGAAAATATGATCAAACGAAGCAATCAAATTATAGTTTCTGCTTAAATGTACTGTTCTATATGCGTTCTGATTACCTTAGTTAAATAATTTGTTGTAAAAGATCAATTTAAAAAATTTAATAATTAATGACGAACACCGTTCGTCAATAAGATTATCCATTCATCGTGAGAACGATCGACTTATTCGACTTATTACGGCAACGTCAACTCCTACAGCAAAACAAAGTAAGACATGCGACGTTGTTATGTTCGTCCACGTGTGTGTTCCACGCAGCACCGATTGGTTCAAACAAACTGGCACGGCGTAACTGATGTTTGTTTAACAAAACATCAAACACATACTCGTACATGCAACTCGACAAGCTCTATAAGTGTGAAACATTTGTGCTAGTGGTCTGTTGGCAAATACATTCCTTGATGTGATTATTTTTGATTTAAAATAGCAGAAGTAATGAATACTTCTCGTTTGTTTAATTTCAGCCTTACCTGATAAGAACTGCGTCTCGAAACGAATATTCACAACTGAACCTAGCAATGCAGTCAAATAATTTTATTTTCCATACCATTTTAAATGGTTTAAAACTAGAAGAACATTTATTGGAATTTTTAAAATTTAAATAGTCGTGGTAATGAATGGGATTCGTCGTGATAATGAATGGGATTCGTCGTGATGATGAATGGGATTCGTCATGGTGACGAATGGAATTCGTCGTGGTGACGAATGGAATTAGTCGTGGTGATGAATGGAATTCGTCGTGGTGATGAATGGAGTTCAGCATGGTGATGAATAGAGTTCGTCGTGGTGATGAATGATATTCGTCGTGATGATGAATGATATTCGTCGTGATGATGAATGGGGTTCGTCGTGGTGATGAATGGATCATCCTGAGGACGAAAGTTTTTGGAAACAGAAATTCGTCATGGTGACGAACAAATTCATCAAGAGAATTATTCCGTACGTTAGCTGACTTAGATAATATTTGTCTAAGTAAATATATACATACTCGTACAATAAGCGCGTTTGAGATAAAAAATGTCTCCATCAATTTAATGGTAATGTATGTTCGTTTGTTCCTTATAGAACGATCTTCTCGAAATTTACAACGGTGGTGAAAATAAGCTACTTCAGTATTTAACATAAATAGTGGGCGTGGTTCCGTTTTTGAAAACGAGTTATAAGGAGCAATTCCTTATTGTTCCAAAAACGGAAACAGAAAGCGAAATACATATACATACGGAAAAGCACTCAACCAATTGAAATATGAAAACGATATGGGTAAACCGATAACAAATTTGAGACACCGAATAAGTGGGCATGGATATTTGGATCAATTTTGAAGCGAGGAGGCCGAAAATATTTTCATATGCATTTGGTGGCTGTCTACATGATAGGTCCAACAATGGGCTAGGTCGAACAAATTATCGTGTCCACTTCCATACGACATCACTATAGAAAATTAAATATGCATCAATCGTCTTCAAATTGGGCATGGCTGTATTTGACACCACTGCGCGTGACTCAACTGAAATCAATGGCGATATCGGAAATATGGGTGTGACCCCGACCACATGACATCCTTATTAAAAGCTATATCTGGATAACCATTTCACCGAGGGGGCGAGGCCCCGCCCATACGACTATATTACACTAAAAATAAAATGGCACATCAAAATAATGAAATAGTTTCTTGAATTGTTGTTTATTGAATTAATCATTTGATGACCGGCAATTTCATTAAAATTGTGTACTACATCAAAACAATGACATTTCTTACATCAATCTTCATCACATTCATACGTTTTGAAATTTCAAAATGATTGGATGTAAAATACAGCTTTTGTAGCGCTAAAAGGCCAAATTGGAAATAACATATACATTAGTATATGTGGGGGGCTATATTAGAAATGTGAACCGATTTTCTCCAAATTGAGTTTTTGGGTTAGGAAACTCTACTCTGCCAAATTTTTAGATGAATAGATGAAAAATGGAAAATACAGTTTCTGTAGCGCTAATAGGCCAAATCAGAAGGAACATAAATTGTCTACTTCGATTGTGTTGTCTACCATGTGTGTATTCCGTAACATCCCTGCAGTCAGCCAGGCACCATATGTCTCTATGTCACCACTTGTTCTATAGTGACAATTGAACAAGGTAAAAAGTCTACAACTTTCCTTTTATGCGCGAGTAGAAATACTTTACAGACAACTGTTGTACAGTATTTATGGCGACATTGTCATTGCTTGTCTTTTTTGTTTGACTGCGCATTATAATAGCTGCCTGCAGAATGCACAGCTGCGCAGTCAGCAGGTAGAGATTTTTTGACAATTGTTCTTTTTTCATTCCTTGATTTTCTTCTGTCAAGGAAGCACGAGTTCGTTTTGTGAAAATAATTTTTGTGTGTTAAAAAGATGATTACAATTATTTTATAAAAATAAAAAAATGAGTAAAAGAAATTATAAAAGACTTGTAAAAAACAAACAATATCGTTTAAAAATAGAAGATTTGTCGTTTAAAAATAGAAGATTTGGTATGAGGGGGTCGGTCATACATTTGGACTCGATTGGAGCACTCTAAATGGGTCAAAGTGGGATTTTTCAAAATTTGTGCCTACCCAAAAGTTCGACCCAAATTCCGGGACATCAGAATTCGTTTTAGAGGTATGGTTCCTTCGGCAATGTTTCTTATGTTGATCCCTAGAATACGATTTTCACTGAGCAATGGCGACTTTTTTTGCCTCCCCACAAATCGACACGGCCTAATAAACATATACTGGTAATTAATTTAAAGCATAAGTACAGTTTTTTAAAATATGACTGGAAAATTCCTTACATTGTATTTAAAACCACTGAAATCACTTCAATATTATAGAAAATAAGGTTCATGTGTACACGTTACCACCATAAATTCAAAACACAACACTTCGTTTTTCTACAAATTTGGTTTGTTATATTATATATTATAAAATAAAAAAATGTATAATACATATTACGGAAAACTTTTAATATTTTATAATCTAACAAAATTTTTTAGTTGTATGTATAAAGATAAACCGGCCAACAGTTTCGTATATTTGTTTTCGATTTGTAAACTTATAGTGGACTCATCTTTCTATATGTTCCCCAAACATCCATGAACAATTTTCATTGGAATCTTTAATGATATTGAACATTGAATTTGACTGAAATTTAAATAAAAATTTTATAAAATTGTATACACGCTGAAAAAATTTAAAATGTTGAAAAAAACAAAGAAAGAATAATAATTAAAAAAGTTATAAAGAATTCAAACCATATAGCTCATTCTGCGCCACCCATCTTCGGATTCATTATTATCAAGTATTTGCATTTCTAAGGGACAGTCATACAATTTATTTACAACATCGGGAGGTATTGTATCATTGAGTTCACTTTTTTGGTACACCATAACTACTCGTAAAATATTGCGTTTGCCGATATTTATGGAAATCGGATGTCGCATGCGACATATAGGGTCCATATTGTCCTAATCGGTGTACCGACTTTTTTTTTCAAATTAAATATGGTGGGTCTTTGGTACAAAAAATATATCCATGCCAAATTTCATGCAAATTGGACGATATTTGCAACAAGCACTTAGCATACAGACATCATGCATCTGTGGGAGTGAGCGTGGCCAGATTGGTACAAATTGTTGTCCATTTGTTGTGTATGTTATGACTAACAGGTGTGCAGATTTTTAGGGCTGTACATAAAAATGTATTTGCGAATAGTGTGTGCTGGTAGACCCACACCAATTGAAGTCATTATAACACAACTACCCCATAACTTATGTAACGAAGTGTGTAATGGTAGATCGCTTTCACATAGGGCACTCTGGGTAACACCAAATGAGCTACCAAGTAGTGGTTTTACTTAAAAACTTCCCAAACACCGGGGTGTAATGCGACCTCGGGCCCATCGGTGTATGGTTTGTAGTTAGGGGTACAGTAGTGGTGGTACTAATACAAACTCCCCTAAGTAGGGAGTGTTATGCGTATCGTGCTCATCGGACTTTTCGGTTCGCAATCAAGGGTTACCATAGAATGTGGCTGCCTTTGCTGATAACTGATCGCCTCAGCAACGACTCAGTCCTTGTCACGTTTTTGGGGCTATGTCGTGATGGACATACCCTACCCCCCGCACTCGTGGGACCTATGCGAAACCCTTTAAACTAACAAAAACAGACACAATACAACAACAAACCGAAACGACCACGAATAGTAGAAGAAAAGATAACAATACAACTACAACATATATGACGACGACTACAACAAATGTACAAGGATCGAATCCTTGGCTTGGAAACAAGCCAAGTGATCCAAAGACCGGATACATTACCCGGCACTTCTATTTTCTAAGGCAAGCATATCCGTCCTTCAGAGGAAGTTTAATGATCGACATATCGTCGGCTTAATGCTATTTTGGTCCATACGCCATTTTGTATGAGGGGGGGGGGGTTATTTCTGAAGAACAGGATACCGCATCAACATTCCCACAGCAGCAACAAATTAGAAGGCTCCAGATCAACCGTCGGCATCCAAAAGAACCGAATGGTTTAGTAGTAACGCCGCTCCTCAGTCCTTCTCTGACGTTACTACAGCGAGCCTTAACCGCCGAAAAGACGTAAGCGCCACTCAAAAAAAATTACATGAGAAGGTTTCTTTTGCAATTATTTTTTGTTTAAATGCATATGTAGTGCATACATCTGTTTATATAACTATAAAATTTAGTACAAGGGTACATTTTACAGCTATAAGTTTCGGACACATGATGCCATTTGTCATAAGTAAACAATTTCCCTCAAAAAATTAAAAGTAAATCATGCTGGCGCTTACGTCTTTTTGGCCGTTAGGGCTCGACAGCTTCATACTGGTGGTCATCAAAAGGGAAGACGAAGACGGGAACATCCCCCAAAAGCTAATCTGTTTTCTTCGATATTCTAGAGGAGCTGCCGGGTCCGACTCCCGATTGTGTCGATGCAGTCTGGTATCAGGGCCGCATAAAAATAATACGGTTTAGTATTATGCGCTGTGTAATGTGTAATGAAGAGCCTACCTCTTCGCAAGTATGAGAGCAGTATCTGGCGGAAACTTGCGTTTCATCCTTTACTGTTTTGCTTGAATGTGTTGAGAATGTGCTCGTCATCACGGGATCGTAAGAATCCTGTGGGGATGAATCCGGTGAGGATAAGCTTCTTGCGGATACAGACGAATAGGCAGATATAACGGTGGTGGCGAAACCTGATAATGGTCCGATTCCTACAGATAAACCTCCAACACTCTAAGGCAGCATCAGCTGCCTTAAAAGACCTCCTGATGCAAGGAGGGGCTGATAAGCTTCTAATCCAGGAACCATGGTTGAATGGAGATACGGTTTGTGGGCTTAGGACGTCTGGGTTTAAGCTGATTTAAGATACAGGTAATGGAAGACGTAGAGCCTGTTTACTTGGAACGACCTTAATATATACCTTCTTTCATCTTTTAGTAGTGAAGGCGTAGTATCAACAAGCCTCGAGTTAGAAAACTCTCATGTTTGGTGGGCCTCCGTTTATATGGCACATAACACTGAGACGCCAACCTGTGGATTGAACTCACTAGTAGGAGCGGTAAACGAGAAGAACAAGAACCTAATTGTGTGTAGTAATGTCAATTCACTCAATCATATGTGGGGAAGTACTGACATAAACGACAGGGGCGAAATACTTATCGAATATATTAAAGGGTGGTTACATTTTAAGGGCCGATTTTGAATAAAACACAAATTATTTAGGAAATTATTGTCATTTCTTTTTATTATGATAATATTGGAATGGTTCAATTATGTATGGGATAAAATATCGGCCAAATAGCCGCCGCGACTTCGGCGGCACACCTCCATCCGATGGTCCAAATTTTCGATGACACTGAGGCATAATTGAGGTTCTATGCCGTTAATGTGCCGAATTATCTCATTCTTTAGCTCTTGAATCGTTGCTGGCTTATCGACGAACACCTTTTCTTTAAAATAACCCCAAAGAAATAAGTACAACGGTGTCAAATCACATGATCTTGGCGGCAAAATGACATCGGCACGACGTGAGATAACACGGCCATTGAATTTGAATTTGTTAGCTGTGTGGCAAGTGGCACCGTCCTGTTGAAACCACATATTGTCCACATCCATATCTTCCAATTCGGTTCGTCATCATCTCACGATAGCGAACACCATTCACAGTAACTGCCGGACCGGCCTCATTTCGAAGAAGTATGGCCCGATGAGCGGCTATAAATACGGCTGTAGAAACCCTGGGGGTTGATAGCAGTATACGTAGGATCCTTAATAATCTTCTAATTAAGAGACGCATTTCCGCTAGCTTTGGGTCAACTGAATTCCACAGATTTGTCAGCATGGGAAAGACCCAAGGGGGTGTTCTGTCTCCTCTGCTATGGGATCTCTCCACAAACAATTTGCTTTCTGTGGATATGATGGGTGTCAGTGTTGTTACCTTTGCAGATGCAGTGGCAATAGCTGTTAAGGCCCAACTATAATATGCATAAGCTAGCTTAAGCAACTGTGCGGATACATGTAAATCGTATGTGCCAAACTATAATGTACTTAAGTGAACTTTTCGTTAAGTTCTCTCAGCTCTCTCTCAGTTCCCATTTGCTTAAGCTGGGTCGAAACTTAATGCACATTCCGTACGGAATTGCTTATGCATATTATAGTTGGGCCTTTGGACGGAAGTTTCTAGATACTCTCTGCGACATCCTCAGCAGGCCCTTCATACAACCACAAGATGAACTTCCGGCAATGGTCTTGGTGTTAACCCAGCCAAGACGTAACTAGTTCTTTTCAGAAGAAGAAATACGGTACCACGTATAGCACCTTCCTCCTTGTGGGTATTGAAATTCCTTTCTCTGAAAGCTAAAAATACTTAGGGACTTTACTACACACGAAGTTGCACTTCAAACCCAACATTTTGGAAAGAGCAATTAAGGCTGTTGTAACGCTATATAGTGTTAACCCGCCAGAAAGATTAGCTATTAAAGATGTAGCGGAATGGCTGAAAATTAATGTGCTGACTGAAGTCGGTATAAATATTTTCTCTGATAGTCAGACTGCTATCAAGTCCGTGGAAACTATATTCCCTAATTCAAAAACTGCCCTCGACTGTCGCAGGTCTCTTAACAAGATGGCTGAACTGTTCCAAATTCACATGATGTCGATGCCGGGCTACAGGTTCATACCAGGGAACTGCAAGGCAGATGAACTTGCAAGAAACTAGACTAGAAACTACCTTACACGCTCCAGGGGAACTGGAACATGTAGGCATGCCTCCAGCGACCTGCAAGCTCGTCTTGAGAGATAGTGCAACTACGGAAACAAATTACAGGTGGTCACTAGTCAGGAACTGCACACATTCCAGACTTATGTGGTCCAACCTAGATTCAAAACGTAGCATAGCACTGCTGTCGTTGTCGAGAACGGACGTCTCACTTATCGTGTCTATCATGACGGGTCACTTTCTTATTCGACGGCACGCAGAGTGATTGAAGGTCTCGCATAATAACTTTTGCTGTGGAAACGAAGAGGAGGAGGAATCAATGGAACACCTTCTGTGTTTGTGCCTTCGTTGAAGGCGGCGTACAACTTTAGGCTCTTACTTGGAATCCGCCAACTTTGAGCATTTTAAAGCAATCAAATTGGTTCTACTTATGGTTTCCCTTACATGCTGCCACTCTTAACCTAACCTAACAAATGTATTGAACATATAAATGCTTTCATATTATGTATTTGAGAAAACTTTTCATTGATTATGGACTGAGCGCAATTATATTCATATTACTACTTTACGCACAAACTGAGGTTGTATACTTTAGTCGGTTTACTCGACTGTAATTTTCTTACTTGTTTCATAAATCAATGTAATTATGTTATAGTTGAATTAATTATTAAATAAATTAAAAATAACATTTTTTCCGCCACATAATGGAAAATTTAACAGTTTAAGACATTTTGCCTTGATTGCGGGATACACTTTGCAGAACCCACTTGTCTGTAATAGTTTTTTTTGACATAATTGTTTGGCTGAAGGAAGCTCATTAGGGCGGGTCGATTTAAAAATCGCCCATTGCTCAGTGAAAATCGTATTCTAGGGATCACAATAAGAAACTTTGCCGAAGGAACCATACCTCTAAAACGAATTCTGATGTCCCGGAAAAAATCCCACTTTGACCCATTTAGAGTGCTCCAATCGAGTCCAAATCTATGGAACTCCCAGGGGGTTCCAGGGAGTCTGCCACTGGCATGGGTGGATCGGGCCTCCAAAGTTAGTGGGGGTCGGTCATACATTTGGACTCGATTGGAGCACTCTAAATGGGTCAAAGTGGGATTTTTCAAAATTTGCCCCTACCCAAAAGTTCGACCCAAATTCCGGGACATCAGAATGCGTTTTAGAGGTATGGTTCCTTCGGCAAAGTTTCTTATTTTGATCCCTAGAATACGATTTTCACTGAGCAATGGCGACTTTTTTTGCCTCCCCACAAATCGACCCGGCCTAAAGCTCATATATCAACTCCAGTTCACTTCTCTTCTTTAATGTTACTGTGAAACTCTATTTTTAATGTACCAACTCAACAATGTTTTAGTTAATATACATTGATAATACGTATGATAAGCTGATTTGGGAATCCAAACAATGTAATTTTCAAAAATTCGATATACTCGTATTTTCCACAACGAGCCGCAAACGACTGTAATCTTTACTGACTTATTGTTTTTTTGAAGAAATATTTGTAGATCTTTATCTTATCTTCCAAACATCCTTTGGCCACAGTTTCTAGGGCTAACAGCACGCGTAATAATTGCAAAATGTAGTAAAATAATTTTAAAATTAAATGTAATTTATTCATTGCGGGATGTTTATCGCGATAATGTTTATATCAATTTATTTCTCAGAGATCACAGAATAAAACAAGTAGAAGTTCAGTCGGGTAAACCGACTTATGAATCCCCTCACCTTGAGTCCCAAAAAAGTATTCGAAAATTTATTTATTTTTTTTATTAATTAAATTATTATCAATTTAAATTGCATTTAATAACTTTAAAGTACGTACTGGCATGAAAGTTAAAAGCTGTTTGCTTTTGGTACGAAATGGTCCATTTGTGTGAGAAGTACCAAAAGGGGCGTGCCAATAACGGACACTTTTCTCTAGACTCTAGGTACTATAAAAACATTGCACTGTACGAAATGTCAAGTCATTGTATGTACCTGGTATTAAAGTTATATGCTGGTAACTATTGGTACAAAATGGTCCATTTGTGTGGGAGGAACCAAAAGGCAACTTCGCCCATTTTTCTCGAGGTAATAGTGACTAATAAACTAATACTATGTGTAGAATTTCAGAGGATTTAAATAAGTAGTATATAAGTTATTAAATAATCAATATTTCACTAAATGTTAACCCTTTGTGGGGGAGGTACTAGAAGGAATAAACCGGGCCATATTGGTTTATTCCTTCTAGTACCTCTTCGAACGTAGCCCGAGATAGCAGCAGACAGACGGACGGACGGACATCGCTCATTGGACTTAAAATTACCTATAACGGATATCCGCCGAACATACTTAGGGTCTTAGGTCACTCCTTCGATGTGTTACATTTTTGGCTCGTAGCAAATGATATATACCCTCCTCTCTAAGGTGAGGGGTAAATATACATCCACTCTATAACATTTTGGGGGTTTCAAGGCTTTTGATGCCATGTACTTAGCCTTTCAAAGGCAAATGCCAACGTCAGCCTGCTCGTGGCGAATCCTGCTTGTAGTAATGAGGCTCTGACGACCGAGGTGAGTGAAACCCCACATGTCACCTCTGGGACCAGCGACGTACAAAACACTTTAAGATCAAGGTGGTGGAGGAGTTGTGCTAAGGATCTGAAAGCTATACCAATCCGACGCAAGGGCACGGGTCGATTGTATATTCTACGTAGGCTAGTCTGCGCAAACCGTCACTGCGCACGATGGTCCATCTCCTCGGCACACTCATTGGAACAAAAATGGATACAAATAAAAAAAACAAGTAAGAAAGTTTCAGTCGGGTAAACCGACTAAGGTATACCCTCACTTTGTGAGTAATGTAATATTGAATATTACTCGAATTATTCTGTCAATTTGTTACCAGAAGGGGTTTATATAATACACCTTTTTTTCGCTGAACATTAGATACTTTAAATTCATTGCACTGTGCCGACTTATAAGCATTTATGTGCACTGGTATAAACGTTATGAGACAGTAAATTGTGGTATGATTTGGGAATTTTGTGTGGGAGGTACAAAAAGGGGCGTGGCAATAACGCCCATTTTTCACAGGGCTATAGACACTATAAAAACATTACACTGTACAAAATTTCAAGTATTTTTATACACTGGTTTTAATGTTATAAGCTATTAACTTTTGGTGCAAAAAGGTACCTTTGTGTGGGAGGTACCAAAAGGGGCGTGGCAACAACACTAATTTTTCCCTGGACTGTAGGCAATATAAAAGCACAATACTGTACAAAATTTCAAGTATTTTTATACACTGTTATTAATGTTATAAGCTGTTAATTTTTGATGCAAAATGGTCCATTTGTGTGGGAGGTACCAAAAGGGGCATGCCAACTTTAGCCATTTTTCTCGAGTTAATAGCGACTAATATACTAATATTATGTGCAGAATTTCAAAAGATTCGAATAAGTAGTATAGAAGTTATTAAAGAATCAATATTTCACTAAATTTTAACCCTTTGTGTGGGAGGTACCAGAAGGAGTAGACCAATATGGCCCATCTTCGAACTCATCCGGAGATAGATCAAAATATTACCACATACCAAATTTGAAGTCAATCGGTTACTCCTTTCGAGAGTTATCGTGCGCACCAGCCAGCAGACACACAGACAGACAGACAGACAGACAGACAGACGGACGGACATTGCTCATTCGACTTAAAATGACCCAAAACGGATTTCCTCCGAACATACTTAGGGTCTTAGATCACTCCTTCGATGTGTTACACTTTTTTCCGTAGCAAATGATATATACCCTCGTCACACTAAAGTGAGGGTATAAACAACAAAACATAACACCTCGGGTGCAGTCTGGCAACTGATCAGAGGATGATTTCATAGCCTCCAGTCAGGAATTGGAAGTAAGCCAAACAAGTGTTGCCGGCGCTGGAAACAGTGTCCCTACACTTTAACAGACAACATCTAAAACAACTGCGGTTCAAAACAATAATAGCAAGCGAAAATGTCCGTAGTATCCGGTGTAGAAGCTCTGAAGAAATTGGGAAATAAGCTCTAATTTGGCTTGAGGAAAGCCAAAATCAAAATACTACGCCCACCTCGAGGGACCTTTCACACCCTCACCCAAAACAAATGATGCTGAAAGTCGAACAGATTAATTTGAAGCACTCACAGGGGGCTTCAGACAACCTGCGGATTCTTATAGCAGAAAACGATCTAGACCTAGGCATCATCCAGGAACCCTT
Source organism: Eudasyphora cyanicolor (assembly GCA_963930755.1). Taxonomy (NCBI): domain Eukaryota; kingdom Metazoa; phylum Arthropoda; class Insecta; order Diptera; family Muscidae; genus Eudasyphora; species Eudasyphora cyanicolor. The sequence goes on along the minus strand of OZ005735.1, from coordinate 112,901,339 downwards.
CGATTACGAGAACGTGGTAAAGGGTTTCCAGAGCAGCGGATATAAGACATTAAACATCAAGGATAACGGTATGCACAGATCATGCCTAATCGTATGAAATAACAAACGTCTTTTTATGTCCCTAATTTAGCAGACTTCACCGTAGCAAGAGTGGTAAGCAATTCCTCGTCGCCTCTTGCTACATGGCTCACTCATGTGATGCTCCACCAAGCGAGGTATGGGAGGCAATGAAAGCCATTCACCCACACGACATCATCATTTTGGACTGTGATGCAGATTATGAGGCAGCTCAGAAATACACGACAGAGGCGAGTCCGTTTTAGACTTCATAAATACTAACAATCGTACTATATGCAACAGAGGTACTAACCCTACTTTTGTACTTCCAAGCTCGGATAACTTCAGGGGGTGGGAAGAGGTTCTCGATCTCACTCTAGTATCTGATAAACGCACAATAGAAGATAGATAACTGTACTTCCAAGCCCGGATAACTTCAGGGGGTGGGAAGAGGTTCTCGATCTCACTCTAGTATATGATAAACGCACAATAGAAGTAGATAACTGGACGGTATCTGATAAGAAGTCCTTCTCGAACCACACGCTCAAAGAAAAACTACCCGCCATGGTGGACGTCTGAGCTATGAGCGAAGAGATTCACGGAGAGCTTTCAATGCAAGTTACCAAAGCGGATCCTAGCAGTCATATAAGGATAAGCTAAAGGAGTACAAGAAAGCCACAGGCAGAGCAAAGAAGCAATCCTGGATAGACTTCTGTGGGTCGCTAAAAAATACCGAAGAAACATCCAGACTGATCAAAACAATGGCAAAAGGTCACTCGAATCCTTCTTATATTAAGAGAGACGACGGTACATGGTCATGGCCCATGGCTCTCGTGTGGTGGCCGTTAACGGAAAACAAAGCCGAAGAAAAGCAACTATGTAGCATACAAAGATCTGCATGCATCGGGTGACAGAAGCAATGCGTACTTGTCCTGCTGAAGCCCTTAACACGATGATGCACATATTGCCAATAGATCTACACATTAAAGCCCAATTGGAGATCATGCAAAGCGGTTAAAACTTCAATACAACGACGATTGTCGCTGTTGCGACAACGAGGAGAAAGAGGAGACTGTCGAACACATTCTCTGTTCCTGCCCAGCACTAATACAGCGCAGACTTAAAGCTTTAAAGGCGTCAGATATAGGTCTGGGAGACCTTGTCAAGTACCTCAACCTATGAGGCTGGATATAAAGACACAAGAGTATAGCAGACACTACGCGAGTAAAGTGGTTATCAAAACGGTATCTTAATACACTAATTGAGGCTAAGGAACGGTTCTTAGCCACCACGTTAACCAACCAACCAATCATAACATTCTCTAAATACCTTTTTAAAAATTTGGCGGTCTTAGTCGGTTTTACAGATTACAAAAAATTCGCAATATAATAATATTACATATAATATTGTCATACAAATGATCATATTTAAAGGAAATTTTGTTACAGTTCCAAATTTCTGCGATTTTTTTACACGGTAGGAATTAATATAATCTTCTTGGACAAAAATACGGTTATTGCGATAACAAGCGAAAGGAAACAGACCCAATTTTGATCTCTTCAAAGTTGAGTAGAGGAAAATTACAGTTTGCTCCATTTAACGTAGTGCGGCTGTTTATAACTAATAGTATACCATTCATCATCTACTTATCCACGATCTAAAGAAAAAATGTGAGTTCTTTCCAAAGCACTAGGGGTAATTTTCCTGATTTTGCCAAACCCAATTTTTAAAGTTAGTCCAAATCCAAAAAAGTTAATATGGTTTGAAAGAAGAAACTTTGGGGTAAAAACTGCATACTTAGTTTTTTTCGTAAATTGTTTGACCTTTTCATCATCTGTCAATGTTGAATTTTATTATTGATATTAAAAATTACAGTTCTCTTTCCGATTTGAAGCACTTGTTAAATAGTGAATAAAAAAGAACCAATTCAGCGAAATAAAATGTAAAAAAAATGGAACAGATAGCTAATGACATGTACCACCCAGCAAAATCTTGGTAAGTACCTGTCATTATTGCCCGCATTACCAAATAATGACATCTCATTATTCTCTACATTACTTTCGGATTATTAATAATGACTTACCGAGATTTATTTATTTTTCAACATGTTTTCAAATAACACGTGCAGATTTGAATGAGAATACCATAAATATTTACGTATATCGTATGATGTTAGACCATTGAAGAATTTTTCACATGGGGGTTTGGGTTCAGAAATTCGAATCTGGCGTGAGGAAATTGTTTGTTTCGAGAAACATGCTCGACAATATGCAAAGAAAATCACTTTAAATGGGCAATTCTACATATCTACTACTTATTTTAATGCATTATTCAAGTACATAAAATCGTGAAAAAATACGCACATATTTATGGGGTATGCCTATGGTAAAAATATGTTCTTATTATGCTAATTTATTGTATACTTTTGGGAAGTACTTTCCTCCAGTGACATCCCCATGTTAAAATAATGAGAAAAGTGGCTAAATAATAAGTACTTGCCATTATTGAACTTTGCTTACTCGTCGTATTATTTGGTAATTAGAAATTTTTGCTGAGTAATTTCAAGTTTTGTGTTTTTTTTTAATTTTGGCATTAGATCGATCCAATAAGGGATTGCAAATGGGCCATATCGGTCAATGTTTTGATATAGCTCCCCTATAGAGGTCGCTCCAAAATACGGTTTTTGAGATATATATTCCACATTTTTAAAGCAATTTTGCTGAAACTTTACAGTTTGTAGTCTATTTTGACTAGAATTCATCACAGTAAAAATTTTGCAAATCGGCTCATTTTTTGTTATATTCACCCTATAGAGATCGCTGCAAAATAGGCTTATTTAAATATAAATACCATATTTTATAAGCATTCTAAGCGAATCTTTGCAGTTTGTGTTTTATTTAGACAAGAATTCATCACAGTAAACATTTTTTAAATCAGTTGATATTTTGGTGTAGTCCATCTATAGATGTCGCTCCCAGAAACGCTTGTTTACGCTATAAACACCACATTTTCTAAGCAATTTAGCTGAAACTTCGCAGTTTGTATTCTATTTTGGCAAGAATTTATCTCAAAAAATTTAGTCAGTTTATATTTTGTTGTAGTCCCCGTAAGCCATAAATACCACATTTTTCAGATAAAGAGTTTGGCTAAGGAATTTGGGGCCTAAAATTTGGCTAAAAATTGCAGCGTTAATTTTTTAATATGTGCTTCAACAAAAAGGATGGTTTGAAGATTTGATCCATATCCGAAGATTTTTCCAGTAATAGAATTGGTGGATTCGGCATGGCCGAACTTAACGTTTTTTACTTCTTATTATTTAGAACATTAACTTTAAAGAATCCTCCAAAAAGATAGGGGCGTAGAATTTTGCTGTTTTTATACCCTACACCACACTGTGGTACAGGGTATTATAAGTTTATTTCACGGCAGATGTTTGTAACACCTGAAAATATCACAGCTAGACCCACCTTAAGGTATACCGATCGACTCAGAATCACTAGCTGAGTCGATTTAACCATGTCTGTCCGTCCGTCCGTCTGTCCATGTAAAGTTGTTCGTCGACTACAGATCGCAATTTCACTCCGATCGTTCTGAAATTTTGCAGTTTAGAGTATTTCGCAGCTGTAAAGATCCCTATTGAATTTGGTTGAAATCGGTTAAGATTTAGATATAGCTCCCATATATATCTTTCGCCTTTAGTCCTATAGAAGCTGTATTTTACATCCAATCGTTATGAAATTTAGAATGGTAGAGTTTCTTGATCCATGAACCAACATTGCTGAATTTGAAGAAAATCGGTTAAGATTTAGCTATAGCTCCTATATATATGTTTCGTCCGATTTTGCTCTTTAGTCCTGTAGAAGCTGTATTTTACATCCAATCATTTTGAAATTTAGAATGGTAGAGTTTCTTGATCCATGAACCAACACTACCGAATTTGAAGAAAATCGGTTAAGATTTAGCTATAGCTCCTATATATATGTTTCGTCCGATTTGGCCCTTTAGTTCTATTGAAGCTGTATTTTACATCCAATCGTTTTGAAATTTAGAATAAACAATTTATACATGAATTACAAAATTTAAATTTCAGAGTTATTCAATATTACGAGAGTGGTGTGGGGTATTATATAGTCGGCCCGCCCGACTTTAGCCTTTCCTTACTGGTTTAATAATTATTTTTTTCTTAGGTGACTATAGCATCCAATTTATTAATTTGTGTAATATTTGGAAAAAGAATATATATATACATTAGGGCTAGTATTTTTTTTTAACTTTTTTGGAATATCAAATTGCTCCTGCGTTTTTATTTTTTAAAAATTGCACAAAAACCTTCCGCACCGAATGCAATTACGAAACCGAATTTTTAGTTTTGAATTTTTTCCTGATTTTCAAATCTAAGAAAAAAATTGTATAATAAGTCTGCTTAGTAGTCTGACTACGAAACTGCTTTTTGATCTCAAATTGGACATATAGTTTTTGAGATATGGCGATTTTAAAATTTGCAATATATATAATAATTTTTTAAATGAGCAAAACCCATATGTCTCCAAAACTATATGACATACTCTAGATCAAATAGCAGATTCTTGATCACTACACAAAAAATTATTAAATGGGGAAATTTTGAAGAATGTTTATAATTATTTTTGTTAAATTTTTCAATCAGAACACTATACACAGCGTGCCTCAACGGTAGAAAGTTGGCCTAGATTTACACTAAAACGGCTAATGAGGTTTTGTTCAAAATTGTTCCCTACTATTCGACCGTTAAGAGTTCAAAATCGGATCTGCTTCGTTTCGGAGAGTAATCGCGAGTTGCGTATTCTTACCCAAAGTGACAAACTTAATTGCATTGTTTTGCAAAGAAAATCACAGAAATTTAGAACTGTAACATAATTTCCTTTAAATATGATCATTTGTATGATGATTTGTTATGTTCGCGATATTTGCAATATAATTAGATTCCATGCTTCTTTGACGACTTTTTGCTAGGCCTGACCGTTCGCGTAATAATGGCATTATATTGTAAAATAATTCTGAAAGCAAGTGTTTTTATACCCTACACCACACTGTGGTACAGGGTATTATAACTTTGTGCATTTGTTTGTAACACCCAAAAGGAAAAGAAATAGACCCATCGTTTATTATACCGATCGACTTTGAATCACTTTCTGAGTTGATTTAGCTATGTCCGTCTGTCTGTCTGTCCGTCTGTCCGTCTGTGCATGTATTCTTGTAATCAAAGTACAGGTCGCAATTATGGTCCGATCGCGACGAAACTTTACACATATCATTTGTTTGGCCCAAGGACGATCGCTATTGAATTTGGTTAAAATCGGATCAGATTTAGATATAGACCCCATATATATGTTACCCCCGATTTGACATGTAAGCGCTGTAAAAACTTTATTTTATATCCGATCAGTATGAAATTCGGCAGAAAGATGTTTCTTATTACATGAGGGAATACTGCTAAATTCGGAGAAAATCGGCTCAGATTTAGATATAGCCCCCATATATATGTAACCCCCGATTTGACATGTAAGCGCTGTAGAAACTGTATTTTATATCCGATCAGTGCGAAATTCGGCAGAAAGAGGTCTCTTATTACGTGAAGGAATACTGGCTAATTTGGAGAAAATCAGTTCAGATTTAGATATAGCCCCCATATATATGTTACCCCCGATTTGATATGTTAGCGCTGTAAAAACTGCATTTTATATCCGATCAGTATGAAATTCGGCAGAAAAAGGTTTCATATTATATGAATGAACACTTTTAAATTTGGAAGAAATCGGTTCAGATTTAGATATAGCCCCCATATATAAGTTACCCCGATTTGACATGTAAGCCCTGTAAAAATGTTATTTTATATCCGATCAGTGTCTGTATTTTATATCTGATCAGAACGAAATTCGACAGGAAGAGGTCTGTTTACATGAATGAGTATTCAGGGAAATCGGTTCAGATTTAAATATAACCTCCATATGTATGTTCCTCCTGATTTGGTGTCCAAGCGCTATATAAGTTGTTCTTTACTTCCGATCATTTAAATTTTCAAGAAAGATGTTTCCCAATTTAGGAACGAATATAGCTAAATTTCGCGATTATCGGTTTAGAATTAGATAATATGTTCCTACCTATTTACCAATTATTCCAAATTATTATCGCAATGACCCTTATCACATTGTTATGGAGGTGTAGGGTATTATATAGTCGGCCCCGCCCGACTTTCTGCCTTTCCTTACTGGTTTTGTTCTAAAATTATTTATAGCGGGATGTTAATCGGGAAAATATTGATAATAATATATTCCTAAAAGGTCATAGAATGCAAATATGTATATCTACTTTATTAAATTCGCTATCATATTTTTGTAAACATTTGGCGGCGAAAATCGGATTTATGGATTACAGAAAATTCGCAATGTAATAATATTGCAAATACCTTCGACACAACAAAATATCTTACAAATACTTTTATTTAAAGGAAATTATGGTACAGTACTAAATTTCTGCGATTTTCTTTACAAAACAATGTAATGTACTATTTAATTTTGTCTCTTTGGGTAAAATAGAGGAAACAGATCAGATTTTTATCTCTTCATAGTCGAATAGAGAGGACAAGTCGAACAAAACTTCATTAAACGTTTTTGGCGTCAATCAAGACCAACTTTTGCTTGAGGCATGTTGAATATAATGTTCTGATATAGAAATTAAACAACAAAAAATTTACATAAACAGCCTTCCAATTACTGCTCTTTGATCTATAATCTGTCATATAGTTGTGGACATATAGGGGTTTTGCACATTTTAAAAAATGTATATACTTGGCAAATTTTAAAACCGCCGTATCTCAAAAACTATATGACCAATTTTAGATCAAAAAGCAGATTCGAGATCACGACTTATTATAAATATTGTTTTCTCAATATTTAAAATCATGAAAAAAATTTTAACTAAAAATTGTGTTTTGAGCATCAGTAATTGCATTCGGTGCGGAATGTATTTGATCGCAAAGTAAAAAAAGTTATTTGTAACTAGTTCAGCATCCCCTACATCGTAGTGGAATGAGCATTTGCTGCCCAAACAAGTAAGAACGTTTCAGTCGGGTAAACCGACTAAGGTATACCCTCACTTTGTGAGTAATGCAATATATAACATTACACTAAGTAAGCTGTCAATTTTTGTGAGAGGTACCAGAAGGGGTTTCAGAAATACACATATTTTTCGGTAAACAGTAGATTCTTTACGAGCTATTAAATTTTGGTATGATTTGGTCATTTTGTGTGGTGATCACGCCCACATTTCACAGGACAGTATGCACTATAACTACATTACACTGTACAAAATTTCAAGTATTTGTATGCACTGGTATTAAAGATATAAGTCGTTAACTTTTAGTGCAAAACGGTCCATTTGTGTGGGATGTACTAAAAGGGGCTGTACAATAATGCCCATTTTTTACCGGACTATAGGCGCTACGAAAACATTAAACTGTACAACATTTCAAGTATTTCTATGCACTTGTATTAAAGGTATAAGCCGTTCAACTTTGATGCAAAATGGTTCATTTGTGTGGGAGGTACAAAAAGGGGCGTGGCAACTTCGCCCATTTTCTCGATTTCAGAAGATTGTAATAAGGGGTAGAGAAGTTATTAAAGAATCAATATTTCACTAAATATTAACCTTTTATGTGGGAGGTACCAGATGGAGTGGACCAATATGGCCCATCTTTGAACTTAGCCGGAGATAAAAAAAGATATTACCGTATAGCAACTTTGAAGTCAATCGGTTACTCCTTTCGAGAGTTATCGTGCGCACCAGCCAGCAGACAGACGGACATTTCTCATTTGACTTAAAATGACCCAAAACGAATATCCGCCGAACATACTTAGGGTCTTAGATCACTCCTTCGATGTGTTACACTTTTAGCCCATTTTTTATACCTTACACCATACTGTGGTACAGGGTATTATAAGTTTGTTTCACGGCAGATGTTTGTAACACCTGAAAATAACACAGCTAGACCCACCTCAAAGTATACCGATCGACTCAGAATCACTAGCCGAGTCGATTTAACCATGTCTGTCCGTCCGTCTGTCCATGTAAAGTTGTTCGTCGACTACAGGTCGCAATTTCACTCCGATCGTTCTGAAAATTTGCAGTTTAGAATATTTCGCAGCTGTAAAGATCCCTATTGAATTTGGTTGAAATCGGTTCAGATTTATATATAGCATATATATGTATCTTTCGTTCGATTTGGCCCTTTAGTCCTATAGAAACTGTATTTTACATCCAATCGTTTTGAAATTTAGAATGGTAGAGTTTCTTGAAATTTAGAGTTTTGAAATTTAGAATGGTACAGTTTCCTGATCCATGAACCAACACTACCGAATTTGAAGAAAATCGGTTAAGATTTAGCTATAGCTCCCAGATATATGTTTCATCCGATTGGCTCTTTAGATCTAATCGTTTTTATACCCTACACCACACTGTGGTACAGGGTATTATTTAAGTATAAAATGTCTCAAAAGTAAATTTATGTAAACAATTTATACATGAATTACAAAATTTATATATCACAGTTATTCAATACTGGTTTGATATATGATAATGATATAATGATATACGATATACTCGTATACCCTCGTATCACTAAAGTGAGGGTATAAAAAGTGACTAACCCTAATATACATACATTTAATAAGAAATTATATTAAATATTAAAACTATGTATGATATTTATAACGCATATTTAATAAATATAAAAAGCTTGGTCGTTTTATGGCCTTTTTTAAAAAAAATATAATGAGAAGTGGCGTCTGAAGTTGCTGAATGAAATGTACATACTTGTTCCGCTATCAATCAGGAAATGAAGGTGGTCTCCAAAAAAGTAATTTTTCGATTCGATTAGGATCAAAGAACAGATGCAGCCGAATTATCAAAATCAGGAGGTTGCCTGTACAACCAACTGAAGTATAAATTTTCGATGGTATCTCTATATACATATCTCTATCTATATATGTAAAGAAGAATGTGTTTTTGTTTGTTTGTACCATATGTATAGGCGTCTAAACGGCTGGACCGATCATCTTGAAATTTTCACAGAATGTACAGGGGTGGGGGTGGTGAAAATAGGGTACTTGAATTGTCGATATACCAATGCGGCGTGGCCCCGCCCATGTAAGCCAAATTGTGAAATTGATATATCATATGTATTTTGTGGTAGTCTACGTGATTGGTCCAAAAATGGGCGGAAACAGACCAATGGGTGTGGCCAAATTTTGCAATTGACTTATCTTGCACAATTTCTTTGCGAGAGTGCTGTAATTGTATGCATATGTATTTGGTGGTAGAATACGTGATTGGTCGAAAAATGGGAGGAATCAGATCAATGGGCGTGGCCCCGCCCATGTAAGCCGGGCGGGATCGAAAATCTGGGGCAACGAAGTGGACCGGGTCCAGCTAGTATGTATATAAAAACGTAGACAAATTCTTTGTAACGCCATCACGCAAGAACTACTGGACCGATATTATTAATGTTTCTTTTATATGAAAGCTTCTTGGCCCCAGATGGTTCTTAACCAATAAAAAAGTGCACGGGGTCTAAAGTATTGATCGTAGAAGAACGAAATTCGGTACAAACGTTATTCGAGCTATTATACAAAACTTCAATAAAAATGAACGGGATCGGATAAGTGGATGTGGCAAAAAAGGGAGTAACAATGTTTGAAAATTTTATATCTCGGAAACTATTGGCCATAGAAGAACGAAATTTGGATATTTTGTTATTGGGGTCAATATTAGGACTTTCACCAAAAGTGGGCGGGATTGAACAAGAGACCATGAAAATATTTAAATTTTCCATTTATAGTAGAAGAACGAAATTTATTTTGTTATTGGAGTCAATAATAGATAAGCCACGTTTGGTTCATGAAAAATAAAAAAAGGGAGAGGTCAAAAGTAGGCGAGGCATTATTTAAAATTCGAATACCTCAATAAGTGTTGATCATAGAAGAACAAAAATTGTTACACACTATAGCAGAATTATTATTTAATACTTGACAAAAAATTATCGGGTTCGGATTGGTGGGGGTAGCAAAAGTGAGCGTAGCAATATATAGAAATCAATATCTCTGAAACTATTGACCGTAGAAGAATGATATTTGGATTGTAAGTTATGGGGGTCAATATTTGCAATTTCACCAAAAGTGGTCGTAATAAAATAATGGTCAATTCACCAGATGCGTTAGGAATGGGACAAGTATTAGTGGTTCATATCATACGAAGTAAATAACTATTTTCGAATACTAAGGTGTATATGGTACCGCCAATCTTAAATTTGGTGTGCGTTATTATGTTAACGAAGTGAGTTCCCCCGTCAAATAGATCGGACAGGTGCATATGTCTACATATTTGTACGATATATTTTGTAGGTGAATGAATAGAACAACTAGATCGACTGATTATTTCGTATTATTTCTTGGTCATATACTGTTTGTACTTAAACTAAAAGAGGGAGAGTGACATTACTAAATCGGAGTATTTAAAACTATGTATTACGATGTCGAGTGCCTTTAGAAATTGACAGAACTGTTTTATTAGTTAAAATTTGGCTGGATGACAGAAAGTTTTCTGAAATTTCTTTAGACGTACTACAATAGTAAAATATCACAGCGGCGGTCAAAAAGACTATTTGAATAAAAATTAAAGGGAATGTACATGATTTTATACGGAAATTTCTGTGTTTGAGCTCTGCAAAACCAAGAAGATAAACGGTAACCAAAATTTTTTTATTATAAATGTTCGCATGAGAAGCAGCGGGTACCTGCTAGTTTTTAATTATTATTAATTACATCTTGCAATTGCATTCATCTGCACAATTTTTTTCTTTACATGTATTTTATCTATGTGTACTAACTTTCTTAATGCCTTTCTTGTAAACAAATTATATATTTAATTTTTTTACTATATCTTGCAAGTGCATTTTTAACCACTGTATTGCATTTTAACCCCCAAAAAGATATATTCCAAGAAATAGCACTACACACATGTAAGTATGCTCCAAATTTGTGACCAAATAAATTCAATTGTAATGCATTTTTAAAGTATTCTATATATGCGGCTGACGTTGTGCACAAATTTGAGATCGATAACTCAACGTTAAGAGGTTTTGGCCAGAAAATCTTGAAAATTACCCATAGTGCAACGGTAAAAATAATTGTCAAAAAATATATACTAGTAATATTACTGTTAAACCGTGTAACATGAAGTTGACGCTATCCAATGTGTACGCAGTGTATATACTTCATGGGATTCTTGGTCAATATTTCGAGATGTTGTAAACGGAATTACAAAATGAGTAGCACATTGTGGAGGGTATTGAAATAAAAAATTATGAAGATGTGCAATAATTCGGGATATTCCTGCAAAAATCATAGCTGATACAGCGGGTTGGCGACAAAATCACACATTATCTACCTTACTAAACTGCGGAAAAGGGTACAATGCTTCTTGCTGGGAAATGTAATGAACTATTTCAACTTCTGCGATTACACCATACCATATGATTTACAAAATGTCATTGAAATATATTCTTATGTTTAGATTTACTAGCATATTCCTTTTTAAAATCGGAAAATGTGCGAAGCTCAATGTTATATCGAAAAATATTTTGCACAGTTGTAACCCTGACATGCGACTGATTATAGTCGTTCTGGAGGGTCACAGTGACATTAACGTGGCAACACAATACTACAGACTACAGTCACATGAGCGAAAACGAAGAGGAGATTGAAACGATTATCCACCTTTCATGCCAATGTCCTCGCTGCAAGAAGACGGCGCTATTTTGGAGTTTTCACAATCGATTCCATTGATTCTATCGCAAATTTTGACCTGAGAGCAATTCTTAATTTCGCCAAGTGTCTCAAATGGCTATGGGTGACAAACAACTGATAAAGTTGCAATGACATATCTCTCCCTTAAAGCTGAAAGCATAACTAGGATATCTCTACATAAAAACAATCACTATACACTGTACTTTATATCTCATCTTTTATCTTGTATATGCGGATACCCGGTGCACATTGTAGCCCCCAAATTTCATCTTAGTGAAATGGGGACCTGCGATGTGTTTCGTATAATAATCTCCACAATCAGAAATATAGAAATTAGAAGACTACTCCATTTTTCATGCAAATACAATTTGTCAACGTGAGGATTTTCTCGCTTTAACAGAATTACATGTTTTGATACATACTTAAACGAATAATTTTTTCACTGATCCAGTCTTGGCCTCAAATGCATACATGCCAAAACTCAAGCCGATTCGTGCATGTTTCTCTACATATTTTTTCAATAACGGAGTTCTCCAATTTTCTGGTGGTTCCCGCATAGTGATGTCACATACAGCTATACCAAATTTAGATAATAACTCCACAAACGTGTGTTTCGTTCTTCTACGATCAACACATTTTAAGATATTAGAATTTTATATAATGCCACGCCCACTTATTCTATCCCGCCCACTTTTTGTGAAATTACTAATATTGTCTCCTATAACTTACAATCCACATTTCGTGCTGCTACAGTCAATAGTTGCTGAGATAATAAATGTTTACTGATGCTATGCCCACTTTCGCCACACTTGTACCACTAATACGATCCTGCCAAATTTTATTGATGTTTTAGATAATAACTCAACTAACGATAGTTCCAAATTTATTTTTTCTAGGATCACCACTTTCTTAGATATTCGAATTTTAAATAATGCCATGCCCACATTTGCCGCGCCCAATTTTTCCAGACAATTTTTTCCAAAACCATCTCTGACCAAATTGCTTTCACATAAAAGAAAACAATTTAAAATCGGTCCAGTGGCTTCAGAGTTTATAAAGCACATACATACATACATTTTTTCATTTTTATATACATAAATATATAGATTTATTTATTTTATTACTTCTTAATCTATCAAACACATTTACGGCTATTTTACTGTCATTCCTCCAGCCTTTATTACTATTTTAAATATAAGTATTTTTTCTTACTGACAGTACAAACACAATGAAGTAGAATTGGTCTCCGGGAGAAGTATCGAACAAATGTTCGCTACGTGTCCTTTAACCTAACCTAACATGTAGAAAACGGCCCACCTTAGTACGCACTTCCGAATGAGTTTTGTATTCCTGGCTAACACAAATCCTTTTTAATAGCACAATTTATAGTAGCCGTATTCAGTTTTCATCTTCAAACACGCATTTAACCGCTACTCAGCAGGATATAACGCTTTAGCCAAATCGAATTGCCACTACGCACATGCGCGGCCGTACTGCGATCTCTGCATTGGCAAAAATGGGAGACATACACAATAACTATCACGCAAGCGTACACATTCGGGAGTCATCCGTCCGCAACATGGACGGCAGAACATCTGTACCGTTTCGGTGCATCCCCATCCAATGGAGGGAGCAGGGGAACATAATCCAATTCAAAAAGGTTTTTGAAATAGTGACAGCATATTACATTACTCGCTCGATAAATCAAAATGTTTGGCTGCTTAACCTTAAGCTTTCAATGGCCTGAATGGCCGAACTTCGCACATGGATGGCATGATTCCAGTGTGAGTTGTTAAAATTATGTGGACACTTGGACACTGTCGTGTTGGGGCCGTATATCAAGTGAGACTCGTATCACCGAATGGAGTGGTAGTGCGCTGCAGCTCGTGCACTTCATTTCGTTCGCCGCTTATGCAGTTGCAATCGCTTTCGGTTCATTTCGAATTATTTTCAAACTAAGTATTGTCGGTGTCAAAGCTATGGCTGCCACCAGCCAATAGCCAGCGGCAGAGAATTCATCCAGCCAGCAGGCAAGCAGTCTGTCTGTCTGTCAGAATACTTGGTCGAACAGCAGTGTTCAACTCCGGAGGCCGGAATGTGATTCTGATGATCCACAGTGGGCTAGAGTTGTTCACTTCGAAGTGAACAAAAACTTTTTATAATCACGTTTTAGTTTTAAACATTCACAAGATAACAGAGTCGCTGTCAAAGTTCAGTTAGATCTCTTTCTACGCTGATTTGAATACATGCGGTTTCTTAAATCGATTTTTTTTTGCTATTTTCCATACATTTTTCAGTGTCCTAAGGGTTGTGCATAACATTTTATGGTGCAAAATGGTTTCCTAAGCACGAAAACATATTTTAAAAAAATGTCTTTAAAATTTCCATTTTCTTGAAAGATGCCTTTAGTATTTGGACCATATTTTATTAAGGTAGTACAAATATGGATGGGCCTGCGATACCTGCGGTTTTTGATGGGACTGACACAGTGTAAGATGAGGACGTGGCTGTTAATGGTGAGTATTCAGCACAATCTGTGAGCGGACGGGAAGTATTAGGGAACGGTTCCCCTATGACGAAATCTAGGTATTAATTAATTTATTAATTAATTATTAATTAATACATTCATATATATAGTTTTGCATATTGTATTATTTAATAGCTCTTAAAGTAAAGAGATTGTAAACCTTGTGAACAGTTTAATATCTACCATAAAAAATATGTACATATTATAAATTAAATTTTAGAATAAGATTTTTTTTAAAAGGAAGCGTGTAATAAGTATCGTATGGTTGACTGACTAATCGCATTTATAAATTCCAATCAAGGTGACAAGGCTGGTTACACTTATCATCATAGCATGCCGAGAGAAGTCAGTCAATCATTGACCAATAAGCGAGAATAACCACATGTAATAAAATACTGAGTGTGTAAACGAACTAAGTTGTTTATTTAACTGACTTAAAACAAATATGCTCGATGCCCGCGAAAAGCTTTAAATTAAAAGAAACTATGAGGAACACAAATCGTCGGTGCGCCCACAAAAACTACTATGTGTATTTCACTAGTTTTCAGGAGAGACAAAAAACCGTGCCATTTTATCAAATCGCGATATATTTAATATCACAGATTTTTGTATTTTTCTTTTAATTATTTACCACCAAAATATCATAACCCAAATCGTGTATATGAAAAAGACATGACATGGTAAATTGTTTTCAAGGAAATCTACACATAGTATATTTTGTTTGGCGCATTTTAAATATAAATAAAACAAATTCGAATGTTCACAGCATACCTCAAGCAATCGAAAGTTGGCCTAGATTAACGGCAAATAGGGCTAATGAGGTTTTGTTCTGAATCATCGCTTCTACTCAACTATGTTAAGATAAAAATCTGGTCAGCATCCTTTTCTTTTTTTTCAGCATTTTTTGAAGGAGACGTGGGGAATTAATTATGAATCGAACAACGTACAAAAATAATTGAATTTTCCGAAATTTTTCGTTCGTTTCATATCCCCCACTTCTTTAAAAGGTTATAAAACAAGGTGGCGCAAAATGAGCTATATGGTTTGAATTGTTTATAACTTTTTTAATTATTATTCTTTCCTTGTTTTTTTTCTGCATTTTGTGAAGGAGACTTGGGGAATTATTTATGAATCGAACAACGTACAAAATTAATTGAATTTTTCCGAAATTTTGCGAAAAGTTATGAAAAATATGCTATAAAGAGCACGTATGTGCGAAGCAGTAAATGGACATCACTTACTGGATATCATTTTTCAAAGCTAATTGCAAAAAATCCCCAATAATATACGGTATTTAAAAAAAAAATATAATAATCGCATAAATAAAAAAGGTTTAAACCATTTAAACCATATAGTTCATTCTCCGCCACCCTGTATATAGGGGAATATGTGTTTGTTTGTTGGTTTGTACCGTATAGACGACTAAACGGCTGGACCGATCTTACTGAAATTTTCACAGAATGTACACGTGTAGCGAGTGGTGAAAATAAGGTACTTGAATATTCGATATATCAAGAGGACGTGCCCCGCCCATCTAAGCCAAATATTGAAATTGAGAAATCTTGCACAATTTGTTAGCGATAGTGCTGTAATTTTGTGCATAATATGTGTCTGGTGGAAGTCTACGTGGTTGGTCTAAAAATGAGTGGGATCAGACCAAAGAGCGTGGCCCAGCCCATGTGAGCCAAGTTTAGAAATTGAGATATCTTGAACAATTTGTTAGCGATAGTGCTGTAATTTTGTGTATACATATTTATTTGGTGGCAGTCCCCATTATTGGTCCAAAAATGGACGGAATCGCGAATCTAAAATCCGGGGCTACGAAGTGGACAGGGTCAAACTAGTTTATCTATATATATAAAAGAGAGTGTCTGTTTGTGGGTTTGTGTGTTTGTTCCGTATAGACGTCTAAACGGCTTGACCGATCATCTTGAAATTTTCATAGAATGTACATGTGTAGGGGGTGCTGAAAATAGGGTACTTGAATTTTCGATATATCAAGTGGGCGTGGACCCGCCCATATGGGTCAAATTTTGGTATTGAGAAAATTTTTTAGCTAGAGTGCTGAAATATCGTGTGTATGCATTTAGTGGCAGATTATGAGAATTTTCCAAAAATGGGCGGAATCGGACCAATGGGCGTGGCCCCGCCCATATAAGCCAAATTTTGAAATTGAGATATTTTGCATAATTTGCTAGCGAGAGTGCTGTAATGTTGTGCATATATATCCGTTGGCGATCTACACTATTGGTCCAAAAATGGGCGGGATAGGACCAATGGGCGTGGCCCCGCCCATATAAGCCAAATTTTGAAATTTAGATATCTTGCACAATTTGTTAGCGAGAGTGCTGTAATTTTGTGTATATGTGTCTGGTGGAAGCCTACGTGATTGGTCTAAAAATGAGCTGGATCTGGCCAAAGGGTGCGGCCCCGCCCATATAACCCAAAATTGAGCTATCTTGCACAATTTAGTAGCGAGAATGCTGTAATTTTGTGTATATGTATCTGGTGGCAGTCTACGTGATTGGTCCAAAAATGGGCGGGATCGACCCAATGGGCGTGGCCCCGCCCACATAGACCAAATTTTGAAATTTTGATATCTTGCACAATTTGCTAGCGGGAGTGCTGCAATGTTGCGTATATGTATCTGGTGGCATTCTACGTAATTGGTCAAAAAATGGGCGGGATCGGACCAATGGGCTTGGCCCCGCCCATATAAGCCAAATTTTGAAATTGATATATCTTGCACAATATGTTAGCGAGAGTGCTGGAATTTTGTGTATATGTATAAAAGCCATAAAAGCCAAATTTTGAAATTGAATTATCATGCTCATTTTGTTAGCGAGAGTTTTGAAATTTTGCGTATATGTATCTGGTAGCAGTCTACGTGATTGGCTTACAAATGGGCGGAATAGGACCAGTGGGCGTGGCACAGCCCATATTTTGATATATGTTGCAAGTATTCATTTATAGGAAATACATGAACAAAAATGCTCGGTATGCGATAATTACAGCTGCTCACTCCAATACAATCGCAATATGATAATGTGATGCATGACCAATGAAACAAGAATTTGGAAATTTTATAAGTATACATTTCTATTTTCTGGACTTTCCACTGAATTCGGTATATTTTCATTAAGTGAATTTATTACTAATACCAGTAAGGAAAGGCAGAAAGTCGGGCGGGGCCGACTATATAATACCCTACACCTCCCTAACAATGCGGTAAGGGTGATTCCGATAATAATTTGCAATAATTGGTAAATGTGGTGTGTGTATGTATGTATATCTTATTTTGAACCGATAATCGCTAAATTAAGCAATATTCGTTCCTAAATTGAGAAACATTTTTCTGGAGAACTTTGTAATGATCGGAATTAAAGTACAACTTCTATAGCGCTTTGTAACCAAATCTGGAGGAACATACATATGGAGGTTATATATAAATCTGAATCGATTTCCCTTCAATACTCATTCATGTAAAATAGAAACCTGTTTCTGTCGAATTTCGTACTGATCGGATATAAAACACAGTCTCTACAGCGCTTACATGTCAAATTGGGGGTAACATATATATGGGGGCTATATCTAAATCTGAACCTATTTTCTCCGAATTTTGCGGTATTCCTTCATGTTATAAGAAACCTCTTTTTGCCGAATTTCTTACTGATCGGATATAAAATACAGTTTCTACAGCGCTTGCATTTCACATCGGGGGTAACATATATATGGGGACTATATCTAAATCTGAACCGATTTTCTCCGAATTTGGCAGTATTCCTTCATGTAATAACAAACCTCTTTCTGCCGAATTTCGTACTGATCGGATATAAAATACAGTTTCTACAGCGCTAATTTTGACATGGGCAGCGAAGCGCACCGGGCTCAGCTATCTATCTATCTATCTATCTATATATATAAAAGAGAGTGTCTGTTTGTGGGTTTGTTTGTGGGTTTGTTTGTATGTTTGTTTGTTCCGTATAGACGTCTAAACGGCTTGACCGATCATCTTGAAATTTTCACAGAATGTACATGTGTAGGGGGTGCTGAAAATAGGGTACTTGAATTTTCGATATATCAAGTGGGCGTGGACCCGCCCATATGGGTCAAATTTTGGTATTGAGAAAAATTTTTAGCTAGAGTGCTGAAATTTCGTGTGTATGCATTTAGTGTCAGATTATGTGAATTTTCCAAAAATGGGAGGGATCGGACCAATGGGCGTGGCCCCGCGCACATAGACCAAATTTTGAAATTTAGATATCTTGCACAATTTATTAGAGAGAGTTCTGTATTTTAGTGTATATGTATCTGGTGACAGTCTACGTGATTGGTCCAAAAATTGGCGGGATCGGCCCAATGGGCGTGGCCCCGCCCACATAGACCAAATTTTGAAATTTCGATATCTTGAACAATTTGCTAGCGAGAGTACTGCAATGTTGTGTATATGTATCTGGTGGCATTCTACGTAACTGGTCCAAAAATGGGTGGGATCGGACCAATGGGCGTGACCCCGCCCATATAAGGCAAATTTTTGAAATTCAAATATTTTCCACAATTTGTTAGCGAGAGTGCTGTAATTTTTTGCATATGTATCTGGTGGTAGTATACGTGATTGGTCAAAAAATGGGCGGAAACGGACCAATGGGCGTGGCACCGCCCATATAAGCCAAATTGTGAAATTGACTTATGTTGCATAATTTGTTAGCGAGAGTGCTGTAGTTTTGTGGATATGTATCCGGTGGTAGTATACGTGATTGGTCAAAAAATGGGCGGAAACGGACCAATGGGCGTGGCACCGCCCATATAAGCCAAATTTTGAAATTGAATTAACTTGCACAATTTGTTAGCGAGAGTGCTGTAATTTTGTGCATATGTATCTGGTTGCAGTTTACATGATTGGTTTATAAATGGGCGGATATAAGCCAAATTTTGAAATTTAAATACTTTTCACAATTCATAAGAGAGTGTTGCAATTCTGTGTATATGTATCTATTGGTAGTATACGTGATTGGTTCAAAAATGGGCGGGATCGGACCATTGGGCGTGGCCCCGCCCATATAAGTAAAATTTTTGAATTGAGATATCTTGCACAATTTGCTAGCGAGAGTGCTGCAATGTTGTGTATATGTATCTGGTGGCATTCTACGTAATTGGTCCAAAAATGGGCAGGATAGGACCAATGGGCGTGGCAGCGCCCATATCAGCTAAATTTTAAAAATGTCATATCTTGCACAATTTTTTAGCGAGAGACCTGGAATTTTGTGTATATATATACGTTGGCGATCTACGTGATTGGTCCAAAAATGGGCGGGTTCGTACCAATAGGAGTGGCCCCGCCCATATAAGCCAAATTGTTAAATTGAGATATTTTGCACAATTTGTTAGCGAGAGTGCTGGAATTATGTGTATACGAGTATATATCTGGTGGCAGTCTACGTTATTGGCCAAAAATGGGCGGGGTCACACTAATGGTCGTGGCCCGCCCATATAAGCCAAATTTTGAAATTTATATATCTTCCACAATTTTTTACCGAGAGTGCTGTAATTGTGTGCATATATATCTGGTGGGAGTCTACGTGATTGGTCCAAAAATGAGAGGGATCGAACCAATGGGCGTGGCACCGCCCATATAAGCCAAATTTTGAAATTGAGATACCATGCACAATTTGTTAGCGATAGTGCTCTAATTTTGTGCATATGTATCGGGTGATAGCCTACGTGAATGGTCTAAAAAGTGGCGGTATCGGATCAATGGGCGTGGCCCCGCCCATATAAATCAAATTTTGAAATTGAGATATCTTGCACAAGTTATTATCGAGAGTGCTGCAGTTTTGTTTATATGTATCTGATGACAGTCTACGTGATTGCTCCAAAAATGGGCGGGATCAGACCAATGGACGTGGCACCGCATTTTGTTAGCGAGAGTGCTGTAATTTTGTGCATCTCATGCAGTCTACGTGATTAAACAAAAAAGGGTGTGATTCAACCAATGGGCGTGGCTCCGCCCATATAAACGCAATTTTTAAATTGAGATATCTTGCACAATTTGTTTTAATGAACGCTGTATATTGTGTATATGTATCTGGTGGCAGTCTACGTGATTGGTCAGGAAATGGGACGGATCAGACTAATTTGCGTGGCCCCGCCTATATAAGCCAAATTTCGAAATTGAGACACATATCTTGCACAATTTTTTTAGCGAGAGTGCTGTAATTTTGTGAATATGCATTTGATGGCAGTCTACGTAATTGGTTAAAAAATGGGCGGGATCGGACCAAATGTCGTGACCCTGCCCATATGAGCCATTTTTTGGAATATATCTTGACAAATTTGTTGTTATTTTATGTATATGCATTTGATGGCGGTATTCGTGATTGATCCAAAAATGGACGGAATCGGAAATCTGAAGTCTGGGGCAACGAAGTGGACCGGGGCCAGCTAGTATATATAAAAGAGAGTGTCTGTTTGTGGGTTTGTTTGTGGGTTTGTTTGTATGTTTGTTTGTTCCGTATAGACGTCTAAAAGGCTTGACCGATCATCTTGAAATTTTCACAGAATGTACATGTGTAGGGGGTGCTGAAAATAGGGTACTTGAATTTTCGATATATCAAGTGGGCGTGGACCCGCCCATATGGGTCAAATTGAGGTATTGAGAAAATTTTTTAGCTAGAGTGCTGAAATTTGGATCTATGAATTTAGTGGCAGACTATGTGAATTTTCCAAAAATGGGCGGAATCGGACCAATGGGCGTGGTCACGTCCATATAAGCCAAATTTTGAAATTGAAATATCTTGCGCAATTTATTATCGAGAGTGCTGCAGTTTTGGACATATGTATCTGATGACAGTCTACGCGATTCGCCCAAAAATTGGCGGGATCAGACCAATGGACGTGGCCCCGCCTATATAAGCCAAATTTTGAAATTGAGACACATATCTTGCACAATTTTTAGCGAGAGTGATGTCTGGTGGTAGTCTACGTTATTGGTCCAAAAAGGGTCGGGATCGGATCAATGGCCGTGGCCCTGCCCATATAAACTAAATTTTGAAATTGAGAAGTCTTACACAAATGTTTAGCGATAGTTCTGTAATTTTGTGCATATGTATCTGATGATAGCCTACGTGAATGTTCTAAAAGGTGGCGGGATCGGATCAATGGGCCTGGCCCCGCCCATATAAACCAAACTTTGAAATTGAGATATCATGCACAATTTGTTAGCGAGAGTGCTGTGATTTTGTGCATCTCACGCAGTCTACGTGATTACACAAAAAAGGGCGGCACCGCCCATAGGAGCCTTGCACAATTTGTTTAAATGAGCACTGCAGTTTTGGGTATATGTATCTGATGACAGTCGACGTGATTCGATCAAAAATAGACGGGATCAGACCAATGGACGTTGCCCCGCCTATGCGAGTATAAGCCAAATTTTGAAATTGAGAGTCATATCTTGCACAATTTTTTATCGAGAGTGCTGTAATTTTTTGCATATCGATCTGGTGATAGTCTACGTGAATGGTCCAAACGGGTTGGCATCGGACCAATGGGCGTGGCCCCAGCCTTATAAGCAAATTTCTGAAATTGAAATACCTTGAACAATTTGTTAGCGAGAGTGTTGTAATTTTGTAAATATGCATTTGATGGCAGTCTACGTAATTGGTTAAAAAATTGACGGAATCGGAAATCTGAAGTCTGGGGCAACGAAGTGGACCGGGTTCTGCTAGTATATATATAAAAGGGAATGTGTGATTGTTTGCACCGTATAAACGTCTGAACGACTGGACCGATATTCTTGAAATTTTCACAGAATGTACATGTGTTAGGTTAGGTTAGGTTAGGTTGAAGGAGGAACCGTTTAAACGTCTCATGTCCATGGACATACACTTAAGCCAGGGGTTCGGCCTGTTGTGCGCTCCTTATTTATGATCTTTTTATACCTCACGAGTTACAGAAAATCGGTACTAGACAAGAATTTTCTCAGTATCTTCCAGTCATATCGTCTGAGATGAGTCAAGTCTGGTAATATGTCGGACCCGAAATGTTGGGATCTTGCATGTGCGAAAGCCGGGCAGTGACACAGAAATTGTTTCATCGTTTCGATATTTTCCCTGCATGCCCAGCATTCGTCGTTTCCTGATAGTGTCTATGCGATGAAGATGTGCATGTAAGCTTGAGTGTCCTGTTAGAACGCTCAACATCTTACCAATATCGTTTTTTTTTGTTTCAGAAAACTTCTTGCGTTCTTTTCATTTCGGTCACCCACAGTATTTTTGCAGTGGCTCCTACTGTTGCGCTATTCCGCACAGTTTTGTGAGCCATCACTGCCCTGTGCTTCAACTCATTCTTCGTGGCTTCGAAAGGTTTCCATGTTTCTTACTCGAAGTTCTCTGCCCATTGAAGCCAAGCTGTTTGCCCGTTCATTTCCAACCGCTCCGTTTTGTCCTGGTACCCAGCAAATACGCAATTGACCATGTTTTATTGCTTTAATCGCCATTTGGCTATCTGTGAAGATGTTGGCATATTTAGGCTTTGTGGTGTTACTGAGCGAGTTTACACACTGCGTGATTGCTCGAACTTCTGCTTGAAATACCGTGTTATGGTCAGGGAGGCGGAAGTGAAGTTCGACTTCTGGTTCATCAATAAAAAGTCCCAGACCCGTCCTTCCTCCTCGCTTGGACCCATCCGTGTAGCAGCTGGTTCCCACTGGCACATGGGCCAAAGTTCCATTTTCCCAGGAGCGTCTGTCTGGCACAAACGAATCACAGGTAGCTGTAAGCCGCACTTCAGGAATGCGGTCGGAGATTTCTGGCGTTTGAATGTGACCAACTAGAGATTCTAAAATCTTCTGATGGTACGACTTGTGGTCTCGATTTATCCATTCACCCATCACTTGTAGACGTCTTGCTGTGAGTGCTGCCTCATACTATATACGGATGTCTATTATATTGAAGTGCAGTATAGTTTCCAACGCTTTTGTTGGTGCAGTTCTAAAATCCCCGCTTTTGCCTAGACTGAACATACGCTGAATTTTTTGCAAAGGTATAATGTTGCACTTCTTGTCCATTGATGTCCACCACACTACACAGGCGTAGGTGATTATTGGTCTAATCATGCTCACGTAAAGCTAATGAGTCATATTTGCACGTAGTCCCCATTTTGAACCCATAGCTCTTCTGCACAACGACCAACATCTGTGAGCCTTTGTAGATGTGTAGAGTGGTGGTGAAAATGGGGTACTTGAATTTTTGATATATCAAGTAGGCGTGGCCCCGCCCATATACGTCAAATTTTGAAATTGATATATCTTGCACAATTTGTCCAAACATGGGAAGGATCGGACCAATGGGCGTGGCTCCACCCATATAAGCTAAATTTTGAAATTGAGATATATTGCATAATTTATAAGCGAGAGAGATACAATTTTGTGTATCAGGTGGTAGTCTACGTAATTGGTCCAAAAATGGTTGGGATCGGACCAATGGGCGTGGTCCCGCCCCTATAAGCCATGTGTTGAAATTGATATATTTTGAACAATTTGTTAGCAAGAGTGCTGTAATATTGTGTATATGTACGAGTATCTTGTGAAAAAATACGTGATTGGTCAAAAAAATTGCGAGATCGGATCAATGGGCGTGATCCCGCCCATATGACCCATGTTTAGAATTTGATATATCTTGAACAACTTGTTAGCAAGATTGCTGTAATTTTGTGTATATGTATTTGGAGCCAGCGGGATCAGACCAATGGGCGTGGACCCGCCCATTTTTAAATAGTGATATCTTGCACAATTTGTTAATGCTGTTATTTTGTGTATATACATTTGACGGCAGCCTACGTAATTGGTCGGACGAATGGGTGTGGCCCCGCCCATATGATCCAAGATTTTAAAATGAGATACATTGACCAATTTGTTTTGCGGCAGTGCTGTAATTTTGTGTATATGTATCTAGTCTACATGTTTGGTCAAAAAATTGTTCGGTCAAATATGAAATAATTTCCTATATAATGCTATTATCACAGGCACGGTCATTCCTAGGAAAAAGTGGTCACAGAAAGTTTGGGAGATAAAAGAAAAGCCATCAACTATTTAACCAAATTTTATAATAATTTCGTTCGTTGTATTCTTGTATATATATGTTTTCCCCTTTATGTGAGGCACATTTTGATTTGAAATATTGTAAACTTTTACCAAATTATTATTATTTATTACATTATTATTTTTTCCTTAAAGAAAAATTTTTAGGCTTTTCCCTTATCTCCAAAACTTCCTTTGACCACTTTTCCGTAGAATTGACCGTACGCGAGATAAAAGTGTTATATAGCAAATTATTTCAAAACTTTGTTCAAAATGTTTTTCGTGGCGGTATATTTATCGAGGTTATGCAGATATACTCGTAAACCTATTCCTCAGTTAGAGTTCCAATTTCCGCGATTTTCCTTACATATCAAAGCAATTTAGTTTATTTTGAGTAAAAATACTGTCTTCGCGATAACTCGCGAAAGGAAGCGGATCCGATTTGTATCTGTTCATATAAGAATAGAGATGATGATTCTGAACAAAACCTCATTAGCCTTTGTTGGCGTGAATCTAAGCACACTTTCTATCCCTGCCTCACGAAGGGACTAAATTCAGTGAACTATTGATTATTCAGTGAACTATTGATTATCTCATAACTTCTATACTACTTCTTAGAATCTTTTACAATTCCACAAACAGTATTAGTTTCTTGGTCACTATCATCTTGAGAAATATGGACGAGGTTGCCACGCCCCTTTTGGTTAAATTTAACGGCTGATAACTTCGATTCCGGCACACACAGGCACTTGAAATTTTGTACGGTGTAATGTTTTAATAGCACCCAGAATATATTACATTATTGTTGTGGTTATTGCCAAGCCCCCTTTATTACCTCCCAAACAAAATTGGTTTTTACGTGAAAGTTATGTTTTCAGCATTTCTCATAATTCATTATTAATTAATTCACTCATAATTCATTCATTCATCATAATTTCCTTTAATTTATATTGTTTCCCCCGCTGTATCGAGCTTATACTTCAAAAAATATGGTCCAAATACTAAAGTTAACTTCGATGAAAATTGCAATTTTAGAAAAAACAAGTAAGAAAGTTCAGTCGGGTAAACCGACTTATGAATCCCCTCACCTTGAGTCCCACAAAAATATTAGTAAATTTATTTATTTTTTTGTTTTAATTAAATTATTGTCAATTTAAATTGCATTTAATAACTTTAAAGTATATACTGGTATTAAAGTAAAAGCTGTTAACTTTTGGTACAAGAATTTCCATTTGTGTGGGAGGTACCAGAAGGGGCGTGCCAATAACGCCAATTTTTCTCTGGACTCTTGGTACTATAAACGCATTACACTGTACAAAATTTCAAATATTTGTATGCACTGGTATTAAAGTTATAAGCTAGAACTTTTGGTACAAAATGGTCCAATTGTGTGGGAGGTACCAAAAGGAGCGTGGCAATAATGCAAATTTTTCACTGTATTGTAGGTACTATTAAACCATTACACTGTACAAAATTTCAAGTCTTTCTATGCACTGGTAATAAAGTTGTAAGCTATTAACTTTTGGTTCAAAATTGTCCATTTGTGTGGGAGGTACCAGAAGGGGCGTGCCAACTTCGCCCATTTTTCTCGAGATAATAGTGACTAATAAACTAATACTATGTGTAGAATTTCAGAGGATTTAAGTAAGTAGTATAGAAGTTATTATATAATCAATATTTCATTAAATGTTAACCCTTTGTGGGTGAGGTACCAAAAGGAGTGGACCAATTTGGCCCATCTTCGAAATTAGCCGGAGAGAGAAAAAAATATTACCATATACCAAATTTGAAGTCAATCGGTTACTCCTTTCGAGAGTTATCGTGCGCACCAGCCAGCAGACAGACAGACGGACGGACATTGCTCATTCGACTTAAAATGACCCAAAACGGATATCCGCCGAACATACTTAAGGTCTTAGGTCACTCCTTCGATGTGTTACACTTTTGGTTCGTAGCAAATGATATATACCCTCCTCTCTATGGTGAGGGGATAAATATACATTAATTTAAAACATCTTAGAAGGAGATTAAGCAAACATTTTTTGAATTCGGGGTACTGTTTTAGGAAGTATTAATTTTTGCAAACTTATTGATCTACTGCTTCCATTTTTTGCCAAGCGTACAGATAAATCACGACACTGTGCGGTGTCAAGTTCGCCCATGCCGGATCTTATACACTCTCCACCATGGATCATAAATAAATATTAAGTGAAAGAATGGTGTCGAGAGGGACCTTTCTACATACGCAAAGAAAAAATTCGTTACTCCCAAACGAAAAATTAGGTAAACGAAATTCGTTTGCGGTCTGTGTTTGCCGCAAACGATGTATGTGTATCCCAAAACCCACAGAAACGTTTAAAGAAAACGTTTAGTGTACTTATCATAAATGATTAATATTTATTACAAACCCTGTGACACGTTTGTTGCCAACGGTTATGGCGTTTGTCACAAGCAATGTCTGTTTATCCCAAACCTTACCAAACGTTTGAATCAAACGGTTATTCTGTTTGTCACAAACAATACCATTTTATCAATAAATGAGAAAACGTTTGTCGCAAAGCAATAATTTGTTATCAAATATTTCTAGATGTTTTATAATCAACAAATTAAGACGGTTTAAGTTCGGCCATGCCGAATCTTATATACCCTCCAACATGGATCGCATGTGAATTGTTTCGGGTGCAAATTAAATCATATTACCAAATTTCGGGCCAATTCATTGAAATTTGAGGTTTTTGTGGCGTTACTGTACGATCTTTGTATGGGTGCTATATCAAAACATGGACCTATGACTACCCTTGTACGTGTTAAGGATTCCGGGTATAAATAATTCCCACACGCAAAGAAAAAAAACGTTTGGGCGTCGTTTATGGCAAACATTTTTGTTTGTCTCAAACGCTCTACTTTTCCCGTAACGGTTGACATTTTTGCGGTGAATGCAAAAGTTTATCGTAAACGTAGTTTCTCTTACTGTAAACGAACATTCTTTCATTCCAAAATGTTCGTAATTTATTTTATGGTAAACGAAAAACGTTTACGGAACCATATTGTATTTAAACATGATTGAATATATTAAAGAGAGTTGAGAGAACAAAGAGCTAAACTTGTTTTTATTTTGTGAGAGTGCGGTTTTATAACTTTTTTTATTACTTATATGACGGAATAATATGTGTAGATGTATGTGTACAGAACTCAAAAGATGCAGATGTGTGTGTATACAACACAAAAAGCGACGTTGCAGTGTTTCTGCAAAAAGATGGAGACGCAAAGAAAAAAAACGTTTGGGCGTCGTTTATGGCAAACATTTTTGTTTGTCTCAAACGCTCTACTTTTCCCGTAACGGTTGACATTTTTGCGGTGAATGCAAAAGTTTATCGTAAACGTAGTTTCTCTTACTGTAAACGAACATTCTTTCATTCCAAAATGTTCGTAATTTATTTTATGGTAAACGAAAAACGTTTACGGAACCATATTGTATTTAAACATGATTGAATATATTAAAGAGAGTTGAGAGAACAAAGAGCTAAACTTGTTTTTATTTTGTGAGAGTGCGGTTTTATAACTTTTTTTATTACTTATATGACGGAATAATATGTGTAGATGTATGTGTACAGAACTCAAAAGATGCAGATGTGTGTGTATACAACACAAAAAGCGACGTTGCAGTGTTTCTGCAAAAAGATGGAGATGTGTGTGTACAAAACACAAAAAAAGAAACGTTGCAACGTTGCATACATGTTTGTCCGCGTTGCTTTATTAACAGACGGTGGTGGATATTTAGTTATCTGCATCCCTCCCTCCGCACTGTTATACAATTTCATAACATTTGCAATCGTACTCAGCATGCGTAGAGTCGTATGCTGGTGGGCCTTTAGTTTTGTACTGGCGCTTGTGGTGTTCGGTATTTGTGCGCGTGTGTGGCAAAATTAAAAATGTTTTTATCAGTTAACTTAAAATGATTTTATTCAAAGAATTAATTAAATCAAAGAATCTAAATTATCGGAGGTGCGATATCTCGCAAATATACTGCGGACTCCAATTTAATGTTATGGTAAATGGTACGAGTAAATGAAGTGAAGACATGTGGGAAAATAACCAAAGTGTTAATAGCCAAAAAATCGATCGAGCACTGCATGAAATATTGCATACTTTGTGGAAAGCCGGAATAACAAAAACAATAGATTTTAACAGAAACTGAGACCATCTATTGCTTTTGTTAACGACTAACTGGTTATTTTTCCACTCGCCTTAAATTGTGAATAAGAAAATTAAAATCATTAACAATCAATCATCCCACGTTTAGGTACTGAAGCTGCTAATGGTAATTGTGAAATAAATTTATTCAGGCACAATACAACTGGATACTTCTGGAAACTGCTGATATAAAACTCACTTTTGACTAAAAAGTTTGATATATGGTAAGATAACATCTCGCTACATTTTTATACCCTCACTTTAGTGTGACGAGGGTATATATCATTTGCTACGGAAAAAAGTGTAACACATCGAAGGAGTGATCTAAGACCCTAAGTATGTTCGGAGGAAATCCGTTTTGGGTCATTTTAAGTCGAATGAGCAATGTCCGTCCGTCTGTCTGTCTGTCTGTCTGTCTGTCTGTCTGTCTGCCTGTCTGTCTGTGTGTCTGCTGGCTGGTGCGCACGATAACTCTCGATAGGAGTAACCGATTGACTTCAAATTTGGTATGTGGTAATATTTTGATCTATCTCCGGATGAGTTCGAAGATGGGCCATATTGGTCTACTCCTTCTGGTACCTCCCACACAAAGGGTTAAAATTTAGTGAAATATTGATTCTTTAATAACCTCTATACTACTTATTCGAATCTTTTGAAATTCTGCACATAATATTAGTATATTAGTCGCTATTAACTCGAGAAAAATGGGTGAAGTTGACATGCCCGTTTTGGTACCTCCCACACAAATGGACCATTTTGCATCAAAATTTAACTGCTTATAACTTTAATACAAGTGCATAAAAATGCTTGAAATTTTCTACAGTATAATGTTTTTGTAGCGCCTATAGTCCGGTAAAAAATGGGCATTATTGTACAGCCCCTTTTGGTACCTCCCACACAAATGGACCGTTTCGTACCAAAAGTAAACGGCTTGTAACTTTAATACCAGTGCATACAAATACTTGAAATTTTGTACAGTGTAATGCTGTTATAGTGCCTATAGTCCTGTAAAAAGTGGGCGTTATCACCCCGCCCCTTTTTGTACCTCCCACACAAAATGACCAACTCATACCAAAATTACATAGCTCGTAACTTTAATATACCAGTGCACATAAACGCTTATAGTTCAGCACAATGCAATGTATTTAAGAATGTACTGTTTACCGAAAAATATGTGTATTTGGAAAACCCCTTCTGGTACCTCCCACACAAATTTACAGATTTATTGGTGTAATGTTATATATTACATTACTCACAAAGTGAGGGTATACCTTAGTCGGTTTACCCGACTGAAACTTTCTTACTTGTTAATATGTTCTAACATACATGCTTTCTTTTTTACAGTTTGTCTACAACTCAATTAGAAGATAGCAGCCAAATAATAGCAGAGGTGTTTGTCGGGGAGCTCCCGGGGACATTTTACTAAAAATTGTGACATTTTTGATTATAAACATAATATTACAAAACATATTAAATATCATAATTCAATCAAATTATTCTTTTGTGACAATCGTTTTCTCATTTATTGTTAAACTGACATTGCTTGTAACAAACGCAATGATTGTTTGCAACACACGTTTTACAGGGTTTGGGATAAACAGGCATTGCTTGTGACAAACACAATAACCGTTTGCACTAAACGTTTCACAGGGTTTGTAATAATTGTAAATCATTTACGATAAGTACACTAACCGCTTGCTATAAACGTTTCTTTGGGTTTTGGGATAAACATAAATCGTTTGCGACAAATTAAATTTTCTCAGACAAATATATGCTTAAGTTAATACAATTATCTTAAATATACTTAAATTTCACCTTTCTAGCTGTATTAGTTTAGAATTAACAGCCATTTAAAATTTTCCATCTTCAAAAATTAATTTGAGTAAACTTATACCTATTATAAAAAATACCTATTCACACGCCCTATTGTTTTCACCCATGCACAAATCCATATATATATGTATGTGAGACTAGAGTTCCCACATAGTAAAACTGTGTACTCAGTTTTTCATTTCGTGATGTAGCATTTTTAAAGGGCTATATAAGTATATATGAAAAACAAGTAAGAAAGTTTCAGTCGGGTAAACCGACTAAGGTATACCCTCACTTTGTGAGTAATGTAATATTGAATATTACTCGAATTATTCTGTCAATTTGTGTGGGAGGTACCAGAAGGGGTTTATCAAATACACCTTTTTTCGCTGAACATTAGATACTTTAAATTCATTGCACAGTGCCGACTTATAAGCATTTATGTGCACTGGTATAAACATTATGAGACATTAAATTGTGGTATGATTTGGGCATTTTGTGTGGGAGGTACAAAAAGGGGAGTGGCAATAACGCCCATTTTTGACAGGGCTATAGACACTATAAAAACATTACACTGTACAAAATTTCAAGTATTTTTATACACTGGTTTTAATGTTATAAGCTGTTAACTTTTGGTGCAAAAAGGTACCTTTGTGTGGGAGGTACCAAAAGGGACGTGGCAACAACACCCATTTCCCCCTGGACTGTAGGCAATATAAAAGCATAATACTGTACAAAATTTCAAGTATTTTTTACACTGTTATTAATGTTATAAGCTGTTAACTTTTGGTGCAAAATTGTGCATTTGTGTGGGAGGTACCAAAAGGGACGTGGCGACTCCGCCCATTTTTCTCGAGTTGATAGCGACTAATAAGCTAATACTATGTGTGGAATTTCAAAAGATTCGAATAAGTAGTATAGCAGTTTTTAAAGAATCAATATTTCACAACATTTTAACCCTTTGTGGGGGAGGTACTAGAAGGAGTGGACCAATATGGCCCATCTTCGAATTTAGCCGGAGATAGAACCATATACCAAATTTGAGGTCAATCGGTTACTCCTTTCGAGAGTTATCGTGCGCACCAGCCAACAGACGGACGGACATTGCTCATTCGACTTAAAATGACCCAAAACGGATTTCCTCCGAACATACTTGGGGTCTTAGGTCACTCCTTCGACGTGTTATACTTTTTTCCGTAGCAAATGATATATACCCTCGTCACACTAAAGTGAGGGTATAATGAAACAAAGTCAATCTGTATTGCTCAGGAAAAACAAATGCGTTTGTTTTGTCGATTGTATTGAGCATCGGTGTTGTGACCTCCACGTTTTCCTCTGATGCAATTTTCTATGGTGGCGAGGTATGGATGAAACCTTTCGCCGTGTTCGTCGCTAAAATCTCCCAAATTATCAGGAAAGAAATTTAGATGATCAAAAAATGAATTTTGAATTACAAAATTGTACGTTTGTGTGGGAGGAACCAAAAGGGGCGTGATAATATCGTCCATTTTTCGACGGACTGTAGGTACTATAACTCCTAAATGGAGTAACCGATTGACTTCAAATTTCGTATGCGGTAATATTTTTCTCTATCTCCGGCTAAGATTGAAGATGGCCCATATTGGTCCACTACATCTAAACCTTTAGTGATTCTTTAATAACTTATTTACTACTTATTCCAATCTTTTAATATCAGCTATCACCTCGAGAAAAATTGGTAATGTTGCCACGTCCATTTTGGTACCTCTCCCACAAAGGGTTAACCTTTAGTGATTCTTTAATAACTTATTTACTACTTATTCCAATCTTTTAATATCAGCTATCACCTCGAGAAAAATTGGTAATGTTGCCACGTCCATTTTGGTACCTCTCACACATATGGACCATTGTGCACGAAAAGTTAACTGCCTATAGCTTTAATATCAGTTCATACAAATACTTAAAATGTTGTACAGTATAATGCTTTTATAGGACCTACAGTCCAGTGAAACATGGTCGTCATTGGCACGCCGTTTTTGGTACCTCCCACACAAACGGACTATTTAGCATCCAAAGTTAACAGCTTACAACTTGAATAACAGTGCATACTTTAAAGTTATTACATGCAATTTAAATTGACAATAGTGTAATTAAAACGAGAAAATACATGAGTTTAACATTTTTTGGGGACTGAAGGTGAGGGGATTCGTAGGTCGGTTTACCCGACTGAAAATTTTTACTTGTTTAGTTCTTTTTCACTATTTCACAGTAGAAAATGCAACGTTTATTTTCTGATAATTGTTTTATGATAATTTCTAAATCACACACTGTTAATGCTAAACT
The DNA here is from genome assembly GCA_963930755.1 of Eudasyphora cyanicolor. Classification (NCBI taxonomy): domain Eukaryota; kingdom Metazoa; phylum Arthropoda; class Insecta; order Diptera; family Muscidae; genus Eudasyphora; species Eudasyphora cyanicolor. Next base: position 112,868,512 of record OZ005735.1, on the reverse strand, counting down.
CATACAGCCAGAAAGGTGAAATTTAAGTATATTTAAAATAATTGTATTTACTTAAGCATATATTTTTCTAAGAAAATTTCATTAAAAATCACTAAGGATATTCAAGGATAAAAATTTCAAAGGACATTTTTATAATTTTTTCGACCTGATAAATTAAAACAAAAAATTAGTTGAACAGTAGAGACTCTACTCTTTCACTTAATACCCATATCTCCAATGTAGGACTTGTACAAGTACGAAAATAAATTGTTAAAACATTTATATCCTCTGAAAATTAAATGTCCTGTAACAAGGACAAACGATCACGAAATAAAAAAATGAGTATACAGTTTTACTACATCCGGTCTCTAGTTTAATTTCTATATAGTTACGTTTATGGGTGATAAATAAAGTTGACTTTTGTCGCACGTTGTTATAGATTATAGCGTGATTACAACAGATGGACATGGCTAAATCGTCTTAGAATTTTATGACGATTAATAATATATATACTTTATGGGGTCACAGATCAATATTTAGTGGAGTTACAAACGGAGTGACAAAATGAATAAACCCCCTCCTATGGTGGAGGGTATAAAAATGTCATAATTTTTGGTACAATTTACTCGGGAGTTACCTATTAATTGGCTGATATCTTCTAATTGAGTAGTAGACAAAATGTAAATAAGAAAGCATGTATGCTAGAACATATTTAAAATTTAAGAGAACACTGTATTGATCAAAGCGAGATGTTATCTTACCAAATAGCAAACTTTTTAGTCAAAAGTGAACTTCATAGGTCAATATTAAAGAAGTTTCCACTTCCGTGAAAAGAAGACCAAAAGACATCAGAAAATAACGTGGAAAACCTTTAGGTGAAAAGTCGTGTTGCACAGTGTTATTAAAAAACAAATTTACCTGTTTAGTGTTGAACATTTCAGCTGTTTCCAAAGGGTTATAATCAGAAGTATCCAGTTGTTTTGTGCCTGATTGAGAGGGCGATGGGTTTGATGGTGGTTTCAGTCATAGACTGAAGGTATGTTTTGGTTCTTCTTCACATGCTTTACAGTGTACCATTACAAATGTTGTGAAGTGCTGCAAAGGGCGGGGGCATAGACAAATCTCCATGAGATAACACGGCCTTTGAATTTGTTGCGCAAAAGAGCCATTGTTTCGTTAGCTGTGTGGCAAGTGGCACCGTCCTGTTGAAACTACATATTGTCCACATCCATATCTTCCAATTCGGGCCATAAAAAGTTCGATATCATCTCACGATAGAACATTCACAGTTACTGCCTGACCGGCCTCATTTCGAAGAAGTATGGCCCGATGACGTCGCCAGCCAATAAGCCGCACCAAAAGAACTGGGATAGCATGCACAGGTGTTTTCACATCTCCTACAGACCCGGTTTGCTGAAATTTGCGCACAATTCTCCCGATTGTGGACACATTTTGTCGATTATGCTTAAAAAACTTTAACACGTTGCTCGATTGTGTGTCTTTCCATGGTTCAAATTGAGTTAGTCTGAAATTGAGAAATGTCAAATGAAATGCAGAAAAAAACTTGACGCTTAGGTGTGGTTCACATTCAACATCGGCCCTTACAATTTAACCACCCTTTATAACACCGCACTCTCACAAAATGAGACCAAGTTAAGCTCTATGTTCTCCCACCTCTCTTTAAAATGTTCAAGCATGATTAAAAATAATGGGTTTCCTTCAATGTATCTCGTTTGCCGTAAATTATGAAAATTTTGGAATGAAAGAATGTTTGTGTACAGCATGAGAAACTACGTTTACGATTCACTGGAAATATATCAACTGTTACGGGAAAAAGTAGAACTTGTGAGACAAAGAAGTGTGTTTGCGATACACGCTGTTTATCCCAAACCCTGTAAAACGTTTCTTACAAACGGTTATTGCGTTTGTTACAAGCAATGTCTGCTTATAATTATCATCCACAACAACAGCACCACTGTTTTTTGCGTTGCCTGCGAACTTATTGTTTTTGATTAAAGAAACACCAAATGAATGAACTGAAAATATCGAGCACTGTGTGCTAATGTTGAACACTTTCTTCTGAGATTTAGGAGTTGCTTTTTCCCTGAAAGTTCACTTTTTAAAAACATGTTTTACCCTCCACCAAAGGCTGGTTGGTAAATTCAATTTGTCACGCCGTTTGCAACACCGGTAAATATTGATATGAGAGCTCATAAAGTATATATATTCTTAAACGCCATAGATACCACAAATGTCAACTGATCGAGCTGAAAATTGGTAACTGGGTTCTATTTATACCCGGAAACCTTCACACGAACAACGGTAGTCATATGTCCATGTTTTGATATAGCCCACATACAAAGGTACGCAGATTTTCTTCTTAACACAACAAAAACCACAAATAACAACGAATCGGGCTGACATTTGGTAATATAGCTTTATTTGTGCCCGAAAACATTCACATGCTTTGCATTGTGGAGTGCATATAATATTCGGCATTGCCGAACTTAACGCTTACACTTGTTAATTTTACCACACACGCGAACAAATCCCGACCACCACAAACGAAAGTAGAAAAGTAAATGCCCAACTACATCGGCGGATGTCAGACCGAAATCGGTACCAAAAAATCATGAAGTGGTTGTCATGTTGTCGGAACTACACGTCTGAGGGAAATCTGAGCATTTTTGTACCGACTTCTGAACTAATTCCTGGAAAATTGTGAAGGGAAATTTGACGTGTCGGGCGAAATCGGACTTTGAGTATTTTTTGTTGTTATTTTATTACTTTCCTAACTTCAGTTAAAATAAAAAATAATACTTCTAAAAAAATGCAATGCTGTCAAGAAAAATAAATGTCCCACTGCCAAATCTATAATAACACAAACAATTAATAACCAAATTAACGTGGCAAATAAATAATAATACTTTGAAGAAGTCGTACAAAAGAAAACTTGTTCACAGCAGTATTGGTCTTGTTCACAGCAGTATATTTGTTAATAATTGATCTTGACATCACGAAATAATTTTAAAACTAACAAAGATGCGAACAAACAGTACAAACACCAAAAAATAACCAAGCAACAACGCTAACACACAAGTAACGGTAACACATAAAATTCTTCAAAAAAATGCCGCCAGATATTGAGTTCCAAAATCGTTCAGATTTCGAACAGACACGTCGGAACAAAAAATACAAAACTCCCTCAGACCTGTCAAACTGAATTCTGTCCGAAGTCGCTAAGAATTGTCGTAAGCGATCCGGCTTTGTGCAGACATGCCTGATGTCAGAAAAATTCGGCGCATTTTTTTTAGCTTGGATACGACTCTACGCTTGCTGAGTACAATTGCAAATGTGTAAGTGGTGCAACAGTTCGGAGGAAGGGATGTATATTCACAAACGTCTGCAGACACTGCAAAAATGTTAGTTCATTTCTGACAAAATTTGATGACACGAATCGCGTACCATCGCCTACGCTTTACACATAAGCGATGACTACGCGATCGTACACAAGTAACGAGACATTTTTCTCTTCGCGAATCCCCTGAGACCTCGCGGGCGATTCATCGCCGCGATTGCACACAAATCGCGGGCGATAGCAAAATGTTTGCAGGGGAAATGTTAATAAAAAAAACACATACACACATAAGCATAAATTATTCCAACATAAAAAAACAATAAAAAAATCATATGTCTGCACTCTCATAAAATGAGAAAAAGTTGCGTTCTTTGTTACCTCTCTTTAAGATGTTCAATCATGTTTAAATACACACAGTTTGGTTGCCTCAACTGAATTATTTGCCAACCGAATTTTGGTAGTTATGTCGACTATCATGCGATTCCATCAGAACAACCAACATTTTGTTTGTGGTATACTTCTGCTTCCATGTTGACAACAATTATATTTAGTTGTGCCAACTTCGAAAATGGTAGCTAAAATTATCTTTAGTATGTTGCCACAACGAACTGTTTTTAAAAATTGGTTGTTCTGACAATTTGTCAGTCTTATACTACCGACAATTACTTAAAAACAGTTTTCATTGATTTTTTATTTTATTTATTGAACATAAAAACAAAACAATTCATAACAAAATTAAAAATCCCATATTAAAATTCAAATCCCAATTTATGTCGAATAATTTTATTTTTTGCTGGTCATGTATCAACAAAAGAACAGCAACCACGCTTACGGTTGTATTTCCCAAAATATATTTAGTTATTCTAAATCTGGGAAATTATTGGGATAACCAACAAACGAGTATATATCAATATTTTTTTCTGTTGTAGTAACCAATTATTCGTTGCAATAAAAATCTTATCAGAAAATGCTATAAATGGCGCAAAAGTAATCCTCCTATCAGAAAATGCTATAAATTATGCGAAATACACGTTAATATACAATGTTACGCTACACTGCTCCAGAACGCGTAATATTGCTGACTATTTATTTGAGCAATAATCGGTCGGTGACATTGGCACAAAACATCGAAAGGTTACTTTTGTATATAAGTACAACCGGCACACGGCGTATGCAATATACTTTTTGTTGCTAGTACTATTTATTGTTACTATCGAATTCCAACCTATTATTTTCCTAGGTGTACAATATGCTCCTTTAAATGATTCTCGTTTACCACAAACGTATATTATGAACATTTTGGAACTTAAGAATGTTCGCTTACAGCGAGAGAAGAAACTACGTTTATGATAAATGTTTTCATTCACTGGAAATATTTCAACTGTTACGGGAAAAGTAGAGCGATTGATACAAAAAACTATATTTACGAAAAACGACCTCCAAACTTTTGTATTTCTTTGTGTGTAGGGGAAACCCAAAAATTCAATTTTTTCGAAATAATGGGATTAAGTTTTTCAAATATATTATTGCGTTATTACACTTCTGTCTGCATTTGAAAATTGATTTTATTCATATTTTTCTGATCCTGTCCTAGCATTTTGTAAAATCAGTGCAGAATATAAATTGATTTCCACCACATTATTTTTTTGAATTGGCAAAAGATTTGTAGTAAGATGTAACATTTTTAGGTCAGATATACTCACTGAGACAAAAGTTCCCATTTAAAATGTCATAACTTCTGTTCAAGTTAAGATATTTGAACGCAACAATAACAGTTATTTTATAAAGGATACATAAAATTATTTTTGTATAAAAAAAATTATTTTATAGATAACAAAAACATATTAAAATATTTTTTTTCATTAAAGCCCCCTCTAATTTTCGAAATGTTTTTCCTAAAATTATCTATATACAGAAAGAAACAATTGAGTAATCCGTACTTGAATCAAGCCGTAGAGGTGTCAAAAGTACGTTAAGTACGGATTTTCTTAAACCAAATACAAAATACTTGAACCAAGTCGTATTTTTAAGCCCTGAATTCTTAATCATAGCGCTTATTAAGCCTAATTAGGCTTGATTTTAAGGCGAACAATTCTTATTTCAAGAATAAAGCGATTGATATAAGAATTTTATCGGATTGATTTGAGTGCGAAAAAGGCTTTAATGAAGAAATTTTTTATTGAATCAAGCCTGCCCAATACTTGATTTAAGCCTGATAATACTTGATTTATGCCTGATCATACTAGATTTATTGTGCTTCGTTCGTTTTATACCTATATACCATTTTTGCTGCATTTATTCGATTTAAATATGAAGCATATAAGGAATAGTATCAACGAAACGGACAAGAATTATTAACAACTTCAAAAAACTAAAATAAAAAAAAATCACGCCAAGTAATGTATTTGCAAACACTGCTTGAACGAGAAACGAATTGGATATGGTTGCGCACAAATATGTATACATATATATCTCGAAGATGTATATGCGTGTGTGTTTGATGTTGCGTCAGCCAAAATCAACCACATGAATGAGAGTGGTTGAGAGGGTAATTTTGTTGTGCTCTATAATGGTTCTGTCTCTCAGAGATTAAAGTAAGTTTTTATTCTTACTTTAAGCCATATTAGGCTTAATTTCCCTTTTCAAGAAATGTTTACTTGATTTCAAGCATTAAAAACGTATTGTAAACCTTTCAGAGCTTGATTTTTTCGATTTAAGCCGATTTATACTTGTTTTAAGAAAAACTTAGTACGAACATACTTAAATTTTTAAGTACGATTAAATTAAGAATTTTTTACTTGAATTTAGTATGGCATTTTCCTTTCTGTGAAGTGTATACTATTAACCACAAAAATCAAATACATGGAATACAACCCCATTATACGAGTACAATTATAGCAAAAACATGTAAGCCAATAAGAAACCATTAAGGAAAGGCAGAAAGTCGGGAGAGGCCGACTGCATTGCGTTAAGAATTTGGCAGTGCTCATACATGTAATACGAAAACTCTCTCTGCCGAATTTCGTACTGATCGGATATAAAATACGGTTTATACAGCGCTTACATGTCAAATCGGGTGAAACATATATATGAGGGCTATATCTAAATCTGAAAGGATTTGCCCCGAATTTGGCAGTGTTAATTTATGTAATAAGAGAACTCTCTCTGATCTGATACAGTTTCTACAGCGCCTATATGTCAAATCGGGGGTAATATATATTTGGGCTAAATCTGAACTGATTTGACCAATTTCAATTCGGGAAAACCGACTAAGGTATACCCTATCTTTGTTAGTAATCTTATATAGTACAACGGCTGGGAGTTTCCACAACGTTGAAAAAATTTCTTCATTCTTTGTCAGTCAATGAAAACATTTAGATGATTGCTGCAGAAGTTATGAGTATGTTGTGTTTGAATGACTCGGGCAATTTGTGTTGGGTATCGCAAATGGCTGGACGAATGCGCTTATTTTTCTCTGAACAGTAGATACTTAAAGACATTGCACTGTACCGAATAAGCGTTTATGTGCACAGGTATTAATGTTATGAGCCATTTAATTTTGGTATGATTTGGCGATTTTGTGTGGGAGGTACCAAAAGGTGCCAATAAAGTCCGAGCTGTTGGGACAAGATTGATGTGAAGAATAAAACCCGTGCAAGTCGCTCAAGAACAGCTGAGAATATAGCTGCTGTAGCCCAAAGTGTTGAAGAAAACCCAGGTTTGTCCATTCCTCGTCGTTCTTTGGAATTGGGCATTCCACAAACGTCATTACACCGTATCTTGAATGAAGACTTGGGTCTTAAGGCTTATAAAGTTCAGTTAACACAAGAACTCAAGCCGGCCGATAATCAACAACGTCGTGTCTTTGCTGATTGGGTACTTGAAATGCATGAAAATGATCCGGAAATCCATTGAAAAATAATCTTTACTGATGAGGCCCATTTCCACATCGGTGGCTACGTCAACAAGCAAAATTGTCGCATCTGGGGCTCGGAAAACCCAAGAGTTATTGTTGAGAAGCCTCTCTCTCCATCCTCAACGTGTGACTGTTTGGTGCGGTTTATGGTCCGGCGGGGTCATTGGACCTTACTTTTTCGAAAATGAGGTTGGATCAACAGTTACGGTGAATGGATTGCGCTCTCGAGAGATGATTAATGATGACTTCTTGTTTTCTTTTCATTTGGGTCACCCCACAGTATCTTTGCAGTTGCTCCTACTGTTGCGCTATTCCACACAGTTTTGTGAGCCATCACTGAGTCAGTTCACACAATCCGTGATTGCTCGAACTTCTGCTTGAAATACCGTGTTATGGTCAGGGAGGCGGAAGTGAATTTGACTTCTGGTTCATCAATAAAAAGTCCCAGACCCGTCCTTCTTCCTCGCTTGGACCCATCCGTGTAGCAGCTGATTCCCACTGGCACATGGGCCAATGTTCCATTTTCCCAGGAGCGTCTGTCTGGCACAAACGTATCATGTAGCTGTAAGCCGCACTTCAGGAATGCGGTCGGAGATTTCTGGCGTTTGAATGTGACAAACTAGAGATTCTAAAATCTTTGGATGGTACGACTTGTGGTCTCGATTTATCCATTCACCCATCACTTGTAGACGTTTGCTGTGAGGGCTGCCTCATACTTTATACGGATGTATATTGGTTGGATGTGCAGTATAGTCTCCAACGCTTTTGTTGGTGCAGTTCTAAATGCCCCGCTTATGCCTAGACAGCACATACGATGAATTTTTTGCAAAGGTATAACGTTGCACTTCTTGTCCATTGATGTCCACCACACTACACAGGCGTAAGTGATTATTGGTCTAATCATGCTCATGTAAAGCCAGTGAGTCATATTTGGACGTAGTCCCCATTTCGAACCCATAGCTCTTCTGCACAACGACCAACATCTGTGGGCCTTTGTAACTCTTTCTTCTAGATGATCTTTCCAGTACAGTTTCTGATCCAAGATTACTCCCAAGTATTTTACTTTTTTAGTTATAGCAATTGTCTTATTCAGGAATCGAGGCCGTTTCGTTTCTTCGTTTTCCTTGTAAATAGACATATTTCTGTTTTGTCTGGGTTAACATTTGGTATTGATCGGAGTTGGTTGGTATTGATCTGGACAGGGTTTTTCTTTCAACAAGACGGCTCTACGTGCCACACAAGCAACGAAACCATTGCTCTGTTACGGGAAAAGTTTGCGGACCGTGTTATCTCTCGAAGAGATGATCACAATTGGCCACCGAGATCTTGTGATTTAACACCTTGCGACTTCTTCTTTGGGGCCACGTGAAAGAAAAGGTCTACGCCAACAGCCCAGAATCGATTCAAGACCTTAAATATAGAATTCGTGAGGCTATCGAGGACATAGGCCAGCCACTTTACGATTTGGTTATGTAAAATTTCATGAAAAGGATATGGTCCTGTAGGTTTAGGTTTAGGTTAGGGTGGCAGCCGTATTTTTTTTTACAAGCTCACATAGACCAGTTTAGGTCCCTAGTGTTACCACGGGCTGAAATGCCCCTCATCGAAACCAACCTGTTTGATATATAAATTTATCGATAGTACGAATATCAGTACTGGAAAGATCTGTTAGGCTGCCTAAAAAGGCCGACCCCAGTATATCCAGTCGTCGTTTACTTAAAGCGGGACAGTCGCAAAGCAAGTGCTCAATGCTCTCCACTTCTTCCTCATCTCCACAGCTTCGGCAGAAGTCATTGGACTCAATACCCAATCTTTTGGCGTGTTCGCCGATCAAGCAGTGTCCCGTCAGAACCTGTACTAACGTAGACAATCGTTTCCTCTCTAGTGCGAGGAGATATTTTGACCTTCTCAGGTCATACCTTGGCCAGATTTGTCTAGCTACCCTGCAGGTGCCGATTTCTGTCCATCTATCGTTGGACTGCCTGATTGCCTCTTGCCTAAGCCAAAGCTTGCACGTGGATAGTGGCGCACCAATATATGCAAATTCTTCGAGAATTTGTAATGTCGTCCCTTTCCTAGCAAGTTCATCGGCTTTGCAGTTCCCCGGGATATCCCTATGCCCAGGCACCCATATGAGGTGTATATTAAACTGCTCAGCCATCTCGTTAAGAGATCTGCGGCAGTCGAGGGCTGTTTGTGAATTTAGGGATGTTGCCTCCAGAGAATTGATGGCAGCCTGGCTGTCCGAGTAAATGACAACGCCATTGTTGGTTACTATGTTGCGACTCAGCCACTTGGCGACTTCCCATATTGCCATTATTTCGGCTTGATAAACACTGCAGGTATCTGGTAGTCTGTGAGCTATATCCAGACTAAGTTCTTCACAGTGTACTCCGAAGCCAACCTTTTCATCAAGCTTCGAACCATCCGTGTAAAAGTGGAGATGGTTTATATTACCTGGTATTCTGCCGACCCATTCATCTCTGGCGGGAATCATAGTGATGTAATTTCTCTCGAAGGTGTACACTGTTGGTATATAGTCCACTCGGTCGGTTACCATAGCACTACACTTTGATATCCTCATGTGACCATAGTTCTTGTACCTCCACATTGATAGGCAGTTTAATCTTAGTGCCGCTTTGGTTGCAACTTCTCTCGCCACAATATTAATCGGCAGTATATGGAGTAGGGCTTGTAGAGACTCGGTCGCTGTAGTCCTTAAGGCTCCGCTTATGCTCAGGCAGGCAGTTCTCTGAACCTTTGTTAGTAGGTTGGTAATGGTTAGTTTGTCAGTTGCCGTCCACCATACCACAATACCGTATAACAGTATTGGACGAACTACTGCTATATATATCCAGTGGACGATTTTAGGAGAGAGTCCCCACCGCGACCCTACAGCCTTTTTGCAGGAATATAAGGCGACGTTGGCCTTCCTTACACGTTCCAATACGTTAAGTCTAAATAACATTTTCCTATCTAGAATTATTCCTAAAAATTTTGCACTTTCAGAAAAGACTAGATCTGTTCCATTTATCCGAGGTGGAGGGTCCACATGTGGGACATTATTCATCCTAGTAAAGAGAACCAATTCTGTCTTGTTGGGGTTAACGCCCAAACCGCTGCTTCTGGCCCATCTAGCCAACTTGTTCAGAGCCACCTGTAGGATGTCTCTGAGGACGTTTACGAATTTGCCACTCACTGCGATTGCCACGTCGTCCGCATATGCCACGACCTTGCAGCCACAACGTTCTAGATCTAGCAGGATTTCATTCACCGCTAGGTTCCAAATTAGTGGAGACAGTACTCCTCCTTGCGGGGTCCCTCTGTTTACATACCTTGTTAGAGTTGTGGACCCTAGACATGCTGTTATGCGTCTTCTGGTGAGCAGACTTTGAATTAGTCTAATCAAACTAGTGTTAACTTTTAGATGTGTGAGTGCCGCAATTACCGCATCGGAGTGAATGTTGTTAAAAGCCCCTTCTATGTCAAGAAATGCCACCATGGTGAATTCCTTGAAATACAGGGACGATTCGATAGTGCTCACAAGTTCGTGCAGGGCTGATTCAGTAGACCTGCCCTTGTTGTAAGCATGTTGGTTCCCCGACAGGAGTTTTGTATCCAGGTTTTCCCTAATGAAATGATCTAAAAGTCTTTCCAGACCTTTCAATAGGAACGAGGATAGGCTAATTGGTCTGAAGTCTTTTGGCCTAGTGTGTGATATCTTTCCCGCTTTAGGTATGAATACCACTTTGGTATCCCTCCATCGATTCGGGACGTATGAAAGCCTGATACAGCCTACATAAATTTTCTCCAGCCAGGGGATAATGTACTTTAACATTTTCTGCATTTCTGCTGGAGTGATGCCATCTGGTCCAGGTGACTTGAAGGGCTCCAAGCTGTTAATAGCCCAGCTTATTCTGGATCTCTCAGTCAAGAAGCTAGCGACGCTCGCAGACCACTCGCACTCTTGTTGGTCCTGCTGATCCTCGGGTTCTGTTACAGAGTTCCCCGGGAAATGTGTTTCGAGCAGTACATTGAGCGACTGCTCGCTGTTTTTGGTCCAGTTATTTGCCTCATCCTGTAAATATCCCACTGTACAGGGTGAAGCAGATAATATCTTCCTCAGCCTAGCGGCGTCGGAGACCTTTTCCACTTCACCACAGAAGGTATACCAAGAGCGCCTTTGTGCCTTTCTAAGCTCCTTCTTATAGATCTTGAGTTGCTCTTTATAGGCATCCCAATCATTAGCGACCCCAGTAGATTTAGCCTTATTGAATAGCTTGTTGCAGGTCTTTTTCATAGCCGTTAGCTCAGAAGTCCACCATTGGGGTTTAGTTTTACCCTTGTACCTTGGTTTTGGACAGGCTTCTTCAAGGGATCTATTGAATGATATGGTGATATGATCGACCAGATTATCCAGACCGGCTTTGTCATTCGGTTCGAACGGAAGTTTAGAGTTGAGGACTTTCTTGAAATTCTTGTCATACAGATGCCACTTTGTCTTCCTTACATTTCTGTGGACTGCGGGTTTAGGCGCTTTTTCCGCGAGTTTGAACTCAATTTAATGGTGATCTGAGAATGAGTGGTCGTCCAGTACATTCCACCCAATAATTTTGTCTGACAGCCGGTCACTAGCAAACGTTACGTCGAGTACTTCTTGTCTGTCTTTAATTGTGAAGGTCGGTTTATTACCTATGTTACAAATACTAAGATTGGTAGTTAGAATAAAGTCAAGAAGCGAATCACCCCTATTGTTTATATCCGTAATATCCCAGATAGTATGATGAGCGTTCGTGTCTGCGCCAATAATCAGCTCGAGCTCGTCAGACCGATCTCCAGGCTAGCAGCTGTTTGGTCTTTACCACTTAAATTAGTCAGGAGAAAGATACTTAGATCTTTCCTGGCCAAAATGCAGGTTCTTGGAGTGCCTTCACAGTTGGCCACAAGCAGTTTAAAGTTGGGTGTCCTAATACCGCACACCCTTCCTGTCACTACGTAGGGCTCCTGTATCAGGACGATGGCTACTGCGCCTGTGGACAGGCGCAGCAATAGAGCCGCTGAGGCTGCTTTAGCGTGATGGAGGTTAATCTGTAGAATTCTTACCATCATTGGTAATTGACAGATTAACATCCACCCCGACAAGGGTGTTATCGAACTCTTCGTCCGTATCGTCGAGAAGCATGTCCCCGCCAGATGCGTCAAAGAGTCCGGAGACTCCCCTCAGCCCCTCTGTGTCAGAAGTAGAGCTTTCGTCCTCACAGTAGGACGTTACAGATCTTCTGTTAGAGTTGGAGTCACCAGAAATAATAGGCGTGGCTACCTCCGCACTTACAGAAAGTGCCACGGTGGACGACTCACCTTCTGCAGTGGGAGCTATATCCTGCTTGTATATCTTCAAGACTATAATCTCGAAGCCATATTGTAGGGTTGCCCTCGCACTTTGTATATGGGAGGTGGATTCAGCGTTTAGGATAAGATTGACCTGCCGCTTTTTACCATCCGCCGCACCCACCTTGCTGATTCTCCAATTATGGGCCGGCAGACCAGGATTGGAATCTTTTATTATTTCTAAGATGTCAGCCGGGTTGGAGGGCTCTTCTGTAACCCAGCTGATGGCTCTAGGGTGACTAGGGATGTTGTTTTTTCGACAACATCCAACTGGGCACCCGGCCACACCTCACCCGCTCGACTCAGAGCAGCCTTATACAGGTCTACTGATCTGGCATCACCGAAATATATGGTCCTGTAAGCGTGGTCGTGGTGGCCATTTGGCTGATGTTGTTTTTCATTATTAACGGCATACCTTCCTCTTGATTACGAAATAAACATCCGATCATTTATCTAAAAAAAATTCATTTTTCTTTGAATACCAAAATAACACCTCTTGTTGGAAAACCCTTTAATAAAGCGTTACACTGAACAAGATTTTAAGTATTTAAATGCACTGCTATACAAGTTATTAGCAGTTAACTGTTTGTACAAAACGGTCCCTTTGTATGGGAGGTACCAAAAGGGGCGAAGCCACTTCGCCCATTTTTTTCAGGTTAATAGCGACAGATAAACAATTACTATGGAAATACAGAAGATTCGGTTGAGTAGTATAGAAGTTATTAGAGAATCAATATTTCACTACACACAGAAAACAGTTTGATTGCCTCAAACGAATTATTTGCCAACCGAATTTTGGCAGGTTTGTCTGCTATCATGCGATTCCATTAGGACAACCAACATTTTGGCTGTTGTATACTTCTGCTTCCATGTTGACAACAATCATATTTGGATGTGCCAACTACGAAAATGTTAGCTAAAATTATCTTTAGTAACTTGCCACAACCAACTGTTTTTAAAAAATTGTTTCAATTTCATGATTGTTGCTTTTATTTTGATTCATGTAAAACATTTTGCACAACATATTTTGCATTCCACACATTATTATCCACACGAAATTTTATTTGATTACATACTCGTATACCGTTCTTGAACAAAATGTGGAAGATTATTTATGTCGAATAATATTATTTTTTTGTTTGTCATGTATCAGCAAAAGAACATCAACCAATCTTTCGGTTGTATATCCCAATATATATATATATTTAATTATTCTAAATTTAGGAAATTATTTGGTAAAAAAAAAGATTATTTATCAATATTTTTCTGTTATAATAACCAATTATACATTGCAATAATAATATTTGGCCTATTGATACAATTTCTGGTGTCAAGAATAAAATATTTGTGACTTAAAGTCATAGAGACCACAAATGTCAACTGATCAGGCTGAATGTTGGTAACTGGGGTTTATTTATACCCGGTATCCTTCACACGAGCAACGCTAGTCATAGGTCAATGTTTTTATATAGCCTCCATACAAAGGTCCCTCTAGATTTGACTTCTTAACTCCACAAAAATCTCAAATTTCAACGAATTGGGCTGAAATTTGGTATAACCAGTTTATTAGTAGCCGTAACCATTCACGTGCGATCCATGGTGGAGGGTATACAAGATTCGACATGGCCGAACTTAACGCTATTACTTGTTTAATGTTACTATCTGATTCCAGCCATTTTTTCCTGGTTGTAAATTTTAACCCTTTGTGAGGGAGGTACTAGAATGAGTGGGCCGGTTGTAAATTTAAACCCTTTGTGAGGGAGGTACTAGAAGGAGTGGGCATCTCCGAACTTAGCCTGAGATAGAAAAAATACTATTATATACCAAATTTGAAGTCAATTCGTTACTCCTTTCGAGAACTATCGTGCGCTCCAGCCAGTGAGACAAACAGACGAACATTGCTCAAATGACTTAAAATGACACAAAATGGATTTCCGCCAAACATACTTGGTGTCTTAGGTCACTCCTTCGATGTGTTACACTTTTTGTCCGTAGCAAATGATATATACCCTCGTCGCACAAAAGTGAGGGTATACAAATATATAATTGTTTTTTGTATAAAATTTTTAATATAAAAATGTTTTATTTAAAAATTATTTTACACATCACTTAAAAACTACCTTTGAAATGGCTTATATTTCGTTAAAGTATCATAACTTAAATATTTTAACGAACGCAACGCATTGGGACTTATTTCATTGTGAAATAGGTCCTAATTTATATGAAAATTGTTCGGGACTTATTTCATGGTACCTACCTCGTCGGTTTAATGCTATTTTGGTCCATTCGACATTTTGGGCGAATTTTTTAGGGTGTTGTCAAGCATGCTCTTTCAGAATCAGACCACTTTTTCCTATCTCGTCTAGTTTCCGAGATTTACGGAAAACAATTTCGATTTTTTGTTCCATGTCTCCATTTTTCCAACCCCCTATCTTGTGAATTATTATTTTACGTTCACTATGTAAATTAGTGCCCTTCCATACTTGTACTACTTGTGGTCCAAGTAGTACAAGTTAACATGTTTATTTTTGAATATAATGGCATAGAAATGCATGAAAGTCATATAAACATTGTGGGGAACCCTATGAAATAAAAAGTGTGTAGATTTTCAGCACCGTTTTTACTCAAAACTTAAAATGCCTTTCTCTCCAAACATGCCATTTACATTTTGCATTCCATTTTGCATTAAGCCGACAAGAATAAATAATTTTAGTATTTTATTTTAATAACTTTGGATTTCAATTGATCTTTTCTCGAATTATATATATATATATATATATAAAATTGTTGCGTGACTGGCTGACTGACTGACTGATTGACTGACTGATCATCGCCCAGGCCAAACGGCTGAAGCTAGAATCTAGGTGGGAGGGTAGTCCTTGGGACGTAGACGAGCAATAAGGCGGGATTTTTCGAAATTCGTACTATTAGCCGCACAATGGGGCAAAAAGGGATAAATATGGTACCACCGCCAAATCTAAACGAAATGAGCTAGAATCTTGAAATTTGGTATGAGGGTAGCCCTTAGAAGGTAGACTCTGAAATTGGCAGGATTTTTCGTAATTCGAACATTTACGTACACAGTGGGGTAAAAAGGGAAAAATGTGGTACAACAGCCAAATCCAAATGGCAAGACCTAGAATCGTGAAATTTGGTGTGAGAGTAGCTCTTGGGACGTAAACAAAAACAAGGAGTGATTTTTTTTTTTAAATTTAGAGGCACAGTGGGACAGAAAGGTATAAATATGGTACAACCGCCAAATTTAAAGCCTAATATTAGAATGGTGAAAATTGAAGCGAGGGGTGTCTTTAAGACAACTGATCGGGGTATTAAGTTTTTTTTTGTATTCGTAGTTTTCGGGGCACAATGGGACAAAAAGTGTAAAATATAGTACAGTGGCTTAAAAATGTCAAACATGGATCAATGGTTCCAGGATAACTTTTGGAACATAAACTAGAGATTGGAAGTGATTTTTAGTAAATCTAACTTTAAGAGGCACAGTGGGACACGACGGGTTAATTATGGAGCATGGGGAAAAAAGGGAACAATCTGCCAAAATTGGAACTTAAACATGAGATATGAAGAGTTTATATGGTTTTAGGAGCACTGTGGTCAAAAACGGTTAAATAGTGGAGTGGAGAAAATATGATTTAATATGCTACAGTCGGGGAAAAAGGTTTAAGTACGCTAGCGGGGAGACACATTTTAAATACGAGTACGGTACAGTGAGACAAAAATTTGTTAAATATGGTACAGTGTGCAAACATTTTGCACAGTGAGATAAAGAGTTGAATGGGGCACAGTTGTGCAAAAAGGGTTAACTATAGTACAGTGGGGTAAAAATAGTTATATGTATATGGTAACGTGTAACAAAATGGGTTAAAAATGGTACAGTGGGGCAAAAAGCGTTAACTATGGAACAGTGGGGCAACAATTTATTTACTATGATACAGTGGGGCAAAAAGGGTTAAATATGGTACAGTGTGACAAAAATGGTTAACTATACAGTACAGTGGGGCATAACTGTGTTAAATATAGTACAGTGGAGCAAAGAGGGTTAAATATGGTACTGTGGGGCAAAAACTGTTAAACATAGTACAGTGAAACAAAGGGTTTAATATGACACAGTGGGGCAAAAAGGGTTAACTATAGTACAGTGGGGCACAATTAGTTGAATATGGTAACGTGGGACAAAATAGGTTAAATATGGTATAGTGGGGCAAAAAGCTTTAACTATGGAACAGTGTGAAAAAAATGTGGTAGAATGTTACAGTGGGACACAAATGGTTAATTATGGTACAGTATGACAAAAATGGTTACAGTGGGCACAAATAGTAAAATATGGTAACGTGGAAAAAATGGGTTAAGTATGGTACAGTGGGGCAAAAAGCGTTTACTATGGAACAGTGGGGCAAAAATGTGTTAACTATGGTACAGTGGGGCTAAAATGGTTAAATATAGTAGACAAATATAGTAGGACAAAAAGGTGTTAAATTTTATTCAGTGGACCCAAAAGGTTAAATATAGCACAGTGGGTCAAAAAGCGTACATTTAGTACAGTGGGTAAAAATATGGATGCAGGGAGAGAGGGTTAGAGAGGTTAAATATGAAATAAGAATGTTTTTTTTTCTAAATGTATGCTTTTAGTAGCACTGTGGTGCAAAAAGGTTAAAATTATGATGCACTGCAATTATGTAGCACTGTGGTACAAAAAGGTTAGAATTATGATGCAGTTGGGACAAACAAACATTTTTCAACATGTTACAGAAGGGGAAAAATGTGTTAAATATGGTTTAGTGGAGCAAAAAGGGTTAAATGTGGTAAGTGGGGAAAAAAGGGAACAAAATAGTCCCAGATATGTATAAAAATTCGTACTTTAGAAGCACAGTGTAATAAAAAGTGTTTAATATGGAACAGTGGTGCAAAAGGTGTTGAATGTGGTCCCTGAGTGCAAAGGTAGCTCTTACAGCATAAACCAAAGCTAAGAAATTGTTTTTTCCAAATAGGTTCTTCTACTTAACCCGTGGGGAAAAAGTTAAATAAATGGCACAGATAGGGGACAACAATTTTGAAATACGGCCTAAGCTTGTACAATCGTGCAAAGTGGTTAATTATGACACACT
This sequence comes from Eudasyphora cyanicolor, assembly GCA_963930755.1. Taxonomy (NCBI): domain Eukaryota; kingdom Metazoa; phylum Arthropoda; class Insecta; order Diptera; family Muscidae; genus Eudasyphora; species Eudasyphora cyanicolor. The sequence goes on along the minus strand of OZ005735.1, from coordinate 112,850,748 downwards.
AAAGGTTAAATGTGGTACAATGGAGCGATTTACTTTAGATTTTTAAATTCGTACCTTTATAGATACAGTGGGACAAACATGGTTTTATATTGTACCAGGGTGTGAATGTAGGTATTGGGACATAAACAAGAAAGTTGCTAACGTATGAACCAAAAAAAATAGGTTTTCAACGTCCAGAAGTACTGTGGGAAAAGGGATAAATATTGTACCATGATGTCAGGGTAACTCTTGGAAAATAAACTAGAAATGAAACGAGGGTTCGTATTTTATATATAAAAGCAATCAAATCTTCTTCATTTTGCACCATATGTAATAATCATGTCATTTTGAAAGAAAGAGGTATAGCTATTTTACAGTACCCTAAACAGAAAATAGATAAAAGATGGGGGCTGCGAAGCGCACCGGGTAAGCTAGTATATTTATATATGTGTCATTTATTTATTTATTCATGTATTGCACATTAGGTTAAGGTAAGTACAGACGATTTGCAGATCGGACAACATTGCCAGAAAAATGGCGGAAAAATGCAACCCTGTGAACATACAATTTTTGTTTTGCAACGTTAGCAGAAAAGTCATTGCGAGATAATTTACTGATTGTTATATGTGCGAAGTTTATGCATGTGACAACGGCGCCATTGCCAGAAAATCATTTTATATGCAACACTGTCTATAATGTATTTTTATTGGCAATCCTGCATATAAATATTTACAAAATATATTGTAAATATATGAAATTGTAATGTTTTCTTGCAATCGTCTGAACTGTCAATTCACCTTTGCCTAACAATCTGACATTGCCCGTATATTTGCAGCACTTAACAGGGTTGATAACGTTTGCCGATCTGGCAATCGTCTATACTCAGCTTTAGGTTGGAAGGTTTCCTTAATTAGCTATAACTTTTATGGATCAATTTTTTTCAGAATGGTCTCATTTATTATTGACCGATCAGACTCTCTGATAAAATTATAAAAATATAATAATTTTGAACGTTTTTTATTAAAAAAATCGTTAAATTTTTCTTCAAATAATTGATTTTTCGCAATGTCTTATAAGGTATCATTGAAACCGCTGATGGGTTGAAATGATATTATAAGATAATTAAGGCTACTTAATTTAGGATTCTTTATTAAACCAATTGAGATAAATGGTTCTCGTGTTATGCACAATATTTAGTTCAAACTCTTTTTTACATGTTTATCTTTATTTTGATAGATAAACAAGTCCAATCCCACTAATGGACCACAAAGCTCTTAAAGGTAATGACCCAAGCTTTCGTTTGAGCAAAAAATATTTTTTATTTCGTTTTACGCATGAACATATCGAGCCATGTATGGCATTTTGGCAAATCAAGTTCTAATTCGAAAAAAAATACAAACCAAATTGTTTGCTTTATTTTTAATTTTTTTAAAAAAGATTAACAGCCCTTAACCGATCTCGTTGAAATTTTGTGTGATAACTAGACTTCGGATTTTTGAATATTTCAGTTGATCGTCCGATTGGAACCAATATTTGCATTTAGACGTTTTATCCTTGAAATATATTTTTTGCATATTTTCGATATGCACTAAAACTTTCTATATTTGAACGATAAATCGTCTAAATACAATGTTTGGTTCCCAGTGGAACCAGTTACAGATACTCCCCATATACGAGTATCTGTAACTGTTTATTAACTGATATTATTTTTGGGGATCGATGACGACGTAATAAAATGGAATAGAGACTTCATGACCACTGAACCTATTTTAAAATCCCCTATTCTTTGAAAACAAACATACACAATAAGGCTAGTTTTTTTTAACTTTTTTGGAATATCAAATTGCTCCTGACATTATCGTGCAGGACATGTAAAAATACAAAGATATAAACATTTGTCTTATCTCCAAAGCTTGCTTTGAAGGCTTTTTCCTAGGTCGAATGCAAGCGTAGTGATATGATGCTGATATCAAAACATATATTCCTCAGAGATCATAGAATGCAAATATATCTACTTTATTAAATTCGCTATAATATTTTTGGGTATAAAGTTCTGATCATTTCATTTAATAATTTGTTGTGTGGTGATCCCTATTTGGTATTTGATCTAGAATCTTTCATATAGCTTTGGAGATATAGCGGTTTTATACATAAAAAAATATATATATACTCGTATATATCATATATATATATATTGCAAATTTTAATACCGCCATATCTTAAAAACTAATTTTAGATCAAAAATCACATTCGTTATCATGATATCAAAGTGAATTAAGATCAGCGACTTGAGAGACTTATTATGAAAAACATTTATGTCAAATTTGAAAATCAGAAAAAAAACTCAAAACTAAATGTTCGGTTTCGCATGTGTAATTGCATTCGGTGCGGAAGGTTTTTGAACCCAAACTAAGAATATAGGTGTTCGTAACCAGTTCATCATTCTATACACCGTAGTGGTATGCGCATTTGCCGCAAAAAAAGTTGCTAACCCTAATATAGAACAAAGTGAGACGTATAACAAGATATGTTACAAAGTTTTTCGTGGTAGTCATTCAGTTAATTCTATATTTCGGATTTACTATGTATTATCGGAGGCGATATTATCTCCATATTCTCATTAGTAGTGACCTTCAATAGATACTGTTTTACTGTTCGATTTCAATTGAAGTATTTCATTAGCTTACCGAGTTTGACAACCAGTATTGAATACACCCCGGCAAATCTACGAAAACAGAGCCGTGCACGAACATAATTTACTCTGTTGCAATTAGTTAACGTAGTTTTTGGTGTGATATTAGCATAAGTTTCAACTGTGATATTTTCAATTATTTATTATATTAATTAATGTGTTGTGAAGTCCCGTTTTTTAATTTTAATGAATAATGACGAAATAATATTAAAAGTAAGTTAAAACCAGTGCAATATTAAGGTTTAACCTCCGAAAACTCTAATGACTTCTGCAGAAGCTGTGGTGATGAGGAAAAAGTGGAGAGTATTGAGCACTTGCTATGCGACTGCCCCGCTCTGAGTAACGAAGACTGGACCTACTGGGGTCGGACTTTCTAGGCAGCCTAAGCGATCATTCCAGTACCAATATTCGTGCTATCGATACATTTGTATACCAAACAGGTTGGTTTCGATGAAGGGCATTTTAGCCCGTGGTACCACTAGGGACCTAAACTGGTCTATGTGAGCTGAAGGAAAAAACGGCTGCCACCCTAACCTAACCTACATACTTGCTTAATCCTTTTTTTTCTTCCTCCTGTAAAATTTCTAAAATATCGGTTACGCCTTTTTAAATTGCAGTGACGGTATTTGAATATGTAGAAATATTATTTCCTCAGAAGAATTGCCCAGGAGATAAATATAGGTTTTGATTAAGAGTGGAAGCCTGTAAGGCAGGCTGGCGTAGACAATGTAATCCTTTCTGCTACCAAATGGAAGTAAGGAAAACTTTTAGTTTTTCCTAGTCCCTCGTGTAGAATCAATTTGCTCAATTGGATTGCTTTAGTTGGAGCATTTTAATATCAACTATTGAAATCTTAGTGTAGCGTGCCGACTTCTGTAGAGCAGGACACATATACAGAAGTTTATTCATTGATTCCTGCTCGACTTAGGCTCCAGAGCATAAATAAAAGTAATTTCACAAGACCGTCAATCTCTCTGCGTGCCGTTCATTAAGGCATATAAAGTAGTTCCTAGTCTTGGAAATTCGTCTGTTTTTCAGTTAGCGGGAATATACCTGTGGTACCCAAGTCAGGTGATTATTTTAATTGTTCAGACATTTCTATACGAAATCTGCGAAAATCGAGGGTAGTTTTTGAATTCGGCTAAACGGTATCCAAAACCTTACAGCAGCATGACTATCAGAGAAAATACTGATACCGATTTGCAATGGATACACGGAGGAAAATCGTCATTTTTGATATGTTTGAAACGGAAGAAAATATACTTGGAAACGATTTTTTTAAATATTATATATTTGTTAACAAATAAATTTTATTTGAAAATCAAGAAATTTTGTTTGGAACGCATATATTAATTTATTAGAACATAATTTATTTACACACAAACAAAATTATTGTTTAAGAAGATTTCCAAATATGTTTTATTTAAAAAGATTTTTAAAACATTACTGACTTTTTCGAATTTTAGTTAGTTTTTCCTAGTTTTCGTGTTAAACTTTATAGCCTTATTTATAAATATTCCTATTCATCACTTTTTGTCAATCCATCAATGTCGTTTATATTTACGAAAGATTGTTTGATTTAAGTTTTGATTAAATTTTACAAACATATAAAATTTATAAAAAAATTGCTCTTTGAAATCTGAACAACAGAAAACTTGTCTTTAAGTTAAGCCATTTAATACATTACCAAAATAAAAAATTACAAATGAATCCTTGTTTCGGAAATACTAGTTCCAAATAAAAAATATTTGAATGGGAGCATATTTTTGTTTAGAACAATATCCTCACAAGCATATAATATTTGTGTGTGTAAAATATTATATATTTGGAGTGTACCCTAAACATATGTTTATTTCAAGCCGAATATGTTTGGGACAATATACTACAGAAGCGATTTTTTTCAGCGTGTAGCTATAGTTCCTTAGAAGGTCTGTAGAGTTTGGAAACGTGTATATAAAAGCTCATGAATCTCCTTCGTTAAGGGATGAAAACAATAGCAACATATCTGTTGCCATTTTCCAACCAGAATGGGGGTTCCCTAAGTCGAATAGCAGTATTGTCCCTATGGGAAATGACGTGTCAATTAATCTGAATCTACTGATATCAGTTCTGGTTAAATTGGAATCTACCAATAATCTGATCACGTAGGGAATAATTGTTATCAGTTAATTAGCGTTAAATGCACCAAGCAATATTATTATAAAAAATCTACTCCTTAGCATATAACAAGTTGAGTTATCTACACGCTGAAAAATAATCGCTTCTGTAGTATATTGTCCCAAACATATTCGGCTTGAAATATACATATGTTTAGGGTACACTCCAAATATATAATATTTGACACACACAAATATTATATTGTTCAAAACAAAAATATGCTCCCATACAAATATTTTTTATTTGGAACTAGTATTTCCGAAACAAAGATTAATTTGTAATTATTTATTTTTTTTTCAATGTAATAAGGTCTTAACTTTTTTTAATTTTTTTTTTTTATATGTTTTTTAATTTTATATGTTTGTAAAATTTTATTAAACTTAAATCTAATCTAATAATCTTTCGTAAATATAAGTTGCATTGATGGATTGACAAAAAGTGATGAATTGGAATATTTATAAATTAAATGACATTTTTGGCTATACATTTTAACACGAAAACTAGGAAAAACAAACTAATATTCGAACAAGTCAGCAAAGTTTTAAAAATCTTTTTAAAAAAATATATTTGGAAAACTTCTTAAACAATAACTTTGTTTGTGTGTAAGCACATATTTTATTTGTGAAATTCGGTTTGCAAATAAATTATGTTCTAATATATTAATACATGCGTTCCAAACAAAATTTCTTGATTTTTCAAATAAAATTTATTTGTTAACAAATATATAATATTTAAAAAAATCCTTTCCAAGTATATTTTCTTTCAATTCAAACATATCAAAAATGACGATTTTCCTCCGTGTACTTCCCAGTAGAGTACCAGTTCGATTGCATACTCCTGAGTTAAGAAAGGCAAGTCGACTTCTTCTGTTATCCTTGACTCCCAGTGGAGCATAGGGCCTCAACCATCCTCTTATACCGGACTCTGTTGCGAGATGTTTGGCTGACGTCATTCCATGAATAGTTTGCTGCTTGTAGCTCTGAATCAATAGACCTTCTCCACGTTGTAGCAGGTGCACCAACACGCCGGCCCCTTCCTTGCGGATTCCACCGAAGCGCTTGTCGAGCAACGTTGTCAGTTTGCCTTCGGAGTGTATGGCCTATCCATTGCCATTTCCGTTGACACACCTCCACAGGAGCAGATATTTGGTTCGTCGCGATCAAAAGATAGTCGCTCCGTATGCGATTCGGCCACCGTATGTTTAGGATTTGCCGCAGGCATTTGTTTGTAAATGTCTGTAAGCGTGCATCGATTGCATTTGTGTGTTTCCAAGTTTTGCACCCATAAAACAGGACCGACTTGACGTTCGAATTGTATATGCGAAGCTTAGTAGTTACTGATATTTGCCGAGATCTCCAAATAGATCGGAGCATGCCGAATGCAGCTTTTGCGCCACCCTTTGTTGTTACCATACTGCCCAGATAATTAAAAGTGCCTACACATTCAACAATCGACAAGTCGAATTAGAGGCTAACAAGTAAGAAAGTTTCAGTCGGGTAAACCGACTAAGGTATACCCTCACTTTGTGACTAATGTAATATTGAATATTACTCGAATTATTCTGTCAATTTGTGTGGGAGGTACCAGAAGGGGTTTATCAAATACACCTTTTTTTCGCTGAACATTAGATACTTTAAATTCATTGCACTGTGCCGACTTATAAGCATTTATGTGCACTGGTATAAACGTTATGAGACATTAAATTGTGGTATGATTTGGGCATTTTGTGTGGGAGGTACAAAAAGGGGCGTGGCAATAACGCCCATTTTTCACAGGGCTATAGACACTATAAAAACATTACGCTGTACAAAATTTCAAGTATTTTTATACACTGGTATTTATGTTATAAGCTGTTAACTTTTGGTGTAAAATGGTGCATTTGTGTGGGAGGTACCAAAAGGGGCGCGGCAATAACGCCCATTTTTCACTGGACTGTAGGCACTATAAAAGCATTACACGGTACACAATTTCAAGTATTTCTAAACACTGGTATTAATGTTATAAGCCTTTATCTTTTAGTGCAAAATGGTGCATTTGTGTGGGAGGTACCAAAAGAGGCGTGGAAATTTCGGCCATTTTCCTCGAGTTGATAGCGACTAACAAACTAATACTATGTGTGGAATTTCAGAAGATTCGAATACGTATAATAGCAGTTATTAAAGAATCAATATTTCACAACATTTTAACCCTTTGTGGGGGAGGTACCAGAAGGAGTGGACTAATATGGCCCATCTTCGAACTTAGCCGGAGATAGAAAAAAATATTACCACATACGAAATTTGAAGTCAATCGGTTACTCCTTTCGAGAGTTATCGTGCGCACCAGCCAGCAGACACACAGACAGACAGACAGACAGACAGACGGACGGACATTGCTCATTCGACTTAAAATGACCCAAAACGGATTTCCGCCGAACATACTTGGGGTCTTAGGTCACTCCTTCGATGTGTTACACTTTTTTCCGTAGCAAATGATATATACCCTCGTCACACTAAAGTGAGGGTATAACAAGTAAGAAAGTTTCAGTCGGGTAAACCGACTAAGGTATACCCTCACTTTGTGAGTAATGTAATATATAACATTACACCAATAAATCTGTCAATTTGTGTGGGAGGTACCAGAAGGGGTTTTCCAAATACACATATTTTTCGGTAAACAGTACATTCTTAAATACATTGCATTGTGCTGAACTATATGCGTTTGTGTGCACTGATATATTAAAGTTACGAGCTATGTAATTTTGGTATGATTTGGTCATTTTTTGTGGGAGGTACAAAAAGGGGCGGGGTGATAACGCCCACTTTTTACAGGACTATAGGCACTACAACAGCATTACACTGTACAAAATTTCAAGTATTTGTATGCACTGGTATTAAAGTTACAAGCCGTTTACTTTGGTACGAAACGGGCCATTTGTGTGGGCGGTACCAAAAGGGGCTGTACAATGATGCCCATTTTTTACCGGACTATAGGCGCTACAAAAACATTATACTGTAGAAAATTTCAAGCATTTTTATGCACTTGTATTAAAGTTATAAGCAGTTAAATTTTGATGCAAAATGGTCCATTTGTGTGGGAGGTACCAAAAGGGGCATGCCAACTTCACCCATTTTTCTCGAGTTAATAGCGACTAATATACTAATATTATGTGCAGAATTTCAAAAGATTCGAATAAGTAGTATAGAAGTTATTAAAGAATCAATATTTCACTAAATTTTAACCCTTTGTGTGGGAGGTACCAGAAGGAGTAGACCAATATGGCCCATCTTCGAACTCATCCGGAGATAGATCAAAATATTACCACATACCAAATTTGAAGTCAATCGGTTACCCCTTTCGAGAGTTATCGTGCGCACCAGCCAGCAGACACACAGACAGACAGACAGACAGACTGACAGACAGACAGACGGACGGACATTGCTCATTCGACTTAAAATGACCCAAAACGGATTTCCTCCGAACATACTTAGGGTCTTAGATCACTCCTTCGATGTGTTACACTTTTTTCCGTAGCAAATGATATATACCCTCGTCACACTAAAGTGAGGGTATAAAAACGACTTTGTCGTGGTCGACTTTTTGCTTCCAACTACATATCGTCGGCTTAATGCTATTTTGTTCCATACGCCATTTTTATGAACGGAGAAAAACGCAATTTATTGTTTGAGTAAAAACGGGACTGAAGAGTTACACACTTTTTATTTCATAGGGTTCCCAACAGTGTTTGTATGATTCTCATGCATTTCTATGCCATTACATCCAAAAATAAGCAAGTTATAACAATTTTTGTACTTGGCATTTTGGTCCATATCCACTTTTATTTTAATATTTTTTCGTATTTGTATTACATGGACCACAAAAAGGGTCGGTATGGAAGGACACTAATTTACATATTGTGATCGAAAGAACGTAAAATACTGAGTGAAAAATATAGGGCGATAGAAAAATTGAGACATAGAACAAAAATATCGAAATTATTTCCCGTTATTCAGAGTAAAACAAATTTACCCTACCAATATCTCGAAAACTAGGCGAGATAGGAAAAAAATGATTGCAGATTCTGAAAGAGCATGCTTGGAACCCATATTATCAACTCCTAACTCAAAAAACACAAAAATGGCGTATGGACCAAAATAGCATTAAGCCGACGATATGTATATGCAGAAATCAAATTTAGTGTGTGATTAATCGAAATAACGTATTGCCTGTAAAATTAAGCACACGTTTAAAATATTTGGTCTCCAAAGGTTCGTTTGTCAGAAAAAGTTGAGAGATGACTTCTAGTATTTTATTCTAATAAATTGTCACTTTTTCCAAGATTTGTTATTTATAGCATATTTTGATGGCTGATTTTAACGACAAAAGAACTGAGTAGGCAGATTTGCACTGATAAGAATATAATCGCATCATCAAAGTCATTTTTCGATGACTTCTTCTTAAAATCATCACTGCGTCAAAAATTAATAATATTTTGAACTAGATTTTACGGTACATTAAAATTTGCAGGGATACAGCAATACATAAATTCAGTTACAGTAGAATTCCACATTTGTAAACTAGTTATTTCAGTGAAAATCGCCATGACCTAATGTTATTTTAATCGATTAATTAGTCCGATTAATCGACTGGAATTAAATATGGCTCATGAAATAATCGAAAGTCGGTTTTCAGCTTCAAGTACTATGTATTATTCACTACCCCTGTAGAGGGCCAGTTGGGTTATATACTATTTACTTAGTAAAATGACAATTGGTTTATCTAATGCTAATTTGAGTTATCTACACCTTTGTAGACGACCATTTGTTTCAAATGAGACTTATGCTGTCTGACATGGAAGGGTCGGGTACTGAAGTATATTTTTTCAATGCAAACTAGTTAAAAATTGTGATTTTCCAGGTGTACTACGAATGAATGAAATACTTTGATAATTCTGTTATTCAGAACTAATTTATCATTACCTCCATTCTTAACAATGCGTAGTGCAGAAAGGTACTTTTTCAGGAAAGGCTGTCAATGTTTAATAATTTTTTTACATTTGTGTGGAGTTCCTCCATAATGCAAATTGAATGATCTGTACTGTTTTGGGAATAACTTTTGTTTGGTTTGATAGATAAACGCCAAATGTTGACTAAATATAATTTGGAATATATAGAAATTAAAAACGATATGTGTTTGTAGGGAGTCTGTATTTAATTCTTTGAATATTTTCCAACATGGACCACTGTTCGCTGCCCACCATGTGGCAAAGGTGTTAATGATTATTATCGCAAAAGTGTTATGTAGTCCTCTGTGTGAACTGTCTCCACTTTGGTCAGACAAAAATGAACGAGTTCGGAGGCTCAGTAGAGCGGCCACTTTAGCGGAGAGATTGTGACACATGTTCTTAAGTAATATTTAAAGCTTCCATTCAAACCCCGGTGTACTCGCAAGCATTCGAAAGGATTGTCGCTTTGCTATGCCGCCGTGTTCCACTCCGCATTTGGTCATCGCCATTCATCGCCTTGTGCCCGGCCATCTTAGCCGAAGTGCAGTTTATAGCGATTTGTTATGCAACATAATTCATTTATCTGGATCTGTAACAAATATTCTTATTACAAAATATGGCTGGATGTGGCTGGAAGTGGCTTTTCATCTTCTGTCTTTGTATACGTTGCCCTTTCAGCTCTTCAGCCCATGTCCCGCATCTTGCTTCCCCCTTCAGAGTCCTTTTCTGCATTCTGTTTGTTGACATTAATAAACGGCGATTGCAATAATTTAGGGATTTCAATGACATTCTTCATTGTTGGAGATGGGGATAACCACTGGACATCTTTGAAGGCGAAGTCTCAGCGATATTACATACCACCGAATAACTACCTCTGAAGATCTGCATATTGCATCGGCGAAATTGTTTCGTGAATGATGGGACCAAATTAATAAAAGATCTGCAATGGACTATTCGCGCTGCTAAACGATATTCAGGTACGAGCTTCTTTGAGTAACTACAATTCATGCATAGTTTCAATGATTCTCGCTGTTGCAGTACTGCCTGTGACGGGTACGTAAGAGTGGCTTAAAACAAGGTAGAGGTCCGAAGTATCATAGTATCGTATATGTTCAGTGAGAGAAATTTGCTTACAGTTTTATGCAACTTAGTTTACCAAAGTCCTATTTTTATTTAATATAGAGACTATTTACTTTTTATTCCTAATTAATTACAGAATTGCTAAATCTAGCCATTTTTTAAGCTTTTAGCCTAATGACTAACATAAATAATACCAATAAATATATATTTTTGTGCGGAATTTGCTTAGCCGAACGGCTAAGTATTTACAACAGATACTGATTTTAAATAATAACATTATACACAAAACTTATATGATAATCCTTTTTAAATGTCTGTTTTTAGAGAAGTTAAAGAGTTTCCGAAGTATATAGATGCCCAATCCTATCCAATTTTGGCTTACTTTACGAAACCATTTTTTGTGGGGAAAAACATAATTTCCGTATGTAAACCCATCAACATCAGCCGCCGCCAGTCGTAGCGAACGGACGTGTTATCGCAGAGAGGATAGTTTTTAACCTATTACGCAGTACCAATTCACATATTTATTACGCAACCACGTGGTTTGTTGTTTTTAAAACGTAGGTTGAATTTGATGCATCGCTCTCTGGACAGAAATATCTGAGCTTAGTCTGGAAGGCCTACATCGCCGTACCCATTACGTGCTAATACTGACTATGTGGGTGTCTCCCCCAAAAATGTATGATTGAACCAAAACAAAAGAAGATTACGGCGCAGGGGAAAGAAAAGTCCTCGCGACATGCGTTGAAGCACTCACGAGTAATATGTCGTCGTTATAGAACAATCGTGAGCATGCAACTTCTACGAGCTTTGGTGCCTTGGATACCGTAGTCGAAAATGAAACAAGAGCACATCCACCCAGCAAAATCCTGGTAAGTACATGTCATTGCCTCTTGCATTACCTAGTAATGACATCTTATTACCCTCTGCATTACATTTAGTCAACAAATAATGACATACTTTATTGCGTAATTATTACTCGTATTAAGCGATCTTCCTATAAATCGCGAAGTAGGTCAGTGGTTTCAATCCCACCTCCCAGCAAATGAAATTTTTCGGCATATGACGAAAGCAATCGATAATTACTCTCCTTCCAATTTAACGCTCTTTACAAAGTTACGCTCTTTCCAATTTTACTCTCTTCTAGCAGTAGCAACTCGGAAATATTCGCTATCACCAAACAAACATACTCATAAAAGTATAACTTACGTCCAGGCGTAGTTTTGAATAATTGTAAGTGATTATTTTTCAGCTTCTTGTTTGCTTGAGTGGAAGTACTTTAAGGGAGGCCAAATTATAAGCAGTTACTAAAGGTCCGCCAAATAACTTTTTTTTTGAAAATGCTATAAAAAAACTACTGAAAAGGCATTGGATGGTCAGTTGGCTTCAACTCCTGAACAAATTGGACTTTGTATGGCGTCATACCAAGGTCTTTATGCAAAATTCGTCTCAATGATGTCTCCGAAATGTTCAATTGTTGAGAACGACGGTGAATTTATGTTGATGGCGCTTCACGCACACTTTCTGCCACAGCAGCAATATTCTCGGGTGTACGCACTGTTTTTGGCTTTTCACGCTTTGGTTTATCGATGAGGATGCCAGTTTCTTTCACTTTTTTCACAAGACAACGAACATACGGAGCTGACGGTGCTTCTCTTCTTCCAAAATCCGTACGCAATTTTCGCACACATTCTGCAACATTGAAAAAAAAAGTTAGATGGCGGACTCTTTGGTTGTGAATTTAGCTTACCAGTCAGGTTATTTAATAATGGGAATTTTGCGGGGCAGCCGCAGGCAAAACAAAAGATAAGACAAATGAAGCAGAACCCAGCTGGGGCTCTAAGCAATCCCAGCCTTTAAAAGCCGTTGGGGACTCTGAATTATCATACGAAACAGTTGCTAACTCAAAGAGACTGTCGGGAGCACAAAACTGGATCAACAAAACTGGATCAACAATATGCTAAGGAATAGGTGGATTGGTCATATGACGTAAAAATTACAGACAAGATAAATCGTAGTATACCTCAGGGGGAATTTAACCGCCTCTTCTATGGGTTAAGACGATACACAGTCTCCTAAAAGCTATCACCAATGATGGACTTAAACCAGTCTGTTATGCAGACGACGTTGTAATACTCCTACGGGACATACATCCAAACCGACTATGTAGAAGGGCTGAGGAGGCACTTAACATAGCATATAACTAGGCACAACCAAGGGGACAAAACAGAAATATGTCTATTTACATGGAAAACGAAGATCCCGCTTTTTACCGTGCCTCAGTTCCTGAATAAGACAGTTGCTATATCTAAAAAGGTAAAATACTTGGGAGTAATCTTGGATCAGAAACGGAATTGGAAAGATCATCTTGAAGAAAGAGTTTCCAAGGCCCACATATGTTGGTCGTTGTGCAGGTGAGCTATAGTTTCAAAATGGGGACTACGTCCAAATATGACACACTGACTTTAAATGAGCGTGATTAGACCAATAATAACCTACAACTCTGTAGAGTGGTGGACACAGTGTTGCCAGAAATAACGATTTATCGTAATTTTGCCAAAAAGTAGGACATGACGATTTGACGATTTTTGGCCCGAAATGACAATTTTTTTATGATACGAAAAAAGTAAGGAAAACTTCACAAATTGTTCTTATATTACAGATTTTTTTTTTTATTCCTTCGGGATATATATACTCTCCCATTTATCTTTTTAAATTAAAAATCAGAAATGTTAGAAAATTTCTCAAATATTATGAACCGCACTCAATAACATTACAAGAATTACGAAATATTAGACAACTACAATTCTCGTTTACGACGACTGAAATTTCTTTTGGCCAGAACAAACAATTGTTTACGCAAAATAAGTTTCCGTCACAACAAACGAAATTTCAGTGCCTGCAAACGAGAATTGTAGTTGTCTAAAATTTCGGTTCGCAGAAACGAATTCCTTTCTTTGCGTGTAAGGGCTACCTCAAAATACAAATTTTAGCCCAATCGATTGGTATTTGTAGTTTCTAACGCGCTAAAAAGTCACATCGCGTGGGAGCTATACCAAAATGTTGACCAATGAGGTTGGTACTCGTATGAATGATTACGTGTAAAAGTAAACACAAATAACCAAATTTCAGTCTCCTTTTGATTTGTTATAGATAATACTAAATTGTCAAAATTCAGTATAATCGGTTGATACTAGTGATTTTTAATGCGTCAAGAAGTTGAATCGAATGTAACCTTCGTATGGGGGCTGTATAAAACAATGGATATACACTGGACCTTGTTGACGTGAATGGTAAAATGCATTTTATCAAACTTCGTCCCAATAAGTTAAAGCTGATTCGTTGCTGATCATTCGCAGTGAACGGACGTGTTTATCACATAGCGGATAGTTACCAGTACCTATTACGCAATAGCAAAAATCTGTACAAAGTCTGTAAGGCCTACATCGTAGTACCTATTACGGTCTAATACAGACAAAATAAAAATAAATTCTCTTGAGGGGATGCCTTCATGTTCCGATGGAGCGCGGTTCCCCAATCGTCCGACTGTCCGTCCGTTGGTCTTGGCCAAAGCCGACCACACCAAAAATGGTGAAAATCTCCCCCAAGTACTCACAACAGGTGGTGCGGTGAGGGGAAAACGTCATGCCCGACCGTCAAAACGGAAGCACAATGAGCATCGTGTAGCGCTCAGAGTTTTGACGAAGTTGGAGGCTGTTGAGGTTTCGGCTCTTACCGAAAAACAAAAGGAGTCACTTACCGGGGCTAAAGGCGTCATAGATGCTTCTAAGGCCAATGAGTCGGCTGAAAGAGCCACAAATTCAGCTGTGTTAACGGCTAATAAAGTAAAACGAATCAGATCACCTGATGAACCCCTGCCTTCGAAAAAGCCAAGAGGCCCTAATGTCACCATCAACAGGACACTCACCAAGCCATTCAATGAAGTGGCGAAGGAGAGTCTAGTGATGGCTGTTATAGACAGAAGTAGTGAGGATGGATCCATCCTCAAGGACAAATGGAGTCATGTACAATCAGCCATTATGGCTCATTACCTCGATGTCCGTAGAGAAATGCCGGGCAAACCACCTATCTGCAACGATGCAGGATGGCATCAGGGGAGAGTAAAGCTCTTATATTTCGGTGATGCCAGAACAGTAGACCTGTATAAGGCTGCTCTGAGTAGAGCGGGTGAGGTGTGGCCGGGTGCCCAATTGGATGTTGTCGAAAAAAACAACATCCCTAGTCACCCTAGAGCCATCAGCTGGGTTACAGAAGAGCCCTCCAACCCGGCTGACATCTTAGAAATAATAAAAGATTCCAATCCTGGTCTGCCGGCTCATAATTGGAGAATCAGCAAGGTGGGTGAGGCTGATGGTAAAAAGCGGCAGGTCAATCTTATCCTAAACGCTGAATCCACCTCCCATATACAAAGTGCGAGTGCAACCCTACAATATGGCTTCGAGACTATAGTCTTGAAGATATACAAGCAGGATATAGCTCCCACTGCAGAAGGTGAGTCGTCCACCGTGGCACTTTCTGGAAGTGCGGAGGTACCCACGCCTATTATTTCTGGTGACTCCAACTCTAACAGAAGATCAGTAACGTCCTTCTCTGAGGACAAAAGCTCTACTTCGGACACAGAGAGGCTGAGGGGAGTCTCCGGACTCTTTGACGCATCTGGCGGGGAAATGCTTCTCGACGATCTAAGTATCTTTCTCCTGACTAATTTAAGTGGTAAAGACCAAACAGCTGCTAGCCTGGAGATCGGTAATCGCATATATTGGGTGGTCTCCAGCTACTTGCCTTATGAATCTGTAGTACCAACTGCTCTATTCAGGGAAGTAGTAGAAGAAGCAACGTCTGACGAGCTCGAGCTGATTATTGGCGCAGACACGAACGCTCATCATACTATCTGGGGTAGTACGGATATAAACAATAGGGGTGATTCGCTTCTTGACTTTATTCTAACTAACAACCTTAGTATTTGTAACATAGGTAATAAACCGACCTTCACAATTAAAGACAGACAAGAAGTACTCGACGTAACGTTTGCTACTGACCGGCTGTCAGACAAACTTATTGGGTGGAATGTACTGGACGACCACTCATGCTCAGATCACCATTATATTGAGTTCAAACTCGCGGAAAAAGCGCCTAAACCCGCCGTCCACAGAAATGTAAGGAAGACAAAGTGGCATCTGTATGAGAAGAATTTCAAGAAAGTCCTCAACTCTAAACCGAATGACGAAGCCGGTCTGGATAATCTGGTTGATCATATCACCATATCATTCAATGATCCCTTGAAGAAGCCTGTCCAAAAACAAGGTACAAGGGTAAAACTAAACCTCAATGGTGGACTTCTGAGCTAACGGCTATGAAAAAGACCTGCAACAAGCTATTCAATAAGGCTAAATCTACTGGGGTCGCTAATGATTGGGATGCCTATAAAGAGCAATTCAAGATCTATAAGAAGGAGCTTAGAAAGGCGCAAAGGCGCTCTTGGTATACCTTCTGTGGTGAAGTGGAAAAGGTCTCCGACGCCGCTAGGCTGAGGAAGATATTATCTGCTTCACCCTGTACAGTGGGATATTTACAGGATGAGGCAAATAACTGGACCAAAAACAGCGAGCAGTCGCTCAATGTACTGCTCGACACACATTTCCCGGGGAACTCTGTAACAGAACCCGAGGATCAGCAGGACCAACAAGAGTGCGAGCGTCGCTAGCTTCTTGACTGAGAGATCCAGAATAAGCTGGGCTATTAACAACTTTGAGCCCTTCAAGTCACCTGGACCAGATGGCATCACTCCAGCAGAAATGCAGAAAATGTTAAAGTACATTATCCCCAGACTGGAGAAAATTTATGTAGGCTGTTCAGGCTTTCATACGTCCCGAATCGATGGAGGGATACCAAAGTGGTATTCATACCTAAAGCGGGAAAGATATCACACACTAGGCCAAAAGACTTCAGACCAATTAGCCTATCCTCCTTCCTATTGAAAGGTCTGGAAAGACTTTTAGATCATTTCATTAGGGAAAACCTGGATACAAAACTCCTGTCGAGGAACCAACATGCTTACAATAAGGGCAAGTCTACAGAATCAGCCCTGCACGAACTTGTGAGCACTATCGAATCGTCCCTGCATTTCAAGGAATTCACCATGGTGGCATTTCTTGGCATAGAAGGGGCTTTTAACAACATTCACTCAGATGCGGCAATTGCGGCACTCTCACATCTAAAAGTTAACACTAATTAGACTAATTCAAAGTCTGCTCCCCAGAAGAAGCATAACAGCATGTCTAGGGTCTATGAATAATGTCCCACATGTGGACCCTCCACCTCGGATAAATGAAACAGATCTAGTCTTTTCTGAAAGTGCAAAATTTTTAGGAATAATTCTAGATAGGAAAATGTTATTTAGACTTAACGTATTGGAACGTGTAAGGAAGGCCAACGTCGCCTTATATTCCTGCAAAAAGGCTGTAGGGTCGCGGTGGGGACTCTCTCCTAAAATCGTCCACTGGATATATATAGCAGTAGTTCGTCCAATACTGTTATACGGTATTGTGGTATGGTGGACGGCAACTGACAAACTAACCATTACCAACCTACTAACAAAGGTTCAGAGATCTGCCTGAGCATAAGCGGAGCCTTAAGGACTACAGCGACCGAGTCTCTACAAGCCCTACTCCATATAATGCCGATTACTATAGTGGCGAGAGAAGTTGCAATCAAAGCGGCAATAAGATTAAACTGCCTATCAATGTGGAGGTACAAGAACTATGGTCACATGAGGATATCAAAGTGTAGTGCTATGGTAACCGACCGAGTGGACTATATACCAACTGTGTACACCTTCGAGAGAAATCACATCACTATGATTCCCGCCAGAGATGAATGGGTCGGCAGAATACCAGGTAATAGAAACCATCTCCACTTTTACACGGATGGTTCGAAGCTTGATGAAAAGGTTGGCTTCGGAGTACACTGTGAATAACTTAGTCTGGATATAGCTCACAGACTACCAGATACCTGCAGTGTCTAAGTGGCTGAGTCGCAACATAGTAACCAACACTGGCGTTGTCATTTACTCGGACAGCCAGGCTGCCATCAATTCTCTGGAGGCAACATCCCTAAATTCACAAACAGCCCTCGACTGCCGCAGATCTCTTAACGAGATGGCTGAGCAGTTTAATATACACATCATATGGGTGCCTGGGCATAGGGATATCCCGGGGAACTGCAAAGCCGATGAACTTGCTAAGAAAGGGACGACATTACAAATTCTCGAAGAATTTGCACATATTGGTGCGCCACTATCCACGTGCAAGCTTTGGCTTAGGCAAGAGGCAATCAGGCAGTCCAACGAAAGATGGACAGAAATCGGCACATGCAGGGTAGCTAGACAAATCTGGCCAAGGTATGACCTGAGAAGGTCAAAATATCTCCTCGCACTAGAGAGGAAACGATTGTCTACGTTAGTACAAGTTCTGACGGGACACTTCTTGATCGGCGAACACGCCAAAAGATTGGGTATTGACTCCAATGACTTCTGCCGAAGCTGTGGAGATGAGGAAGAAGTGGAGAGCATTGAGCACTTGCTTTGCGAGTGTCCCGCTTTGAGTAAACGACGGCTGGACATACTGGGGTCGGCCTTTTTAGGCAGCCTAACAGATCTTTCCAGTACTGATATTCGTACTATCGATAAATTTATATATCAAACAGGTTGGATTCGATGAGGGGCATTTCAGCCCGTGGTAACACTAGGGACCTAAACTGGTCTATGTGAGCTTGTAAAAAAAAATACGGCTGCCACCCTAACCTAAACCTAAACCTAAGTTAAAGCTAGTGGCTTTCATGACGTAAAGAAATAAATAATATATGAGCAAGACTATTTTCAAACGTATGATATATGTTTCCGCCAGATTTATTTATTAATGTAGTTGAAAAATGTGAGATCCGTCAACAAAATTCATTATACCCTCACTTAACTGCTATTATACGTATTCGAATCTTCTGAAATTCCACACATAGTATTAGTTTATTAGTCGCTATCAACTCGAGGAAAATGGGCGAAATTGCCACGCCCCTTTTGGTACCTCCCACACAAATGCACCATTTTGCACCAAAAGTTAACAGCTTATAACAGTGTATACAAAAAACTTGAAATTTTGTACAGCATAATGTTTTTATAGTGCCTACAGTCCATTGAAAAATGGGCGTTATTGTCACGCCCCTTTTGGTACCTCTCCCACAAAGGTATCATTTTGCACCAAAAATTAACAGTTTATAACATTAATATCAGTGTATACAATTACTTGAAATTTTGTACAGTGTAATGCTCTTATAATGCCTGTCGTCCAGTGAAAAATGAGCGTTATTAACTCGCCCCTTTTTGTATCTCCCACACAAAATTGCCAAATTATACCACAATTTAATATCTCAACGTTAATATACCAGTCCATATAATCCGTTACAATTCGGCACAGTGCAATGTGCACAGTGCAATGTGGGAGGTACCTTCTGGTACCTCCCACAAAAATTGACAGAATAATTTGTGTAATATTCAATATTACATTACTCACAAAGTGAGGGTATACCTTAGTCGGTTTACGCGACTGAAACTTTCTTACTTGTTTTAAGTTCACTTTGAGGAATCCCGAAAATCATTTGAAAGTACCAATTAATACATATCTATCTCCGAAACATGGCCTTCATCATAAAAACTCAAAAGCTGTACGTGCTGGTAGATTTTTGTGTTGACGATTTCGAAAATTTATTGTGACGATTTTTGTACCCCCATTTTGACGATTTTCGGCTAAATGCGTCTGGCAACACTGGGTGGACATCAATGGCCATGAATCAAAAAATTCATAAGCATAAGCGTGGAAATTAGAACGGCACCAACAAGAGCGTTGAACACTATACTGCACATCCAACCAATAGACATCCGTATAAAGTATGAGGCAGCCTTAACAGAAAGACTTGTAGAAGGGATGGGTGAATGGATAAATCGAGATAACAAGTCGTACCATCAACAGATTTTAGAATGTCTAGTTGGTCACATTCAAACACCAGAAATCTCCGACTGCATTCCTGAAGTGCCGCTTACAACTATCTGCTAACCGCTTGTGCCAGACAGACTGTCTGGCAAAACGGAACACTGACTCATATAGGAACCAGATGCTACACGGATGTGTACAAGCTAGGAGGAAGGATGGGTCTTGACTTCTTATTGATGAACCAGAAGTCGAACTTTACTTCCGCCTACCATACCATAACACGGTATTTCAAGCTGAAGTTCGAGCAATCACGGAGTGTGTGAACTGGCTCAGTAATATCACAAAGCCTAAATATGCCAACATCTTTACAGATAGCCAAATGGCGATCAAAGCAATAACATCGGAAAGGGTCAAATCCAGAACTGTGTTAGACTGTAAAGGAGCGATACATGATTACTCAGCCCAGCCATGGCCAACTGTGTATTTTCTGGGTACCAGGACACAACGGAGTGATTTGAAATGAACGTGCAAACAGCTTGGCTTCAAAGGGCAGAGATCTTCGAGTACAAAATTTAGAATATTGGAAACCTTTCGAAGTAACCAAGGATGATTAGAAGCACTGGGCAGTGATGGGTCACAAAACTGTGTGGAATAGGTCCGACATATTGTCAGACTTGGCTCATCTCAAAAGATATGACTGGAATATACTGAGAAAATTAGTGTCTAGTACCAATTTTCTCTAACTCGGGAGGTATAAAAAGATCTTAAAGAAGTAGCGCTCAACAGGCCGAACCACTGGCTTAAGTTTATGTCCACGTACATAAAACGTTTTTAAACGTCTCCTCTGTTCAATCGAACCTAACCCAGGGTTACCATAAACTTATTTCGGAAAGGAGGACTTTGAGATTTTGAAACGTTCGGAGGATATTGAAAAAATACAGTAATTGGAACGAATATTACTATGATCAATAACACTGTCCTAGTGGAGAAAAACGACAGGCGGCGCACCTGATGGCTTATATAGCGTGGTCCATTTCGAGGTTCCCTAATTTTTTAAAGAAAAACAAGTAAACGCGTTAAGTTCGGCCATGCCGAATCTTATATGACCTCCACCATAGATGGACCTCACAAAATAATTGAAACCTAAAGAAAATAACACCGAAAAAAAATAATTCGGCACAGTGCAATGTATTTAAAGCATTTACTGTTCAGCGAAAAATAGGAGTATTTGTCAAACCCCTTCTGGTATCCCCCACAAAAATTGTCAGAATAATACGTGTAATATTCCGCATTGCATTACTCACAAAGTGAGGGTATACCTTAGTCGACTGAAACTGAAACTTTCTTACTTGTTTTAATATATTTATGTACGATTTTCCACACATAGAAGACGGATCTTGCGAATACGTTATGCTGAAGACTCCCTGCTCTATTCACATGACGAATTTCCTACACATGCGTTGAACAAGGTTAAACATCACCCCAAGAAAAGCTCTGAGACACTGCATTGGAAAATATTTCGAATCGGATTCAAAACGTTTTCCAAATGTTGTTATACCCTACACCACACTGTGGTACAGGGTATTATAAGTTTGTTTCACGGCAGATGTTTGTAACACCTGAAAATAACACAGCTAGACCCACCTTAAAGTATACCGATCGACTCAGAATCACTAGCTGAGTCGATTTAACGATGTCTGTCCGTCCGTCCGTCCGTCTGTCCATGTAAAGTTGTTCGTCGACTACAGGTCGCAATTTCATTCCGATCGTTCTGAAATTTTGCAGTTTAGAGTATTTCGCGGCTATTAAGATCGCTATTGAATTTGGTTGAAATCGGTTCAGATTTAGATATAGCTCCCATATATATCTATCGTCCGATTTGGCCCTTTAGTCCTATAGAAGCTGTATTTTACATCCAATCGTTTTGAAATTTAGCATGGTAAAGTTTCTTGATCCACGAACCAACATTGCCGAAGTTGAAGAAAATCGGTTAAGATTTAGCTATAGCTCCCATATATATGTTTCGTCCGATTTGGCCCTTTAGTCCTATAGAAGCTGTATTTTACATCCGATCGTTTTGAAATTTAGAACGGTAGAGTTTCTTGATCCATGAACCAACATTGCCCAATTTGAAGAAAATCGGTTAAGATTTAGCTATAGCTCCCATATATATGTTTCGTCCGATTTTGCTCTTTAGTCCTGTAGAAGCTGTATTTTACATCCAATCATTTTGAAATTTAGAATGGTAGAGTTTCTTGATCCATGAACCAACATTACCGAATTTGAAGAAAATCGGTTAAGATTTAGCTATAGCTCCCATATATATGTTTCGTCCGATTTGGCCATTTAGTCCTATAAAAGCTGTATTTTACATCCAATCGTTTTGAAATTTAGAATGGTAGAGTTTCTTGATCCATAAACCAACATTGCCGAACTTGAAGAAAATCGGTTAAGATTAAGCTATAGCTCCCATATATATGTTTCGTCCGATTTTGCTCTTTAGTCCTGAAGAAGCTGTATTTTACATCCAATCACTTTGAAATTTAGAATGGTAGCGTTTCTTGATCCATGAACCAACACTACCGAATTTGAAGAAAATCGGTTAAGATTTAGCTATAGCTCCCATATATATGTTTCGTCCGATTTGGCCCTTTAGTTCTATAGAAGCTATATTTTACATCCAATCGTTTTGAAATTTAGAATAGTAGAGTTTCTTGATTCATGAACCAACATTGCCGAATTTGAAGAAAATCGGTAAAGATTTAGCTATAGCTCTCATATATATGTTTCATCCGATTTGGCTCTTAGATCCAATCGTTTTTATACCCTACACCACACTGTGGTACAGGGTATTATTTAAGTATAAAATGTCCCAAAAGTAAATTTATGTAAACAATTTATACATGAATTACAAAATTTATATATTAGAGTTATTCAATATTACGAGAGTGGTGTAGGGTATTATATAGTCGGCATCGCCCGACTTTAGCCTTTCCTTACTGGTTTTTAATATACTATGGGTACTGTAAAACAGAAAAAACAAACCTTCTTTGAAAAAGAAGAATAAGAAAGGTGTGAAATGTATTAAGGGTGGTCATTGGTTGGTGGACGCTATCGTTTCGGAAGTTACCAAGCAACCTCATCAGCACCTTGGACAAAATACTCTGTCCAGAATTGGCACAATATGAGAGCAGCTCAATATGCAATAATTGAGAAGTGCTTTCAAAGTCACATAACTCCAAAACATTGCAGTATCGAAGTTATAAGCCGTTACCTGCTTGTGCAAATGGTCCATTTGTATAGGAGGTACCAAAAGGGGCGTGGTAATAACGCCCATTTTGTACGGGACTATAAGTACTGTAAAGGCATTACACTTCACAAAAGTTTAAGTATTTTCATGGATTGACATAAAAGTTATAAGTTGTTAACTTTTTGTGCAAAATGGTCCATTTGTATAGGAGGTACCAAAAGGGTCGTGGCAATAACGCCCATTTTTTGAGGGACTGTGTATACTCTAAAAGCATTACACTGCACAAAATGGCAAATATTTGTATGGACTGGAATCAAAGTTATAAGCCTTTAAATTTTTGTGCAAATTGGTCCATTTGTATGAGAGGTAACTAAACGGGTGTGGAAACTTCACCCATTTTTCTTAAGATGATAGCGACCAAGAAATTAATGCTATATGTGGAATTGTGAAAGATTCTGGGTAGTAGTAAATGAGATAATCAATATTTCACTACATTTTGACGCTTCGTGGGGGGAGGTACTCGAATGAGTGGGCCAACATAGTCCATCTTTGATCTTAGCCTGTCGAAAGTGATCGTGCGCACCAGCCAGACAGACAGACGGACATGCTGACGGATATTGCTCAAATGACTTAAAATAACCGAAAACGGATTTCCGCCAAATATTCTAGCGGTCTCTTAGGTCTCTACTTCGATATGATATACTTTTAGCCCGTAGTAAATGTTATATACCCTCGTTCGCAATAGTGGGGGTATAAAGACATGATTTTGTTAAATTCTCTTACTTCTACCAAAATGGCAATAATTTCTACATTTATCCATAGATTTTCTTCAAGAAAATATATTGTTTTCTTTGTTAAGATGCTAGCTTCTAAAAACGCAAACAAACAATTTTTTTGAGATTTTTTCTATTTTTTATTATTTTTTTCGTGCCAACAAAGAACGATTTTTTGTGAAAAAATCTAAATTTTTCTAATTGTTTTAATGACTTTTACTAAACTTCTCTTTCCACGTGAAATTATCATTATAAACTGTAATAGTTCTAATAATATCCTTTAATTTCGATCGAGTTTATACAGGGTTTTTTTAGACGTGTAGTTTTCAAGATGAAATAAAACTGATTTGATTTAATGTTATGGCCAAGAATTTAGCTTTATTATAAAGATAAGGGTTTGCCATTATGTTTTAAAACGCATTTCGGGCAAGAGCCGCCGCTGCTGGCTCGAATAAATTCCAGCCGAGAGGCCCGATTTTCGACCACTTTTTGCAGCATTTGGGGCAGTATGTCAGCAATAACGCGCCGAATATTCTCTTCCAAGGCGTCTATCGTGTCGGGCTTATCTGCGTAGACAAGCGATTTCACATAACCCCCACAAAAAATAGTCCAGCGGTGTTAATTGCTCGATCTTGGAGGTCACGACACAGGCCCACGACGCGAGATAATGCGCTCACCAAAAGTTTGCTTCAATAAATTGATTGTTTCGTTGGCTGTATGGCTGTATGTCCTATCGTGTAAAACAAGAATATTTTCCTGGAATTTCCCGGACACCTCCAAAATCCGGATTTACGGTTAAGAATCGATTTTCTTGCCTTTTTTGACTGGAACATCTATAACTTTGTTAGTTACTAACCGATTGTCAATCTCTAAAGTAATTTGGAAATAATTTATTTAAAGCTGTAGGAATATATGTTTATTTGTCCTACAAACACATTTTTTACGAATTAAAAAGAGAACACTCAAGCAAACATTTTGGAGTTGAATTGTCAAAACTACTATTTATGAACACATTTAGTTTTAATGAAACTTTAATCAGTCAGTCAATTGCAAAAGGATTTTTAAGAGTTTGGAAGCATTTTTTTCCTTATAAAATGTACTATCTATGCGAATCAAATAATCGTACGGTTATCTCACAAAATAAAAGGTAAAAACATCGCCTCAACTAGAAAATTACGAAAAAAATTTAAAAAGTCTGTTTGAGGACAAATAAACATATATTCCTACAGCTTTAGATAAACAAAATATATTAAAAAAAAACTAAAAAAAATTTACCATAAATCTTATTTTTAATATTTTTTTCGTGTTTAGGACACCATATTACCCCAAAAAATATTATGCACAACCCTCAAGCAAACATTCACGACAACTGCCTTGGTGGCTCAAAATAGGCGTGTTTTCGTTACACCATAAGTGCTTAATTTGTATGGGGAGCTAAGCACTTTTAAGCACTATTAGTTCCCGATGAAGTTTGGTGCTTGTGTTCATGTCTTAATCGAGTATGATGTTGCCAGATTGGGAACCCTATATTTAGCAATATGGCATCCCATTTTTGGAGAGATTTTATCAATTATTGTGAATTAACGGGAAGAAGAAGAACAAAAATGGAAAATTATTTTAATATTTGCAAAAAGAGTGTAAACAATTTAACATAAAATAGTAAATATATGTTTTAAAAATACTTTTCACGAATTTTTTGTCTGTTTCGCACTGTTCTTTCTTCGCAACTCGTGACACCATTGCTACCAGATAGTGAAAATCCGCCACTTATTGCTTATGTGCCAGTTAGTGGAAGTCAGTTGTTTTCGTTGCAAAGTGCTAAACTAAAAGTGCTAGCTTGTAACGAAAACATGCCTAATGACAACAAATAATTGGGGGTGATATTTGGGGGTGAATATGGATTGAATATGAAATTAGGGAACCTTAGAATGTTTGTTTTTCCTGAAGTAATTGGAAATTCTTTCAGACCAATGACATATTTCATCAATCTGGTGAATTTTTCCCTTTCAGTGTACAAATACGAGTAAAGTTGTTGGTGGAATTAACATATGTGTATGTATTGCATTTACTCCTACAAGGAGCATCGGACTGCAGCGGGTCCGCCTTTAGTAAATCCTTCGCAAAGGGACGAATAAAAGTAACCAATTTCGAAGTGCTCTCCTCAGTTTTTCTTTTCCTTTGCCGGGCACGTGTATGTGACAATAATTGAACCATTTATGTTTGTGTTCTGACTTCGAAATAAATAATTTCGGGTGCAACGTTCCGAGACTGTTGCTTCATTAAAGCGAGGAAAACAAAGTCTTTGACACTTTTACACTCATTCAATCGCGACTGGGGACAATGTGTGGTGACATGTTACGCATCTCCGATGCTTGTTTGTCCTCGGATGTACCCTTGTTCCAAATAAACATCTCTCACTGTGGATCAGACTGGTGGTGGCCTTTAATCGTACAATATACTACGACATAGTGTGAATGCTCTCCACTACTCCGGTCACCAGTCAGTCGACTTCAGCACGGTAACCATGGAATGGCTTGTATAAATCTACATATGTACGTGTACCCTTGTCCGCTAGTCCGTCCGTCGTCGGTGGTGCAACATGCGGCTGACTTACGATGGCGACAGGCCATAAAGAATATGCAACCACCCAAAAGTGGCTAATAAAGCAAAACTTATTGACAACATTCAATGCGACAAGATGAGCCAGCAAGAACGACAACTCCAACGCCAGAACAACAGCCAGCACCACCATTGCCCAATGTCCAAAATTTGCCTACCGGCGACAATCAGCAACATCCATGGCACCCAGGCGGCGGCGGTGGTGGTAGCCAACATCTTGTTGACGCACATTAAAACACGGAATTTTCGCCAATTAACACCTTGCAACATGTTGAGTGAAATTTCGTACAATGTTTGCTTCACTTCGCTTTGCTTTGCTTTAGATTCATAAGTAAAAATGCGTTAATTAAAATTTTGGTCATCGTCCGCAGTATCGAACCAACAACCTGCCACCTCCCCCGCCTCACAGGGACAAGAGGTGTGAACATAACCCCCAACTCCCATTTGATGTTGTTGGGGAGTTAGAGTTTCGCAGATCGAATAACCGAACCGCGATTCTTCGTTTGTTCTAAATGAAAAAAACGCAATCGACTTGAAATCGGCTATTTATTAATTGATTGCATGAAATGTTATCGGACACCGTCCGCGGCGCGAAGTGAGCTGTGCGCAGGCGTTGCGCGCGCAGTAACCAATAATGCATAGCGCACACGCTGCGCGATGCTAGTCCCAGTAGTTGCTCACTGACATTGTAGATGACGCCTCTCAGCGGGCGGTGTGTAGACGTTATACATATCTATGTATCCATGAGCTCAGGTGGGGGAATGGACCCATCATCTTTGCTCGCGGATTGGGAATTTTATTCGAATGAACAGACATCATGTCATTTGTGCATTCGTGTTGAAACATACAAATATTCGTGTGGAGTGCTTATGTGCACCTAGTACTCACCTAGTGCATCTCAATGAATCAACGCGCGTTTGGATATGAACATGGACATGGACATGGACATGTCCATGCAGACATGGTGTTTGTACTATGCCTTGTAAAACTGGCCACTGTTTATTGCTGTGCATATCGCTTAGTTACTTCAAGAGTGTCATATCTCAAAAATTTTAATGTTTCGAATTTACCTTACATACATACAAGTTATACAAACATACAAAAAACAAATCTCGGAGAGGAAGGAGCAATATTATGGATTATTGAAAGGTTTTTAAATGTCTCATTTCATCTTTAAACATTTCAATTTTGAGATAAGACGATCTTGAAGTAAATCAGCAATATATCTATGTACATGTTAGAGAACATTCTGCATGGCCGGATCATCTATTCGACAATCCGATGCTTGTCGGCCTGGTCATAGCCTTTGGGTCATAAAAATAAAAAATATGGTAAAGATTGCGGGATCCGGGAAGCACTTCTAAAAATTTTGATCTGCATTACTCGTTTATATGTTGTTTAAAATGGAAATAGGACATCTATTAAAATCTTAATTAAAATAGAGGAATCTAATATTAATTTGGCATTTTGTATGGGAGATGCAGTAATGAGCAGTATTGATTGCTCTATGAATTTTATGGTGTTTTCTTTTGTGCCAAAAAATTCTACATTTTTTATGCCTTTCGCCCCAAAAATGCCTTTTTGTCTTTGATTGTAAAATAAATGCTGAACCGTGAAAGGGTTTCGTTTTCTTTTGTGAAAAATGTCGCACTTGCGCGGGGCAAAAATGCAACATTTCAGCCCTGTATTTAATCGAAGGGGTGGACGCTGCCCTACAAAACAGATGTTTTTTCGGCGTCGAGCGAATAGCCTAAATACCCGCGTGTGTCCGTGCGTGCTTTTTTATAATGAAGTTTGGTCAGATGCTTTATTTAGGCGGCGCCGTGGAGTATTCTTTGTTTTTAGTTTACTTT
Source organism: Eudasyphora cyanicolor (assembly GCA_963930755.1). NCBI lineage: Eukaryota > Metazoa > Arthropoda > Insecta > Diptera > Muscidae > Eudasyphora > Eudasyphora cyanicolor. Next base: position 112,822,359 of record OZ005735.1, on the reverse strand, counting down.
TAGTGAGTTAGAAGGCTGGTTTTTCGCATTTTTGTTATCGATTCTGACTATAAAAAATGCAGCAGTACAGGAGGGCGTAGGCGACATTATTACTATGCTGCTCTCTGACAGGGCAACATCTTTTTTAGAAAAGAATACACCATTAGAGTGAACGTAACCAATTTTTTGCCTCCACCGTCCCCGGTTTTTTCAAAATCATGAATTTCGAACAACCGGTCCAACCGGTTTTATAATCTACACCACACCGTGGTACAGGTTACTATAACTTTGTGCATTTGTTTGTAATGCCCAGAAGAAGAAGAAATAGACCCACGGTTTATTATACCGATCGACCCAAAATCACTTACCGAGTTGATTTAGCTATGTCCGTCCGTCTGTCTTTGCATGTATTCATGTAATCACAGGTCGGTTGTAAGTATAATTGCAGCTCGCAATTGTGACCCGATCTCAACGAAACTATGCACATATCTCTCTTTTGGCCAAAGAACTCGGTTCAGATTTATATATAGATCCCATATATATGTACCTCCGATTTGGCATATATGCACTGTACTTTAACCGATCTGTATAAAAATTGACAGAGAGAAGTCCTTGATACACTTAAAGACAATGCTAAATTAAAGGAAAATCGCTTCCGAGTTAGATATAGCCCCCATATAATTCGTCCCTTCAATATAATAATAGCCTATCCCTTTTTGGTGTTTTGAGATAAACGAGTTTAAAGTTTTAGTCAAATCGCGTGTCTATGAAACCCGTAATATTACGGAAAAAATATTATTTTTTTTTTGGCCTTTTCAATGAACACTTAATGACGTTCTTATTCTGATTGGTCAGATTGACCAAATTATTATATTCTACGCGCCCTTTAAAGCAAAATTATGTCATTCAGAAAACAATAACACCATAAAGGCGTTTTATTTTTAAAGCATTAGTATGATTTTTCTGATACACTATTTTATTTTGTATGGTATACACTATTTTATTAAAAAATATACGCTACTTTTCAAGAGATATTTAATTAAAGAATTACGAATTTGTCATTTTACTCGTATAAAGCAGTGTAACCTGATCAACAAACCCTATTTAATAATGCACAAACATGGTAATTCATTATTACATATATGTACATTTCTTTGCAATTTTTGTTGTTACGAACAAGAAAATCATATATGGTTGCGTAAATTAAATATGGGCATTTCCAAAGAGATGTCAACCGCACACGGGGCAAAATAGCCTTTTTTGATATGTTTGAATCGAAAGAAAATATATTTGGAACACAAATTTTTAAATATTATATATTTTCTAGCAAATAAATTTTATTTGAAAATCAACAAAATATATTTGAAACGCATATATTAATATATCACAACAAAATATATTTGCAAACAAAAATTCTCAAATAAAATATGTGTTTAAATACAAATATAATTATTGTTTAGGAATTTCTCTAAATATATTTTATTTAAAAAAAATTTCAAAACTTTTGTTGACTTTTTCGAATTCCAGATTAAATTTTTCCTTGGTTCCGGGTTTATCCTCCCAGCATTAGCTTCTGTTCTTAATCAATAATGTTAATACAATTTATGAGTATTCTATCCAATATTATACGATTTCAATAATTATTTCACAAACATTAACAATTTATAAAAAAACTAACATTGAATTACTGAAAAATTTAACATAACTTAGGTATTTTCTGAATTCTTAAATGGAAATACATATTTATTTCGGAAATAATGGTCCCAAATAAAAATATATTGGGATATAAACAAAGATTTGTTTAGAACAACATCTTCCCAAATATATAATTTTGGTGTGTATCAAATATTATGTATTTGGAGTGTACCATAAACATATATATGTTTCAAGCCGAATATGTTTGGGACAATATACTACAGAAGCGATTTTTTTTCAGCGTGCAGCCATAAAATTGAACGTCTATAAAAGTATGATGTTTTTCCACTTTTTTATAGGAAATCTATTAAATTTAACAATTTTTTTAAAATTATATTTATTTATAACACATTTTGAAATATTCAAGTGCAAAGGCGAACAATTGCAAAATTTATGTTTTAAACATTTGTACACGGGGGGAAATCACCATTTTTGATATGTTTGAATCGAAAGAAAATATAATTGGAAACAAATTTTTTAAATATTATATATTTGTGAAGAAATAAATTATATTTGGAAATCAAGAAATTTTATTTGGAACGCATATATTAATATATTAGAACAAAATATATTTGCGAACTAACCATCACAATTAAAATATGTGTTTACACACAAACACAGTTATTGTTTAAGAAGTTTCCCAAATATATTTTATTTAAAAAGATTTTTAAAACTTTGCTGTCAGAAATTATAGTTTAAATTTGTTCGTGGTATATTTTATACTTATAGTTAAAAATGTCATAAGCAGCTTTATATTTGGTTTTGCAGCACTAATTTTTATTTTATAAATATTCCAATTCATCACTTTTTGTCAATCCGTCAATTCAATTAATAGTTAAAAAGAGTATACGATTTAAATTTTAATCTAATTTTACAAACATATGACATTTCTAAAAAAATGATCTTTGAACTTCTGAAAAACAGAAAACTTGCCTTTAAATTACGGCCTTGATACTTAAATACAAATAAATCGTTGTTTCGACAATATTAGTTCCAAATAACAAAATATGCGAATGAAAACATACTTTTGTTTGGAACAACAACCTCCCAAACATTTAATATTTATGCGTGTCAAATATTATATATTTGAAGTGTGTTCTAAACATATGTATGTTTCCAGCAGAATATGTTTGGGACAATATACTACAGAAGCGATTTTTTTTCAGCGTGTATAGCATGTTATGTTTGAATTGATAAGGAATATAAGAAAAATATTTTTTGTTCTGAAAATAAATATATTAAAAATCATTTATAGTCAACCTTTGGATGTCTAGTTACAGACAAATTTTAAAAATTCATCAAACTTTGATCGCCTCTCCTGAAAAACTACCTTTTTGAACATAGCGTAGTTTAGAATGGATGTATCGATATATAACTATACCCAGGAAAGTAATTGGTTGGAATTCGATTGTAACAATAAAAAATAGTACTAGCAACAAAATGTATATTGCCTAAACCGTGTGTCGGTTGTATTTATATATAAATAGTTGAAACAACAATAATAACATGGATACCATCAAATAAAAATGCTTGCAATCGATGGTTTTATCAACCGAACTAAGATTGTTTTTTTCATTGACACTCGGTTAGTTGTGGTAACCAATTTGAAACATTCATCATAGTACCATATGATAGATTTTTGGTTGTGACAACCAATGTTTTATTCTTGACAACAGAAATTGTATCAATAGACCAAAGATTATTATTGCAACGAATAATTGGTTACTACAACAGAAAAAATATTAATAGATAATCGTTTTTTTGGTTATCCCAATAATTTCCCAAATTTGGAATAATGAAATGAATTTTTGGAAATACAACCGAAAGATTGGTTGCTGTTCTTTTGCTGATACATGACAAACAAAAAATAAAATTACTCGACATAAATAAATCTTCAACATTTTGTTCAAGAGCGGTATGTGTAGTCAAAAATAATCTCGTTTGGATAATAATGTGTGGAATGCAGAATACATATGTTGTGCAAAATCTTTTACATAAATAAAAGCAACAATCATGAAATTGATAGCACAGGGTTAAGCGATGTTCGCATAAAAGTTTTGTGTTTTTTTTTGTGTACTAAAATTTGTGTCAAATATTTCCACATCTCATAATAGTGATGAAATTGTAATGTGGGATTTTTAATTTTGTTATGAATTGTTTGGTTTTTTGTTCAATAAATAAAATAAAAATTAATGAAAACTGCTTTTAATTAATTGTCGGTAGTACATATGACTGACAAATTGTCAGAACAACCAATTTTTTAAAACAGTTGGTTGTGGTAACATTCAACAGAAAATTTTAGCCACCATTTTCGTAGTTGGCGCAACCAAATGTGATTGTTGTCAACGTGGAAGCAGAAGTATAACAAAACCAAAATGTTGGTTGTCCTGATGGAATCGCATGATAGTAGACAGTAGACTACCAAAATTCAGTTGGCAAATAATTCGCTTGAGGCAACCAAACTGTTTTCTGTGTGTAGAAATTCACTCGTCTGCTTCCTCTTCCTCTGCTACATTTGGCTCATCTAAACAATTACGCTTATTTCCTCCTTGTAAATTTAAATAAAAAGGCTGCGCGCTACGAGGAATTATGCCCTTCTTGCACAAATCCTTAAGATCATTCAGCTTTGCATTTGAAATGAACAGTTCTTTATTGTATTTATGAGTTAGTGTAAAAATTATAACTTCATTTTTGTTTTTCGCATTCCTTCAATATCAATGAATTTCAAGTCTTCGTCCCATTCCTCCTTGTACTATAATAGTTTCGATCGACCTCTAGTTACTTGGAGGAACATCGAAAACATACTTTTGAGATCAATCTTATCACTGAATTGAAGCCTTTTTACATCGTAGGGTTTTTCCGTCTTGCTAGTCTCAGTATAGGTGGCCATTCTTCTGGTGAATAGACGCAAATACTTCTCTTAGCACGTTCTATCGCAGAGTGCATCGAATCTGCCTCCATTTGTGTGTGTCCGCTTTTGAGATCATTAATTGTGATAGAATTTAACTTCAAAGAATTATTCATATAAATCAAAAGTGTGGCAATGAATCTGTCTCTGTTCTGTCCCCCATAGTAGTCTAAGTATGTATAACATCCGTAACCGATTTTAACTTGTTGTTGCTTTTAGCTGTTTCCTTGTCAGATTCCTTATTAAATCTTGCCTTCGCCCTATTTCACAGGTGTTCATTATATGATTTCTGAATGGACTCTTTGTCCTCAGCATTTTTGTATATCTCGCATGTTAAGCAGGTGTCCTTTTTGGATAGTGAAACGAATAATTGTAATTGTTGCAAAATATCCGGCGACAAACATTTTCTTTAACCGAAACTTCTCGGTGGCGCTCTCGGAATATGTATTTTTGAGATTGTTAAGTCGGAGGCCAAATAAAGTCGTCGACTCTTTGCTCGAGTGTAGTGGCTTTCGACGACTGGAAGTGACTCGATGTGCATATTGATAAGTGCAACTGTATCTTCTTCCGATTTTCTCTGGAGTCCACGTTTGCCCCTCTTGTCAATAAACTCACTTTGGGACATTTTCTTGGCGAATACAGATATTGCACATTCTGACACATTAAAGTATTTATAAAAATCTTCCTGCAGACCCGCTTAGCTTTCAGAGCATAATTGAATGTGTTCGCCCGACGTGATCCAGATGTCAATGTCCAACTGGAACTTTTCGATTTTTACGCAATTTCAGTAGTCGCCTAAATTCCAATACTCTGCATTGGTCTCCCTGCGCTCTTCGTCAGAAAATTTTTCTTGGTATTTGTGGCGGCACTTACAATCAGTTGGCTTCGTTCTCCAACTCTTTTGCCACGCCTAGTAACATACGCTTTTCCTTGGTTCCGGGTTTTCTTCCTTTTGTTCTGCATCCATTTCTGGCTTTCACTCTATAGATCACAAAAAAATTCAGGAGTAGAGGTAGCTACTCCCAAAAGATATTCCTCAGAAGCTCTTTGCTGTACTCACCTTTTTATACCCTCACTTTAGTGTGACGAGGGTATATATCATTTGCTACGGAAAAAAGTGTAACACATCGAAGGAGTGATCTAAGACCCTAAGTATGTTCGGAGGAAATCCGTTTTGGGTCATTTTAAGTCGAATGAGCAATGTCCGTCCGTCTGTCTGTCTGTCTGTCTGTCTGTCTGTCTGTCTGTCTGTGTGTCTGCTGGCTGGTGCGCACGATAACTCTCGAAAGGAGTAACCGATTGACTTCAAATTTGGTATGTGGTAATATTTTTTTCTATCTCCGGCTAAGTTCGAAGATGGGCCATATTGGTCCATTCCTTCTAGTACCTCCCCCACAAAGGGTTAAAATGTTGTGAAATATTGATTTTTTAATAACTACTATACTACTTATTCTAATCTTCTGAAATTCCACACATAGTATTAGTTTATTAGTCGCTATCAACTCGAGAAAAATGGGCGAAGTTGCCACGTCCCTTTAGGTACCTCCCACACAAATGCACCGTTTTGCACCAAAAATTAACAGCTTATAACATTAATAACGGTGTATAAAAATACTTGAAATTTTGCACAGTGTTATGCTTTTATATTGCCTACAGTCCAGAGAAAAATGGGCGTTGTTGCCACGCCCCTTTTGGTACCTCCCATACAAAGGTACCATTTTGCACCAAAAGTTAACAGCTTATAACATTAATACAAGTGTATAATAATACTTGAAATTTTGTACAGTGTAATGTTTCTATAGCGCCTATAGTCCTGCGAAAAATGGGCGTTATCGCCACGCCCCTTTTTGTACCTCCCACACAAAATGGCCAAATCATACCACAATTTAATATCTCATAACGTTTATACCAGTGCACATAAACGCTTATAATTCGGCGCAGTGTAATGAATTTAAAGTATCTACTGTTCAGCGAAAAATAGGTGTATTTGTTAAACCCCTTTTGGTAGCTCCCACACAAATTGACAGAATAATTTGTGTAATATTCTATATTACATTACTCACAAAGTGACACAAATTGACAGAATAATTCGTGTAATATTCAATATTACATTACTCACAAAGTGAGGGTATACCTTAGTCGGTTTACCCGACTGAAACTTTCTTACTTGTTCGTAAGTATCTTCTCGCCATTTTTATCGTTAATTTTAATATCAGTACACCACACTCTGCGATTTCTTCCACCACTATATCTGCTGGTTTTATCATTACATTTTCTCAATCATCCCCCAACTCGTCTGTCTCTTTGTCCGAATTGGGAATGTACTCGTCCGACGATCCTGCAGCGAAGTCTGCACCATCCTCTTTATCGGTTTCAGGTATCGTTTCATCCCACGACTCCAACGAGATGCCGGCTAATCCCTTTTCTGGCACAGGCTCAGGATCAATTTCAACACATAGGGTTTATGGAGGTGTCATGACACGTCCTGTTGAAATTTTACTCATTTATACTCAATTCACTAACATAATTTGAGAGGACTTGGCAAATCCATTGTTTAAAGAAAAATGTTCATCGCAAACTGAAATCTCAAATGCTAACAATATTTCTTTCGAAAATATTTCCTGTCAAAACAATGTAAACATGACATAGGCTACTATTTTTTTCAAACTTTTATAATTCTTTGTAATTTGCATTGAGAATACAACGGCCTATGTGGTGCATACAAATTATAAAAATAAAAATATTCCCAAACAATAGTGTATACTAGGGCTAGTCACTTTTTTAACTTTTTTGGAATATCAAATTGCTCCTGATATTACCGTGTAGGGCGTATAAAAAATTGCAATTACTGATGCTCGAAACCGAATTTTTAGTATTAAATTTTTTCCTCTTTTTCAAATTTGAGAAAAAAAAATTTTATAATAAGCCTGTTAAATCGCGGATCTTAATTCACTTTGATATCTTTACCACGAATCTGGCTTTTAATCTAACATTGGACATATAGTTTTTGAGATATGGCGATTTTAAAATTTGCAAAATATATATAGCGTGATCCATTTCGAGGTTCCCTACTTTTTTAAAGAAAAAAGCACAGAACATTCAAATTGAATGGGGAATGTTTATTATCATTTGAAAGAACATTCTTTGGCATTTATTTTTTTAAGATTATGTCTATCAAATGTTGGCCGCGGCTACGTCTCAGATGGTCCATCCATTGAGTCCAATTTTCGATGACTCGTTCGAGCATTTCGACTGGTAACTGGCGAATGACACGCGTAATGTTTCGCTCCATGGCCTGAATCGAAGCGGGTTTGTCCGCATAAACTTTAGACTATATATATCCCCATAGGAAAAACTCTAACGGTGTGATATCACACGATCTTGGTGGCCAATCGACCGTTCTCACCGGCATCATTTTTGAAGAAATATGGACCGATGATTCCACCGGCCCACAAACCACACCAAACCGTTCGTTTTTCTGGATGAAGTGGCAGCTTTTGAATCTTTTCAGGTTGCTCTTCGTCCCAAATGCGGCAATTTTGCTTGTTTACATACCCATTGCCAGAAATGGGCCTCATCGCTGAACAAAATTTGGCTCGAAAACGTCGATGTCGCTTGGGAAGGTCGGGCTGCTTCAGTTCTTACACAAGCTGTATTTTGTATGCTTTCAATTTAAGATCTCGGCGTAAAATGCGCCTAGTCGTTCCATACGTCAGTCCGAACGGCGCCGAATCGACTCTCCACGGTCTTTGTGTACGCTCTCAGCTACGGCCGCTACATTTTCTTCACTGCGTGCTGGACGTGGTCTATTCGGTCGAATATTATCCAATAATGAATGCTGGGTCTCAAGATGGGTGATGGTGTTGCGAATAGTACGCTCAGTAGGCCGATTATGTTGACCATAAGTTGAGCGAAGTGCACGAAACGTTCTTCGCAGAACGTGAATTTTCGTAATAAAGTTGAACGATTTGTAAACGTTGTTCAGGCGTAAGGCTTTCCATGATGAAATGCCAAACAATACTTAACAAAAATAACATGACAGCATGACACGACCCACGCGTGATCTGTCAAAAAAGGCTACTGAAAAAAGTGTCTCTACTTGGATCACCCGTTATATATTTTTTTAAATGAATAAAACCCCTATATCTCCAAAACTATGTGACAGATTCTAGATCAAATAGCACATTCTTGTCCACCGCACTGCAAATTATTAAATGGCGATATTTTAAAGAATTTTTATGGCATTTTTTTTTTGATCAATTTTTAAATCAGAACATTATCCTCAGCGTGCCTCAAGCTGTAAAAAGTTGGCCTAGATTGACGCCAAAACGGCTATTGAGGTTTTGTTCAGAATCATTCGACCATGAAGAGATCAGATTCGTGATCACGACACCAAAGTGAACTAAGATCTGCGACTGAGCAGACTTACTATAAAAATTTATTTTTTCTCAAATTTGAAAATCAGGAAAAAATCAAAACCAAAAAATTCGGTTTTGAGCGGAAGGTTTTTGATCGCAAAGTAAACAAAAATATTTATTTGTAATTACATAGTTCATCATCCCCGACATCGTACTGGGATGAGCATTTGCCCAAAAAAAGTGACTAACCCTAGTGTATACTATGATATGCCATTTTACGAGTAGGTAGTAAAGTTTTGATACGTTTGATTTATTTCTGCAGATTAAAATCTAGTAAATTAGCGATTAGGAGCTTACACTAATATTGAAGGAATTATTTGAAAAATAATTTACACGCTATATTTCCAATGTCCATTTGACCCACTTCGTAGAACCAGAATTCGACGAAAGTTGGACCAGATATAAAATCAATGATGGAGATTCTACACGTGCAATAAAAAACAATAGCCCAAGAGCACATAGGCTATTATTATCTTGAGGGGACGATATGTGGCAATATGGCAGTGCCGATATGACATATAAGTGCTGTAGAAACTGTATTCTTTATCCGGTAAATACGAAATACAACAGAAAGAGGTTTCTTATTACTTGACTGAACACTGCTATGTTTGGGGAAAATCGGTTCAGATTTGGATATATCCCATATGTATACGTTACACCCGATTTGACATGAACGTGATTTAGAATCTGTATTTTTTTCGATCAGTACGAAATACATCAGAAAGAGGTTTCTTATTCGGGGAAAATTGGTTCAGATTTAGATATATCCCCCATATGACATCGAAGAGCTATATAAGTTGAACATTACTTCGGATCACTAAAAAATTTGGCAGAAATAAGTTTATTAATTTAGGATAGAATACTACTTCATTTTGGGATAATCAACATATATGTACAAAAGTCAAAATTTTTTACATAGGGGTAATCTATGTATGTTAGTTGTCACTTTTCTCGCGCTGTGTACAGATTTCGGTTTTTTTCCCAAAAAAAAATTTGTTATTATCTTATCTTTCAAAAATGTAGAAAACAACCTAGAAATGTTCATATATTTATTCATTCTTTTGGAAGTTGTGGCCAAACTATTCATTCTAGAGGTACTCGTAAGTTACAAAAAATAAGAGGGACACATGGAGGAAGAAGTTTTTATGGGCATTGAGATCATGTGAGATCTTTCCGCGAAAAAATATAGCTCATGACTTTTGGAAATGCGATTTCAAGTGTTTTTTGTCAGCGCGCCCCTCTATGTAATGAAATATCACTGAAGAAGCGATTATAGTGGCTGGAATTGCCTACAAAACCATATAGGTGTCGATGATGTGGTCCGAATGGAACCAACGCTAGAGCTCTCCAAACCTTATTTAAATTTGCGTGAATTTTTTTGATTGCGTATTTCGCGCGGCACCGAAGGTTTTTTTACATTGAAAATCCTAAAATCCGCGGCGCGTAACAAAATAATGAATCACTGAAATTTTATTCACTTTTTTAAAATTTTGCAAAAACTACATTTGTTTTCGTGGTTCGCGATGCGAACCCAAGCAAAAAAACAAAAATGTATTGGTATGAGAGTTTTAGTATGTTCACTTAGTTCGGCAAAATACGGGTTTGGTTAGCAGTTCTTGTTAAATTCAATTTACTGCTTCCATAAGTATTTCAGCTGATTTAAGTTAAAGACATACACTATTGCTACTGAATTCTGAAGATGATAGAGTGGTGTCTATCGAAACTGCAGTCAATTCTACCAAGCAATTAAAACTACTTTCTAACTAAACTTTCTACCAATTTTTGTATTTGTTTCTATTACTTTCTTGGAATAGACAGAAAGTAAATGGAACATATGGTCTCAAACCTAAAATAAATTCTGACTGAATTTTGCAAAAATTGCAAATTTTGTCCATGACAATTTTTATAGAATAAAGTTCTTAAATTAATTTCTACGTTCTTTGGGGGTACTGCTGTGGTGCACTTAACAACCATGGATCAGGGATGCGAAATCAAAATTTCTAATTGTACAAACAGACTGCACAAATTGTACTTTCCGAGCCTCAATTGTACGAGTACCAACAACTAATTTCCTTAATAAGGATATGAATCAACGTTTTTAGTATCGACCTAAGTCATTTTTACTCAAAATGTTCATTGGCCATTGTGATTTTTAAGTTTGTCTTTATCTTAATACTATATCAGATTCCAGATACTGTGGCCAAGAGTTTATTTTGTTATAAATTAAATTTTGTAATTTATTTTGAAACATTAAGAAATATATACATTCATATTTATTTATGAAAGCAAATATGACATGAAACCGCATTTGTCACATTTTCTTTAAAATGGCACACATTTCATTAAAAACATTTATGAAAATGTAAAAGGCAATAAAACTTCAGTTAGGATATAACGGAAGATTAACAATCTCTAAACATCTTGGGCAAAACATTTCTTTAGTTGATTTACATAATATTAACCCTTTAACAAATTATATTATTATTTATTTTGGAGTTAAGCTGAATCAACTTTTTTGTTTGAAAGATCTACCTCAGCTTCCAGGCATTTTTCACGAACGAAACAATCCATTTTGTTAATTTCATGGAAACTTTTAGATAACAGTATTTTTTGGGAATCTGCCATCAAAAAATATTTTATTTATGCAATTTATTTTATGAAGTACGATTTACTCTTATTATTAAGCGTTATAAAGTTTATTCAAGATTATTTACGAGTATTGTACAAGCTTGTTAAAAGTGTGCAATATAAGTGCAATTTATACGTTACAATGAAATAGCGATAAAAGCAAAAAATTTCATATTAAATTCCAAAGTAAAATCATAGATAAAAAACATAAAATAGACAAGTTTACTATAAAAATCTCGTTTTCGATAAAAAAAGGAGACAATTTTGAATACAAGTCCTTGATATAATAGGTTTTTAAACAGGAACGCTACAAAAGTAGACCGACAGGGACAGCAAACGACGCCATATTTTTTGCCGCTCTTTTGACATTTCTCTTCAGTAAGGTTTGCCATTTCATGATGGAAAGATATACGAGCCAACAACGAGTCGAAATTATTAAAATTTACTACCGAAATTCGGAGTCAGTGGCCTCAACGTTAAGAGCGCGAAAAATCATCTTCAGCGATAAGGCTCATTTCTGGCTGAATGGCTTCGTCAATAAACAAAACATGCGTTATTGGTCAGACAGCAATCCACACGTACTCCATGAGTCATCATTGCATCCCGAAAAAATTACGGTTTGGTGCGGTTTATGGGCCGGCGGCGTCATTGGCCCGTACTTCTTCCGTGATGATCAAGACCGGCACGTTACTGTGAATGGGAATCGCTACCGTTCAATGATTACTGAATATTTTTGGCCCCAATTGGATGATATGGACTTGGAAGACATGTGGTTCCAACAGGACGGCGCCACAAGCCACACAGCGATTGCCACAATCAATTTATTGGAAACTAAGTTTGGAGAACGTGTTATCTCACGAAATCGTCCAGTCGATTGGCCGCCTCGGTTGTGCGATTTGACGCCGTTAGACTATTTCCTGTGGGGCTACGTCAAGTCTATGGTCTATACCAACAAGCCAGCGACGATTGATGAACTTCGTATGAATATCGAACGTGAAATTGCATCAGTATCGGCCGATTTATGCTTGAAAACCGTCGAAAATTGGGTTCAGCGTCTGGACTTCTGCGTCGAGTTCCATACATAATGGCATCGAACGTACTTTCACAGGAATAAAGAATTTCATTGATATCCAAAACCGTTTTTGTTTTATTTAAAAAACTTTTGTAGCGCTCTTATTGACGGACCCGATATACACAGAAAAATATTTAATAAAATTAAAGAACAACGCCAAAGACGTCCCTAGGCTGTAAAATAAGTAAATTGTGTACGTAAAATATAGATAATTTCATTAACATTAAATACATTTTCTTAATTTTAAGTACAAAACGTATTTATTTCAAAGATTAGTGAGTCTTCATTTGTACCAAATGAGTCATTGGTGTACCATTGTACTTTTCAGGTGGTAATTGTACCAATTGTACCAACTTTCGCATCCCTGCCATGGATACGTGTTTGAAGATTGAAGTCTTGTACGCGAAGAACGAGACACTTTTGTCTCAGCGACGATCGTCAAGGCAAATCCAGTGCGCGGTACAGATATGGGGGAAGTCCATATGAATTAAAAGGATTTTTAACGATCTATTCCGAAATCAGAGGCGCGTCATTTAATTTTGATGATTTTTCAAATTATGCACTTAGCAAAATTTACATAGCCTCAAAATAAAACCATTCATTATTAATTTCCATCTTAAGATATATTATGGTTTTAAGTGAATTCATACAATATAAGTAAGCGCGGGTGAGCACATAACTACCGTATGTTAAATCCGACTTCACAATCCGCGAAATTCATAGGAATATATTTTAAAATGTCTAAGTGTAATAATATCACTAAAAAATTCGCGAATTCTTTTTATATGAAGTCTTTTAATTTATTATTAAAAGCTATAACAATTACTATTGTATAATCTTACAAAAGAGGTTCATCAAAAAAATACACTCAAAAAGATCTTAATATTCAACTCCCATCAATGCTTAGGCATTTTGTAGAGAAATTTTGTATTGAAATAAAACACAAATGATCTGGACTTCGCATTTTGAAACAAATATAACTTTTTAACAAAGAGATATATTTCCTTCATGCTTTCTGAAGATTACAACTAGTTCTCTCATCTATTCGCGGACATTTCTCATACATTTTTTCGATTTTTATATTTCGCGGGATTCGATATATTATATAAAATTTCAATTACAAAATGTTTTGTTTCGCTATATTTTTGCATATAATGAAGTCACTGCGAATATTTTGACATATGCTGACAGAAATGGGAATGCACTACGACTGTAAGTTTAGTTTTCTTAATTCCGTTAAAAATTGCATTTTATAGCATTTTTTTTAAATTTTAATTTGAAACCGCCATAACTTTCGCGCCCCTTAATGAAATTAATTCACAACAACGGTTTTTGCACGCTTACTCTCTGTCTACTACAAACGCGGTCGATGTGCTCGCAAAATTTTTTTCGAAAAAAATTTACTGGAAAATTAAAAAATTTTTACTTTTGCCCATATATGTTCATGCCTATTTAATATTTAAGCGCTATTGAAACGGTATTTTACGTCCGATCTTTATATAATTTGAGTGAAATGAGGTTTTTTGATTGATTTGATGAAAACCTGTTTAGATTACGTATAGTCCCATCTATTTATTCCTTCCGATTCTTGATCTATGAAAGAATACTGCGCATTTTAATGTTATCTTTTCAGATCTAGATTATTAAAATCAAAATCTTCATCTCCTCCTTGGAATAAGCCTTGTTGAGGATCTGCAGCTAACTACTTTGTTCACCAATTAATCCATATTTATTTCGCAAGGCTCCGTTCTCCATTGTTAGGGAGGTGTAGGGTATTATATAGGGCCGACTATGCCCGACTTTATTTCTTTTATTACTGGTTTTATTTAATTTTTCAAAGTGAAATTTTCGGTCCCGCCGTGATTTCAACCATGGGTATCAAGGCCACAAACGAATTCGAATTACTACTGTCCTGAGATATATACAGGGTGAGGGGATTGAAGTGTTACAGTTTTCAATGTGGCATATCTGCCAAAATATCAGTGCCGTCATATTGTTATTTGGTATGGCAACACCAAACAACACGGCATTCCGTTTGATAACATTAATTTTATATGACATGTAATTCAAACGGAACAGTGTGATATCGCTTTATTCAGCTGGAAAATCGCATCCAGCGATCGTCCGAGATCTAAAAATATTAAATATTTATAAAATGTTCTTGTATCGGACCATAAAACGATACAAGGAGACTGGTAGTGTTAAAAAATGGCATGGTCGTTGGAGACTGGTAGTGTTTAAAAATGACATGGTGGCAGCCGTACAAATAGCAACTTCGTCAGAAATGGCCAGCAAAGTGTAGGCAAGTATTGAAAGGAACCAGCAGCCAATTACCCAATATCGTCTTCTCAGACGAGAAAAATTACCCAGTAGCTCAGTATGTACACAAACAAAATGACCGGGTATTGTTAGCAGAGATGTCGTATGATAACTTTGCGCAAAGATTGGTAACTAAAACACAAGCTCCTCCTCACGTCATGGTTTGGGTCGCAGTAACCCCCAATTGCCACTCTCCACTCGTATTTCTCGAGCCTGGTGATAAATTAAATAGAACTGGGTACCACGAATCAGAGATAGAAGGTGCTCTTAAGCCTTAGGTGCATAAACATATCGGCAATAGGCATAAATCTCTTCAAAATAACCATCCTCGCTTCATTTCGGCGGAACAGTGGCTTTCAAATTTACCTGATGCCAACCCCCTGCATTTGTGTATTTGAGGTATTTTGGACTCCATGATCCTTAGAAAAAATACTCCAATATTGACGCATTGAATAAAGTCATTCAACGAGAATGGTCGCGACTTCCTCAAACTTACCTTCGTGCATCTTGAAAACATATTTTTAAATGATCGATCGAATTATCACAGTACAAGGGGGATATTTAAAAAATTTTAAATAGAATTCTATACTATATTATGTTTTAAATAAATTTAAATAATTTTCAATAAAAAATTAAAATCAAAAAAAAATTTATGACGCTTTCAATTGGTGACACTTCAATCCCCGCACCCTGTAAGGAGGAATTACAAAAAGGAAAATAATTCGGCCATTTCTTAAGCAGAGAACCGATGGAGACAAAACTATGCATGTTTGTAGAAGAGGTATTAGAGGAGTTAAATTTTAAATTTGGGATCCCTATGTTATATAGGAGAGGCCTCAAAATTGGCCACCTCGGGTGACCAAATGTTTAAGCCCGTGCAACTTTCGCCCTTCTCATCTGATTCATTCTACTAACCGAGGTCTACGAAATACTTTCACACCTAAGAGTTGTCTAGTATAGTTACTGAGATATCTGCAATTGCAAATTGAATTTTTAATTTTCCCCTACCCTGTCCTAGTATTATGTGAATAATAAATAAAAATAAAGTTTTCTGAAGTGGCAACAACATTTGCAATATGACTTTCATATGCACCAGCTGAGACAAAAGTTGTGGCCACATCAATTTATATTTTAAAAAATAGTAAATAGAGGGTATATATCATTTGCTACGGAAAAAAGTGTAACACATCGAAGGAGTGACCTAAGACCCCAAGTATGTTCTGCGGAAATCCGTTTTGGGTCATTTTAAGTCGAATGAGCAATGTCCGTCCGTCTGTCTGTCTGTCTGCTGGCTGGTGCGCACGATAACTCTCGAAAGGAGTAACCGATTCGTATGTGGTGATATTTTTTTCTATCTCCGGCTAAGTTCGAAGATGGGCCATATTGGTCCACTCCTTCTGGTACCTCCCCCACAAAGGGTTAAAATTTTGTGAAATATTGATTCATTAATAACTGCTATTATACGTATTCGAATCTTCTGAAATTCCACACATAGTATTAGTTTGTTAGTCGCTATCAATTCGAGGAAAATGGACGAAATTGCCACGCCCCTTTTGGTATCTCCCACACAAATGCACCATTTTGCACTAAAAGTTAAAAGCTTATAACATTAATACCAGTGTTTAGAAATACTTGAAATTTTGTACAGTGTAATGTTTTTATAGTGCCTACAATCCAGTGAAAAATGGGCGTTATTGCCGCTCCCCTTTTGGTACCTCCCAAACAAATGCACCATTTTGCACCAAAAGTTAACAGCTTATAACATTAATACCAGTGTATAAAAATACTTGAAATTTTGTACAGCGTAATGTTTTTACAGTCCATTGAAAAATGGGCGTTATTGTCAAGCCCCTTTTGGTACATCTCCCACAAAGGTACCATTTTGCACCAAAAGTTAACAGTTTATAACATTAATATCAGTGTATACAATTACTTGCAATTTTGTACAGTGTAATGCTTTTATAATGCCTATAGTCCAGTGAAAAATGAGTGTTATCACCACGCACCTTTTTGTACCTCCCACACAAAATGGCCAAATTATACCACAATTTAATATCTCAACGTTAATATACCAGTCCATATAAACGGTTACAATTCGGCACAATGCAATGTATTTAAAGTATCTGTTCAGGGAAATATAGGTGTATTTCTTAAACCCCTTCTGGTACCTCCCACAAAAATTGACAGAATAATTTGTGCAATATTCAATATTACATTACTCACAAAGTGAGGGTATACCTTAGTCGGTTTACCCGACTGAAACTTTCTTACTTGTTTTTGTATTTTGTTGCAAAAAGGATACATACACGGGCCAAAATTGCCTTTTTTGATATGTTTGAACAGAAAGAAAATATATTTGGAACACAAATTTTTAAATATTATATATTTCTTAGCAAATTAATTTTATTTGAAAATCAATAAAATATATTTGGAACGCATATATTAATATATTACAACAAAATGTATTTGCAAACTCAATTTCTCAAATAAAATATGTGTTTATTTACAAAAAATATCGTTTAGGAATTTTTTTAAATATATTTATTTAAAAAAAAATTCCATAACTTTTGTTGACTTTTTCGATTTTCAGTTTTAGTTTTTCCTTGGATTCAAATTGTATCTCCCAGTTATGATACCATATGCAGCACTAACTTCGGCTTTAAATCAGTCATTTAAAATGTCAGTGTATACCAAGTCATCATTAGTTGTCATTTGTCCAGGTAATTTATATTGATCCAATATTATACGATTTCAATTATTATTATTTATTATTTTTACAAACATTAAAAATGTAACATTGAATTACTGTAAAATTTAACACAATTTAGGTATTTTCTGAATACTTAAATGCAAATAAATATTTGTTTCGGAAATAATAGTCCCAAATAAAAACATATTGGGATGTAAACAAAAACTTGTGTAGAACAACATCTGCCCAAATATGTACTTTTTGTGTGTGCTGAAAATTATGTGTTTAGAGTGTATCCTAAACACATATATGTTTCAAGCCGTATATGATTGGGACAATATACTACAGAAGCTATTTTTTTCAGCGTGTATGTACACGGCGTAAAATCGTCATTTTTGATATGTTTGAATTGAAAGAAAATATATTTGGAAGAACGTTTTTTAATTATATTTCTTAACAAATATATTTTATTTGAAAATCATGAAATTTTGGTTGCTACGAACACGCAGAAAAAAATCGCTTCTGTAGTATATTGTCCCAAATATACATATGTTTAGGGTACACTTCAAATATATAATATTTGACACACACAAATATTATATATTTGGGAGGATATTGTTCTAAAAAAAATATGCTCCCGTTCAAATATTTTTTATTTGGAACTAGTATTTGCGAAACAAAGATTAATTTGTAATTATTTATTTTGGCAATGTATCAATGCCTTAACTTAAAGACAAGTTTTCTGTTCTTCAGATGTTCAAAGAACTTTTTTTTTATAAATTTTATGTTTGTAAAATTTAATAAAAACTTAAATCGAATAATCTTTCGTAAATATAAATTGCATTGATGGATTGACAAAAAGTGATGAATTGGAATATTTATAAAGTAAGAACAGTTTAGCTATAAAGTTTAACACGAAAACTAGGAAAAACTAACTAAAATTCTAATAAGTCAGCAATGTTTTAAAAATCTTTTTAAATAAAATATATTTGGAAAACTTCTTAAACAATAACTTTGTTTTTTGTGTAAACATATATTTTATTTGTGAAATTCAGTTTGCAAATAAATTATTTTCTAATATATTACTATATGCGTTCCAAACAAAATTTCTTGATTTTCAAATAAAATTTATTTGCTTTAGTTCATTCAAGGTAAGGACATAAATACTGTAACACGCATTTTATGCTATAACATTAAAAGTAATGAATCCTTTTGGACCAAATTTAGTGTATATATTTATTGACATATATTGTATACAAAAAGCAAGCACTCATTCAAAATGTCCGCGTTTGACCTACACACATGCGTTAAGTCGCACTGACCAATTACCAACAGCCGCACGCGCCTCGTCCCTTTGGGAGAGTGGCCACTAGACCGTTTATAGCACATTATGCAAAAAGTGAAAGTTGCTGCGATCTTTGATTTCCGGACCGAAAAAGTTTCCATTTGGCCTACAAGACTTCCATAAAAATTTTTGTGCCGATCTGATAACCCTAGGGTCTGCCCAAAGTTCATTCAAAATTTAGAACACACTTTTTAGGGGAAATATTTTTTTATTCAAAAATCGTATGTTTAAATAAGTAAAATTACATTTCTTTGTATTATTAATTAATAAATAGTTTTTAAATATTAAGATCGGTGAAAAAAACAAAAAATACAATTAATTCAATATTATATTAGATCTGACTTGTTATGTCAGGGACATTTTCTACGATATTCTTCAATGCACTGTAATATAAATTGATTTTGTTCTTCGTCTTTCGTAAGTATTCTGTTGTAATCATTCATAAATTGTACACAGCGTTCAGCAGTGTCGTTAACAACAAACAGATTACGACAAACATCGAGAGCATCTTGATAATCTTCATTTACTTCCCAAATGGATGGGTCATGCTTTAAAAATTCAGTACTCAATCCAAAAGCACCGAAAAAATTTTTGGTTTTGTATGAGACGAAATCGCTCAAATTATTACACAGCAATAGTTTCGGGTCGGAGAATTTTCGATCGTTTTCCGGATTTACGACGGGCTCTGTTGATTGCAGATGCCTAACCATTTTTCGTTTCTCTTCGAGTGAAACATCCGAATCGAAAAATGCCAAAGCCATTGATTCTAGGGCCAAATACCACAAATGATTTTTTCATTTCTTCAAACCGCTTCAGACACATCTTGTCTTTCAACAAGTGTATATCTTGATTTGGTGCTCGTATGGCATTTTACATGTAAAACACGCCCACTGGACTCTCGTTTTGTCAATGCAAACTGCTCTAGAAATAGGTATATTTTTAAGGCATAAATGCCTTTTCCCATGAACCTTGCGTGTGATGTTCGACCAGGTGTTCGGAAGTAATCGCCGACACCACCAAGAAATATTATTGTTAGCTGTAATAGTTCCTTGTAATCAGCTCGGATTTGTGTTTCATTTAGCTGTTTAATGCAGAATTTCTTAATGACTTCGCAGTCAGCATTACTTATTTTTGAGCGTTCGATCTTCGAGTCCGTTTTTAAACGATTTGTGGTCGAGACTTACCCAAACGGCAGCAAAACGATTAAAAATAGGCACTTCAGGACCACAAGTCGCCGAAGTTTAACCTCAAACACATGTTTCAATACTATCTCCATCATGTGATGAGAACATGGGAACTTGATTAATTTTCGATCTAATTTGTTCTGCAACAAAATGCACGATCCAGTGTTTTGACCTGTATTTGATGAGTGTATCATGAACGACTTTGGCCATATTTTCTCCAGTACCAGCCGGGATTTTGGGGGCGCCCAAAAATTTTGATGTGTAGATCGATTAATCACAAGCTCACCAACAGTTGTCAGAGGCGTCGCAGCATTATACATTACAGTTATCACATCATGAAATATCTGTCTGTTTGACGGCAGTTTGGCTCCAGATATTGTATGTGATACATGCCCAACTGATTCTACGGTGCGATATTTATCACTGGATCTAACCATTTGGATGTGGTCGGTCTGGAGACAAATAAGAAGATGACTAAAATTAAATTTTGTGCGAAGCTGCCCCTTTCTCAATTCACTTAGGCTGGAGGCAGAGCGCGTTCTGTAAACGACCCTGCTGCATGGCCGTATAGCGCGCTGCAAAGTTCTGCTTATGTGTTCTTATTTGACCTGTAGAAAAATGTCAGACTGATGCGAAAAATCAACTATCATGTAAATCCGTTGTTTTTTTTTTCATGCATGAACAAGCATTATCTATTTTTTATTGTGATTGCTCTTACGTCTACATATGTACATAGAGGCCATGTCGGTGTGCATGCATCCCCTGTCATGACGTAAAATTCAAATGAAAACTGCTGTAACTTTTTCGTTTCTCGGTCGATTTTGATTGTTTACGACTTGTAAGAAAGACAATTTTATTCAAAGACCATTTAA
The DNA here is from genome assembly GCA_963930755.1 of Eudasyphora cyanicolor. Classification (NCBI taxonomy): domain Eukaryota; kingdom Metazoa; phylum Arthropoda; class Insecta; order Diptera; family Muscidae; genus Eudasyphora; species Eudasyphora cyanicolor. The sequence goes on along the minus strand of OZ005735.1, from coordinate 112,801,250 downwards.
AAACTTTTCATGCTAATAAAATATTTTTTAATTACTTGAACATGTGACATTTGATAAAAACCCAAATTTTGTTCATGTAAAGTGAGTTTTGTGTTTTCAAACAACTTTGGGCAGACCTTAGCGTTATCCAATCGGCACCAAATTTTTTATTGGAGGTTTGTAGGTCAAATGGAAACTTTTTCGGCCCGGAAATCAGTACCGAAAAAATAATAAATGGTCTAGTGGCCACAACACGAATCAAAGCAGTCTCATGAAAATCGATGATGGGGTATTTTTTGTGCAGAGATTGTCCTTTAAAACTGTCCACAATTTGTAATCCAGTGGGTTTATATTAGGGCTGCCATAGATCCATTCATCAGAAGAATTGAAAGCTGACCAATTGTTTTAAAGCCATGTCTGGGTCATTTTAGCCATATACGTGCTTCACCAAAAGACGTTTGCATATTTCTTTCCTATTTTTTATAAAGCTGGAGTCAACAAATGTCTATTTCGGCCTTTGAAAGCCCCAAGTCTCTTTTCGGAGCGGAATTCGCAGAATTCTTGATTTGATGAAGATTTGATGATGCGGCGTTCGAACGTTTGAGGGCGTCCCGACCGGGGGCGGTCTGTGACATCACCAGTCTCCTCAAACAGTTTTATGCAGCGGTAGATAAACATGAGACTAACCCCAAGCTGCCAGAGCGTTTTAAAAATGTTGGTTTTTTCATTCCATATTTAAAAAGCGCTATAACAGCGATACGGTTCTCATTATCTGACCACTCCATGGTGAAAACTGAAGCAATTTTGAATTCCCGTAACAAGCTAACGCTACAGAGGTTAGGTTTCATAATCCACGTGGTAAGGGTAGGTTATATTCAATTCCACGATTGTAATGGGTGGGTTCAATTTTGTAACAGTATTTATGTCCGTACTAAGTATAAAATTTCTAAAAAATTCCAGATTGAACTTTTCAAAAACAGAAAACTTCTCTTTAAAGTAAAGCAATGATACATTGCCAAAATACTTAAATATAAATTAATATTTGCTTCAGAAACATTTGCTTCAGATAAAAATATATTAGGATGGGAACATAGTTTTGTTTATAACAATAACCTCCCAAACATTAACATGTGTGTATTTGTCAAATATTATATATTTGGCGTGTACCCTAAACATAGGTATATTTCAAGCAGAATATGTTTGGGACAATTTATTACAGAAGCGATTTTTTCAGCGTGTAGTATTAGATATAGAAGAAATTATAAAAACAGAGTGTTACATATTTATATTCGTCGTAAAGAAACGTCATGGAGAATATTCTCGAGAAAAGAATGGGTCAAATATTTGAATTTATCTTGGGAATTGTGGAATTTTCCTTTACAAATATAATAAATTAGAATCAGTGTCTAAACGTACAAACTACAGTAAATGAATATATTAATTTTTTGACCGTCTGCCTTCGAAATTTTTTTTTTTAATTTTATACCCTCACTTTAGTGTAACGAGGGTATATATAATTTGCTACGGACCAAAAGTGTAACACAGTGTATGTTCGGCGGATATCCGTTTTGGGTAATTTTAAGTCGAACGTCCGTCCGTCCGTCTGCTGGCTAGTGCGAACGATAACTCTCGAAAGGAGTAACCGATTGACTTCGAATTTGGTATGTGGTAATATTTGGTTCTATCTCCGGCTAAGTTATAAGATGGGCACTTCATGCAAATACTTGAAATTTTGTACAGTGTAATGTTTTTATAGTACAAAGAGTCCACCGAAATGTGCGCGTAATTGGCACGCTCCTTTTGGTACCTCCCACACAAATGTACTATCTTGCTCCAAAAGTTAACACCTTACAACTTGAATACCATTGCATACAAAGTCTTGAAATTTTCTACAGTGTAATGGTTTCATAGTACCCACAATCCAATGAAAAATTGGCGTTGTAGCCATGCCCCTTTTGGTACCTCCCACACAAAGATACCATTTTGTACGAAAAGTTTACAGCTTATACCCTCAATACTAGTTCCTGCAAATACTTACAATTTTGTACAGTGCAATTTTATTATAGTAGTCTGTCAAAAAATTGGCGTTATTATCACGCCCGTTTTGTTACCTCCCACACAAACGTACCATTTTGAACAAAAGTTAACAGCTTACATTGTCAATATAATTACATAATATATACATATATATATACTCAACATTTTTATATATAGTTTTTTATTATAGTTTTTAAAATTCCTACAGTCCTGTTAAAAAAGGGAGTTATGACCACAACTATTTTAGTACCTCCCATACCAAAAGAGCTTTGATATACCAAAATTAAATAGCTCATAATATTAGTACATATACCAGCGCATATTTACATCGCTCACAAAGTGAGTGTATACCTTAGTCGGTATACCCGACGAATCGGTGGTATTTATGTACCGTTTCCTTTCTCATTTTTTTTAATTCGTCCCACTGTGCATTGTCTCATGTCCATGCACATATACTTAATTAACCCAATGGTTCGGCCTGTTGTGCGCTCCTGATTTATGATCTTTTTAACACCTCATGAGTTACAGAAAAACGGTACTAGACACCATCGTTTCGAAGTACATACTCCCTGCATGCCCAGCGTTCGTCGTTTTCTGCTAGTCCTATGCGATGCAGATGTGTGCACAAGGACCAACATCTGTCGGACTTGGGAAATCTTCGATCAGTACGAAATTCGCCCACATATAGCCATATATACTACGTTCCTGCCTATGTCGTATTTAACGCTACTGAAAATGTATTTTACGTCGGATCGTTATATTATTTGGCAGAAATGAGGTTTTTGATCCAAGTTGATGAAAATCGGTTTAGATTATGTATAGCCCCATCTATTTGTTCCTTTCGATTCTTGATATATGAAAGAATGCTGCGCATTTGATTAGATTATCGTTTTAGATCTAGTTTATTATGATCAACATCATAAATTTTTGTAGAATAAACTTACGGTCCAGCTGGTCTGAGTTACAGTAGGTCAAAGTTTTCATTTTTCGTCGAAGGGAGCATTATACTAATGGAAAAATGCTGTAAGTTAATGTCTGAGAGATTTCTTATTTTCACAGTTATATATTGGAATTTTATGAGGATCATTTTTGTGGAAGATCTTAACCCTCTAGCTTCCCTCTTAATGGGTCAATTTGGCCCTTTTTTCGAATAGACACCAAAGTTGTAAATATAGCTCTTTACGCTTAATTAGCAAAATTACAAGTCGCGATAAATTCAAATACAAACACTTGCAATTTTGTACAGTGTAATGCGTTTATAGTACCCATAGTCTGTTGAAAAATTGGCGCTATTGCCATACCCCTTTGGTTTCCTCCTAAATGATATGACCAAAATAAAAAATATGAAAAATGTTTTTTTATTTCGCTTATTTTTATAATATAAGAAATATCTTATATATTTATCCATAGATACCATACTGCTATTTTTCCTCCTATTAGTCTTATCCAATTCCATTTTACTCGAAAACTGAAGCAAAAAAAATAAATAAAATGTTCATTTTGTAATAAATGTTTTAGCAAACAGACTTCGTTAAACATATTTTAATTTATTACGACTTTAAATTTACATTATACGAGTAGTATATTTATTTATGTATAAGTTTGCGTGTAATTTTGCTAATTAAGCGTAAAGAGCTATATTTACGGCTTTGGTGTCTTTGGCGACCCCCTCTGAAATTTTCCGGGAAAAATTTTCGTAAAATTTTTTTGACTATGCAGATGACGTGGCAATAGCTGTTAGAGGGAAGTTTCTGGATACTCTCAGAGACATTTTACAGCGGGTCCTTCAAACAACCGCAAGGTGGGCTTCCGGTATTGGTCTTGGTGTTAACCCGACAAAGACGGAACTAGTTCTTTTCATCAGGAGAAATAAGATACCACGAGTTTTGAAATAAGATACTTGGGAGGTTTTGAAATTCCCTTCTTCGAAAAATACTTAGGTATTTTACTAGACAGGAAGTTGCACTTCAAACCCAACATTTTGGAAAGAGCAAATATGTAAGGCAGTGGTAGCGCTATACAACTGTAAAAGTGCAATAGGAAAACGCTGGGGCCTAAACACGCATATAGTTTATTAGTTGTATACGGCAGTAGTCAGACCGACAATGCTCTACGGCATTGTCGTCTGGTGGAGAGCTCTGCAGATATCCACCTTCTGTGCGATAGATACTACACAAGGTTAAGCGAATGGCTGCAATATGTATCACTGGTGCGCTGAGAACGGCACCAACTGCGGCACTAACAGCGTGTTCAGCTAAATGTAACAAAACGCAGACGTGCGATAGCTACCCAAGCAATAATTTTCTTCTTCTTATTCTCACCCAAGCGATCATTTTTTTAATTTGGTTCATTGTTACTTATCGTTCGGGTAAGAAAGCTCTTTTCTTCATCGTCTTCCTGTCAAATGCCAATATTACCTACATGTTGTTATTGACATTTCTTAAAGCTTTTTCCACACGAAAATATCAGAACGAGGGCAACCCTATCCAACAGCTGTAAAAGTAGCAACAGCTGATTCTAGACAATGAGAAATAATCAAGCAACCGAAAATAAATACAATTGTTTGCTTGATGTATATATATCTAAATCGGAAACCTTCTGTACCCATTTCAGTAAGTCATAGAGTTAAAAAGAAAGTTCTTGCTAAATTTGATAGTGATTTGAGCACAATTGTGACCTGTATTTGGTAACAAGAATACATTTACAAACAGACGGACGGACAAAAACCATACCAATTCAGAAAGAGATTCTAGGTCGATAGGTATAATAAACGATTGTTTGGGTCACCTAATTTAAGGTATTATGAAACAATTTAAAAAGCAACAGTGTAGTTGTAGGATTTCAATACATTTTATACACACTAATAAACAGAGGTTTTTTAAATGGTGGATACTTCAGCAAAAGATACATGTTAATGTTGTTTGGTTCATTTATCATTTTTTTATTCATTTTCCCAACAGTTTTCACTTTATCTTTCAAAAGGACGGCAAAAATAACCGACACGAATGAATTTTTCTGATCGTCTGATTTGACATTTCATTTCGTTCGTTGTTGTCTTATAAGAACCAAAATGTTGGCGATAATTCAAAGCTTCTTTGCTTACAATCAAAACAAAGTGTGGAAAAATAGACGTCCGAAGTGACAAAAAATAAGTTACAAAAACAGGCCCTAAATGTTATACTACATTTAATGCCGCTAGATAATATAGAAGAGCAATATGCCGCACGTAATGCGATTACACTCAAGGAACTGTCACTATGGTCAGGAGATGGGTACGGACATAGTGTTATTCTAGACAGAATGCCTGACCTTCCGGGCACTGTAGATTACACTATGACTGAGCAACTCTTCGACAAGAAGTATTCCACTCTTATTTCTAATAGATCAGAATGGAATGGTCATATCCCAGGACAGAGGAGATTCATTAACTTGTATACAGACGGTTTCAAACTCGATAACCAAGTGGGCTTTGGTGTCTTTTCTGTGGAACTTCAACTATCACTTACAAAAAGACTGCCTGATCACTGTAGTGTTTACCAGGCAGAAATCTTAGCTATTAAAGAGGTAGCGGAATGGCTGAAAATTAATGTGCTGAACACAGTCGGTATAAATATTTTTTCTGATAGTCAGTCTGCTATCAAGTCCCTGTACAAGTCCCTCGTATATCAAGTCCCTGTATTCCTGAATACAAAAACTGTCCTCGACTGTCGCAGATCTCTTAACGCGATGGCTGAATTGTTTAATATTCACCTGATATGGGTGCCGGGCCACAGGGATATACCAGGGAACTGCAATGCGGAAGAACTTGCAAGGCTAGGAACTACCTTACACGCTATAGGGTAACATGTGGGCATGCCTCTAGCAATCTGAAAGCTCCTCTTAAGAGATAGTGCACCTACGGCAACAAATAACAGGTGGTCACTACATACATACTACTATGCTGATGTGGCCCGGCCTAGACTCAAAACGCACAAAGGAACGCTGTCGTTTTCGAGAGCGGACGTCTCACTTATTGTGTCTGTCATGACAGGTCACTGTATTATTGTACGCCACGCAGAGAGATTAAAGGTCTTGCATAATCACTTTTATAGAAGCTGTGGAGACGAAGTGGAGGAGAAATCAATAGAACAACTTCTTTGTTTGTGCCCGCTCTCTTTAGAAGGCGGCATACAACCTTGGGCTCTTATTTCTTTGAGGAGTTAGCTAACTTGGCTGATGTTGGAATACTGCCAACTTTTGAGCTTTTCAAAGCAATCAAATTGGTTCAACGGAAGGGGCTAGGGTTAACTTATGTTTTCCCTTACGTCCCTGCGGCAACAAAATGAACTGGATAGTCTAAGTGAGTCTGTTTTACAGGATGTAACTCTTAACCTAACCTAGCCTTGTGTGTAAACACATTTTTTATTTGTGGAAGTCAGTTCGCGACATCAGCCCGGACTAGTGACCACCTGAATTCAGAAATATAGTTTCCAGGAACTTGATAGCAGCCTGACTATCATAGAAAATATTTATACCGACTTTGGCAGCATATTAATTTTCAGCCATTCCGCTACCTCTTTAATAGCTAACATTTCTGCCTGGTAAACACTACAGTGATCACGCACACTTCTTGTAAGTCATGCTCAAGTTCCTCAGAAAAGACACCAAAGCCCACTTGGTATATAAGTAACCAAATCTCCTTTGTCCTGGGAGACGACCATTCTATTCTGATCGATTAGGTATAAGAGTGAGATACTTCTTGTCAAAAAGTGGTTCAATCAAAGTGAATTCAACAGTGCCCGCAAGGTCAGGCATTGTGTATAGAATGACACTATGTCCGAAACCATTTCCTGACCACGGTAATTGTTCCCTAATTATAATCGCAGTACGTGCCCCATATTGCACTTCTATAATATTTAGCAGTATTAAATGTATTATAACGTTAAGTGTCTCAGTTGGTGTCGTTCTCAGAGCACCAGCGAAACATATGTATACACAGTGAAAAAAATCGCTTCTGTAGTATATTGTCCCAAATATATTCGGCTTGAAACATATATATGTTTAGGGTACACTCTATACATATAATATTTGTACACGCAAATATTATGTGTTTGGGAAGATGTTGTTATAAACAAATCTTTGTGTAAATCCCAATATGTTTATACCCTACACCACACTGTGGTACAGGGTATTATGAGTTTGTGCATTTTTTTGTAATGCACAAAAAGGGAGGAAATAAAACCATACTTTATTATACCGATCGACATAGAATCACCTTTTGAGTCGATTTAGCCATGCCCGTCCGTCTGTCTGTCTGTCCATGTATTCTTATAATCAAAGTGCAGGTCGTATTTATGGTCCGATTGTGATGAAATTTAGCACAGTAACCTTTTTTGGCCCAAGGACGATCCCTATTGGTCAAATTATAAAAATTGGTCAAAATCGGTTCGGATTTAGATATAGCCCCCATATATATGTTACTTCGATTTGACATTTAAGCGTTGTAGAAACTGTATTTTGTATCAAATCAGTACGAAATTTGGCAGAGAGAGTTCTCTTATTACATGAATGAACACAGCCAAATTCGGTGAAAATCTGTTCAGATTTTGATATAGTCCCCATATATATGTTACACCCGATTTGATATATAGGCGCTGTAGAAACCGTTTTTTTTTATCCGATCAGTACGAAATTCAACAGATCGAGTTTTCTTATTACATGTATGAACACTGCCAAATTCAGGGAAAATAGGTTCAGATTTAAACAAAGCCCCAATATATATGTGACACCCGATATGACAGGCAAGCGCTGTAGAAGCCGTATATTACATCCGATCTGTACGAAATTCGGCGGAGAGAGTTTTCTTATTACATGTATGAACACTGCCAAATTCGTATCGCAATGCACATTTTCGCATTATTAGGAAGGTGTAGGGTATTATATAGTCGGCCCTGCCCGACTTTCTACCTTTCCTTACTGGTTTTATTTGGGACTATTATTTCTAAAACAAATATTTATTTGCATTTAAGTATCAGAAAATATATCGATACCTTAATTGTGTTCCAATTTTTAGGCTTTTCAAGTTCCTTTTTGAGAAATTTTAAATGTTCATTAAAATAATAAATAATAATAATAAAACAAGTATAAACTTAGATCAGAATTAATGACTTGAAGGATTGAACATATAATCAGATATTTAAACTGATTGATTTAACAGTAGTGGTTAATATTGCATGTAAACAACCAAGGAAAAATAATACTGAAATTCGAAAAAGTCGGCAAAAGGTTTGAAAATTTGTTCTACATAAAATATATTTGAAGAAAATTCTAAACAATAATTTTATTTGTATTTAAATACATATTTTATTTGAGAAAATTGCTTTACAAATACATTTTGTTGTAATATATGCGCTCCAAATATATGCTATTTATATGCAAATAAAATTTATTTGCTCAGAAATATATAATACCATCTGACCCGGCGAACTTCGTTGCGATAATGAAAAGAATAATTCGAGCCTGTACATATATCATGCTTCGTGTAATTCGCTCACTCCAAATACTTTATTCAAAAGATCTATTAAATATAATGGAAATATCTGAGGTATAATAATGCAGAAACCGATGTGCAGCGACATCTGTATTAGAACAAATCTCATCATCCTCAGAACGTGTCAGCTGAACCCAGTGCGCTTCGCTGCACTCTCATCACTCTAAATATATAGCTCTCCATTGTGTTTAGTTCTCAATAATCGCGTTGTATAGGCGCAGCTACTTTCGCTAATTATCAGATAATGTAGTGTTCTATCAAAAGCACCAACTTTAAAGTTCAAAACTATTGGTACAACAGTTCTCCGTAATCCGTTCTCAGCAATCGAGTCTTATGAGCGGGCGCCTGCAGGATCACTCATATTGCTGTCAAATGCATCTACACCAAATTTGAAGACTCATAGGAGCTATGGGTACCAGGTTTTCAAAATGAGATTTTAATATCACGGTCAAGTTTACGGGCCCAATCCCGGGTATTATTTTCTTGACGCCGCATGATTTTACCAAGAACTGTCATTCATATTTTCAATGTATCCCTTCAATTATTTTCAAAGTGATTTAATTTTACATTTCTTTCTTTGTTTCCTCATGTGTGGCACCACATTTTTCTTTATTAAGCTATTGTTGCAATAGGATTCAAAATATTGAATTTTTAACCTTCAAGTTGCGTGGGCGGTTTTACACACATTTTCCCTTTTCGAGTCCTTTATTGGACCAATACAAATTCATCATGTTTATTGAAATTAAACGATCTATTATCGAATTATGTATAATGTATAATGAGTGGGAGGTACCATGACCATTGACCAATTATAAATTTTCCTTCATAGTATCGATCATTGGACAAATACGAATTTATTAAACCCCAAATTGTGAAAACCGAATGATTCGTTATCGACTTATGAGGTTGTATGGGCGGTACCACGCCCCTTTGGCAAGTCATAAAATTTCCACCACAGTATCCTTCATTGCGACGATCCATTCTTTTGTTGTATGTGTACGGTGATATGCCTCCTTGACCAGTTATAAATCTCCCTCCATGGTGTCCATCCTTGGACCAGTACGAATTGATCAAGCCCGAATTCATGAAAATCGAATTATCTGCTCTCGAGTTATGATGTTGTGTGTAGTCAGTTTCACACCATTTTGACCAATCTTACATTTTCTTCCATAGTGCCCTTCCTGTGCCAAACGGTCCGTTCTAGAGCTGTAAGTCTGATTCTTCCTTAGGTCAATGCGAATACATTAAGCGCAAAATATTGAAAATCGAACAATCCGTTATCGCGCTATAAAATTTTGTTGGCCGTCAATCATAAATTCCCCCCATGGTATCACTTCTGCAGTCACTACGAACCCTTCAAGCCCAAAATCTTCAAAATCAAACGATGAATTTTCGAGTTAGTAGATTGTGCTGACCGCGCGAAGCCCCTTTGACCAATTGTAAATGTGCCTCCATAGTGCTCTACCTTAGTTTACTCGAATCCATTAAGCCAAAAATTGAGAAAATCCGTTACCGAACTATAATGCTGTGCTGGCAGTGTCGCGCCCTTTGACCAATGCCTTATGTAGAAGCTATTCGCTGAACTTTGTTTAGTATCGCGCAGAGGGTGGATGTCCACCAGACGACAGTGCCGTACAGCATACAATACGGTGGTTCAGACCCCAGCATTTTGCTATTGCCCTTTTACAGGTATATAGCGCTACCACAGCCTTCTTTGATCTTTCCAGAATGTTGGAAAGGTATATTCCTGTCTAGTAATATACCTAAAGCTAAGTATGCACGATTGCTAGATCGGACAACGTTATCAACCCTGTTAAAGTGCTGCAAATGTACAGACAATGACAGATTGTTAGGCAAAGGTGAATTGACAGTTCAGACGATTGCAAGAAAACCATACAATTACATACATTGCCAATAAAACTATTTTAAAGACAGTGTTGCCAATAAAATGTTTTTCTGACAATGGCGCGTTGTCACATGCATAAACTTCGCACATATAACAATCTGCAAATTATCTCGCAATGACTTTTCTGCTAACGTTGCAAAACAAAAATTCTATGTTCACACGGTTTTAAATTCACAGGGTTGCATTTTTCTGGCAATATTGTCCGATCTAGAAATCGTGTGTACTTACCTTAAGTAGTTTGTGCTTTCAAAATAAGGGAATTTCAATACCCCTTAGGAGACAAGTGTAACTGGAGGTACCTTATTTCTCCTGGTGAAGAGAACTAGTTCCTGCATGGTCGGGTTAACACCAAGACCATTATTGAAAACTCATTTTGCGGTTGTATGAAGGGCCTGCTGTAGGATGTCTCTAAGAGTACCCGGAATCTTCTTTTACTAAGAGTACTCGGAAACTTTTACATGGCAAAATGTTTGCAAGTATTTCATTGCTTGCACACAGAAGTGAATTCAAATAAAGTTTATTGTAGACATGAAAAAGTACTTGTATTTCATTGTTTTTGATTATTTGGTCGTTAGCCAAAAAGTGAATCTTTTGGTATAATTCTCATTCGCCTGTGGTTATCGAAATATCAATCAATGGCTTTTTTAAAACAGCCTCAAATAGTGGAAACGCAATGAAATGAAATACCGACTAAGGTGTACCCCTCACTTTGTGAGCAATGTAAATATGCACTGGTATATGTACTAATTTATGAGTTATTTAATTTTTGGTATGTCTTGGCTCTTTTTGTATAGGAGGTACTAAAATGGGTGTGGTCAACATAACTCTCATAACCAGACTGTAGGCATTTTTAAAAAAATACACACTGCGCAAAAAATTTGAGTATATATTTATTGATATTCACGATATTAGTTGTTGAGTTTTTATAAAAAATGGTACATATGTGTGGGAGTAACCACAAATGGCGTGATAATAACGCCAATTTTTCGACAGACTACAAAAAATTACAAAATTGTAAGTATTTATAGGCACTAGTATTAAAGTTATAAGCTCTAAACTTTTCGTACAAAATGGTAATTTTGAGTGGGAGGTACTAAAAGGGTGATTGCTATAACGCTAATTTTTCACATGATTGTAGGTACTATAAAACCATTACACTGTGCAAAATTCCAAGTCTTTATATGCGCTGGTATTGATGTTATAAGCTGTTAACTTTTGGTGCAGAATAGTACATTTGTGTGGGAGGTACCAACAGGGGCGTGCCACTTACGCCCATTTTTCACTGGACTCTAGGTACTATAAAAGCATTACACTGTACGAAATTTCAAGTGTTTGCATGAAGTGATATTAAAGCTATAAGCAGTTAACTTTTGGTGCAGAATCGTCCATTTGTGTGGGAGGTACCAAAAGGGGCGTGACAACTTCGCCCATTTTATTCGATGTGATAGTGACTAATAAACTAATACTATGAGTAGAATTTCAGAGCATTCAAAAAAGTAGTAGAGAAGTTATTAAATAATCAATAATTCTCTAAATATTAACCCTTTGTGTGGGAGGTACTAGGACCAATATGGCCAATCTTCGAAATTAGCCGGAGATAGAAAAAAATATTACCGCATACAAAATTTGAAGTCAATCGGTTACTCCTTTCGAGAGTTATCGTGCGCACCAGCCAGCAGACAGACATACAGACGGACGGACATTGCTCATTCGCCTTGAAATGACCCAAAACGAAAATCCGCCCAACATACTTAGGGTCTTACGTCACACCGTCGATGTGTTACAGTTTTGGCTCGTAGTAAATGATATATACCCTCGTATCACTAAAGTGAGGGTATAAAAAGATGTATCATGTAAAATTTTTTTGAATGTGTTTATATGAGATGCACCCTTTTTAAAAGAGTAACATTGTCTCTTTGTTACTCTTTTCTAATTGTTATTTCTGTTGTAAACAATGAACAATTACACTACCAAAGTCAAAACAAACTAAATAACAAGTAAGAAAGTTTCAGTCGGGTAAACCGACTAAGGTATACCCTCACTTTGTGAGTAATGTAATATTGAATATTACTCGAATTATTCTGTCAATTTGTGTGGGAGGTACCAGAAGGGGTTTATCAAATACATCTTTTTTTTTGCTGAACATTAGATACTTTAAATTCATTGCACTGTGCCGACTAATAAGCATTTATGTGCACTGGTAAAAACGTTATGAGACATTAAATTGTGGTATGATTTGGGCATTTTGTGTGGGAGGTACAAAGAGGGGCGTGGCAATAACGCCCATTTTTCATAGGGCTATAGACACTATAAAAACATTACACTGTACAAAATTTCAAGTATTTTTATACACTGGTTTTAATGTTATGAGCTGTTAACTTTTGGTTCAAAAAGGTACCTTTGTGTGGGAGGTACCAAAAGGGGCGTGACAACAACACCCATTTTTCCCTGGACTGTAGGCAATATAAAAGCATAATACTGTAAAAAATTTCAAGTATTTTTATACACTGTTATTAATGTTATAAGCTGTTAACTTTTGGTGCAAAATGGTACATTTGTGTGGGAGGTACCAAAAGAGACGTGGCGACTTCGCCCATTTTTCTCGAGTTGATAACGACTAATAAGCTAATACTATGTGTGGAATTTCAAAAGATTCGAATAAGTAGTATAGCAGTTATTCATGAATCAATATTTCACAACATTTTAACCCTTTGTGGGGGAGGTACTAGAAGGAGTGGACCAATATGGCCCATCTTCGAACTTAGCCGGAGATCGAAAAAAATATTACCACATACCAAATTTGAGGTCAATTGGTTACTCCTTTCGAGAGTTATCGTGCGCACCAGCCAGCAGACAGACAGACACACAGACAGAGAGACAGACAGACAGACAGACGGACGGACATTGCTCATTCGACTTAAAATGACCCAAAACGGATTTCCTCCGAACATACTTGGGGTCTTAGGTCACTCCTTCGACGTGTTACACTTTTTTCCGTAGCAAATGGTATATACCCTCGTCACACTAAAGTGAGGGTATAAAAAGGCAAAGAAAATCAAAACTTCAACTTCCAAAGTATTGCATTTATTGTAAAATGGATTTTATACCTCATAAAACTAAAAATAATGATAAACCAAAAAGAAGAACCAAACAGAGTGCAAATTAAGCAAAACAATTTTAAAAACTAATGGAGGTTCCACTAAAGGTCTTTTAAGTCATCTTAAGGTAAGTTACTCAAACATGTTGTCGTTCTCTTTATTAAAATTATACTTATTTTGCTACACAAAGTTACGCTGCGGAAAGATGAAGGCGTGGAACCACAGACGAAATTGGTAGAAATTACCAAATTTTATTCAACAAAGCAAGATGATTCCCTTGGTGATCTTTACGCTTGATGGCCTACCATTTTCGGTATTTATATCATCAACAGAACTGCGAAAATCATTATAAGCACTCGGATTTGACCTTCCAAATTCGAGAGAAACCATCAGAAACAAATTTGTGGACTATTTTAACAAATGCAAGACCGAAATGAACGAGGAAATTGAAAAAAATGTAATTGGGAGATTGGTAAAAATAAAACAAGTGTGTCAACATTTTTTGGAAAGTCAAGATTTTTTTGAAATTTGTTATTAATCTGGTTGAGAATTTGAAAAAAATAAGACAATTTGAACCGTTTTGCAAAATTTTGATTTTTTCGCGAGATATGACCTACTAAATTTTTCCGAGTGTGTTTAGAAATCTGCAATTTTCTTCGGAAATATTGATCGGATTCGACTGAAATTTTTGCAGGTCGGTCCGAAACATTTCCTAAAATCTAAATATATCATAAACTTTAATTACCAACTGACCATATGAAAAATATTGCAAAATATTTTTTGCATATGCGAATAATTTCACTTTCTGGAGCAGTAATTTGAAAAATTTTATATTTAGAATGCGTCCTATATTGACGTCCACCAGAATCAGAAAAAACATTTTGGTAGATCGCGCTTTGTAAAAATTTACAGCAAATTTACGGACACTACCTTTATGAAAATATTTTTGGTTCATTATTACAGGACCTCAAGGACCTTACCAATTTTGTCCAAATTTACACAATAGCTGAATCCATTAGTTTTGAGTCCAAAAACGCATTATTTTTTTTCGGCGGATCAAGTTCTCAGCATCGCGAGCTTCCAAACTGTGGATATATAATTTGCAATATCTCCGCCAATTCCTAATCAATCTGTACAAAATCAACGACAAAAGAGACGTGAGAAAAGTCACATTCATATCTTGTTTCATAATATACATTTTCTTAACCCATTAAGAGCCAATTTTTTACTTTTTGTGTTAAATGCAATGATTTTGGAAAATACGTTATGGACTGGACTGTCCGTGCGGTGGAAGTATAAATTGGCGATTCTATTAATACAGACAACACCTTAAGCTTTATTTCAGTTTTAAGCAGTTTTCTAAACACACTCGGAAAAATGTAATAGGTCATATCTCGGGAAAAAATCAAAATTTTGCAAAACGGTTCAAATTGTTTTATTTTTTTCAAATTCTCAACCAGATTAATAACAAATTTCAAAGATCTTGACCTTTCAAAAAATGTTGACACACTTGTTTTATTTTTACCCAGATGCAAAATTGAGCCTAACGTTCGACGAGTTGACATCAACGTCAAATAAGCGTTACATTAATGTAATAGCACACTCTATCGAAAAGCACTTCAATATTGGATTGGAAAGACTCACTAAG
Source organism: Eudasyphora cyanicolor (assembly GCA_963930755.1). Lineage (NCBI taxonomy): Eukaryota > Metazoa > Arthropoda > Insecta > Diptera > Muscidae > Eudasyphora > Eudasyphora cyanicolor. The sequence continues at coordinate 112,786,053 of OZ005735.1, read as the reverse complement.
TCTGGGAGTGCTGTTAATTGCATCAAATATTTGGAAGAGCGATTACAGGAATTTGGTCTATCATTGGGACGATATAGTGGGCATTACAACAGATGGAGCCTCTACAATGAAGAAAATAGGTAGAATTGCAGCAGTTGTGTTTAGCGCATGGTATTCACTTGGCTTTATTGGATGTATTTTACAAACCGATTTCAAATATTACTATAGAAAATGGGACATCTTCTTCAGAGAAGATGACGAATTCTACACGTTCGAAATACAGGGTGGCTGATGAATATTGCTTCATTAAGAAACTCAAATAACTTTTTTTTCAGTGTATGGAATTCAGTTCAAATTTGTTGGTTTTGCTTTATAGACTTACTGTTTGCAATAACCCCACAAGAAAAAGTCAGGTGCAGTAAGGTCAGGCGACCTGGGGGCCAACGGAATGTGGTTTCTGGATATGAGCTTATTGGGAAATTTTCGACGCAATTCTGTCATAACATGCCGGGAAATTCTCATTCGGCGTAATTCTGGATAGAAAAACTCTCTCAATATGCTCCAGTAACGGCCTCCAGTAACTGTAACGGTGTGACCGTTTTCTTCGAAGAAGTAGGGTCCGACAATGCAGCGTGATGAAACTGCACACCACACTGTGACACGAAGTGGATGCAATTCCGTCTCATGGATTATCTGTGGGTTGGATCACTCCATATTCGACAATTTTGTTTGTTTATGTTGCCGTTTAAATCGAAATGGGCCTCGTCAGACATTAAAAGACAGTTCAACATGTTTCCGTCCTCTTCCACCATTTGAAGCATCTTCTGGCAAAATTCCAAGCGAATCGGGAAGTCTGCTGAGTTCACTTTGTTGGCCATTTGAATTTTATATGGGAATAACTCCAAATCTTTGTGCATAATTGACTGCAATGACTATCTGCTTATACCCATTTGAGCTGATAAGCTTCTTGTCAAATCTCTTGGATTGTTTTGTATGGCAGCAGCTACAGCAGCGATTGTTTCCTCCATCCGAACTGATTCGATGGTAAGGTCTTCTGTTGAAAGAGACTTGTTAAAATTTTTTAACAAGTCTCTTTATGGTCCATCTGCTCGGAGGATTGCCGCCAAACGTGCCCCTATACTCTCTTTGAACCGAAACTACGGACTTCAGTGCGTAATAGCGGCGGACAATCCAAATTCTTGCTTCAGTGTCCCAGTTATCCATTTTTGGTTAATCTAAAAATCAATCTGCAAAATAAAAAAAAAATTAAACAGATTCATTAAAAAAAAAAGTTATTAAATTTTTTTTTGGTAGCAGCTTTCATCAGCCAACCTGTATGTATGTATACTGGACTCACAGAATGATATAACCGATCATTTTAGAATAATACCTCTAATTGAAAAGGTCAGAAAAATAGCAAAAATGTTTAGAAAGTCACCTACAAAATATGAAGTTTTGCAAAAATACGTCCAACAAGATAGAGGAAACGACATGAAACTTATCTAAGATTGCAAAACGCGGTGGAATACCCTATTTGACATGTACCAAAGGTTTTGTGAGTTGGAGTTGCCTATAAAAAAGGCATTGTTTGATTTAAAACACTACCACACCCTGTGGTACAGGGTATTATAAGTTTGTTTCACGGCAGATGTTTGTATCACCTGAAAATAACACAGATAGACCCTTAAAGTATACCGATCGACTCAGAATCACTAGCTGAGTCGATTTAACCATGTCTGTCCGTCCGTCCGTCTGTCCATGTAAAGTTGTTCGTCGATTACAGGTCGCAATTTCACTCCGATCGTTCTGAAATTTTGCAGTTTAGAGTATTTCGCACCTGTAAAGAATTTGGTTGAAATCGGTTCAGATTTAGATATGCTCCGGACGATACGGACCATTCGGACGACGATTTGGATCCACAACCTAAGAGAGTGCGATTTGCAAGGGCCATCAACATTATAAACATAATACGAATAATTATACCCTACACCACACTGTGGTACAGGGTATTATAAGTTTGTTTCGCGGCAGATGTTTGTAACACCTGAAAATAACACAGCTAGACCCACCTTAAAGTATACCGATCGACTCAGAATCACTAGCTGAGTCGATTTAACCACGTCTGTCCGTCCGTCCGTCTGTGCATGTAAAGTTGTTCGTCGACTACAGGTCGCAATTTCACTCCGATCGTTCTGAAATTTTGCGATTTAGAGTATTTCGCAGCTGTTACGATCGCTATTGAATTTGGTTGAAATCGGTTCAAATTTAGATATAGCTCCCATATATATCTTTCGTCCGATTTGCCCTTTAGTTCTATAGAAGCTGTATTTTACATCCAATCGTTTTGAAATTTAGAATGGTAGAGTTTCTTGATCCATGAACCAACACTACCGAATTTGAAGAAAATCGGTTAAGATTTAGCTATAGCTCCCATATATATGTTTCGTCCGATTTGGCCTTTTAGTTCTATAGAAGCTGTATTTAACATCCAATCGTTTTGAAATTTAGAATGGTAGAGTTTCTTGATCTATGAACCAACACTACCGAATTTGAAGAAAATCGGTTAAGATTTAGCTATAGCTCCCATATATATGTTTCGTCCGATTTTGCTCTTAAGTCCTGTAGAAGCTTATTTTACATCCAATCATTTTGAAATTTAGAATGGTAGAGTTTCTTGATCCATGAACCAACACTACCGAATTTGAAGAAAATCGGATACGATTTAGCTATAGCTCCCATATATATGTTTCGTCCGATTTTGCTCTTTAGTCCTGTAGAAGCTTTATTTTACATCCAATCATTTTGAAATTTAGAATGGTAGAGTTTCTTGATCCATGAACCAACACTACCGAATTTGAAGAAAATCGGTTAAGATTTAGCTATAGCTCCCATATATATGTTTCGTCCGATTTGGCCTTTTAGTTCTATAGAAGCTGTATTTTACATCCAATCATTTTGAAATTTAGAATGGTAGAGTTTCTTGATCTATGAACCAACACTACCGAATTTGAAGAAAATCGGTTAAGATTTAGCTATAGCTCCCATATATATGTTTCGTCCGATTTTGCTCTTTAGTCCTGTAGAAGCTTATTTTACATCCAATCATTTTGAAATTTAGAATGGTAGAGTTTCTTGATCCATGAACCAACACTACCGAATTTGAAGAAAATCGGTTAAGATTTAGCTATAGCTCCCATATATATGTTTCGTCCGATTTTGCTCTTTAGTCCTGTAGAAGCTTTATTTTACATCCAATCATTTTGAAATTTAGAATGGTAGAGTTTCTTGATCCATGAACCAACACTACCGAATTTGAAGAAAATCGGTTAAGATTTAGCTATAGCTCCCATATATATGTTTCGTCCGATTTGGCCTTTTAGTTCTATAGAAGCTGTATTTTACATCCAATCATTTTGAAATTTAGAATGGTAGAGTTTCTTGATCTATGAACCAACACTACCGAATTTGAAGAAAATCGGTTAAGATTTAGCTATAGCTCCCATATATATGTTTCGTCCGATTTTGCTCTTTAGTCCTGTAGAAGCTTATTTTACATCCAATCATTTTGAAATTTAGAATGGTAGAGTTTCTTGATCCATGAACCAACACTACCGAATTTGAAGAAAATCGGTTAAGATTTAGCTATAGCTCCCATATATATGTTTCGTCCGATTTGGCCTTTTAGTTCTATAGAAGCTGTATTTTACATCCAATCATTTTGAAATTTAGAATGGTAGAGTTTCTTGATCCATGAACCAACACTACCGAATTTGAAGAAAATCGGTTAAGATTTAGCTATAGCTCCCATATATATGTTTCGTCCGATTTGGCCTTTTAGTTCTATAGAAGCTGTATTTAACATCCAATCGTTTTGAAATTTAGAATGGTAGAGTTTCTTGATCTATGAACCAACACTACCGAATTTGAAGAAAATCGGTTAAGATTTAGCTATAGCTCCCATAGTCCTTTAGTCCTGTAGAAGCTTTATTTTACATCCAATCATTTTGAAATTTAGAATGGTAGAGTTTCTTGATCCATGAACCAACACTACCGAATTTGAAGAAAATCGGTTAAGATTTAGCAATAGCTCCCATATATATGTTTCGTCCGATTTGGCCTTTTAGTTCTATTGAAGCTGTATTTTACATCCAATCATTTTGAAATTTAGAATGGTAGAGTTTCTTGATCCATGAACCAACACTACCGAATTTGAAGAAAATCGGTTAAGATTTAGCTATAGCTCCCATATATATGTTTCGTCCGATTTTGCTCTTTAGTCCTGTAGAAGCTTTATTTTACATCCAATCATTTTGAAATTTAGAATGGTAGAGTTTCTTGATCCATGAACCAACACTACCAAATTTGAAGAAAATCGGTTAAGATTTAGCTATAGCTCCCATAGATATGTTTCGTCCGATTTGGCCTTTTAGTTCTATAGAAGCTGTATTTTACATCCAATCATTTTGAAATTTAGAATGGTAGAGTTTCTTAATCTATGAACCAACACTACCGAATTTGAAGAAAATCGGTTAAGATTTAGCTATAGCTCCCATATATATGTTTCGTCCGATTTTGCTCTTTAGTCCTGTAGAAGCTTATTTTACATCCAATCATTTTGAAATTTAGAATGGTAGAGTTTCTTGATCCATGAACCAACACTACCGAATTTGAAGAAAATCGGTTAAGATTTAGCTATAGCTCCCATATATATGTTCCGTCCGATTTGGCCTTTTAGTTCTATAGAAGCTGTATTTTACATCCAATCATTTTGAAATTTAGAATGGTAGAGTTTCTTGATCCATGAACCAACACTACCGAATTTGAAGAAAATCGGTTAAGATTTAGCTATAGCTCCCATATATATGTTTCGTCCGATTTGGCCTTTTAGTTCTATAGAAGCTGTATTTAACATCCAATCGTTTTGAAATTTAGAATGGTAGAGTTTCTTGATCTATGAACCAACACTACCGAATTTGAAGAAAATCGGTTAAGATTTAGCTATAGCTCCCATAGTCCTTTAGTCCTGTAGAAGCTTTATTTTACATCCAATCATTTTGAAATTTAGAATGGTAGAGTTTCTTGATCCATGAACCAACACTACCGAATTTGAAGAAAATCGGTTAAGATTTAGCAATAGCTCCCATATATATGTTTCGTCCGATTTGGCCTTTTAGTTCTATTGAAGCTGTATTTTACATCCAATCATTTTGAAATTTAGAATGGTAGAGTTTCTTGATCCATGAACCAACACTACCGAATTTGAAGAAAATCGGTTAAGATTTAGCTATAGCTCCCATATATATGTTTCGTCCGATTTTGCTCTTTAGTCCTGTAGAAGCTTTATTTTACATCCAATCATTTTGAAATTTAGAATGGTAGAGTTTCTTGATCCATGAACCAACACTACCAAATTTGAAGAAAATCGGTTAAGATTTAGCTATAGCTCCCATAGATATGTTTCGTCCGATTTGGCCTTTTAGTTCTATAGAAGCTGTATTTTACATCCAATCATTTTGAAATTTAGAATGGTAGAGTTTCTTAATCTATGAACCAACACTACCGAATTTGAAGAAAATCGGTTAAGATTTAGCTATAGCTCCCATATATATGTTTCGTCCGATTTTGCTCTTTAGTCCTGTAGAAGCTTATTTTACATCCAATCATTTTGAAATTTAGAATGGTAGAGTTTCTTGATCCATGAACCAACACTACCGAATTCGAAGAAAATCGGTTAAGATTTAGCTATAGCTCCCATATATATGTTTCGTCCGATTTGGCCCTTTAGTTCTATAGAAGCTATATTTCACATCCAATCGTTTTGAAATTTAGAATGGTAGAGTTTCTTGATCCATAAACCAACACTACCGAATTTGAAGAAAATCGGTTAAGATTTAGCTATAGCTCCCATATATATGTTTCGTCCGATTTGGCCTTTTAGTTCAATAGAAGCTGTATTTTACATCCAATCGTTTTGAAATTTAGAATGGTAGAGTTTCTTGATCCATGAACCAACCCTACCGAATTTGAAGAAAATCGGTTAAGATTTAGCTATAGCTCCCATATATATGTTTCGTCCGATTTGGCCTTTTAGTTCTATAGAAGCTGTATTCTACATCCAATCGTTTTGAAATTTAGAATGGTAGAGTTTCTTGATCCATGAACCAACACTACCGAATTTGAAGAAAAGCGGTTAAGATTTAGCTATAGCTCCCATATATATGTTTCGACCGATTTGGCCTTGTAGTTCTATAGAAGCTGTATTTTACATCCAATCGTTTTGAAATTTAGAATGGTAGAGTTTCTTGATCCATGAACCAACACTACCGAATTTAAAGAAAATCGGTTAAGATTTAGCTATAGCTCCCATATATATGTTTCGTCCGATTTGGCCTTGTAGTTCTATAGAAGCTGTATTTTACATCCAATCGTTTTGAAATTTAGAATGGTAGAGTTTCTTGATCCATGAACCAACACTACCGAATTTGAAGAAAATCGGTTAAGATGTAGCTATAGCTCCCATATATATGTTTCGTCCGATTTGGCCTTTAGTTCTATAGAAGCTGTATTTTACATCCAATCGTTTTGAAATTTAGAATGGTAGAGCTTCTTGATCCATGAACTAACATTGCCGAATTTGAAGAAAATCGGTTAAGATTTAGCTATAGCTTACATATATATGTTTCGTCCGATTTTGCTCTTTAGTCCTGTAGAAGCTGTATTTTGCATCTAATCATTTTGAAATTTACAATGGTAGAGTTTCTTGATCCATGAACCAACATTGCCGAATTCGAAGAAAATCGGTTAAGATTTAGCTATAGCTCCCATATATATGTTTCGTCCGATTTGGCCTTGTAGTTCTATAGAAGCTGTATTTTACATCCAATCGTTTTGAAATTTAGAATGGTAGAGTTTCTTGATCCATGAACCAACACTACCGAATTTAAAGACAATCGGTTAAGATTTAGCTATAGCTCCCATATATATGTTTCGTCCGATTTTGCTCTTTAGTCCTGTAGAAGCTTATTTTACATCCAATCATTTTGAAATTTAGAATGGTAGAGTTTCTTGATCCATGAACCAACATTAAGATTTAGCTATAGCTCCCATATATATGTTTCGTCCGATTTGGCCCTTTAATTCTATAGAAGCTGTATTTTGCATCCAATCATTTTGAAATTTAGAATGGTAGAGTTTCTTGATCCATGAACCAACACTACCGAATTTGAAGAAAATCGGTTAAGATTTAGCTATAGCTCCCATATATATGTTTCGTCCGATTTTGCTCTTTAGTCCTGTAGAAGCTTATTTTACATCCAATCATTTTGAAATTTAGAATGGTAGAGTTTCTTGATCCATGAACCAACACTACCGAATTCGAAGAAAATCGGTTAAGATTTAGCTATAGCTCCCATATATATGTTTCGTCCGATTTGGCCCTTTAGTTCTATAGAAGCTATATTTCACATCCAATCGTTTTGAAATTTAGAATGGTAGAGTTTCTTGATCCATAAACCAACACTACCGAATTTGAAGAAAATCGGTTAAGATTTAGCTATAGCTCCCATATATATGTTTCGTCCGATTTGGCCTTTTAGTTCAATAGAAGCTGTATTTTACATCCAATCGTTTTGAAATTTAGAATGGTAGAGTTTCTTGATCCATGAACCAACACTACCGAATTTGAAGAAAATCGGTTAAGATTTAGCTATAGCTCCCATATATATGTTTCGTCCGATTTGGCCTTTTAGTTCTATAGAAGCTGTATTCTACATCCAATCGTTTTGAAATTTAGAATGGTAGAGTTTCTTGATCCATGAACCAACACTACCGAATTTGAAGAAAATCGGTTATGATTTAGCTATAGCTCCCATATATATGTTTCGTCCGATTTGGCCCTTTAGTTCTATAGAAGCTGTATTTTGCATCCAATCATTTTGAAATTTAGAATGGTAGAGTTTCTTGATCCATGAACCAACACTACCGAATTTGAAGAAAATCGGTTAAGATTTAGCTATAGCTCCCATATATATGTTTCGTCCGATTTTGCTCTTTAGTCCTGTAGAAGCTTATTTTACATCCAATCATTTTGAAATTTACAATGGTAGAGTTTCTTGATCCATGAACCAACATTGCCGAATTCGAAGAAAATCGGTTAAGATTTAGCTATAGCTCCCATATATATGTTTCGTCCGATTTGGCCCTTTAGTTCTATAGAAGCTATATTTTACATCCAATCGTTTTGAAATTTTGAATGGTAGAGTTTCTTGATTCATGAACCAACATTGCCGAATTTGAAGAAAATCGGTAAAGATTTAACTATAGCTCCCATATATATGTTTCATCCGATTTGGCTCTTTAGATCCAATCGTTTTTATACCCTACACCACACTGTGGTACAGGATATTATTTAAGTATAAAATGTCCCAAAAGTAAATTTATGTAAACAATTTATACATGAATTACAAAATTTATATATCAGAGTTATTCAATATTACGAGAGTGGTGTAGGGTATTATATAGTCGGCCCGCCCGACTTTAGCATTTCCTTACTGTTTTTTTATTATTTTTGTAATAGATACCATAGTTTATATAGTAGTTTTTTGAATTTATATGTTCTTTATGACAAGAGCTACAACTTTTGCAAGATATGAGCCTTTCAAAATGATCACTTTTTTGCAAAAATTACATCGAGGCCCCAAATCTTTGGGGGCCCATAAAAAAGTGCATGTATTTGGTCACAAGTATATAATAGTTAAAAATTTAGTTTCCAAATATATTTTCTTTCAAGTCAAAGATATCAAAAATGGCGATTTTCCCCCGTGCACCTTATTTTCAAAACATTCGTAATAAATTGTTGTTAATTAATAATAATACTTATGATAGTACTGGTTATTATTATAAAAACAAAAAGTGGACATAACGCCCAAAAATCTTTTTGGTCATAAGGCCTAAAACAATTTTTTTTGGGCGTTTTAACCGGTCACCGTTTTAATGGCGCTTATCCCCAAATTAAGCAGTATTCTCTCCTAAATTATTTTATTAAATGAACTTTTTTATGGCAGATTTTAAATAAATACACTTTTTATGGCACATTATTCAATAGTGTACTGCTCCATTTTAAATTCCCTAGTCTTTTTTACAAAATACTTCGTTCCGCCCAAATTCGTTAATGTAATCAAAATAATAATACGAACGTGATCGTGCTGCTTACTGTAATTCGATCAATTGAAATTCGTTATAACAATGTCGATGTACATCTACATGCTCTCTCACGTCGCACTGATCAGTTTTTTATAACGCTATCAAAAGTATTATCTAAAAACTTCAAGACGATTGGTGCAATGGGTTTTCAGATTTCAATGTGTTGCAATTTCGTTTTCAGTATTGGATTCATATGGGGTACGCTCTTGTTAATTCAATATAACTCGAAATATTATACTTTTGCGTGGAAGGCACCATACTCGTTAAAATGTTGGCCGTGGTGTTGGCCACACACAAAATTTCCTTCACACTGCCACTTCTGGGTCCAATACGAATCCATCAATCCCAAAAGATATGTTGGCCACGATACACCCGTTTGACCAATCCTAAATCGAAAATTGTGGCCAAAATTCAAAATTTATGGCACATGCAATATTGAAAAAATGATTATGCCAATCTGTTGAGCACATATGCAGTATATTGCATCCAAAATATAAACAAAATATCTTAATATTTAAACAATCAAATGCCTTCCTAAAATTAGGCATATACTCGTATTTGAATCTGCATTTATAGTAAAGTTTGCTGAAATTTGAACTGTTGTGAAGATAGAAATGAAAAGCAAATTGGACCAAAATACACATCAAATTAAGGCATGCTTTATGAGGTATGAAATCATATATAAACCCTTGAAATATTTATTTGTTTTCGTTTTTTAAATTTACATGGAAATACAGTCCTTTTGTTGGAAGGAAACTTTTATTTTTATACCCTCACTGTAGTGATACACATCGAAGGAGTGACATCGGACCCTAAGTATGTTCGGCGGATATCCGTGTTAGGTCGTTTCAAATCGAATGAGCAATGTCCGTCCGTCCGTCCGTCCGTTGTCTGTCTGTCTGCTGGCTGGTGCACACGATAACTCTGGAAAGAAGTAACCGATTGACTTCAAATTTGGTATGTGCTAATATTTTTTTCTATCTCCGGCTAAGTTCGAAGATGGACCATATTGGTCCACTCCTTCTAGTACCTCCCCCACAAAGAGTTAATATTTAGAGAGTTATTGATTATTTAATAACTACTATACTACATATTCGAATCCTCTGAAATTCTACACTTAATATTAGTTTATTAGTCACTATCACCTCGAGAAAAATGGGCGAAGTTGCAGCGCCCCCTTTGGTACCTCCCACACAAATGTACTATTTTGCACCAGAAGTTAACAGCTTATAACTTGAATACCTGGGCATACAAAGTCTTGAAATTGTGTATAGTGTAATGGTTTTATAGTACCTACAATCCAGTGAAAAATGGGCAAAGTTCCCCGGCCCCTTTTGGTACCTCCCACACAAATTGACAATTTTGCAAAATATGCATAAAAATACTTGAAATGTACAGTGAATTGTACAGTGTAATGCTTTTATAGTGCCTACAGTCCAGTGAAAAACTGGGGTTATTGTCATGTCGTTTTGGTACATCCCACACAAATGTACCATTTTATACAAAAAGTTAAGAGATTATAGCGTGAGTACCAATGCACAACAACATTTTGCACAATGTAATATTTTTAAGGTACATATACCCCTATGAAAAATGGTATCAACTATCAACACGTTGCTTTTGGTACCTCCCACACAAAATGGTCAAATGATACCAAAATTGAATAGCTCCTAACATTAATATACCAGTGCCAATAAACGCTTACCATTTAATATAGTGCAATATATTTGAAGAATCTACTGTTTAGCGAAAAATATGAGTAGTTGTTAAACGCCCTCTGGTACCTCCCATACAACTTGACAGATTAATTCGTGTAATATTTCGTATTACAGTACTCACAAAGTGAGGGTATACCTAAGTCGGTTTATCCGACTCAAACTTTCTTACCTGTTTCACATTACCTTTCTTATAACCAGAAAGCATCACGAGGAGTCACCACACAATTTTTTATGGTCTTCGTTCTGTAAGGAAACACGTCAAAAGGCCCACTTTTTGCAATTTTATTCTGATCGCGCCAAAACTTGGTGGGGTTCTAGAAGTACTATGGGTATGAGGTGTGCCAAAAATACAACTTCCTGATATGAACGTGATAGGTTACGAAGATACAGGGTGTCAAACTTGAAATTTTGACCATTGTATCTCCTTACTACGTGGATCGATTTGAATGAACCGTGGCTTATATGACAGATATTTATGAACGCACATAATGTACATTGATAATTGTTTGCTAATATATGATTTTTATAATATTTTCTCCCGACTTACATATGTTTTTCTCGCGATTTTAACTGTGCTCCGCGGATGGGATTCAATATCTTTAATCTACAAAAACGAAGCCCATTCTGTTTACTATATCAATAAGAATTTTCGTAATGAGATGACAACCACAACAAATTTGGAAATTTTAAATGTCAAACCCACAAGTTTTTTATGATATTTTTTAGTATTATAAAGTGAGTTTAATTGAAGATGTGGACCAGAAACACTATTAATAAAATAAAATGGTGGGATTCTATAGCCATATATACCAGAACAACATACAAATTTATTTCGAAAAAAATCGAAGTCGCATTTTTTACACTGGCCCACAATGTTGCACTGGTCAAATCGAATCCCAGCGATTTCCTTTTTTTTCTGTGTAGTACTACATATTATTTTATCTTTGTGCCTTTTCTGATGCTTCTGAAAATATTCAAGATTTTATAGCGCTGGAACTGAGACACGGAAAAAACGACTATATGAACAGTCCGTGGGTTATACAATTCTTAAGTCTATATATGTACTCGTATTAAACCTCTGCAATGAATGTCTTGAATAGCCTTTCAAGACATTCAGTTGTTTATCAAATACTTAGTGCCACACACTCTATTTTGACAAAAGAAATGAATGGGTGAAGAGAACAGTAACCGCCAAACAGGTTTCAAAACAAATAAGTAACAAGACAATAGAGAAGTACACTCATTTAAACACAGTGCACCAAAACAAAAATACTCGATTTCAGTGTACACTGCACTACTGTACTCATTGTCATTGCAAAGAGAGGCGCAACAACAAAGAGCAACGGACCACCTTAGAAATTTGTTGATTTTGAGGGGTAAATACACTAGTGTACATATGTACTGAAGAAATAGAAAACAGTAGTATACTCGCTTCATTATACTCATCGTTTGACGAATTGAAACGAGTATAAAGAATGCAACATCCGAACGAGCAGAGTACACGACTAGATTGTAAACATCAAACAGTGTGAAGTGTTTGTTGTTTTTTTTTTATCATTCTATGGTAGTGTCAATCGAGTAAAAATTACAATAGGCATGTTTTCGATACAAGCTAGCAATTTAGTTTAGCACTTTGCAACGAAAACAAATGACTTCCACTAACTGGCACATAAGCAATAAGTGCCGGATTTTCACTATCTGGTAGCAATGGTGTCATGAGTTGCGAAGAAAGAACAGTGCGAAACAGACAACAAATTTTACAGACAACAAATTTTGTTGAAAAGTATTTTTAAAACATATATTTACTATTCTATGTTCAATTGTTTTCACTCTTTTTGCAAATAGTAAAATAATTTCCCATTTTTGTTCTTCTTCTTCCCGTTATTTCACAATAATTGATAACAATCTCTCCAAAAATGGGATGCCATATTGCTAAATATAGGGCGCCCAATCTTGCAACATCATACTCGATTAAGACAGGAACATCGGGAACTAATAGTGCTTAAAAGTGCTTAGCTCCCCCTACAAATTAAGCACTTATGGTGTAACGAAAACAAGCCTAATGTTTCAGTGCGCAGTGAAGTAGTGTACACTACTGTAGACGAAGAAATGCAAAATTTCTAGCTTTCTACCTATTACAGGAGCCACAGCGGTCAAGCGGTCAAAAGTCGCCTGGTGTAAAATCACATTCGTTGGAGATCAGTATATACATACACATAAATTAGTAGCATCTTAATGTACAACAAGTAAAAGCGTTAAGTTCGGCCATGCCGAATCTTATATACCCTCCACCATGGATAGCATGAAAACTCAAACCTACAAAATAACTCAAACCTAAATAAAAAAACACCGAAAACACACAACAAAATATAGTAGATGAGAACAGTAGGAAACATATAGTAGATGAGAACAGTAGGAATAACAACAAGTTAGATGATATATATGGGAGCTATATCTAAATATGGACCGATATGGCCCATTTGCAATCCCAAACAACCTGCAACTATAAGAAGTATTTGTACCAAATTTGATCAACCTAGCTCTATTATTGCGGACTGTAGCGTGATTACCACAGACGGACGGACGGACAGACGGACATGGCTAAATCATCTTAGAATTTTACGACGATTAAGAATATATATACTTTATGGGGTCTCAGATCAATATTTAGAGGTGTTACAACGGAGTGACAAAATGAATATACCCCCCATCCTATGGTGGAGGGTATAATAACGCCGAAACACAAAAAATATAGTAGATTAGAACAGTAGGAATCACAACAAGTTAGATGCTATATATGGGAGCTATATCTAAATATGGACCGATATGGCCCATTTGCAATCCCAAACAACCTGCAACTATAAGAAGTATTTGAACCAAATTTGATCAACCTAGCTCTATTATTGCGGACTGTAGCGTGATTACCACAGACGGACGGACAGACGGACATGGCTAAATCGTCTTAGAATTTTACGACGATTAAGAATTTATATACTTTATGGGGTCTCAGATCAATATTTAGAGGTGTTACAAACGGAGTGACAAAATGAATATACCCCCCATCCTATGGTGGAGGGTATAAAAAAGTAGCAAACATTGCTGTGGTCACTGCTATACTGATAACAGTCTGAGAATTGACCGAATTGGCAACGTTAAATATGTTACAATATACATACTTGATTCTATGAAATGCATCATCAAAACAAGTTATTTTCATGTCATTAAATTAACAATAAAACATTATTATTTTAACAGCTATTGACTTTGGCTCGAAATCATTGCCGAAATCTTGAATTTTAAGATAAACTTTTTGTGTTGGTGTACCAGATCGAAATGGCATCCAACGCTATAACGGACAAATAAACAAGGGCAATGCTTATATTGCATTGCTCCAGGAAGGATAAACAACTCGAACAAGTACACTGAAGAAAATTTTGTCATAAAATTACAGAATGGCTCCAAAGATGTCCACAAGTACATTTTGTATTTAAAATATAGATAGTTTTTTATTTAATACTAGTTGGCCCGGCGAACTTCGTTGCGCCTTAATTTGGTAATATAATGAAAACAATAAATCGAGCCTGTACTTGTAAGCTGCTTCGTGTAATCCCCTCACTTCAAATACTCTATTCAAAAGTTCTATAAAATACAGTGGAAATATCTGAGGTATAATAATGCTAAAGCCGATGTTTAGCGACATCTGTATTCGAACAAATCTCATCATTATCGGAACGTGTCAGCTGTATCCTCACTCAAATCACTATAAATATTACGCTCTCCATTATGTTTTTTTTCCAATACTCGTAACATTTTTATCGGATAATGTAGTGTTAAATCAAAAGCAGCCAATTGAAACTTCAAGACGATTGGTACAACAGTTCTTCATATTAGGTTATCAGTATTCGAGTCTTATGGCAGGGCTCCTGCAGGGTCACTCACATTGCTGTCAAGTGTATCCACACCAAATTTGAAGACTCATCGGAACTATTGTTATCACAATTACTGGCCCGATCCCGGGCATTATTTTCTTTACGCCGCATAACTTTACTAAGAATTACAAGAACTGTCATGCATATTGCAATCTGTCCCTGCAATTATATTCGAAGTGTTTCATTTTTACATTTCGTTCTCTACGGGTGTCACACATTTTTCTCGACTAAGCATTATAACCAAGTTCACAAACACCAAATTTCGAAGTTATTACTGCAATAGTATTCGTAATATAGAATTTTTAACCTCCAAATTGAGTGGAAAGTCCTACACACATATGTCTAATCATCTAATCGAGTCCTTCATTGGACCAAAACATATTCATCATGTTAAAAATGGTGAAATCGATCGATCTATTCTCAAGTTTTGTATAAGGTTGAGTAGGCGGTGCCATTACCATTGAACAATTAAAAAAATTTTCCTAAATAGTATCGATCATTGGGCAATACGAGTTTATCAAAACCAAAATTGTGAAAACCAAATGATCCATTCACGATTTATGAGGTTGTATGGGCGGTGCCCCGCTCCTTTGGCAAATCATAAAATTTCAAAACGGTGTCCTTCCTTGCGCCATTACAAATCCGTAAAAATCAAATGATATGTTCTCGATGTTGAATGAGGTTGAATGTACGGTACCGCGCCCTTTGGGCCAATACGAATACATCAAGTCAAAAATCGTGAAAATTGAACGATCTGTTCTCGAGTTATAATGTTGTGTGAGAAGTTTCAGTTTGGGTAAATACGAATTCATCAAGCCCAAAATTATGAAAATCAAATGATTGAATCGACTGCTGTCAAGTTAAGAGTTTGTCCTCCACTATGTTCTTTCTTGGGCCGATATATGAATGCATCAAGCAAACAAATCGTGAAAATCGAACGATCTATTCTCTTGTGTACGGTGATATTCCTCATTGACCATGCCATGCTTCCTCGACCAGTCATAAGTCACCATCCATGGTGTCCATCCTTGGACCAGTATGAATTAATCAAGCCTAAATTTATGAAAATTAAATGATCTGCTCTCGGGTTATGACGTTGTGCGCAGTCAGTACAACACCCTTTCGACCAATTCTAAATATTCTTCAATAGGGCCCTTCCTGTGCCAATACGAATCCACTTAGCACAAAATTGTGAAAATCAAACGATCCGTTCTAGAACTTACGCCCCATCGACCAATTTCCCTCTAGTGTGTTCTTCCTTAGGTCAATCCAATACATTAAGCCCAAAATATTGATCGAAGGGTCCGTTCTCGTGATATAAAGTTTTATTGACAGATTCGCGTCCTTTGACCAACCTTAAATTTCCGCCTATGGTGTCACTTCTAGATCCACTATGAATCCTTCAAGCCCAAAATTGAACGATGCATTTTTGAGCTATGAGGTTGTATGGGCCGCAATGTCTCTTTGACCAATTGTACATTTTCCTCCCTAGGCCAATACGAATCCACAAAGCCCTAAATTGCGAAAATCAAACAATTCCTTATTGAGCTATATATAGGTCAAATCGAACACATTAAGACCAACGATCCCTTATCGGGCTATTAGCTTGTGTTGGACGTTTCGCTCCTCCTCCTTGACCAATCCTAAATTTCCACAGTGTCACTTCTGGAGCCACTACGAACTCATCCCAAGCCCAAATCATGAAAATCTAACAATCCATTCTCGATTAATGCCCATGGAAGCCAAACGAGCAGGTAACGAGTTCTAGCTGACTCCGATGCTAATGTTCACCTGATTCCGATGCAATGTTCGCATTGAATTTTTGAACACGAACGACTTTAAAACTCTTATCATTGGAAACAAAACTACCTTCCTTATCAAACTCAGGGAAGATGTATCTGTTCGTATGATCTGTTAAGAAACCATTATTGATGAGTAGACTTTGGATTTTTTGCGTATTTAAATTTTTCATCCGATTGGAACCAAACTTTGCATTTAGACGTGGTAACGTGCACATAAATTTTTTGCATATTTTCGATATGCACTCAAATTTTCTATATTTGAACGATAAAACGTTTATATGGAAACTTTGTTTCCAATCGGATGAGAAATTAAAATATTCAAAAAATCCGAGGTCTATTGATGAGAGTGAAAAATTTTTAATGGACAGAGGCTTCATATAGCTAACCACCGTCCACCCAGTGAGTTTAAGAAAAGAAAACCAAGACCCACCTTAAAGATTTAACCATGTATGTACATTTTATATTGTTCGTTGAGTACAGGTAGCAATTTCACTCCGATCGTGCTAAAATTTTGCAGTTAGGAGTCTTTTGCACTTGACAAGGATCCTATTGAAATCGGTTGAG
Organism: Eudasyphora cyanicolor; assembly: GCA_963930755.1. NCBI lineage: Eukaryota > Metazoa > Arthropoda > Insecta > Diptera > Muscidae > Eudasyphora > Eudasyphora cyanicolor. The sequence goes on along the minus strand of OZ005735.1, from coordinate 112,768,860 downwards.
ATTTAGATATAGCTCCCATATATATGTGTCGTCCGATTTGGAAGCTGTAGTTTACATCCAATTGTTTTACAATTTATCGTTGTCGAGTTTCTTGATACTAGGTTGGACCAACATTGATCAATTGGAAAAAAATCGGTTCAGATTTAGATATATCTCCCATATATATGTTTCGTCCGATTTGGCTCTTAAGTCCTACAAAAGTTGTAGTTAGCATCCAATAGTTTTGAAATTTAGCATGGTAGAGTTTCTTGATCCATGGACCAACATTGCCGAATTTGAAGAAAATTGGTTCAGAATTTGTTAAAGGCCACATATATATGTTTCGTCCGATTTGGCCCTTTAGGGTAGTGTTTATTGATCTATGAACCAACATTGCCGAATTTGGAGAAAATCGGTTCATATATGTTTCGTCGGATTTCGCTACAGGGGCAGAGACGAACCAAATGTAAATTGTGGAACCAAATTTTAGTTGAAGTATACCTTGAATATTTCATGTTATCCAATGTTACTAGAGTGGTGTAGGGTCGGCACCGATAGACTTTAGCCTTTCCTTACTTGTTATCAATGTGAAGGAGATTACAGAGGTACTGGTAAATTCAATAATGATCTGTGTAATCAAATTTAAACGAAGAACAACACCACACTGAAGCTGTTTGCAAAAATATTAATGGAGTTTTCAACAAGACCACTTATCCAATCCATAGACGAGTTGTTCAACCAATAGAAATCCGCACTGAGAAAACATACTCTGAATAAATTCTCCAGATTTACGGATGAAAATTTTGATAAAAATTGTGAAAATTCTAACAGTGCTTCTGAAAACCTAACTCCTCCCCTACAAATGGCTAGAACATCGTGAAAATATGACCAACAGTTGTCGATGATCTATATTTATTACCACTTTTTTCAATCGGTCCCAATGTGTGATGCTGCATTTCCTATGAAAGAGCCAGATATGGTCCGTCGTATACTGTGACGTCTATGACGTACGTTGTGACGTATACGACATGCGTATAGAACATCGTAAATGTCGGAAACTTGACATTTTATGAAACATGAAATAATGGAAAAATCAAGAAATTATTTGATTATTTTATATGGAACATTTTCGTTTTATTCTCCCTTCAATCGAATCATTATATTCAATAAGAAGACTGTTTTCGCTTATTTTAAGAAAACGTCCAATATTTGTATAGATCGTTTCGAGTCCGTTCGAATTTGTAAAACCGAATGTTCATAGGATCATGTAACACAAGGCGACAAAAAAATGTTGTTGTTACGGCATACGTTAAATTTAAATGATAATAAAGTTCTCAAACCTACACGGGGGAAAATCGTCATATTTGATAAAAGAAAATATATTTGAAACCATGAATGAGGAATTTGTTCATAACTTGAATACAACGCCAGATACAGAATACGGATCCAGATACAGTTACGCGTACTTAGATTGTGAAGTAATGACACAAATGTTGACTCTCTCCGATTTCGATGAAATTTTCCACATATGTACTTTGAAGTGTGCAGAACAAGAATCAGAAGATTACAAAAAAATTGTCTATGGTCGTATGCAAATTTTGTTAATTTTTTTTATAAAAATCCTCTAACTTAGGACTGAGATGAAAATGCTTGTTTTATTTTTTAACGGATAACTAATATATCGGGTTCATAAACAAAAACGGGATTGAAGAGTTACCCACATTTTATTCCATAGGGTTCCCAACAGTGTTTGTGTGATTCTCATGCATTTCGATGCCATTACATCAAAAAAAAAGCAAGTTATAACAAATTTTGTACTTGGCATTTTCCATATCCACTTTTGTTTTAATATTTCTCCGTATTTGTATTACATGGATCACAAAGATGTTCATCAAGGTTCCATTTTGTTTTTTTCATAGTCATTTCATAAAAGTTTGACCCTTTAGTACCAAAAAGGACACGAATTGATACTTTTTCAGCAAATTCAAGGATTAAAGATATATTCCATATTTTCACATCCTTCCACCAAAGGACATAAATTGTTCATTAAAGAGGAGAAGCAGAAATTTTCATTGGTATTAATATCTTTAAAAGACGTTAAGCGGTAAAGAAGATATGGCTATTCAACAAATAGTAATTTTGAGAAAAATCCTTGAGATCAGGTAACTTTGGAGCTCTGTACCACAAAAACTACAATGAATTTCGAAAAAGTCAAAACGCCATAAAATTTATACAGCTTAGGTTAGGTTTAGGTTAGGGTGGCAGCCGTATTTTTTTACAAGCTCACATAGACCAGTTTAGGTCCCTAGTGTTACCACGGGCTGAAATGCCCCTCATCGAAACCAACCTGTTTGATATATAAATTTATCGATAGTACGAATATCAGTACTGGAAAGATCTGTTAGGCTGCCTAAAAAGGCCGACCCCAGTATATCCAGTCGTCGTTTACTCAAAGCGGGACAGTCGCAAAGCAAGTGCTCAATGCTCTCCACTTCTTCCTCATCTCCACAGCTTCGGCAGAAGTCATTGGACTCAATACCCAATCTTTTGGCGTGTTCGCCGATCAAGCAGTGTCCCGTCAGAACCTGTACTAACGTAGACAATCGTTTCCTCTCTAGTGCGAGGAGATATTTTGACCTTCTCAGGTCATACCTTGGCCAGATTTGTCTAGCTACCCTGCAGGTGCCGATTTCTGTCCATCTATCGTTGGACTGCCTGATTGCCTCTTGCCTAAGCCAAAGCTTGCACGTGGATAGTGGCGCACCAATATATGCAAATTCTTCGAGAATTTGTAATGTCGTCCCTTTCCTAGCAAGTTCATCGGCTTTGCAGTTCCCCGGGATATCCCTATGCCCAGGCACCCATATGAGGTGTATATTAAACTGCTCAGCCATCTCGTTAAGAGATCTGCGGCAGTCGAGGGCTGTTTGTGAATTTAGGGATGTTGCCTCCAGAGAATTGATGGCAGCCTGGCTGTCCGAGTAAATGACAACGCCATTGTTGGTTACTATGTTGCGACTCAGCCACTTGGCGACTTCCCATATTGCCATTATTTCGGCTTGATAGACACTGCAGGTATCTGGTAGTCTGTGAGCTATATCCAGACTAAGTTCTTCACAGTGTACTCCGAAGCCAACCTTTTCATCAAGCCTCGAACCATCCGTGTAAAAGTGGAGATGGTTTATATTACCTGGTATTTTGCCGACCCATTCATCTCTGGCGGGAATCATAGTGATGTAATTTCTCTCGAAGGTGTACACTGTTGGTATATAGTCCACTCGGTCGGTTACCATAGCACTACACTTTGATATCCTCATGTGACCATAGTTCTTGTACCTCCACATTGATAGGCAGTTTAATCTTATTGCCGCTTTGGTTGCAACTTCTCTCGCCACAATATTAATCGGCAGTATATGGAGTAGGGCTTGTAGAGACTCGGTCGCTGTAGTCCTTAAGGCTCCGCTTATGCTCAGGCAGGCAGTTCTCTGAACGTTTGTTAGTAGGTTGGTAATGGTTAGTTTGTCAGTTGCCGTCCACCATACCACAATACCGTATAACAGTATAGGACGAACTACTGCTATATATATCCAGTGGACGATTTTAGGAGAGAGTCCCCACCGCGACCCTACAGCCTTTTTGCAGGAATATAAGGCGACGTTGGCCTTCCTTACACGTTCCAATACGTTAAGTCTAAATAACATTTTCCTATCTAGAATTATTCCTAAAAATTTTGCACTTTCAGAAAAGACTAGATCTGTTCCATTTATCCGAGGTGGAGGGTCCACATGTGGGACATTATTCATCCTAGTAAAGAGAACCAATTCTGTCTTGTTGGGGTTAACGCCCAAACCGCTGCTTCTGGCCCATCTAGCCAACTTGTTCAGAGCCACCTGTAGGATGTCTCTGAGGACGTTTACGAATTTGCCACTCACTGCGATTGCCACGTCGTCCGCATATGCCACGACCTTGCAGCCACAACGTTCTAGATCTAGCAGGATTTCATTCACCGCTAGGTTCCAAATTAGTGGAGACAGTACTCCTCCTTGCGGGGTCCCTCTGTTTACATACTTTGTTAGAGTTGTGGACCCTAGACATGCTGTTATGCGTCTTCTGGTGAGCAGACTTTGAATTAGTCTAATCAAACTAGTGTTAACTTTTAGATGTGAGAGTGCCGCAATTACCGCATCGGAGTGAATGTTGTTAAAAGCCCCTTCTATGTCAAGAAATGCCACCATGGTGAATTCCTTGAAATGCAGGGACGATTCGATAGTGCTCACAAGTTCGTGCAGGGCTGATTCAGTAGACTTGCCCTTGTTGTAAGCATGTTGGTTCCCCGACAGGAGTTTTGTATCCAGGTTTTCCCTAATGAAATGATCTAAAAGTCTTTCCAGACCTTTCAATAGGAACGAGGATAGGCTAATTGGTCTGAAGTCTTTTGGCCTAGTGTGTGATATCTTTCCCGCTTTAGGTATGAATACCACTTTGGTATCCCTCCATCGATTCGGGACGTATGAAAGCCTGATACAGCCTACATAAATTTTCTCCAGCCAGGGGATAATGTACTTTAACATTTTCTGCATTTCTGCTGGAGTGATGCCATCTGGTCCAGGTGACTTGAAGGGCTCAAAGCTGTTAATAGCCCAGCTTATTCTGGATCTCTCAGTCAAGAAGCTAGCGACGCTCGCAGTCCACTCGCACTCTTGTTGGTCCTGCTGATCCTCGGGTTCTGTTACAGAGTTCCCCGGGAAATGTGTGTCGAGCAGTACATTGAGCGACTGCTCGCTGTTTTTGGTCCAGTTATTTGCCTCATCCTGTAAATATCCCACTGTACAGGGTGAAGCAGATAATATCTTCCTCAGCCTAGCGGCGTCGGAGACCTTTTCCACTTCACCACAGAAGGTATACCAAGAGCGCCTTTGCGCCTTTCTAAGCTCCTTCTTATAGATCTTGAGTTGCTCTTTATAGGCATCCCAATCATTAGCGACCCCAGTAGATTTAGCCTTATTGAATAGCTTGTTGCAGGTCTTTTTCATAGCCGTTAGCTCAGAAGTCCACCATTGGGGTTTAGTTTTACCCTTGTACCTTGTTTTTGGACAGGCTTCTTCAAGGGATCTATTGAATGATATGGTGATATGATCGACCAGATTATCCAGACCGGCTTTGTCATTCGGTTCGTACGGAAGTTTAGAGTTTATACAGCTTTGTACAGCAAAAGAGTTAAATTTTAAAATGCGTATTTTTCGATTCATTTGGCAATTGTTACATTTCCGATTGCACTCTTCAATGTCTTTGTCTATTTTTGGCCAATAGACAAAACTTCAAGCAATTGCCTTCTTCTTTCAGCAGCTGTGTCCTCGATGTAATTGCTTCAATACTCTTTTTCGATATAGTTAAGGAATTATAATTCTAGAGTTGAGTAAGAGGCAATCGTCCACTTTCGATATCGAGTCCTTTCGATTATAGTAAGGTATAACGTCGGGCCAGCTCTTTTCTACGTAGGCCATAACGGTTTGAAGAACTGGGTCATTTTTGGTAGCTTGAATGATGGATTTGAAGTCGATGGGAAGAGTTGATACTGCTACGTTGATGTCGTATTGTATGTCCTCTTCAAGCGATATTGATACCACAATGTAATCGTCTGCTGGTTTCCGGTGGTTGTTGATTAATCGCGACAGAACTTCGGCGTATCCAAAGTCGTTGGTATTGGTGTACTTTATCTCAAAGTCGTAAGAGAGAAGGATGAAAGCCCATCTCTGTAGACGGTTTGCGTATACACCGGGATGTACACTGCAGACTTTCGACAAAAGAGCATCTTGTGGAACCATTGGACAGCAAAAATCAATGCCAGACCTTCCTTCTCAATTTGGCTGTAATTTTCCTCAGTATCCGTAAGAGAGCGTGATACGTGGTTTATTGCCTTCATGTCGGGAAAGGTATGGTAAATTACAGCACCCAAACCATGACATGACGCATCGGCTGCTACATGTATGAGCAGATTTGGACTATAGTGCGTCAATAACAAGTCTGAATTGAAAATGCGCTTGAATTCGTCGAGACTTTTCTGGCACTGTGACATCCACTGGAACACATGATCTTTTTTTAAAGGTCGTCAAGTGGTTTCCGCAAATTCCTCCTATTGTTAACGTATTTTCCATAGTGATTTATGGAACCTAGCAGAGAACGCACCTCAGATATGTTTTGCGGGATCTTGAGGTCATGTATGGCTTTGATCTTTTCGGGGTCTGGTCGAATGCCGTTGTCATCAATTATCTGGCCAAGGTATTTGATGCTTGGCTTGAAGAATTGACATTTATGGAACTTCAAATGGAAACCGTACTCTTGGAGTTTCTGTAAGGGTTGCCCTTACATATACCTTATTTTCTACATTTTACGCTGAAACCGCATTTTTAAGTTCGTTAGTAAAAATGGTGCAGCTGTATGAACGGGTTTTGATTTCGTTTGTAAAATTATTACACTCCGCAAATGCGAAAATATCGCATTTTCCACACTCAGTCCAGTCCACGGTGTGAAGTGTAGCACCGTCAAAAATCAAACTTCAGAACCAAACCTAATTGAAAGCGTACATTCTTAATGCACTATCAAATGGTTGCGCCATAATGTAGTTATGGGGTTTACTCACCGCACGATTTTTGTTCGATTGTTCGCATGCAGAATGAGAAATAGCAGTGGGTGCAGGGGTAATTTTTAAAATGTCGCAACATGATGTGGTCATATTATTTTTCAGAAACGAAATCACAATTAGTTGGTTTACCCGACTGAAAATTTCTTACTTGTTTTTATTCCGCTCTATATACGCTAGATAAGCTCACAATATGTTGCCTTTGTGAGTGTGTCGAGTGTAATAAACGTAGGCAGTCTGTTGTGCGCACTTATTTATATTTCATTTGCACGTAAGATGTCCGTTAAATTCAAGGAAGTGCGAACCGACTCGAGGGGCCTCTGGCCCAGGCCTAATTCACCCTCGTTTTTCAATAGCGTATATGTTTCGGATATATGCATATGCGGCACCAAACACATCCCGCAAAGTGTGTTCAATGAATTGTTCAGACAATTGCAAGGACTCCATCCAAATCCCCACTGAGTCTAGTATGTGCGAGCTCACATCGACCAATTTTCATAGACATATCTTCTATGGGACAGTGGTTGCCTGTGCTCCTTGTCTTCGATGTAGTCCAGGAACTCATGTGGAGTGACCGCAAGGACGGCGTACGGTGTCTAGAATCACTGTACATCGCCAGGCGATCCGTTGTCGTTGTTAAAGACATTGGATAACATTGATTTTGCAGCCTCCACAAATAGTGTCGATGATGTTGTTGCTTCTGTTTCTGTGTTTGCGCCGGTTCCTCTTGTTAGCTGCCGATGTTGCAGGACTTGGTGTTAATATTACTGTTGTTGTTGTCGCTGTTGTCTTGTAGTGCGCCCTGAGTTCTTGCTGTTGCTGTATGACTGACGAGATGGTTTGCTGGACGAGTGGCTGGCTGACTGTGTGGCGAAATGGCTGAGCTGAGCTGGTGTTGCGTGTGTTGCATTGCAAACACATTTAGACTTTTTACACCTTTATGCAAATGTTGGCCCAGTAAGAGGCCAATGGTCATCATGTCGTTACTGTTACCATTCGATGCGACGAGTACGAGTATACTCGACCATCGATGCGCTTCACTCGGTGTTCAGAACTTGTCTACTACTACGGACTCTGTACTCTGTGGTGTCAATGCAAACTTACCTGACTTGCATTCGTATGATGTGCAAACAACATCCTATTCACATACGAGAGAGAGAGGAGTGTGTGTCTCGCACTAAGAACATCATAACACATTAAGGCCTTCAACACCATCATTGCCGCTGACGCACAGTGGGGCTTTGCGAATGCTTGCCCCACAAACAGTTATATTTTTTCAATTGTTGCAGAAGTTCAGTTATACAGTATGATTTCGATGCATCAAAGAATATATATATTAACGAAAATGTAAATGACACGACCACTATTTTGATCGTACCGACTGAAAATCAAACTATCAAATTTGAGCCGTTTGTAGTCCACTCGATTTATTGTTGGTCAGGTATTCCTCGAGTTCTGTCCAGGAGTTCCCCTGGAAATGTGTGTCGAGCAGTACCTGTTGTGACTATTCGCTATTTTTATCCAGATGTTGTTATGGATAGTATTTTCTTCAGTCTTGCGTCGTATGAGACCTTTTCCACATCCCCAGTGAAGAAAGAATACCGAGAACTTTTTTACGCTATTCTACGCTACGCTATGTATTTTGATATGAACGCTATAGGCAACCCAGTCATTAGTGGCCCCTGTGTAGTTGGCCATTTTGAATAGCTTCTTCAGGTCTTTTTCCTAATCTGCGGTTCAGAAGTAAACCATTGTGGTTTAGTTTTACCCTTGTACATTGGTTTTGGAAAAGCTTATTCATGGGAACTATTGAAGGATGTAGTAATGTGGTCGACCAGATTATACACATTGACTTTGTCATTCGGTTCGAAAAGACGTTTTGAATTGTGGACTTTTTTTAAATTTCTCTCATATATGTACCACTTTCTCTTCCCCACATTTCTGTGGACGGCAGGTTTAGGAATTTTTTTAATCGAGTTTAATCTCTATGTAATGGTGATCTGAGAACGAGTGGTCGTGCAATAATTTCCACTCAATGATTTTGTCTGACAACGAGCCAGGTTGGTTGCTAGTTAGAATATAGTCAACAAGTGCTATTGCTTATGTCCGTAGTTCCGAAAATATGATGGTAACGTCTGTCCAAATTATAAGCTTACTCTAATCTAATGTTGCTTCTTCTACTACTGGTACTACCACTTATGCATAAGGCAAATAACAGGAAACTATACCGTATATCCCAATACCTATCCTCAGACTAGCAGCTGTTTGGTCGTTGGCACTGAAATTATGTAAGAGAAATTGTAAGATCCTTCTAGGCCAAAAAAGATGTTTCATGCACTACTTTCAAAGTTGGCCAGAAGCAACTTAACGTTGGATGTCCTGAAACACACCGTTCCTCCTATTACGTAGGTTTTCTGTATCAGGTCGATATCTACAGCACCTGAGAACAGGAGCAGCAATACTGCCACTGAGCTTCTTTTGCGTGATGAAAGTTAATCTGCAGAATTCTAACCATCATCGGTAACCGATTAACCTTCCGAACAAGGTGTTATCGATCTCGTCCGTATCATCGAGGAGCATGTCCGCATCAGATGCGTCGAAGGGTCTGGAACTACCATTATCCACTCAGTGTCCGAAAACATGCATTCGTCTTCGGAAATAAATTGTACAGCCTATGGCACTGGGTATAAACCACGGTGTAGTGAGGCCTACATCCTGCTTGTATAGCATCAGTACTACGGGTGGCGCATGAGTACATGGCTTCACTTCATGTAGCTCTATCTTGTTGGAACCACAATTCTTGATTGCTCTCCACCTCTGGCCTTAAAAAACTGTCAATCATTGCCCGGTATTGAATATCATTCACATTAACCGCAGTATATTCGTCATCTTCGTCAAAATATGTTCCACTGATCATTTGCAATATATTCGTCGTCTTCTTCAAAATATGTTCCACTGATCATTTGTGAAATTATTCCACACCAAACTGAGAATCTAAGAGGGTGCATTCGATATTCAACAATTATTCTTAGATTTTTGGTGCCCCATATTCTTCAATTATGTTTATTCTTGTTTTTCTTTCAAGCGGGTGTGGTGCTGCCACCATAACTTCATAATTCGAGAACAGATAGTTCGATTTTGGGTTCAATGGATTCATATGGGCCCCAAAAGTGACACTGTGAAGGAACAGTTTGGAGTGGTCAAAAAGTCGCGATATGGTTAACACAACCTCATAGCTCGAGAAGGGATCGTTCGGTTTTTACGATTTTTGGGATTGATGGATTCGTATCGGCCCAAAGAAGAATACTCTTACAATGAACGAAATTTTTGGATTGGTCAAAGGACGCGACAAGGCCAACACAACCTCATAATTCGAGAACGGATGTTACGAACTTTACTATTTTGGCCCCTAGAAGACATCATGGAGGAAAATGTGTGATTGGTAAAAGAGAGTCGCGCGGCCGTTATAACCTCAAAGATTGAAGACGGATCGTTTAAATTTGCGGGTTTCGCCTTGATGTATTCTTATTGGCCAAAGAAGGACTGTATGCAGAAAAATAAAGTTCCGTATAAACGAATAAAAGTTCCGTATAAACAGCGAAATTATAGACGAGGTGGATTCGTTTTGCTACCTAGGAAGCATAATCGACAAAACTGGCGGATCCAAAAATAACATCCTCAACCGATTAAACAAAGCCAAAGGCAAGCATTTGGCCTTTTAAACTCTGTCTGGAGACCAAACTCTATATCGAGAAGGACACGAGACATCCATAATACGCATGAACAAGTGCTTGCGCAAAATTCTTCGCATATTCTGGCCCAGGACAATTAACAACAACGATTTGTGGGCATTAACACATCAGCAACCAATCCATATTGAAATTAGAAGGCGTAAATGGGGTAGATAGATCACACTTTGATGAAACCAGCAGATGATTTTGCCAGACAAGCCATCGACTGGAACCCGCAGGGGTAAGCTGGAATGAAAAATTAATAGAACAAATTGGAAATCAATTGTTACGGCCCTATGCTCCTCATTGGAGTAAAAGGAATAAATATATATATAAAGGGGCGCGAAACGGGCAACACAACCTCATAACTCGATTATGGATCTTTCGAATTTTACGATTTTGGACTTGATGTCCCCAGAAGGCACACAATGGCGAAAAATTTAGGATTGGTTAAAGAGGCGCGACATGGCCAACGCAACCTAATAGCTCAAGTTAGGATCGTTTGTATTCTACGAGTTTGTGCTTGATGTATTAGTATTTACTTAAGAAAGACACTATGGTGGAACATTTGTATTTGTCAAAAGGGAGTGGTGCGGACAACATCACGAATCCTTCGTTTTTATGATTTAGGATTGGTCAAATGGACATGCCACAGCTCGAACACAGCCTCAGAACTCAAGAACTGATCTTGATTTTCACAATTTTGGGCTTGACGAATTCGTATTAAGCCACACACAGAATACAGTTTGGTTGCCTCAACCGAATTATTTGCCAACCGAATTTTGGTAGTTCTGTCTACTATCATGCGATTCCATCAGGACAACCAATATTTTGGTTGTGGTATTCTTCTACTTCCATGTTGACACCAATCATATTTGGTTGCGCCAATGGTGGCTTAAATTATCTGTTGTAGTTGCCACAACCAACTGTTTTAAAAATTGTCTGTTCTGACAATTTGTCAGTCATATACTACCGACAATTAATTAGAAACAGTTTTCATTAATTTTTATTTTATTTATTGAACAAAAAACAAAACAATTCATAACAAAATTAAAAATCCCATATTACAAATTCATCACTTTTATAAGATGTGGAAATATTTGACACACATTTTAGTACACGAAAAAAAAACACAAAACTTGTATGCAAATATCGCTTAACCCTGTGCTTTCAATTTCATGATTGTTGCTTTTATTTTTAATTTATGTAAAACATTATTATCCACACGAGATTATTTTTGATTACCTATACCGTTCTTGAACAAAATGTTGAAGATTTTTTTATGTCGAGTAATTTTATTTTTTGTTTGTCATGTATCAGCAAAAGAACAGCAACCAATCTTTCGGTTGTATTTCCCAAAATACATTTGGGAAATGATTGGGATAACCAATAAACGATTATTTATTAATATTTTTTCTGTTGTAGCAACCAATTATTCGTTGCAATAATAATCGTTGGTCTATTGATACAATTTCTGTTGTCAAGAATAAAAAATTGGTTGTCACAACCAAAAATCGATCATATGGTACTATAATGAAAATTTAAAATTGGTTACCACAACTAACCGAGTGTCAATGAAAAAAACAATCTAAATTCGATTGATACAACCATCGATTTAGTTGCAAGCATTTTCATTTGATCGTATCCATGTTATTATTGTTGTTTCAACCATTTATTTATAAATACAACCGACAGACGGTGTAGGCAATATACTTTTTGTTGCTAGTACTATTTTTTTATTGTTACAATCGAATTCTAACCAATTATTTTCCTGGGTGCAAGAAAGTACACTATGTGAGATTTTGGATTGTGTAAAGAGGCGTAAAATGGTCAGTATAACCTCATAACTCGAGAACAGATCTATTGATTGTCATGTGTGTGGTACCGTCAACATAAAAAACATAATATTTCGAGTACTATATACAATTAGCAAGCGCGGAACCCATATGAATCCAATACTAAAATGAAATCTGGATAACAATTGCATCATTTGCCTTGAAGTTTGGAATTTTTGATAACATTCTAAAAAAATTATAAGTGCACCCATACGACTTAAGAGTGCCGTTAGATGTACATCGACATAGTAATACTTCAGTTACTCTCAGAATGCGCATGTTCGTATTATTATTGTCGTTAGGACTATGGATGTCGGTATTATACCGACATAGCATCACCGAAAGCTATGATCTTTACTCTCCCCAGATTCCATCCAACATCGTTGTTGGAGGTATGCTTGGCATCTTTCAAAGTACAGCGATGAATTGGGTCATAGTGCCGATTCCACATGTCGATACCCCCATTCGCATTTTTAATTTCTAAATATCCCAAATTATATTCAATCAAAATTTGGCGTTTATCCGTCAACCTAATCAAAAGTTATTCGTAAAACAGTACAGGCCATTCGATTTGCATTACAAAGGAATTTCACTAAAATTTAAAAAAATCATCAAACTTTATTCGCCTCTCCTGAAAAACTACCTTTTTGCACTTAGCAAGGTTTAGAATGGAGGTATGGATGTCTACACTTATCCTTGGTGATGGTGCCATCCACATCACTTCTGTCTATAACGGTCATCATTAGACTTTCCTTCGCCACTTCACTGAAGGGTTCTGAACCAGTTATGCCCAATTTCAATATAGTTCATTTTTGGCACAGATGTTTGCAAAGCCAAATAAATCATCTCTACGCAATTTCATGAAGATCGAAATAAACTATAACTCCCACAGGGGTTATATGCCAAAAATGGGCCCTAAGAAAATGTGGTTTGTGGAATGGATATACTACGAAAAAATACAAATTTTCCCAAGGTAGACTAACATAAACAGATTTAAGTTTTAAAATAATCATCGGAATATAAAAAAATATATTAGATTTCAAACATTTTAAAATCAGTTAAATGAGCCTTCAATGACTTTTAAGAATAAGCTTAATAGGAAGTTAGTAGAATGTCTTACATTTCTTTATTCTGTTATACATATACACACAAAGAAAAAATTAGACAACTACAGATCTCGTTTGCCGGAACTGAAATTTCGTCTGTTGTGACAGAAACTTATTTCTCGCAAGCAGTTTTTTGTTCTGACCAAAAGAATTTCAGTCGTCGTAAACGAGAATTGTAGTTGTCTAATAATTCGTTTCTCAGAAACGAATTTTTTCTTTGCGTGTATCTGCAAAAATAGCTTTGACCTATATGCAACTGTATCGGTATTTATCATTTTGTTAAATATTATTAAACAGACCTTAAATATAACTTATATTTTTTATATTTTGAAATTATACATATTTTTAAATTATATATGACAGCCAAATTATAATCGACTTCCTACAATAAACAAGTAGGAAAGTTCAGTCTGGTGAACGGACATACGAATCCCCTCACCTTCAGTCCCAATAATATTCGAAATTTTAATTAATAATTTAAATTGCATTTAACAACTTTAAAGTGTGCATTGGTATTAACCGGTATTAACCCTTGTGGTAAAGGTACTAGAAGGAGCGTATTAATATGGCCCATCTTCGAACCTAGGCTGAAATGGAGAAAAATATCACCGCATACCAAATTTGAAGTAATCGGTTACTCCATTCGAGAGTTATCGTTCGCACCAGCCAGCAGACAGACGGACGCACATTACTCAAATGACTCAAATCAATTTCCACCAAACATACATGGGGTCTTAGGTCACTCCTTCGATGTGTTACACTTTTGGCTCGAAGCAAATGATATATGTATGTATACCCTCCTCTGTAAGGCGAGGGAATAAAAACTCATTAAAATAGAATGATACATAGTATTTCGAAAAATCCTTTTGACCCATACCTAAATACAACCGACGATTTTACAGCTTCAGAAATCTGATCTGAACCACAGTGTGCCTCCGCCCCTCTCCAACGTAAACTTAGCAACACCGCAGGATGAACGAACGACACTCAATTCAACAAACATTTTGAGGTACTCCGTTGTTGTTTTGGGCAAACATCCATTCCATTCATATGTACTCGTATGTATTACTAGTAAGTCTGGATGCACATAGCCGGGCGTGCAAAGTGCATCCTCCCCATGTCACTACTCTCTATGGCTACAATTGAAAACGGGTGCCGTACTTGCATGCTAATAGACCAATCCCGTAACTCTCTTCTTTCAGCGTTTGGTTTAATGCAGTAGAACCCCAACTACTTAGGATGAAAATATAATTAATCTATAGACTTCAATATATGTATGTCGGCCTTTAAAGATTAGTTCTCACAACTGGGAAACGCATACATTAATCGAACTTTGAGATAGAAAGACTATTTGTTTACTAAAACAATAGTTATTGTCGGAAATGAAATTTAGATATGCGAAATTATGTGTAACGAATATCTATTTATCTCCCTTTGTTCCATCCTAGAACCATAGAAATCAATATATATATATATATATTGCAAGTTCGGATATCAAATGGGTCATGTATCAGCACTAGAATAGCGCGCGTCTCTAGCCACCGTAAACAGAAAGAAAATGCCATACTAAATTCAAGTAAAAAATTCTTATTTTTAGCCGTAATCGTACTTAAAATGTTAAGTACGTTCGGATTACTTTAAAATAAATAACTTACTTTAATCTCTGAGGGGGGGGGGAGAAATTAAAGAGCACAAAGAATTACACTCTAAACCACTCTCATTTGAGTGGTTGCTCATGGTTGAGACAATTGCTTATGTTAACACAGAGTTGCCACATTTTTTTACCAAAACTCCCTCTAGGAACTATAAAAGCATTACACTGTAAAAAATCAAGTATTTGTATACGCTATTATTCAAGTTATAATCAGTCGTATACGTTATAATTGTTGCTGATCAGTCGTAGTGAACGGACGTGTTTATCACAGAGCGGATAGTTATTTTTTTTATTACGCTGTACCTATTACGCAATCGCAAAAAAAAACTGTTTAAAGTCTGGAAGGCCTACATCGTAGTACCTATTACGGGCTAAAACAGAAAAATAAATAAATAAATTCTCTTGACGGGGATGCCTTCATGTTTCGATGGAGCGGGGTTCTCCAATCTTATATTCGATGATGCCAGATCAGTAGACCTGTATATGGCAGCTCTGAGTCGAGGTTGGCCGGGCGCCCAGTTAGATTTTGTCGAAAAAAACAACATCCCTAGTCGACCATCACCTGGTTTACAGAAGAACCTTCAAACCCGGCTGACATATTAGAGGTAATAAAACATTCCAATCCTAGTCTGCCGACCCATAATTGGGGAATAAGCAAGATGGGTGAGGCGGATGGTAAAAAGCGGCAGGTCAATTTGATCCTTAACGCTGAATCCACCTCCTATATACAACGTGCAGCCGCAGGATATAGCTCCCATTGCGGAAGGTGAGTCGTCCACAGTGATCGACACACGGCTTTCTGGAAGTGCGGAGGGAAGCACGACCATTATTTCTGGTGACTCCAACTCTAACATAAGCTCTGCAACGTCCTTCTCTAGGTACGAACGACACTGAGGAGCTGAGGGGGTCTCCGGGCTCTTTGACGCATCCGGCGGGGACATGCTTCTCGATGATACGGACGAAGAGTTCGATAACACCCTTGTCGGGGTGGATGTTAATCTGTCAATTACCAATGATGGTAAGAATTTTACAGATTAACCTCCATCACGCTAAAGCAGCCTCAGCGGCTCTATTGCTGCGCCTGTCCACAGGTGCAGTAGACAACGTCCTGATACAGGAGCCCTACACAGTGGGAGGAAGGGTGTGCGGTATTAGGACACCCAACTTTAAACTGCTTGTGGCCATCTGTGAAGGCACTCCAAGAACCTGCATTTTGGCCAGGAAAGATCTAAGTATCTTTCTCCTGACTAATTTAAGTGGTAAAGACCAAACAGCTGCTAGCCTGGAGATCGGTAATCGCATATATTGGGTGGTCTCCAGCTACTTGCCTTATGAATCTGTAGTACCGACTGCTCTATTCAGGGAAGTAGTAGAAGAAGCAACGTCTGACGAGCTCGAGCTGATTATTGGCGCAGACACGAACGCTCATCATACTATCTGGGGTAGTACGGATATAAACAATAGGGGTGATTCGCTTCTTGACTTTATTCTAACTACCAACCTTAGTATTTGTAACATAGGTAATAAACCGACCTTCACAATTAAAGACAGACAAGACGTTTGCTACTGACCGGCTGTCAGACAAAATTATTGGGTGGAATGTACTGGACGACCACTCATGCTCAGATCACCATTATATTGAGTTCAAACTCGCGGAAAAAGCGCCTAAACCCGCCGTCCACAGAAATGTGAGGAAGACAAAGTGGCATCTGTATGAGAAGAATTTCAAGAAAGTCCTCAACTCTAAACTTCTTTTTGAACCGAACGACAAAGCCGGTCTGGATAATCTGGTCGAGCATATCACCACATCATTCAATAGTTCCCTTGAAGAAGCCTGTCCAAAAACAAGGTACAAGGGTAAAACTAAACCCCAATGGTGGACTTCTGAGCTAACGGCTATGAAAAAGACCTGCAACAAGCTATTCAACAAGGTTATATCTACAGTGGTCGCTAATGTTTGGGATGCCTATAAAGAGCAACTCAAGATCTATAAGAAGTAGCTTAGAAAGGCGCAAACACGTTCTTGGTATAACTTCTGTGGTGAAGTGGAAAAGGTCTTCGACGCCGCAAGGCTGAGGAAAATATTATCAGCTTCACCCTGTACAGTGGGTTATCTACAGGATGAGGAAAATAACTGGACCAAAAACAGGGAGCAGTCGCTCAATGTACTGCTCGACACAAAATTACCGGGGAGCTCCCCAAAAGAACCCGAGGATCAGCGGGATCAACAAGAGTTCGGGTGGATTGCGAGCGTCGCTAGCTTGTTGATGGAGAGATCCAGAATAAGCTGTGCTATTAATAGCTTTGAGTCCGTCAAGTCACCTGGACCAGACGGCATCACTCCAGTAGAAAATGCTGAAAATGTTAAAGTACATTATCCCCTGGCTGGAGAAAATTTATGTAGGCTGTATAAGGCTTTCATACATCCCGAATCGATGGAGAGATACCAAAGTGGTATTCATACCCAATGCGGGAAAGATATCGCACACTAGGCCAAAAGACTTCAGACTAATTGGCCTATCCTCCTTCCTACTGAAAGGTCTGGAAAGACTTTTAGATTATTTTATTAGGAAAAACCTGGATACAAAACTCCTGTCGGTGAACCAACATGCTTACAATAAGGGGAAGTCTACAGAATCAGCCCTGCATGAACTTGTGAGCACTATCGAATCGTCCTTGCATTTCAAGGAATTCACTATGGAGACATTTCTTGACTTAGAAGGGGCTTTTAACAACAATCACTCAGATGCGGCAATTGCGGCACTGTCACATCTAAAAGTTAAATCTAGTTTGATTAGACTAATTCAAAGTCTGCTCAACAGAAGTCGCATAACAGCATGTCTTGGGTCCACAACTCTAACAAGGTTTGTAAACAAAGGGACCCCACAAGGAGGAGCACTGTCTCCACTAATTTGGAACCTAGCGGAGAATGAAATCCTGCTAGACCTAGAATGTTGTGACTGCAAGGTCGTGACATATGCGGACGATGTGGCAATCGCAGTGAGTGGCAAATGCGAAAACGTCCTCAGAGACATCCTACAGGTGGCAGCGTTTTGACGTACGACCATCATTTGTGTTGTTTACAGTGACTCGAAGACATCAATTTGGCAAAAAAAAATATGGAATTAACTCGTGAACATTTTCGTGCGATCATTTTTCACAACTTTCGACGTGGATTATCACGACAAGAGTGCATCGATGAACATAAATCTGTGTATGGCGATGAAGCACCATCCTATAGCACTGTGAAAAACTGGTTTAATGAATTCAATCGTGTCCGACGCTCGCTCAAAGACGAACTGATAATGCATGATCGTCATGTGACATACCGTGAGATAGAGGCATCCTTGGGAATTTCTTCCACCAGCATACATTCGATATTGCATGAACGCCTGTCCGTAAAAAAGGTTTGTTCTCGTTGGATCCCGCACAATTTGACAATCGCTCAAAAAAAGGCTCGTGTCGATTGGTGCAAAGAAATTTTGAAAAAAAGCGGTGCTTCAAAAGACGTTTACGACGACGACAATGCGAGCTCTCACACAGCGGCTCAAACCAGCGCCTTTTTGAACGGCCAAAACGTCGAATTGATGGGTCATCTGCCGTACAGCCCTGATTTGACACCCAATGACTTCTTCTTATTCACTCACATGAAGAAACAAACTGCTTGTTGAAGCGTTCAAAAATCATGTTTTGGAGTTGAAATTTCAACACACTGTAACCAAAACAATTCGCGCTCAAATGACCAAACGGTCTGAGTGAAGTTATGCTAAAAAATGTCATACTTTCCAATGGAAGTTCCAGTTTTCATCTGGCAACACCAGCATTGCCAGGACGGAAATATAAATAGCAACCCTCGTAGGATGAATAAGGTCCCACATGTGGACCCTACTCCTCGGATAAATGGAACAGATCTTGTATTTTCTGAAAGTGCAAAATTTTTAGGAATAATTCTAAACAGGAAACTGTTATTTAGACTTAACGTATTGGAACGTGTAAGGAAGGCCAACGTCGTCTTATTAAAATCGTCCATTGGCTATATATAGCAGTAGTTCGTCCAATACTGTTATACGGCATTGTGGTATTGTGGACGGCAACTGACAACTAACCATCACCAACCTACTATCAAAGGTTCAGAGAACTGCCTGCCTGACCATAAGCTGAGCTTTAAGGACTACAACGACTGACTCTATGTTCAAGCCCTACTCCATATACTGCCGATTAATATTGTGGCGAGAGAAGAAGAAGATTGTACAAGAACTACGGTCACTTGAGGATATCAAAGTGTAGCGCTATTATTACCGAAAGAGTGGACTATATACCAACTGTGTACTCCTTCGAGAGGAACTATGATTCCAGCCAGAGATGAATGGGTTGGCAGAATACCAGGTAATAGAAACCATCTCCACTTCTATACGGATGGTTCGAAGCTTGATGAAACGGTTGGCTTCGGAGAACACTGTGAAGAACTTAGTTTGGATATAGCTCACAGACTACCAGATACCTGCAGTGTCTATTAAGCCGAAATAATGGCAATATGGGAAGTCGCCAAGTGGCTGAGTCGCAAAATAGTAACCAACACTGGGGAACTGCAAAGCTGATGAACTTGCTAGGAAAGGGACGACATTACAAATTCTCGAAGAATTTGAATTCATTGGTTCGACACTATTCACGTGCAAGCTTTGGTTTAGGCAATCAGGCAGTCAAACGAAAGATGTACAGAAATTGGCTCCTGCAAGGTGGCTAGACAAATCTGGCCAAGGTATGACCTGAGAAAGTCAAAATATCTCCTCGCACTAGAGAGGATGGGACACTGCTTGATCGGCGAACACGCCAAAAGACTGGGTATTGACTACAATGACTTCTGCAGAAGCTGTGGAGATGTGGAAGAATTTGCGGAATTTTAGAAGATTTTAATAAAAAGTAAAGAAGTTACTAAAATATCAATATGTCAATAAATGTTAACCCTTTGTGGGGGAGATACTAGAAGGAGTGGACCAATATGGCCCTTCTTCGAACTTAGCCGGAGATAGAAGAAAATATTACCACATACCAAATTTGAAGTCAATCGGTTACTCCTTTCGAGAGTTATCGTGCGCACCAGCCAGCAGAGAGACGGACGGACATTGCTCATTCGACTTAAAATGACCCAAAACGGATATCCGTCGAACATACTTAGGGTCTTAGGTCACTCCTTCGATGTGTTATACTTTTGCTCGTAGCAAATGATATATACCCTCCTCTCTAAGGTGAGGGGATACAAATATTACCACATACCAAATGTGAAGTCAATCGGTTTCTCATTTCGAGAGTTATCCAGCACCAGCCAGCAGACAAACGGATATTGCTCATTCAACTTGAAAATACCCAAAACGGATATCTCCAGAAGACATTTTGGGTCTTAGGTCATTCCTTCGATTCCATCCTCTGCAACTTCTCTAATATTGATTCTACGATTCTCCATATCAATTTTCTTCACTTTCTCAACATATTCATCGGTTTTTGGTGTGATGGTTAATCCTGGACGAGCGTCGTCATTCTCGAACATCTTTGAAAAGCTTGTACCACTTTGATGCAAATTCTTTGATCTATTTTTTTTCCACAGCAGAAAAACGACGAACGAGCAAAACACTTCTAACTCTTATGTCTCTCACAAACAAACTAAACTGAACACAAACAAACCCAACTAAGAACATATCGTACCTGTTCAACAAAATGATTGCAACTCAAAATGAAAATATGTCAGTAGATGCCAAAAACAGCTTCCGTTAATAGTATTGACATTTAAAAAATATGTCAAAAATTATAAAAATATCTTCTTAATTTTATTTTCTTGCAATGACATATTTCCGCTAATATTATTTTTTAATTATTATATACGGGAACAGTTTTTGGCATCTAGTATTTTTTTTTTCATTTGAGTTGTTATGATTTTGTTGAACAGGTGCGATATGTTCGAGACAAGTGTGCCAACATAACAAAACGCTAATCGAATGCAAGTAGCCCGTACTTCCACTAAGTAAGTGATTACTACTATTTCCAGAATCTAATATTAATTTAAAATTAAACCTAAATGAAATGGTTTGGGAAGGTTTTGTTTTTTCTGAGATAATAATATAATTTTAAATTTTTACAAAACTTAAAAAAACTTATTTGTGGAAGAAAAAACATGAAAGCAATATTTATTTGAAAAAATTGAAAAATTAGGTTAAATTCATCATCTGGTAACGCTGTGTTAATATCAGACACACACACAGTAACTCCACGAAATGTACCCTGCAAAAATTTTTGTGAGTTTTTGGCGATATTTCCCAGCGAATAAGAATCACCAACCATCGCCTAGGCCTTATACATAAGCGATGAATAAGCGATCGTGCACAATTTACTCGACATTTTTGTGAAAATAATTCAGTTCTGACAAAATTTGATGACATGAATCGCGTACCATCGCCTACGCTTTAAGCTAAGTACACACGATTCCCAGATCGGACAACGTTATCAACTCCGTTATGCAGGATTGCCAATAAAAATATTTTATAGACAGTGTTGCCAATAAAATGTTTTTCTGGCAATGGCGCCGTTGTCACATGCATAAACTTTACACACCTAACAATCTGCAAATTATTTCACAATGACTTTTCTGCCAACGTTCAGAAACAAAAAAATGTATGTTCACACGGTTGTACGATCTGCAAATCGTGTGTACTTAGCTTTACACATAAGCGATGACTACGCGATCATACACAAGTAACGGGACATTTTTCCGATACGCGAAATGCGAATCTCCCGCGGTTCGCCAAGTGCGAGTCGCCCGCGAATCGCCACAGGCACACATGTTCGGCGGATATCCGTTTTGGATCATTTAAAGTTGAATGAGCAATGTCCGTCCGTCTGTCTGTGTGCTGGCTGATGCGCATGGTAACTTTCGAAAGGAGTAACGGACTTCAACTTTGGTATGCGGTAATACTTTTATCTCAAGCTAAGTTTGAATATTGGCCATATTGGTCCACTACTTATAATTCCTCCCCCACAAAGGGCTAACATTTAGTGAAATATTGATTCTTAACTAACTTCTATACTATTTTTTTATCAACAAAAAATAACTGCTTATAGCATTAATATCATTTCATACAAATACATGGAATTTTGTACAGTGTAATGCTTTTATAAAGGGTCCGCCAAATAAGTTTTTTTTTTGAAAATGCTATAAAAAAAACTACTGAAAACGCATTGGATGGTCAGTTGGCTTCAACTCCTGAACCAATTGGACTTTGTATGGCGTCATACCAAGGTCTTTATGCAAAATTCGTCTCAATGATGTCTCCGAAATGCTCAATTGTTGAGAATGACGGTGAATTGATGTTGATGGCGCTTCACGCACACTTTCTGCCACAGCAGCAATATTCTCGGGTGTACGCACTGTTTTTGGATTTTCACGCTTTGGTTTATCGATGAGGATGCCAGTTTCTTTCACTTTTTTCACAAGATAACGAACATACGGAGCTGACGGTGCTTCTCTTCTTCCAAACTCCGTACGCAATTTTCGCACACATTCTGCAACATTACCATGATTTTCAAAGTAATGTCGCAATATTCGCAATATACACATATTCGTTCAGCGGAAGGATAAAACTAATTATCTGTCAAATCAGACATGAGCTAAGTTTTACCATTCACGAAATAAGCACTAGTTGAAAAAAAAACGTTAGATGGCGGACCCTTTAGTACCTAGAGTCTACTGATAAGTGGGCCTTATTGACACGCCTCTTTTGGTACCTCCCACACAAAGGTGCCATATTGTACGAAATGTTAACAGCTTATATGTAACTGTAATACTGGGGAACCAACATGCTTACAATAAGGGAACGTATACAGAATCAACCCTGTCCGAACTTGTGACCACTACCTAAAATCGTCCTTTGGATATAAAGAGCAGTAGTTCGCCCAATACTGTTATACGGCATTATGGTATGGTGGACGGCAACTGACAAACTAACCATCACTAACCTACTACTAAAGGTTGGGAGAACTGCCTGCCTATGCATAAGTGGAGACTTAAGGACTACAGCGACTGAGCCTCTTCATGCCCTACTCCATACACTGCCGATTCATATGGTGGAGAGAGAGGTTGCAACCAGAGCGGCACTAAGATTAAACTGCCTATCAATGTAGAGGAACAAGAACTACGGTTACATGAGGATATCAAAGTGTGGTGCTTTGGAAACCGACCGAGTGGACTATATACCAACGATGAACACCTTCGAGAGGAACTACATCACTATGATACCAGCCATAGATGAATGGATTGGCGTCATACCAGGTAATAATAACCATTTCTACTTCTATACGGATGGTTCAAAGCTTGATGAAATGGTTGGCTTCGGAGTACACTGTAAAGAACTTAGCCTGTATATATCTCACAGACTACCAGATATCTGCAGTGTTAATCAAGTCGAAATAATAGCAATATGGGAAGTCACCAAATGGCTAAGTCGCAATATACTAGTAACCAACACTGGCGTTGTCAGTTACTCGGACAGCCAGTCTGCCATCAATTTTCTGGAGGCCACATCCCTAAATTCACCAACAGCCCTCGACTGCCGCAGATCTCTTAACGAGATAGCCGAGCAGATTAATATACACCGCATATGTGTGCCTGGGTATAGGGATGTCTCGGGGAACTGCAAAGCCGATGAACTTGCTGGAAAAGGGACGACATTGCAAATTCTCGAAGAAATTGCAAGCTTGGAAACTATAGATGGCACTATCGATAGTTTAATTTTTTTGTGACTATCGATTGTTTTCTGTTAAGATTATTTAACTATTTAAAACTATCGATTTTTTTGATCACTAACGATAGTGAAACCGAAATGTTCCGCACAAAGATTGTAAAATTAAAGTGTCCAGCAAGTTCACAAACGCAACCAAACACATAGATTATCAAGTCAACAAAAGATCAAGCAAATGCGGTACGGACGATTGGATGCCTTTTTCATTAAGTTCCGACAAAAACAGGCAAAATGCCTAACATGCCAAAATCAAATAAAAGAAATGGAAACACGTCAAATCTTCTACACAATTAACAACAATAAGGGAGTATAGAACTGGGTTTAGCTCTAACAAGAAAGAATGTTCACATGCATAAACTTTACACACCTAACAATCTGCAAATTATTTCACAATGACTTTTCTGCCAACGTTCAGAAACAAAAAAATGTATGTTCACACGGTTGTACGATCTGCAAATCGTGTGTACTTAGCTTTACACATAAGCGATGACTACGCGATCATACACAAGTAACGGGACATTTTTCCGATACGCGAAATGCGAATCTCCCGCGAAAGAAATGAATTTATCAATTAATTTTGGACAGGCGCACGAAATTAAAAAAAAATTAGATATGTTGTTTTTATGAAAAAAATATCTACTGATCTCATTTTTTAACTCGAATACATTAAAACATGATTTTTTTGAGGACTATTAAAATTCGATAGTATCACGATAGTATCGTCGATATATCGATATTTTTTGTTAAGATTTGATAGTTGAGAATCAATATATCGATGGCTTTTTTAACACTATCGAAACTATTCCATAGCGGCACTATCGATTGTTTGCTACCTCTAATATATTGGTGCGCCACTAACCACATGCAAGCTTTGGCTTAGACAAGAGGCAATTAGTGCTGATATTCGTACTTACGGTAAATTTGTATATGAAACAAGTTGGTTTCGATGAGGTGATGTTTCAGCCCGTGTTAATACTAAGAAAGTTTAGTCGTGTAAACCGACTTACGAATCCACTTGCAACGATAGTTTCTGCAGTTAGCGATTTCTTATCAAATTGCAGGATACTTATATAATCATCAATAAATTCAGAAGTTCCATTCAAAGCTGTATCAAATAATTTACGGTTTTATATAGTGACAGACTTTAATTTGTTCTCCAAATCTACATATTCGTTCCAAATATTGTTAAATATATTTTTATAATCTTTAAAATTACTTATAGTTGCCGACAATACCTCTCCGAACCCTGATTTTTTTTTTGAAAATATTTTCTTAAATTGCGTTTGTTTTGTAGATCAGTGTTAAATAAGTGAAGGTTCACAACGAACTCTGGTTTAGTGATTATATTTAATAATCCCAAAGCCTCCACTGCATTTTTATGTCGTGATGCACTTGGTTCCTTTTCTAAACTATCTCTTGTTCCAACATAACTTAACGCAATTAATCTACAATTTTCGTATCTACAACTCCATCTAGTTTTACTGCATTTTATTTTACAGCTTTGAACTTCTAAATATCTGATTTCCATATGATTTCCAGTCCATATTACACTTGAGCCGGATGATATACGTCTGGAACTATAAGCAAAATTGCGTTAATTGCCATTTTCAGCTTTTCATTTCCTGGTCTTGTTGCCCTTTAAGAGGACTTCAAAGTTTCAAAGAATAATGTTTTTACAAAAATATTAGAAATAATTATTCGCGCCCTACAATATCGATATAGGTGTCAAATTATAGTGGATAATTTTGGCTATTTTAATATTTGTTATAAATACTACTCCCGGATAAAAAGGATTCCATTTGAAAATCTCCAAGAACTTATTCGAAAAATATACATGAATTTATTCGAAAAATAAAATATAGCATTTATTAAAAAACAAGTAAACGTTTCAGCCGCGTGAACCGACTGAGGTATACCCTCACTTAATGGGTAATGTTATATGGAATATTAAACGAATTATTCTGTCAATTTGTCTGGGAGGTACCAGAAGGGGTTTAACAAATACACATATTTTTCGCTGAACAGTAGATACTTGTTGTTATGACCGTGCGGTAATTTTTATTACCTTTGTTGTTTAAACTGGGCTGTTTGATATTTTTATGATGTAAAAAAAACTAATTTATTTCATGTTTCCAACTTTATGTTCACTAGTATATTTACGTTATGAGATATTAAATTTTGGTATGATTTGGCCATTTTGTGTGGGAGATACAAAAGGGGGCGTGGTGATAACGCCCATTTCTCACAGGGCTATAAGTACTTCAAAAGCGTTGCACTGTGCAAAATGTTGTGTTTTCATGCATTGTAACTCACGCTGTAATCTCTTATCTTTATGTGCAAAATGGTACCTTTATGTAGGAGGTACAAAATGGGGTGTGGCAATATCGTATATTTTTCACTGGACTGTAGACACTAAAGACGCAAAATTTCAAGTATTTTTATACACTGGTATTAATGTTAAAAACTGTTAACTTTTTGTGCAAAATGGTGTATTTGTGTGGGAGGTACCAAAAGGGGCGTGGGAACTTCGATCTTTTTTCTCGAGGTGATAGCGACTAATAAACCAATACTATGGGTTGAATTTCAGATGATTCATATAAGGGAAAATATCAAAATTTTTTAACACAGGGGTAATGTATGTTGTTTTACCCTTTTCTCGCTTTGTGTACAGATTTTGGTGCATAAGTTGATGGAATTAGATAAACCACAAACATAAAAGTTTTTTTTTCCCAAAAAAGTTTGTTTTTATCTAAAAAACTTGTATAAGCTTTTTATAAGTTATAAGTCCTAGAAATGTTCATATATGTATCCGTTTTTTTATAAGTTGTGGCAAAACTATTTATTCTGAAGTTACTGGTCGGTTACAAAAAACACGAGGGACACATGGAGGAAGAATTTCTCGTGAGCACTGTTCATGTGAGATCTATCCGCAAAAAGTTATAGCTCATAACTTTTTGAAATGCGATTTCAAGTGTTTTTTGTTTTTTGAAAGCGGTCAGCGCGGCCTGCGATGTAATGAAATAACACTAAAGAAGCGGTTTGAAATACATATAAATCTCTATAGGTGTCGTTGATGTGCTCTTAATGGAACCACCGCTATAGCTTCCCAAACCATTGTTAAACTTGCGTGCATTTTTTTATGGTGTATTTCGCGGAGCACATCGACAGTTATGTATAGGTTGAGCTGAATTAATTATCCCAGATGGCTTCTGACCTGGTGAATCTAAAAATCAAGGGGCCGTAACAAAATAATGAATCGCTGAAATTTTATTCACTTTTTTAAATTTTTGCAAAAATTGAAATTTGTCCTTGGCATTTTTAATAGTATAAACGTCTGAAATTCATTTCTATGTTCTTCGGGCGTACAGCTGTGGTGCACTTAACAATCATGGATACTTATTTGAAGATTGAAGTCTTGTACGCGAAGAACGTGACACCTTTGTCTCAGCAATGATCGTCAAGGCACACCCAGTGCGGGGTACAGATATGGCGGAAGTGTATATGAAATAAAAAGATTTTTAACGCTATATTCCGAAATCGGAGGGCCGTCATTTTATTTTGATGATTGTGCAAATTATGCACATTGCAAAAATTATATTTCCGAAAAAATAATGTTCGTATGAAAATTTTACCTGGTCGATTTTTGGATTCGCTATATTTATCCGAATAATGAAGCTACAGCGAATATTTTATCAAAGGCTGATAGAAATGCTAATGTTCTATGATTTTAATTTAAGTTTTCCGAATTCCGCAGAAAATTGCATTTTATACAATCTTTTAAATTTCAATTTGGAACCGCCATAACTTTCGCGGCCTTTGATGAAATTTATTCACAACAACGGTTTTTGCATATTTTATATTTTTATCTTCGTCTGTTGTAAAAGCCGTTGATGTGCTCGCCAAAAAAAATCTTAAAAAAAAAATGTACTTCAAAATTAAAAAATTTTGATATTTACCCATAAGTAGTATAGAAATTATTAAAGAATCGATATTGGGTAAAAATAAAACAAGTGTGTCAAAAATTTTTGGAAGGTCAAGATTTTTTGGAAATTTTGTAATAATCTGATTGAGAATTTGGAAAAAATTAAACCATTTGAACCGTTTTGCAAAATTTTATTTTCTTCGCGAGATATGACCTACTCAATTTTTCACAGTGTGTTTAGAAAATTACCATTTCCTCTTGAAATATTGAACCGATTCGATTGAAATTTCGCAATTAGGTCCGAAACACTTGCTCAAATCTAAATATATCATGCGCTTTAATTACCAACTGACCATATGGAAAATATTGCAAATTATTTTTTGCACATGCTAATAATTTCACTTTCTGAAGCAGTGATTTGGAATTATTTATATGTTGAATACATCAAATTTTGAGGCCTAAAATTTCTCTAAAAATTGCAGCGGTAGGTTTTTTAATAATTTGCTTAAACACACATTTACAGAAGAACACAAGTAAAAACCAGTACGGAAAGACAGAAAGTCGGGCGTGGCCGACTATATAATACCCTACTCCTACCTAACAATGCAAAAAGGGGCATTGCGATAATAATTTGGAATGATTGGTTTCGGTTCAGTTTACAAATTACTTAGCTCCACCTTCTCGTCAAGGCGTATCTAAGGTTGAAGATATTGATCATAATAAACTAGTTCTGAAGCGGTAAACTAGATCAATAGCGCTTAAATACTAAATAGGCAGGAACATAGTATATCTAAATCTGGCATGTGAAATCGGGGGTAGTGTATGCTCATATGTATGTATGAGGGCTCTACCTAAATTTGAACTGGTTTTCCCGAAATTTAGTATTATCTCTAAGTTTGTCAAGAGACTTCTTTGCGTAAATTTTTCTTCAGATCGGTTAAAAAATGTTGCTCATACAGTGCATATATGCCAAATCAAAGGTACACATGAACTGTTTGTTCTTACAGTGGCGTAAATCCATTTGTTTTTAAAACGAGATATAAAGGGTTTTGCGTTTCAACCCATTTAAAAATCTGTGTGAATGGTAGGAATAAAATATCTGCATACAGCTTATCACAAGTCTTCAAAGTTACGACAAGGTGTACAAATTTTCGCTTTTGAGGCATATTAACCAGTTTTTTGCAATGGTGAAAGTGGCGTAAACGCCATATTTTTTATATAAACATTTTCCTTGCGAAACAAATTTTTAATATTTTATTACTGACAAAATATGCTCAAAAGAGCTATTAGTACATCGCTTTGAAAAATAAATGCATTTATACACTAAAAATAGTGTGTTCGTAAATGCTCATTGATTTTAGAGGATTTGCGAATTTTGATCTTTTAATTCAAATTGATGATTTCAGTGCATGATTTGTTGTAGGTTAGGCTGAAGGATAAGGCGTTCAACGTCTCGTGCCCATTGACATACACTTAAGACAGTGGATCGGCTTGTTGTGCGCTACTTATTTATCGATCATTTTCTGCAACATAGAGACATTTTCCGGACAGATTGATTTTCACAACTAATAAAATGTTCTAACATGAGATAAATATCCATATTTTTCCCGTGTATAGTACAAACAAACTGCATAAGGACTTGAATATCCAAACTGTGAAAGAACAAATAATAAAACAACTAAATTCATATAAATCCAGGATAGAAACGCATCCAAATACGTTAGCAAACAACCTTATGTCAAACCGACAAACATTTACAAGAATTAAAAGAAAAGCCCCACAAGATCTATTAAATGTAAATTAAAAGTAAAAGTAAATTAACAGAAAATTAATATATTGTAATTTGGAAAAAGAAATTTCTTATTATACCAATGTAGTTGTTGACAAATTTGTAATGTAATGGGATGATAACTGAATCATTTCCATATATGTATATGAACACACATAGTGCTTAATATTGAAGAATTTATATTCGAAATAGATTGCACAAATTAAGTACATTTATGAAAAAAAAAATATTTTTCCTAAGAACGACCTGTAATTAACAATCTCAAGGTCTAGTACAATATGTACTACTTTTTAGTTTCATTAATTTTAATTAAGAGAAAGTGAGATACAATTATATTTCAACCGAAGAAGATCTTTTTGTCAAAATTTTGTTGCAGTTCGCTTTTTAAGACGAAATAGCATTTAATTGAACTCATTAATATTCGCAAAACTGCATTAAATTGTAGTATTTTACCCATATTTTAATTACAATTAGAGTTATGCAGTACTATCCACGGTTTGTTTAAATATCCACGGTAATTTGTGTTACGCCACTCAAAACAAACGTTTTTGTAATTTTGTTTCTTAGTAAAACTTAAGTTTTAAAAATCTAAGTCAACTTTGACTTTTTTGAACAATTTTTTTTGATACAACTATGTTTGGCTAGTCTGATGCCGAATCCACTCACAACTCAATTTATGTGTTGATTTTCAAAACAAACAGTTCATATATAGGAGCTATATGTAAATTTCAATAGGGATCGGTCATGGGCCAAAAAAGAGCACTGTGCTAAATTTCATCACAATCGGATCATAAATACGACCTGACCTGCACTTTGATTACAACGATACATCTACAAACGGACGGACGAACAGACGGACATGGTTAAATCGACCCAGGAACTGATTCCAAGTCGACCGGTATAAAAAACGATGGGTCTATCTATCTCTTCTGCTTTTGGGTGTTACAGTGCGGTGTAGGGTATTAAAAAGAGAATTCATATTTAATTAGAATATGAAAATTTCTTTTTAATACCTGAAGAAAATTCACAAACTAGAAAGAAAATTGTGAATTTTTTTGTGAAAATAAGCACGTAGAGAAACTGAAAACCACTAAGATAATTTTAGTAGAGCAAACAGAATAAGGTATACACTTACTTTTTGCGTAATGTAATATGGAATGTTCGATGTGTGGGACCAAGAAAGTAACAGCATTTTATTTTGTTTATAGCCATTGCAAAATTTGTCTAAAATACAAAATATGAAAACATTTATATGATTCCTACAGATTTTATGGGGAACTATGTTTAAAAATCGGTCAATTTGTATTTGTACCAGATTGGGCTTGACATTTTTCGATTGCTAGATACTACAAAGGCGCAGACTTAAAAAACATATTATTTCCTTTAGCAAACAAAATGACCGATGTCTGATGACGACAAACTTAGAATTTATATGTTTAAATGACATCTACCGAATTGAGAACGAGTGGATATGACGGTGTAAATTATGGCGATTTCGTTTCTGAAAATAATGTTACCCCATCGATGTGAAATATTAGAAAATACGCACCTTTTAAGCCGAAAAAAATTTATTCTCTCGAATTTAACTTAACTCAAATTTTTATACCCTAAATCACACTGTGGTACAGGCTATAATGACTTTGTACATTTGTTTGTAACGCCCAAAAAGAGAAGAAATAGAACCGTAGTTTATTATACCGATCGACATAGAATCACTTTTTGCGTCGATTTAGCCATGTACGTCTATCTGTCCGTCTGTCCATGTATTCTTGTGATCAAAGTGCAGGTCGTATTTTTGGTCCGATTGTGATGAAATATAGCACAGTGCTCTTTTTTGGCCCAAGGACGATCCCTATTTATATTGGTCAAAATCGTTTCAGGTTTGAGATGTAAGCGCTGTAGAAACTGTATTTTATATCAGATCAGTACGAAATTTGGCAGAGAGAGGTGTCTTATTACATGAATGAAAACTACTAAATACGGGGAAAATCGGGGAAAATCCTTTCAAATTTAGATATAGCCCCCAATATACTTTTCACCCGATTTGACATGTAAGCGCTGTAAAACCGTATTTTATATCCGATCAGTACGAAATTCGGCAGAAAGAATTTTCAGAGAGAACACTGCCACATTCGGGAAAAATCGGTTCAGATTTAAATATAGTCCCAATAAATATGTTACACCCGATTTTATATGTAAGCGCTGTAGAAACCGTATTTTATATCCGATCAGTACGAAATTCGGCAGAGATAGTTTGCTTATTACGTGTATGAACACTGCCAAATTCTTTTTACAATGCCCATTTTCGCATTGTTAGGGAGGTGTAGGATATTATATAGTCGGCTCGGACGGACTTTCTGTCTTTCCTTATTGATTAAATTTAAAAAATGTCTCAGAAAAGTTCTGTTTTCGAGAAAGTGGTAAAGAAGATGCTGCACTTTTTTCAGAAACGAAATCAAGATTCTATATGACAATAAGCCAATCAAAGAAAGAAAAGGTTGAAAAAAATTCATAAAAAGATCGAATACAAACTACATTTTTTTATATATTTATCAAAATACCTTAAAGGTTTGCAAGTTGTAATAAGGCTTCCACTAAGCTTTTCTGGCTGTGAAGGATATAGTTGCGATGCGTCGAATTGAACCATGACTTAGATCTACAATGAACCCAGAACGATTTTGAAATTTCGCCATCTTAAACATCGAAAACGAAGTAGTACAATTGTTAGTGATATTCGTATTTTTTTAAAGAGTAGAAGAATTAATTTTAATTCTTATTTATAGTTTTTTCCATTCTGCTATTTTTATGTTCATTATAAAATATTGAATTCCTCTTTAATTAATTAATAAAATTATCAAGTTTTTGTTTATATAATATATAACGAGTAATTTACCATAGAAAGGTTGTATTAAAACTTATTTCAATATAAATTACTTTCTAACTTTTCGTTGACTCTTTTATCCGTAATTTATTTTAATGCAGGGCCGTGCGTAGGGTTTTTGTTTTTTGGGGGAGGGGGTTGGGTTTCGCATATGGTATCCAATTTTTTTGTTAAAAATCAATGGTTGGAATTTTTAATGCTTATGCATATACTTATATACTTAGGTAATATTTTCATTAAGAATTGTATTAATTTAAATCATATATTAATTGTATTAATGTTTTAATAAATTGACACGACGAGCCGAAATAATACTGCGTTAACATCTACTGGAATGTCTCGATGAATATTCAGGGAAGCCAATCTATTTAAACGATTTTCAATCGACGCAATGTTGAAAAAGAGCGTTCGTTTGTCGCTGTAATCACAGGTAACACCGCCATCACTGTCAATATTTTGTGAATGTTTGGAAATGCGTCTATCTATATATATAAAGAAGAATGTGTGTTTGTTTGTTTGTTTGTTTGTTTGTTTGTTTGTTTGTTTGTTTGTTTGTTTGTTTGTTTGTTTGTTTGTTTGTTTGTTTGTTTGTTTGTTTGTTTGTTTGTTGGTTTGTTTGTTTGTTGGTTTGTTGGTTTGTTTGTACCGAATAGACGTCTAAACGGCTGGACCGATCTTCTTGAAATTTTCACAGAATGTACATATGTGGGGCGTGGTGAAAATAGGGTACTTGAATTTTCGATATATCAAGTGGGCGTGGCCCCGCCCATATAAGACAAATTTTAAAAGAGAGTGCTGTAATTTTGTACATATGTATCTGGTGGCAGTCTACGTGATTGGGCCAAAAATGGGCGGGATCGGACCAATGGGCGTGGCACCGCCCATAGAAGCCAAATTTTAAAAATTATATATCTATCACAATTTATTAGCGAGAGTGATGCAATTAAGTGCGTATATATATCTGGTGGCAATGTACCTGATTGGTCCAAAAATGGGCGGGATCGGACCAATGGGCGTGGCCCCGCCAATATAAGCCACATTTTGGAATTGAGATATCTTACACAATTTGTTGGTGAGAGTGTTGTACTTTGGTGCATATGTATCTGGTGGTAGTCTACGGGATTGGTCCAAAAAAGGGCAGGATCGGATCAATGGGCGTGGCCACGCCCACATAAGACAAATTTTTAAATTGCGATATCTTACACAATTTGTTAGCGAGAGTGCTGTAATTATACCCTCACTTTAGTGTGACGAGGGTATATATCATTTGCTACGGAAAAAAGTGTAACAAGTCGAAGGAGTGACCTAAGACCCCAAGTATGTTCGGAGGAAATCCGTTTTGGGTCATTTTAAGTCGAATGAGCAATGTCCGTCCGTCTGTCTGTCTGTCTGTCTGTCTGTCTGTCTGCTGGCTGGTGCGCACAATAACTCTCGAAAGGAGTAACCGATTGACCGATCAAATTTGGTATGTGGTAATATTTTTTTCTATCTCCGGCTAAGTTCGAAGATGGGCCATCTTGGTCCACTCCTTCTAGTACCTCCCCCACAAAGTGTTAAAATGTTGTGAAATATTGAATCTTTAATAACTGATATTATACGTATTCGAATCTTCTGAAATTCCACACATAGTATTAGTTTGTTAGTCACTATCAACTCGAGAAAAATGGGCGAAGTCGCCACGTCCCTTTTGGTACCTCCCACACAAAGGTACCTTTTTGCACCAAAAGTTAACAGCTTATAACATTAAAAGCAGTGTATAAAAATACTTGAAATTTTGTACAGTGTAATGTTTTTATAGTGTCTATAGCCCTGTGAAAAATGGGCGTTATTGCCACGCCCCTCTTTGTACCTCCCACACAAAATGCCCAAATCATACCGCAATTTAATGTCTCATAACGTGTATACCAGTGCACATAAATGCTTATAAGTCGGTACAGTGCAATGAATTTAAAGTATCTAATGTTCAGCAAAAAAAAGGTGTATTTGATAAACCCCTTCTGGTACCTCCCACACAAATTGACAGAATAATTCGAGTAATATTCAATATTACATTACTCACAAAGTGAGGGTATACCTTATTCGGTTTACCCGACTGAAACTTTCTTACTTGTTTTGTACATATGTATGTAATGGCAGTCTACGTGATTGGTCCAGAAATAGGCGGGATCGGACCAATGGGCGTGGCAC
Organism: Eudasyphora cyanicolor; assembly: GCA_963930755.1. Classification (NCBI taxonomy): domain Eukaryota; kingdom Metazoa; phylum Arthropoda; class Insecta; order Diptera; family Muscidae; genus Eudasyphora; species Eudasyphora cyanicolor. The sequence continues at coordinate 112,734,350 of OZ005735.1, read as the reverse complement.
CACCCATATAAACCAAAATTGAGATATCTTGCACAATTTATTAGCGAGGGAGCTGGAATTTTGTGTATATATATCTGTTGGCGATCTACGTGATTGGTTCAAACATGGGCGGGATCGGACCAATGGGCGTAGCCCCGCCCCTACAAGCAAAATTTTGAATTTCAGATATCTTGCACAATTTGTTAGCGAGGGAACTGGAATTTTGTATATATATATCTGTCTACGTGAGTGGTCCAAAAATGGGCGGGGTCGGACTAATGGGTGTGGCCCCGCCCCTTCAAGCCAAATTTTGAAATTGAGATATCTTGCACAATTTGTTAGCGAGAGTGCTGTAATTTTGTGCATATGTATCTGGTGGTAGTCTACGTGATTGATTTAAAAATGGGCGGAATCGGGCCAATGGGCGTGGCCCCGCCCATACAAGCTAAATTTTGAAATTGAGATATCTTGCACAATTTGTTAGCGAGAGTGCTGGAATTTTGTGTATATTTATCTGGTGGCAGTCTACGTGATTGGTAAAAATGGGCGGAATCGGGCCATTGGGCGTGGCCCCGCCCTTACAAGCCAAATTTTGAAATTGAGATATCTTGCACAAAGGGCGTGGCCCCACCCACATAAACCAAATTTTGAAATTGAGCTATCTTGCACAATCTGTTTGCGAGAGTACTGTAATTTGGTATATATGTGTCTGGTGGAAGCCTACGTGATTGGTCTAAAAATGAGCGGGATCAGACCAAAGGGTGTGCCCCGCCCATGTAACCCAAATTTGAGCTATCTTGCACAATTTAGTAGTGATAGTACGGTAATTCTGTTTATATGTTTCTGGTTGCAGTCTACGTGATTAGTTAAAAAGTGGGCGAGATCAGAGTAAAGGGCGTGGCCCCGTCCATATAAGCCACATTTTGAAATTGAGATATCTTGCACAGTTTGTTAGCGAGAGTGCTGTTATTTTATGTATACGTATTTGGTGGCAGGATTCGCGATTGGTTCAAAAATGGACGGGATCGGAAATCTTAGGTTAGGTTAAAGAGAGGAGACGTTTAAACGTCTCATGTCCATGGACATACACTTAAGCCAGTGGTTCGGCCTGTTGTGCGCTCCTTATTTATGATCTTTTTATACCTCACGAGTTACAGAAAATCGTCTAAGGACTGGATAAGTGTATCGGTCTGTACATCGGAAATCTTAATCTGGGGTAACGAAGTGGACCGGGTCCAGCTAGTATTACATATATCAAGAGCATCCAGGGAATTTCTGACATTCTCAGCTTCAATTCTTCTTCGCCAAAGCTTCACTTCACTAATACACACTTCAAAAGAATTATCAGGCACAATTGATGAATATTTTTCAAATAATTGCTTACAATTTTCTTCATTTAGTATTGACATTTTAGGTGGAAAAAGACATTGGAAATTTGACAAAATTCCACGGTGTTTCAAAAAGCGATCTTCGAGATGAGTGATGAATAAATCTAGATATGGAATATAGCTCGAAATCTTGTAATATTCTTCAATATTTGTTGCATCAAGCACTTTGTCGGACCGCAATCCTAGGTTTCTGGATTTGAATGTCTTGTTCTCCACAAAATATTTTAATAGACGAAAAAATCGCTCCAAAATTCCTATCAATTCCTTTTTCGTAAATCTTGATTTTCAGCTAAATCTGTAGGCATTACACTGTAAAAAATTTCAAGAATTTGTATGCACTGTTATTAAAGTTATAAGCCATTAACTTTTGGTATAAAATGGTACATTTGTGTGGGAGGTACTAAAAGGGGCTGTACAATAATGCCCATTTTTTTACCGGGCTATAGGCGCTACAAAAACATTATACTGTACAAAATTTCAAGTATTTCTGTGCACTTGTATTAAAGTTATAAGCAGATAGTTAGGTTAGGTTGGGTTAGGTTGAAGAGAGGAGACGTTTAAACGTCTCATGTCCAGTGGTTCGGCCTGTTGTGCGCTCCTTATTTATGATCTTTTTATACCTCACGAGTTACAGAAAATCGGTACTAGACACGAATTTTCTCAGTATCTTCCAGTCATATTCTCTGAGATGAGTCAAGTCTGGTAATATGTATGTAATGTAGGGCTCTTGCATGTGTGAAAGCCGGGCAGTGACACAGAAAATGTTCCATCGTTTCAATGTTTTCTCTGCATGCCCTATGCGATGAAGATGTGCTTGTAAGCTTGAGTGTCCCGTTAGAACACTCATCATCTTACTAATATCGATCTTGTTTAGTTTCAGAAGACTTCTTGTTTTCTTTTCATTTGAGTCACCCCACAATATCTTTCAAGTTGCTCCTACTGTTGCGCTATTCCACACAGTGTTGTGAGCCATCACTGCCCAGTGCTTCAACTCATTTTTCGTGGCTTCGAAAGGTTTCCAATTTTTCAAGTTTATTACTCGAAGTTCTCTGCCCTTTGAAGCCAAGTTGTTGGCCCGTTCATTTCCAATCACTCCGTTGTGTCCTGGTACCCAGCAAATACGCAATTGACCATGGGCTGAGTAATCATTTATAAATCTTTTACAGTCCAACACAGTTCTGGATTTGACCCTTTCCGATGTTATTGCTTTAATCGCCATTTGGCTATCTGTGAAGATGTTGGCATATTTAGGCTTTGTCGTGTTACTGAGTTAGTTCACACACTCTGTGATTGCTCAAACTTCTGCTTGAAATACTGTGTTATGGTCAGGGAGGTGGAAGTGAAGTTCCACTTCTGGTTCATCAATAAAAAGTCCCAGACCCGTCCTTCCTCCTCATCCGTGTAGCAGCTGGTTCCCACTGGCACATGGTCCAAAGTTCCATTTTCCCAGGAGCGTCTGTCTGGCACAAACGTATCACAGGTAGCTGTAAGCCGCACTTCAGGAATGCGGTCGGAGATTTCTGGCGTTTGAATGTCACCAACTAGAGATTCTAAAATCATCTGATGGTACGACTTGTGGTCTCGATTTATCCATTCACCCAACACTTGTAGACGTCTTGCTGTGAGGGCTGCCTCATACTTTATTGGTTAGATGTGAAGTATAGTCTCCAACGCTTTTGTTGGTGCAGTTCTAAATGCCCCGCTTATGCCTAGACAGCACATACGTTGAATTTTTTGCAAAAGTATTACGTTGCACTTCTTGTCCATTGATGTCCACCACACTACACAGGCGTAGGTGATTATTGGTCTAATCACGCTCATGTAAAGCCAGTGAGTCATATTTGGACGTAGTCCCCATTTTAAACCTATAGCTCTTCTGCACAACGACCAACATCTGTGGGCCTTTGTAAGTCTTTCTTCAAGATGATCTTTCCAGTACAGTTTCTGATCCAAGATTACTCCCAAGTATTTTACCTTTTTAGTTATAGCAATTGTCTTATTCAGGAATCGAGGCCGGGTAAAACGTGGGATCTTCGTTTTCCTTGTAAATAGTTATATTTCTGTTTTGTCCGGGTTAACATTTAACCCCCTTGGTTGTGCCCAGTTATATGCTATGTTAAGTGCCTCTTCAGCTCTTCTGCATAATAGATTTGGATGAAAGCCCCTTAGAAGTATTACAACGTCGTCTGCTTAACAGACTGGTTTAAGTCCTTCATTGGTGAGGGCTTTTAGGAGACTGTGTATCGTCGTAACCCATAGAAGAGGCGATAAAATTCCCCCCTGAGGTATACCACGATTTACCTTGTCTCTAATTTTTACACCATATGACCCACAAATAATCCACCTATTCCTTACCATATTGTTGATCCAGTTTTTCAGCGCCCGGTCAACCTGAAACTCGTCTAGCGACTGGATAAGTGTATCGGTCTGTACATTGTGAAATGCGCCCTCAATGTCTATGCAAACAGCAAGTGTATACATTTCTTTACTGAAGGACTCTTCTATGTGGTGCACTACCTCATGCAGAGCTGTTTCCACTGATCTTCCTTTGACATAGGCGTGTTGTTTGAATTGTAGCCTCTCATCCGCTATTTTACCTTTGACCATGTTATCAATTATTCGCTCCATTGTTTTTAACAGGAAAGAAGTAAGGCTAATGGGTCGATAAGCCTTTGGGGTCGTATAACTCGCCTTGCCAGGCTTTGGTATGAAGACCACCCTTGATTCCTGCCAGTTTTTTGGGGTATACGAATGGGTTAGGTATGCAGTGAACACTCCAGCCAGATGAGTTGATACCAGATCCACCGCATTCTGCAGAAGTGCTGGAAATATTCCATCCGGTCCCGCAGCCTTAAAGGGAGAGAAACTTTTTATCGCGTCTTTAACCATAACATCTGTTATATCCGTAATAGGTACTTGATGCAATACATTTGCATTCTGTAACTGTTCGTCTGTTGGTCCAGCATTACCAGTCGGAAAATGAGTTTTCATCAAGAGCCTTACGGTATCCTCTAAAGTTTCCATCCTACTACCAGTGTCATCCACCAGTGTTTCGGTTTGGACATGAGTTTTTGAGAGGAACTTTTTCATTTTAGACATGCTGTTAACGCTGTCTACCTGCTCACAGAAAAGACCCCAGGAGTTACGTTTCGCCGATCTAGTGATTTTATTGTATTATTTGAGTCTTCTGTGGTAGTCGTATCAATATACTGATTGGTTTTTACGTCGTGCCCTAGGAGCAAATAATACACATGTTTTACAGAAAGCACCGACTTGATTTGCGGAGTACAACAAACATTTATATTTATGTAACCAAGAAAGTTGGAATTTTAAACTTCTTTGCCCAGTCACTGGAAAACTATAATCATCTGGGGAATCCAGATTTTTTCATGAAGACCTTCTATATAGTCGATACTTTCTGAAGCTGACTTGTTCACGAATAAACTTATACTGTAAACTTATACTTATACTGTTACTGGAAGCTGTAGAATTTGATGTAGTTGACTTTTCCATATGGCCCGTTAGAGCTAGAAAGCTGACATTTTACACACGCATAGACGGGAGTGTTGTTTAAACCACTGGCTACTCATGTAGTCATTTTTTGGCCAGTGGTCATTTCTGGCGCTGTCAAAAACCTGAGTATTGTTTTTGTCCTTTCAGAAACCTCTTAGAAGATAAACAATTTTAACCATTATAAATATGAAGTACTATACACGATAGACATATGCGAGAAAAATAATTTTCAAGTCTTACATTGTGGTCAGTGTAGCAGTGACCATAACAATTTTCATTAATTCACTTATTTTAAAATTTCTTTATGACCTAATAATCTAAAAATGTATTTGCACATACTGACCTCAAAGGAGATGCGAAACAATATTTCGATGTCCAGCCTGGGATCAAACCGGACATAAAACCGCGCCTTAAAATTGCTAAAGCTTTTTCAAAATATGTCGCTCACCACTTACTGTGGTAATATTTCTAACGTTGTCAATTCTCTCTGCGGTCAGTGTAGCAGTGACCAAAGCAATTTTCACTGATCTTACTAATTTATTTGTCTATACTCTGATCTCCAACGGATTCGATTTTACATCAAGCGACTTTTGACCGTTTGACCGTTGCGGTCCCTGTATGAGGTATATAGCTACAAATTTGGCTTATGTTAGACTCTAGTGTTTTATAACCTACGAACTATTCACAAAATCGATATTTGGCCTTTTTATGGTCAGTTTAGCAGTGACCAAAGCAAATTTCGTTTTAGAATTTTTTGATTCTTCCAATACTTTATAAATCCCATAAAGAGCTATGTACCTACACATATACCGATCTTCAAGGAAATGCACGGTCAGACCTGAGGACAAGATGAACACAAAAACGGCAACCAGTCTTTTCGAAATATATCGCTCTCCAATTACAGCGGTAATATATTAAAAAATATTTGCATATTCTTTTGGTGTGGGTAATATTTATGCACGTGATCAGATTTTGAATAATGTGACCTCGGATTATATGCAATTTCATATTTTTTGGTGATTGATAGAAAAATTCTTATTGGACCAACATTCGTTTCAATCGAAAAACAGGAGCCTATTTTTAATTTAATTATTTTAACCAGTAAAGAAAGGCTAAAGTCGGGCGGGGCCGACTATATAATACCCTACACCACCCTCGTAATATTGAATAACTCTGAAATATAAATTTTGTAATTCATGTATAAATCGTTTACATAAATTTACTTTTGGGACATTTTATACTTAAATAATACCCTGTAACACAGTGTGGTGTAGGGTATAAAAGCGATTGGATGTAAATTACAGCTTCTACAGGACTAAAGAGCCAAATCGGATAAAACATATATATGGGAGCTATAGCTAAATCTTAACCGATTTTCTTAAAATTTGGCAATGTTAGTCCATGGATCAAGAACCTCCACCATATTATGCTTGCACTCTTTCTACAAAATTTCTCTATTACAATCAATTAAGAAGAGAAAAATGCAAGGAGACAAAAAAAAAGTTCGATTAACGATTAATTTAACGGTTAAAACAGATGGAAAAATCGTACGTTTGTGACAGTACGTTCGCGACCGGCACATAAGCCAATTAGAAAAAAAACCAATAGAGATAACACTGTGCGACACGACTTCCCTCCCAAGAACGAGACTATATAGGAATGAAACTATCGCCCAACAGTAGATAAGCTGCATACTCAGTTTTTTATTTCGTAATCGTTTGTCCTTTTTACAGGACTTTGAAAATTTTAAGGATAAAAATTTTATTTTTTTTTATTTGCACTTACAACAATGCGAATTGATAAATATGTGTATCAAATGAAAGGGGAGGATTCCCGCTATTTAATAAATTTTTTGGAAAAAAATTCCAAGGACGAAGGCTACAAAAAACTGTCCTTTTAAACTTTACTCCTTTAATATCCTTCAAAGTTATGCCATTAAAAATCGTAAAAAAAATACATGTTACAGAACTCTAACTGACACAACATATATTAAAATTTCAGCCTTCTATCTTTAACGGTTAAGGAATAACAAATATTTGAATTTCACAGCCTATACTCGTATAGCATATTTAGGACACCGATACCTGTTGTCTCTCACCTGTTGAGAAAAGGGCATTGGTATGTTTCCAGAGCGTAGTAGAGAATTTCCTAGGGAACAAAAAAGATGAAAATTATGAAGACATTGTTCGCAACATGCTGGGAAGTTTCCGAGAAATGGGTGTTAACATGTCGCTAAAAATACACTTTCCTGCGAGCCATCTCGATTTCTTCCCCGACAATTTGGGAAATTTCAGCGACGAACACGGTGAACGGTTTCACCAAGACCTCGCCACCATTGAAAAGTGATTTAGTGGAAAAAATGATTGTCATATGCTGTCGGAATACCTGTGGTCTATATGTCGCGATTCAGATTACCAACAATAACGGCAATGCAAAAGAGTTCATTCCAACCAACTGAAAGAATATTATTTAACATAAACATTTAAAATATACAAAATACATACAATATATGTAAACATGAAAAATATTAATATATTGAATAAACGCACGTAGCATATTGTCTTTGTACGGTGCGCGTGTATTTTCCTTTCTGTTTTAAATACTTTGCGTTTTCTTTACGATATTTGTCTTAAGATTGCCAATTTAAAATAATTGCCATTCCTTAACTCACACTGATAGAAGGCTGATTTTGTTTGATGAAATTGTTCTACTCACAACTTTAAAGGATATTAATGAATAACAGTTAAAAGGACATTTTTAAATATTACGCGTCCTTGGAAAATGTTTCCTAAAATTTTAGTGAATAGCGGGAATTTTCCCCTTTCATTTGATATGCATATTGATGTTATTCACATTTTAAAATGTGTAAACAAGTCATATCAAAATTGTTAACCTTGTAATTTTAAAAGTCCTGTGAAAAGGACAAACGATCACGAAATAAGGAAGTTAGTACGTCATTTTCCTTCTAGTGCCCTATATTTTAACTTTTATATAGTGCCTTTCGTGGGAGGGAATAAAATATTTTGTTTTGTATCGGTGTCTTAAATTTGCTATATAGGCTGTGAAATTCAAATAATTGTTATTCCTCAACCGTTAAAGATAGAAGGCTGAAATTGTAATATGTGTTGTGTCAGTTCAGTGTCCGTAACATGTATTTTTTTACGATTTTTAATTGCACAACTTTGAAGGATATTAAAGGATTAAAGTTTAAAAGGATATTTTTTTGTAGCCTTCGTCCTTGGAATTTTTTCCAAAAATTTTATTAAATACCAGGGAATTCTCCCCTTTTATTAGATACCCATATTTATCAATTCGCATTGTTGTAAGTGCAAATAAAAATATTTTAAAATTGTTATCCTTGAAATTTTCAAACTCCTGTAAAAAGGAATCACGAAATAAAAAACTGAGTATGTAGTTTATCTACTGTTGGCCTATAGTTTTATTTCTATACAGTCCCGTTCTTGGGAGGGAAAAAAAGTTCGAATTTGTCGCACGGTGTAATTTATTGTGTAAATACTCGATAGAAATCTACATTAATCCTCTTTTAAAATAAATTAATAGCTTCAAAATATTCCGTTCCTTTTCGCTGATTTTTGCATGTTACTAGATTCAGCCAAAGTTGACTTCTATTTCGCGTACGTTCATGACCACATGTTTATTGCTATTATTATGAAAACTAAAACTCGATGAAACCCATCGTTTGCACCTAACATAGAGCTGCCAATATGCTATCAAATCACCCAAAAAAATGCGGGGAAAATTTTTGTTTTCTATATTTTTTGTACATCAAAAGCGTACGAACGTACGTTCACGACCTGCGGAAATATCCATATACAATTACAGAGGAAAAAAAAAATTTTTCTAAACATTAGCCTCGACCCCTTCCTCTAATTTTCATTTAATTTTTTTAATATTGTGGGTTATTGCTCCCACATACTAGGGAACAATTTTCTGAGAATTTAAGAAAGATCTAGTTTTTGTCCTGTGGCACTTGAGAAAGAACTACCCATATACGTACGAAATTTTACGTCATTCGGTCACTCCTGTCCAGAGTTATCGTTAGTACCATTCAGTCGAACTGACAGACGGACGGACAATAATTAATACATATTTTTTTAACCAATGGAGATCAATGAAGACCAATGGAGGCCAATGGTGAAATGTTTACATTTTTTGGGCAAATATGTGGGTAACTTTGAAAAATATAAAACATAATTTAAGATACGCTTTTAGGGATAATCAAGGTTTAAGGATATTTTCGTCCTTAATACACAAAAATGTGTAACATAATTTATAGAGAGGATGTTAAAATCTTTTAAATGATACTTATATCATTCAAATCTGATATTCTGTTCAAAAGTTATGTCGACTTCAAAATAGCTAAATTTGTAAAAAAAATTTTAGATAACCAACTTTGGCTCCCTATAAAATCCAAACCACAATGAAATTGGTCAAACGGTAAATGGCTTTAATTCCGCATTGTCTTTTAAAATACGCGTGCAAAATTGCATCCAAATCTAAATATGTAAATATTCAGAGTGGGTCGGTTTCATTTGGAATTACCTACCCCATATACTTTTCATATATTTAGGCATATTTAATTTTTGTGACACTATTTTTTAAATAGTATTGACATATCCTTCCGATATTTTTCATTTTTGATTCATATATCGACAAATTTTTTTGCATATTTTGTGCATAAATTTTGCATATTTTTGCGTTTTTTTTATATGCACTCAAATTATTGAAATTTGAGTGATGAAACGTCTAAATACAAATTTTGGTTCAAATCGGACGATAATTGAAAGATATGGAAAAATCCGAGGTCTAGTTATGACTTCTATTATCACACGCTGAAAAAAAATCGCTTCTGTAGTATATTGTCCCAAACATATTCGGCTTGAAACATATATATGTTCAGGGAACACTCTAAACATATAATATTTGGTAAACACAAAGGTTATATGTTTGGGAAGATGGTGTTATAAACAAATCTTTATTTGGGACTATTATTTCCGAAACAAATAAAAAATGCACATTTATGTATTCAGAAAATACCTAAATTGTATTATATTGTTCAGTAATTGAAAGTAATTTTTTAGAAATTGTTTAATGTTCGTAAAAATAACAATTTAAATCCTATTTTCTTGGATCAAAATAATTTTTTTGGTGGATTGACAACTAATGATGGCTTGGAATGCTCAGAAATTGAAATAATTGATTTGAAACAGAAGTCAATGCTGCATATGGTATCATAACTGGGAGGTACAATTGGGAACCAAGAAAAAATTAAAAATGAAATTCGAAAAAGTCAGCAAAAGATTTGAAAATCTTTTTTAAATAAAATATATTTGAAGAAATTCCTAAACAATAATTTTATTTGTACTTAAACACATATTTTATTTGGGAAATTTAGTTTGCAAATATATTTTGTTGTAATATATTAATATATGCGTTCCAAATATATTTTATTGATTTCCAAATAAAATTTATTTGTTCAGAAATATATAATATTTAAAAATGTGTGTTCCAAATATATTTTCTTTCCATTAAACATATCAAAAAGGCGATTTTGCCCCGTGCATTACTAAACAGATTATATCGAATTGTATTTAAAACATACGTATCATATTATGGAATTGTTTCTCCGCCAATTTGTTGGCGACCTCTTGGCCACTGGCCCCATGTAAAAGTAATAATCTGAAAGTTTGCACACGTACACGCTGAAAAAAAATCGCTTCTGTAGTATTTGGTTCCAAACATATTCTGCTGGAAACATACATATTTTTAGGGTGCACTCCAAATAGATAATATTTGACACTCAGAAATGTTATATGTTTGTGAGGATGTTGTTCTAAACTAAATTATGTTTTCATCCTAATATTCTCTTATTTGGAAATAATATTTCCAAAACAATGATGCTTTGTATTTAAGTATTTTGGCAATGTATCGATGCCTTAATTTAAAGGAAAGTTTTCAGTTTTTTAGAAATTTAAGGTTTAATTTCTAAGAAATTTTATATGTTTGAAAATTTAAATCGTATAATTTTGGGATACGATAAATAACATTGATGGATTGACAATTGTGCTATTTATCAATAAAAAATTTGTGCTGTAAAACAAAAGAAAATGCTGCTTACGACATTTTTACCTATAAAGTATGACACAAAATCTAGGAAAAAATAAAATTAAAAATTGTCAAAGTCAACAAAGTTTTAACATTTTTTTTTAATATAATGTATTTGGATAAATTCTTAAACTATATCTTTGTTTGTTTGTAAACACATATTTTATTTGTGACAGTAAGTTCGCAAATATATTTTGTTGTAATATATTAATATATGCGTTCCAAACAAAATTTCTTGATTTTCAAATAAAATATATTTGTTCAAAAATATATAATATTTAAAAATTTACGTTCCAAGTATATTTTCTTTGAAGGTCGTAGCTGGAATATGCTATTCAAATCATATCGTATGTGCAATAAGAAAACATCCAACAGTCCAACAATATCAACCCTAGACGATGGTAGTGAAACTACTGTAGAATAAGTTTTTAAATTGTGTTGTTGTTTTTTCTATGTAAGTGATCGTTTTAAATGTACTTACACAGGGGAAAATCGACGTTTTTGATATGTTTGAATTGGAAGAAAATATATTTGGAACAAACATTTTTAAATATTATATATTTATGAAAAAAATAAATTTTATTTAAAAATCAATAAAATTTATTTGGAACGCGAATGTTAATATATTACAACAAAACATATTTGCAAACTAATTTTCTCAAATAAAATATTTATTTACATACAAATAAAATTATTGTTTAGGATTTTCTTCAAATATATTGCATTTAAATAAGATGTTCAAAACTCCTAACTTTTTCCAATTTTAATTCTAATTTGTCCTTGATTTGAAGATATAATGTTTTACATCACTCATTTTTAATTTCTAAATGTTCCAAGTCACAATTTTTTCCATCCATTAATCCAAGATTAGACGATTTAAATTAGAAAGGAATTTTACGAACATTTAAAATTTCTAAAAAAAAAATACACTTTGAAATCCTGAAAAACTTGACTTACAGATATATCTTCAGAATACAAAAATCTTTAATTCGGAAATAATAGATCCAAATGAAAAATATTAGCCAAAGTATCCTGGTGGTTTGTAGTGTACTCTATATTTTAAGCAGAATATGTTTGGGACAATATACTACAGAGGCTTTTTTTCAGCGTATATACACCTTTTTATACCATAGGATGGGGGGTATATTCATTTTGTCACTCAGTTTGCAGCACCTCTAAATATTGATCTGAGACCCCATAAAGTATATATATTCTTAATCGTCGTAAAATTCTAAGACGATTTAGCCATGTCCGTTTGTCCGTCCGTCTGTTGTAATCACGCTACAGTCCTTAATAATAGAGCTAGGTGGCTGAAATTTGGTACAGATACTTCTTATAGCTGCAGGTAACGGGCGATATTGGTCCATATTTAGATATAGCTCCCATATATGTATACTGTCCCTTACTACTGTTCTCATCTACTATATTTTTTGTGTGTTTTCGGTGTTATTTTCTTTAGGTTTGAGTTATTTTGTGTGGTTACATGCTATGTATGTATATAAGATTCGGCATGGCCGAACTTAACGCGTTTACTTGTTTAATCTAGAATAAGATAACTGTTATATTTACATGTATATTTTTTATATATTTTTCTGTTTTTACATATTGTTCAAAGGTGACACCGCACTTTTGAACATCAGTGTGAAACTTCCACTACTGCGCGGCATTATATGTGTAGGTGTATAAATGCAAATGCATTTATATGCCCATACATGCATAACCTATGCATCACTCTAAAGCACCCATGCACTCATCACTCATTACTCTAATTTCTCTTTTGCTTATTTGTTTGTTTACTTGTCGCTTGCCATCTGTAGCTTAACGAAAGTCGTTAAGTGAGCTTAGAAGAGATAGATGGCAAGCACAAGTAATTAGTCTTTTACCGATCCTTAAAGCAAACTCGTGCGCCTCTCCCCCGTGATAAGTGATAATAAGTGAATTATAAAGTGCTAGTGGTTATATGTAAACATTTTTATAAGTAAAGTAATCTTAAAATTATTGAATACAAAACAATTTGAATTGCTCTTAGTTTGAACTAAAACAACACAATACTTTTAATTGAATTGTTCCCACCTTACTAACATACCATTTTCAATAAAAACTGTGAATTTTACAAATTGAAAAACTAAGATTTCTTTTTTTTGAAAGGCAACAAAACGCCAGAGCGCTAAACATTTGGTCCTATGCGAACCGGATAAAAAGTGTGTTTTTTTAAATTATTAAAAAACAAAATCAAGTGTTGTGTGGAAAATATTTTGTAGTGAAAATTTAATTTGATCGGTGAAATTAAAATAAATTATATAAAACAAATTTCGGTACGGTACGCGAAAACTTAAAATTGAAAAACAACAAGAAAAAAGTGACCCAACAAAAAGTGACCCACAAAACCAGTGACCCAACACAAACCAACAACACAAGACCCCTTGGAAACACAACCCAACAACATCACCCTTGAATCCCCAGAAGGAAGGAAGGAAGAACCAGCGACCAACGCCAACAACAGGTACCTCAAACACATAAAAGGATCAAAGTGAGTACCCAAAATTTGTGCAGGTAGCGTTGTTACATAGGGTGCCAAAACCATTTTTTTTCGAACTCCGCCATATTGCTATATGAAGGAGATTTTGGCGGGTCTGGCCCTATGTACGACGCTGGCTTGGTTTTTGCCTTTTACATATATACAAAAATAACTGAACACTTAACTGCAGTTAGCTTGCACTTATATACATATACTTATATACTTTGATATACATACTTACATAAGTGCAGTTAGCTTGCAGTTACATACCTACACATTGCTACACATATATACCCTTTACATATATACTAACCTATTGCATAACCTACATGCATTCTAACCTATGAAAGTTTTTTGACGATTTTTTCGGTAACAACGCGCGACTTTACTGTTTTCTAGTTTTCGAAACTTTAGGAAAATAGCGACCCAACCTTTTTGAAAACCCTTCGATAATTTGTTCAAATAATTTATTACGCATTCTGATGAATTTTTCTGAAAGCCAGCGGCTAGTCGAGTCGATTTATGCCATCAAGTTATTTTTAAGATAAGAATATTAAGATAAGAGTATTAAGATACGATTATTAAGATAAGTTTATTAAGATTTCGGACGCGCGGACGGACACCCATTGACTTATTCCGAAAACCTCAGCAAGAATTCCAGATAATTTTGTGCTGAATAACGCGTGGACGGACAACTTTCTTGCGAAACAAAAGAGCGAAAATTTCTTGAATTTTTTCGGCTGCTTTAATCGCGGTTATATTTATTAAGCTTACTTTTATTCTTATTACTATTGTTATTAGCTGCTTAAAAGGAAAAAAAAGGAAAGATTTTTATTGGCTCGACTCATCCGCTGACTGGCTTGAGAACCCTACAAATTACTTCGTGATTTTTGGGTACTTTAAACATCAAGTTTGCAACTTAGAGAAAAAAATATTTTTTTTGCCTTCTTTATATGCGATTTTCTGAGGGAGAAATCGACCGTATGATATTAGCTGATGCTTTGGAGACGCTAAAATCAATCCCAATCAATAAATTAAAAAGAAAAAATAAATTTATTTTTTTTTGCTTTAGAAAATACGTGTTCCAACTTTTTGAACGACCCTCGTATTGCTTTAGTTTCAATAGAAAAACCCTTTTGAAAAATGTCAAAAAATTTACGATTTTTTAATCTCTATTGCCATTAATATGTGTGGTTTGTGCTACAAATCAGCATTACTGTAGTTTCCAACCGATTTAACGCGAAAATCTTGATATATTTGATAAAAAAGTTCCTGTGCCGACACTTTCAACTCGACCCCTCGTATCCATTAAAACAACAACAACACCAGTCTATGTACATCGATGCATATGAGACCATAGGTAGCGGATTTTTTTTTCGTTGGTTTCTCGTTGTCTTTTCATTCGTTTTCACTTCTTGCCTTGATTAGGGAACCCAAAGGTTAATGTACCACTGGATTTTTTTGTGAAATAGAAAAAAAGGGAGAAGTAGGAAAACATAATTTCAGCCGTAAAGAAAGGAATGAAAGAACATATGGTTTGATGGTTGATGGGATCGGACGGACATTTCGGCAAAAGCTAAACAGAACTAACACAATAATTTACATTTATTGAAATTTATTTTTATTTTTGCAAATTACACTTTACAACGAAAAATAAATTTGCTCAGAAATTTATGAAGTGCTAATTTTTGGAAATTACACTTTACTACGAAAAATAAATTTGCTCAGAAATTTATTAAGTGCTAATTTTTGGAAATTACACTTTGCTACGAAAAATAAATTTGCTCGAAAAATTTATTAAGTGCTAATTTTTGGAAATTACACTTTACTACGAAAAATAAATTTGCTCGAAAAATTTATTAAGTGCTAATTTTTGGAAATTACACATTACTACGAAAAATAAATTTGCTCGAAAAATTTATTAAGTGCTAATTTTTGGAAATTACACATTACTACGAAAAATAAATTTGACTCGAAAATTTATTAAGTGCTAATTTTTGGAAATTACACTTTGCTACGAAAAATAAATTTGCTCAGAAATTTATTAAGTGCTAATTTTTGGAAATTACACTTTACTACGAAAAATAAATTTGCTCGAAAAATTTATTAAGTGCTAATTTTTGGAAATTACACTCTACTACGAAAAATAAATTTGCTCGAAAAATTTATTAAGTGCTAATTTTTGGAAATTACACTTTACTACGAAAAATAAATTTGCTCAGAAATTTATTAAGTGCTAATTTTTGGAAATTACACTTTGCTACGAAAAATAAATTTGCTCAAAAATTTATTAAGTGCTAATTTTTGGAAATTACACTTTACTACGAAAAATAAATTTGACTCGAAAATTTATTAAGTGCTAATTTTTGGAAATTACACTTTGCTACGAAAAATAAATTTGCTCAGAAATTTATTAAGTGCTAATTTTTGGAAATTACACTTTGCTACGAAAAATAAATTTGCTCAAAAATTTATTAAGTGCTAATTTTTGGAAATTACACTTTACTACGAAAAATAAATTTGACTCGAAAATTTATTAAGTGCTAATTTTGGAAATTACACTTTACTACGAAAAATAAATTTGTTCAGAAATTTATTAAGTGCTAATTTTTTGGAAATTACACTTTACTACGAAAAATAAATTTGCTCGAAAAATCTATTAAGTGAAACACCCTCCTACAAAATTTGGGTATTTTTTTTTGAAAAAACACGTTCCTACAAAGTTTGTTTTTTTTTGTTTGTTATAAATGTGCAAAAAACACTTTCTTACAAAATTTGTTTTTTGATTTGATTGAATTTTTTCTGATAGAAAAATCACTTTCCTACGCTTTTTTTTATTTTTTTGTTTTGTCAAAGAAGAGTTGATTGATAATTTTTTTTGAGAGTACACTAGCCGACAAAGAATTACTTTCGTCCAGATTTTTATTTATATAATTTTTTTTTTCAAAAGACCCAGGTCTATAAAAATTATTATCGCTAAAATTTCTTACTTTTCGCACAACCGACACAAGTTCAAAATAATCTGCCATTATTTATATCTATTCGTGGAAAAAAGCAAAGTCGGACCGTAAAAGATTGACCCCATTCAACAAATATTTAGCGTTTTTCTGAAATTATTTTGCAAATATTGGCAAAGTAATTTTTTACAGAAATTGTTAAAAGAAAATCTCAATTTTAAAAGTTTCTTGAAATTTTAGCCAGTTTAAAATTTGACAAAGAAAATATTTAAGAAGGAGGAAATATGGATAAAGTTTTACGTGATAAATTTGTAAATTGCGTAAATGACCTGATAGACTTTGAGAGTGGTTACTCTGCTACTAGCACCGATGATAATATTCACTCATTAGAAGTGACACGTGTAGAATTGAACTCTGTTTGGGATCAAGTGAAAAGGGCCTATTTAGATTGTAGAGACCGTGTTCCCGAAAAAGATGAGGCCCCAATCGATAAATCAAAGTTGAGGACCCATTATAAAGAGGCATTAGAGACATACAAACGATGTTTAAGCGCAGTAAATGGAGAAATTTTAGCACTAACCGACGAAAGGCAGCAGGAAAAGTTCGAACGAGAATCGGAGACCCGAAAAAAGGAAACAGTTGAGCCAAACAACCATCTATCGTTACGTTTACCACCATGCGACACCGACACATTTCATGGAGGATACAGCGCTTGGCCTACTTTTCGGGATTTGTTTTCGGCCTTGTACAGAAATAATTCTAGACTTAGTAAAGTAGAAAAACTTTTCCATCTAAAACAAAAAACCGCGGGGGAGGCACGGGAAATTATTAGTAACGTACCACTAACAAATGAAGGTTTTGATCTAGCATGGAAGAACTTAGAAAACAGATACGAGAATAAACGAATGCAAGTAAATGAACAACTAAAGACTCTACTTAGTTTACCACAAGTTTCGGCAGATTCAGGATCCTCGATCCAAAAACTTCAACGCACTATTGATGGTTGCATTCAGACACTAGAAACACTCAAGGTAGATGTAAAGGGGTGGGACCCAATTTTAGTTTACCTTACTTCTACGAAACTGCCGAGAAATTTCTTAGAAGAATTTGAAAACGGTTTGGAAGACTGTTCCATACTACCGTCTTGGAAAGATTTGAATGAATTTTTGACACACAAGTTCAAAACTTTAGAATCTGTAGGAAATATTAAGCCCCATTTCTCCAAAAATAATCAGCCTAGATCCGATTATAGTAGGAAGGAAAATAGGGTTAAGTCATTTCAAACTAATGTTGCGCAACAGACTCAAAGTTCGCAAAGAAGATTCAACAATAGCAACAGATTTAGCACATCTACGCAACCTAGTAGTCGTACAAATGGACCGAGTTGCCAAATTTGCAAGGCAAACCATTTGTTACGTAAATGTCCACAATTCCTTGAGAAAAACGTGAATGATCGCATTCACGTAGTCAAACTCCACAATCTTTGTTACAACTGCATCACTTCGGATCATGTTGTAAGAGATTGTAAGAGTCGTTTCACGTGTAGGGAATGTAATCAAAGACATCACACTTTATTACATAAGGGTAACGAGGCCCGACCTACAAATTCACAACCGGTTAGAGATGACGTACGACCTAGTACCAGTGCGGCAGCTCTAACCACCCTAGTACAATCCACTCCTAGTTTACAGTCCACACCTAGTTTTCAAACTCCTAGTATAACGACTCTAACTCTCAAGGAAAATTCACAACTTAGCCAGCAGCAATCGAAAGAAACATTACTCTTCACAGCGATTGTTCAAATTGAATCTAGAGGGCAGCGATATGACGCACGAGCGATTATCGACCCTGGATCTCAATCAACATTTATATCAGAGAAGATTACAAACCAATTAAAGCTTCCAACGAGGAAGAATCTTGTTCATGTTACCGGTTTAAGTGAAACCGTTTCAGAAACTTCAACAAAAGCTTGTCTTTTTAACCTTTGTTCTCGTACAAACCCTAGTTTTGAATTAGAAGTTTGGGCACCCGTTTTGAAGTCCCTTCCTTCTAATTTGCCGTCGCGCACCCTAGATAAAAATCAACATAGAGAAACAACTCAACTCGAGTTAGCAGATCCTCGTTTTTACGAAAGCCGACCCATAGATCTTCTGATAGGTTTAGACATAGGACCCTTAATTTACACAGTAGGAGCTCCAATGAAATCTATAGGATCTTTACTAGCGCAAAGCACCGTTTTTGGCTGGATAGTGGGCGGACCCCTTGAAAAATCAAACACAAATGATAGGAAAATTTCACTTTACAATACAGTTTCGATCGAGAAAATTCTCACACGTTTTTGGGAGGTGGAGGAGACCCCAAAAGAAGTTTTGAGGTCAGCAGAAGACACCTTTTGCGAAACAAATTTCAAAAATACAACGCGAAGAAATGAAGATGGACGATATATTGTCACGATGCCGTCCAAATCTTGTGCTGAACTTGGAGCATCTCGAAATATCGCAATGGCGCAATTCTATCGAATGGAAAGAAAGTTGCAAAAAACGCCCGAAATTAAATCTCAATACGACGCAGCGATAATGGAATATTTGGAACTTGGACACATGCGGAAACTGAGACCCCAGGAAATCGAGAAGACCCCTCACTACTATTTGCCGCATCATGCAGTTATTAAACCAGATAGGGTTACTACTAAACTTAGGGTAGTTTTCAATGCGTCAAGTCCCACATCAAATAGGAAAAGTCTTAATGACATTTTACATCCAGGGCCAATTCTTCAACAGGATTTAGTATTGCAGATTTTAAAATGGAGGTTTTTTAGATATGTATTCAACGCGGACGTTACCAAAATGTATCGTCAAATACAAATCGACCCAAGTCAGGCCCCATTTCAAAGAATTCTTTTTAGAAAATCAGCAAATGACCCAGTTGAAGACTTTGAACTTTCGACAGTCACTTTCGGAATTAATTGCGCCCCATTTCTAGCTCTTAGGACCCTAATTCAATTGGCAGAAGATGTTAAAGAAACATACCCATTAGGTTCGGAAATTATAAAACAAAATTTATATGTCGACGACGTTTTAGCTGGAGGTCACACTGTAGAAGAATCCCTTAAGTCTATGAAAGAATTAGTAGCAGCCATGGACTCAGCAGGTTTTGAATTGAGAAAATGGAGCTCAAACGACCCCAATCTACTTCGCGATCTGCCACCTGACTCACTCTTGCCGGTCAATTGGTTGGATATTTCGGAAGGGACTTCAACGAAGACTCTAGGTATCCGATGGAACATTTCGGCTGATAACTTTACGTTCACCTCACCACCCACGGAAGAAAGGGAATTATGCACCAAACGAGAAGTCCTTTCAACAATTGCCAAATTTTTTGACCCATGTGGATGGTTGGCTCCAGTAATCATCGTAGCAAAGCTTATCATGCAACAAGTCTGGCTGGATAAAGTAGATTGGGACGACGCGTTGAAGCCCATCACTCGAATGAATTGGAAGAATTTCATTAAAAATTGTCCTTCAATAGATTCAGTTTCAGTACTTAGGTGGATCAGATTCAAACCCTCAAGTAAAATTGAAGTACATGGTTTTTGTGACGCTTCAGAAAGCGCTTACGCCGCGACTCTTTATGTTAGAGTAGAACATTTAGATCAAACAGTCGACACGTTTCTTTTGGCAGCGAAAACGAGAGTAGCACCCATCAAAAAAATATCTCTGCCTAGATTAGAATTATGCGGAGCCGTTCTCTTAGCAAAATTAACCACAGCGGTGGTTCCCAACTTACGAATTGAAAATATTTCAACACACTTTTGGACCGATTCAACGATCGTGCTAGCATGGCTCAAAAAACCACCGTGTTCATGGAGTGCCTTTGTAGGAAATAGAATTTCAGATATTTTAGATAATGTAGGCAACGAAAATTGGAAGCACATAGATTCAGAAAGCAACCCAGCTGATGTAGCCAGTCGAGGATGTTCGCCAAATGATTTGCAGTCACATCATTTGTGGTGGACTGGACCCCAGTGGCTGAAGTTTCCAAAAGACCGATGGCCTAGACACGACATTCTGAGCGACACAGAGTTAGAAGCAAAGGCAGTTAAAGTTTTCGCGACCACGACAGTTGAAGATCCTTTGGATAGATTTTCTTCTCTATCTAGGGCATACAAAGTCTTAGCATTTGCGATTCGTTTTTGGCGAAATACCGGCGTCAATCGGACCCGACTTAGAATTTCTTCAGCAGAAATCACCCACGGTGAAATCTAAGATATCAAAGATCGTCTTATTGTTTTAACACAAAAACATTATTTCACAGAGGAGTATTTAGCGTTAACCCAAAAGAAAAGACTCTCACCGAGTAGCAGTCTTTTATCTCTCAATCCATTCATTGATTCAAAAGGAATCATTAGGGCAAATGGCCGCCTTGTTCAGTCCCCAGCACTTACATATAACGAGCGCCATCCCATTCTTATCCCATACGAATCGAGATTAGCTCTTTTGTTAGTAGAATTTATTCACAAAATTACGATGCATGGCGGAAATCAACTCATGACTCGAGTAATCAGGTCTGAATTTTGGATATTTAAATTGAAGCCCTTAATCAAGAAGGTAATTCATAATTGTCGAACTTGTGTTTTATATAAACACCAGACTCAAACGCAAATTATGGCCTCACTTCCGCCCCAGCGAACTATGCTGACTCGACCTTTTACCAACACAGGAGTAGATTTTGCAGGACCCTTCAACATAAAGAATTTTACAGGAAGAGCTTGTTTAATAACAAAGGGTTATGTTTGCGTCTTCGTTTGCTTTTCCACAAAAGCCATTCACTTAGAACCCACTAGTGATCTGTCAACTCAATCCTTTTTAGCTGCTTTATCTCGCTTTATTGGGCGACGAGGAAGTCCAGCCAAGATCTACTCAGATAATGGGACTAATTTTGTAGGAGCAGCAGAGTTAATAAAAAAAGATAGGCTAGAGTTTATGAAGAATCTGCAAAAGGACGCCACCCAGAACAATGTTTATCAAAATTTAGAATGGAGTTTTATTCCTCCCGGTGCCCCTCATATGGGAGGATTATGGGAGGCGGGAGTTAAATCATTCAAAACACATCTACGATAATTTATACCGCAAATGAATTTTACCTTTGAAGAATTCGCGACCATTTTAGCGAGAATTGAGGCCTGTCTTAATTCTCGACCTCTAAGTCCAGCCAGTGACGACCCTTCCGACTTACATCCTCTCACCCCAGCTCATTTTCTGATTGGTACTTCAATTTTGACCCCAACTGAACCCGATGTTTCAGACGACAACATCACCCTTGCCAATAGATGGAAGCGATTAAAAATTATTTCTCAATATTTTTGCCAAAGATGGAAAACTGAATATATGAATGAGCTACATCGTCGATATAAGTGGAAGTACCAAACAGAAAATTTGAAAGAGGACGATTTGATTGTAATTAAAGATGAGAGATTGGCCCCGACTGAATGGAAATTAGGCCGTATAGGAAAAACTTACCGAGGAACTGATAACAGCATTAGGGTCGTTGAAATTCGGACAGCTAACGGTGTAATTAGGCGACCGATAACGAAAATCGTCAAACTATTTTCAGATTGACTTACAATTTATTTTTATGTAGAAGAACTTGGTACTCACATCTCTTCTATTCTAGATAAGGTTTCTCAGTTGCCTAGCCCAACCCAGCGTCGTGACTCATCCAACTCACGAAGTACCGTTATACGACACGAGGAGAGCCCATATACCCTGAAGACAGATGCTGTGGTATCCAGTACCCTACAACTTCGACCCTACTAAGACCCACCATCGCATTTCCATCAACATTATATTCTCAAGCCTTGGATCCGTGACAGGCCCAAAAACTGGAGGGGGTTTTCATCCACCGGAGCCACATGAGCTGAAGGTTTAGATTAAGCTAGTTTAAGATAGAATAGTCTACACTATATCACGGGGGGGGAGAATGTTCAAAGGTGACACCGCACTTTTGAACATCAGTGTGAAACTTCCACTACTGCGCGGCATTATATGTGTAGGTGTATAAATGCAAATGCATTTATATGCCCATACATGCATAACCTATGCATCACTCTAAAGCACCCATGCACTCATCACTCATTACTCTAATTTCTCTTTTGCTTATTTGTTTGTTTACTTGTCGCTTGCCATCTGTAGCTTAACGAAAGTCGTTAAGTGAGCTTAGAAGAGATAGATGGCAAGCACAAGTAATTAGTCTTTTACCGATCCTTAAAGCAAACTCGTGCGCCTCTCCCCCGTGATAAGTGATAATAAGTGAATTATAAAGTGCTAGTGGTTATATGTAAACATTTTTATAAGTAAAGTAATCTTAAAATTATTGAATACAAAACAATTTGAATTGCTCTTAGTTTGAACTAAAACAACACAATACTTTTAATTGAATTGTTCCCACCTTACTAACATACCATTTTCAATAAAAACTGTGAATTTTACAAATTGAAAAACTAAGATTTCTTTTTTTTGAAAGGCAACAAAACGCCAGAGCGCTAAACACATATTATTGTAGTTTTTCCTGACGAAGCAATTTGAAGTAATTGCGAAATATTGGAAATTAAATAAAATGTTTTAATAACAATAAAATTATGACCTCCAGCTTGACTATTTTTTTGCTATTAATAGCTTTGTTCCTTTGCCTACTAAAAGTTATCAGTTTTACCATTTTTTTACCAGTTTTACTCCAAAGGCGTTCCTTTACTCAAAAAACTAGTAAAAATAGTAGACAAATATAAGAGAGAACTTTTAAAATGTCTTTCTCTTTTACTAGTTTTTACTCGACAAATTTTTCCGAGTAAAAGTAATAGCTTTCAAAATATCTTGAAAGTAATATAACTGAAACTTCAAATAGATGTCATTTTTCTTTGCCTGCTATTTTTACCAAATTTCCGTTCCCGTATTTTTTATCCACTCACCTAAGAGAGGAGGGTATATATCATTTGCCAAAAGTGTAACACATCGAAGGAGTCACCTAAGACCTTAAGTATGTTCAGAGGAAATCTATTTTGGATCATTTTAAGTCATTTGAGCAATATCCGTCCGTCCGCCCGTGTGTCTGTCTTTCTGTCTGCTGGCTGGTACGCACGATAACTCTCGAAATGAGTAACCGATTGACTTCACATTTGGTATGCGGTAATATTTTTCACTATCTCCGGCTAAGTTCGAAGATGCGCCATATTGGTCCAATCCTTCTAGTACCTCCCCCACAAAGGGTTAACTTTTAGTGACATTTTGATTCTTTAATACCTTATATACTACTTACTCGAATCTTCTGAAATTTCACACATAGTGTTAGTTTGCTAGTCGCTAACACGTCAGAAAAAATGGGCGAAATGGCCACTCCCTTTTTGGTACTTCCCACATGAATGGACCATTTTGCACCAAAAGTTAACTGCTTACGGTTTCAATATTAGTTCATACAAATACTTGAAATTTTGTACAGTGCAATATTTTTATAGTACCTAGAGTCCAGAGAAAAGTGGGCGTTATTGGCACGCCCCATTTGGTACCTCCCACACAAATGGACCTTTTTGTACCAAAAGGAACAGCTTTTAACTTTAATACAAGTACATACTTTAAAGTTTTAAATTTAATTTAAATTGATAATAATTTTATTAAAACAAAAAAATGAATTTACGAATAATATTTTGGTACTCAAGGTGAGTGGATTCATAATTCGGTATACCCGACTGAACTTTCTTACTAGTTTAAAACATGTTTATTCAGAGAGAATTTTGAATTATTTCTCTATTGCTAGTTTTACTATTAAAAAAGTAAAGGGACAAATCTAATATTAAAATTCACACGATTTGAACTGTGGTTAGAGCTTAGAAGCTAAGTATCTATAATTTAATGTATATATACTGATCTTCAAGGAGATGCGAACTCAACTATTTTACGGGGTTAAATCTACACGGGGCAAAATCGCCGTTTTTGATATTTTTGAATAGAAAGAAAATATTTTTGGAACAAAGATTTTTAAATATTATATATTTCTGAATAAATACGTTTTATTTGAAAATCATTAAAATTTATTTGGAGCGCATATGTTAATATATTACAACAAAATCTATTTGCGAACTAACTTTCTGAAATAAAATATGTTTTTATAAACAAATACAATTATTGTTTAGAAATTTCTCCAAATATATTTTATTAGGTTTAGGTTAGGTTTAGGTTAGGGTGGCAGCCGTATTTTTTTACAAGCTCACATAGACCAGTTTAGGTCCCTAGTGTTACCACGGGCTGAAATGCCCCTCATCGAAACCAACCTGTTTGATATATAAATTTATCGATAGTACGAATATCAGTACTAGAAAGATCTGTTAGGCTGCCTAAAAAGGCCGACCGCAGTATGTCCAGTCGTCGTTTACTCAAAGCGGGACAGTCGCAAAGCAAGTGCTCAATGCTCTCCACTTCTTCCTCATCTCCACAGCTTCGGCAGAAGTCATTGGAGTCAATACCCAATCTTTTGGCGTGTTCGCCGATCACGCAGTGTCCCGTCAGAACCTTTACTAACGTAGACAATCGTTTCCTCTCTAGTGCGAGAAGATATTTTGACCTTTTCAGGTCATACCTTGGCCAGATTTGTCTAGCTACCCTGCAGGTGCCGATTTCTGTCCATCTTTCGTTGGACTGCCTGATTGCCTCTTGCCTAAGCCAAAGCTTGCACGTGGATAGTGGCGCACCAATATATGCAAATTCTTCGAGAATTTGTAATGTCGTCCCTTTCCTAGCAAGTTCATCGGCTTTGCAGTTCCCCGGGATATCCCTATGCCCAGGCACCCATATGAGGTGTATATTAAACTGCTCAGCCATCTCGTTAAGAGATCTGCGGCAGTCGAGGGCTGTTTGTGAATTTAGGGATGTTGCCTCCAGAGAATTGATGGCAGCCTGGCTGTCCGAGTAAATGACAACGCCAGTGTTGGTTACTATGTTGCGACTCAGCCACTTGGCGACTTCCCATATTGCCATTATTTCGGCTTGATAGACACTGCAGGTATCTGGTAGTCTGTGAGCTATATCCAGACTAAGTTCTTCACAGTGTACTCCGAAGCCAACCTTTTCATCAAGCTTCGAACCATCCGTGTAAAAGTGGAGTTGGTTTCTATTACCTGGTATTCTGCCGACCCATTCGTCTCTGGCGGGAATCATAGTGATGTAATTTCTCTCGAAGGTGTACACAGTTGGTATATAGTCCACTCGGTCGGTTACCATAGCACTACACTTTGATATCCTCATGTGTCCATAGTTCTTGTACCTACACAGTGATAGGCAGTTTAATCTTATTGCCGCTTTGGTTGCAACTTCTCTCGCCACAATATTAATCGGCAGTATATGGAGTAGGGCTTGTAGAGACTCGGTCGCTGTAGTCCTTAAGGCTCCGCTTATGCTCAGGCAGGCAGTTCTCTGAACCTTTGTTAGTAGGTTGGTAATGGTTAGTTTGTCAGTTGCCGTCCACCATACCACAATACCGTATAAGAGTATTGGACGAACTACTGCTATATATATCCAGTGGACGATTTTAGGAGAGAGTCCCCACCGCGACCCTACAGCCTTTTTGCAGGAATATAAGGCGACGTTGGCCTTCCTTACACGTTCCAATACGTTAAGTCTAAATAACATTTTCCTATCTAGAATTATTCCTAAAAATTTTGCACTTTCAGAAAAGACTAGATCTGTTCCATTTATCCGAGGTGGAGGGTCCACATGTGGGACATTATTCATCCTAGTAAAGAGAACCAATTCTGTCTTGTTGGGGTTAACGCCCAAACCGCTGCTTCTGGCCCATCTAACCAACTTGTTCAGAGCCACCTGTAGGATGTCTCTGAGGACGTTTACGAATTTGCCACTCACTGCGATTGCCACGTCGTCCGCATATGCCACGACCTTGCAGCCACAACGTTCTAGCTCTAGCAGGATTTCATTCACCGCTAGGTTCCAAATTAGTGGAGACAGTACTCCTCCTTGCGGGGTCCCTCTGTTTACATACCTTGTTAGAGTTGTGGACCCTAGACATGCTGTTATGCGTCTTCTGGTGAGCAGACTTTGAATTAGTCTAATCAAACTATTGTTAACTTTTAGATGTGACAGTGCCGCAATTACCGCATCTGAGTGAATGTTGTTAAAAGCCCCTTCTATGTCAAGAAATGCCACCATGGTGAATTCCTTGAAATGCAGGGACGATTCGATAGTGCTCACAAGTTCGTGCAGGGCTGATTCTGTAGACTTGCCCTTATTGTAGGCATGTTGGTTCCCCGACAGGAGTTTTGTATCCAGGTTTTCCCTAATGAAATGATCTAAAAGTCTTTCCAGACCTTTCAATAGGAAGGATGATAGGCTAATTGGTCTGAAGTCTTTTGGCCTAGTGTGTGATATCTTTCCCGCTTTAGGTATGAATACCACTTTGGTATCCCTCCACCGATTAGGGACGTATGAAAGCCTGATACAGCCTACATAAATTTTCTCCAGCCAGGGGATAATGTACTTTAACATTTTCTGCATTTCTGCTGGAGTGATGCCATCTGGTCCAGGTGACTTGAAGGGCTCAAAGCTGTTAATAGCCCAGCTTATTCTGGATCTCTCAGTCAAGAAGCTAGCGACGCTCGCAGTCCACTCGCACTCTTGTTGGTCCTGCTGATCCTCGGGTTCTGTTACAGAGTTGCCCGGGAAATGTGTGTCGAGCAGTACATTGAGCGACTGCTCGCTGTTTTTGGTCCAGTTATTTGCCTCATCCTGTAAATATCCCACTGTACAGGGTGAAGCAGATAATATCTTCCTCAGCCTAGCGGCGTCGGAGACCTTTTCCACTTCACCACAGAAGGTATACCAAGAGCGCCTTTGCGCCTTTCTAAGCTCCTTCTTATAGATCTTGAGTTGCTCTTTATAGGCATCCCAATCATTAGCGACCCCAGTAGATTTAGCCTTATTGAATAGCTTGTTGCAGGTCTTTTTCATAGCCGTTAGCTCAGAAGTCCACCATTGGGGTTTAGTTTTACCCTTGTACCTTGTTTTCGGACAGGCTTCTTCAAGGGAACTATTGAATGATGTGGTGATATGATCGACCAGATTATCCAGACCGGCTTTGTCATTCGGTTCGTACAGAAGTTTAGAGTTGAGGACTTTCTTGAAATTCTTCTCATACAGGTGCCACTTTGTCTTCCTTACATTTCTGTGGACGGCAGGTTTAGGCGCTTTTTCCGCGAGTTTGAACTCAATATAATGGTGATCTGAGAATGAGTGGTCGTCCAGTACATTCCACCCAATAATTTTGTCTGACAGCCGGTCAGTAGCAAACGTTACGTCGAGTACTTCTTGTATGTCTTTAATTGTGAAGGTCGGTTTATTACCTATGTTACAAATACTAAGGTTGGTAGTTAGAATAAAGTCAAGAAGCGAATCACCCCTATTGTTTATATCCGTACTACCCCAGATAGTATGATGAGCGTTCGTGTCTGCGCCAATAATCAGCTCGATCTCGTCAGACGTTGCTTCTTCCACTACTTCCCTGAATAGAGCAGTCGGTACTACAGATTCATAAGGCAAGTAGCTGGAGACCACCCAATATATGCGATTACCGATCTCCAGGCTAGCAGCTGTTTGGTCTTTACCACTTAAATTAGTCAGGAGAAAGATACTTAGATCTTTCCTGGCCAAAATGCAGGTTCTTGGAGTGCCTTCACAGTTGGCCACAAGCAGTTTAAAGTTGGGTGTCCTAATACCGCACACCCTTCCTCCCACTACGTAGGGCTCCTGTATCAGGACGATGTCTACTGCGCCTGTGGACAGGCGCAGCAATAGAGCCGCTGAGGCTGCTTTAGCGTGATGGAGGTTAATCTGTAGAATTCTTACCATCATTGGTAATTGACAGATTAACATCCACCCCAACAAGGGTGTTATCGAACTCTTCGTCCGTATCGTCGAGAAGCATGTCCCCGCCAGATGCGTCAAAGAGTCCGGAGACTCCCCTCAGCCCCTCTGTGTCAGAAGTAGAGCTTTCGTCCTCAGAGTAGGACGTTACAGATCTTCTGTTAGAGTTGGAGTCACCAGAAATAATAGGCGTGGCTACCTCCGCACTTACAGAAAGTGCCACGGTGGACGACTCACCTTCTGCAGTGGGAGCTATATCCTGCTTGTATATCTTCAAGATTATAGTCTCGAAGCCATATTGTAGGGTTGCACTCGCACTTTGTATATGGGAGGTGGATTCAGCGTTTAGGATAAGATTGACCTGCCGCTTTTTACCATCCGCCTCACCCACCTTGCTGATTCTCCAATTATGGGCCGGCAGACCAGGATTGGAATCTTTTATTATTTCTAAGATGTCAGCCGGGTTGGAGGGCTCTTCTGTAACCCAGGTGATGGCTCTAGGGTGACTAGGGATGTTGTTTTTTTCGACAACATCCAACTGGGCACCCGGCCACACCTCACCCGCTCGACTCAGAGCAGCCTTATAAAGGTCTACTGATCTGGCATCACCGAAATATAAGAGCTTTACTCTCCCCTGATGCCATCCTGCATCGTTGCAGATTGGTGGTTTGCCCGGCATTTCTCTACGGACATCGAGGTAATGAGTCATAATGGCTGATTGTACATGACTCCATTTGTCCTTGAGGATGGATCCATCCTCACTACTTCTGTCTATAACAGCCATCACTAGACTCTCCTTCGCCACTTCATTGAAGGGCTTGGTGAGTGTCCTGTTGATGGTGACATTAGGGCCTCTTGCCTTTTTCGAAGGCAGGGGTTCATCAGGTGATCTGATTCGTTTTACTTTATTAGCCGTTAACACAGCTGAATTTGTGGCTCTTTCAGCCGACTCATTGGCCTTAGAAGCATCTATGACGCCTTTAGCCCAGGTAAGTGACTCTTTTTGTTTTTCGGTAAGAGCCGAAACCTCAACAGCCTCCAACTTCGTCAAAACTCTGAGCGCTACACGATGCTCATTGTGCTTCCGTTTTGACGGTCGGACATGACGTTTACCCCTCACCGCACCACCTGTTGTGAGTACTTGGGGGAGATTTTCACCATTTTTGGTGTGGTCGGCTTTGGCCAAGACCAACGGACGGACAGTCGGACGATTGGGGAACCGCGCTCCATCGGAACACGAAGGCATCCCCGTCAAGAGAATTTATTTTTATTTTGTCTGTATTAGACCGTAATAGGTACTACGATGTAGGCCTTACAGACTTTGTACAGATTTTTGCTATTGCGTAATAGGTACTGGTAACTATCCGCTATGTGATAAACACGTCCGTTCACTGCGAATGATCAGCAACGTATATATATATTATATTTTATTAAAAATAATTCAAAACTTTTCTGATTTTTTTGAATTTCAGATTTAATTTTTCTTGATTTCGAGTTTTACAGTTAATAAGCGCATTAACTTTTGTTTTAAAGCACTCATTTAATAATTTCTAAATATTCCAAGACATCATTTGTTGTAAACCCATCGAGCAATTCTTAGTAATGCAATGAAATACGATTTTAATTAGAAAGCATTTTACCGAAAAACTTAAACTTGGCGTATGTTAAGGTATACTTATAGATATATTTTCTGAATGCTTAAATGCAAATAATATAAAAATATTCGTAAATTTATTTACTTTTTTGTTTTAATTAAATTATTATCAATTTAAATTGCATTTAATAAATTTAAAGTATGTACTTGTTTTAATGTTTTAAGCTCTTAACTTTTGCTGCAAAATGGTCAATTTGTGTGGGTGGTACCAAAAGGGGCAACTTCGCCCATTTTTCATGAGGTGTTAGCGATTAACAAAATAATACCATGTGTGGAATTTCAGAAGATTCGAGTAAGTAGTATAGAAGTTTTTAAAGAATCAGTATATCACTAAATGTTAACCCTTTGTGGGGGAGGTACTAGAAGGAGTGGACCAATTTGGCCTATCTTCGAACTTAGCCGGAGATAGAAAAAAAATATTACTGCATACCAAATTTGAAGTGAATCTGTTAATTCTTTCGATATTATCGTGGGCACCAGCCAGCAGACAGACAGACGGACGGAGGACATTGCTCAAATGGATTAAAATGACCCAAATCGAATTTCCGCCAAACATACTTGGGTTCTTAGGTCACACCTTCGATGTGTTACACTTTTAGGATGAAAACTGACTTTTGTTTGGGAAGATGTTACCAAATATATTATATTTTTTCTTCCAAATATTATATATTTGGAGTTTGTCCTAAACAGGTACATATAGAATATGTTTGGGTCAATATACTACAGAAACAATTTTTTTTTTCAGCGTGTACTATACAATTAAATCGAAACGTGGAACGCAGATATCATTGTATGAAATACGCAATGATATAATAAACCATTTGATTTTCCGCGACGCATTTTGCGACCTGTTGGCCTCTGAGAGGTATTATGCAGAATGTCTGTACACATGCAGTTAAGAGTCTAGCTGGAAATTATTCAATAACAAAAATAATACTATAGTCATGGCCGTGACTATGTAAAGTAGCCCATATACAACTCTCTTTTCTATACGCGTTGTATACTGGCGCCAACTTTTAAGAAAATAGGTCCAGCCCTATAGACTTCATGCTAAAGCAAACAAGTAATAATTGTATGATCGGCCTGTGGTGAAAAGTATTTGAGAACCAAAAACATCTGTTACAATTGCCTACATTTTTGGTTTTCGAGTTATGGTCGCACGGACAAGACGCGATCAAATCGAATACGAGACTTCATGGCCACTGAAACTATCATACAATTGGAAAATTTTAAATAGATATTATTTGACAATTCGGCTTTTAGTCCTACATCGAATAAAAATATAAAGGGTGGGTTATTTAAATTTGAATCGGCTATAAAAAAGTACTGATATTTTTTTCAAATTTCAAAGATCACGATTAAATCAAGTATTGATCAGGCTTAAATTAAGTACTTATCAGATTTAATTCTATCCAAAATTTCTTCATTGAAACCCGTTTGCACTCAATCAATCCCATACAATTTTTAAATCAAACGCTGTATTCTTGAAGTAAGAACATTTCGGCTTAAAATTAAGCCCAATCAGGCCTAAATAGCGCTAATATTAACAAGTATACAACGTTAAGTTCGGCCATGCCGAAAATGCAGTGCTTAAAAATCCGAACTTGTATCAAGTAATTTGTACTTGGTTTAAGAAAATCCGTACTTTTGACACCGCTGCGGCTTTTATTCAGCTACACGGAGAAAAAAACGGAAAACAAAATATGTTTTGGGATCAAAATTGAAATAAAATATACTTTGGTGCAAATACTTTATATTTACATACCGGAAAAAAAGTTTGAATATCTCTCTTATTAATGTTATTTTTTTCGGAGTTTTGGTGCAAATTATCTTTAAAAACGTGGAAATATTTAAATCGGCTACTTAATTTGTTTTCCTACCTATAGGAAAAAAGTAATTTTTCTCAAATATCATATGTTTCCAGAAAATATACTACAGAAGCGATTTTTTTTTCTTAGGGTACGGATTACTCAATTTGTCCTTTCTTTGTAGCTTTCGCACATGCAAGATCCCGATACTTCGGGTCCAATATATTACCAAATCTGACCCATCTAAGAGGATATAACTGGAAGATATTGAGGAATTTCGTGTCTACACGGGGCAAAATCGCCTTTTTTGATATGTTTGAATCGAAAGAAAAAATTTTGAAATATTATATATTTCTGAGCAAATAAATTTTATTTGAAAATCAATAAAATATATTTGGAACGCATATATTAATATATTACAACAAAATTTATTTGCAAACTAAATTTCTCAAAAAAAAATATGTGTTTAAATACCAATAAAATTATTGTTTAGGAATTTCTCCAAATATATTTTATTTAAAAAAATTTTCAAAACATTTACTGACTTTTTCGAATTTCAGTTTTAATTTTTCCTTGTTTTCGAATTGTACCTCCCAGTTATACCATATTAACTTCCGTTTTAAATTAATCATTTACATTTTCTGAGTATTCCAAGCCATCATTAGTTGTCTACCCTTCAGTAATTTATTTTGATCCAAGATTATACGAATTCAATTATTATTATTTTACAAACATTTAACATTTCTAAAAAATTAACTTTGAATTACAGAAAAATTTAATACAATTTATGAATTTTTCAAATGCTTAAATGCAAATAAATATTTGTTTCGGAAATAATAGTCCCAAATAATAACCTATTGGGATGCAAACAAGGATTTGTTTAGAAGGACATCTTCCCAAATATATAATTTTTGTATGTACCAAATACTATATGTTTAGAGTGTACCCTAAACATATATATGTTTCAAGCCGAATATGTTTGGGACAAAATACTACAGAAGCGATTTTTTTTCAGCGTGTAGTACATAGACACGAAACAAGTAAAATTCAGTCGGTAAACCGGATAAGGTTTACCCGACTGTAATATGGACTTTTATACGAATATATCTGTCAATTTGTGTGGAAGGAACCAGAAAGTGAACAGTTGATACTTCAAAAACATTGCACTGTACCGAATTGTAATGTTTTATGTGCTCTGGTATATTAATGTTATGAGCTATTCAATTTTGGTACGAATTGGTCATTTTGTGTGGGAGGTACCAAAACGGGCGTGGCAATAACGCCCATATTCCACTGGACTGTAGGCACTATAAAAACCTTACACCGTAATTTATTGTATTTTTATGCACTAGTATTAGAGTTATAAGCTGTAGCATAGAAGTTATTAGAGAATGATTATTTCACAAAATTTTAACCCTTTGTGGGGGATAGAAAAAAATGTTACTGCATACCAAATTTGAAGTCAATCGGTTACTCCTTTCGAGAGCTATCGTGTGCACCAGCAGAGCGACAGACAGACGGACATTGCTCTAATTACATAAAATGGCCCAACATGGGCCATTTTTAGTGAGGGTATAATAAGCAGCGCACAAAATACCGATCTACTGGCTTAAGTGTATGTCCACGGACATGAGACGTTCAACCGTCTCTTATATTTTCAACCTAACTTAACCATATTAAATGTTGTTGAAATTACAATTTGCGGTCTTGAATGGATTTCATAGCTGCATTTTGTTGATGCAAAGTGGAAATTTTTGAAGTTCGCCTATTTTTCCCTGGTTGTAGTCTGTTTATATTTATTCATATTGTTTGCTTAAAGGAAAGAAAATTAAAATTTTGCTAAGTAAATCAGCGAATATTCATAGTAGACTGGCGTACTTCAATGATTTATAACTCATACCACAATTCGATAACAGTTTATCATGTACAAAAAATTTTAGCGTTTTCATCGGCTCTTGACTACATATTATAATTTTTGTAATAAAGGGTGGTCCAACCAAAAAGCGCGATGTTAATTTATAAATAAAACGAAAAGTTTTCAGAGAATTATCTAAATATTTTTTACTATGATAGAAGGATCTATGACAATTATGTGTGAAACAAAATGTCGGCCAAATGCTCGCCACGGCTCTTGTGGTATACCTCTATCCGATAGTCCATATTTTCAATGACTCTGAGACATAATTGAGGTTCAATGTCGCTAATGTGTCGAATTATCTCATCCTTTAGCTCTTGCATTGTTCTTGGCTTATTGACGGACATTTTTTCTTTTAAATATCTCCAAAGAAAGAAGTCCAACGGGGTCAAATCACATGAACATCGCCACGACGTTAGATAACACGGCCATTGAATTTCTCGCGCAAAAGAGCCATTGTTTCGTAGGCTGTGTGGCAAGTGGCACCATCCTGTTGGAACCACATATCTTCCAGGTCAATATCCTCAATTTCTCGCCACAAGAAGTCCGTTATCATCTCGCGATAGCGAACACCATTCACGGTAACTGCTTGGCCGATCTCATTTTCGATGACGCCGCCAGCCCATAACCCGCAGAACGAACTGGGCGAGCATGAACAGGTGTTTTCACATGTCCTACGGACCCAGTTTCTGAAATTTGTGCACAATTTTCCCGATTGTGGACATATTTGGTCAATTGTTTTGACCAAAAAATCACGAAGTGCACGAAATGCATTTTAATTTGAACTCCCAAAAGCAAACTTAACGCTATGCCTGAATTGTGTACCTCTCCATGATTGAAATTGTCAAACACTGAAACAAAGAAATGTCAAATTAAGTTGGGCAAAAAACTTGACGTTAAGATATGACTCACAATGATAATGATTTTAGTATCAAAACAACCCGAAATAAAATAATAATGAACTATTATTTTCGTATTTATAAGGCCGCAATACACACCAATAAATAATCATGTACAAGACAGAAATTTTTTGTTGCATAGCATAATTGATAGCGTATATCGAATTCTTAGATCCTTAACAAATTTGAGACATCTCCATCAGAACGTACTTGATCGTCCTTAGGTCCGTTATCTTGCTGTCTGGTGCCAAGTATTAAATGTTTCAGATAATCTCAAACTTTAAGGGTTCAACGCATCCCTATTTTGTAGACGATATAGATTTGTTGCCATCCGTAGATACGAGTATTTGTTGCCTTCCACTCACTCGATGAATGAATTGTTTGCTCTGTTTTGTTTGCTTTGAAGAATAATACGTAAACGAAAAATGGGTACACTCGTTTCAATGTCTTAATCATATTAGAAAAACATCCGGTCAAGTGCGTGAATAAACAAAACAAATCGAAATCGCTCGAAATGCACAAATCATCACCTGTACAGGCATCAGACATCCATCCCCCATTGTCCAGGCGAACGCACCTCGAATCATGCCAGACATAACGACGATGTCCGACGATGCATTCCAAAGCATCACAACAATAACAACGTCAGTATACTCGTACCTACCATCCGTCCGTCTGGCAAACCTCTGCATTCATTTCGACGAGCAAATCGAAAACACAGAGTCAATTCAGTCAAGCGGTCGCTGCTCCAGCGATCAATAGATAGATCGATGTCGGCGAATGAGAGTGTTGCTGCCATGGTACAATAAGAAGGTAGATAGAAGAATACTCGTATTTATTTCCTTCGTTCCTTAAGATATTCTATGTGCTATTAGTTTTATTTCATTCCAGGTCTTTCGCGCCATTATCATTCCCTATACAATTGTCCACTCGATGGCTGTTCGTGTTAGGTAACCTGTTGGTTTACAATTTCACTTGCGTCTTAGTATTTAAGTCCGAAGGGTGTTTGATTTCGCCTATAATTCGATGTTGGTGATTATACTAATTCACCGCTTGCTCACCAGAAGACTCATAATAGAAAGATGCAGGGCCACAACTCTAACGAGTATTATACATGTGGCTCTGAACAAACCGGTCAGATGGTCCATAAGCGGTGGTTTGAGAATTTGCCCAAACAAGATAGAATTGGATCTATTTTCTAAATATGTAAAATCCTAGACAGGAAATTGTCCTTCAGACGTAATCTATTGGAACGGGTAAGCAAGGCCAAGGCTTATATTCCTATAAGAAAGCAGAAGGGGCATGTTGGGGCCCCTCCTAAAATTCTCCATCGAATATACATAGCAGTAGTTCGCCCAATATGGCGAGGTATGGTGGACGGCAACTGATAAACGATCCGTCACAAGTCAATTAATGAAGGTATAGAAAACTTCCTGGCTAAGAATAAGCGGTGTTTTAAGGACTGCATCGATAGAGTATCTACAATCCTACTCCATTTGCATATATCTCGAAGAATTTTCATATATTGGCGCGCCACTGTCCACTAAAAGCGACACCTGTAGGGTAGCCAGACAAATATGGCCAAAATACGACCTACGACGAGGGGAAAAGACCGTCTACGTTAGAATAAGTGACGGAGCATTGCCTAGAACTGTCAAACTAGCGATAATCGACCCATTCGATAGTTTTTGTCAACACTATCGATACTGTCGGACAATTAGTTAATAATAAAAAAATAATAAATAAAATAATATTAAGAAAGAAAAAAAACATTGCAAATATTGTTCCTAAGAAATATCTTATAGTACTCAGCACACAATATTTAATTTCCAAAATTGAAAGCTAAATGGTTCATAGCTACGTTCTAAACTACGGACGATAAATAATGCGCGAATTCTTGACTATCGATTTGTGTTGATTTTTAAGCTTGCTGGGAAACTAGTTCGATCCAGTTCCTCACACCCCTTAAATAATGATATATTAACAAATGAAGCATATCATCAGTACCTGATCTACCATATGGGCTAACTGGGCTGAAGCCCCGGGGCGCAAGGCTCACGAGGGGCGAAAATTTCTGAGAATTACTTAAGTATAATTTAAAAAAATATTTTGCAAAACAAAAAATTCTGGTTTATACGTCTGTATTGCAGGTTAGCGAAATTCGAAATGCAATAAACACTCCTATAACACACAAATGCGACACAAATTTTTGGTCAAAAAGGCCGTTGGAAAATGTCGAATAATAAATATATTTTGCAGTACTCACTGTTCTTCTATTCATATCCAAATTTTAGCATTCTACGTTGATTAGTTTCTTTTTGAGAAATAATTAGTCCCTTCAGAGCTAAGAAACTACAAATTTGAGAAAAAATAAAAAAAATCGGAGGAAAAATAAAAAACGTACATGGTCATTGTGGCAATTTGTTTTTACGATGTACAAATTGAAGGGTAGAATTTGGAAAAAGGAATTATCATCCCTCAAAATGTGTAATTGTTTAAAACTGAATTTATTTTTCTTCAGATTTGGATTTGTAATTAGAAAATTTGTACATGTTTTCTTACGTGGGGGCGGAAAATAAATATTAGCCCCGGGGCGCCAGACCCCCTAGATCAGGCTCTGCATATCATATGTAAAGATCATAAATAAGGAGCGCACAACAGGCCGAACCACTGCATTAAGTGTATGTCCATGGACATGAGACGTTTAAACGTCTCCTCTCTTCAACCTAACCTAACCTAACCTAACCTATGTAAAGATTCATAGAAATCGTCGACCTTTCACTTGTATTTTACATAATATTCCTCACAAAAATTAATATCATTTATCGTCGTTCCTAAACAGATTTAAAGTTAATACAAAATGTGTGTATATTTTATACTCTTCTCAAAAAATATTCACCTTAAGATTTCTTTTTATATAACATTTTTCTATATAAAACTAACTGTCACCTGACATAGCCTGCGATATTATGAAACCTATGATTTTTCATAAATATATATTTTTGTCAAAAATATCAACTTAAAATATCCCCGAACTAGATTTACCACATTTTAAAAGTGTCCTTTTCGAGCACACTGAAGTATAATTCAGTATTGTTTTCAATAGGTGTGTCTATCTGTAGTATTTTTTAAAAATCTGCCAAAAAAAACAAAGTTATTTCCCCCTTTACCATATCGTTGTGTAGAGTACAATAACTAACGAACAAACTGGATGCCTGAAGCGAACAAAATTTCCAAAAATTGCGTTATACAGGTATTAAAAAAGAGGCAGTGATTGTTGAAAATTTTATCATGATTCCATTTTTAATGACTTGTCATATTAGTTGCAAGTCAAGCGTCGATAAATAAATAATAACATTTTATTTAATTACTGGTATTTAATACCTACTGTTTTGTGGTTTTTTAACAAAGCTATATCTTATTTTCAATAAAATGAATTCACGTCTTAGTAAAAATATAATTTCAGAAATTTATGTTATTTAACTGCCGGAGTCACATTCGAACCATTTTAAGATCCGACCCCGGAGTCAGAGTCGGGTAGTTTTGGCTCGACCCCGTAGCCCTGGTAATGGCATACACGCAAAGAAAAAAAACGTTTGGGCGTCGTTTAATGCAAACATTTTTCTTTGTCTCAAACGCTCTACTTTTCCCGTAACGGTTGAAATTTTTGCAGTGAACGCAAAAGTTTATCGTATACGTAGTTTCTCTTACTGTAAACGAGCATTCTTTCATTCCAAAATTTTCGTAATTTATTTTATGGTAAACGAAAAACGTTTACGGAACCATATTGTATTTAAACATGATTGAATATATTAAAGAGAGTTGAGAGAACAAAGAGCTAAACTTGTTTTCATTTTGTGAGAGTGCGGTTTTATAACTTTTTTATTACTCAAACAGAACTCAAAAGATGCAGATGTGTGTATACAACACATAAAGCGACGTTGCAATGTTTCTGCAAAAAGATGGAGATGTGTCAGGGATGATAATTTTGATACTTTTTAACACTCACAAATACTTTGATACCCCCGCGACTGATTTGGTACTATTCCAAAAAATCTGTGTTTATTCCGTAAATCTCATAATCTGGTAACATATTCAGTCAAGCCTAAACTGATTACCGCAGGCGATTTTTTATTCTGCGTCGTATCTCACAAAAGTAAACGCAACGCGTTTAATTAGGTTGGTGTATGTTACGGCTAAACTGCACTACAACTGCAGCCAACTTCACTTTTGTTTACAAAATTTACATTTAATTTACCGGCTATCAGGAATTGTGAAAGTTTAATAAGAAATGTGAAATTAATATCTGAAAAAGCTGAAAAGGTCGCAAATTAATGTAAGAAACAATGGAGATGAATGAAGCAGGGTAAATGTTTGTTGATTTGGAAATTTCACTGTGAAGTAAATAACATATATTTATTTATTTACAGAACAACAAAGGGCAACCCATACATGGTACCATTCAAAGAGGAATGGGCTAAAAAATTTCCGTGGCTTGTAAAAGATAGACAGAATAAACGGTGTGGCGTGTGCGATGCAAAAATTACTGGTGGTCTGACGCACATCCAACGACATGCGACTAGAGAAGTTCACCTTAAAACAAGTAAGAAAGTTTCAGTCGGGTAAACCGACTAAGGTATACCCTCACTTTGTGCGTAATGTAATATTGAATATTACACAAATTATTCTGTCAATTTTTGTGGGAGGTACCAGAAGGGGTTTAAGAAATACACCTATATTTCGCTGAATAGTAGATACTTTAAATACATTGCACTGTGCCGAATTATAACAGTTTATATGGACTGGTATATTAACGTTGAGATATTAAATTGTGGTATAATTTGGCCATTTTGTGTGGGAGGTACAAAAGGGGGCGTGGTGATAACGCTCATTTTTCCCTGGACTATAGGCATTATAAAAGCATTACACTGTACAAAACTGCAAGTAATTGTAAACACTGATATTAATGTTATAAACTGTTAATTTTTGGTGCAAAATGGTACCTTTGTGGGAGAGGTACCAAAAGGGGCGTGATTATAACGCCCATTTTTCAACGGACTGTAGGCACTATAAAAACATTACGCTGTACAAAATTTCAAGTATTTTTATACACTGGTATTAATGTTATAAGTTTTTAACTTTCAGTGCAAAATGGTGCATTTGTGTGGGAGGTACCAAATGGGCGCGGCAATAACGCCCATTTTCCACTGGACTGTAGGCACTATAAAAGCATTACACTGTACAAAATTTCAAGTATTTCTTAACACTGGTATTAATGTTATAAGCTTTTAACTTTCAGTGCAAAATGGTGCATTTGTGTGGGAGGTACCAAAACGGGCGTGGCAATTTCGCCCATTTTCCTCGAGCTGATAGCGACTAACAAACTAATACTATGTGTGGAATTTCAGAAGATTCGAATACGTTTAATAGCAGTTATTAAAGAAACAATATTTCACAACATTTTAACCCTTTGTGGGGGAGGTACCAGAAGGAGTGGACCAATATGGCCCATCTTCGAACTTAGCCGGAGATAGAAAAAAATATTACCACATACGAAATTTGAAGTCAATCGGTTACTCCTTTCGAGAGTTATCGTGCGCACCAGCCAGCAGACAGACAGACAGGCAGACAGACAGACGGACGGACATTGCTCATTCGACTTAAAATGACCCAAAACGAATATCTGCCGAACATACTTAGGGTCTCAGATCAGTCCTTCGATGTGTTACACTTTTTTTCGTAGCAAATGATATATACCCTCGTCACACTAAAGTGAGGGTATAAATATATCTCGTTCTAAAGACACACCTAAGATTGATCATTTTGTTCAAAAGCTACAAAAATGTCCAGTAACCGAGTCCGCAAAGAAATTTGAGATTAAGTTATGTGCGTTCATTGCTGAGCATAACCTTCCATTCTCAGTTATGAATCATTTGAACAGCGTTATCAAAGAAGGTATAAGTGACTCCCAAATCGCCAAAAAGGTTAACATAAACCGAGTGAAGGCACAAAAAATCGTCACCAATGTTATAGCCCCAGAAAATTCAAAGTCAATAGAGTCGTTTTGTAAACACAATTATTATTCCCTGGTGATTGACGAAAGTACAGATTGTACTGTTAAAAAAACTTGGCTGTTGTCATCAGGACTTTTGATGGTGAATGTCATGATCGGTTTTTAGGAATGGTAAACATTGATGATTCTACAGCAAAAGGAATATATGATGCTACACCGAAAGTTTTAGATGACAATAATATCCCGGTGAATCATATGGTTGCCATAACTACCGATAACTGTTCGACTATGAGAGGAATTGTAAAAGGAGTGCAAACACAATTTAAAGCTCTTATACCACATTTATATTTAAGTGGCTGTATATGTCACATATTAAACTTGGCATCATGTGCTGCATCGAAATTTGGATTGCCAAAAAATATAGATAAGTTTATGAGAGAATTAAATTACCATTTTTGCAATAGCGCCAACAGAAGAGCAGACTTCGACAAATTTCAAGAATATTTTGGAACTGATGTTCACATAATCTTTAAATATTCCTCAACAAGATGGCTCTCACGTCAAGAAGTTGTTGAGCGAATAATTGAGCAGTGGGAGCCTCTCCAATACTATTTTACATTAAATAATTTTGAAGCTAATTTAAAAAAAGAAGGCGTTGCATTTTTATCGTCTTTATTAACAAATAAGTTCTACAAAATGCATTTTTTATTTCTTCAATACATTTTAAAACTTATAAATGCTGTCAATTTAGAAATGCAATCCGAGGATGCCAGAATGCACATATTTTTAAATAGACTCGAATTATTGTTTCGCCAAATAGTACGGAATTTTTTAGATAAAAATACGTTGGACAGAAGTTCGATTTTAAAGTTAAATTTGAAAGAAAATCATATTCCTACTTTAAATGTATATTGTGGAACCGAAGTCGAAATGTACATATATACAAATGATATTGATAACGATTCCGTAAATGAATTTAAAGAAAATGCAAAAAAGTTTTATTTAGAGTTTTGTGAATCTTTGAGAAACAAAATTAATTTTGAAGATGAAATGTACACCTGGTTTAGGAAATTTAGTCCAGAAAATATTATTTCTGGAGAAACTAATAGCATTATAACATTTTTACTAAAAATGTTTCCAATGGAAAAAAATAATTATGAGTTAATTGATACACAATTTCGAGCTTTAGCAGATATGAGCTGCTTAAAATCATTAAAAATGAAAATATTTGCGTGTTTTGGGACAAAGTCTCAAAATTAAAAAATGAGTTAAATGAACAAATGTTTCCAAATATATCTAAAGTTGTTAGGGGAGTGTTATCAATCCCACATTCTTCCGCTAACGTTGAAAGAATTTTTTCTTTTCAAAATATAATAAAAACCAAAGAGAGAAATAGACTCGAAGTTTCTACAATTTCTAGTTTAATACAAACAAAAGATTTATTAAAATCTACGAAAACATGTTGCTATAATTTCAACATTACGAACAATATGTTATCAGCAAACTTGTCATAAAATGATATAGATCTCATGAATGCCTATGTACCTTTTACATTAAATATAAACTTACTGATATTTTATGTTTTCTTATCGCACAAATGAAATAATATATACTTTTTGTTATGTTTTTATACCTTTTGTAATTAAATAAATGTTTAAGACCTAAAACAAACAGATGTATCGTTGAAAACAAGCATTAATAAACAGTATTCATGAAACTAGTACTTTCTGCACAGCAAAAGAACTTTTTTGAAAAAAAAATTGTACCATTTCGGTAATCTAATATATCATCCCTGAGATGTGTGTGTACAAAACATAAAAAGAAACGTTGCAACGTTGCATACATGTTTGTCCGCGGTGCTTTATTAACAGACGGTGGTGGATATTTAGTTATCTGCATCCCTCCCTCCGCACTGTTATACAATTTCATAACATTTGCAATCATACTCAGCATGCATAGAGTCGTATGCTGGTGGGCCTTTAGTTTTGTACTGGCGCTTGTGGTGTTCGGTATATGTGCGCGTGTGTGGCAAAATCAAAAATATTTTTATCAGTTAACTTAAAATGATTTTGTTCAAAGAATTAATTAAATCAAAGAATCTAAATTATCGGAGGTGCGATATCTCGCAAATATACTGCCTACTCTAATTTAATGTTATAGGTAATTGTAAATGAAGTGAAGACATGTTGGAAAATAACCAGATAGTTAATAGCAAAAAAATGGATCGAGCACTGCATGAAAATATTGAATACTTTGTGGATAGCCGGAATAACAAAAACAATAGATTTTAACAGAAATTGAGACCATCTATTGCTTTTGTTAACGACTAACTGGTTATTTTTCCACACTCCCTAAATTGTGAATAAGCAAATTAAAATCATTAACAATCTATCATCACACGTTTAGGTACTGAAGCTGTTAATGGTAATTGTGAAATAAATGTATTCAGGCACAATACAACTGGATACTTCTGACATTTTCAAAACTAAACAGTTCAACTTTGTTTTTAAGGACATTATACAACACGTTTTTTCACCCGAAGTTTTTCATGTTATTTTCTGATGTAGTTTAGTATTGTAAACTAATGAATTGTCAGCATTTGGGTCAGAATATTGTCCTATAAAATTCACTTTTGACTAAAAAGTTTGATATATGGTAAGATAACATATCGCTTTGATCCCTACAATGGGATAATATGTTCTAACATACATGCTTTCTTATTTACAGTTTGTCTACAACTCAATTAGAAGATAGCAGCCAAATAATAGCGGAGGTGTTTGTCGGGGAGCTCCCGGGGACATTTTACTAAAAATTGTGACATTTTTGATTATAAACATAATTTTATAAAACATATTAAATATCATAATTCAATCAAATTATTCTTTTGTGACAATCGTTTTCTCATTTTTTGTTAAACTGACATTGCTTGTGACAAACGCAATGATTGTTTGCAACACACGTTTTACAGGGTTTGGGATAAACAGGCATTGCTTGTGACAAACACAATAACCGTTTGCACTAAACGTTCCACAGGGTTAGTAAGAAATATTAATCATTTACGATAAGTACACTAACCATTAGCTATAAACGTTTCTTTAGGTTTTGGGATAAACATAAATCGTTTGCGACAAACATTCACCACAAACGAAATTCGTTTGTCTAAATTTCGTTTGGGAGTAACGAATTTTTTCTTTGCGTGTAGAAATGCATGAAAATCATACAAACACTGTTGAAAACCCTATGGAATAAATAGTGTGTAACTCTTCAGTCCCGTTTTTACTCAAGCAATTAATTGCGCTTATCTCCGATCATACAAAATGGCGTACGGAACCAAATAACATTAAGCCGAAGAAATATAGTCGGCGAAATCTAATGGCGATTTCTTTTCTGCAAAAAAGTGAAACACTTCCGTTGCCCATTTCCCGAAATCTGTACTTATATGCCACATTTTGGAATTTTGAAATACGATTTTGAATAGGTTTAGCTCGAGGAGCTGCATCAATTCCAACTGAAATTGCAAATTTTTTTCTGAATCGAAATCACCATAAGTCTCATTAAGCTTAGCTATGTGTGTCAAAGTACAGACTTTTAATGTGGTACACACTATTATGACTTTGTGTGTTTATTTGTAACACCTACACAACGTGCCTCAGGCGATAGAAAGTTGACGTAGACTAACGCCAAAAACGGCTAGTGGGGTTTTGTTAAGAATCATCCCATCTATTCGCCTATGAAGGGATCTAAAGCGTACATGTATCCTTTCGCGGGGTATCGCGAATGCAGTATTTTTACCCAAAGAGACAAACTTCATTTTTATTCAGTGTTTTGGCTCGTAGCAAATGATATATACCCTCCTCTCTAAGGTGAGGGGATAAATAAGTCTACTATAAAGATTTTAAAATTTTCGAATTCGTGAATTTTTATCGGTAAATGTTATCAATTTGGGACTTTCTGCAAAATGTTAGCAATAAGTTAATGATAAATATTATTTTTGGATTAATAACATATTTTTCTTACAACGTTACAGAAAAATTAGAAGGCCATGTCCTATTACCCTAAAACCTATTTACAATGTACTCTAATTAGCATCAAAAACAATACCCAACTTCAACTTTAAGCATTTCTGTCAAGAAAAGTTTCCAAAAACAGTAAAAATTGTCTGCTTATGAAAAGATCGTCCTTGTGCGACCTTAAGGACATTTTTAAGAATTGTTTCCTTTTGCCACAGAACTTTTGGCGTCACGACACAACTTGTGTGTGCTATTCAAAAGAGATTAA
This sequence comes from Eudasyphora cyanicolor, assembly GCA_963930755.1. Lineage (NCBI taxonomy): Eukaryota > Metazoa > Arthropoda > Insecta > Diptera > Muscidae > Eudasyphora > Eudasyphora cyanicolor. Next base: position 112,689,384 of record OZ005735.1, on the reverse strand, counting down.
ACGCTATTTTTGCGCATTTTAAAAAATACTGGGACAAACCTATCATAATGATGTAATTATTTCTCGGGGAAAGACAAAAAAGACCATCGTGGAACTTGGTTATAGTTTAGACGACAATTTGACCTAATATACAAAAAATAAAAAGAGATTTTTTTTTAACTAATTTTAATAGGTTTAAAAAAAAAATATGAAAAATTCTTTTTAATTTTTTTCTAATTTTCATTAAGAGTGCAACTAATTGCTAACATTTTGCAAAAAGTCCCAAATTTATAGCTTTTACCGATAAAAAGATAAATTTTTTTAATAATTCGTCAAATTCACAATTTCGAAAATTTTAAAATCTTCATAGAAGGCCTGATTTTTTATTTTTCAAAATAATTTGCATCGGTTATTGACAACGCTTAGTATAACCATTATACGAAGTTTCACTAAAATCTGACTTGAGCCAAAAATAACATGGAAATGCTCACTTTTGTGTACACTGATAGAAAAACCGTTCGTCACCATGACAAATCAGTTTCGTCAATATATCTTCGTACTGGTGACGAAAAGTTTCGTACATGCAATGTTTTTGTACGTCAATAGAACGAACACGATCGTCAACCCATATTTTTGGTGGTTTCGAAATTCGTCGAGGGAACGATAAGTTTTCATTCCCACGACGAAAAGATTTATTTGACCATTTTGCTGGAAATATGATAAAACGAAGCAATCATTTTATAGTTTGTGATTAATTGTCCTGTTCTGTATGCATTGTGATTACCTTAGTTAAATAATTTGTTGTGAAAGTTTAATTTAAACCAGTAAGGAAAGGCTAAAGTCGGGCGGGGCCGACTATATAATACCCTACACCACTCTCGTAATATTGAATAACTCTGATATATAAATTTTGTAATTCATGTATAAATTGTTTACATAAATTTACTTTTGGGACATTTTATACTTAAACAATACCCTGTACCACAGTGTGGGTTAGGGTATAAAAACGATTGAATCTAAAGAGCCAAATCGGATGAAACATATATATGGGAGCTATAGCTAAATCTTAACCGATTTTCTTCAAATTCGGTAGTGTTGGTTCATGGATCAATAAACTCTACCATTCTAAATTTCAAAACGATTGGATGTAAAATACAGCTTCTATAGAACTAAAGGGCCAAATCGGACGAAACATATATATGGGAGCTATAGCTAAATCTTAACCGATTTTCTTCAAATTCGGCAATGTTGGTTCATGGATCAAGAAACTCTACCATTCTAAATTTCAAAACGATTGGATGTAAAATACAGCCTTTATAGGACTAAATGGCCAAATCGGACGAAACATATATATAGGAGCTATAGCTAAATCTTAACCGATTTTCTTCAAATTCGGTAGTGTTGGTTCATGGATCAAGAAACTCTACCATTCTAAAATACAGCTTCTACAGGACTAAAGAGCAAAATCGGACGAAACATATATATGGGAGCTATAGCTAAATCTTAACCGATTTTCTTCAAATTCGGCAGTGTTGGTTCATGGATCAAGAAACTCTACCATTTTAAATTTCAAAACGATCGGATGTAAAATACAGCTTCTATAGGACTAAAGGGCCAAATCGGACGAAACATATATATGGGAGCTATAGCTAAATCTTAACCGATTTTCTTCAAATTTGGCAATGTTGGTTCATGGATCAAGAAACTCTACCATTCTAAATTTCAAAACGATTGGATGTAAAATAACGCTTTTATAGGACTAAATGGCCAAATCGGACGAAAGATATATATGGGAGCTATAGCTAAATCTTAACCGATTTTCTTCAAATTCGGTAGTGTTCGTTCATGGATCAAGAAACTCTACCATTCTAAATTTCAAAACGATTGGATGTAAAATACAGCTTCTATAGGACTAAAGGGCCAAATCGGACGAAAGATATATATGGGAGCTATATCTAAATCTGAACCGATTTTCTTCAAATTCGGTAGTGTTGGTTCATGGATCAAGAAACTCTACCATTCTAAATTTCAAAACGATTGGATGTAAAATACAACTTCTACAGGACTAAAGGGCCAAATCGGACGAAAGATATATATGGGAGTTATATCTAAATCTGAACCGATTTCAACCGAATTCAATAGCGATCTTAACAGCCGCGAAATACTCTAAACTGCAAAATTTCAGAACGATCGGAGTGAAATTGCGACCTGTAGTCGACGAACAACTTTACATGGACGGACGGACGGACATCGTTAAATCGACTCAGCTAGTGATTCTGAGTCGATCGGTATACTTTAAGGTGGGTCTAGCTGTGTTATTTTCAGGTGTTACAAACATCTGCCGTGAAACAAACTTTTAATACCCTGTACCACAGTGTGGTGTAGGGTATAAAAATCTAATAAAGGTGATGAGTGGAGTTCGTCGTGGTTATGAATGGGATTCGTCGTGGTGATGAATGGAATTCGTCGCGGTCATGAATGGGATTCGTTGTGGTGATGAATAGGATTCGTCGTGGTGATGAATAGGATTCGTCGTGGTGATGAATGGAATTCATCTTGATGGTAAAAGTTATTCCTCGTGGTGATGAATGGGATTCATCTCTTGGCAAATACATTTCTTGATGCGATTATTTTTGATTTAAAATATCAGAAGTAATGAATACTTCTCGTTCGTTTGCTTTAAGCCTTTCCAGACGAGAACTGCGTTTCGAACCGAATAATCACAACTGAACCTGGGAAAGCAGTCAAGTAATTTTATTTCATACGATTTTTAAATGGTCTAAACACAGAAGAATATTCTTATTGAAATTTTAAAAATTAAAATAGTCTGGGGCATGATTTCGTTGTGGTGATGAATGGAGTTCGTCGCGCTGATGAATGGGATACGTCGTGATGATGAATGGAATTCGTCGTGGTGATGAATGAAATTCGTCGTGGTGATGAATGGGATTCGTCATGGTGATGAATGGCGTTCGTCTTGGTGATGAATGGGATTCATCGTAATGATGAATTGTATTCATCGTGGTGATGAATGGGATTCGTCGTGACGATGCATGGGATTCGTCGTTGTGATGAACTCGATTCATCGTAGGAATGGAATGTGATTATCCTGAGGACGAACGTTTTTGGAAACAGAGATTTGTCATGGTGACGAACAAATTCATCAAGAGGATTATTCCGTACGTTAGCTGACTTTTGACGAAAACATAATCGTGATGATGTACACATTTGTCGTCATGACGAAGCTTTTTCTATCAGTGTAATGGCCCACTTAACAGATGTTATTTGGTATCGTAACATGTTTACTCTGCTCGTCATTTATTGGTTCATAGTTCATATCAATTGTCACTGACTATCTATTGTACGAAACAAAACAGAGTTGTGTCTGATTTTTTGTTGTTGCTAGGCAAGTGTGCCTACCTTATTTATTGTACCATGGCTGCAGAGGTTTCAGCTTCCTTGCATCCCGAATGGACGACTCGCAATCACTACTTGAGGCACTCAACGGCAATACAAACAACTCATCTCTGACGATTCTTATTTGTTTAATATTAATTGAATTATAAGCCTAAATTATGTACACACAGACATCGGAGGATGACAATAACAAAAAAGCAGATTTCCTGCCGTCCGTTTGATGCTTCTGTTGAGCGTCTCTTGGTGGAGATGGGTGCCAGCGAAGGAAATCTACGATGGATGATGGTACTCGTGGCACTCGGATCATGATGGATCACGATGATCCAAATGGAATATCATCATGATCAGTGGTGCTCCTACTTCGAGAGCTCGCTATATGCCTGTGTATGAGCCTGTCTGTCTATCGGTCTGTCCACTCGTTCGTTCTTTCATAGGCAAAAGATAACAACTAAATCGTATTATTGTTGAGTCAGCAGCGGAGTAAACGATACCAGGTTTTCATCACTTACGAGTATTTATGTTGCGACTTCAATTCGACAACAATAAAAGTGGATGTTAGTTGTTTATCCATTTTGAACCTCTCCCCTTCTCCCCTCCCCTTCTTCCCTGCTGATGATTTCTCGAATCAATTTGTGGTCGAACAAAGCAATCGCACTGTCATGATGAAAGAAAGTATCCTCAGCTGAGAACTTGGTTTCGATCGTAATAATCTCTCGGAAGTCTTCGGGGTGAACATGAATGGTTGTTCGTTCGATAGATTGCCCATAGTTAATAATAATAGTGAACTTGTAACCTTTAGCTAATCGCAGCAAACATAAGACAATCATTTTCCAAATAGATTGTATAGATTTTCAGAAAAACCGATCAAAGTTTTTTTTAAAAAAAATTCATGATGTGACTAAAATACGAGTACATACCTTAATTAAAACTGGGATACAAAATAAATAATGTCTATGTAAATATTATATATTTGGTACACAAAACAATATATTTGGGAGATGTTGTTCTAAACATTGGGAGGTGCATGTATAATTACATAGGTACGTGTATAATTCAAGTAAAAATTAAAACTGAATTTCGAAAATTCAGCAATGTTTTGAAAATCTTTTTTAAATAAATTATATTTAGAGAAATTCCTGAACAATAATTATACCCTCACTTTAGTGTGACGAGGGTATATATCATTTGCTACTTAAAAAAGTGTATCACATCGAAGGAGTGACCTAAGACCCCAAGTATGTTCGGCGGAAATCCGTTTTGGGTCATTGTAAGTCGAATGAGCAATGTCCGTCCGTCTGTCTGCTGGCTGGTGCGCACGATAACTCTCGAAAGGAGTAACCGATTGACTTCAAATTTCGTATGTGGTAATATTTTTTTCTATCTCCGGCTAAGTTCGAAGATGGGCCATATTGGTCCACTCCTTCTGGTACCTCCCCCACAAAGGGTTAAAATGTTGTGAAATATTGATTCTTTAATAACTGCTATTATACGTATTCGAATCTTCTGAAATTCCACACATAGTATTAGTTTGTTAGTCGCTATCAACTCGAGGAAAATGGGCGAAATTGCCACGCCCGTTTTGGTATCTCCCACACAAATGCACCATTTTGCACTAAAAGTTAAAAGCTTATAACATTAATACCAGTGTTTAGAAATACTTGAAATGTTGTACAGTGTAATGCTTTTATAGTGCCTACAGTCCAGTGAAAAATGGGCGTTATTGCCGCTCCCCTTTTGGTACCTCCCACACAAATGCACCATTTTGCACCAAATGTTAACAGCTTATAACATTAATACCAGTGTATAAAAATACTTGAAATTTTGTACAGCGTAATGTTTTTATAGTGCCTACAGTCCATTGATAAATGGGCGTTATTGTCACGCCCCTTTTGTTACCTCTCCCACAAAGGCACCATTTTGCACCAAAAGTTAACAGTTTATAACATTAATATCAGTGTATACAATTACTTGAAATTTTGTACAGTGTAATGCTTTTATAATGCCTATAGTCCAGTGAAAAATGAGCGTTATCACCACGCCCCTTTTTGTACCTCCCACACAAAATGGCCAAATTATACCACAATTTAATATCTCAACGTTAATATACCAGTCCATATAAACGGTTACAATTCGGCACAGTGCAATGTATTTAAAGTATCTACTGTTAAGCGAAATATAGGTGTATTTCTTAAACCCCTTCTGGTACCTCCCACAAAAATTGACAGAATAATTTGTGTAATATTCATACTCACAAAGTGAGGGTATACCTTAGTCGGTTTACCCGACTGAAACTTTCTTACTTGTTTTATTTGTATTTAAACACACGTTTTATTTGAGAAAATTAGTTTGCAAATATATTTTGTTGTAATATATTAATATATGCGTTCCAAATATACTTTATTGATTTTCAAATAAAATTTGTTTGCTCAAAAATATATAATATTTAAAAATTTTTGTTCCAAATATATTTTGTTTCTATTGAAACATATCAAAAAAGGCGATTTTGCCTTTATAAATAGGTAGGAACATATATGTATATGTTGCTATATTTAAATCTGAAGAGATTATCGCTAAATTAAGCAATATTCGTTCCTAAACTGAAAAACATATTACTGCGAAAATCGGAAGTAAAGTACAACTTCTATAGCGCTTTTATATCAAATTAGGAATAACATATATATGAAGGTTATATCTAAATCTGAACCGATTTTCCCTGAACGCACATTCATGTAATAAGAAACCTCTTTCTGCTGAATTTATCACGAGACTGCTTATATAGCATGATCCATTTCGAGGTTCCCTACTTTTTTTAAAGAAAAAAACACAGAAAATTCAAATTGAATGTGGAATGTTTATTATCATTTGAAATAACATTCTTTGGCATTTATATTTTGAAGATTATGTCTATCAAATGTTGGCCGCGGCTACGTCTCAGATGGTCCATCCGTTCAGTCCAATTTTCGATGACTCGTTCGAGCATTTCGACTGGTAACTGGCGAATGATACGCGTGATGTTTTGCTCCAAGGCCTGAATCGAAGCGGGTTTGTCCGCATAAACTTTAGACTTTACATATCCCCCCAGGAAAAAGTCTAACGGTGTGATATCACACGATCTTGGTGGCCAATCGACAGGCCCAAAACGCGAAATTATCTACTCACCGAAGTGTTCTCGCAATAAATCCATTGATTGATGCGATGTGTGGGAAGTGGCGCCGTCTTGTTGAAACCAAATGTCGCCGAGATCACGAGCTTCAATTTCAGGCATCAAATAGTCGGTTATCATGGCATGATAACGGTCGCCATTGACGGTTACGTTCTCACCGGCATCATTTTTGAAGAAATATGGACCGATGATTCCACCGGCCCACAAACCACACCAAGCCATTGTTTTTTCTGGATGAAGTGGCAGCTCTTAAATCTTTTCAGGTTGCTCATCTTCCCAAATGCGGCAATTTTGCTTGTTTACATATCCATTGAGCCAGAAATGGACCTCATCGCTGAACAAAATTTGGCTCGAAAACGTCGGATCTTCTTGGAACTTTTCAAGAGCCCATAGAGCGAAGCGATGTCGCTTGGGAAGGTTGGGCGGCTTCAGTTCTTGCACAATCGTTCCATACGTCAGTCCGAGTTGCTGCGAACGGCGCCGAATCGACTCTCCACGGTCCTAGTGTACACTCTCAGCTACGGCCGCTACATGTACTTCACTGCGTGCTGGACGTGGTCTATTCGCTCGAATGTTATCCAATAATGAATGATGGGTCTCAAGATGGGTGATGGTGTTGCGAATAGTACGCTCAGTAGGCCGATTATGTTGACCATAAGTTGAGCGAAGTGCACGAAACACATTCCTCACAGAACGTGAATTTTCGTAATAAAGTTGAACGATTTGTAAACGTAGTTCAGGCGTAAGTCTTTCCATGATGAAATGCCAAACAATACTTAACAAAAATAACATGACAGCATGACACGTCTCACACGTGATCTGTCAAAAAAAGGCTATTGAAAAAAGTATCTCTACTTGGATCACCCGTTACTTACAGTGAATATGCCAAATCGGAGGTACATATATATGGGAGCTATATGTAAATCTGAACCGATTTTAAAGAAAGTGATTCTAAGTCCATCGGTCTAAGTCGATGATTAATGTAAAAACTTGTATGAAAGTAAGTACACAAATGTAGAATATTCGGTTTTTAAGGACTGTCCGAGTTGGATGGTGTTTTATTTTAAAAATTTTCAAACAGCCCTTTTTTTGTCCCATCCATGTAACTGATTACCTATTGTATTTAGAAAATGTTGTCCAAAGTTTACCTCTTGCGCAATAATCTCTATATCTAGGTTAGGTTAGGTTGAAAGGGACGCCCGTCAGAATACAACTGAGGAGCATAGCAATTACTGTACTGACTCCTCCTCTTCTTCATCTAAGCAGCTTCTACAGAAGTGTTCGTAAGGAAGCTTCATGCGTGTAGCCATATTGCCTATCACGCAGTGCCCTGTGATGACTCCTATGAGGATGCTAAGTGTGTTCTTTCTGAAGGACAGCAATTCTTTGGTACGGTTCACATCAATGGATGGCCAAAGGGTTCTTGCAGTCCTGCAGTTTTGTACTGTGTCCCACCTCGATCTGGTTAGTGCTGCTCCGCGTTCGTCGATTTCGTTTTTAAGTTCCACGAACGGAATTTGCACGTCCTATCCTGGCACATTCGTCTGCTAATTCGTTGCCCTGTATGCTGCTATGTCCTGGCTTATATCTCTCTATATAAATAAAAATGGAAAATGTTTGTATGTATGTATGTGTTTTATAGACGTTTAAACCACTGGACCGATTTTAAAATTTTTTCTTTTGTTTGAAAGCTATTTGGTCTGAGAAAGTTTTGGAAAAAAAATGTTTGAAAAAAGTGGGCGGGCAAATGTGGGCGTGACAAATCCTTTGTTTGTCTGTTTGTTTGTTCCAGCATCACGCCTAAACGGCTCTGCGAAAAATGGCCCCAGGAAATATGGCCCCAATTCTCGTTGTGAAAATTTACCCCAAAAATGGGGCCATTTTTCATTGCGTCATATGACCCCAATATAAAAATGAAATTTCGCCCCATTATTATGAAAAATTGCCCCAAAACTAAAATGAAAAATTACCTCACTTTTTGGGCTTATTTTTCATAATGCACTTTATCCCCAATACATTAAATGCAATTTCACCCCATTTTTTGCTACTAAATTAAAACATGAGTTTAATTGTAAATATTTTTATTTTTATATGTATGTCTACAATAAGGGCAAAGAAATTAATAGGTCAGTAGCTTCTTGATATCGGTTATCGCTTCCCACACAATCCTTCTTCCGATATTTTTTAAGCCAACCACCACTTTCGGCAATCATAGCAAAATTGCTACTCTTGAAGAATTCCTCTATTCTTATCGCCTTTATGAATTTAAAAAAAATCGCATTTTTTTTAATTGATCTGCCTAAAACGCCGTTGTATGCTACAACAGCTGATGTACTTCGTGTGCTTTGCTTATACACAGTGAAATTATCGCACCCAACCAAAAATGTACCACAAATTATAATAAATAATAAGAATAGTACAAACCTTCCTCATCCACTGATTTTCAAAATACGTCAAAAAAAACCGAACGTATTCTCGCTGTCCATAAGGTATATTCCTGCTCGAATTTGTAGAAATGCCTCTGTAATCAACAATGGTGGAAGTAGTTGTAGAGCCATGATCTTGTGGTATGCTGTGGATGCAGGTTTTGATGACTTTAGAAATTGTAGGTGTACTTTGTTTTTACTAACATGTCTGCGTATAGCCTGACAGTAATGAAACCTTTAACGAATTGATACACGTGATTAGTTTTAAGTAATGAGAGATTTTAATAATATTTGTTGTGATTCCACGTATTAATGACATATTTTATTTGTTCACAAGGGAATGTTGAAAGAAAAGAAATCAGTTACAAGAAGAGTGATCGAAAAATTATTTGAAAAATCGCGCGATTTTCTAAATAATTTTTCGATCACTCTTCTTGTAACTGATTTCTTTTCTTTCAACATTCCCTTGTGAACAAACAAACGTTATTCACACAAGATTATTTGATTTTAATGTGTTCGCACGTGTGCGTAGTAGTAAGTTTTAATTAAAGAAAAATGTGAGCGATAGGTGAAATCGAAAATTTGTTTTAAAAAATCGCGCGATTTTTAAAATAATTTTTCGATCACTCTTCTTGTAACTGATTTCTTTTCTTTCAACATTCCCTTGTGAACAAACAAACGTTATTCACACAAGATTATTTGATTTTAATGTGTTCGCACTTGTGCGTAGTAGTAAGTTTTAATTAAAGAAAAATGTGAGCGATAGGTGAAATCGAAAATTTGTTTTAAAAAATCGCGCGATTTTTAAAAACAAATTTTCGATTTCACCTATCGCTCACATTTTTCTTTAATTAAAACTTACTACTACACACAAGTGCAGAATATCGTTTAAAATTAAGAATAATTTATTATGAGAAAGTAGTACTTATCATATCTTGCGCCAGTCCGCATGAATCCCACACAATTTTTAAATTGAAGGCTTACAAAATTTCGTGTGCATTTTTGGGTGATGAGATGAAGTTCTTGGCTGCTATGTACGGCAAGCTTCTTCTAATTCTAATCGAATTCTAGATCTTTCGATTCGTCCTGTAATCCACTTGCAGAATATATTCGTTTTTATAGGTTGCATCTAATAATGATTATTAATATATACTTACTTTTCGCTTATATTCCTGAATGCAGTTCTAACGCTACTAATTGTGTTATGTTCTGCCCCGAGAGTTCCTGATATGCTTGCACTTTGTCTTTTTATTTCATTTAGGGCACAGAGCTTTTACACTCATCTTCCTCCTCACCGTGGTTATGAGGTATGCTTTTTTTTGGATAATAGCATTTGCCATGTGGCATTCATATTTCAGTACATCTTCATAAACCGATTGTTTTTTATAAAACATTTTATCTTCTTGACAAAAAAGAATAAACTTTTTTCCCGGCAAAAAATACGCACTCCATTCTATCTCCTCATTTTCAAATAAATTTTAGAACTTTTCACTTACAACTCTCAGCAAAGAATGAAGAATTCAGACCCTTAACCCTTAAAAAATATGAAAAAATAATGTTTTTAGAAAATGCAGAAAGGCCCCAAACTGTAAAATTAAAATTTTTTGGGGCAATTTGTCATTATTAACATTTGGGTCATCTTACATTTGTTCGATTGTGACATTTTGCCCCAATTCCAAAATGAAAAAAAGTCCCAAAAAAACTACAAAATTCCCCCAAATTTCGTGTTGTTGTAACCAATGTAAATTTTTGGGGCCAAAATTCATTTTCGGTTTGGGGTCATTTTTCATTGGGGTCGTATTTCGCAGAGCCGCCTAAACTACTGAACCTATTTTCTTCAAACTTGGTGGACATGTAGACCAATGCCTAGGAAATGCCATAGGCTACTTTGATTTTCGATTTTCCGCCGAGTGATTTTCGACCTCTTGACCGCTGAGGCTCCTGCTAGAGCTAAAGAGCTGACATTTTGCATACACATAGACAGGATTGTTGTATAAACCGCGTGCTACTCACTTAATTATTTTTCGGCCTGTGGACAGTTTTAGCGCTATCAAAAACTTGAATTTTGTTTTTGTTCTTTCAGAAGCCTCTTATAAAATACAAAATTAAAACTTTGCATATATTTGAAGTACTATTACCGGCAAATATATGCGTGAAAAATAAATTTTAGTTCTCTGAATGTGGTCAATGTAGCAGTGACCAGAACAATCAATGTTCATTAATTCACCGATTTTGAAAGTTCCTTAAGAGCTAAGGATATACAAAAGTATATGTACACACTGATATCAATGGAGATTTCAAAACAATATTTCGATGTCCAGTCTTTAAAATTTTTAAAGCCTTTTCAAAATATATCGCTCACCACTTTCTGTAATAGATATGTGATAAACTGACTACGGTCAATTCTCAGACTGTGGTCAGTTTATCAGTTACCAAAGGATTTCAATCTTTCTAAAAGTCCTTTAAGAGCTATGGTCCTACTAATTTATGTGTGTATACTAGGGCGGGTCGATTTGTGGGGAGGCAAAAAAAGTCGCCATTGCTCAGTGAAAATCGTATTCTAGGGATCAAAATAAGAAACTTTGCCGAAGGAACCATACCTCTAAAACGAATTCTGATGTCCCGGAATTTGGGTCGAACTTTTGGGTAGGGGCAAATATTGAAAAATCCCACTTTGACCCATTTAGAGTGCTCCAATCGAGTCCAAATGTATTACCGACCCCCACTAACTTTGGAGGCCCGACCCACCCATGCCAGTGGCACACCCCCTGGAACCCCCTGGGGGTTCCATTCATTTGGACTCGATTGGAGCACTCTAAATGGGTCAAAGTGGGATTTTTTCCGGGACATCAGAATTCGTTTTAGAGGTATGGTTCCTTAGGCAAAGTTTCTTATTTTGATCCCTAGAATACGATTTTCACTGAGCACATCACTGAGTGGGGGTCGGTCATACATTTGGACTCGATTAGAGCACTCTAAATGGGTGAAAGTGGGATTTTTTCCGGGACATCACAATTCGTTTTAGAGGTATGGTTCCTTCGGCAAAGTTTCTTATTTTGATCCCTAGAATACGATTTTCACTGAGCAATGGGCGATTTTTAAATCGACCCGCCCTAGTGTATACTGATCGCCAACGAATGCGATTTTGCACCAAGCGAATTTTGACCGCTGGACCGTTGCGGCACCTATAAGTGGTAAGAAGCTATAAATTTTCCTATGTATAGACTCGGTTGCTGTATACCCTACAGACTATTTAGAAAGTGGTTTTTGGTCCGTGGTCAGTTCTCCCGCTATGAACATTTTTAATATTATTTTTGTACTTCAGAAGCGTCCTTAATAACACAATGATTAAATAATATTAGTACTACATGGGAAATACAATTTTGAATTCTACGATTGTGGTCAGTTTAGCAGTGACCAAAACCATTTTCATTATTTTACTGAATTTCAAAATTCTTTAAACTTTTTTTCATTCTTCCCATACTTTAAAACTCCCATAAGGAGCTATGGACCTTTGTATATATACCGATCATTAAGGAAATGCGTCGTCCGACCTGACCTGTTTGGCGACCTACTGAGCTCATATAAAAATATTAATCTGAAAGTTTACACATCTATAGTTACATGTGTGGCTGAAATACAATTGAGCTGTGGTCAGTGCTATAGTGACCAAAACTATCTTCAATCTTCCAAAAGTCACTTAGGAGCTAAATATCTATAAAATAATTTACATATACTAATCTTCAACTAGATGCGAAATCAACTATTCTTAAGGTTTAAATTTCGTTTTACGGTTTCTACTATAACGATTAAATCGAAACATGGGACGTATATATCTTTGTATGGAATGTTTTTGGAGACGCGTTTTGCGTCCTCTTGAACTCTGACATATAGTGAATAATACCCTGCTCAGATTAACGAAATTTGAACAGCTGCGACCAAATTAATATAATACTTTCTGATAGTTAAACGGTCGATTTAGAGCTAAAATGATATATGATGCGCTGAGTAGGATATATTCACACTTTCTAATTCTAGTTTGTGGTCAATGCAGTCGTGATCAAAAATATGTTCATACCGTTTGGGTTTTTGAGGTCATTTGTTATTATTTTCAGGAGTCTGATAGGCATTCAAGTAGACTGATACGAGATTTTACTAGAAAAATCTTCAAGCTTACGAAGTTTGGAATACCTGGAGTAGATCAATCGTCGTGAAATTTGGTTTAGCTGTATTTGACATCACTTTGAGGCAATGACTGGATCAGTATAAGAAATTGTAAGTTTATGTGTCTATGTAAACATTCAGTTCTGTTAAAGCGAGAACATCAATACGTTGAGAAAGTGCATTTGCATGGAAAACGTAGTAGTCTTCTAATTTATCTAAAACTATGTTTGTGGTTGTCGCTTTTATTATATGAAACACATCGCATGTATCTATATCACTAAAATGAAATTTTGGGGGCTACAAAGTGCACAGGGTATCGGCTAGTATATATATAAAAACATAGCCAAATTCTTTGTAACGCCATCAAGCAAGAACTACTGGACCGATTTTAAAAATGTTTTTTGTGATTGGAAGGTTATGGGTCGCAGATGGTTCTTTAAAAATATAAAAGTGGGCGGGGTAAAAAGAAAAGTGTTGATCGTAGAAGAACGAAATTTGGAACAAACGTTATTGGAGTTATCGGGATCGCGTTAGTAGGTGTGGCAAAAGTGGGCGTAGCATTGGTTAAAAATGTGTTATCTCAGAAACTGTTAGAAGAACCGTAGAAGAACGAAATTTGGACTGTATGATATGGGAGTCAATATTGGTAATTTCACGAAAGTGGGCGGGATATAAGTAATCGTGGCAATATTTAAATTTTTAATATCTCGGAAACTATTTATCGCAGAACGAAGTTTCCTTTATATGTTATTGGAGTCAATATTAGTAATTTCACCAAAAGTGGGCGGGTCAGAATAAGTGGGCGTGGCAATATTTAAATTTCGAATATCTCGGCCACTATTTATCGTAGAAGAACATTAGTAAATTTTCTAAAAGTGGACGTGATAAGATCAGTGGACGTTGCATTTAAAGAAATAATATCTGGACAACGGGAAAGTGGGTGGGAACAAATAAGTGAGCGTGGTATTCTTTAAGCACATAATGTATTAGAAACTATTATATATATAAATATATATATATCGTATATAAATTTTATTTACTGTAGATTACTGTTAGTAGATTCTATGGAAATAACTCAACAGACGTGGTAGGGTAAAAACGAGTACATATTATAATACCCATTCGTTCATTAAAACTGTATCCTTTAAATTTGGTGTAGCTTCTTATATTAGCAATGAATGTGAGCCGTCAAATAATGGGTGGGATTGGGTTAACATAACTGCTCCCTATCTAAATATGTATAAACATTTATAAGATACATTTGCATGACAAAAACCAACTAGATAGCCTTATTTTTGTATTGTTACTTGGTCGACAAGTTCCCCCCATTGAGAATTTTTCTTCAGCAAACAATGTGTTGCTTACAACTGAGGCGTAGGGAAACAAATCGAAAAAACACACCATTGAAAATTTAAATTTCAGTCATACCCCTCCTTATTGGTATCGTTATTGTTTCTACCAGATCATTTCTTCACTAGATCAATGCTGCAAAGATGTTTTTTACTGGAATTTGACGGTTTTTTGGTGTTTGTGTTAAGTTTTGGGCTTTGTTGTGTTCTAATATAGTTCTACAGTACAATTTTAGGGCCAACATTTTTGTAGAACATTTCATCCCCGCCCTCCCCATTTTAGAGGCGTTTTTACGATTTGTTAAAATAGTACCAAAAATTATGGAAAGAGTTTAATAGAATCCACAAAATATTGCCCATAGTATTTGTAACTTTGTAGCTGAACATAACCTACACCTCAGATGTAAAGAACACATACGCGTATATAGTTTCATATATCGACATCCTGCACGAAAATGCAATAGGAGGAACATTAACCCCCTAAAATAATATTCCGACTTGTTTTTGTTTTTTGTTTTATTAGATCTGCTTTCGTAGTACATATTTTGTTTTTGCACTTAGGCTCAAGATCGTTATTGTTGTTTTCAGTATATGAAAACAACTTTGTTAAAAATTAAAGTAGAAGTAAGTGACATGTATTGGGGGTGGTCGTAATGGTTGGACAGACAGATCTGTTTCGGGCTCCCCAAACTCCCATTGTCAATATCCTTATTACATCGATTATTTCAGTCGAATTATTAGAATATATACGCACAGCCAAGTATCATTAAACGAGAACTGTTTGCTAAAAGCGCATATCTCCAAAAAAAGGCAATCAGTAATCATCATCCCTTGTACATGCACCAACTTCCACTCTCGTGAGTCTTTACAATGTAAAGAATTCACACGAATGTTTTGCTGCAGTTGACTATGCAACAAATACCGATGTTATATTTCAAAACGGCGATACACTTAATTTTTTTTTGGTCTCTTCTATAGAATTAATTGTCAGAACCCCGTTATTTTAATCGTGTTGTATTGTGCATTTTTAGAGGGAATTTCTGTGTTGGAGATCAGACAAACATCGAAGAAAAAGGGTAATCAACTTCGATTTAGATATTACTTTTAACTCCAATGACATTTATAGATGTTCTCAGGCGAAGCAGCGGGTATTTGCTAATTCCTAATAAGTTGCAAATAAAAATTAAAAAAACCGTTATTTAGATTTAATAAACCTTTATTTTAATAGACAAACAAGTCCCATCCCAATAATAGACCACAAAGCTCTTAAAGGAAATTAACTAAGCTTTCGTTGGAGCATAAAAACATGGTTTTTTGACAAAATTGCCAAACAAGTTTCGCAAAAAAAAAATGGGAAAAATTTTCTACATAATATAGCTAATTGTTATATGGATGTATCAATATCAAAATTCAGTACCCACCAACCAGATAGTGCGAGTACTTAAGCGATCTTGTTGAAATTTTGTGTCATAACTACTATCCAATAGGTGTAAGTTCCATGTATAATAAACTACAGGGTGGGCCTAAAGAAACCAAGGGGTGTAAAAGTTTAATAACTTTTTCGTTTATTAATTTTTTTTTATTTTTTCTTTCAGATTATATAGACAATACTTGGAGAATTTATAATGGAGAGGTTCACAATTGAACAGAGAACCAGAACAATAGAATTTTATTATTTAAACCAGAGATCAATTATTTTAATGCAAAGAGCATATCGTCGACATTTTAACTTCAGAATTTCGCCCTCTGAAGCAATGATTCGTTGCTTAGTTGATCGTCATCACCAACATGGCAGCGTAAGAGATTTGCCTCGAACCGGTGTTGTGGCAGCTAGTCCTTGTCACAGTACCGGGGGCTATGCTGTGGTGGACATGTTTCTCCCCTACAGTAGTGGATATACTTAAAACAAACTCCCCTCAGTCCGGAGTGTTATGCGTACCGTGTTCATCGGACTTTTGGAAGGTCGGTCGATTGGATGAGGCGGATGGGCATCGGAGGCATGCAGTATTTATACTTAATGCCGAGTCTCCACCCACCTCGTCAAGTCTGAAGTCATTGTTTCATATGGATTCAGCAAAAACCGACTTAAGGTGTAAAAGAGCGATGAGGGAGGAAATTCGAAAAATAATCCCCCAGATAACACTGGTGTAGTATCTGATAAAGAACCTCTCTCTTCACAAGTATCAGAGCAGCATCTGGTGGGAACTTGCGGTTCACCCTTTACCGATGTGTCTGGATGTGTCGAGAAGTTCGTCATCACGGGATCGGAAGAATTCTGTGGGGATGAATCCGGTGAGGATGAGCTTTTAGCGGACACAGACGACGAGGCAAATATAACGGTGGTGGCGAAATATGACAATAGTCCGGTTCTTACAGATAATCCTCCACCACTCTAAGGAAGCATCAGCTGTCTTAAAAGACCTCCAGATGCAGGGAGGGGCTGACCTGGTCCTAATCCAGGAACCATGGTTAATTGAGATATGGTTTGTTGGCTCAGGCCGACAGGGTTTAAGCTGCTTCAAGGTACAGGCAATTGAAGACGTAGAGCCTGTATACTTGCCAAGAACGACCTTAATATGTACCTTCTTCCTTCATTTAGTAGTGAAGACATATTATCAGCCAGCCTCGAGATGGAAAACTCTCATGTTTGGTTGGCCTCCGTTTATATGGCACTGAGACGCCACCCTGTGCATTGAAATCACTGGTAGAAGCGGCAAACGAGAAGAACAAGGACCTAATTGTGTGTAGTGATGTCAATGCACACCATCATATGTGGGTTAGTACAAACATCGACGATAGGGGCGAATTACTTATCGAATATATTATAAGTAGTAACCTTGTGATTTGTAATAGAGGGCAAGAACCTACCTTTATTACTAGAAACACACAGGAGGTGCCCGATGCCACCTTTTTCTCCGAGAATTTAAGCGGAAGGATTTCTGATTGGAAATTTTTTGACACTCATAACTTTTCCGGCCACAGATATATTACCTTCTGCTTGAATATTAAGAAGGCTAATTGGGAAAAATTTTGACAATTCTCTTCCAAAAAGTCCTGAAATTACAATGCAAACTATACGGGATATAGAAGAAACGGCGGAACGAGTCACTGCAACTATTAACGACACGTTACAAGTCGCATGTCCAAACAGAAGTCAAGCGGCAACAAGGACCGCAATGGTGGTCGTCTCAATAAGTTATGATGGGGAAGTGCTGTAGGCAGCTCTTCAATATGGCAAAGGCCACCAGAGCCACACAGGACTGGGCTTGAGAATGGCTCAAAATAAATCCTGGATAGATTTCTGTAGAGGCGTAGAAGGCTCATCGCAAGCCTCAAGGTTGCGGAAAATTTTAGCCTCAACACTTTGTACTATTGGGTACATCAAGAAAGATAATAGTTCCTGGACTACGTCCAGTGTGGAATCGCTGGGAGTCCGCCCTGCATGATCTAGCCAACTATAGAAGGATCCCTCTCTGTTAAGGAATATACTATGGTACTTTCTTAGATATAGAGAGGGCTTTCAATAACATAAAATCATCCCGCTATAATTACGGCGTTAGAAAGCCTGGGGTTTGGCAGCAGTATACGTAAGATCATTCATAACCTTCTAATTAAGAGACACATTTCACCTAGTTTAGGGTCAACTGACCTCCATAGATTTGTCAGCAGGGGAACGCCCCAAGGGGGTGTTCTGTCTCCTCTGCTGTGGAATCTCTCCATGAACAATATTTTACTTTCTCTGAAGATGATGGGTGTCAGAGTTGTTGCATATGCAGATGACGTGGCAAAAGCTGTAAGACGGAAGTTTCTGGATACTCTCAGAGACATCCTACAGCAGGTCATTCACACAACCGCATGATGGGCTTCCGGTAATGGTCTTGGTGTTAATCCGACCAAGACGGAACTAGTTCTTTTCACCAGAAGAAATAAGCTGACACGAGTTACAGCTGTCTCCTTGAGGCGTATTGAAATTCCCTTTTCTGAAAGCGCAAAATACTTAGGTATTTTACTAGACAGTAAGTTGCACTTGAAACCCAACATCTTGGAAAGATGAAATAAGGCAATAGGAAAATGCTGGGGTCTGAACTCTCGTATAGTTTATTGGTTGTATACGGCAGAGTCAGACCAATAATGTTGTACGGCATTGTCGTCTGGTGGACAAGCAGTTTTCTGAATCTAAATAAGATCGAGATTAGTAAGATGATGGATGTTCTAACGGGACACTCAGGACTAGCAGAAAACGACGAGTGCAGTGCATCCAGGGAAAACATCGAAACGATGGAACAGTTTCTATGTAACTGCCCAGCTTTCACACATGCAAGATCCCGATATTTCGGGTCCGACATATTGCCAGACTTGACTAACCTCAGACGATATGACTGGAAGATACTAAGAAAATTCGTGTCTAGGACCGATTTTCTGTAACTCGTGAGGTATAAAAAGATCATAAATAAGGAGCGCACAACAGGCCAAACCACTGGCTTAAGTGTATGCCCATGGACATGAGACGTTTAAACGTCTCCTCCATTCAACCTAACGTAACCTAACCTAAACAAGGTTCAGCGAATGGCCACTATATGTATCACTGGTGCGCTGAGAACGACACCAACTGCGGCACTAAATGCTATAGATATTATAGCGGTGCTATATGCCGCATTTACTGGGATTAGACTCAGGGAACTGTCACTATGGTCAGGAAATGACAACGGACATAGTATCATTCTAGATAGAATGCCTGCCCTTCCGGGCACGGCTGATTACACTATGACTGAACCACTCTTTGACAAGAAGTATCTCACTTTTTTACCTGATAGACTGTTCCAAACTCAATAACCAAGTGCGTTTGGTGTCTTTTCTGAGGAACTTCAGCTATCACTTGCAAAAAAGATTGCCTGATGACTGTAGTGTTTACCAGGAAGAAATCTTAGCTATTAATGATGTAGCGGAATGGCAGAAAACTAATGTGCAGACCAAAGTCGGTATAAATATTGTATCTGATAGTCAGGCTGCTATCAAGCCCCTGGAAACTACATTCCTGAATTCAAAAACTGCCCTCGACTATCGCATATCAATTAACGAGATGGCTGAACAGTTTAATATTCAACTGATAGGTTGCCGGGCCACAGGGATATACAAGGGAACTGCAAGGCAGATGAACTTGCAAGACTAGGAACTACCAGGGGACCTGGAATATGTGGGCATGCCTCTAGCAACCTGCAAGCTCCTCTTGAGAGATAGTGCACTTACGGCAACAAATGACAGCTGGTCACTAGTCAGGATCTGCATACATTCCAGGCTGATGTGGCCCGGTTTAAACTAAAAACGCACAAAAGCACTATTGTCGTTGTCGATAACGGACGTCTCGCTTATGGTCTCTGTCATGACAGGTCACTGTCTTATTGGACGGCACACAGAGAGATTAAAGATCTTTCATTATGACTTTTGCTAAAGCTGTGAAGATGAAGAGGAGGAGGACGAGGAATCAATAGAACACCTTCTGTGTCTTTGACCCGCCCTATCTAGAAGCGGCATACAACCTTGGGCTCTTATTTCTTTCAGGAGTTTACTAACTTGGCTGATGTTGGAATCCGCCAACTTTTGAGCTTTTTAAAACAATAAAATTGGTTCAACGGGAGGGGCTAGGGATAACTTATGTATTTTTGTACTTCATATTGAATTAAATCGTCCTTAGTGAAAATAGAGTATATCGGTCCCTGTTTTGATAAGTATAAGCCCCTCATGAAGGTCAACTTTTTTAACATGTGTGTCTGGTTTTTATTTACTTACGTCCGCGTAGTCGTCTTTGGACATAACCCTCGAAGCCGTCTTTGGACATAACTTTCGATAACTCGACATAATAAGATACTTTATTCCTTTGGATAAATGCACAATGTAATAACATAATGAGTTTTATATAAATATTTATTATGAGAAAAAAATGGAATCTCGGCGGAAGCCCGCCCATGCAGAGAAGTATTGAAATCAAACAAAATTTGGTCATATTTAAGAAATAAATATTAATGTTAAGGTTGGAAAATTGGGAGGAAAATGCAGCGTCCAATGAACTTTATAACCGTTTCTGAGGCGATCGGAACGCAAAAATTAAATTGGGCCTTATTACCGTGCATAACATAACATCAGTTTAGCGGTATCGACGATATCTAACAAAATATTACGGAAAAATCCTATTTTGGCATAACTTGAAAACCATTTCTCCGACCATTCCGGTTCAGGATTCTTTTAAAAATAATCAAAATTAAGTAGCATTAAACTTCCTACAAAACAATTTCCTCTCCGGACAGCTCCGGATTGAGAATTTTAATAATGTGTTGTTGTCATTTATTGTTGGTCTGTGCTTTTATTGTTCAGTCAGAATTCATTCGTTTCAAGACCATATGTTTCCGTAACTTTCTGTCTACTGCTAAAATGTAATAGAAACAAATAAAAAAATGAGTTTTAACTGCTTGGTAGAATTGACTGCAGATTCGATAGACACCACTCTATCATCTTCAGAATTAAAAAAGCAATAGTGTACGTCTTTAACTTAAATCAGCTGAAATACTTATAAAAGCAGTAAATTAAATTTAAAAAGAATTACTAACCAAAACCATATTTTGCCATACTAAAATTCCCATACAGTACGTTTATTTATACCCTACACCACACTGTGGTACAGGATATTATGACTTTGTGCATTTGTTTGTAACGCCCAAAAAGAGCAGAAATAGAACGATAGTTTATTATACCGATCGTCATAGAATCACTTTTCGAGTCACTTTAGCCATGTCCGTCTGTCTGTCTGTCCATGTATTCTTGTGATCAATGTGCAGGTCGTATTTATGGTCCGATTGTGATGAAATTTAGCACAGTGCTCTTGTTTGGACCAAAGACGATCCCTATTGAATTGGTAAAAATCGGCTCAGATTTAGATATAGCCCCCATATATATGTTACCCCCATTTGACATGTAAGCGCTGTAGAAACCGTATTTTATATCCGATCAGTACGAAATTAGGCAAAAAGCATTTTCTTATTACATGAATGAACACAACCAAATTCGGGGAAAATCCTTGCAGATTTATATATAGTCCCAATATATATGTTTCACCCGATTTGACCCGATTGACATGCACCCGATTTGACATGTAAGCGATGTAGAAACCGTGTTGTATATCCGATCATTACGAAATTTGGCAGAGAGAGTTTTCTTATTTCATGTATAAACACTGCCAAATTCTTATTGCAATGCCCATTTTTGCTTTGTTAGGGAGGTGTAGGGTATTATATAGTTCGCGAGCCACGAAAACAAATGTAGTTTTGTCAACTTTTAAATAAAAGCCTGATAAAAACATATAAAAACGCACAATTGTTATACTTTTATGATTTTATCGTAAAGTACGATAATTTAATAAGTTTAAAGAACCTACAGTCAAGTGAAAAATGGACGTTATTGCCGCGCACCTTTTGGTATCTCCCATAAAAAAGGACAATTTTACACAAAAGGTTAATGGTTTATAACATTGTCAATAAAAATACTTAACATTTTGCGGAGTGTAATGCTTTTACAGTCCCGGGCGTTAATGCAGCGCTCTTTTTGGTACCTCCCATACAAATAGACCATTTTGCACAAAAAGTTAACGGCTTAAAACTAAACAATCAAGAAATATAAAATATGAGTTTACAAACAAACATAGATATTGTTTAAGAATTTATCCAAATACATTATATTTAAAAAGTGTTAAAACTTTGCTGAAATTGTCAATTTTTTATTTTATTTTTTCCTAGAGTTCGTTTTAAACGTTATAGTCAAAAATGTCGTAAGCAGCATTTTCTTTTGTTTTACAGCACTAATTTTTAATTTATTAATAGTCCAATTGTCAATCCATCAAAATGCTATTTTTCTTACCCAGATTATACGATATAAATTTTAAAAGAATTTTTTAAACATAAAATTTCTAAAAAATTGAACGTTAAACTTCTAAAAAAAACTGCAAATTTTCCTTTAAATTAAGGCATCGACACATTGCCAAAATACTCAAATACAAATAAATCATTGTTTCGGAAATATTATTTCCAAATAAAAAAATATTAGAATGAAAACAAAATGTTGTTTAAAACAACATCCTCCCAAGCATATATTTGTGCGTGTCAAATATTATATATTTGGAGTGTACCCTAAACATATGTATGTTTCCAGCAGAATATGTTTGGAACAATATACTACAGAAGCGATGCTGAAAAATCAGCATGTACGTTTTCTGCTCACACAAACACTTTAAATTTTATACACTGTATTGCTTTCATAGTACCCATAGTATATTAAAAAATGGGCGTTATTGTCACGCCCATTTTGGCACTTCACAAACAAAATGGTCAAAATAGAAAAATAAAAATCATTATGTTTTAAGTTTCCCTTACTTTTGCATTTTGTGTCATAATTTGTACATTTATCCATCTCCATTCATTTTATTTAATTTTTCTAGGTTTTTTGTGTCAGCAAAAATGTTTTTTTTTTTAAATCGAATCTTTTCTAATTGTTTTAACGACAGTTAGTAAACAACTGTCTCTACCACTGTCTCCAGCAGGTATTGTAATAAAAACCTCGTTACTGGAGCAGTGCATTATTTTACCAATGGCGTACATCGTTTTCCGAATTCTCGTGAAGTTGTTATAATTTTCTGCTCCGATTTAGTAGAATGATTTCCTCGCCCCATTGCAGTTTTGATTTTCATTGATATCTGGTCAAATCGCTGTTGACAATATTTATTTTATATTTTTAATGTTACTCGTAACTAAATTATAGTGTAATTCCAAATAAAACCGACCTACTCTAAATTTTTATGAATTTAGATTACGATGCATTTTTTTCATGTGTTACTACAAGACAATGCGGTTAAGATTTTATAGGCTACAAAAGTTGGTGACCTACAATATTTTTTTACAAATTAGGCTTTCTTGAAGTCGACATAACTTTTGAACGGAATATCAGATGAATGCTATACTCGTAAGTACCATTTGAAATATGTCAACATTCTCTCTACGAATTATAAATGAAGTGATAAATGTTTCTTTACTAAGGACTTCAAACTGACGAAAATGTCCTTAATCTTTGATTATCCTGAAAAACAATCATAATTTTTTTCGTTTTATTTTTAAAAATTACCCCTATATTTTCCCACAAAACGTTGTTTTTATATTTTAAAATATACGGATAATTTTTAATAATAAAATGAAGAAAAAATGTGTGAGTTGTTTTTCACACATGGGTTCTCCATGTGTTAAAAAAAATATGAAAATGCCATGCCCCTTTTGGTACCTTTTTTCAAAATGGTGTCTATTACAGTATGCTAGTCCAAAAATGTAGCAGAAAGGAGTCGCTATGGATGAACCTATTTCGGCCGTGCTGAATCCAGTGGCATTAGCTATTGTTTTAAATAAGCTCTTGTTTTCGCGATATTCGACGAACTCCGATTTCACAACAAACTTTGTGGTCGAATATAGCGAAAACAAGAGCTAAGCTAGATAAACGGTTAACACCACTGGATTCAGCATGGTCGAAATAGGCATATCCATAAGGTCTCCTTTCTGTTACAGTTTCCAACTGTCCATTTCGGCAAAGTGTTATTTTTTCCAAACAGAAAAGTGAATATAAGTTGACAGGGAATGAAATTCGTGCAGCCGTAAGATGCAGCATTAAATTGTACATTTATAGTAAATTTCATCAAATTAGCAGATATAGTTTTGAAGAAATTTAAAACTAAAAAAAAATTAAGTTTGACTCTATTATTTTTTCCAGCAGTATATGTATGTTCGTCCCGATGTGGCATCAAAGCGGTTCAGAAGTTGTATTTTATATCCGGTCATTACGAAATTAAGCAGAAAGAAGATTCTTAACTCAGAAATACGCTAAATTTGGAGAAAATCGGTTCAGATTTAAATATAGCTCCCATATACCGATTAAATATGTAAGCGCTGTAGAAACAGTTTTTTATACCCGATCAGTGAAAAATTCGACAAAAAATTGTATCTTTGTTCATGAATGAACACTACCAAATTTGGGGAAAATCGGTTCAGATTTAGATGTAGCCCCCCCTGTTTAAGTCCGCGCCCGACAGTCGGGGCTTAAAATAAAAACAAACAAACTTTTTATTAAATTATTTTATTTAGACGGTGTGGTTTGATGCAATGACAGTAATGAGTGAAGTAGGCGCAAGTGTCATCTGTTTGTAAAAACAGATGACATCTCATACACAGTAGCACTACGAACAACAGAGTTGTTCCCATGCTGCTCTGTGATCGGCTACGTAACCGGATTTTTATATGTGAACTTTTTTAAGCGTAAGTCGCTTAAACATATTCCCCGTCTTGCAGTACATAGTGTAACATTGTGGCATTTTCTCGCATGTGGTGTTAACGGCGGAATTTGTTGCTCCTTAGTAACTTGTTGTTGGATATGTTCCTACCGTGATCTAGCTGAATTCTCTCGGGGTTCTTGTTGACACTGTCTTTTGCGTAGATTAATTCGTTGATCTGATGGTCTCGAAGAAACTCTCGCGGGTGCGTTGGCCGTGTTTGTTGCCACGGGGTGACAAAACAAACAGATGTCGTAATCCTAAAACACTGTTAGCTCGTAAAGCTAATGCCACGTGATGGCGCGTTTGGTGGAAACGACAGGAATGAAGAATGTCAGCGATCCTCGATGTAGAGAAGTTATCTCGTAGAGGTCTATTTGTTATCACGTAATGATAGACAAACTGATACCAGTACCTCAATCATAATAAGCTCATGAAGCTCTAAGCCACGTGATGACATTTATGTATATTGCAGGCAGCAGTATTAAAGGCAGTTGTAGATTCTTGGGCACTCACAACATCCAACGCAAATTTAATTTCGTCGCGGCTCCATGTTAGTTCGAAGGACCATGTTTAAGTCCGCGCCCGATAGGCGGGACTGAAAATAAAACCAAACAAACTTTTTATTAAATTATTTTATTTAGACGGTGTGGTTTGATGTAATGACAGTAATGAGTGAAGTAGGCGCAAGTGTGAAGATCACCTGTTTGTAAAAACACATGACATCTCATTCACAATAGCACTACGGACAACAGAGTTGTTCCCACGCTGCTCTATCATCGGCTACGTAACCGGATTTTTATATGTGAACTGTTTAAGCGTAAAGGTAAGTACACACGATTTGCAGATCGGACAATATTGCCACAAAAATGGCGGGAAAATGCAACCCTGTGAATTTACAACCGTGTGAACATACATTTTTTGTTTTGCAACGTTAGCAGAAAAGTCATTGCGAGATAATTTACAGATTGTTATATGTGCGAAGTTTATGCATGTGACAACGGCGCCATTGTCAGAAAAACATTTTATTGGCAACACTGTCTATAATGTATTTTTATTGGCAATCCTGCATATAAATATTTAATATTGTAAATATATGAAATTGTAATGTTTTCTTGCAATCGTCTGAACTGTCAATTCACCTTTGCCTAACAATCTGTCATTATCCGTACATTTGCAGCACTTTAACAGGGTTGATAACGTTTGCTGATCTGGCAATCGTCCACACTAAGCTTAAATCGTTTAAATATATTTTTGAATATTCGCTTTCGTTACATCCCTGGTAGGTATATTAAAGCATATTGTAATAAATTCTTTGTGTTGGACGACATAAACGAACTCCAACACATTCAGTAGTCCCCTCAAATAAAATCGTTCGCTGCAAATGATGTTTATATTGATAACAATACATAATTTTTTAATAAATTCTCTAAAAACTCTATTGATTTAATGATAGAGTTAGTTTGCTGTATGTCGTTCAATGAATTGTATACATTAAGACAGAACGTGTTCAATATTACGTATGTATGTATATGACTATTTAACAATCCGCACATGAAATCTGCATAAATAATACTTCCATACAAACGCCGTGGATACGTTCCAATATATTCAAAAACCTCACAAAATGAAATACTATTCGTATCTGTAAAATATGGACAAATCGCATAAAAATCTAATTATTATGTTTTCGTTTGTTTTATTTTGATCTATTAATCAATTTGATTAGGAATTAGAATTTTATTAAATTACGAAAAAACATTTCTTATTTCGTGTTTAAGTTAACAAATTTTCGAATTTACAAAGAAGTAATTTGTATTTTCTGTTTGTTAGTTAAGTAGAACTAATAGAGCAAACCACTATTGTTCATCGTTTAGATCACTAACTGTTTCTGCAGGTATGGAAGGACAAATAGGCTCCCAATGTTTATGATGCCTCATGTGAGCGTATCACCATCCTCTTGAAATACGACTCCGTTATTAAAAATACAATGCATTTGGGTATCTTTTTATGCGGTTTTTACATTCGAGGTGTCTTTAAAAAAATTGCTGATGTTTTTCATTGAGAGTATTGTCATCAATGTTTGGTTTACAGAGAGGAGTAGAGAGCAATTCTTGCTTATAACCAGTGTGCCGCTGGATTATTTTTTTTTGGCCCAAAATTTTCCCAAAAACTGCCCTAAATCGACTTCATCATGGATCATATGTGAATTGTTTCGGGTACAAATAAACTAATTATACCAAATTTCAGCCCTATTCGTTGAAATTTCTAGTTTTTGTGCCGTAACGATGTCAAATCTAAAGGGAGGATATATCAAAACGTGGTCCTATGTCTACCGTTGTTCGTGTGAAGAATTCCGGGTATAAATAAACCCTAGTTACCAATTTTCAGCACGATCAGTTGACATTTGTTGACTCTATGACGTTAAGAAGTCAAATCAGGGTGATGCTATATTGGGGGCTGTATCCAAAAAATGGAACGATATTGCCCATTTTCAATCCCAAGTTACCTGCAGCTATAAGAAGTATCGATACCAAATTTCATACATCTAGCTCAATTACTGAAGACTGTAGAGTGATTACAACAGACGGACTGACGGCCACATGTACATGGCTATACAGTCATAGAATATTACGACGATTAGGAATATATATTTTTGGGGGCTCAGATCAATATTTAGAGGTGTTACAAACGGTTTGACAAAATTAATATACCCCCCATCATATGCTGAATAGTATAAAAATATTTTGTTCTTCTTTTATAACTTAGAAATTCTATGTACAATTTATGTTATACAGGAAAAAAGGAAATTATAAAACATTAACGATATATGTACTCGTATAGTTATTTATGAATGTAAAAGTTTGAAAATTTAACTTCAGCGGTTGCGAAATGTATGGAAGTGCTAATAAATTAAAAATAAGTAAAAGCGTTAAGTTCGGCCATGCCGAATCTCATATACCCTCCACCATGGATAGCATTTGTCCTCGCAAAAACCTAAAGAAAGTAACACCGAAAACACACAAAGCTTAATTATTATATATTATAGCGTGATTACAACACGCGGACGGACGGACATGCCTAAATCGTCTTAGAATTTTAAGACGATTGAGAATATATATACTTTATGGGGCTTCAGATAAATATTTAGAGGTGTTACAAACGGAGTGACAACATGAATATACCCCCCATCCTATGGTGGAGGGTATAATGAAGCTTGACAGATTTGCGAAACATTTTTCACAGTTTTTTTATAGGGGTAACTTTTCCCCAAAAAGAGGAGAGTTTAGTGTTGCTAAGACGGAATAAATTCCACTCTGTTATAATCAAATCGGGATCACATTCAACAAGTTTAGTCCATATTCACACTTGCAATTTGTTTATGCAATTCTCTTTTGATGTTGCATTTGCGTTCAGACAACGTATTCTGTTTCGACAATTTTTTTTTCATCGTTCATTAAATTTCATTAAAATGTATGTCGCACAAATTTACATATCGTTATCAGAAACAAAAAACGCGTAACAACAAGAAATTTTTGGGTGGATTTTGGTGGATTTCGGTGCACTGCAATAAAATATACACCCTGGCAAATGTTTAGCGACCTACTATCAAAAATCGCGAATTTATTAACGAAATTCAAAAGGGCATATCAATAGATTATTCTTTTTTTCAAACGTAAAAATTCCTATTTCACGCAATTTTCGGAAACAAGTTATAAATCATGTTCATAGGAATTTGTAAATGCATCATTATGTTAAGGTAATATCCAGATAACATCCTTTTTCTACCGATAAAATTTTAAATTTTATATAGTTTTTTGCTTCTCCTGTAAAATTTTCAAATATGATGATAGACCCTTTCTCGTTTCTGATGACGATATTTTGAACCGAGCACAAAACTACGAATATTAAATAAAAAGGAATGTGGAAATGTAAAAAAAATCACCACTTTACAGCGAAAGAAAACGCATTGCAAAAAAATTGCAAGTACGAAAGACTTTTTTCCTCCCACTTACCGACTGCGTCCCTCTCCCACAAACACTGCAATTCTGCGGGGGGAAATTACAAGTGTGAATATGGACTTAGGGAATTTCTTATCAAGTGGCAATATTGAGAAATCTTAATTGTATAGCACGTTTTCGGGTGTTATCATATTTAACTGCTATTTGACTTAGCAATTCGATGTGAATCCCAAAATAGCTGATTTGACTTCTGTTTTTCTGGTTGAGTTAAATCATTTTGAATGTAATAGTCCGCCTTTGAGCCAATGAATATTTTGGAAGATTGATTTTATTTTTGTTGTCAAGTCTGCTAGTCATTTCTTATTCAATGCCACCAGCACCAATTCCTTCACCCAGGAAAATAATTGGTTGGAATTCGATTGTACTAATAAACAAAAATAATACTAGCATTTCGACTGGTAACTGCCGAATGACACGCGTGATGTTTTGCTCCAAGGCCTGAATCGAAGCGGGTTTGTTCGCATAAACTTTAGACTTTACATATCCCCACAGGAAAAAGTCTAACGGTGTGATATCACACGATCTTGGTGGCCAATCGACCGGCCCAAAACGTGAAATTATCTGCTCACCGAAGTGTTCTCTCAATAAATCCATTGATTGATGCGATGTGTGGGAAGTGAACCCGAGATCACGAGCTTCAATTTCAGGAATCAAATAGTCGGTTATCATGGCACGATAACGATCGTCATTGACGGTTACTTTCTCACCGGCATAATTTTTGAAGAAAGATGGACCGATGATTCCGGTATGTCGGATCGGGAATCGGTCAATGGCAAAAAGATAGCTCTTAACGAGAGCTAAAATATTGCTCATGACTGGAAAGTGTTTTTTTGGATTTAAAAAACAAGGACTTAGCGCAATTGGCGAACGATTATTTTGATAACAAAACTGAATAATTTGTAAACGTTGTTCAGGCGTAAGTCTTTCCATGATGAAATGCCAAACAATACTTAACAAAAATAACACGACAGCATGACACGACTCACACGTGATCTGCCAAAAAAAGGCTGTTGAAAAAAGTATCTCTACTTAGATCACCCGTTATATGGAAGTTATATGAAAAATTGGACCGAGTTTGGCCATTTTATTTTGCAAGTGAAAATCAGTTATAAGATGTATATATAAGATGACTAAAAATGCATATACCATATGAAGTCCCTGATATGAGATCCCTAAATTTCGATCTGTTACAAACGGGGTGACAAAATGAGTATAACCCTATACTATACCATAGGATATAGAAGTGTATGTATCTCATGTACATTCTCGTATATGCGTATATTTTACATGGATTAATAATACGGATGAACAACAAAAGTGTATGTTGTATACAGCTCCACCTACCGTGTAGAATCATACATACAAACTATTTTCAAGACAATCCATATATGCATTTTAGTCAAATCGTTCAGAAAATACGAATATTGTAAATAACTTGACCATTCCGCCATTTATCGTGTTTAAAACAATTCTAAAACACAGATGACCCCGAACTGAACAAATTGTGCAATTTTTTGCTCATTCACTCGTATGATTTCGGAGATCATGTGTTACAAACAAATACACATAGGTTTTTATATTAAAAGAGGAATAATATATGGGTCGATATCTAAACGTGACCCGAATTTCGGATCAAGAAACTCCCTTTACCGAATCTCAAACTGCAAAATTCCTTCAAATTCAGCACTGCCCAAGGAAGGGTACCTTAAAGGTACTTCTTAAAGCCAAGGTACTTCTTAACGCCAATTTGAGCGTTTGCAGGTCAAATGTGAAGGCACATATATCCAAATCAGATCCAATTTTTTCTACATTTTACTGCCAAATTTCATAATGATCTAATGTAAAATGCAGATTCTGTATGCCATATCGGAATGAACATATATATGGGTGTCATATATAAAAATATGAACAAATAATAATCGCGGTTGTCCGTATCTCAGATAAAAACTTGTTTTGTTTAGTGAATATCGTTAAATATTTCGATTCGAGAGCGATATAACATAACATCTAAATTTCATGTTTTTCTTGCACGTATCGGACATCTTGGACTAAAGCGCGACATTTTTACTATGTACAGCTAGATCTCGCTAATCTGCTTAAAGCAGATCCAATATTGTGATTTTCGCTCTGATAGAACCGAAGTTATTCTCGATTTGAGGGCGTAATAAAATATCTATCTACTATCTATATACTTAGTAGGGACATACTGTTACAAAATTGAACACACCCATTACAATAGTGGAATTGGACATACCCTGCCCTTACCACGTGGATTATGAAATCTAACCGTTGTAACGTTAGTTTGTAACGGGAATTCAAAATTGCTTCAGTTTTGACTATGAAGTGGTCAGATAATGACAACCGTATCGCTGTTATTGCGCTTTTTATACCCTCACTTTAGTGTGACGAGGGTATATATCATTTGCTACGAAAAAAAGTGTAACACATCGAAGGAGTGATCTGAGACCCTAAGTATGTTCGGCAGATATTCGTTTTGGGTCATTTTAAGTCGAATGAGCAATGTCCGTCCGTCTGTCTGTCTGTCTGTCTGTCTGTCTGTCTGCCTGTCTGTCTGTCTGTCTGCTGGCTGGTGCGCACGATAACTCTCGAAAGGATTAACCGATTGACTTCAAATTTCGTATGTGGTAATATTTTTTTCTATCTCCGGCTAAGTTCGAAGATGGGCCATATTGGTCCACTCCTTCTGGTACCTCCCCCACAAAGGGTTAAAATTTTGTGAAATATTGTTTCTTTAATAACTGCTATTAAACGTATTCGAATCTTCTGAAATTCCACACATAGTATTAGTTTGTTAGTCGCTATCAACTCGAGGAAAATGGGCGAAATTGCCACGCCCCTTTTGGTACCTCCCACACAAATGCACCATTTTGCACTGAAAGTTAAAAGCTTATAACATTAATACCAGTGTTAAGAAATACTTGAAATTTTGTACAGTGTAATGCTTTTATAGTGCCTACAGTCCAGTGAAAAATGGGCGTTATTGCCGCGCCCCTTTTGGTACCTCCCACACAAATGCACCATTTTGCACTGAAAGTTAAAAACTTATAACATTAATACCAGTGTATAAAAATACTTGAAATTTTGTACAGCGTAATGTTTTTATAGTGCCTACAGTCCGTTGAAAAATGGGCGTTATTATCACGCCCCTTTTGGTACCTCTCCCACAAAGGTACCATTTTGCACCAAAAATTAACAGTTTATAACATTAATATCAGTGTTTACAATTACTTGCAGTTTTGTACAGTGTAATGCTTTTATAATGCCTATAGTCCAGGGAAAAATGAGCGTTATCACCACGCCCCTTTTTGTACCTCCCACACAAAATGGCCAAATTTTACCACAATTTAATATCTCAACGTTAATATACCAGTCCATATAAACTGTTATAATTCGGCACAGTGCAATGTATTTAAAGTATCTACTATTCAGCGAAATATAGGTGTATTTCTTAAACCCCTTCTGGTACCTCCCACAAAAATTGACAGAATAATTTGTGTAATATTCAATATTCATTACTCACAAAGTGAGGGTATACCTTAGTCGGTTTACCCGACTGAAACTTTCTTACTTGTTAAATATGGAATAGAAAAACAACATTTTAAAAACGCTCTGTCCGCTTGGGATTAGTCTCATGTTCATCTACCGGTGCATAAAACTGTTTGAGGAGACTGGAGATGTGAAAGACCGAATCAAGAATTCTGTGAATTCCGCCCCAAAAACAGAAAATCGTGGCCCGTGAGATGAATATTACACAAAAGTCCATAAGTCGAATTATCAAAAAAGACTTGGGGCTTTCAAAGGTCGCAATGAACATTTGTTGACTTCAGCCTTATAAAAAATAGGAAAGAAAAATGCAAACGCTTTTTTGTGTAGCACGCTATTAACTTGCACAAAAAAATCTTGTTTACATATCGAGCCCTAACCGCCAAAAAAACTTAACCGACAAAATTATCGATTTTCGTTTTTTGATGAAAATCGATGAGGAAGCATAATTCCCATCACCGGTAAAAATTTCGTAGCTGACAAATGTACCGTTACGAAGAAAAAGACAAAACAAAAAAAACTCAAACGACATTTACATTTTGTTTACAAATTTCCTGACCGCGTAGTGTCGTTTACGTTAATTTTTGCGTCGATTGTTTGATAATATTTATTATAATGACATCTGGTGGAAGAAAGGTAACTATAACCAAAAGGAGAAGAGATCCATAGTGTATTATACCGATCGACTTGAAATTACTTCCTGAGTCGAATTAACCATTTCCGTCTCTAGATGTATCGTTGTAATCAAAGTTGTGGTCGTATTTGTGGTCCGATCGTGATGAAATTTAGCAGAATGCTCATTAAAGGCCCCATATATTTTTACCTCCGATTGGGCATCTATGCGCTATATAAATCAAATTTTACATCGGCTCATTACGAAATTTGGCATAAAGGAGTTCATTGGTTCAGGAATGAACACTTTCAAATTTGAAAGAAATCGGTTCAGATTTATATATAGCCCCCGTATATACTTTCCTTCCGATTTGGTATCAACGTGCCAGAGAAGCTTTATTTTACATCCGCTCATTTTATATATTTGCCAGGTAGGAGTTTCTTGACACAGAAATAATGATATCATAATTTGATAAAAATCTGTTGAGATTTATATTGCCCCCATATGTGTTTTCGTTTCAAGTTGGTATCAAAGTGCTGTAGAAGGTTTATTTAATATTTATGAAATTTGGCAGAGTGTACTTTAAATATCGACCACAAATATAAAATGTATCTCTCAATGTTGTGAATTTGATTCGTTTTGTATTTATTCTGCTACGAAAATGGTATAGGGTATCATATAGTCGACCACGCCTAACTTTAGCCTTTCCTTACTGGTTTTTATTATATTTAATGTTAATGTATTTCCTTTGTTTTGAGTCGTCCACATTTCCAAAACAAATTTAAAAACATTAAGTTTGGCCATGCCGAATCTTATAAACCATCCACCAAGGATCGCATGTGAATGGTTACGGGTACTAATAAACTCATTATACCAAATTTCAGCCCAGTTCATTGAATTCGTCTGTTTTTGTGGCGTTAAGAATTCATATTTCATATCATGAAACAAATTTTACCCTGCAAGAAAAATTCAACAAACGTAGTAATATGGTGTATGCACGGTCGCCTAAGGAAGCATATCAAGTGATTCCACAGGTCGAAAAGGTCCATTATACATCTTCAATCGTGGTTTGGAAGCTGTTGTGAAACTTCTTAACCATTCCCTATTCCAAAACCAGGCATGGACTTTCCGGTGGGATTCTGCGCCGGCACATAATGCTAAAATTACCTAAACATGGCTTTAAAACAATTTGCCAGCTTTAATTTATTCTGATGAATGGCTCTCTGGCAGCCCTGATTTAAACCCACTTGTTTACAAATTGTGGACAGTTTTAAAGGACAAGGTCTGCCACAAAAGATACCCCAAACATCGTTTTTCTTATGACTGCTTTGATCATGCTGTGGCCACTTTCCCAAAGGGACGAGGTGCGTGCGGCTATTGATGATTGGTCAGTGCGACTTAAGGCATGTGTGAAGGCCAAAGGTGGACATTTTGAATGAGTGCTTCCTTTTTATATAGAATATATGTCAATAAATGTATATACAATTAATTTGATCCAAAAGGATTCATTAAATTAATGTTATATCGTCATCTGAAATCCAAAATAACGTAACATCAAAAAATTCAAAATTAATTTTATGATTGATCATAGTCTATTACACCAAACTACACATTCCTACAAAATTTTAGAGTTTAATATCTAAAATTGACCATTTTATGAGCGAAATTCGAAAAGACGTCACAGCAAACAAGGTCATTAAAAAGGCGGAAAGATTCATAAAATTTTATTTTTTTTTATTCACAACTATTTGCACTACATTTGTTATTTGATTTCGCCTTAATAGCCAGGAAATCCATAAATCTGGTCAAAAGAATAAAATTACTTTAATTTGTTTTTGGCTTCTCCTGAACAAGCATGAGCATGTAGGTTACGTTATTTTGGATTTCAGGTGACGATATGTAGCATACAATTTTGTAATAGTATTTTTGTTCCAACTAAGTATATAATGTGTGTTTGTTTGTTTGAACCGTATAGATGCCTAAACGGCTGGACCAATCTTCTCGAAATTTTCACAGAATATACATGTGCATCAAGTGGGCGTGGCCCCACCCATATAAACCAAATTTTGAAATTGATATATCTTGCACTATTTGTTAGCGAGAGTGCTGTAATTTTGAGTGTTTGTATATATTTGTATGTGTGATTGGTCCAAAAATGGGAGGGATCGGACCAATGGCCAAATTTTTGGAATTGAGATATCTTGAACAATTTGTTAGCGAGAGTGCTGCCTTTTAGTGTATTTAACCGTGAGTAACCGTGATTGGTCAAAAAATGGGCTGGATCGGACCAATGGGCGTGGCCCGCCCATATAAGCCAAATTTTGGAATTGAGATGTCTTGAACAATTTGTTAGCGAGAGTGCTGCAATTTAGTGTATATGTATAAATTTGGTGACAATCTACGTGATTGGTGCAAAAATGGGCGGGATCGGACTAATGGGCGTGGCCCCGCCCATATGAGCCAAATTTTGAAATTGAGTGCTGCAATTTAATGTATATATTTCTGGTTGCAGTCTATGTAATTGGTCCAAAAAAAGCGGGATCAGACGAATGAGCGTCGTCCCGCTAATATAAGCTCGAGAAATTTAAAAATTCGCTTTTCTATTGAACATACCTCGTACATACGTACATAATCATTTATTGCTCAACGAGGCACTGTGGAGGAAATTTTAGGATTGGTCAAGGCCACCACAACCTCAAAGCTCGAGAACGGATGTTGCGTATTTTACGATTTTGGACATATTGGATTCGTATTGGCCCCAGGGTGGAAAAGTTAGTAATGGTCAAAGTGGCGTCGCGATGCCAACAGAACTTCATTGTTCGAGTGTGGATCGTTCGAATTTTACGATGTTGGGATTGATGGATTGGTATTGGCCCAAGGAAGTACACTGTGGAGGAACATTAAGGATGGGTCAAATGGGTGTGGCACGGCCAACATAACCACATAATTCGAGAACGTGTAGTTCGATTTTCACGATTGTAAGATTGATGAATTCGCATTGGACCCAGAGTGACACTGTGTAGGAAATTATCGGAGTGGTCAAAGGGGAGCGATAAGACCAACACAACCTCATAGCTCGAGAGAGGATTGTGCTAATTCAATGATTTTGGACTTAATCGATTCCTATTGGCCCCAGGAGGACACCATAGAGGAAAATTTAGAATTGGTCAAAGTGGCGTAGCACGGCCAACAGATCCTGTTCGAGTATGGCCCAACGAAAGACTCTATTAAGGAAAATTTAGGATTAGTCAAAGGAGCGCGACACGGCCAATACACTGAAAATAAAATGGTATATCAAAATAATGAAAAAGTTTATTCAATTATTTTTCATTGAAGTGATGTAATTATTCCATTGATTTAGTGAACACCTTCTTCAATTTGATGACCGGCAATTTCATTAAAATTGTGTACTACATCAAAACAATAAAACTTCTTACATCAATCATTCCTACATTTTGAAATTAAAATATTATTCGAAGTTGAATAGAGCTTTTGTAGCGCTAAAAGGCCAAATTGGAAATAACATATATGTGGGGGGATATATTAGAAATGTGAACCGATTTTCTCCAAATTGAGTTTTTGGGTTAGGAAACTCTACCCTGGCAATTCAATTTCAAATGAATGGATGGAAAATACAGCTTCTGTAGCGCTAATAGGCCAAACCAGAAGGAACATAAATTGTCCACTTTGATTGTGTTGTCTACTAAGAGTGTATTCCGTAACATGCAATTGCGTGTTCACTTAATACATTAGCGGAGTTTGCGATCTGTTGTATAGGGTGATCCAAGTAGAGATACTTTTTGCAATACCCTTTTTTTGACAGATCGCGTGTGAGTCGTGTCATGCTGTCATGTTATTTTTGTTAAGTATTGTTTGGCATTTCATCATGGAAAGACTTACGCCTGAACAACGTTTACAACGTTTTGACAGCAAATTGACAGATTAATTAGGGTAATTTTATAACGGGTGATCCAAGTAGAGATACTTTTTTCAATAGCCTTTTTTTGACAGATCACGTGTGAGTCGTGTCATGTTATTTTTGTTAAATATTGTTTGGCATTTCATCATGGAATGACTTACGCCTGAACAACGTATGCGCGTGTCATTCGCCAGTTACCAGAACTATGGATGAAACGTTGATATAAAAAGTTTCATCAAACCAAGGTAGGAATTCCTCAGATTGAAGATGATTTTTTTCAGTGTAGCTAGAGTACAACTAGAGGAATTAATTTTGGCCCAAGGAAGCAGCATGACTATAAGTATGTTCGTATTATTGTTTTCATTGCATTAAAATTTTTTTGGCGGAACGAAGTTTTCCGGACGAGCTAGTTTGCTATAAAGGTGACATATCAGTATTAGAAGTCACTATGAATATATATTTGATGATGCAAATTTTAAAAACTCCTAGGTTGCCTAGTTTGTAAGAGAGGCCTATAGTGCGCTTGTTATTTATGATCTTTTTAACCCTAGATAATCGGTACCAGACGCGAATTTCCTCAGTATCTTCCAATCAGTTCACAGAGATGAGTCAGATCTCGTAATGTGTCGGACCAGAAGTATTGGAATCTTGCATGTGTGAAAACTCTCCAGCATGCCCGTTTTCTGCTAGTCCTATTCGAGGAAGATGTGCTTGTAAGCTTGAGTGTCTGGTTAGAGCACTCATCATCTTACTAATCTCGCTCTTGTTTATTTTCAGTAAACTACTGTTTTCTTCTCATTTGGGTCACCCCACAGTAACGGGTTTTTCAACAGGCACGCTACAAAAGTAGACCGACAGGGACAGCAAACGACGCCATATTTTTTGCCGCTCTTTTGACATTTCTCTTCAGTAAGGTTTGCTACTTCATGATGGAAAGATATACAAGCCAACAACGAGTCGAAATTATTAAAATTTACTACCGAAATTCGGAGTCAGTGGCCTCAACGTTAAGAGCGCTACGTCCAATTTATGGTCGATGAGCGATGAAGCCCATTTCTGGCTGAATGGCTTCGTCAATAAACAAAATATGCGTTATTGGTCAGACAGCCATCCACACGTACTCCATGAGTCATCATTGCATCCCGAAAAATTACGGACATGTGGTTCCAACAGGACGGCGCCACAAGCCACACAGCGGATGCCACAATCAATTTATTGGAAACCAAGTTTGGAGAACGTGTTATCTCACGAAATAGTCCAGTCGATTGGCCGCCTCGGTCGTGCGATTTGACGCCGTTAGACTATTTCCTGTGGGGCTACGTCAAGTCTATGGTCTATGCCAACAAGCCAGAGACGATTGATGAACTTCGTACGAATATCGAACGTGAAATTGCAGTTTACTACTTCAAGTTATCTGCCCTTTCAGGCCAGGCTTTGTTTGTTCATTTTCAAGTACTCCGCTGTGTTCCAGCACCCAAAAGAGTTGGCTGAGTAATCATTAATAGTTATTTAAAAGTATAACACAGTTCTGTAATTGATCCTTTCACGGTTGCTCGAACTTTTGCTCGAAGTATTGTGCTATGGTCTGGAAGGCAGAAGTAAGGATCGACCTCTGGTTCCTTAATAGAAAGTCCCGGTCCGTGTAGTAGCGGGTTTCCACGGACACATGCGGTAGGATTCTGTTCAACCAGTAGTGGCAGGCACTGTTAGCCGTACTTCAGAAATGCGGCCGGAGTTTTAAGTTGTTCGAATTTGGCTTGTGATTCTAATATCTTCAGATGGTACGACTTGTGGTCTCTATTTATCCACTCAACCTTCACTTCACCTATGTTTTGCTGTGAAGGTTGCCTCACACTTTATGCGTATATCTATTGACTGAATGTGAAGTACAGTCTCCAACGCCCTTGTTAATGCGGGTCTAATAGCCCCGCTTATGCCAAGACAGCACCTACGATGAACTTTTAGCAAAGCCTTTGTCTTTGTCGTTCACCACACTACAGAGGCGTACGTTATTATTGGTCTAATCACGTTCGTGTAAATCCAGTGTGTCATACTTTGACTTAATCTCCACTTTGAATTTATAGCTCTTCTTTTTATTTTAAATGTAGTTAATCATCGATCTTACATACATTATCATTTATTGGTTCCGACATTTTGTTAATCAGATCTGACAGACTGCTATCCATCCTGCCGATTTTTTATTGACAATTTTTCAAAATCCAAATGCCGATTTTTTCAGCAGGTTATTCACTAATATAGATATTATATGAGGGAACAGCTCTTAATACTATGGTAAATAATATCGGAAACAACTTCGCCTCTTGGGGTACTTACCCCGAGGTGTTAGTTGCGATTAGTATTCGTAGTGTAGTGGATACACAGCATGACTGTTTCTTTTCGTGCTTTTTAATTCTAAACATTGCGTGACTTTGCACTCATGCCGAACAGGACACACGCTTGAGATAACTTCATCATCGCCGTCCTCATCTCCAACTGCCCAACAGCAACTTTCGCCTTAAAGGAGAATAAGCGATCAACGACGTCTCCAGTTGCAGGTACGTACCGCATATGGCGAACATGGAAATAATCCAGCTAACACTTGTACTTCTTGGAGTGTGTAACTCGGTACATTTGACCGGATTTATCCTATCACTGACTGGTCTGGCCTGGACTTGACTGGTCAGACAATGCCGCTTTGCGTTAATGTCGTAACATTGAATGTTGAGTCTTCTGTGGAAATGATGACCATTTCTGGAATAAACATAAACAAATCGCTAACATCATTAATAATGGTCACATTGTTCACTTCCATGTGGCACTCTCCTCTTTGTCCAATCGCTTCTTTGGGGTTTAAATAATTCCAAATTCATCAATAAATGATAGATTGTGGTCATATGGAGGTTCCCCATTTGTTTACCTGACTCAAGTATCGTCCACTGCATCTGTGGATTTCGCTGGAACGGCTGTAGATCTGTGGAGCGTGATGCGGTTTAATCCAGGTCTCGTGTTATGAATGATGTGATATTTGCTCAATTGCGATGTGTTTGCAGGCGTAAAAAGGCATGACATCTTCTTCACCGACCACGTCTGTTTATCTGCGACAGAGATCTGATCATACTCGTCCGCAATCCGCAATCCACATCAACACACAGCGCCCGACTTCCATATGAGTGATCACGGGAAGAATGGAGCATTGTGAACGGATGAATGCTGCCATTGGAAGGTACTCGCTCGTGTTTGTTTATATTATTTGTTACATTCTTATCTCTCGTTGCCTTTGCAGCTAAACTCGGAACAAAATCATTTCGATTGGAGATACAATTGTATCATTAATTCCCTTTTGTCGATATCTTTCATGCGAATGGGACATGATTCAAACATTAATTATTGCCCTCTCCATCCTCGAGACCGGAGGAGTCTGCATTCAGACGATATACGCTATTGGCACTCGTCCTCGTTCCACGGCAATTGCATAATTTTTCAATCTCATCGAAACACTTGTCGAATCGTTCGTGAGCCTTTGTCAGCAAGATCTAATGGGAAACCTGGCCGGCCATTACAATGTTTCGGATAAAGATACTCGTACTTGATATTGCGAAGATATTGTCCAATTTCTAAATGTATAGAATGGTGTAGATAGATGTTCTTGTTTTAAATGACACGTGATGATTTCGACAAACAACACGACTGTGACAATAGTCATCAATCAATCAGATGCGCTCAGAAGAGAGAAAAGTCTGTGACTTTCATATAATAAAACTATCAATGAAATAAAATACTCGTACATATACATATATGTAATGATGCGCATAATAATGGCCTAACTCATACGACAGTTGAACTGAGTTATTTTCGTTTTAAGGTTTGACTATTTTGAAATTGACGTGCAAATCATACACGTCATAACAATCAAAAGACGCTGCGTCATAGTTAGCCAGGGCTGTGGAGTCGGAGTCTTGCAGTCGGAGTCTGGGAAATTTGCCCGGAGTCGGAGTCCGAAGTCGAAAAATTATGGTCGTCTCCGACTCCGATATGGATTGTGCAAAATGTACCATTTATGAGATAGAACTTTTGCACTCAAAAATGTTTGGGAAAAAAATACAAAAGTAGAAGCTTTTTAACCTTTTTTGTATGCCACAAATATCCATAAAGTTAACCAAACTATCGAGTTTTTTTATGTAAAACAGTTTTAGGAAAGCTCTGATTATATTTAGGTAACAAAATAAGTATTTTTGCAAGACTATTCGATATTATTAAGCGATTACAAAACAATTAAGGAAATGTCGGGCGAAGCCAACTATATGATACTGTACAACACTTTGATAGAGCAGAATAAGCTCAGATATTGTAAATACAAATATGAGATAATTATCTTATAAATCTGAATCTAAACAGAATTTTCTATAGAAACATTTATACATGGGGACAATTTTGATCAAAACCGATTTTGACCAATTCCAATAGGTTTAATCCCTGGTGTGAAAAGGTCCTTATTGCCAAATTTTAGCAGGATCGTAGTGAAATTTCGACCTGTACTTAACGAACAACTTAAGATGGAAAGACGGACAGCTAGTGTTGATGAGTAGAACGGTATATTTTAAGGTGGGTCTAGCTGCAGTATTTTTTACAAATCTGCCAAAAAAAAAACTAATTTAAAGCCCCCTGTAACATAGTGTGGTGTAGGGTATAATAACTAACGAATGAACAGGTTGCTTGAAGCGAAAATAATTTCAAAAAATTGCGGAATATTAAAACAGAGGCAGTTATTGATGAAAATTTTATCATGATTTCATGTTGAAAGAATTGTCATATTAGTTGCAGCTTACAAGAAAAGCATCAATAAATAAATAATACAATTTTATTTAATTACTGGTATTGAATACCAATTTTTTCAGTTTTTTAACGAAGCTATATCCTATTTTCAAAAACATGAACTCACGTCTAAGTAGAAATATAATTTCAGAAATTTACGTTATTTAACTGCCGGAGTCGGAGTCGGAGACTCCGGAGTTGGAGTCGAGTAGCCTTTTCTGATGAACCACAAAAAAGAAGAATTTTTTCACATGGTTTATACATACGAGGTATGTTCAAAAAATATCGCGAATTTCCGCGGGCTAGGTGTATTTGATTTTTGATATTTTTGTACCGTAATGTTGGTACTCATGTCCCTTACTTATGCTGACAAGGTCGGCCATTTTGAATGTTTAGTTAATTTTTGACAGCTGTTGTGCTTGGATGTGTTTTACCTTGTCTTCGATTTTGATCTATTTCAGAAAATGGATGAAAGAATCTGCATCAAATTTTGTGTG
Source organism: Eudasyphora cyanicolor (assembly GCA_963930755.1). Classification (NCBI taxonomy): domain Eukaryota; kingdom Metazoa; phylum Arthropoda; class Insecta; order Diptera; family Muscidae; genus Eudasyphora; species Eudasyphora cyanicolor. Next base: position 112,647,108 of record OZ005735.1, on the reverse strand, counting down.
AAAAACAAAATAAAAACCTTGGACCAAAGCAACGTTTATCGGTGATGCAAAATGTTCTTAGAGGGCCGAGAAGATAAAAATACACCTTTACTTTTTTTGATTTTTTGCATAGTAGATTATATTGTCATTAATAATCCACAAAATTTCATGATGGTATCTCTTCAACTTCTTGAGAAAAAAGAAGATGAATGAGAATTTTTTTATATACTCACTTTAGTGTGACGAGGGTATACTCGTATGGAGACTATATCAAAAAGGGGACCGATACTGACCATTTTTAATCCCAAGTTACCTGTAGCTATAAGAAGTATCTATACCAAATGTCAGTTATCTAGCTCAATTATTGTAGACTGTAGCCTGATTAAAATAGACAGACGAACATGGCTAAATCGTCTTAGAATTTTACGACGATTAAGAATATATACGAGTATACTTTATGAGGTCTCAGATCAGTATTAAGAGGTGTTACAAACAGAGAATGCAGCCGAGGCAAAATTGGCGGCGGCGGCTGCCATTGAAAATTATAGATCGGCGGCGGCGGCTTGATGGCTTAGCCGACATATAATTGACATACGGCGGCTCTGTGATAGTCATTTTTACATTTAAAATAATAGTTGAAAAGTTAAACTCTGGTATATATTCATAGATAATGGATGTTTTTAAGTTAATTGTAATGTTATGTTCGGCCATGCCGAATCTTATATACCCTCCAGCATGAATTGCATGCAGTTCTATTACTGAAAGATTTTTGGATATGGAACAAGTCATGAAACGACCTTTTTGTTTAAGCAATTTATTGAAAAAACGAACGCTACTGTTTTTAGCCAAATTTTAGGCCTCTTTAGCCAAACTCTTAATCTAAAAAATGGTATTTATGGCTTAAATTAGCATATTTGAGGGCTACCTCTACACGGGGACTACAACAAAATATAAGCTGATTTGTATAAGTTTCATTGACATGAATTCTTGTCTAAATATAAGTAGAATACAAACTGAAAAGTTACTGCAAAATTGCTTTAAATATATGGTGTTTATAGCTTAAGCAAGCCTTTTTGGGAGCGACATCTATAGGTGGACTATAACAACATATGAACCGATTTAAAAAAAATTTACTGCACACAGTATACAGTTTGGTTGCCTCAACCGAATTATTGCCAACCGAATTTTCGTAGTTCTGTCTACTATCATGCGATTCCATCAGGACTTCCATGTTGACAACAATCATATTTGGTTGCGTCAACTACGGAAATGGTGGCTAAAATTATCTCTTGTAGTTGCCACAACCAACTGTTTTAAAAAATTGGTTGTTTCGACAATTTGTCAGTCATATACTACCGACAATTAATTAAACACAGTTTTCATTAATTTGTATTTTATTTATTGAACAAAAAACAAAACAATTCATAACAAAATTAAAAATCACATATTTCAAATGCATCACTGTTATGAGATGTGAAAATATTTGTCACACATTTAGTACACGAAAAAAAAAACACAAAACTTTTATGCAAATATCACTTAAACCTGTGCTTTCAATTTCATGATTGTTGCTTTTATGTAAAACATTTTGCACACATATTCTGCAGATTTATTTATGTCGAGTAATTTTATTTTTTGTTTGTCATGTATCAGCAAAAGAACAGCAACAAATCATTCGGTTGTATTTCCCAAAATACATTTAATTGATTGAAATGATTGGGATAAATAAAAAACGATTATTTATTAATATTTTTTCTGTTGTAGTAACCAATTATTCGTTGCAATAATAATCTTTGGTCTATTGACACAATTTCTGTTGTCAAGAATAAAACATTGGTTGTCACAACCAAAAATCGATCATATGGTACTATAATGAAAATTTAAAATTGGCTACCACAACTACCCCAGTGTCAATGAAAAAAACAATCTTAATTCGATTGATACAACCATCGATTTAGTTGCAAGCATTTTCATTTGATCGTATCCATGTTATGATTGTTGTTTCAACCATTTATTTATAAATACAACCGACAGACGGCCAATATTCTTTTTGTTGCTAGTGCTATTTTTTTATTGTTACAATCGAATTCCAACCAATTATTTTCCTGGGTGTGTGATGAATTCTCGTCAAAGTATAACAAAAACTGCAAGGATTTAGTTAAAATGCTTAGAAAATGTGGTATTAAGTACGAATATTTTGGAGCGGCCTCTATAGGGTGACTATAACAAAATATGAAATATGAATGTAAAATTTTTGTTGTGATGAATTTTTGTCAAAATAGTATACAAACTGCAAAGATTCAGCTAAATTGCTTTATAAATGTGGTATCTATGGCTAAAAAACCATAATTTGGAGCGACCTCTATAGGGGAGCTATATCAAAACATTGACCAATATGGCCCAAATGACCTGCAACTATAAGAAGAATTTATACCAAATTTGATTAACCTAGCTCTATTATTACGGACTGTAGCGTAATTTTTATTACGGACTGTAGCGTAATAAAAAAAAAATAGACATGGCTAAATCGTCTTAGAATTTCACGACGATCAAGAATATATATACTTTATAGGGTCGCAGATCATATTTCAAGGTGTTGCAAACAGAATGACAAAGCTAGTACACCCAATACAATGATAAGTCATAAAATTGACGCTAGGCGGCTCTATGATATACACGATGTTCAAGGTATGCTAAGACGAAACTGGTTGTTTTCAGGAGAGGCGAATCTTCGTTTTAGTGAAATTTTAAATTTGTGTAGAATTACCTTGTAATTTGTTTTGAGCTTAACTTCATTGAATTGATGGATATGACTGAAGACAATTTAGAATATTTAGAATTTAGAAATGCAATCTCCAGTACCATGTCGACTTAGCATTGTTTACAATGGAGGTATTAATTTATATGCAGTATTAAAATTCTGTAATACTCCATTGTTTTTTCCGAAAATATTTGTTTCTCTATGTGTACGTAATCTAATAATAAATAAAAATGTTATTATTTCTTTTAAAAATAATTTTTATAATTATTTTTCTATTACTATCAATATTCTCATTTATACATGTTAAGCTCCCTCTTGTGACAAAAAACGAATCAAAACGAAAATGACTTTCCATATCGTCCCCCCAACGAATGAATATTTGTCGTTTCATCATATCATATTTGAAGTTTTTGTGATATTGAAACTCTTTATCGTATCGTAGGCTTTTATTAATGAACAATCAATTTCAAACACCCAATAAATAACCCAATTTGTGGAAGTAGAATTTCCCCAAATTTTTACTAGATATTTTTACACAACTAATTGCGTAGATTATTAAAATTCAAACCAAAATTATAGTGTTTATGTGTATACACTATTCTTCTATTGGGGGGACGATATATCTGTTATATGGTTATTAGCTTATCAAAATTGTAAATTGAATCTATCCATATTTTAAAGTTTTTCTATGGAACGGCGGCTGTGTTTCAGCCGATATTAGCCGCAAAGATCGGCGGCGGCTTCGGCTGGTGAAAAAGGTCGGCGGCTTCATACTCTGGTTACAAACTGAGTGACAAAATAAGTGCACTCTCATCCCATGGTGTAGGGTATAAGAATGTTTTAGATGAAGTAGTTTTTATTCAAAGAATATGAAGTGCCACCTGATTTTATTTAGCGATAATCGCAAGAAAAGGTTTGCAGTCGTTGGATACCTGGAATGCTGTTTATATATTTAAAATTTTCATTAATTTTTAAGGTCTTCTGCCAATGAGATGAAATATAATTGTATGGGGTGAAGTTTATTTTTGGTATTTTATACAAATTCTATATGTACCAATAGTTTGATGCACTTTCTTTGAATATTTCTGGTCTACTGATAACTAATGCTTCTCTTCGGTGTCGAACGTGACAATAGAATTTGCTTTTGCTTCGATATTTTATTTAAGATTACTTTTGGTCTTAGAAAGATTATTTATAATAAGCCTCTTTTATAAGCATCTAGTAACGAGGTTAATTTTAAAGAAATATGCAATAAAAATGCACAATGAACCAAAACTACAATTTGCCATTGTTTTTTTTTTTTCTTAAAATGTTGAGTAAATACATATGAAATTGTTTCGTATTATTAAAATTTAAATATTTTTGTATAATAGTAAACTACATTAATGTAATTTATATTACTTTAATTTTTTTTTATCACGGTAGACCTTTTGGTGGAATTACCTATATGCTATCATATTCTGGTAATAATACATTATATTTACGTGAAATCCCCATGTATCTAAAAATGTTTTTTAAAGATATTAATAACACATATCGTCGGTGCGCCGACGAAAGCTCCTATGTGTAATTTTTCGATTTTTTTATAGTCGAATTAGAATGTCCTAGCGGTCATACGAATACTCACCAAAGCATTTTGCACTATCTTCGCCGGTTCAGAAGTTACCTAAAACTCCTATGCGTTTCCCTCTATGGAAATGCTCCGACAAAACCTCCTATGTGTTGTGTCTCAGGGGATAGAAGGTCGGCTTAGACTCACGCCTAAAAACGGCTAATGAGGTCTTGTTCAGAATCATCAACTCTATTCGACAATGAATAGATCAAAATGGGGTCTGCTTCCATTCGCGGAAATTTGTTTATGGCGGTAATGCTGGTGCCAGTCCATCCCTCAGAAATAATAGAATGTAAATATATTAATTTTATTAAATTCGCAATTATATTTTTGTAAACGTTTAGCGGTGTAAGTCGAATTTTTGGATTACAAAAATTTCGCTATAGAATAATATTGCAAATATCGCGGACATTACAAAGCGTCTTTCAAATGTTTATATCTATCTTATAGTTTTAAATTTCCGCGATTCAATGTAATATTGTTCGGTTTTTTGGTTAAAAATTGTTTTTATCATGTTGCTTGCTTTTTTTATCGCGATAACTCGCGAAAGGAAGCAGATTAGATTTTGATCTCTTCTTATTCTGAGTAGAGGGCATGATTCTGAACTAAACCTCATTGGCCGTTTTTGCCGTCAGTCTACTCAACTTTCGTATACTTGAGGCACGCTGTGAACGTTCGAATACCAAAACTCATATCGCACCTGTTCCACAAAAGGGTAACAACTCAAAATTTAAAAAATTTCAGTAGAGGCCAAAAACTGTTTCCGTTAATATGAATGGTATATTACAAAAAAATAATATGTCGTTGCAATAAAATATCATAGAAAAAATTAATAACGCTATTTTCCTTTTTGTTTTTTTTATTGATTTTAAAAAATAAAAACTTTTTTGAGTTGTTACTCTTTTCATGAAAAAAGTTTGTATATAAATAGTGGTATTATTTTGAGTTGTACCTTTTTAACTGAAAACTCTTACTCGGATTATAAGTTGAAAAGAACACAACTAAAATATTACTCTTTAGATGAAAAATCAACGGTCCCATTTGCTTAAACACTTGGAGACAATTCAAAATGTAACTCTTTAATTGAATCTAAAGACGTTATTCTATAAACACAGAGATTCATAACGGTTTTTTATTATGAATTTGGAGAAAAATCAATGGACATTTTTTGCAGTGGGTAGCAATTGCCATTTGTTGTTTTCTCGCAAAATTCAAAAATTTTGAGTTGTTACCCTTTTGTGGAACAGGTGCGATATGTGTAATTCTTTTGTTTTATAAATATTTAAAATGCTCCAAACAAAATATCATATATGTTGATTTTCTTGAAAACAATTTACCACGGCCTTTTCACATATACGATTTTTGTTATGAAAATTCAAAAATCTGAGATATTAAATATATCGCGATTTGACGAAATAGCAACGTTTTTTGTCTCTCCTGAAAATTAGTAAAAAAAACTCATAGGAGTTTTCGTCGGCGCACCGACGATATGGACCTATGTCGTAACGAAGACCCATTACAGAAAAATTAAATGTGATTTTTCTCGAAAAAATGATTTTTGACATAGCTGTTATTGCTTGCAACTGCGGATTTATAAAGGTTGGATTCCGGTCATACTGCTTTGTTTGGTTACCATTCATGTATAAATATGATTTGGGCCCTGTTGCCTCCACCACTGGTGCGTTCACGGCGCAATCTGGAACTTCAATTTTCACACACTTTTCGCAGCAATTGCGGCCGTATATCGCCAATAACTCGTCGAATGTTGTTTTCCAGGTATGATTTCAATTGTCTCTGTTTTATCGGGGTAAACAGATGACTTTACATAACCCAAAAGAAAATACTTAATCCAATGGGTTTAAATCAACCGGCCAATTAACACGAATTATGTTAAATTATTTGCAAAATTTCAACATTATTATTCGTGAAATCTCAACAATTTCCGAGCGTTTCTCTCGTGTAGGCATATCCATAATGATATGCCAAACTAAACAAAAACCAACTATCAGCTGTTAAATTGGTTGTCAAAAAAGGAGTGTTACCAACTAAAATTTGCGAACCTGTAAAAACATACTGTACGATAAATAAAACAAGTAAGAAAGTTTCAGTCGGGTAAACCGACTAAGGTATACCCTCACTTTGTGAGTAATGTAATATTGAATATTATACAAATTATTCTCAATTATTGTCAATTTTTGTGGGAGGTACCAGAAGGGGTTTAAGAAATACACCTATATTTCGCTGAACAGTAGATACTTTAAATACATTGCACTGTGCCGAATTGTAACCGTTTATATGGACTGGTATATTAACGTTGAGATTAAATTGTGGTACAATTTGGCCATTTTGTGTGGGAGGTACAAAAAGGGGCGTGGTGATAACTCTAATTTTTCACTGGACTATAGGCATTATAAAAGCATTACACTGTACAAAATTTCAAGTATGTAATTGTATATACTGATATTTTTTTTTTTTCATAATTGTACTTTATTTGTGCAATCTATTTCGAATATAAATTCTTCAATATTAAGCACTATGTGTGTTCATATACATATATGGAAATGATTCAGTAATCATCCCATTACATTGCAAATTTTTCAACAATTACATTGGTGTAATAAGAAATTTATTTTTCCAAATTACAATATATTAATTTACTTCTACTTTTAATTTACATTTAATAGATCTTCTTTTAATTCTTGTAAATGTTTGTCCGTTTGACATAAGGTTGTTTGCTAATGTATTTGGATGAGTTTCTATCCTGGATTTATATGAATTTAGTTGTTTATTCGTCTAAGTGTTTTGGATTGAAAGCGTTGGAGAATTTCTATATTTGAGTTTGCTGCTGTTCCCCATAGTTGAATATACTGATATTAATGTTATAAACTGTTAACTTTTGGTTCAAAATGGTACCTTTGTGGGAGAGGTACCAAAAGGGGCGTGACAATAACGCCCATTTATCAATGGACTGTAGGCACTATAAAAACATTACGCTGTACAAAATTTCAAGTATTTTTATACACTGGTATTAATGTTATAAGCTGTTAACTTTTGGTGCAAAATGGTGCATTTGTGTGGGTGGTACCAAAAGGGGTGCGGCAATAACGCCCATTTTTCACTGGACTGTAGGCACTATAAAAGCATTACACTGTACAAAATTTCAAGTATTTCTAAACACTTGTATTAATGTTATAAGCTTTTAACTTTTAGTGGAAAATGGTGCATTTGTGTGGGAGGTACCAAAAGGGGCGTGGCAATTTCGCCCATTTTCCTCGAGTTGATAGCGACTAACAAACTAATACTATGTGTGGAATTTCAGAAGATTCGAATACGTATAATAGCAGTTATTAAAAAATCAATATTTCACAACATTTTAACCCTTTGTGGGGGAGGTGGCAGAAGGAGTGGACCAATATGGCCCATCTTCGAACTTAGCCGGAGATAGAAAAAAATATTACCACATACCAAATTTGAAGCCAATCGGTTACTCCCTTCGAGAGTTATCGTGCGCACCAGCCAGCAGACAGACAGACAGACAGACGGACGGACATTGCTCATTCGACTTAAAATGACCCAAAACGGATTTCCGCCGAACATACTTGGGGACTTAGGTCACTCCTTCGATGTGTTACACTTTTTTCCGTAGCAAATGATATATACCCTCGTCACACTAAAGTGAGGGTATAATTATAAATGCAATATAAACAGTCTAGACTGAAATTCTGATAATTGCAACTCAATTTTTGATAAAAATTAACACACAAAGTATTGAAACAATTAAAAACATATCAAATATTAAATATCGAAACCCATTGGTATTGGTAGTCGGTTGGCAAAACCAATTTCCGTGGCGGTGGAACACGGTGAGGTTGTCGGTGGAAAATGCCAATTTTCTCAATACACACCCGTTTGTTTATATGTATAACGGATTATCCAAACAAAGGTTTCATTTTGATACTTAAACAAGTAAAAGCGTTAAGTTCGGCACAGGCCGAATCTTATCTACCCTCCACCATGGATTACGTTCAATTCTATTACAGGAAAAATCTTTGGATATGGAGCAAATCATGGAACGATCCTTTTTATACCCTCACTTTAGTGTGACGAGGGTATATATCATTTGCTACGAAAAAAAGTGTAACACATCGAAGGAGTGATCTAAGACCCTAAGTATGTTCGGCGGATATTCGTTTTGGGTCATTTTAAGACGAATGAGCAATGTCCGTCCGTCTGTCTGTCTGTCTGTCTGTCTGTCTGTCTGTCTGCTGGCTGGTGCGCACGATAACTCTCGAAAGGAGTAACCGATTGACTTCAAATTTGGTACGTGGTAATATTTTTTTCTATCTCCGGCTAAGTTCGAAGATGGACCATATTGGTCCACTCCTTCTAGTACCTCCCCCACAAAGTGTTAAAATGTTGTAAAATATTGAATCTTTAATAACTGCTATACTACTTATTCGAATCTTCTGAAATTCCACACATAGCATTAGTTTATTAGTCGCTATCAACTCGAGAAAAATGGTCCAAGTTGCTACGCCCCTTTTGGTACCTCCCACACAAATGCACCATTTTGCAGCAAAAGTTATCAGCTTATAACATTACCTGTGTATAAAAATACTTGAAATTTTGTACAGTGTAATGCTTTTATAGTGCCTACAGTCCAGTGAAAAATGGGTGTTATATTCACGCCCCTTTTGGTAGCTCCCACACAAAGGTAACATTTTGCACCAAAAGTTAAAAGCTTATAACATTAATACCAGTGTATAAAAATACTTGAAATTTTCTACAGTGTAATGCTTTTATAGTGTCTATAGCCCTGTGAAAAATGGACGCTATTGCCACACCCCTTTTTGTACCTCCCACACAAAGGTACAATTTTGCACAAAAAGTTAAGAGCTCACAACATGAGTACCAATGCACGTAAATGTCACAACATTTTGCACAGTGTAACGCTTTTGAAGTGTCTATAGCCCTGTAAAAAATGGCCGTTATCACCACGCCCCTTTTTGTACCTTCCACACAAAATGTCCAAATCATACCAAAATTTAATATCTCATAACGTTAATAAACCAGTGCAAATAAACGCTTTTATTTCACGCAGTGCAATGTATTTAAAGTATCTACTATTCAGCGAAAAATAGGTGTATTTGTTAAACCCGTTCTGGCACCTACCATACAATCTAACAGAATAATTCGTGGAATATTCAATATTACATTACTCACAAAGTGAGGGTATACCTTAGTCGGTTTACCCGACTGAAACTTTCTTACTTGTTGTTTAATGAAATTAGTAAAAAACCTACCGCTGCAATTTTTAGGGTTCAAATTCTTAGCCAAACCCTTCATCTGAAAAATGTGGTATTTATGGCTTGAATTTTCATATTCGAGATCTACCTCTAGGCGGGGACTACAACAAAATATAAACAGATTTGTATACATTTTATTGAGATGAATTCTTGCCAAAATAGAATACAAACTACAAAGTTTCAGCTATATTGCTTAGAAAATATACTGTTTATGGCTTAAACATGGTTTTTGGGAGCGACATCTATAGGTGGACTATAACAAAATATGAACTAATTAAAAAATTAATTCTTGTCTAAATAAAATACAAACTGCAAAGATTCAGATGCTTAGAAAATGCGGAATTTATGGCTTAAATAAGCGTATTTTGGAGCGACCTCTGTAGGGTGACTATAACAAAATATGAAACCGATTTGTAACATTTTTGCTGTGATGAATTCTTGTCAAAATAGAATACAAACTGCAAAGTTTCAGCTAAATTTCTTCAAAAATGTGGTATATATGGCTCAAAACCCGTATTTTGGAGCGACCTCTATAGGGAATCTATATCAAAACATTGACCGGTATGGCCCATTTGCAATCCCAAACGACCTGCAACTATAAGCAATGTTTCTACCAAATTTTATCAACCTAGCTCTATTATTACTGACTGTAGAGTTAACATTTTAACAGACAGACGGACATGGCCAAATCGTCTTGGAATTTCACGACGATCAAGAATATACATATATACTTTATGGGGTCGCAGATCAATATTTCAAGGTGTTGCAAACGGAATGACGGTATCGAATTGTTTTAAATTTTCAGCAAATAAAAGGTAATTTTTAGAAATTTTTAATGTTAGTAAAATGTCTTTATAATTGAAAATAATGACTTGGAATAGTTAGAAAATAAAAATAAGTGGCTTCAAATAGAAGTTAATGCTAAGTATGTCATTTTTAAAATGAATGCATTATTCGAAAGAAAGGAAAATTTAAAACTAAAATTCGAAAAATTCAGCAAAGTTTTGACAATTTTTTTTTTTATGAAATATATTTGGAAATATTCATAAACAATAATTGTATTTGTGTGTAAACACATATTTTATTTGAGAAAATTAGTTGGCAAATATATTTTATTCTAATATGTATTAACATATGGGTTCTAAATACATTTTATTGATTTTCAAATAAAAATGTATTTGCTCGAAATTTTATAATATGTATTTAAAAATTTGTGTTCCAAGTATATTTTAAAATGTAGTGAAATATTGATGGGCGAAATAGCCTCGCCCCATTTTGTATCTTCCACACAAGGGACCATTTTGTACAGAAAGATAACTACTTATATCTTTAACACCAGTGCATATAATGGGTGGCCCATATAAATGGCGGCCCATTCCCGCCTCGCAACTGCTATTTGACTCCGAAGGACTATTTTTTTGTGGGGAGCCGTTAAGGATAAGTGCTACGCCAACCATCCAGAGACGATTCATGGCTTGAAACACGAAATTGCAGCCATAGAGGGTCACACAATCAAAAATGTGTCGAACTGCAAGGCCAGCCGCGAAGTGGTGCTCCATCATTAACATTTAATAACGGTAAATCATTGAATAATATTTATCCTTTTTTATAACAATTTTAAAACTCAACTTTTTCGTGAGACAACCTTGCAATTTTGTGTAGTTTAATGTTTTTATAGTACCTACAATCCAGTAAAAGGGGTGTTTCTTGTCTCGCCCCTTTTGGAACCTCCCACACAAAATGGCCCAGTCATACCAAAATTTAATTCTCCAGTGTACATAAACACTTACAGCCGTATTCATAAAAACTTAAAACTGCTTTAGCAACCTTTCTTAAGCAAAATTTGTTAAAAATGTATTCATAAACGATTACACTGTGCAACAGTGAAAAAAGTGCATGGACTTGACAGTATAGGTTCGATTCTACTATCAAAAGGTAGTATAACGCTATACTCGGTTTGGCGAAATTTGTGACCAATTTCTTTTTATGGGCCTCCAATGTTTCTGAAAATCAGTGGGCCCCTCGAAAAAGGTGTCATCAGCTTTTGTCCAACAACTAATTCAGACTTGGTGATACCGCTTAACTATATTTGGCTATAATGTAGCTAAGAATATGCTGAACAAAGTGTCTTAAAATTTTTTGCGAAAAAATATTTTTTTTCACTTTTTTCAGCATAACTTTCAGGGACTCGTAATTTTTCACTAACAATGTTTGGAAAAATTGTAGCCAACGTAAATCTGAACAACTTTTGTGAACATATCAATACAATCTGAACGTATCTAGGCACCCTAAATAGCTCAAAAGACCACATTGTACCCCAAAAATGTTTGTATTTCACGATTATGTAACAAAAATATTCTTTTTGGTATAGGGTTTGTTCAGAAACTTTATATTTATTTTGTTAAAGTGGCATTTGCTTTTTCTTCGTGTGCATTTGCAAAACATTTGTATGGGATTTTTTAATAAAAACAAAAAATATTGAATTTTTATTTTGAGCATTATTCTAGAAATGTTTTAATTACACTGTCCAACAGCATTTTTGGAACAGAATAGCAACCGTATAATTCTGAAAGGTCGTGTTGAGTAGATCATTTTTTTAGAATAAACTTATGGTCCAGCTGGTCTGAGTTTTTTTTACAGTGGGTCAAAGTTTTAATTTTTTGGTCGAAGGGAGCATTATACGAGTACTAAATTAAAAAAAATTCTGTAAGTTAATGTCTGAGTGATTTCTTATTGTCAGAGTTACATAGTGGAATTTTATGAGGATCATTTTTGGGGAAGATATTCACCCTCTAGCTCCCCTCTTAATGGGCCAATTTCGCCCTTTTTTCGAAAAACTAAAAAAAGTACTTTCAAAAACAACTTTTAAGAATTAAAATATTCTACGAAAATTTTTTTGGAAAATTTCAGTGGGGTCGCCAAAGTTGTAAATGTAGTTCTTTATGCTTAATTAGCAAAATTAAAGGTCAACTTATAAATAAATAATATAATGTAAATTTAAAGTCGCGATAAATTAAAATACAAACACTTGCAATTGTGTACAGTGTAATTCGCTTATAGTACCCATAGTCTATTGAAAAATTTTCGTTATTGCCATACCTGGTAAATAAAATAGCCAAAATAAAACATATGAAAAATTTGTTTTTTTTTTATTTCTCTTATTTTTATAATATGGGTATACTGCTATACTGCTATTTTACCTCATTGGTCTTTACCAATTATTTTTTACTCGAAAACTTTGAAGCGAAAAAATAAATACTATTAAAAATACAAGTAAGGAAAGGCTAAAGTCGGGCGGGGCCGACTATATAATACCCTACACCACTCTCGTAATATTGAATAACTCTGATATATAAATTTTGTAATTCATGTATAAATTGTTTACATAAATTAACTTTACTTAAATAATACCCTGTACCACAGTGTGGTGTAGGGTATAAAAACGATTGGATCTAAAGAGCCAAATCGGATGAAACATATATGGGAGCTATAGCTAAATCTTTACCGATTTTCTTCAAATTCGGCAATGTTGGTTCATGGATCAAGAAACTCTACCATTCTAAATTTCAAAACGATTGGATGTAAAATATAGCTTCTATAGAACTAAAGGGCCAAATCGGACGAAACATATATATGGGAGCTATAGCTAAATCTTAACCGATTTTCTTCAAATTCGGTAGTGTTGGTTCATGGATCAAGAAACTCTACCATTCTAAATTTCAAAATGATTGGATGTAAAATACAGATTTTATAGGACTAAAGGGCCAAATCGGACGAAACATATATATGGGAGCTATAGCTAAATCTTAACCGATTTTCTTCAAATTCGGCAATGTTGGTTCATGGATCAAGAAACTCTACCATTCTAAATTTCAAAGCGATTGGATGTAAAATGCAGCTTCTATAGTACTAAAGGGCCAAATCGGACGAAAGATATATATGGGAGTTATATCTAAATCTGAACCGATTTCAACCAAATTCAATAGCGATCTTAACAGCTGCGAAATACTCTAAACTGCAAAATTTCAGAACGATCGGAGTGAAATTGAGACCTGTAGTCGACGAACAACTTTACATGGACAGACGGACGGACGGACAGACATGGTTAAATCGACTCAGCTAGTGATTCTGAGTCGATCGGTATACTTTAAGGTGGGTCTAGCTGTGTTTTTTTCAGGTGTTACAAACATCTGCCGTGAAACAAACTTATAATACCCTGTACCACAGTGTGGTGTAGGGTATAATTATGAAGATGTTACCAAATATTTCTCGTCATTTCTTAATAAATGTTTTAGTAACCAGACTTCGATAAACATATTTTGATTTATTATGACTTTAAATTTACATTATATTATTTATTTGCATAAGCTGGCCTGTAATTTTGCTAATTAAGCGTAAAGAGCCCACTGAAATTTTCCGGCAAACATTTTCCTAGAATATTTTAATCCTTAAATGTTCTTTTTGAAAGGACTTTCTTGACTTTTTTCGAAAAAAAAGCCAAATTTACCTATTAAGAGGGGAGCTAGAGGGTTAAGACCTTCCTCAAAAATGATCCTCATAAAATTTCACTGTGTACCTCTGACAATAAGAAATCTCTCAGACATTAGCTAACATATATTTTTGATTTAGTATAATGCTATCTTCAACCAAAAAATGAAAACTTTGACCTACTGTAAAAAAAAATCTCGGACCAGCTGGACCATAAGTTTATTCTGAAATTTTCCGGCAAACATTTTCCGGCAAACATTTTCCTAGAATATTTTAATACTTAAATGTTCTTTTTGAAAGGACTTTCTTGACTTTTTTCGAAAAAAGGGCCAAATTTACCTATTAAGAGGGGAGCTAGAGGGTTAAGACCTTCTACAAAAATGATGCTCATAAAATTCCACTATGCAACTCTGACAATGAGAAATCTCTCAGACATTAGCTAACTTTTTTTTTTCATTTAGTATAATGCTATCTTCAACCAAAATATGAAAACTTTGACCCACTGTAAAAAAAACTCAGACCAGCTGGACCATAAGTTTATTCTACAAAAATGATCTATTCAACACGCCCTTTCAGAATTATAGGGTCGCTATTCTGTTCCAATCAAAAAGTCTTAATATCGCGAATTTTGTATTTTTTCAAAAAGTATTTATTTATTCATGAATATCTATTTTGTCCCCTTCAAAGTAATTCCCCTCGGATATAATACACTTCTGCCAAGGTTTTTTCAAATCCTCGAAGCACTTCAAATAATCATTTTTTGTGATCTTGTTCAGCTCCTCCTTCGATGCCGTCTTTATCTCCTCAATCGTGGCGTAGCGCCGTCCATTCATGGGCCTTTTCAGTTTTGGGAACAAAAAATAGTCACAGGGGGCAAGGTCAGGGGAATACGGTGGCTGCAGCACCATTACTGTGTTGTTTTTGGCCAAATATTCGCGCACAAGCAACGGCGTTATCATGGTGCAAAAGCCAGTTTTTGTTCTTCCACAAATCAGGGCGTTTTTGGCGGTTTGCTTCGCGCATATCTTGCAGGTAATATTCCTTATTGACCGTACTACCCTGTGGCAAGAACTTATAATGCACCACGCCCCTGCAATCAAAGAAAACTGTGAGCAAAACCTTTACGTTCGTCCGAACTCGGGCGTACAGCACGCTGTTCGTCCTTCGCATCTTCATTTTGTACCACCGATAAACGTTACTTTGGTCCAAGGTACCTTCACCATATACCACAGTCAACATTCGGAATGCGTCAGCGCACTTTAATTTGTTCTTCACACAAAATTTGATGCAGATTCTTTGATCCATTTTCTGATCCATAGATAAAAATCGAAGACAAGTTAAAACACATCCAAGCACAACAGCTGTCAAAAATTAACTAAACATTCAAAATGGCCGACCTTGTCAGCACAAGTAAGGGACATGAGTACCAACATAACGCTACAAAAATATCAAAAATCAAATACACGTAGCCCGCGGAAATTAAAAATTCGCGATTTTTTTTAACATACCTCGTATATCATTTGCTACGGAAAAAAGTGTAACACATCGAAGGAGTGACCTAAGACCCCAAGTATGTTCGGCGGAAATCCGTTTTGGGTCATTTTAAGTCGAATGAGCAATGTCCGTCCGTCCGTCTGTCCGTCTGTCTGCTGGCTGGTGCGCACGATAACTCTCGAAAGGAATAACCGATTGACTTCAAATTTGGTACGTGGTAATATTTGCTTCTATCTCCGGCTATGTTCGAAGATGGGCCATATTGGTCGACTTCTTCTGGTACCTCCAACACAAAGGGTTAAAATTTTGTGAAATATTGATTCTTTAATAACTGCTACTACACTTACTCGAATCATCTGAAATTCCACACATAGTATTAGTTTATTAGTCGCTATCAACTCGAGAAAAATGGGTGTAGTTGCCACGCCCCTTTTGGTACCTCCCACACAAATGCACCATTTTGCACCAAAAGTTAACAGCTTATAACATTAATACCAGTGTATAAAAATACTTGCAATTTTGTACAGTGTAATGCTTTTATAATGCCTATAGCGCAGTGAAAATGGGAGTTATCACCACCCCCCTTTTTGGACCTCCCACAAAATGGCCGAATCATACCACAACTTAATATCTCAACGTTAATATACCAGTCCACATAAACGCTTATAATTCGGCAAAGTGCAATGTTTTTAAAGTATCTACTGTTCAGCGAAATATAGGTGTATTTGCTAAACCCCTTCTGGTACCTCCCACACAAATTGACAGAATAATTCGTGTAATATTCAATATTATATTACTCACAAAGCGGGTATACCTTAGTCGGTTTACCCGACTGAAACTTTCTTACTTGTTTAATAATCGATTATTAGGGCAAAAGTGTTTGTTAACTAATGCGCGCTTTATATCGCTATTAGGATTTGTTTATGAATACGGCTGTTAAAATTTAATACAGTGCGATGTCTTGGAACATACTGATTTTCCAAACACATTTTTTCACATATCTGGCAATGCCGCTGACAATGTCGACAAGGATTTAGAATAAATTCTCTTCTAACAACAACGAATTTCAAGCATCACATAAGAATACATGTAAACAAATATTGCCTACCGAAAAATAATTGATGATATTTATGAATTTTCAGTCAAAATTTAACGATACTTACCTTTAATCGGCTCTACCAGGATGGTATAGGGTACCATATAGTAGGGTCCGACCGATGTTAAGCTTAGTAGCTGAGTGCTATATCAGTGACGTGAATGACGTCTCGAAAAAACATGTGTTTTGTTGTAAGTTGTAATATTTCGCAATTTTTCCTCGCAATAGTTTTAATATTTTGTGGAGTTCATTGATTTCTCGTTTCCATAACAAAGTACGTTTATAGTTACATAGTTATTTACTTCCGATTATAAACATCAGTTATTTATTTGTTTAATCGTTTTACAGAAATCGAAGATATTCTGTTAAACACTATGACAGGGTGCAGAATAAAAAAAAACATTTTTTGTTAAATTTGGAAATTATTTCTGTTTTATTTCTGTTTTTTTTTTGTATTTTGATATATTTATGTATATATGAATTGTTTTTTATACTTTTTTATTTTTATTATTGGTTTTAGTTATAAATACTTTAATATTTTAGCAATTAATATTTACAAAACAAATGCCTAATAATAATCGTTATTATTTATAAAACATTATACTTTTTTACTATTCAATAATGTAACTTAAATTTAGAAGGAAAAATCTATTTTACAAAACTCCGTATTCGGTCAGTCAGGTTTAAATACACAAGTGTCCGAATGGATTGTGAAGTGAGCAGGGAATGTTGACGAAGTAAGGGAGGGTGCGGGGAAGAGGCAAGGGTAGGTCATCATAGGAAGTAACAGGACCAAAACAAGAAATAAACAATAACAACAGTTTTATTTTGCAATCATTCTTAAATATAAATTACAAGGACAAATTGTTTATCTAAATTAATTTACAGTATCTATCTAACTAAAAACATACACAAGTATGTACATATACATATGAGTCGGTGTGTACATATGCATATTGTATGTATGTGGCATCTGTATGTCGACGTGTTGTCTGTCATATAATGAAACTAATAATTATTTGTATTACAACTACAGAGACGCTCAGATATGGGCCGATATGCATAGGATTCCATGCACACACACCCACATATTCAATTCTTCTCGTAATGAAACCTTTTGAAAATGCCCATTGGTGGCCACTTGCATGATACTGATGATACATACAGACAGACAGACGGACTTACATGGATGCGTATCTATCTATGTACATATATAAATACATACATATATATCTCCTCAACGTAATACTCGGATTTTACTTTAACTCATGTAAATTATATCCAAATATACATACATATGTACACACACATACATACATGCATACACCTATTAACTAAACGAGTTCTCGGTCTGTATCAAACTCGATATAAATCAGGAATGTCGGTTGTATGAGGATTGGTTGATGCACTTGGCTTGGCATTCACTTGAAACAGATGTCGTCGTATCGAAAAACGGCGAAATCCCAATCGACTTAACTGCTATGTTCACTTTGCACTTTTGTCTCTTTTATCAGCAGATGCATTTCAACGTTTGAATCGATAAGTTAAGTTCATTGGATCTTCACCAGACGGTAGGAGGTTTGTTTATGTTGCGACGTAACATGATAACATTACTAACTTTAATCCATTGTCAGACGACGACAAACACATCATTGAATTATCATTGTTGTCGTTATAGTCGTGTGTTTATCGATGTGCACAAATACTCATCTACACATTGTGCTACGAGTTGCAGGATGTTGAATGCAGAGTGCTTAGGGGAAACCGGAAATGCACACACACACATATGTACATACTCAATGACCATTGCCAGAATATGGGGGAAGACGGCTTTTGCTGGAGAAATCTTGGAAGATTCAAGGATAAACTAAGTATTAAACTCCTTTGCTTGCGGAGTTTATCCGTTCACAAACTCTGTGCAAGCATTGGATGTGCAACATCCTTGGTCTTGATAAATAGAGAGCCAGCCAGTCCACTTAACCAATCCACATAGACTTACAATAAAAAATAAGTACTTTAAGCACTTTTGCGTTGACATACGACTGGACAGGATATTTGTTTTTGAGTCATCTCATCCGTTTGTATGTCCAAAACCTAAATTAACTTTAATGTAAAATATATGTATTTGTTATGTAGAATTCTACTAAGAGTTTGCCTTTTCGTTTGTTTGTTTGTTTGCAAATTGCCTTTTCTTGGGAAAAAAAAATAGAGGATAGAAATGCAGTTCTGTTGCACTTCTCTGGAGGGTTGGGACGAGAGTCTTTGCGTCTAAGATTAGGTGTATACATAAATTTATTCACTGATTTGAGCCAAATGTAGACTTGTTTTTGATTTTAATTTTCAACAAACTATTTTAGTTTCATTTTTTTCCTCTTCCTTTGTGCGATTACTGATTGAAATTCGTTCGTTTTCGCTTTTTGTATTTCTTTTCATTAGTTTTTTTAGAATTGGACGTTTTTGCATTTTTGACTAGGTTTAGGACGTTTTCTTTTAGTTTTGTTTTCTCTCTAAAATATTTTTAATATTTTGTTAAAAAAAATTATTATAATAATAAGGTATGCATTAATTGATCTAATTGGGTTCTAACAGATTAAGTCACACTTCACTTTGCATACAATGCACACTGGAATCCTGTGATAGTTCATCCATTGAAGATTCTGAAAAATAAAAACAAACAAAGAGAAAGGCGGGTTAAGTTCTGATCAAGAAAGACGTACACAAATTAAATGAATATTCTCACGACACATGTCATTGCAGGTACAAACTAATTCAGTTGCAAATTGCATTAGATTCAAAAAATTATCTTTATTATTTTGCGGATTAGAGCTGGGCACTTTAGTTCTTTTAAGCGATCGCTCATTTTACTTCAGTTCAATTAAGTTGCATTTGCTTAGTTCAACTCACTTTAGTTCACCAGCTCATTTCGTTAAGTAGATCCCCAGTTCAAATCAGCCGCTATTAAAAGAATCTGATGGGAACATGAATGGAATGTGCTGCCACTTTATACATAAAAGCTGAGAAGAGAGAACTAAATGACGTGGTTGAAGAAAAAAGACATGTTAAACTACTGAACTACTATCGACGAGTTGTGTGAACTAGTTCGTCAGTAAAGTGACCCGTCCAATTAAACTAGTTCGTTCGCGAACTACACAACTCTAGAATGGATCATCACAAATTACGAAGAAAATTGAGAATTTTTTTTTTCTTTTTAGCACTTCAATACGAAACCCTAAGACCCGAAATTGTATTTTGGTATAAAGCTGTCTTTGGTCCAAAAGCGGGAATGCCTTATAAAGCTGAAATATATTTATTTCATAAAAAATACTGAAAAACAAGACAAAAACTCATTTCTTTTCAGTGAAAAACAAAAAATACAAAATATTCCTTATTTCATATGGAACGATAAGAAAATGTGATATCATGTATAAATTCAAAATTCTGATTATAGTTCTAAAAAGATTTAGAATTATACATTTCATTCTTAATAATAGATTTCAGCAAAAATGTTCTGTTTTTAAAAATTGAAAAAATCTAGGCATGACATTTTGATATTGTGTTTGACTTTTTGCATATCATTTAATGTTTCTATACAAGCAGGATTTTTCTTCAGTCCATGTCTTATTTACCAATGACAAAATACTTGCCACTGGCTTATGTACCATATTCTACGATTTTTATAATTTTGGAAAATGTTCACCCATCTCATTTTACAGGTACTCTGTTGATATTCCAATCGATAGAAGTTGTATAGCGTGATCCATTTCGAGGTTCCGTACTTTTTTAAAGAAAAAAACCACGGAAAATTCAAATTGAATGGGGAATGTTTACTATCATTTGAAAGAACATTCTTTGGCATTTATTTTTTTGAAGATTATGTCTATCAAATGTTGAGTCCGTTGAGTCCAATTTTCGATGACTCGTTCGAGCATTTCGACTGGTAACTGGCGTATGACACGTGTGATGTTTTGCTCCAAGGCCTGAATCGAAGCGGGTTTGTCCGCATAAACTTTACACTTTACATACCCCCACAGGAAAAAGTCTAACGGTGTGATATCACACGATCTCGGTGGCCAATCGACCGGCCCAAAACGTGAAATTATCTGCTCAATAAATCCATTGATTGATGCGATGTGTGGGAAGTGGCGCCGTCTTGTTGAAGCCAAATGTCGCCGAGATCACGAGCTTCAATTTCAGGCATCAAATAGTCGGTTATCATGGCACGATAACGGTCGCCATTGACGGTTACATTCCCACCGGCATCATTTATGAAGAAGAAATATGGATCGATGATTCCGGTACGTCGGATAGGAAATCAGCAAAAGATAGTTCCTAACGAGAGCTAAAATATTGCTCATGGGTGTCGTGGTCGTGGTCGAAAGTGTTTTTTTTTATTTAAAAAAAATTTCGAAGAAATATATGAAATAACGGCGGCATCTTGTAATCGCAAATAATGTAAGTCGTTGACTATTGATTTCTTAGAAGAAGTTAATATGTCAACATTTTGAATGCCTACACTTTTGTCTAACATGTACTCGTATGATATGTATCAATTAGGTATACTTATTACACTTACCATGAGCTGGATACAATCCCCCTTTATTGCCATTCAGTTGCATGGGATTTTGGGCATTATTCTGAAACGAATAGGTCAGCTGCAGGTTTATGTGGCGGGCAAAAGAATTTCCTTCAGGTTCACGCACTATAATCAAAAATATGTTGTAGAGAATATTTCTATAAGTATGTAAGTATCTACACAAAAAAAATCGAGTATTTAAATATTTTGTAGACCATTCACGCAATGGCGTATCTCAGCATTCGGATTCAGAGCTGGAAAATGTAAACTACAAATCCGAGATATGACCATTTTGTGAAAGACCCATAACAATAATTGCAAATCTAAGAAACTACACTACTCTCTAATGGACTAACTAGATGACGTTGCAAGCAGATGGCAAAGACGGACGGACGGACGTTTTCAACATTCTGCAGAGCAAAACTAGCACTACTTCTACTACAACACTACTTACTTTTATTCTTACCAGCATGTATATGTTTTTTCTGACGTGCCCGGGAATTCTGAAACCAAACTTGCGTGACACGTTTACTCAGACCGGTCACTGACGCGATGCGTTCCAGGTCCTGACCATCGGGATTACTGTCTATCTGAAAGTTGGCCTGTAATACTTGTAGCTGCTCCTCGGTAAATGTTGTGCGGACTCGTTTCGTTTTGCTTTTGTGGTAACCATCGCCATCACAGCCATCTGGAAGATTAAAAAAAGATTCTTCATCACAACTTGCGTTTGGAGATCATTGATTTTAGTTACAAATTGTGTCCGCCCATAACACTTCGCAGTGGATTAATAACCATGGAAGGAGGACAAATTGAAAAGCATGTCAACAATCAGCACTCTGAGTTCGTTAGACTATCTACGGATTCGCAACCTGCCTCATAATGCAACAGTGATTAAAATTAATTTTATTCGGGACGCCAATGCACTGTAAGAAACAAACACTACGTAGCCATGTCATTGACGTTACCTGGACTTCGAAATAATGGCTCAGTCGTTCTTTCAGTGTATCCGGAGCACTGTATATGAGCCAAGTTTTGAGTAATGTGTCATAAATATAGTAGTATGTCTGGAGTCGCACATGGGAATCATCCATCACTGGTGTGTGGAACCCGCTCGCGAATGAGTGGATTTTATGTTTAATGTTTTTTCGGTTTTGCTGCTTTTCGTTATGGTTTTAGTCGCCTCTGGAGAGAGCAGAATCTAAATCACGTTTCATGTCAACTTGTTGGCTAAATGGGTGACGAACGGACGGATGGTCCGACAGTTTGCCAGAGTCAGGAAGTTTAGTAACAAAATTGACTTGGTTACCTAGTCGGCGAATGAATGAAAGAACACAACCGCGGTTGGAATGGGACGGAGGAACGAACGGGCGAATGCTTGCCATCTACTAACAGACTGGCTGGCTGACTGACTGACTTTGTGGATGGCGTCAAGTTGTTGTGTATTTAAGTTTATTTGGTTTCGCTTTTGGCTGTGACTGACATGGTTTTTGTCAGGTTCCGTCATGTATTTGTACGTGGCTCAAATGTTAGAACAGAATCTCTTTTGCCATAAGCGCATGTCATTCGCACATAATACGTCATACGACAAGTTAAGCTACCGTTTAACGTCTATTGTATGTCGGTTGAGTTGCGGGGTCCGCGTGGTCCAACTTTTGGCTCTCAATGTCCTGCAAACCCCATTCCTGGGGTGAACTTACCATCACTTGATGTAGTGCCTCCTTCCACGGTCTCCAAGTAGTGGGATTTACACAGAACTCTATCTTCCATAAGGGCGAATTGTTCTCCGGTCGACAGTTGTCGTCCACATTGGTCACATGCGAAGCAGGCTAAATGAAATACCAAATCGCGGGCTCGCCTAACCCAATCGGAGGCTGAGATACCACGACAACATTTTGAACATTTGGCGCCAAAGCTTCTGCAAAAAAATAAATAAAAATTAATTTAAAATAAATGATTTTTAGTTTTTGAAACAATGATTTTTGTGGGGTTTTATATACACCAAGACTTTATAAATTTCAACAATGTTTTGATAATCTTGATGGCATCGTGATATATTCGATTTTCCCATTCTGAGATGCTCTAACCTTGATGTATTAGACCTTCCCTATGTTAGAAGAATAGCGTTAACCAATTCTGTGTATTATTTAAGTACGGGTAAACATTTTAAAATACATACTGCCAACATTATTCGAAGAAAAATAGAATTGCCAGCTCTCTATCGTCTGCTATATTTGCTGAACATCTAATAAAAATTACACTTGGCACTGTACATACGTATATTTGCATTCGCTGATATCAGAAGTCGAAAGACACATTTGTTTTTCCCAAAATGGGACAATGAGACAATAGTCCCGATATTTGCGACGGGAAGCGAACTTCGACAATGGAGAGCGGCACCTCTTCGATGCGGATGCATCAATACCGGAAGTATGCATTGACTTCAGCGGTACGTGTCACCATCATCTATGAGCGGCTGGCTGTTCCGTACAAAGGTGTACAGTGCTCAGGGTGAGTTATGATTGAGTAAGTGACTCGCATCTCAACTGAAGTTGTTCTAATGAATTGCACTTTTTGTTTGGATCTCTCTCTTCCTCCGTGCGGGCAAAGAAAGCTCCACAATTTCCAACTTATTATGCTCGACTTGAAAAGCAAATATTTTTACAGTCTCTTATAAACATTTGATGTTTTTCTTATTTCCGTGAGTATGTTTGGTTTTGGGCTTTTTCCTCTTCGCCACTTGCCTTTGTGCGGCGATAATTTTGTATTCTCTTCAGAAAACGTTGGAACGTCGCAAGCACTGTGTACTCGTTCATATATTGGACTTTGGACGGACATCACGGTGTTTACGTTTGACGCTTTTGTGCCCATCAAATGTATCGCACGAGTAGCCAGTCAGTCAGTCAGCCAGCCAACTAGACTTGGTCCGGGACTGGGGCAAAGATGAAGACAGTGTAAACGGACGATGCATACATCGTCCCCACATCCGATGTTGACAAGTCATGCCCGAGTGTCGGAGGCATGGAAAGCAACAATCGATCGAATCGATGACGATGAAGTGGCCAACCAAAGTTGCAGTCACAATTGGATGATGAAGGTGCTATCTGCTGGCTCTTTCCCTCGCCATCTGACTCTGACACTGACTCTTTCGCTTTCCAATCGATCTATTTTCATTTCGCCTTAATGTTTTTCTTTGGCATTGTGTTACAGATATTTTTTAATTGAATGGAATATTTGATTTTCATCGGATGTT
Source organism: Eudasyphora cyanicolor (assembly GCA_963930755.1). Lineage (NCBI taxonomy): Eukaryota > Metazoa > Arthropoda > Insecta > Diptera > Muscidae > Eudasyphora > Eudasyphora cyanicolor. The sequence goes on along the minus strand of OZ005735.1, from coordinate 112,622,549 downwards.
GCATTCACAGACGACAGACGTTTAGGTTTCTGTTTGTGTTACGGATTAAACGCGAAGCGAAACGATGACGATGGCGATAATATAGACATTGGAATGAATACTCGTATCTCTTCTCACGTACTGGGGTACACAATTACAAGTGCACAAACACACACGCATACAGTGTGGGAAAATATTATTGCAGACACCTGAACACACATCAACACGACGGAGGTGGAAACTCCAGCCATTGTTTAGATACAGGTGACGACAAGTCTTTAACCACACTAATGAAACCTTTTCGCCCTCTTCCACCCACTCCTCCCTCTCAACCGAACCCCTACCCCAAACTATAGTAAAAGTATATATTGTATTTTGACTTACTTGCTATAATCCGCCTTACAGTAGACCTGACGTTCCCGTATGAAACAGGACTGCTGACGATCCAAAGGACACATACACATACAACACCGCAGACAATTGGCATGCCACGAACAACCGCCAACCTCGAGATAGAATCTATCCGAGATTGGCTCCCCGCACGCTGCGCACGAACGCAGCTCAGTCTGTAAAGAGAAAAGAAAATCATACGAATTAGAAAAGTTAAAAAAAATAATTATATTTATTTATATTTAATATTTTATTTGGCTTACAAAATAGAACAAACCTGCAAGGAAAGACTAAAGTCAGGCAGGCCCGAATGTTTTGGGTCATTTTAAGTCATTTGAGCAATGTCCGTACGTTCGTCCGTCCGTCCATCTGTCTGTATGTCTATCTGCTGGCTGGTGCGCACGGTAGCTCTCGAAAGGAGTAACCGATCGACTTCAAATTTGGTACATAGTAATATTTTTTTCTATCTCCGGCTAAGTTCGAAGATGGGTCCACTCCTTCTAGTACCTCCCTCACAAAGGGTTAAAATGTTGTGAAATATTTATTCTTTAATAACTGATATACTACTCATTCGAATCTTCTGAAATTCCACACATAGTATTAGTTTATTAGTCACTATCAACTCGAAGTTGCCACGCCGCTTTTGGTAGCTCCCACACAAAGGTACTATTTTGCACCAAAAGTTAACAGCTTATAACATTAATACCAGTTTGTAACAATACTTGAAAATTTGTAAAGTGTAATGCTTTTATAGTGTATATAGCCCTGTGAAAAATTAACGCTATTGCCACGCCCCTTTTTGTACCTCCCACACAAAGGTACCATTTTGCACAAAAAATTAAGAGCTTACAGCGTGAGTATGCACAAAAAATTAAGAGCTTACAGCGTGAGTATCAATGCACGAAAATGCAACAACATTTTGCTCAGTGTAACGCTTTTGAAGTGCCTAAAGCCCTGTAAAAAATGGGCGTTATCACCACGCCCCATTTTATACCTCCCACACAAAATGACCAAATCATAACGTTAATATACCAGTGCACATAAACGCCTATAATTCGGCAAAGTGCAATGTATTTAAAGTATCTACCGTTCAGCGAAAAATAGGTGTATTTGCTAAAAACCTTTTTGTACCTCGCACACAAATTGACAGAATAATTCGCGAAATATTCCATATTACATTACTCACAAAGTGAGGGTACGCCTTAGTCGGTTTACCCGACTGACACTTTTTTACTTGTATTTATTTAAAATAATTTACTTAATATTAAGAAACTAAACTTAATATTTAATAAATTTTTATTTAAAGATTATTTTTCTTTGGCTCGAAATCATTGCCATCATTGTCTTATAAGTAAGTAAATATTTTTCTCTGTGTACTTAATCGATTAAATCTTTACAAACATATGTATACAGACCGATTTTACGTTGGCATTATTTACGGGCGACATTAACATTTTTGTTTGGCTATTTTGCATTTTAGTTTACGAGTAAGCCCATACGAATTTCTGTTATCTAAGGTAAGCTTGGTCGCAGATCTAGCAGATACACAAAAATGGAATGGAGATACAAAGCTTTGTATTTCTAATAGATTAAGCAAATTTTTGAAAATAAATGTTATCATTATAAATCATTCTTCAGTCGACAAGAGCAGCAGAAATCCGCCGCAGAAGTATTTTATTTTACATGGTGAAACATTTGGGCAAGCGAAACAATTCACAAACACACATACGCACAAACGGGGAAAACACTAAAATAAAACTGAATTTTAAATCAATCCGATATTTATATTTTACATAAAAACGATAAATCTCCGTTTGGCTCACAATTTGTAGTGGCTTCTGTTTGATAACGGCCATTTTTGTAAAAGAATCAACTTTTTGCATCATTTAAATATATTCAAATGAGAAATCGTTTTATGCACCAACTCACCATAAGAAGGGCCACAAGACGAAAGAAAAACCCAAACAAAAAGCAAAGGCTTTGATAAACAAATTATGAAGGAAATTGAAAGACTAAGAAAGATAGAATAGAGGAAATCAATCAAAACTAAAAAGATAATCTTCCTCTTTGAGTACAGCAAACGACAACAAGTAAATCCCGTCTTAGAAATGTTCAGACCAAATAGTTTTCTAAAAATTAAGGTATACACTTATTAAAGTCCTACTCCCGGTTTTCATCTAACGAATTCGTTGGGGATGACGAATAGAATTTACTTTTATTTTAATTCACGCCAAATGGTGTACTATGATGCACGCTGAAAAAATCGCTTCTGTAGTATATTGTCTCAAACATATTCGACTTGTTTAGGGTATACTATAAATTTATAATATTTTATACACACAAAAATTATACATTTTGGATGATGTTGTTCTAATCACATCTCTGTGAACATGTTTAAGATAGCGCTAGAAGTGGCCTCTGGCAAAAAACTGTATGTATATGAGTAGCCAGTTGTTTATATATACAATTGTATTTTCTATGCGTGATAACATTTTAGCTTTCTAGCTCTAACAGTAGACTCCGCGGTCAAGTGGTCGAAAAATACTTGGCGGAATATCGAAATTCAAAGCAGCCTACTTTAATTTCCGGGTATTGGTTCATCAAGTTTCAAGAAAATCGGTGCAGCCGTTTGAGAGTGATGGTGGAACAGACAAACAGATGATTTTATAATATTAATAGGATTCAACAATTTTTGTCCCATATTACGGTTTTTCCCGTGTAGTTATATTATGTCGTATCCGAGACAAACTTGTTCTGAGCATAAGCGATATTCTCCTACTTCATATACAGATTGTTAACGTGCAATTAATAAAATACGTATATTGCTCTGAATCTTAAGACCGTCCGCCACGAATGTGGCGTTGTGAACGTGACGGAGATTTGTTCTCAAGTGGAGACTTGTGAGTTTCTTCTTTTGTTTACCCATGAATCACGCGCCAAATCCGAACTCATTATGTGCGCTTTATCCCCTCTCCCCACCTATATTTATCACAGAGCCACAGATCAACCTCCTTAACTATCTCGCCTTTCTTGGCCGGAAAGTCTCATTATGTTAAAGAATTTATGAAAAAAGGCCCAAAATTTGCAGTTGTTTTATATAAGCTATTTTTTATTTGCATTTCATTTGTTAGTGACTCCAAATATCAGACCAAACGCAGATACGTACAGCATTTACGGCAGTTGAGAGAATATCGATGTAATTGGCGACTAACATTGCAGAGAATTCAATTAAATAAAAAACATATTGTCAAAACACAACACGTTTAAATATTTACATTCGACGAACAAATACAATCCATAATTAATGTCCGACAACAACAACACAAATTAAATATACTAACATACATACAGAGATGTACTTTTTTACGAAATGACAAATAATACAAAAAACAGTGCAACATAGCTGCTATTACATTTAACATAAAAATCCACTGTGCCATAATTAACGGGTTTCGCTTCGTCGCACAAATCATTTGCCCGTTACACATCACTGAAAGCGGAAAGCGTTTGGCGCTTACACATTTCATGCGGCGAAATATATTACGAAGAACTCCTCAAGAACGGTGGTAAATCTGGCGATGGACGAAATGTGGTTCAGACTGTAGGAACATTTTAAAACAAATCTGATTTTTACTGTTGTTCGGAAGTGGTCACTTTGTGCGGGAGGTACCAAAAGGGGCAGGGCCACTTCGCCCATTTTTCTGAAGGTGATGGCGAAAGATAAACTAATACTCTGTGTGGAATTACAGAGGCTACGGCTAGGTAGTATATAAATTATTAGTGAATCAATATTTCACTTAATTTTAACCCCTTGTGAGGGTGATACTAGACGGAGTGGACCACTATAACATACCAAATTTGAAGTCAATCCGTTACATCTTTGGAGAGTTATCATGCGCTGCAGTCAGAGAGACGTCCGGATCTTGTTTAAATGACTTAAAACTACTTAACAAGGATTTCCACTGAACATACTTGAGAGCTTACGCAAATGGCATATACCCTCCTCCACTTAAGAGAGAGTACAATAATTGTACGAGTTCAGAGTTCTAAACAACACCTTTGTAGCATTTGCAATCAACTAAAATGTATTGTAAAGTAAATAAAATACACTGCCACAATCTATGAATGGCGTCTGCAAGGCAGAGTGTCCAACAACAAATCTTATTCAAATCGTGGTGGAGAGCTTTTAAGTGGATCGAACACAGTGTCGCGACATATGCCAAGCAATTAAAATAAATTATTATTTCAATTTCAAGCACAAGTATGAGAGTACTACAAACTCGTATACGTATCTAAACCTGTAGGTGCCTTTCTGTCAATACCTACTCGAACATATTTCAAGTCATTTAAGGGAATTTTGCACACTTAACGTCTTTATAAGCTTAAAATCGTTGTCCACAGATCTATCCGAACAATTTCTCCCCCCGCCCCATCCTCCAATAAATGCCAATGGCATTCTCACGGTGTTTATTACAGTGCGTCCGAAAAGTGATGAAAAGGGAGGTGAAGACTTTTTATTTCAATTGTACTTTTTGAATTGGAATAAGTTGTTGGTAGTGTTGTCGTCGCAGCACTTGATGACAAATCATAAAATAAAATCTTAAAATTGTACAAGTTTTTCTTTTTGGCCACATTTGACAGTTGTCATCGTTGTCACCGTCCATCGTCCGTCGTCCACTAGAGCGCAGCGCAGCCAGCGAATTGTTGTTATGGTTTCTGGATGAAAATCCAACGCCAGTCATTATTGATGGGATCTCTCAATCCGCACCAAGAGTCAATCTTTTTTTGGGTTAGACGGACGGACCCGGTTATGAAATCATCATCACCGAACCCATCGATGGATCGATCAAAGCATCCATCGATCGACCCCTCCATCCAACCCAACCAACCAACCATCCATCGATCAATTGATGTTGTGCGTAAGTAAAACTGACAGTCAGATGCCATCGCCAGATAAACGATGATGTGGATTTTCATGCTGAATTTGTAGTTTTTTATTGTTTTTTGCTTCTTTGAGAAATATCAATATCATATTAAGAAATTTTTGAATCGGTAGCAGTCTTGGACACAAACAAAAGAAGAAGTCATTTCTCGGCCATAGACATGCCTACCATTGTGGCTGGAGAAACAAGCTGGAACCACAATTGAAATGTTGCTGCAAATGACACGACATCTGAGGCACTTTTCTCATTCCCGTTTCAGAAACGAATAGCCAAACTTACAGCCCCACAGTCTTAGAAATTTATTGTTTTGGCTGGTGGTTGTCTTTTCTCACCTTGGGTTTAGCTGGAATTTTTAAGGCATCTCAAACATCATGTCAATTTTATTGAGTCAATAAAACCATAAGATTTTTATCGCTGTCTGAACTCTGTGGGATATAGAATAGTGGATGTGGCCGTTGCGGTGATGTTGGTGGTACAAATCTAAGGGTGTGGGTATTCATTTGAATTTGTTTCTGAATATCCCCACCATCCATCCATCTATACGTACATATATCGGTCAAAATATCGCATGACTATTTATTGAGGTAACAAAACTTTATGAACAACAACCGAAACCTATAAAAATATTGTTGTAGTTTGCGCAAGGTGCAACTTTGAATTTATGGCCATTATTTGCGAGCGTCCTTAAGAATAATTGTTGGTACATTGATCTTTGTTCTACTATCAATTCTCGTTTGTTTCACCTCAAATTCGAGGAGTTGTTATAATTCCTGTGAATTTTCTTTTAAATTATACAACATGAAAATCCGTATGACAAAACTATTCCAGTGTACTTAGTTATTTCAAGAATATACACGTTGAGAAAAAATTAAAATGCGATTTGTTTCGATGGTGGTCTCTGAAAATAAGCCAAGACTATCTCTTGAACTCTGCACCAACAAAATTTGTAGTTTAATCTTTTTTGTGGGAACTTATATTAAATATATTTTTTATCTTTTACAACATTCCGAATATCGGCACAGTCTTCAAAATATCAAATCACCATCCTAAACTTATTTTAACAGCTGAATGCCCCAAACAAACCAATGTAACTTTTTAACTATCTGATATACGCCAGTTTTTATAACTACTTATACACACAGAAACCGAATTATTTGCCAACCGAATTTTGGTAGTTCTGTCAACTATCATGCAATTCCATCAAGACAACAAACATTTTGATTGTGGTACACTTCTACTTCCATGTTGACAACAACCATATTTGATGGCGCCAACTACGAAAATGGTAGTTAAAATAATCTTTTGTTTGTTGCCACAACCAAGAATTTCTCTTAAAAATTGGTTTCTCTGACAATTACCCCGACAATTGATTCAAAACAGTTTTCATTGTTTTTTATTTTATTTATTAAAAAACCAAACATATTACCAATTCATCACTATTATGAAATGTGTAAATATTTGAAACATAGTCTATGTGTATGTTTTTTTAATTTTAAATAAAAACTAATCCTCCGATTTAATTGTTGACTCCATACAGTTAAATCGATGCTCGTATTTGGTATAACGGTGAACTTGTGGGCAATTGGTATATCAACGAATGTCGGTATCCGACCACGGGAGTACAATACACAACAAACCATTTTTGCAAATGTCGCTTAACTTTGTACATTTAATTTCAAGATTGTTGCATTTATTTTTTTCATTTATGTAAAACATTTTGCGCAACATATTCTTTCCCTGCAGCTAAAATCATTTCTAGTTGCGTATTGAACCAGTCATAAGCTAGTTGCAATGTGACCTATGCAAACCCATTCGCATCTCTGCCAGCAAAAACGAACGTCAGCAGCAGAGAAATAAGCAAAAAACGATTGTCTGAACTGCTTTACGAGCAAGTACTCGCTTGGTGGTGGCAGAGTAAATGTGTCTCTCTCCCACCACCATTCTCTTGTACTCTCTTATTCTCAAATATAGTAATAACTGAACTAGATATTAACTAGTGCTGAATTGTAAACAAATGAACTAGTTGGGTGCCTATGATAAGCCAATGTTAAAATCGATAGTTCATTATATGAAAAAAGGACAGATATGTTACTAGTTTGAAGTAAAAAGCAACTAGTATATTTCTATATACAAACTAGTCATTTTGGCTGCAGGGTTGTTTCACACATTTTTGTCCACACAGGAATATAACCACGACATATATAATATGCCTATATACATACATATACCGTTTCTAAACAAAATGTTGAAGATTTATTTATGTCGAATAATTTTATTTTTTTGTTTGTCATGTACCAGCAAAAGAACAGCAACCATCCTATATGTAATTATATTAAATTTAGAAATTATTGGTATAACCAAAAACCGATTATTTATTAATATTTTTTCTGTTATAGTAACCAATTATTCGTTGCAATAATAATCTTTGGTCTATTGATACAATTTCTGTTGTCAATAATAAAAAATTCGTTGTCACTACCAAATATCGATCATATATTACTATAATGAAAATTTAAAAGTAGTTACCACAACTAACAGAGTGTCAATGAAAAAACAATCTTAAATCTATTAATACAACCATCGATTAATTGCAAGCATTTTCATTTTATCGTATCCATATTATTGAACTCTTTATATATAAATACAACCGACAAACAGTGTATGTAATAGACTTTTTGCTACAAGTACTATTTTTTTATTGTTACTATCGAATTCCAACCAATTATTTTCCTGAGTAAATTGTTGTGGAATTGTTTGCTGTGGCGCCACTTTAAATGATCGCAACTCAAAGAAAGTCTAAAATATTGTTTTCCCTAATTAAGTGCCACCAACACATTCCCAGAGCCACTGTGGACTACTTTATAAGTATGTACTAAATAGACTCTATTCAAATTAATTAGAATGTTTAACAACATAATTGCGATGTCATTAATTGTATAATTAATGTTCCGTTTGCAGTACTTGATTTAGATTTCGCCGTTAATTTCAACTTCTGTTCAGTCTTGTGATTATGTTTTTTTTTCACAATTCCTCATCTTTAATTTCGGTACGAACTAAAATAAATGGAAAACGATCAAGTGACAATGACAAATAAGCAATCGGCATATAAGAAGAAAAAACACCGCGAAATTGTAAATAATTTATTCAATAACAACTAAATAAATATATATGTATGTATGTGTCTACACAACCATCCAGACCGACGGTATGTATCTATGTATTTGACTTAAGCGGTAAAAGATCAATTAACATTTCGCGGGATGGCATGGATTGGGAATAGGGGGAGGTAGGGCCAACAAAAACGCGAAAAACACCCGGTATTTTGTCGTATTTGTGTGAATACACAAGAGTAAGAGTTGATAAATATTTATTAAACACAACAATTGAATTGCCGCCTCCAACAAGTGTCTTCGACATATTCGCATTTCCCTCCGCCACAATAAAGACTAGTCGGCTTTTGTTCAGAAGTTACAACGAAACAACTGTCTAAATAACAATGTGATCTATATATGTATGTATCGGTCCGTCCATCCGTCGGTCCATAGGGGGGCCAATGCCATTCCAAGGAATTCCTGTATTCATATTCACATTTAACTAACGGCAGGCGTAGATGGACTCAGCCGTGCACAATAAAAACGGTGCTAATGAAGTTGACTCGTTTCATAAGATAGGTGTACCGATAAAGAGTCCTTAGCTGTTGTACAAATTAGTTAATGCGTGTGAATTGCATTATTCAATTACAACTCTCCCAAATTCAGTGACACCGGTAAAAATATAAGACATTGGTACATACATATGTACATACAAATATGGGTATCCTCGTATAGGAACAATATCCAGTGCCAATCGTAAATGTTTTCATTTTTTTTCACTATGCCACGAAAGTCAAATGTTTTCCTTGTTCTTGTTCAAAACCATGTGAGAAATGTCAAAATTATTTATGACATTACACACACAAACCTCTACGAATATACACAAATATGTGTACTATGTTCATACAAAGGATAAGTACGGTTATGGACAACCACAAACCACTGGTTATACTGACTCTGGAGTTGTAACAATGATAAGCTGAAAAGATACCCCTAAATTCATTGTATTGCAGTTATAAGTACTTGTCCGTCCGTCCTTCCATATGTCTGTCTGTCCTTCCGTGTCTACGCACATAGATCATTGAAAAATGGTTAATGGGTACAATGGGTTCGTATTTAGGCACCCAAACATATTGTCCATGTTTGCTCACACATACATAGATACATCCTTACACAAATACTCAAACACAATGACGTTGACGTTGACAAAACAAATATTCAGTCGTACAATCACATTAAGTACTCATATTCATACTCGCACTCGTGTCAGGATAACATTCATCCCACAGGGCGAGAATGGAAGTGGGCAAATGCGACCATAACTCCGTTATTACAGTCACCGACACCAATACACCCGTTGGTATACGAACCAATTCGAGTCGACCGACTCCTATTGACGACGAATACGCCCGTTTCAATAGATATGCAATAAAAACATTTAATACAGACGGATAGACGGACGGACGGACACATAGAATGTGTTTATGTACCCTTATTCAAACATACCATAGAGTCGTAGCTGTGAAATGCTGAATGTGTGTGTGTATGTGTTTGGATGTGAAGGATAGGAGCACAATGATGGCTTCCAATGCTCTTGTTTGCATTTGTTATGATTCGATATTTTTACTGACATACATATGTACGTTCATACCTACATATGTATATATGTATGTACGTATGTACGTATAATATGTGGATAGCAATTGACATGGAAAATATATGCAAAGTTAAACAGTTACACACACACGCACGCACACTCTCAAATACACACAAAACAGTGAACACTCTCTTTAAAATAATATCGTCAGGATTATCCATGGATAATACGACTAAACAGACATTGCATTTAGACGTTTTATCGTTCAAATATAAACTAAAAATATGAAAAAATCCGAAGTCAAAAATATTTCAGATTTCGTTGCTGCATTGAAAATATTTTGTTATTTAATGAACTGTTTTTTTTAGAATTGTATTTAATTAGTTGCAATAATCACAGCAAAGTTCTCTGTAGATATACATACTTCGTCGTATTGAAATTACCATATGTGTAGCGTTGCTCTAAAGAACAGAGTTTTGACCCTTTTGACAAAACTTTGCTTTCTATAACACTATAGATGTAAAATGGTCTCGTGTCGAGAAAATATAAAATGAAAAAATCACTGTTTAATATTTAAATCTCTAATAGGCTCATATAATAATTTCGGTAAGTCAATTTCAAATTCGAAAAGTAATTAATATACGTGTATTTACGTTATAATCTCAATCTTTGACGTTTACAGTCTTGCGCATATTTGTCTTTGGATTGGGTTGACGGATTAACATGCATTTTGCACAGAATCAAAAATATTCCAAGGCGACTTATCATACTTTTGTCTCGATGTATGCGTGTAAATAATACTATAATATTTTAAGGAACCTGTTTCCAAGATGACATTTTATTGTTATATATTTATCCCCTCACCTTGGAGAGGAGGGTGTATATCATTTACTACGAGCCAAAAGTGTAACACATCGATGGAGTGACCTAAGACCCAAAGTATGTTCGGCGGAAATCCTTTTTGGGTCATTTTAAATAATTTGAGCAATGTCCGTCCGTTCGTCTGTCTGGTTGTGTGTCTGTCTGCTGGCTGGTGCGCACGATAACTCTCGAAAGGAGTAACCCATTGACTTCAAATGCGGTAATATTTGTCTCTACCTCCGGCTAAGTTCGAAGATGGGCCATGTTGGTCCACTCCTTCTAGTACCTCCCCCATAAAGGGTTAACATTTAGTGAAATATTGATTCTTTAATACCTTCTATAATACTTACTCGAATCTTCTGAAATTTCACACATAGTATTAGTTTGTTTGTGCTAACACGTCAAGAAAAATGGGCGAAGAGGCCACTCTCTTATTGGTACCCCCCCCACACAAATGGACTATTTTGCACCAAAAGTTAACTGCTTATAGCTTTAATATCAGTCCATACAAATACTTGAAATTTTGTACAGTGTAAAGATTTTATGGTACCTAGAGTCCAAAGAAAAATAGGAGTTAGTGGCACGCCCCTTGTGGTATCTCCCACACAAATGGGCTATTATGCACAAAAAGTTAACTGCTTATAGCTTTAATACCAGTGCATATAAATACTTGAAATTTTGTACGGTATAATGCTTTTATAGTATCTAGAGTCCAGAGAAAAGTGACCCACACAAATGGACCATTTCGTATCAAATTTAAGCAGATTTTAACTTTAATACCAGTACATACTTTAAAGTTAATAGACGCAATTTAAATTGATAATAATTTAATTAAAACAAAAAAAGGAATTTACGAATATTTTTTTGGGACTCAAGGTGAGGGGATTCATAAGTCGTTTTACCCGACTGAACTTTCTTACTTTTTCACTAAAGAAAATCTATATTTTTAACTACAACTCGAAATGTTGCAAAATTCGATTTAAGCGTTATACGTGTTTTTATATTCTTCTTTATATGAGGAAAAGTGACCATCTAAATAAAAAAAACCCTCTAAGTAATTGAAATCTAATTATATCCAAAAGGGGCGGATCAAGTGAAGATATTGAGAATTGCATTCATAACGCTCGGCAAACTTGTGAAGGACTAAAAACTATATGGAAGTCGTCGTACTTGTCCCAGCATGTAAAATTAAATATCAAAAATAAGTACTAATGTGAAACCTAAGCTTCTTTATGGCTGTGAAACCTGGAATGCCGCACCTAAAATTTTGCAAAAGATCCAAGTATTCGTGAATTAAAGTCTTCGAAATATTCTGCGCATTTTCTGGCCAAATGTTATATCCAATAACAGACTATGGGAACAGGCCAATCAGAAACAAATATCCACTAATATAAAAACCCGAAAATGGAAATAGATTGGAACACTCTACGGAGGCCAAACAATGACATCACGAGAAACCTTATAGAATGGAATGCACAAGGAAGCCGCAGAAGGTGACTTCCTGCCCACAGGTGGAGGAGACAGATAGATGCAGAAATAACAGCATCGAGAAAATGTTGGAGCGAAGTGAAGGCGTTGGCACAAAACCGGAATATGTTCAATCAATTTTTTGAGGCCCTATGTTTCTTATAGGAACGATGGGAACACACATATATAATTGGAACTAAACTCAGGATTACTATTTCATGAATTAATAATAAAATTAAACTAATTTCTATTGTCCCCAGCAATGTCGTCGTAACTGAATATGTAGTATAAAATTATCCTCTGTTGATCCGAAGTTTGCTTGCTGGTTATTTAGCAATCCAATCAGCCATAGCTCTACAAATAATCAACTATAATTAAAACAATTGTAAAAAGCAGGAGATAGCAATCTTCTTCCAAAGGTAAGCGTTGATTCCGATTTTATTCCCAGTATACATAGGTATAAGATTAAATCCAAATTTGCATTGAATCTGCTTGACTGTAGTGTTTGTCAAATCAGCCTCATTGAAAATGGAAGAAATATTAAGAGTATTTTAAACTGAATAATAATGCATTTATGAAAATTATTTCTACCTAACGAGAGTTATGTTTATATAATATCTCTTTCAAAATAACATGGAAATATTTTCATACAATGCCATTAGAAAAAAATTATTAAAATATTCCAGTTTAACATGATGACTGATGGCAAGGGTATACCAATATGACACACCGTGTTCGACTGTAGTTTGGTATGCAGAGTTATTACTGTTCAATACATATCCATCTAATATGGTGGATTTACCCACCTAGTTATCTAAATGTCTATGAGTCGAAACTTAGTACAGTTTAAATGCATACATACATATTTACGAGTATTTACATATGTATGTATGTATGTGCAAATGTTTCAATGTGCCTATATAGCCCACATTTGATGAGCCAAAGCTACACATTTGGTTTTCGGGTTTCGTTAGAGTCATTTAACCGCATTTGATCTTTTTATTTTTGGTTTAGTCGAAATAGATTTCTATGTATGTACTCGTATGTAAACGCACGCATACACATGGGTATGTATGTACGTACATATGTATGTATGTGGTTAGAGACCTTGACGCTATCCCAGCGGAGTAAAGAAGGCCTCAGCAGGCCTTATATCATGCCTTGATTTGGAAACACAAGGCCTATCAGTCCCATTACGTACTCATTTATTTTTTACATTGGCGAGCAAGGCCTTCCACACTCACTTCCCTTGCGAGGCCTTATAGATGGACAATTCCAGAATACTTTATAGAACCCCTTTTATACAAGGTCTTATGAAAAGTGTTATACGACAGGTCTTACATAAGCACCGAACTAGAAGGCCTTATGGAAGATTTTAATTAAAAGGACTTATTTACCAAATCCAAAACTTTATTTATGAAATAAACATCGTTTGTGGTGTAGTTAGAAAATATAATAAAATAAATTTCCTCCTGTTCTTTGTTGTTATCAGTTTTGTTTTTAACTGATTGTTCCAAATAAACGTTGATCTGTGAGAATTCTTCCACAAAAACTTAATTTTGAGTTTATAAATCGTTCCTCAAAGATTTTACTCGATTTTCCAACTCTGAAATTAGATATGTACTTATATATCGACATCAGAAACGAAAAAGGGCGTAACAACAAGAAAAATGGAAATTCAGTTTTTGATGGATTTCGGTACACTGCATCAAAATACACATCCTGGCGACCTACTATCAAAAATGGCTAATTTATTAACAAAATTCAAAGGGGCCCAACAACAAATTATTTCTTTTTTTATAGTTATAAATCATGTTTGTAGAAGTTTATATATGCATTATTATGTTTAGGTATTATATTGAAACCCCCGTTTCTCTAACGAAAACATTTTTCACTTTATTTAGTTTTTTGCTTCTCCTGTAAAATTTTAAAATGTGATGATTCGCCCTTTATCGTTTCTGATGATGATATGTACATTTGGTTTATTTGCTTGTTGTACATTTGGTTTATTTGCTTGTTTAGACATAACTTGACTTTAACATAATTTTTCTAGAGACTACAAACACAATACGCCTGCTTGACTCTTTTTGGAAAGCCAATTGTTTTTTGCTCCTCTTAGTTCTTTCGCTCTCGCATGATTTTTAAAGTAACGGAATTAGTTGCTCAACAATTATTTTTTATTATTTCCAAAGACCTTATGCATTCCCTTCTATGTATTTATATGAAGGCCATGTGTAACGTCTTAACGAGCAAGACGGACGAGAATGAATACACGATTTTTCGTAAGGCGAAAATAGGGATTACAGAAGGCGTTATCAAGGAAGGCCAGCAAGTACGGGTATTGACTTTTTTTATAAAGTCTAGACAGGGTTCTTGAAGGCCTCTCCCAATTAGGCCTCCGCATTTACGCCGCTGGGGTGCTTTTCGTCCCTTTATCTTGCCACATATGACATCGTCTACACATACATTGTGTCCCCATATGTACGAGTATGAGTGTGTAGATAAATGCGACGACGAGTCCTTTGAATTCGACTGTTACGAGATTGCGCGCTGTCACTTTCCTTTAACAAACATATGTTTCGTTGTTTTACATGCATGTGTGTGTAAACGCACATACATACCAGCACAATCGCATTCACATAGATTGTTAAATTTTGGTCTTTTTCTATTTCTATCACATGGGGTGGTTGTATGGTTCTATGTACATGACACTCAATACATTGGCTTAGGCTGTGAGATTTGTTTTCGTTTTTCATTTTTGGAAAATATGGCCGTTATTTGATATGGTGTTTGTTGCCATAGATATTTACGTGGCATCCATGCACTGACTTTTTAAAAGTCAATCTCAGTTTGTCGGCGTGTTAACTAGGCGCTTATAGCACAAATATTTCAAGGCTGATTTAATGGGTTTAAAGGCAGATCGATTTGACTACTGTATGTCTGTCATTATACGTGTAAAGTACATTTTAACTCAATTAGGTTAACCAAGCACAGAATGGAATGGGGGGTATTGGTATGTATGAGTTCTGACGGGACATTGCCTGATCGGCGAACACGCCAGGTGGGGAATTGAGTCCAATAACTTCTGCAGAAGCTGTGGAGAAGAGTTGGAAGGGGAAAAAGCACTGAGCACCTGCTTTTTCACTCCCACCATTGAGTAAACGACGTCTTCATATATTGTGGGTTCGGCCTTTCTAGGAAGTCTGATTTATTCGCCACCGATATTTGTACTATTGATAACTTTGTATATCAAACATGTCGGTTCCGATGAGGGACAACTGGACCCGTGGTATCACTAGGGACCTCCATTGATCTACGTGAGCTGATAACTCCGGCTGCCTCCCTAACCTAACAGATAGTCAAACAACGTTCAAGTTTAATTGTATTAACGAAATTGATTCGTTAACAAAAATTAATCAGTTTTTATTTAGAATACATAACAAGTACTGGTATTATTTGCGATCTCAATAATTTTCGATCACAAAAACAGATATGTTTTACTATTACTTTTTTGTTTACAGCAACAATTATTACTGCAGCAATCAAGAAGTTCATTGTAAAATAGTCGCTGTCACATCTCCGTGTTGAAGGACTTTATGACGTTTAGAAGACTATTTTACTTATATTAAATGAAAAAGCTTTATCTATTTTAGTACAATTTGTTTTATACCCGACACCACACTTTGGTACAGGGTATTACGACATTGTGCATTTGTTTGTAGCACCCGAAAAATATAAGAGATACTCGTATACCCATTGCTTATTATATGAAGCGATCTATACGAAAATTGGTACATGGACATTTCTTAGGCTAGGGACGACCCCTATTGAAAATGGGGCACATCGGTCGATGTTTTGATATATCCATGATACAAAGGTCCCACCGATGTCACTTCTTAACATTCTTCTTGATCTGGCTGAAGTAGAAATTGGGCACATCGGTCCATGCTTCGATATAGCCCGAATATAAAGGTCCCTATCGATTTGACTTTGGGATCGCATGCTGAAGTTTAACCGATCTTCCTGAATGTTTTAGACTAGTTGCTTATGTCGAAATTAAATACCATATATGTTGTAGGGGCTGCTACGAATTATAATTGTCGTAAATAAGTTTCCGAATTTGAGTCTTTCGATTTTAATAATTTTCAAACAACTGAAATTTTATTTTATTGACATAAACAATATTGACAAAAACCAAAGCACACTTAAACTAATTTTATAAATAATAGAACAAGTAACATGTACTGAAGTGGGAACGTAATACCCACAGTACTCCCCCGTCAATGGACGCTAAAAGCGTTCAGGTATTCTCACGATTCTTCCACAACGTGTTCTCTTGCACAAAGAACTTTTTGAATGTTTTGGATCAGCAGTGATAAAAACATTTTCATCATTCAGGATAAACGCTGGTTTGAGTCTATCTATTGAAATCTTCACTGAGTCGCCATTAACCATAACAGTATAAACCTTTTTACGTCTGTCAAGTACTAAGAATGGACCTTTATATCGTGGTTGTAATGGTTTCTTGTATCCATCCTGTCTGATCCAAACGTGAGTGCAACTTGACAGTTGCCTATTTATAAAGAATGTAGGTTTAGAATGATGACTGGTTTCAGCTGGCTTCAAATTATTTATCGTATTCTTGATAATATGAAGTTGTGTTGTTGGATCAGAAGTTACATTAGTCTTAAAAAAATCTCCAGGCAGATTGATTGCCTCGCCATAGAGCATTTCTGCGGGACTTGCGCCGATATCTTCTTTATTAACAGATCTGATCCCCAAGAGAACTGTGTTAAGGGTCTTGGTCCATTGAACATTATCAGCGCAAATCAAGCCGGACTTCAAAACACGGTGAAACCTTTCCACAAGACCGTTAGATTGAGGATGAAACGCCGTTGTAAAGTTATGGGCAATGCCTAAATGGTTAGTTATTTCTTTGAACATATGCGACGTGAATTGACTGCCGCGGTCTGTGGTAAGAGAATTTGGCACACCATATCGACAAACCCAATTGTTATAAAATGCATTGAATACTGTTTCGGTTCGTATATCTTGTAATGGTATAGCTTCTGGCCATCGACTGAAACGATCCACGCAAGTAAGTATGTATGAAAAACCTTCGGATGGCGGTAAAGGTCCAACAATGTCCAAGTGTACAACTGCGAAGCGTGACGTAGTGGCCGGAAACTGACCGAATTCACTTTTGGTATGCCTGTTAACTTTTGAACGTTGACATTCTAGGCATGCCCGAGCCCAGTCATTGACGTCCTTATTCATGGATGGCCAGAAAAATTTTTTGGATATTAATTTACGAGATGCACGAATACCCGGGTGCGAGAGACTGTGCAGATTGTGAAAAACTTGTTTACGGAAATCCTGTGGAAGATATGGGCGGGAAATACCAGTTGAAACCTCGCACCATATTTTGATATCTGTATTTGGAATGTTCACTGCAATGAAATTATCTTTTTTTTCTAGTTTAATTTTTAGGAATTCTTGATCTTCTTCCTGCGCTTTTGAAATCTTATCGTAGTTAAGAACATTAATCTTTATGGCATCAATACGTGACAAAGCATCTGCAGTAATATTTTGAGATCCAGATATATGTCTGATATCGGTAGAAAATTGTGCGATGAAATCCAAGTGGTTGCGTTGTCGGGGAGATGCCTTTTCTAATTTTTGTTTGAAGGCAAAAGTTAGTGGGCGGTGATCAGTAAATATAACAAATTTTCTTGCTTCCAAGTAATACCGAAAATGATGAATACTTTTGTATACAGCCAACAATTCTCGGTCGTATGTGCTATATTTAGTTTGAGTTGGGGTTAATTTCTTGGAGAAGAATCCGAGAGGTTGCCAAAACCCGTTTACGTATTGCTCAAGTACAGCGCCTAATGCAAAATTTGATGCATCAACCTTCAATACAAGTGAAGCATTTGGGACTGGGTGTGTGAGAAATGATGCATCTGAAAGTTCTTTTTTGCAATTTTCAAATGCTTTAGTTAAGTTTTCAGTCCAATCAATCTTGCGGGTATCGTTCTTCTTTACTTCGCCTTTCAATATATCATTAAGAAGAGCTTGCGACATTGCACCTCGTGGAAGAAACTTGCGATAAAAGTTAAGCATCGCCAAGAAACGTCGGAGATCTTTTATGGTTTTAGGCGGTGGAAATGATTGGATGACATCAACCTTTTCAGGTAGAGGCTTAATTCCATTTGGAGTAATCTGATGTCCAAGAAAATCGATCTGAGATACTCCAAAGGTGCATTTTGCGGGATTGATAAAAATTCCATATTTCTTGAATCGTTCGAACAATATCTTAAGATGTTCATAATGTTCCTCTTCTGAACGCGAAAAAACACACACATCATCAATATATACGAACACGAAATCGAGGCCCCTACATACTCCATCTATAAAACGCTGGAAAGTTTGGGCAGCGTTACATAATCCAAATGGCATTCTCAAAAATTCGAATAAGCCAAATGGAGTTATCACTGCTGTCTTGGGAATATCGTCTGGATGTACTGGAATTTGATAAAATGCTTTCATAAGATCTAATTTTGAAAATATGACGGATCCATGTACGTTCATTTGAAAATCTGTTAAGTATGGCACGGGATACTTATCTGCAACGGTGATACTATTGAGGGCCCTATAGTCGCCACATGTTCTCCATTCCCCGTTCGGTTTTTTGACCATATGCAAAGGATTTGCCCAGTTGCTACTTGATGGTCGTATTATCCCTTTATTTATCATGTATTGAAATTCCTCTTTTGCTGCTTTTAATTTTACTGGGTCCAAACGTCTACTTTTACATGACACTGGTGGTCCACGGGTGACAATGTGATGATAAATGCCATGATCGGAAGAAAAATTATCGTTATGCATAATGATATCAGGATACATCTTAAGTAAACGATGAAAATCTGTGTCTCCAGAAACCATTTTAATACCCGTGGTATCTATATTGCATAATGTTCCACTTACAGCGAGTTGTGTATTACCATCAACCAATTTTCGAGTGTTGAGGTCGGGTAAAAGATGGTAATGGCGTAGGAAATCTGCGCCAATTATCGGGCGTGAAACATCTGCTAAGACAAACTTCCAAGAAAATGATCTACGTAAACCCAAATTGAGAGATAGGAGAATAGTGCCATATGTTTTGATTTCAGTTCCATTTGCAGCATAAAGATATAACTTTTGAGGGTTACTCCGAGTTTTACAGGGATAAACTGAAATTTCTGCTCCAGTATCAACTAAAAATTGTATTTTGGTATTTGTGTCGGTAATAAATAATCGGCCTGTCAATCCCCCATCAAAATTGTTTGCCGAAATTGAATTTGATGGAGTAATTAGTTTTTTCCCTCGTTGAAATTGCATGGAGGAATGCATTTACGGGCATTCTCGCCAAAACGAAAATGATACCAACACTTACGCTGATTGCTTATACTTCCTCTTGATTGTGAACGGAATTTTGTATTGGATCGTCTGCTACTTCTTGAACGCGATTCCAAAGCGTCAATTCTTTCGATGAGAGAGTCAAGTTTTTCATCGTGAACTTCAGAGACAAAAAGGGATGTGGAACTTGAAAGAGTGCCCAGGATTCTATCAGCCTGCGTCGCTAATTTATCGAGGTCTTGTGAATCGCAGACCGCGAGTATGCACCGAACTTTCTCTGGTAATCGGTCAAGGAATAGGGATTTTAAAACGTCATCACTAATCTTACCGGCTGCTAGGCATTTCATACGTTGTAAGTAGTGTGATGGCTTCTGGTCACCCAATTCCAAACCGTTTAGAAGACACTTTATTTTATTTTCAGAAGATTCCTCAAAAGAATCTGTGATTCGCTTCTTCATTGCTGCGTACTTATCGGCCAGTGAAGTATTTAGGATGATATCTTTTACTAAAAACAAAATTGAGGGTTCCAGATTTGCCACGAGGTACTCATATTTGGTTGAGTCTTGAGTAATACCATGAAGACGGAAAGTGGCCTCAACTTGAATAAACCATACCTCTGGGTCATCCTTCCAAAATGATGGAAGTTTTGCAATCCGGGCAGATTCAATTGACACCGCTTGATTGTTGTTAGATGTTGCGGAATTTATTTGTGTTGCTTGCATATTGAGATTGTTTGGATTTTATTTTGACGTTCGAGGGTCACCAATTTGTAGGGGCTGCTACGAATTATAATTGTCGTAAATAAGTTTCCGAATTTGAGTCTTTCGATTTTAATAATTTTCAAACAACTGAAATTTTATTTTATTGACATAAACAATATTGACAAAAACCAAAGCACACTTAAACTAATTTTATAAATAATAGAACAAGTAACATGTACTGAAGTGGGAACGTAATACCCACAATGTAATAAAATATGCATGGACTAGCGATACGGGTACCCTGCCACTAATTTGTAAATTTATAATTTAATTTTCTAACAAATTCTATAAAATTCTGGCAATGGATGTGCAAAAAATGTGCTAACCGTTTTGTCTTAGCCCACTTCCCTTGTGATCGAATGTGAGGGGAGGGGGCTTACTCTGCTGAAATATTATCTTTTGTTATTTGCATACATTGGTTTATATGTTTCTCGAATGAACATCCCATCAGCCGGTTCTATTCGCCGTGAAATGGCATCCGACAAGGTCATAGCCCACCGAATTGCATTTGAATAGTCAGTCAGCGACTATTTCACACCTTAACCTGAGGATGACAGCTTGATGAAAGCGCTTCGAGTGTTTGAAATTGAAAATAGAAACATTTTGAGAGAAATCGTTTCATTGTTTGCCATATTTAATTTATTGAAAAGAAGAAAAAAAAAAGAATAATAGTCGATTCTAATTTATGACCGCCTCTTATGTGAATTCACTTTGACGCTCAGCGTAGAAATCGCCTTACAATACGCGCGTTTATATCAATTGTATGTGTGATGTGAGATCAGATCACGGTCTCCCTCGCGGGCGCTTGCATGGCTACTCGTCGGAATCTATCCGTCTATCCGTCTGACTGTCTGTCTATCTGCTTATCGGACTGGACTGCCAGCGTGTGAGTGTCTGCTTATATTTTTTATTATTATTACTAAACATAAACAGAAGGTAAGATTGTACATTTTTATTGACCACATAAGCTGATCGTGTTGACAACATTTTATTGTATCTCTTTCTTTTTTCGTTTTTTCTTTGTTTTCGTTTATTCTGTTTTTTTTTTTGTCGAACGTTTTGACCAAAGTTATGGGTTATGTTTGAACGGGATTACAAGTAAGTATGGATGGGACGGGATGGAATGAAATGAAATGGATGCTGTTTGATGAAGAGTTTATGGCCACTGAGTCTGGGCAATATGCGGTGCGGAGCGGACGGAGGATTAAGCAAAGACGCAGTCCAAATACAAGCATTGCTGCCGGACCGATCTTCGATGACGTTGTTGTTCTTGTTTTGTTTTGTTAAACATTTTAAAAAAGTTACGTTTTTATGACTTTCTTCACGTTGAACGACAAGACGAGAAATTTACATATTTGCCCGTTGCTGTTGCTTTTGACTTAAACAGCAAAACAACAGCCACAACACCGGCAGCGCGGGGAATAGCGACGGCAACAACAACATCAACCGCAGCAGCATTGACAGCAACAACAAAAATGGCGACGTGATAAAAACGTTGTGAGATTTTGTACGTAAAACTCGTCTCAGCGATATTCTAAATATTTTCCCACAAAGATTACAATAAAACAAACTCCCCCCAACGCCCCACAGTCATCAACTGATCGGCACCATGAAGGGGTGGCAACACTGGTGGATCCAACTACACTCATATTAAATTTCCAAGTGGCGCACTCTCGTGAAATGACAAAAAGATGCCGAGTGATAATGAAACGTTCTTGCTTTTGCCCACCAACAAACAACAATGTATGGGATTATCTCCGGTTTTATATGGCTTCTCATGTCCGACTGACTGCTAGAGTATAGCGCCCTCGAACCAGTCTTTCCGATCACAGCATCAATACCAACAACACTAACAACAACGGCAACAACATCATCAGCACCACAAAAATTGGTTAAAACATACATATCTTTAGTAGTACTACTGTTTATTGCCGAGCGTTGTGCGTTTGCGTTTTAACAAATTTTGTTGGAACTGTTGGCTTTGAAGAGTACGATATCGTTCGGTTCACCAAACTAGTTTTTGTCTTTTGTTTTTGGCCAATAACATAAAATTTATAAATAATCTTAAGTTGACATTAATTTTTCCACAGCAGTTGGCCATTTGAATAACACACAAAATATGCCGCCAGAAGAAGTCGTCGACGACAACAAAAAACAATAACAACAACACAAAAGTCACAGCAGCAGCGGCTACCAACCATACCATCAAAAATAGCATCCCGTCTAAGTGATTTCATAGTTGTGGACTATTATCGATTGTAGGCAGCGACGAGAGATCGGGAAAACCAAAGTATAAAGTGTGGCGCCCAACGCGAAGATGGATTCCAAGCTCATGGCCTATATTTGGTCGATGATAGCAGTATTAAGGTCACGTTTCATATGGTCATTTTAAAAGGAGTGTCAAGGAAGGATATAAGGGTATTAAAATACTTGAAATCGACTTGAAAGGTGTAATGATGTGCACTTGTGAATTAAACAATCGTTTTCGTTGCAAAGTACTTACACAAATTCAATAAGCCGCACATGCTTTCAAAATTTTGTCACGTTCTCTTTTTCGAATTGTTTCAGATCTGTTCTCGTATGCGTACATATGTACGAGTATCTATGTATTCTCGTATACTTACATGTAATGTACATTCAGTTGTACATATGTATGTATGCACGCATGAGCCATCTCTGCAAACAATTGGATGATTGTTAAACAACGTATTGTCCGCGCGATAATTTCTCGATTCTTCCTGACGACGCTTCCGGGATGAATCGTCATGGCGATCCGTGGCAGATGGATCAAGATCTTCCTAACAACCGTTGGAAGCTGTTTGGGAGATCGATCATCCGGACCCCGATTCTGCTATGGTCCCTAGCGATAATTTGAAGATGATTCGCTTCTCCAACGCTAAAGAAATTGTTTTACGATCGATTAAAAATGAATGCAATCTTCTTAACCACAGTTGAAAGGTGTTGAGAAGATGAATTGCCCGCTCGATTTGTCCTCGATTATTCCTGGCGATTGTTTGGTGTTGACTCGCTTCACCATCATCTTAGCAATAGTTTAGCGATCTCATAAATATGTATACAATATTTCTAACAACATTTGGAGGTGGTTTAGTAGATTTCTCGTTCGCGAGATGTTTCCACGATGGACGCATTTCTATGCAATGCTTTTGTCATTTAAGGATTTGTGTTTGTTTTTTTTTTGTTGTTTCTTTGAGGACTAACGGTAATAAAATCTTTTAATTTCGAAGTGAGTTGGATAATTTGTCATTTAAGTTTTGCAACTCAATTGTGACGGGTGGTTTTTTATACTAATAATGATATCGAAAGGAACTAGTGATGAGTAAAGATATGATTGGAGAACTGGTACGTTTATACGTTTTTATATGAATTATTTACAAATAATCACTTAATTTTCAGAAGAAAGCCATTTGGTAGAGTTGATTTATCTAATTTTTTGGGTTTTGCAATTAGGCGTATAATTTCAGATGAGTTGGCGATACAATTTTCAGAAGAATCTTCCGCGATCAAAAATGTTTGCTGGGATTGTACCTACCTTAACATTTTGAAATGTAACTCTATTACTCTATTCTCATTGCAAATCGGACACACTTGCGCACGCGTTTTTTAAATAATTTGAGCGTGTGGTGCTTCTGTAGTCATTTACATAAGCGCATGCACACAGGCGAATGAACCAGCTTCTTCATATGGGCATTATTATGTAAATATTAGGGCAAACATAAATGCGAATAAGTAAAAACAGATGAAACAGACGAATTGAAATAAAATGGTAATCGTAAAACAAAAATGACATAAAATAAACTACCGACTTGATTTCCTTGATAAATCATGCCCAATTGTGACGTTCAAAACGTTTTCCTAAGCTCAGACCGTCGGCCAAACGCACACAATGAACACAATGAACACTACCCGATGCTGATGCCGCGCGCGGTTTTTATTCTTTGGTGAGAAACAATGGCGCTTTCATCTAAACAAATTGGGACATGTTCACCACCTATTCAAACGAAGCTGATGGACCGACCGACCAGAGACCAAACAAAAGTCCATCGGAGGATTAAGTGGCATTCCAATGTAATCTCTATGAGGTTTCGGCCAAGTGACAAAGACATTAAACGCTTTCAATATCCAATGATTTATTGGACGATTTCACATCATCCGAAGGCAAATGTTAATAAAACATTATTAACAAAAATAATTTTTCAAATATACAATCGAATACTAAGAAGCTAAAGAAAACGACAACAACGCAACAAATTTATTAATACAAATTAGAAATTGAAAACTGTGCATTTTTGGTATTACGACACGACGCAACTGCGTTCTCGTCTTTTCGTTCTATGCGAAAATAAGAACGAATTTAAAATTCGCTGCGTTTGCCTGACAAAAAAAAAGTTCAGGTTATAAAAAAGTAGTATAAAGAACATAAATAATGAAAGACAGCAAAACAAAACTCGTTGCATTCGTTATTCTCGGCGTTTATTACAGTTTTTACTGGTTTCGAAGAGAATACGCGGCGGCGCATTGCGTCTTTCATGCGAATCTTGTTTCTTTGTTGCCGCTAACACCGAAAGCGTTTGGCGCTCCGCTCATCCGTCCATCTGTTCGATAATTTGTATCTATATTTGCAAGTGTGTTGGAAAAATAATAATATCTCTATTATTTTTGCATAAATATTGAATAACTGAAATTCAAATGCTTTTAGATATTGAAATAAGTATTGTAGAAGTGCTCCAAAGATGTGTCCAAACAGTTGCGACGATTAAGAATTTTGAGATGCGCTAGCCTTATGTTTATACATCTGTTGTCACTGGCTGAACAACATATTATCGTCACATAAAATCCAAACTGACGAAACATCCAAAAAACCAAAACCGTTTAGAGTTTTCAATTGATTGCAGGGTATCAGTCTAAGCGACATGTTCTTCAAAAATTTTAGACACCACTGGCAAAAATTTTCCATTTTACTTAGTTTTTTAGCTTGTCCTGTAAAAACTGGGATAAGAGCACTAAAGGGGGGTATATTTGATTCATCCGATGATTGAATTTTTGGAAAATAATTTTAGAATATTTCTGAAACTGTTGCACATTAAAATTCTTATGATCAAGCTTATCGCAAGCAGAGATGAGGACTAACCCTGGATATCAGAATTCGATTGCTGCGAAGCAAACTGCCGAAACCTCTAGCAACCTGCCAAATTACGAGCACTATGCGAAAATCCGTTGCCACGAAGTATGGGTTGAAGCACTGGGCAGTGATGGCTCACAAGCTGATGTGGGATCGCAAAACAGTGGGAGAAATTACAAAGATACTGTGAGGAAATCCAAACGAGAACACTACCGAAACGAAGTAACACTATCTGTGCCAATGTCCAGCTTTCGCACAAACAAGATCCCGATACTTCGGATCCGAAACATTACCAGAGTCAGATCGACTCATCTCGAAAGGTATGACTGGAAGATACTGAGGAAATTCGTGTCCCGTACAGATTTTCTTTAACTCATGAGGTTTTAAAAAATAACATTTTCTGGTGTAATATGGTGTCCTAAACACTTTTTGCAATTAGGCATTGCTTTCTTTCTTTAGGAAAAAATTGAATAAATTTTTTTTTGCGAATTTCTAGTTTTTATGGTATGTTCCGTGCCAGCAAAAACATATTTTGAAAAACAAAATCAATTTTGTTTTAATTTGACAACAGTTACTAAACTTCCGTTTCTACGTAAAAGTGATGTTTTCAGCATTTCTAGCCCTTATAACTTCCTTTAATTTATGTGGTATCTATCGAGCTTGTACGTCAAGGCCCAAATACAAAAGGTAAAATCCATGAAAAATGGAATTTTAAAAAAAATTTACTTTTGTTGTTATATTTTCTTTATTTTCCAATGAGATAAATTCCACGCACTGCTGCGATGACCTGCATTCGGTATAGATCTAAATCCTTTCGAAGTAGAACTTTTAATTTTTCTTTTTAAATACGAATAATTGTCATAAATTTAAATGTCAAGTATTTTGTTTAACGAATCATTTAGAAACAATATTACAATAACAAGACAATTACACTGAGAATTTTTCAATGTGGAAGCATTTTTACAATGCACACCTTGGACATTACGGACGAGCTTCAAACGTTTATTCTGTCTTGAGCAACCCTTACAAACGCCATGATGTGATGAAGATGAATACATAAATGCTTGTAAGTATGTGCCAGTCCCATTTTCCATCCTTCTCACGGACAACACCTTCAACTTCAAAATATAACCGATTTGACCAAAGGATCCATATATGGAATGGGATGTCTCACATAAAGACAAACTTGCATTTATTATCGCCACAGTTTACAGAGACTGCCACCGGTCAACGCCAAAGACGCGACCATTTTATGACTCCGGCTGATCATATTTTCATTTGAGCATAACGTAACGTTACTAATATAAAGCACTTGTCGAAAACCATCGTCAAATGACATGACCGGCCATTCACTTGGACAATTCCATCCTCCACATGCGGAGTGGTGGCTGGACCACGGATAAGGGTCTTCGCCACATAGAAATCGCCCGATATAATTCCCGAACAACAACAACAACATCGACGAAAACTATCACAACTGTCAAATACAATAAATTTGCGAGTGGTGTGTAAAATACTTTTTATGATTTCTTGGAGTTGTGGACCGACTGACGGACGGACGGTCATGTAAAACAACATCAACTTTCAGCTGACGATGATCCTGTCGTGTTGTTGGTACTGTTGCTGACCATTTCACATACTCTGGCATAATCTACGCTATCACAATATTTGCATATGCATATTCTCGTAAACTTGTGACCAAAGTGATCGCAGGGAGAGAGAGAGCGGCCCCTCTTCCATTCATTCTGAACTCGCATACAAATGCAGTGGTGTGTTGATGTTCCTATTAAATTATACACTCTCTACTTCGCATTTGCCTTCTTGGAGCGTCTCAGCCGTAGCTCCATTCCATTCATGAGAAGTTTTTGAGTTGTTTTTGCTGCTGCTCTCCTCAAGCTAAGCAGTTATTATTTAGCAATGTGCAGCGTGCAACGTTCATGGTTTGCCGTTCGCAGTTTGTGCCGTGTGTACGCAGTTAACCACAACTCTAAAAATTAATATTGCATATAAATTTTGCGAAAACATGTTGCATGAATTGACATTAAGTGTTAATGAAGTTTTTCCCTCTCTGCCACATTTCGTTTCTCCGCTTAAATTCTATTAGTTAAGGTTGGCTATTCTTCCACTTCATTCCATTCATTCGGGGCTGTCTGCAGAACCGTTCTTGCTGTTCCATTGGGTCTCCAACATTTTATGTCAGCGCCAAAAAAAAAACACTCACAGGGCCAGCTAAAACCTCTAACTCTATACAGGCATTTACCTAGGGGCCTTGGGTTTGCTCAGATAGGTATATCCTGCAGCTTTCAGGGAGGAAGGACTTGAGCTTGCATTTGATATCCCATTTGTGAAAATGCCTCTGGCAATATAAAAAGCCATAAAGTACCTTACCAAACGCCCTAATTTTTAGTCTTCGAGATCGGTTTGTGGAAATTTCGTTTGTGTTATTAAAATTAGTAATTTTTTGTAACTAGTTCTAGAGTTGCACAACAAATTGTATCTACTACCTTTAATCCGGCCCTGTAAATAATGTAAGCAAATACATACATATATTTATGAATATATGTATGTATGTAGGTACATTTGTTTAAAAGTTGTTTCCCTCCTCGACGAAGTTGGTTGGTCGGTCGGTCGGCTGCTTGAGTTGGCCTGAGTTGGTTTGTTTAAAATTCATACAATAAAATAAATGTTCATAATATACTCGTATAGAAAAGAAAATAGAAGTTGAAATGAGGGGAAGAAATAGTGGTGTGTTCTTTGGTTCTTTTGCATTTTTTATTTGCTCTCTGTTTTGTAAATAATAAATTCCAAACTTGTTACATTCTCTTACATACAGCTGTACGTATATATGTACATATGTATGTTCTACCCATAGCGATGGATGGATCAGTAGTTGTAGTAGATATACATATTTGTAATTGTTGCACGAATAAAATTTTAAATGAATTATCTACATGGCACTGAATAACGTTGCAATTTATGTACATAATAAATATATGTACATATGTATTTACTCGTATTCTGGTACATAAGTATTTACGAATTGGATAGTCAAGAAGTTCATCTGCCCAGAGTGACTTCTATGATTAATGCAGTTTTGGAATACAGTGGAGCAACCCAATGTTCCTAGTGATCTTTAAAATTGTAGCCATTCGATTCTAAACGAGGAATAAATAGGATTTACCCAGAAAAGAGAGGTGTACTAATGAGTCCATTCCATAGATATCGCGCTTGCGATATGTACCGGAAATTCAAAAACACGCTATACTTTTTATACGCTACACCCCACTGTGGTACAGGGTATTATAAGTTTATTTTGTGGCAACTAGAAATACTACAGCCAGACCCACTTTAAAGTTTACAGATCGACTCAGAATCAGCAGCTGAGTTGATTTAACCATGTCTGTCTGTCCATCTTATGTTGTTCGTTAAGTGCAGGTCGCAATCTCACTCCGATCTTGTTGATATTTGGCAATAAAGACTCTTTCACACTTGCGAAGAACCCTATCGAAATTTGTCAAAATAAGTTCAGATTTCCGATTTGGCCTTTAGCGCTATAGAAGCTGTATTTCACATGCAATCATTTTGAAAATTGACAGAGTTTCCACATTGCCGATTTTGAAGGATATCGGTTCAAATTTACATATAGCTCCCCTATATACATATTTATTTCAAAATAAATTGTAAAGATGTATATTATTGTATCCTACCCTATCATCGGTTTGCTATTACTGACTTCAGTTTAATATTACATATTTAATGCGATCGTAATGAGAAAATACGTTCAGTGAGAAATTTTGTCTATGATCCAATTTTAATTCTGTGGGGCATATTAACTTATTCAAGGAATAAGCACTGACCTGACGGCGAGGCTGAGAACTTGCTACAAGGAATGTTTTTAGCCGTCAGGCATAGGGTTTTGTTGCCTTTCGAAAACAAGAAAGCTTAGTTTATAATTTTTTTATACATTTCATTAGTTCAATTTGTTTGGCTTTTGTGGTTGTGTACAATTTTTGGATTTGTAATATATGTGTATGTAAAGTTAAAAAGTGGAATTTTCATGTATTTTAATAATTTCTTTTTAACGTTTTTTTTCTTATTATTTTTGTTCTTATGTTCTTATTTATTTAATTCAATTCGTGTTTATTTGTAATGCAACTTATGTGTTCAATGTACTTCAATGTTAAATCTTGGGTCGTTATTGGTTACTATGGTGTATTTTATTTATATTAGGGAAGACAATTTTAACTATATAAAAATATAATCATTTATATTTCACTTCACTTTGAAACTTGTAAACTTAAATCACGGGGGAGAGGCGCACCAGTTTAATTGGAGATCGGTAAAAGACTGATTACTTGTGCTTTCCTTCCATCTCTTCTAAGCTCAACTACCGACTTTCGTTAAGCTACAGATGGCAAGCGACAAGTAAACAAAAGGGAAATTAGAGTAATGAGTGCATGTAATGAGTACACTCGCTTTTACACACCTACACACATAATGCCGCGCAGCAGTGAACGTTTCACACTGATGGTCAAAAGTGACTTTTGAACAAAAGAAAACCAATTGTTCCAAGTAAATACCAACGAAACTTTCATTTATTCAGTATGAAATGTACCAAAAGAAAAGTAATGTAAACAATTTATACCTGAAGTATAATCTGGATATTTTAGCTTTATTCTATATTACTGGAGTGGTGCAGGGTACTTCAGCCTTTCCTTACTGTTTTCCGGATACACTGCAGCAGATTGGTTTACACATAGGTATTCCATTTCGTGTTGTCGCCGCAGAACTGCTGGGCGTCGTCCATGTAGTCATTTGCGTGTTAGAATCTTTGAAAGCGTTCGTTTAATTACCTATTCATAGTTGGAAGTTTTTGGCACGGACTGTTAAGTTGTCACAAAGGAATCTATCCGTCACGCCTCACATCATGTTAGACGTCACGTTGTTGCCATACGGCATCACAACAAACCCCTTTGGCATAAACTCCGATCGAGTCCAATTCATTACAATCTATTTGACATGATAATCATAGACAAAGATCTCAATTATAGGACAGTTGTTTTGAAACGAAACAATACTTAGAATACGATATTAAATAAAACTATAACTCGATTTCAAAACCAAGACTATGAACTATGTAGGAACTATGAACTATGTAAACTTACAAAATTGTAAACTTGCATTTCCCTTCCAACACTTTCAAATTCCCCTCCAACCCATTTGCATGTGTGTGCATAACAAATAGTTCTCTTTGATGCCATAATACCAGTGAGAAGAAAAATGTTTTAAATTGAATTCCATTATAAATGCAACACTTCATCGTTGTCGTCGGCTTAAACATGTCAATGGCACAGCAGGAGATCAATCGATCAGACCTACGTACATACGTACGTTGTTCGAGTATATCGACACAACAGAGGAAATATAAACAATGTCGCCAGCTATGTTTTGAAACCAAAAAAAATTCGATAATCTCCACCAAGACCCAACATAATCATGATCTAGCGTCCATCAGCATCCCCCGAAACGCCATCCAAAGTCGGCATGTTTGTTTCTGTCCCTCTACATTAAAAAAAAATATGCATAATCGTACAGTTGAATATTAATTAGATAATGGGTTTGTTATTGTTTTTCGGTGTTCAGACTATTGGAATAAACTTCACCTTTACAAAATCGAACTAAAACCAATCCATTTGTAGTTATTTATTAACTCGATCGCGATCTTATGAGCCTCGACACTGAGTCAAACGGAAACCATATTTCGAAATATGAAATGAAAAATAAAAAATCTGGTAGTTAAGGTGCTGACACTGTTTGCTTACTGCTTATGCTTACTGACTGCTCAACCATCTGACGGTCTGGCCATATGTTCCAGCGAGTGGAGCTAAACGTTTTGTCGTGTCGGCTGGTTAAGATCATAGGACGATGACACGACGACATGTCGATATTTATCACCGGCATTAATAAAATAAAACCAAAATCGAATTTATAGATTTTGAGGTTAAATACTGCTTGAATTACGCCCCATCGTTATGGAAACATAAATTTCAAATACATAATTATTAATTCACTTCAATTTGGTACGAGACGAACACTCTGCGATCCCACACAAATGCGATCATTTGACTTTGTTCCCAGTTAGCTGTCTATCGGCTCGTCGATCTCTGGCTTGGTCGGTGGCCAGAAGCGGACATCTGATAACGAACTTCGAGGCTAAGCTGCGTGTGCCAAAGACACAGATTGATATTGGCCAGATTGGAAAATGAGAACACCTTTTCTCGGACGGAGTAGCTCTACAACAAAAGAGTCAAGAGTCCACCACAGATGTCCGGTTAGATAGAACGACAGATTTGCTTGTTGATCCCCAGGAGGATGATTAGTCAACGCCGGCCCTCATTATCTGTAAGGCGCTTTGGTAACAACAATGGAGACAACAAGAGGATTTCGTAATTGACTTACAAACCTCTTTGTGTACTCTATGCCTAGGCGAGAGAGAGAGAGAGCCAAGTCTTTTGTCCTGTGCCCTGAGCCCTTAAACAAAAGAAGGAAAATAAACAACATCTTGACTTGCGACAGACAACATCAAATATGCTTATGGATGTATGACGAACAACACGAATATGTGTCCGACGTCGTCTCACAAGAGACTTAGCGGAACCTGAAGTGGATGGCTGTTAGAAATCACACCTTTACTGTTTTATGTTTTATGGCCAGTTGCGCATGCGCCTCGTACTTACAATCATCTGCATGTCTGTCCGCCCGGCAAACAGACAAACAAATGATACTTCCCGCATCTGAACAATGGGAATGTGTAAAATCAGAAACATTTAGAAAGTCAGCATGATTTTTAGCAGGTAATTGTGAATTGTGAAGAGGAAAGAAAAAAATCGGAATCTAATGAAAATGAAATTACCCCTAAGACACAAAGCACACCACCACCACCGAAGGCGGCGGCGACGATGACGATGACGACGGTGGCGATTGTCCTCCTTGAGTTTATCGAACAAAAGATTTCTCCTCAAGTGGCCATTGTTCAGTCAAGCATCTTAAATCCACAAAATAGCCTTTAAGGATCTTGGCATGGAAAACAAATGAGCCCAACAAATGCCTCTTCAGCAACACAAACACACTCACACAAGCGCGAGCCCATAGGACAATGTGTTAAACGCCATCTGAGGATACTTTGTCCTTTGTGTTTGACATTTTTCGCATTGTAAGGATTTCCTCCGAGCAAGCATCTCCATGTATCTATGTATGTATGTGACATAAGCACTTTATAGATAAAATTACCTTTCCTTTGTTCGACGCCCATGGAGTGGTGCTATGAGATGCTACTTGAAAAATTTATAATGCGAAAATTCACACCATGTAACAGGCCATAAACCCAAACGGGGAAATGTGTTTTATGACCGGCGGACCACTACAAACCGCAGCATTGAATCTCAGTCGATGGCAATTCCTCCCTGTGCCCTCTTTGCTTCTTTTTGTGTAACCACAAGCCCCTTCCTATTGACAAGCGTAAGTATTCGTTGCAAGAGTTATAGCCGAACCCGAATGGGATGGCGCGGAATCGATGGAGGGATGGGTGCTGCGGGTAAACAAAATCACACCCGTGTCCAACAATGCGTAACATACAATCGCGTCGAGATATTTGTATGCATCCAAATGGCTTCTATTGAAAACTAATGACGATTCTGCCCCGATGTATGTATGTACATCCTCATCTGCATTCCCATCTACATCCACATTTAAACGCAATTTGTTGCAACTGATTGTCCATGACAGCTATCAGGAATCTAAACAAGCGATCTCCTGGGTGTCATGATGAATCGCCGTTAGATTCCTTTACACAGTCCACCCCTCAATTGTATTGGCACATCATTCTTGATGGTCTTATCATTGAAACTGCATTTGATAGTGATCAAAAAGACGCGTGACTTGTTCAATGGACAAGTTTACACATTTTTTATAAGTTACTGGCGTTTGTTAAGATGTTGAGCTCTATGTAATGACACTAAATGAACCAACTAACAACAATTTAAAATGGAAATTGAAGGCCGATGCCTACTAAGCTGAAGTAAAATGATAATCATATAAATTTAGTTTATCTTACAAGAGAAGAGATGCAAACATTTAAATTTTATTTTAAAAGTAATTTGATGTAACTGATAATGATTATCAACCATATGAGGAGACTAAGCGTTTTTGTCCACAATACAGAAAAAGATTCAACTGGAAATTAATTAAATGAAAGTAGTAAGGAGATGTATACGTAATTGTGTATACCAGTCAATTCAATTTTTAATCAAATGCCCGTATCAAAGAATTCTTTCCCATCATTGATAAAATAATTGATATAAATAATACAATTATGTAGTCAGGTTGAAAATAAAACCTATATTTTGTTGACTACACAAATTTCGTAATTGAATCCAGTTCGTTTTTTGCTACGAAGAGTCACTATCTTAAACAGCTGAACGAATAGGTTTGCGGATAATTGGAGAAGTTTCATTTTCAATCTGTCGATTTCGCACATTTTTCTTGTACTTTTTTGAGCTTATACCAAAAAAATACACAAAACAAAATAATTGTTCGTAAATTAAAATAAATTTGCTCCCCTTCCCATTTATTATGTCATTTCAATTAAAAAACTCATCTCATGTACATGTATTTTTGTCTTTGGAATTATATCGTTACCTCTATTCCAAATTATGCTACGTCAAAGCAGATTAAAGTTTTATGAAATTTTTAAAATTCTATGGAATTTATTTGTAATGCAAATCGAATGACCTCGTTTTCCACCAAATTTAGACTGAATATAATTTGGAATATTTAGAATTTAGAAATGGATATAAACAAGAACATTTTAATTTTCCTAAAATATTTCTAAAATACTCCTTTTGTTTTAGCGAGAAAGAGAAAAAACTTGTTAATTACCAAAATCAAAAATAAATTACTTGGCTTTATGTTAAAATTTATTGGCTATATTTTAGATGATTTATTTAAGTTTGTAGTAGTTTTTGAATTTGTTATGGATCTTCTGAAGAGTACATCAGACAGATTAGTTATTTTGTAAAAAATATTTATATATAAGTATAAGTATATACATTAACGGGTTATCCATTTCGTGTTTTCAAAACCGCAGGTGTGGCAAGGAACAGCCGAAGAACACCGTTATTGGGTGCTAGAGCAACAGACATTCTTTCAATGCTGATTTTTCGAACAAAATTTTCTTCGGCGGTGAAACACATTTCTCACTCGGTGGTTACGTCAACAAGTCCAGAAGTGGTTGTGGAAAAGCCATTGCATCCTGAAAAAGTGACTGTTTGGTGAGAATTATGGACCGAATTATGGAATGAAACCTCATTGGGCCGTATTTTTTTGAAAATGTTTTGCAGTCAATTCCGAGCTCTACGGCTGTATGATAACTTTTTTGGCCTGCAGTTTAAGATTATGAACTGGACGATATGTTGATTCAACGAGACGAGCCACACAACACTAGTGACTTAGGCTTTATTGCGTTTCCAGAACACGTAATTTCACGTTTTGACGACGTCAATTGGATGACAAGATCATGCGATTTGACGCCGTTATATTTTTTTGTGGGGCTACACCAAAAACCGTGTCTACGCGAATAATCCCCTAACGTTAGTGCATTTGAAACCCAACAATCGTCAAGTTATGGCCGAAGAACCGCCCGAAATTTGTGAAAAGGCGCCCAAACATTACATTAAAAGCATCGACAGCTACAATCAATCCAGAGGCGGTCATGCATTTCAAACACAATGGCAAGGTCCAAGCATTATAATTAAATAAAAGTTTCATCAAAATCATAGCTTTATGTGTATTTTATTTAACTTTTTTTAAATCGATAACCTTATATATTATATGTTAATACAGAATGGTCCAAATGAGTAAAAAAAATATTATATAAACTTTATTCTTATCCGTCCGATTCCTTAAATAGCATTGCAATCGCATTACACTATTGCAAAACTGACCGATTTTATAACGATAATCTTGTTATGAAAATTCGATGCTAAGAAAGAAAGCTTTCCGCGTGACATATCGGTGGGAGTTATCGGTAGTTTAAGTTGTTTCCCACACAAGTTTAATTAGTTAGTGGGGGGTGGGGGCTATGCGCCGACTAACTTACACCGACTAGGCGAATATAATTGATTGGTTACTGTTTTGCCGCAGAATAGTTATTGTCATCGATTATTTGGACTGTTGATGGGACGAATATGGAAATTATGACTATCAACACAACACCTTAACTGATTATCGATGCTAATGAAATCTGATCCACAACAAAAATTCAAAGCCAAAGCGACAAAGCAAAGGAATACGAACAAAAGACCGAAAATCCCCAAATGATCTGAAGATCATTTAAAAATGCGTAAAATATAAGTGTGGGTGGCATTTATCATGAACATTTCGGATTATCATCATCGTCACTGCTGAGATGATAAAGAAAAACATGGATCAAAAATCCAAAACAATAAAAAAAAACGAACAAACTCGGCATCCACTCAAACACACACACACATACACAAAGAGTGGGAAGATGGAGAAGACAAGCAGGCAGGCAGACAGACAGACGGACCGAGGAATAATACACAATCGCGAAGAATGTGTTGAAGGAAATTAACAACAAATTGAAGCATTTAAAAGTTATCAAAAATACACAGCGGGATGGCGGTATATTTAAGCGCAAATATCTCAACATTACCACTGCACAAAAAATCGATTAAACACAAACTCACTCACACAACTCACTCGCCCCCCAAAATCGATTTCAATTCCAAATCGAAACGAAACGAAATAAAACTTACATATAAAAGCATCGATAATGCTGATGAATGGAGGACATATGGATGGATGGATGGACGCCGTTACTGCGCACCGCTGTCGACATCGACGCCGTCGCCGTCGCCAAACCCTATCCCGACAACAAACAACAAGAGAAATAATCGTATTGTTTACTACAGGAATTCAATCATTGTAAGACATCAAACAACAAAGTGAGTGAGAGACCTCCCTTCGACACCCCCACCACCCTGACTCACACCCACTGAGTAATTGTGCCACAGAATTTAGTTGGTTCATCTTCAATTTAACATATCAACATATGCAACTCTCAAACACGCATACACACATACGAGTATGTATGTACAGCGATACGAATGAGAAGACGAATTGTGAATGAATGAATTACAGTAGGCCCTCAATTCATACACGATTTTTAAAAGAAAAACATAAAGGAAGCAAGTACCTTAATATCGAACCCTGTGCGCGGAATTATTTTCAATATTGAGTTTTTGATGCAATTTTGTTCTACATTCATACTAGTCCCGTCATCTGGCAAAATATTGAAGGCGAAATCCTCTAATTTGCTCCAAAAATTGACTATATAGGTACTCTCTCGTATGTACCACTGCATTTTTGCGAAAGCAGAGAAAAGTAGAACAAATGCTCTCCTGTAAAATTTAGATTTTGGCACATGCGATAATTCCGCGCACAGGGGTCGATATGTCTTGGCGAAATAGGGATTACATTTACGAAGTCGAGTTTTCTACTTATCTCAGGGAATTTACTTAAATAATAGTTCTATCGATAGGTATTTGTCATTTTCCATCCAGTTTCAAATCGATTATATCTTTTTATTACAAAATATAGAAATTTAACGAGAGTTCTCCCTAGAGGCTTAGTAGATGCATTGGCTTTTAAATATATTTATGAAGTAGATTTTCCAACCGGACCTAATGCAACAATTAACGAAATTTTACTTCTCTTTTCGTAATTTATGCACATACATAGCCATATTGGAATTTGTTCGATTCTCAAGTTCTTACTTTGCAATTACTGGAACTGTAGTTTGAAATTTTTTATAGGTAGTTCCGTTCTGCACCAACAAAAATGTTTCAGATCTCTCTCCGCTCACCACCAAGTTCCGCTTTGAATCTCCGATTCAAATTTCAAGATCGCAAAGAAAAATTTTAAATTTTCCACAAAATGTATTTCAGATATGAAAGCGATGCCAAAGCCACTAAGACTCGACAACAGTTCTTATATAGTTTTCATGTAGTTGTACGATTAAATATAGAATTGAAATTGTTTGGTACCATATTATTTCATTTTAATAAATAATAAACCAATTCGAACATAAGAAAATGTAATTTATATTTTTTGCAGAAACGCGGATGTAATACTTTGTAGAGTTAGGGAAGTCATTGAAAAGTCTATGCAAGCAATGATTTAGTAAATAGGTACACGAAAAACTATTCAAAGTTCTGGTTGAAAAAATACGCTTCCATTCCAATCATGCGGTTCAATGAGGGATTACTGTATGTACATACAACGGTCGTACTTTATCGATGTGCACAATTCGTAATACCTACATCTGGAAGAGGGAGATTGCGGGAGGTGCGTATTTTTTATGGTAAAAACCATAACATTACTTCTTTTTGCTGCATCATTGCTAAAGCGAATTGAAATTACACGAGCCGATAAATAACCGACAACATCAACCGATTTTGACCAAAAAAAAAAGGAATCTTTTATTGTAGTCGGAGGCGGCGGTGCTGGTGTCGAATACTTTCGACAGTTGCAGAATCACTCCGACATCTCATCTCTCTTGGTATGCAGCCACAACCAGTCAGCACATCATCATCGCCGTCGCCGTCATCAAATCGACTTAACAGATTGCCATATAAAGAGAACAACAAAACGCTCTGCACCACTGCCACCAGCATCAGCATGCGATCGAACATACGACGGACAGACGGGCATACATGGGGCGAACAACAACTTATTTCCACGAGTGGCATCAATGCGTCGTCGCTGTGGCATACCTATCTCCAGCTGAGCATTTCAAAGCTTTGATCTGCCAGACCCGCCTGTCAATAAGGTTCATCTTCTGATCCCCCCAAATCCCGTCTCGGGCTCAGGTCATATTTCTTTTATAACCCGGTGTTATTTACGAATAAAAGTCGGTCTCATCGATGGATTTCTTTCGTATTGAGAGGATTGTATTGTAATCGCCCTCCCTTTTGTTTGGTTGTTCTTGATCGATGCATCTGAGTGCAGAGATCATTACCCCGCTTCCCGGCCATCACTCAACCATTCCAGATTTACAGGCGATCATGGCCTATGGTCTGACTCACTTGGCATATCACACATCGGGACACAAGCTATCTCTAAATGGTTGTTATTTGCAACAATATGTTGCAAACTAAAGTGATATTTTGTTGTTTCTGACATGACCACCACCACCGAATCGCTCTACACTACAAATACATATATATGCTTGGGAAAGCGACCAATTCAATACAGAAGCACTGAAAAAGAGTTGTAGGACGAAGGTTCGAGCAGTGAAATTGATTACAAGCTATCGAAAACTTTTTTAATAAAAAGAAAGGCAAGAAAAGGGATTTTATAGTTCATTATAGATAGATGTGTCCGGAAAAAAATTAATATATTAAAAATATTTCCCAAAAACCAATATTTATAAAAATGTTTCTCCAAACAAAAGATTATTCCATGACATGAACCTAATGTACATATTTCCTGTTTCTATTGAAAGAAATTTCTATTGAAAGTAATTTATTTGCAATTTTAAAAATTTCAATGAAAACTTAATTTACTTGAAACTTGTATTGTATTTGTCTAAAATATTGTTCCCGTGGAATACATTTTATCTTTGCGTGAATATTTAAATTACTACATGCTGAAACAAATCGCCTCTGTAGTATATATTGTCCCAAACATATTCTGCTAGAAATATACATATGTTTAGGGTACACTCCAAATATATAATATTCGACACACACAAATATTATACGTTTGGGAGCATTTTGTTCTAAACAAAACTATGTTCCCATCCTAATATTTTTTTTATTTGGAACCAATATTTTCGAAGGAAAGCTTAATTAGTATTTACGTATTATGGAAATGTATCAATGCCTTAATTTATAGGCAGGTTTTATGTTTTTCAGAAGTTCAAAGTCCAATTTTTTAAAAATGTTATATGTTTGTAAAATTGATTTCAAATTTAAATCGTACAATCCTTCGTAACTATAAATTTGCATTGATGGATTGAGAAAAGGTGATGAATTTAAATATTTATAAATTAAAAATTAATGATGTAAAACAAAAGTTAATGCTTCTTATGACAGTTTTATCTATAAAGTATAAAGCGAAATCTATGAAAATCGAACTAAAATTCGAAAAAGTCAGCAACGTTTTACAAATCTTTTTCAAATAAAATTTATTTCGAAAACTTCTTAAACAATAACTTTGTTTGTGGGCAACGCAACTTTTATGTTTGAAAGTCAGTTCACAAATATATTTCATTTTAATATATATGCGTTCCAAACAAAATTTCTTGATATTCAAATAAAATATATTTGTTCAGAAATATATAATATTTTAAAAAATGTTTTCCAAATACATATTTTTTTTGTTTAAATCAAACATATGAAAAATATCGATTTCTAACGTCATATTTTTTTGACAACCAATCATGCAATTCATCGTTATGCAAGATTATATGATTATACAAGATTAGATTATTTACGAACATTTAAAATTTCTAAAAAACTGAACTTTATTATGATAATTAAGGTATCGACTTTTCTCAATACTTAAATAGAAGAAAAAATATTTCGGAAAAAATATTCCAAAATAAAAGAATATTAGGAAGGAAACAAAGATTTATTCAGAACAACATCTTCCCAAATATGTCATATTTGTGTGTTCTATGTATTATATATTTCAAATGTTCCCTATCCCTGTATATGTTTCCAGCGGAATATGTTTGGGACAATATACTACAGAAGTGATTTTATTCAGAGTGTACTTTTAATCAAAATAAAAAACGTACACTTTATTTAATATAACTGCGCGTTAGCATTCACCAACTTTCGGCTTGTTAAGAAAAATGTTGCAAAAATTATACGGGGAAAATCGCCATATACTCGTATGTTTGAATTGGAATAAGATATATTTGGAACAGCCATTAATATTATTTTTGAATAAACAAATTGTATTTGAATGTTTTCTTCTGACTAAATAAATATTTAAAGCAAATTAGGACATTTTAGACATAAGTGAAGTAAAAATTGCAAAAATATTCTCATGGGACATATATGTCCCAGTTGTCCGCAAAGGGTTAAATACAAATAAAATTATTGTTTTGGAATTTCTCCAATATATTTCAGTTAAAAAAGATTTTCAAAACTTTGATGACTTTTTCGAACTTCAGTTTTAATTCCGATTACACCTTCCGGTTAAAAATGACATGTTGCATTAACATCCGTTTTAAAGCATTTTTTTTATTTTCTAAATATTCCAAGATTATACGACTTCAATTATAAAGGAATTTTACAAACATTAAAAATTTCTAAAAAATTAAAATTGAATTGCTGAAAACTTAAATTAATTAAGGTGCCAATATATTCATCGTAATCAATGTACAGGTCGCAATTATGGTCCGATCTGAACGAAACTTTGCGCACATCTTTCATTTGGGTCATGGACGATCCCTATTGAATTTAAAATCGGTTCAGATTTACATATAGCTACCATATATATGTATTACCTCCAATTTTGCATGTAAGCGCTGTAGAAACTGTATTTTACACCCGATAACTACGAAGTTCGGCAGACACAGGTTTTTTATTACATGAAAGAACACTGCCAAATTCGGGGAAAATCGATTCAGATAGTCCCCATATATATGTTACCGCCAATTTGATATGTAAGCACTGTAGAAACTGTATTTTATATCCGATCAGTACGAAACTCGACAGAAAGAAGTTTCTTATTACATTAAGGAACACTTCCAAATTCGGGGGAAATCGGTTCCGATTTAAATGTAGTCCCCATATATATGTTCCTCCCGATTTGGTATCAAAGCGCTATAGAATCAAAGCGTTATAGAAGTTGTACTTTACGATAATAAAAAAAAATGGCAGAAAGAAGTTTCTTAATTTAGAAACGAATACTGCTTAATTTGGGGATAATTGGTTCAGATTTAGTTATAGTCACACATATGTGTGTATATGTTCTTGCCTATTTAGTATTTAAGCGCTGTTGAAATGGCAGAAATTAGGCCTTTGATCCAAGTGGATGAAAATCTATTTAGATTATCTATTTATTCCTTCCGATTCTTGATCTATGAAAAAAACTGCGGATTTTAAGGTTATGCTTTCGGATCTAGTTTATTATGATGAACATATTCAACTCCTCCTTGGAATAAGGCTTGATGAGCAGGTGGAGCGCGGTAATTTGCTTACTTGGGAATGAAATAAAAAAGTCATGAATCATAGAAAAATATATTTTGTATTTTAATTACATATATTGACCAGTAACGGAGTTTTTAAATTACATGGTTTTAAATAGTGTATCTGACAAATGTCGTTCCCAAATAAGCAAATTCCCGCGCTCCACCCTGTACTTTGTTAAATGAAACGTAACCAATTATTCTAAAATGTTATAAACATGGTTTTTTTTTCAATTGATAAATATCAAAAATAGTTATGTTTCTCCGTTTAGAAATAAATGTTTCTGTACATATAACGTAACTTCTGATGAGACTATATGGATTTTTTTCCAGAAGTTATCGATATTTAAAAAATCTTTAAGATATCACTCTATGTATAGGGTTTTTGGTCATAACTTCTTAAGTTATCGTCAGATTTGAAAAATCTTATTTTGAAATGTTGGTATTTATCGGTAATTTCCAGAAAAAAGCGATATCCTATTAAATAAAACCGTTGAATTGCCATAGAAGTGTACCTACTGTGAGAACCTATAGTGATTTTTTACAAGGAATCTTTTTGTTAAAAATAGGCTGAACAGCTACCATTTTTGTCCAAAGTACTACCCGAAATTAAATGAAACCCAGCAATCTTCCACTTATGATAATGTATGTTAAATTTATAATACATATTTGTATTATATATTTGGTATAAGTTGAAAAATTTCATTTATAACTATTATATGTAGTGCGTCGGTATATAGGTACATAGATTCCAGAGTACCGATTAGTAATCGCCGCAGATTGATACTAAAACAGCTGAGCTTTAAGCACCGACGGCAAATTTAAGCGGCAAAAAACTCACCTTCATTTTGAGTGCCTCCACAATTTTGGCGGTTTGTAATCCACTGGAGTTAAGAGATGAAAATGCCGAATACCTGCTACCACCGCCTATTCCGAGTTGGCAACACTGGGAATTCCACAGATCGATGGTAAACCCCACAAAGTGTTTCACTAAACAATCACTTTAAATTTTAATCTTATTTTTGTTGTTTAATTTTTATGTTGGTATTTGAATATATTTTTATTTTTTTGTTTTGCTGATGCACTTTAATATGTATATAATGATTATATGTATGCATGTGTGTATGTACTCATTTATGATATTTTCTTATTTCACCAAATATTCTACTACGAACGAAATACGACGACGGAGCTTCCAATTTGTTTTTCAAAATATATGCACGAACGCGGGAGTAAATTGCAAATCAATAGCGACGACAGTTCGAATAGGAGTTTACGGGGAAAACACGTCAAGCCGTCACTAGAAAATTTTGTGCCACGCACACAGACCCTCCATACAAAACGTCGTTACAACGCAAGACCACTCGTTGGACTGATTGAGCAAGCGGCTAAACACAGGGCCAGCAATAATGCTCAAACGGATTCGCTGCGAACGAGCGACACGGCGAATGAATGGTTAGCTCGAGATGGCCTGGCTTATTCCGTAATACAACCACCACAAAACCGGTCTCAGTGAGTCGAGTGTCATGCAGTCAGTCAACCAACCAACGGACCCATTAACATCCATGATCACACACTCAGCACACACACACCGTTGCATACAGTCTTAAGCCACCACCAAATCCAAACAACGATACCACTGGGAGACGAACAACGGAAAAACAAACAAAATGTGAAAAATTCGCTTTGACAACCGTCGCCGCCTGGTATCACAACCAGCCAGAAAATATGAGAAAACCCCACTCGCTTCCCGAGTGAGTGGAGAGTCACATCTGCCAACTTGGATCTTTGCAGGAGTTAGGGGTTGTTATTGATTGGCACGCAACGCATGAAGCACCGCCTACTCGGGCCCACTTGAAAAGAGTTCAACCACTGAAGACTCATTTTGAGTGAAATGTGACCTGTGGTTGTACTCTTCTGCCAATTATTCGCCTTGAGTGCGCAGTCGCGTGACAAATTTTCACTCAAGCCATTGTGCTTATGCTCTGCGGCGAAAACCAAAACAAATATGGAGACGATTTGGGCGAATGCCCGTTAAACAACACTATCAGATTGCAACAAGATCAGGTTGCTGAACACTTGTGGCTGCGACGATGAGGTGAGAGCACACCAGCCATTCGCCACTCTTCCCGCAGCCATTTAGCGAGCCATAGGAAGGACAGTGGACAGTAAAACGGAGAATCTTACGACGGAAGTCAGAGATT
Organism: Eudasyphora cyanicolor; assembly: GCA_963930755.1. Lineage (NCBI taxonomy): Eukaryota > Metazoa > Arthropoda > Insecta > Diptera > Muscidae > Eudasyphora > Eudasyphora cyanicolor. The sequence continues at coordinate 112,578,432 of OZ005735.1, read as the reverse complement.
GACGCAAAAAGAAAACCGCCGATAAGGCGACAACGATGAGACAACCGACGGTTGTGTTTCCTCTTTTCCGTGTGTACATACAAAGGCACTTGCGACTTGGCTGGAAAACCGGGTGTAGTAACGCCCCTCGCGAGTGCCGCCATATCATCACCATCATCAAACTCGCCCAACGTCGTAATCACACCCAATTTGTACACTAACCCATACAAACACACTTGGATTTGCGCTCGTTGTACCTTTCCGCTGCTCATCAAGTTTGCCGAAGATTTGGAGTGTTGTTATCTCTTTTGCACCCACACGCATTCTCAATGGAACGGAAGTTTTGTGCTTTGTATTGTTCACATACTCGTACATCCATCCACTCGAATAAGTACATACGAGTATTATACTCGTATAAACTCAGTACTACTTAGAAGAGTTCAGCGAAGACCGAGAAGACGGTTCCTTCATTTGCACAACGGCACAAAGTGATTTGATTTATTCTATGGCACAAAGCTCCTCAAGTGATGCTGAATGAACACAAAGTAAAAGCGAGCTCAACAATTCCTTTAAGAAGAGCAGTCAACAACAATGCCGTGGAATGAACCAAACGTTGTTGGAATGGGATGGGGGGGGAGAGCATCATCTCGGGAGCATCGCTCGAAATCATCTGATGTGGCGGGTGGCTCTTTTCGTTTCGTCGCAAAGCTGTCAAGCGTCAAGCTCTATTAAAGGATTTACAACACAAATTATGGATCAATGTTTGCACAAGTCGTCTTTGAGGAGGAAGCTTTTCCCCCTCTCCCACGTGACCCAACTGCAGGAGCAATATACTTGCAGCTTTGCTGCTTTTTGCTTTGTGTGTTGAGCGCATTTATGAACTGATGATTGCACACTTAGTCGCATTATCGTTTCGTTTGTGTCTTTCCTTTTCACGTTCTTGGCGTTTATATGGACGACGGTGATGATGATGGTCCAGGTTGTGCTGCCAGATGCTTACTAAATGTTTGTTCCATATTAGCTTTGAGGGATTTGGTTTTGTTATATCATCAGCGTCATTTGCATGCGCCAATACATATGAGAGCAAATCCCCCCCCCCCCCTTTACTAGTGATATTTTAGTCCATTGGGCCATACATTGAATGGTATGAATTATATATTAGGGCGGGTCAGAAAAAAATTATTGTGACGGTTGTGCGCATCTCAAATTAAAGCTTGTTTTGTTTAGTGAATATCCCAAAATATTTCGTCTATATCTTGAGCCGCCAGTGAGCTAGAGCGATATTACATAACCTCTGAAATGCATGTTTTTTGCGAAATTTTTCACATGTGCAGCAGTATACCAGTATTGTTATTCTCGCGCTGATAGAACCGAAGTTATCCACGATTTTAGGGCGTAATTTTACGAAATTTGTTATAAAGGAACTTTATTCAAGAATAGTATACCATTTATATAGTCGATTATTGGCTAGGTATGCTTTTACATTTCTAAGCTGTTCGCGATGCAATTATGCATAAAGTTTGCTGTGGTCAGGGGATGGTGGGCATCCCTATTACACATTTTTAAATATATAATTGCTAAGGTATGTCCACAACCCACTGACCACAGCTTCTTTCATGCAAAATTCAAATCGTGAATAACTTCGGTTCACTTCAACGCGAGAGTCACAATATTGGTACTGTTTTAAGCCGAATTGCGTGTTCTAGCTACACATGCGAAAAATGTCGCTCTTTAGTCCAAGGTGTCTGATATATGTTGGGGATATACAACAAAAGGGGTTACCGTTGACAAATTTAATAAGGTTGCAAAAAAAGTCGTTTTCGAAAAATAAAGTCGCACAAAAAAGTCGTTATTGCATAAAAAAGGGTCTCACTTTTTATAAACACTTTACTTTAACAAAACAATTATGAAATTAATAAGAAATCGTTTGTATGTGATAAGAAATTATTTTTTTAATTACATGAGTTAACAGAATTATTTGAACTTTTCTATAATTGAACCCAGTACGTTGCTTAAAATATGAGTTGGCATATAACTCTTGATATTTATTGGATTACATAAATATTGATTATTTTGGAAATCTTATTCTTTTTAAGTGGTGTAGACCATATTTGATGTTTTCCCCTTAGGTTTTTTTTAAATTTAATGTCTTTATTTCTGTTACAGTAATAACTCAAAGGCGATCATTATACCCTACACCACACTGTGGTACAGGGTATTATAAGTTTGTTTCACGGCAGATGTTTGTAACACCTGAAAATAACACAGCTAGACCCACCTTAAAGTATACCGATCGACTCAGAATCACTAGCTGAGTCGATTTAACCATGTCTGTCCGTCCGTCAGTCTGTCCATGTAAAGTTGTTCGTCGACTACAGGTCGCAATTTCACTCCGATCGTTCTGAAAGTATTTCGCAGCTGTAGAGATCCCTATTGAATTTGGTTGAAATCGGTTCAGATTTAGATATAGCTCCCATAATCATATATGTTTCGTCCGATTTGGCCCTTTAGTTCTATAGAAGCTGTATTTTACATCCAATCGTTTTGAAATTCAGAATGGTAGAGTTTCTTGATCCATGAACCAACATTGCCGAATTTGAAGAAAATCGGTTAATATTTAGATATAGCTCCCATACATATCTTTCGTCCGATTTGACCCTTTAGTCCTATAGATGCTGTAGTTTACATCCAATCGTTTTGATATTTAGAATGGGTATTATTTAAGTATAAAAGTTAATTTATGTAAACAATTTATACATGAATTACAAAATTTATATTTCAGAGTTATTCAATATTACGAGAGTGGTGTAGGGTATTATATAGTCGCCCCCCGCCCGACTTTAACCTTTCCTTACTGGTTATATCTTCGTCTTGTTAAATTCCTTTTAAATGCTGATAGTAAAATTGTAAGTACATTTTTACGTTAATCAAACGAATAATACGTTTTATGCTGCAAAATGCAAATTTTGTCTAAAATTTATTTTAACGAAAGTTTCAAAACCCCAAAATACTTCACCGATGCATGGAAAGCGACCATGTCTTTATTACTGATTTTGAAATTACAAGAAAACAATGCAAATGCTGCAATTTAGGGAATTTTTATAAATAAATTTAACGATTTAAATTTTTTTTTGATTTAAAGAATTGGCCTGAGGGTAAATATATTATTAGTTATACCAAGCATTGACCATCTTTTAAAAAAGGTCTTTAACTCATACTAACAATATTTACCTATAATAACTCAATACTGCTTGATTTGTCTAGGGTGTCCAAATAACATTTTTATTACAAACCAGTAAGGAAAGGCAGAAAGTCGGGCGGGGCCGACTATATAATACCCTACACCTCCCTAACATAGCGATAAGGGTCATTGCCACAATAATTTGGAATAATTGGTAAATGGGTAGAAACATATTATCTAATTCTGAAACGATAATCGCTAAATTAAGCAATATTCTTTCCTAAATTGAGAAACATCTTTCTGGAAAATTGTAATGATCGGAAGTAAAATACAACTTCTATAGCGGTTTGATACCAAATCAGGAGGAACATATATACGGAGCTTTAATATAAATCTGAACCGATCTTCCCTGAATACTCATTCATGTAAAAAGACCTCCTTCTGTCGAATTTCGTACTGATCGGATATAAATTACAGTCTCTACAGCGCTTACATGTCAAATCGGGGGTAAAGTACATACAGTTTTTACAGCGCTTACAGGTCAAATCGGGGGTAACATATATATGGGTGTTATATCTAAATCTAAACCGAGTTTCTCCAAATTTGCAGCATTCCTTCATGTAGAAAGAAACCTCTTTTTGCCGACTTTCGCACAGATCGGATATAAAATAACATTTTTACAGCGCTCACATGTCAAATCGGGGGTAACGTATATATGGGGGCTATATCTAAATCTGAACCGATTTCTTCGAAATTTAAAAGTGTTCATTCATATAATAGGAAACCTCTTTCTGACGAATTTCATACTGATCGGATACGAAATACAGTTTTTACAGCGCTTACATGTGAAATCGGGGGTAACATATATATGGGGGCTATATCTAAATCCGAACCGATTTTCTCCGAATTTGGCAGTATTCCTTCATGTAATAAGAAACCTCTTTCTGCCGAATTCCGCACTGATCGGATATAAAATACAGTTTTTACAGCGCTTACATGTCAAATCGGGGGTAACATATATATGGGGGCTATATCTAAATCTGAACCGATTTTCTCCGCATTTAGCAGTATTCCTTCATGTAATAAGATACCTCTCTTTGCAGAATTTCGCACTGATCGGATATAAAATAAAATTTTTACAGCGCTTACATGTCAAATCGGGGGTAACGTATATATGAGGGCTATATCTAGATCTGAACCGATTTCTTCCAAATGTAACAGTGTTCATTCATATAATAAGATACCTCTGTCTGCCGAATTTCATACTGATCGGATATAAAATAAAGTTTTTACAGCGCTTACATGTCAAATCGGGGTAACATATATATGGGGGCTATATCTAAATCTGAACCGATTTTAACCAAATTCAATAGGGATCGTCCTTGGGCCAAAAACAAGATATGTGTAAAGTTTCGTCGAGATCGGACCATAATTGCGGCCTGTACTTTGATTACAAGAATACATGCACAGACGGACAGACAGACGGACATAGCTAAATCAACTCAGAAAGTGATTCTAAGTCGATCGGTATAATAAACGATGGGTCTAATTCTTCTCCTTTTGGGTGTTACAAACAAATGCACAAAGTTATAATACCTTGTACCACAGTGTGGTGTAGGGTATAAAAAGTCGCAAAAATGTCTCTGAATGGGAAAGTCGCACAAAAAGTCAAAAGCCGCCAAAAAGTTGCAAATTCCAACTTTAGTCGCACAACGGTAACACTGACAACAAAACAAGCTATTATTTGAGATGCTGACAACCGCGATATATTTTTTGACCCGGCCTATTATATATTTGGCGTCGATCATTACACCAAAAGGTTAACGCCTATTAAAACCATGGCACGTGCTAAACTCTGTGCATTCATTTGAGCGTTCAACCACCATATTGGCCAACCAGTATTGTCAGAAATGAAGATTTATCGTAATTTTGACGATTTTTAGAGCCCAAAAATAGGACATCACGATTTTACTTTTTTTGCCCCGAAATGACGATTTTTAGTCGGATTTAATTTACACTCCCCATTTTCTTTTTAAAATTATAAATGTTAGCATTTTTCTTATACTAAAGATTTTTATAATTTCTTCGGGATATAATTATAATTAAAAATGTGTCAACCTATGTACACACGATTGTCAGATCTAACTATATTGTCATGACTATGGCGGAAAAATGCAACCCTGTGAACATAAAATTTTTGTCTTGCAACGTTGTCAGAAAAATCATTGTAAGACAATAATATTGGTAGACATTTGGCAATCGTGTAAACACACAACGTTGCCATTGCGAGATCATTTGCAGAAACTTTTGATTGTCAGATTTGCGAAGCTTATGCATGTGACAATGGCGCCATTGTCAGAGAAACATTTTATTGGCAACTCTTGCAATCGTCTGAACTGACAATTCACTTTTGTCTAACAAGCTGTCATTGTCCGTACATTTGCAGCACTTAAACAGGGTTGATAACGTTGACCGATCTGACAATCGTGTGTACATAGCATTAGAAAACTTCTCAAATGTTGGATGATCATCTCATATATATAAAAACAAGTAAGAAAGTTTCAGTCGGGTAAACCGATACCCTCACTTTGTGAGTAATGTAATATTGAATATTACACAAATTATTCTGTCAATTTTTGTGGGAGGTACCAGAAGGGGTTTAAGAAATACACCTATATTTCGCTGAACAGTAGATACTTTAAATACATTGCACTGTGCCGAATTGTAACCGTTTATATGGACTGGTATATTAACGTTGAGATATTAAATTGTGGTATAATTTGGCCATTTTGTGTGGGAGGTACAAAAAGGGGCGTGGTGATAACGCTTATTTTTCACTGGACTATAGGCATTATAAAAGCATTACACTGTACAACATTTCAAGTAATTGTATACACTGATATTAATGTTATAAACTGTTAACTTTTGGTGCAAAATGGTGCCTTTGTGGGAGAAGTAACAAAAGGGGCGTGACAATAACGCCCATTTTCCAATGGACTGTAGGCACTATAAAAACATTACGCTGTACAAAATTTCAAGTATTTTTATACCCTCACTTTAGTGTGACGAGGGTATATATCATTTGCTACGGAAAAAAGTGTAACACGTCGAAGGAGTGACCTAAGACCCCAAGTATGTTCGGAGGAAATCCGTTTTGGGTCATTTTAAGCCGAATGAGCAATGTCCGTCCGTCTGTCTGTCTGTCTGTCTGTCTGTCTGTCTGTGTGTCTGCTGGCTGGTGCGCACGATAACTCTCGAAAGGAGTAACCGATTGACCTCAAATTTGGTATGTGGTAATATTTTCTTCTATCTCCGGCTAAGTTCGAAGATGGGCCATATTGGTCCACTCCTTCTAGTACCTCCCCCACAAAGGATTAAAATGTTGTGAAATATTGATTCTTTAATAACTGCTATACTACTTATTCGAATCTTTTGAAATTCCACACATAGTATTAGCTTATTAGTCGTTATCAACTCGAGAAAAATGGGCGAAGTCGCCACGTCCCTTTTGGTACCTCCCACACAAATGCACCATTTTGCACCAAAAGTTAACAGCTTATAACATTAATAACAGTGTATAAAAATACTTGAAATTTTGTACAGTATTATGCTTTTATATTGCCTACAGTCCAGGGAAAAATGGGTGTTGTTGTCACGCCCCTTTTGGTACCTCCCACACAAAGGTACCTTTTTGCACCAAAATTTAACAGCTTATAACATTAAAACCAGTGTATAAAAATACTTGAAATTTTGTACAGTCTAATGTTTTTATAGTGTCTATAGCCCTGTGAAAAATGGGCGTTATTGCCACGCCCCTCTTTGTACCTCCCACACAAAATGCCCAAATCATACCACAATTTAATGTCTCATAACGTTTATACCAGCGCACATAAATGCTTATAAGTCGGCACAGTGCAATGAATTTAAAGTATCTAATGTTCAGCAAAAAAAAGGTGTATTTGATAAACCCCTTCTGATACCTCCCACACAAATTGACAGAATAATTCGAGTAATATTCAATATTACATTACTCACAAAGTGAGGGTATACCTTAGTCGGTTTACCCGACTGAAACTTTCTTACTTGTTATACACTGGTATTAATATTATAAGCTGTTAACTTTTGGTGCAAAATGGTGCATTTGTGTGGGGGGTACCAAAAGGGGAGCGGCAATAACGCCCATTTTTCACTGGACTGTAGGCACTATAAAAGCATTACACTGTACAAAATTTCAAGTATTTCTAAACACTGGTATTAATGTTATAAGCTTTTAACTTTTAGTGCAAAATGGTGCATTTGTGTGGGAGATACGAAAACGGGCGTGGCAATTTCGCCCATTTTCCTCGAGTTGATAGCGACTAACAAACTAATACTATGTGTGGAATTTCAGAAGATTCGAATACGTATAATAGCAGTTATTAAAGAATCAATATTTCACAACATTTTAACCCTTTGTGGGGGAGGTACCAGAAGGAGTGGACCAATATGGCCCATCTTCGAACATAGTCGGAGATAGAAAAAAATATTACCACATACGAAATTTGAAGTCAATCGGTTACTCCTTTCGAGAGTTATCGTGCGCACCAGCCAGCAGACAGACAGACAGACGGACGGACGGCTCATTCGACTTAAAATGACCCAAAACGGATTTCCGCCGAACATACTTGGGGTCTTAGGTCACTCCTTCGATGTGTTACACTTTTTTCCGTAGCAAATGATATATACCCTCGTCACACTAAAGTGAGGGTATAATGAAATGGTGTTCGTTGGTACGCGATGGACTCGAAAACGGCTGAACAGATTTTTCTGAAATTTTGCATGAGAATATTTTTTGGGGTGTGGAAGGTTCGTAGCTATATTCGGTTTTGATTGGACAAAGGGGCGTGGCACCGCCCATACAAAGTAAAATTTAAAAGTGGAATATCTTGGGTACTATTGGTTCAACATGCTCGAAATTCGATATGTGTTACCTTGGTACCAGTACACATCATGGAGCCAAAAAACGGTGTGATAGTGACAGTGGGCGTGGCACCGCCCACAAATTTCGAATACTATAGTAGAAAAATTCTTAAAATTAGGTATGTGTGACCTTAGTGCCAGTACGCGTTATGTAGCTGAAAACTAGGGTGATATTGTTAGTTGGCGTGACATCGACCGCCCAACTTGAAATTTAAAAATGCTATATTACGACTATTATTGCAGTAAGAGTCTCCAAATATGGTATATGTGACATTGGTACCAGTATGCGTGGTGGAACAATAAACTGGTCTGACAGTTATAGTGGGTGAGGCACCGCCCACATAACCTGAAATTTTCAAATACTATATTTTGAGTAATATTGCCGTAAGATCGGCGATATTTAGTATTTCTACCTTGGTAGCAGTACGCGTGTTGGAGCCAAAAACAGGTGTGATTGTGACCGTAGGCATGGTACCACCCACACTACCAGAAATTCAGAAGAGTAATACTTCGATTGCTATTGGACCAAAATTCTTGAAATTTGGTATGTGGAACCAGATCGAATGCTGGAGCAAGAAACTGGCGTGAAGTAACAGTGGGCGTGGTACCGCCCACACAACCTGAAATGTGAAACATGACATCTGAATATATAATATTTCCTGCACTACTGCAACTAGCCTGTAAATATGGGTGTGCAACCTTCGAACCACAACCAATGATTGAACCAAAAACTGGCATCGTATTAACAGTGGGTACTCCTACACAACCTGAAATTTCAAAATTCAATATTTCGATCACTATATCAGCCATGGTTTCGAAGTTTGGCTACAAACAGGACGGATGGAAACAGTTGGCATGACACCCCCATATAAATAAAAAAATTAGAACGCAATATTTGAAATAGTATTGCGGCGATATCTTTGCAAAAGAGAGTGATAAGGACGTGGCGCCGCTCTTACAACCCGAGATGTGAATTTGAAAAAATTCCAATATCATTGCAGGACGGTTTTGAAAATTTGCATGAAAATAGTGTCGATGGATAAGGTACTCAAAACGAAATATAGAGAGGCATTGCACTCATCGCCTTGACGTTTTTAGTGGATGCTCTTGATAGCACTCTACGGAATCTGATTAAAAAGCTGATCAGTGCTGAAAACGAAATAACTGGAGACCATTATATCTAGATTGACGCTTGACCAAGTGTGTTTACGTAGTATTCAAGTGCCTTCAAAGTTAAGACGTTACTCAATAAAATTGGGAGATATCGGATTAGAGGGCGTGGCTACGCGCATGCGCATTTAGAAAAAATTCATAGTGATAGAATTATTGCACTAATTGGGATGACTGTATTTCACAGCAATCTATATGCCCCAACAGAGAATGAGCGACGTGTCCTCCCAAGTTGATTTGACGGCATTGCCTACACGAAATTTGTGCATTTAAGTGCAATATGGATGACCAGAAAATAGCAAGAGCGTCTACCATATGATATGGTTCTATTTCACTGAAACGCACTTTGAGGGCAGCGAAGCGCACCGGGTCAGCTAGTTGAAAAATATAAAATTGGTGGTAGTTTCGAACACATTTAATGACATAATAGAAAATATCTAGAAATTTGTTAAAAACTCGGTAGAATAAATTTCACTGAACATTTTTAAATAAATTAAGGGCTATATCAAAACTTCGACCTATGTCAGTATTCCAACGAATGGTTTCAGTTTTATCATTTTTAAGCCCAATTGGTAGGATTTTTTTCTTGGAGCCTTGACTTTGAACCGTGAAATGGTTCTGGGTAAAATAAAGTACATTATGCCGAATTGTAGTCCAATCGATTGGTATTTTGGTTTCTAATACGCCAAGGAGTCTAATCTAGTGCAATCTTTGTATGGGGCTACATTAATCTAAATAAAAATGGTTCTACGCTGTTTTTAAAATTTCGTCCTAATCGGCTGAAGTTTGTGGCTTCCTTCTAGGAAGTCTATATCGAAATATGAAGTAATGTGGCCGATTTTCAATACTATGAAATTGATTTGCATAAGAGCCTCTATAAAATCATTTCTGGCGCAGAGTTATTAAGTTATCACAATTTGAAAGGACATTTTAATGAAAATAAAAAAATTACAAAAACAAGTAAGAAAGTTAAGTCGGGTAAACCGACTTAAAAATCCCCTCACCTTCAGTCGCAAGAATTATTCGTAAATTAATTTATTGTTGTTTCATTAAATTGTTATCAATTTATATTGCATTAATATCATCTATTTGTGTGGGAGGTACCAAAAGGGGCGGGGCAATAACGCACATTTTTCACTGAACTGTAGACACTATAACAGAATTACACTGTACAAACTTTCATGTTTTTGTATGCAAAGGTATTAACGTTATAAGCTTTTAATTTTTAGTGCAAAACGGTCCATTTGTGTGACAGGTACCAAAAGGTGCCGTACAATAATGCCCATTTTTATCCGGAATGTAGGCACTATAAAAACATTACACTAGGGGCGTGGAAACTTCGCTTTACACTGTACAAAATTTCAAGTATTTGTATTAAAGTTATAAGCTGTTAAGTTTTGGTGCAAAATGGTCCATTTATTTGGGAGGTACCAAAAGGGGCGTGGCAACTTCGCCCATTTTTCTTGAGGTTTAAGTGGCTAAAAAACTAATACTATGTGTGGAATTTCAGAAGATTCGAGTAAGTAATATAGAAGTTATTACAGAATCAACATTTTACTATATATTAACCCTTTGTGGGGGAAGAGTGGGCCGATATGGCCCATCTTCGAACTTAGCCGGAGATAGAGAAAAATATTACCGCACACCAAATTTGAAGTCAATCGGTTAATCCTTTCGAGAGTTATCGTGCGCACCAGCCAGCGGACACACAGACAGACAGACAGACAGACAGACAGACAGACAGACAGACGGACGGACATTGCTCATTCGACTTAAAATGACCCAAAACGGATTTCCTCCGAACATACTTGGGGTCTTAGGTCACTCCTTCGATGTGTTACACTTTTGGTTCGTAGCAAATGATATATACCCTTCTCTCTAAGGTGAGGGGATAAATATGTTGCGACGAATTTGATTAAAATTGCACAATGAGGAACATCAACAATCATGTAAAAGTACCTATTAATACATACATATCTGTCACTGAAACATGCCCCTTGTGTGAAAAAATCAAAAGTGGTATATAACTTTTATAATTTGGTATTGACGATTTTGAAATTTAATTTTGACGATTTGGCGATTTGTGCCCTCATTTTGACGATTTTTAGTCAAATTCGTGTGGCAACACTGTGGCCAACAGAGTTGAGCAATCACTGTAGTCAAATCTGTAGAATGTACTCATCCAAAAGCTGAAAGTACTGCGGCGAGTACACACGGCAAGAAGCTACATATACATAAGTACATACATACATATCGACACCTTCTTTCCCAAACATATCGATAACTTCATTCCAAAACAGGGATTTTAAAATTCTAAATATTCTAAACTACATTCGGTCAAAATTTGGTGTTTATACCATAAAAAGCTATGCAATAGAGAGGTCAGCCCATTTACGCTATAAAGGAATTCCGTACAAATTAAAAAACTTCGATTAAACTTCTCTTAAAAATTGCCTGTTTCGACTTACCATACTTTGGAATGGATGTATAGATAAGTTGAAAATGCTAAAGGCCCAACTATAATATGCATAAGCAATTCCGTACGGAATGTGCGTTAAGTTTCGCACCCTGCTTAAGTAAATGGGAACTGAGAGAACTTAACGAAAAGTTCACTTAAGTACATTATAGTTTGGCACATACGATTTCATGCATTCGCACAGTTGCTTAAACTAGCTTATGCATATTATAGTTGGGCCTTAACAATGTCAATACATATATTCTAATTATAAGGTCCAGGGAAAGGCCGGGTTACAAAGACCATATGGCTAAATTTTTGCAGCGTCCTTAGTTAGGAAATATTAGGAAAATATTTATCCTAAATTCTAAAAAAAAATCGCTTCTGTTGTATATCCAAAACATATTCAGCTTGAAATATACATATACATACTAGCTGACCCGGTCCACTTCGATTGAGATTTTCCATCCCGTCAATTTTTGAACCAATCACGAATCCTGCCACCAAATACATACACACAAAATTACAGCACTCTCGGGAACAAACAAATTGTTCAAGATATCTCCATTCTTGGCTCATATGGGTGAGGCCACACCCATTGGCCCGATCCCACCACTAACGTAGACTGCCAACAGATACATATACACAAAATTACAGCGCTCTCGCTAACAAATTGTGCAAGATATACCAATTTCAAAATTTGGCTCAGATGGGCGGGGCCACGCCCTTTGGTCCGATCCTCACCGTTTTTGGACCATTAAGTAGACTGAGGCATACATACACAGAAAGAAAAAAATTAGTAATCCGTACTTCAATCAAGCCGTAGCTGTGTCAAATGTACGTTAAGTACGAATTTTCTTAAACCAAGTACAAAATACAAAACACTTGAATCAAGTAAGCATAAAGCGATTGATTTAAGAATTTTATCGGATTGATTTGAGTGCGAAACGGGCTTCAATGAAGAAATTGTTGATTGAATTAAGCCTGCCCAATACTTGATTTAAGCCTGATAATACTTAATTTAAGTCTGATCAGTACTTGATTTAACCCTAACCAATACTTGATTTAAACCAGATCAGTTCTTGATTTAAGCCTGATCATACTATATTTATTGTGCTTTCGTTCGTTTCGTATACCATCTATATTAATTATACCATTTTTGCCATTGGCAAAGAATGCAATTTTTTAAAATGGTATGTCAAAATACAATTGATTGACAGCAAAAGTAAAAGTTTTGCTGCATTTATTCGATTTAAATATGAAACATATAAGGAATAGCTTCAACGAAAGGAACAAGAATTATTAACAACTTCAAAAATTAAAATCAAAAAAATCACGCCAAGTAATGTATTTGCAAACACTGCTTGAACGAGAATCGAATTGGACATGGTTGCGCACAAATATTTATACATATACATCTCGTCGATTTATATGCGTGTGTGTTTGATGTTGCGTCAGCCAAAATCAACCACTTAAATGAGAGTGGTTGAGAGGGTAATTTTATTGTGCTCTATAATGGTTCTGTCTCTCAGAGATTAAAGTAAGCTTTTTTTCTTACTTTAAGCCATATTAGGCTTAATTTTCCTTTTCAAGAATTTTTTTCTTGAATTCAAGTATTATATACTTATTGATTGATTGATTTTTTCCATTTAAGCCGATTTATACTTGTTTTAAGAAAAACTTAGTACGAACATACTTAAATGTTTAAGTACGATTTCGGCTTAAATTAAGAATTTTTTACTTGAATTTAGTATGTCATTTTTCTTTCTGTGTACTAAATGTTTTTTTAGAAGTTTTTTGTTAATGATCGATTTAATTTTATTTTTTTATTAGATTTATTGAATTTTTTCACATTCGAATTGTTCAGCTTTTTCGATCAAAGGGCCAACTATAATATGCATGAGCTGACTTAAGCCAACGTAAGCAACTGTGCGAGTACATCATATGCGGCAAACCAAAATGTACTTACGTGAATTTTTCGTTAAGTTCTCTCAGCTCTCTCAGTAACCCCATTTGCTTAAGCAAGGTGCGAAACTGAACGCACATTCCGTACGGAATTACTTAAGTTAGCTTATGCATATTATGGTTGGGCCTTAAGGCCCAACTATAATATGTATGAGCTGACTTAAGTCAACTTAAGCAACTGTGCGAGCACATATAAATAATATGTGACAAACCATAATGTACTTACGTGAACTTTTCGTTAAGTTCTCTCAGCTCTCTCTCAGTTCCCATTTGCTTAAGCATGGTGCGAAACTGAACGCACATTCCGTACGGAATTACTTAAGTTAGCTTAAGCATATTATAGTTGGGCCTTTAAAGCAAATGGGAACTGAGGGAGAGCTGAGAGAACTTAACGAAAAGTTCACTTAAGTACATTATAGTTTGGCACATACGATTTCATGCATTCGCACATTTGTTTAAGCTAGCTTAAGCATATTATAGTTGGGCCTCAAAACTCTTCCTTTCGAAAGAGAGGTTTTTGTGGTGTATTGGAAAAGATAAGACACACTGCACTCTGGAAGCCATGTAAACACATACCCATATACGTATTTCAATCCTGTGCGGGGATATCATCAGAGGGACTTATACATGACACAGTGTGAGCTTGTAGTTGTGGCGATCATTAGTTGTATATATACCAATCTACAAAGAAATTTGCATATGGGAATTATATACCTACGAAGAAAGCTTACAAGTCACACAGTCAAAGCTCCAAGCGAGACTTAAATTCACCATTTTCACCACCCATGTGACTGGTAGCAGTTGCCAGTTCGACACAGTTGTCTCTACACCAATCGCCAGTAGATGGCGTGGATTTTTCAGTAGGAATAGTATTTTTTGTTGAATACCATATTTAGTATGTTATTATTTAGAATTCATTAGCACTACGTGTTGAAGGTGAGCAGCTCCTTTCTAATTATATTAGGCGGGCTGATCCTATTAATTAAATGGAAATGGAATCGGAAACAATGATTAATTTGTATTAAAGAATTTTGGCAATGTGTCGATGTCTTAATTTAAAAGAAAATTTTCAGTTTTTTTAAGAAATTTAAGGTTTGTAAAATTCTATTAAAATTTAAATCGTATAATCTGGGTAAGAAAAATGGCATTTTGGCGGATTGACAATTGGACTATTAATAAATTAAAAAATAGTGCTGTAAAACAAATGAAAATGCTGCTTACGACATTTTTAATTATCTTCTTTATATATAAAATCCTTTGTACGTTTGTTAGTAACGGATGATCTCCGAAACCACAAAAGCGAATAGGCTGGAAATTTAACAATATATTCAGTTTGGGGTCATTTGTGTTTTAGAATTATTTTCACCGCGATAAATTGCGGAGTGGTCAATTTATTTGCAAAATTCGCATTTCCACAGCGATTGGACTGAAATTTTAAATGTATATGTGGTTTGTCTCGATAATAGTTTGTATATATGATTCTAACCGGAGATGGCGATGTAGTGGACAAATGATGATATACATTTTTTTTATTTTTTCTGATACTCGGGATGTATGCATTTTTGAATTAAATATCAATGATGAACAAACCAATACATCCCACACTGGGCTCAGCTTGTAAAGTATAAAACGAAGTCTAGGAAAAAATAAAATCAACAAGTAAGAAAGTTTCAGTCGTGTAAACCGACTAATGTATACCCTCAGTTTTTGAATAATGTAATATAAAATATTACACGAATTTATGTACCAATCTGCAACTTCGCCCTTTTTTCTCGAGGTTATAGTGTATAATAAACTAATACTAAATTCAGAAGAGTCGAATAAGTACTATAAAAGTTATTGAAGAATCAATATTTTACTACATGTTAACCCTTTGTGTGGGAGGTAATAGAAGGAGTGGACCAATATGGCCCATCTTCGAACTTAGCCGGAGATAGAAAAAAATATTATATACGAAAATTGAAGTCAATCGGTTACTACTTTCGAGAGTTATCGTGCGCTCCAGCCAGACAGACGGACACACAGACGAAAACGATTCAAAACGATTTCCGTCAAACATACTTGGGGTCTTAGGCCACTCCTTCGATGTGTTACACTTTTTGTCAGTAGCAAATGATATATACCCTCGTCACACTAAAGTGAGGGTATAAAGAAATACAATTTAAATTTACGCATATACTCGTAAATATATAATTTTTAAGAAAAATTTAATATCATATTTTAACAACACATTTCTGCTTTGCTACATTGTTATTATTTTCAATAAAGAACTGAATTGAATTGAATTGAAAAATATATTACCACATACCAAATTTGAAGTCAATCGGTTACTCCCTTCGAGTGTTATCGTGCGCGCCAGCCCGCAGACAGCATAGACAGACAGATGGACGGACGGATATTGCTCATTCGACTTAAAATGACCCAAAACGGATATCCGCCAATCATTCTTAGGGTTTTAGGTCACTCCTTCGATGTGTTACACTTTTGGTCCGTAGCAAATGATATATACCCTCGTATCACTAAAGTAAGGGTATAAAAATTGACAATTTCAGCAATGTTTTAACACTTTTTAAATATAATGTATTTGGATAAATTCTTAAACAATATCTTTGCTTGTAAACACATATTTTATTTCTGACAGTCAGTTCGCCAATATATTTTATTGTAATATATTAATATACGCGTTCCAAACAAAATTTCGTGATTTTCAAATAAAATAACGGGTTTTCCAATAGGGATGATTTTGAAGTGACGCTTCGGCCATTTGTAATATGTCGTGTTTACAATTTCATCATGGAGAGATATACGCAAGACTCTTTCAAGCTTTACAAGTCAATATTGAACGTGCCGTTCATGACATACGAGATTTAGTGGAAAAAGTGCTCGAAAATTGGGTTCATCGAATTCGTTCCTGCAGAACAAGTCGTGGAGGACATTTGAATGACGTTTTATTTAGAACTTAATTGTATCCCTTGTACTTCACATTAAATAACAACTTTTGAATTTCCTTAACAATAAGTGTGTTTTTTTCAAAGAAATCATATCACTCTTATTGGAAAACCCTGTATATTTGTTCAAAAATATATAATATTTGCCATATGGTCTTTGTAACCCGGCCTTTTCCTGGACCTTAACATTAGAATATAAATTTACTTTGTATTGTAATTCATATAAATAAATAAATAAAATATATAATATTTAAAAATTTTGGTTCCAAGTATATTTTCCCTAAATTCAAACATATCAAAAATGGTGATTTTCTGCCGTGTACTTTTAAGCCGTTAACTTTTTGTGCAAAATGGTCTATTTGTATGGGAGATACCAAGAGGAGCGCTGCAATAACGCCCATTTTTCACGGGACTGTAAAAGCATTACACTTCGCAAAAGTTTAAGTATTTGCATTGACAAAGTTATAAACCATTAACTTTTTGTGCAAAATTTTCCTTTTTATGGGAGATTCAAGAGGAGCGCGGCAATAACGTCAATTTTTCACGGGACTGTATGTTCTATTAAATCATTACACTGCAAAATCATTACAAAATTTAACTTGTTTGAATGGACCGGAATCAATGTTATATGACGTTTACTCTCTGTACAAAATGGTCCATTCGTGCCATTCGCGGGAAGTGCCTAAAGCGGCATGGAAACTTCTCGGATTTTTCTCAAGGTGATAGTGTAGAAGTTGTTAAATAACACCGGTCGACACGATTTTTGGGCTTGATTTTTTTTGGTTTCTTTTTTGTAACTAATCAAGAGAATCATATTTTCTTTTGTCAAAGTTTAATTTGGTAGAAATTATAGCAAATTTTTTAATTTCAGGAGAAGGGACTGGTTTCCTCGCTGCAATTTTTAAATTATGGATGGATTTTCTCGGAATGGTCTCAGTCTTTCATGACTTATCGTACTTTACGATAAAATCACAAAAATATAACTATTGTGCGTTCTTATATGTTTTTATCAGGCTTTTATTTAAAAGTTGACAAAACGACATTTGTTTCATGGCTTTTAACTTTAATACCAGTACATACTTTAAACTTATTAAATGCAATTTAGATTTATAATGATTTAATTAAAACAAAACAAATAGAGATTTTTGTTTTTGTTTTCTGTTAAACAGAAAAACAAACCTTCTTTAAAAAAGAAGAATAAGAAATGTATTAAGGGTGGTCACTGGTTGGTGGACGATATCGTTTCGGAAGCTACCAAGCAACCTCATCGGCACCTTGGACAAAATACCCTGTCAATAATTGGCACAATATGAGAGCAGCTCAATATGAAATAATTGAGAACTGACTTCAAAGTCCCATATCTCCAAAACATTGCAGACAGTATTTCTCAACCTTAATACATCACCACACTTCTTGTTTGGTTTTTTTGTGTGTCCCTGCAATTTGCGGGGAAGGCACACGATTTGTTGTTATTTTCGCTTCTTACAGCGACAACAAACGTTCGGCCTTACTCTGCCTCAAACAAATAAATAATTGTACGAATATTTTTTTGGGACTCAAGGTGAGAGGATTCATATGTCAGTTTACCCAACTGAACTTTCTTACTTGTAAATGGAATGATTCTGTCTCTTTTGTGATTTCATGATTTTTCATATTTTATAATAGAAAATCATTACTGGCATTTTTGAGTAAACATAGTTTTAAAAAAGAACGAAGCTGAACACAGTCTTGAATTTTTAGGGACAGTGTAGGACAAATGGGGCTTCATGACTATATTTTTCTCAGAATTTTAAGATGTGCAGGTTGAAAAATAAAGTATCAATGGATCGATTTAAAAACTTTAAACTTCCCATCATTAATATATATACGTTAAAGTACAAGTCACAACCTTAAAAACGAGCCTTAATTTGTAAAATTCCATCCACGCGTTTGCATAATACTTAACATCCAAAATACAGCTTTTCTGACATTTTCCCAAAATTTTTGAAATTTTAGATGCTTATAATAGCTGAAAAAAATTTGTTTTTTTCTAGTCACCTAAAAGATGATTCATTTCCATAGTAAAACGCATGTACAAATTTTCAAGACAATCCGCAAAGTCGACCAGATTTTTTCGTTCAGTTTGACATGGAATGAACGATTATGTTTCGTCCGATTTGGCCCTATAGCCCTATAGAAGATGTAGTTTACATCCAATTGTTTTGAAATGTGGCATGGTGGAGTTTATAGATCTATTGACCAATATTGCTGAATTTGAAGAAAATTGGTTCAGATTTAGATACAGCTCCCATATATATATTTCGTCCGATTTGGCTCTGTAGCCCTATAGAAGCTGTAGTTTACATCCAATCGCTTTGAAATTTAGCATGGTAGCGTTTCTTGACTCATGGACCAACATTACCGAATTTGAAAATCGGTTAAGATTTAGTTATGGCTCCCATATATATGTCTCGTCGGATTTGATCCTTTAGCGCTATAGAAGTAGTGGACCAACAATTTCCATCTTTTACCTTAGCCTGAGATAGAAAAAAATATTGACAAATACCAAATTTGAAGTCTATCTTGTTGAAAGTTATCGTGCGCAACCATCAGACGGACATTGCTTAAGTGGCCCAAACCGGATTTCCGCCAAATATTCTTGGGTTCTTTTAGTTCACTCCTTTATTGTGTTACACTTTTGCCCCGCAGCATCTGATATACTCGTAAATTCTGTAAATGCAATTAGTTAGGTTAGGTTGAAGAGAGGAGACGTTTAAACGTCTCATGTCCATGGACATACACTTAAGCTAGTGGTTCGGCCTGTTGTGCGCTTCTTATTTACGAGTATGATCTTTTTATACCTCACGAGTTATAGAAAATCGGTACTAGACACGAATTTTCTGAGTATGTTTAGGTTTAGGTTTAGGTTCGGGTGGCAGCCGTTTTTTTTTTACAAGCTCACATAGACCAGTTTAGGTCCCTACTGTTACCACGGGCTGAAATGCCCCTCATCGAAACCAACCTGTTTGATATATAAATTTATCGATAGTACGAATATCAGTACTGGAAAGATCTGTTAGGCTGCCAAAAAGGCCGACCCAAGTATGGCCAGTCGTCGTTTACTCAAAGCGGGACAGTCGCAAAGCAAGTGCTCAATGCTCTCCACTTCTTCCTCATCTCCACAGCTTCGGCAGAAGTCATTGGAGTCAATACACAATCTTTTGGCGTGTTCGCCGATCAAGCAGTGTCCCGTCAGACCCTGTACTAACGTAGACAATCGTTTCCTCTCTAGTGCGAGGAGATATTTTGACCTTCTCAGGTCATACCTTGGCCAGATTTGTCTAGCTACCCTGCAGGTGCCGATTTCTGTCCATCTTTCGTTGGACTGCCTGATTGCCTCTTGCCTAAGCCAAAGCTTGCACGTGGATAGTGGCGCACCAATATATGCAAATTCTTCGAGAATTTGTAATGTCGTCCCTTTCATTCATCGGCTTCGAGACGTGATATAGGAAAGAGGTCATAGACCTGACTCTCATCACCGGTTTTAACTTTGTGCAAATTTGTTAATTTCATAGACATAGACTGTTCAGTTAGCATATTGGAGGACCTACTGAAAAGGGCCTTTAGGAAATTGGTGGCACAGAAACCGCACTTCGTGGGTAGTATCCAGGACGAATCAGGTCTTTGGACTAAATCCCCTACCGATACACTGTCACATCTGATGAGAGTACACATTCCAGGTTGCGATTCAGTACAGCATACTAGTTTAACCAGGGCTTATATAATACATAGACTGCTGAGGGTCTCATCACCCATCATGGCGTTACGTGGGCAATACATACTTTCAGACCCATTATATCTCCAGGCTCCGATGGAATTTATCTCATAATGCTACAAGAGTTATTTGAGGTGATATCTGACTATATCGTAGACTTATTTAGGGCTTTTCTGAGATTAACGTACATTATGTACTTTATGATGGAGGAAGGTAAAGGTAATTTTCATATCATAGCTCCGCCAACGATTTTAGACCTATTAGCCTCTCCTCATTCCTTTTCAAGACGTTAGAGAGAATTCCAGATGAACATATCAGAAGCAGGGAGAGCGACTACGACTCCCCTCATGGCGCAGTCCTTTCACTTCTCTTGTGGATCCTAGTAGTAAATAAATCATATTCAGATCGGAAATATCAGAAGTTAAGGTGTGCACCTATGCTAATGATATTGTAATACTTTCAGGCGGTAAATTCTTACCGTCAGTAGATAACATTCTACAGAATTCTCTAGCGAAAATATCCTCCAGGGCAACTGTCTGTGCCCTGAAAAAAGTGTACTGAAAATCATTGAAATTTTCTTAACTTTTAAGATTTTTTCTTTGATTTGGCTCCGAATCCAAACACTGATAAAATAAGTACACCTTGTACAACAATTAAAGTCATAAATCGTCTTTAAATCAGGACATCAAACGTCTCTAAAAGAATTACGGTTTATACTTCGATGAATGACTTCACATTTTTAAATCTATTTCCCCTTGTGCTTACATTAAATACATAAAATGACTTTACATTAAGTTTAGACTTTAATTAAGCCAAGCACATGCTTTCCTCAAGTGTAAAATATCTCACAATATAATTGGTAAAAACATTGTCTAAACTAGAAAATTACTGACAAAAATGAAAAAAAATGTGTTTGTATGGCAAATAAGCCTATATTCCTACAGCTTCAAACAAACAAAATATACATCGTTCGAAAGGTCTAATTCACTTCTTTCTAAATTCTTTTAGAGATTGGAAATCGATTAATAATTAATAAAGTAATAGGCGTTCAAGTGATAAAAAGGCAAGAAAATCGGTTTTTTACCTGTAAATCCGGATTTTGGGGGTGTCCGGCAAATTTCGTAGAACAAACGTTGTTCTACTCGCCAAGACCCACAAGAAAAACAGTATCGCGGTTTTTGGTTTTTGGACTGTCGCACTGTGTTATTATTTTTTACAACATTTGATTTCGATAAACAGTTTATTCAGTATGCTGCACAACATACTTACCTGACGATACCCGTAGCCATTGTGTTTAGTCTAGTTTTTTTCATATTAGAGGGAATATTCATTCTAATGGATAGATAAATTATATTTTGCAAAAATTTTCTTAAAACGAATCGTTCTCTTCATATGAGCTGCGGTGGCAAATATACTACTTGACGTAGTTATTTTTGAGTAAAAATACCAGAAGTAAGGAATACTTCTTATTCGTTTGCGAGAACCTGGGCCTCTTAGAGCTGGTGTTTTAAAGCCGAACCTTGCTGAATGATTGGTCTAGCAACAACGAAATCACATAACAAGGAGCTGAGCTTTCAAGTAATTGTATTTGCTTTCCTTTTTGTAAAAAAGCTTGAATTCTATAATATTATAGAGACAAAGATGTGCGTATGTAGGAGAATACTCTAGTTACAAAACAATAACTATTTAAAGTATAAAATAAAACAAACGAAAATACAATATGTGATGTTTTATTCATAATAGTTACAAAAAATGTGATACATTACAATAAAATTACTTATACATGAAATCCAATGACATCCTCGTTCGAATATTTTTGCAGAAGATGATTTTTTCTCGGTACCTTTTTACAAAGAAATTTAAATATACATATATATATATATCAAATTTAAAATCGAAATTTAACAATTAACCTAGACCTCCATCTATTTAAATCGCTACAGGAGTTTGAATGCTTTAAACTTTGCAGCCTTTAACAAGCCTTTTTCACAATTTAGACGTAATTGGAATATTTTTTTATTTGGTAAAGTTAAATTTTAAATTTTTAAAGTTAAAATTTCTGAAAATTGCAATATCTGAAAACGATTAGCAGTTATTTCAAATGAACAACTGAATTTAAAAAACAATCATAACCCCAATTGCACAACCTTCGGTTAGAGCTAACTCACAGTTACAAAATAATAATTTCATACAATATGACAGCTATAACTGTAGGTTAGCTCTAACTGTAGGATAACCGGAGATTGTGGAATTGGCCGTTAGTGTAGTAGAATTTACCAAAAAGAATATTAATAAAATGTACATATATATGTAAATATTTCTTACTCATAATTTAAGACTTGTTAACATCAAAATGTTTGTATCGATTTGAAATTATTTAATGTGACATATCGTTAGCAAAACATGTAAATATGCTAAGTTTCAAAAAGTTTTTAGAAGGAAGAAACATTTTTTAACTGTTTCTATATTATTTAATTTTTCTGCAAATACACGAATGACGAAAAAGAGCCTAAATTGTCCTCTCGCAAATAAAACGATCTCTTAATTAAAAAGATAACTAATCCTTAATTCAAAGATACCTAAAAACTGGACTGAAAATTAAGGGTATATTCTCTTTAAAAATACGACATGAGAATTTCTACAATTTTAAGGAAAAATCTTACAAACTATTAAAATGTGTACTTGAGTTAATGACAGTTGCACTATAATCAATGATTTTTTCTTTAATTTTATGACGTAACGTTAAAGTCAACATGACATAGCGTTATGGACATCTTATCATAGAAGTTAAGAATTTTACTTTAAACGAATGGAAAATTCTTTGAAATCAAGTAAATTTTTTTAATTTAAAGAAATTTGTTCTTCAAACAAAGACAGGTTAAATTTATGAATTGTTTTTAATTCCAGTTCCATATTTTTTCAGTGAGGTCTAAACATAAACCCCACTAAGATCGAATCGGCACTATTTACCGGACTTTACATTACCTGTTCTACAAGAGACTACTATCAAACTGTTCTAGATCGTAAGTTCAATTGGATAGCAAATAAAGTAGCTCGAATCAAGAAAGCTTTTGCGGTTTTGTACTCATGCCAGAAGATTGTTGCCCGGCTATGGGGCTTAAAATCTAAATTAATTCACTGGCTTTACTCGGCGATAGTAAGGCCTGTCCTGACCTATGGCTGCCATACATGGTGGCCTATAACAGAGAATGGCACATACTCTAAAACACTGAGTAAGGTAAATAAAGTTGCACTCAGGTATGTGACGGGTTCGATGAAATCTACCGCTACAAGATCCCTCGAGATTATAATGGTTATTCAACCTATTGATTTATTTGTGAAAGAATCTGCGGAACATACATTAACTCGGCTAGCCCAGCAAAACTTTTTGTTAGGCACCAACTCAAAACAAATTCGTATTGGGGACCTTTCCGCAGCTTGCGCCGAAACAGATTACGTTATTAGTCATGACGTAGTTGGTGTTCTCATTAAAATTCCCGCCCTGGCAGAATGGCAGAATGGCAGAAAGGGAATGTTAGGTTTTATGATCTTAATGTCTTTACAGATGGTTCCAAATTGGAGGAGGGTACTGGATGTGGTATCTTCTGCAGCTAGCTTGACATGTAGGTCTCTCTCCGCTTACGCAACGAAAGATACTGCTTTCAAGCGGAATTATATTCGATTGCCAAAGCGGCTGAACTTATCTCGCTGATATTATAAGAAAAAAGTGTATCTCAATAGGCCAAGAACAATTCAAGAGCTAAAGGATGAGATAATTCGGCAAATTAACGACATCGAACCTCTGTTATGTCTCAGAGTCATTAAAATATGGACCATCGAATAGAGGTATGCCACCGAATCCGTGACGAGGATTTAGCCGATATTTTGTTTCACACATAATTGTCATAGATCCTTCTAACACAATAAAAAATATTGAGATGATTCTTTGAAAACTTTTTGTCTGATTTACAATTAACATCGTGCGTTTGATATTAAATATTGAAATGGAAATCAATCTTTGGGACAGAATTTGAGATATTTGAGGCTTAGATAAAGCGAATATACGACCGATTGTGGGCCTTATTACAAGACACAATAACATTAGTAAGCATTTGCATATAATTGGCCTAATAAATTACTACTTATGCCGTTGGTGTCAAGACCCTGACGAAGTGGAAGGTACCTTTCATTTCCCATGTCAATGGCCATTTTCATCCCCCAGAAGAAACAAGATACTGGGCTCTTTTTTCGCTGCAGAGCGGGAAGAGCTTAAATGGTTGGACCCACTCAGACTTCTACTATTTATCAAGGCATCCCATCGTAACTCTAGAATTGACTAACTTCTAAGAAGAATATTGTATGAGGAATCACAATGATCAATTATGGTCTCCATGGACGCTTGATCCCACTCACCAGGCGTCATTCACAGTCAACCTAACCTATATGGATGTTAGAAAAGGACCGTTGGATCAAAATTCAACACCCTCCAACTCGGACAGTCCTTTGCCGATCTCGATGAAATTGTGTGTCATAACTACTATCCAATAGGATTAAACTTGGTGCAAGTTTCATCCCAATCAGAAGACATTGCGTTTAAAAATTGACTCACTTGACATGAAATCCTCCACATACGAGTAAAAATTTATTCCATCCGATTTGGCATCTAAGTATTGTATAACTTTTGTTTTCTATTTGACTAGTTGGAATGTGGTAGATCAGTGTTTCTTTATCCAGGAACTAATACTGGCAAAATTTTAGAAAATCCGACGACTATATTCGATTATATTGAATATAGTAAAAATCGGTTCAGATTTGGATACAGCTCCATCCAGTAAAATAGATGTGCCATCCGATTTGAATTTTCCGACTCCGGGTACCATATTTTGCCACCGAGCTTTATGAAAACAGACACATAAGTATACGTTTCTTGGTACAAGGACAAAGTCTGAATCAAAATCGGTTCAGATTTACATATAGCTGTCATATGTATGTACCATTCCATTTGTCTTTTTCGACTGCGGATGCTATATTTTTTTTTCGATTTCCTGAAATTTGACATGTGTGTGTTTCTTGGCACTTGGATAAAAACTTTGAAAATTGTTCAAATCGGTTTAGATTTGCCCCTTTACGCATTACTAGGAATGTGTAGGGTAGGGTAGTCTGCCCCGTCCGACGTTCTGTCTTTCCTTACTGGCTTTTACTTAGACGGAGGTACCTGTCGCTTGCTAACTAAACGTTAATGAGTCCAAACATTAGCAATCCAGTTCAAAACTAGCACGTGTAGCAGAAATCGTACTTACGGATTTTTATTTCATTTGCAAGGATTTATTACATCATTCTGTCTTCCAGATATATATTGAAGTGTTGTGAGTTCAATATTTCAATCATTTAATGATAAGTAATTACAATGTATGTAGACACACGACACAACGCCAACATTCAACAACACAGTAGAATTCCGTGCATTCGACAAGTTTACTTTTGATAGAAACATCTTTACCGTTGCACACTCCACTGATGGATAAACGATAAAGGCCCTGCCAAGCCCTAGGATGACATTTCTGGGATTATTTTGGTCTTTGTACCTGTTGCCAAAGACAGACGGAAGGACGTACATAAATAGATAATGGAAATAGCAATCTGTCGATGGTGTATTAAATGGCAACCACACATCTTAGATCTTATGACTTATCATACACCCAAGGGACCAATTAAGCAGAAAATATCTTAAATGCACCAAAAGCCAGACACGAAACAATACAGCATCGGCTGCATAACTCATTTCTGTAGTCAGCCACCAGCCACGAAAGGGCCAACAGAGGGACGTTACCACCTTCGTGCCAAAATACATAAATCGTGAGTGAATCCCACAAAAGAGAAGGCCATCCAAACCAACAACAACAAAACTCTGTTCTATATCTAATAAAGACATCATCATAGAAAACATCACAGTCATTCGAATAGTGCATCCAGAATAAGGCCAATAAATTCAGTCAAGTACAACATGAAGTAGCAACTGACATGGCCCTCAACCCTGATGCGTTTGTTGTGATATCGGTTACTTATGTCTGTTCATTCGTTCCTCCGTCCGTCGGTCCGTCTGCCTACTATCGGGCTGATGAACAATCTCACCACCGAATTCGGTCTTTCACAATAGCGTTTAGGAAGGTTTTCTCTGTTTCCATAACAACAACAACACCAACTGGACCAAATAGCAGATACAAATATGTACAGTGGTTACAGTGGCACACATTTTCATCGAAATCCATTTCATTGTTGAAATTACTTATCTCCTCTTCGTTAATCGATGTAATTGGCTTGTTTTCGTAACAAGATACATTTGCTAACAGAAGGAACTGGCAATAGATTTTGTAATTTGAATTTTCCGAGTCTCTACCCCACCTCGTCAAGTCCGAAAGCATGCTTTCATATGGATTCAGCAAAATCCGACTTAAGGTGTACAAGATAACACTGGTGTAGTATCTAATGAAGAACCTCCCTCTTCGCAAGTATCAGAGCAGCATCTAGCGGGAACTTGCGTTTCACCCTTTACCGATGTGTCGAGAAGTTCTTCATCACGGTATCGGAAGAATCCTATGGGATGATCTGGCGAGGAAGAGCCTCTGGCGGACACCGAAGCCGAAGCAAACGGTGATGGCGAAATCGGACAATGGTGGCGAAATCGGACAGATAATCCTCCACCACTCTAGGAAGCATCAGCTGCCTTAAAAGACCTCCTGATGCAAGGAGAGGCTGACCTGGTCCTAATCCAGAAACAGACAGAGATTGTAAAAGAATCTAGAATTCTTTGGGTTATCAAAAGCTTTAAATCTTTTAAGTCGCCAGGACCAGACAAAGTCTCGCCGGCGCACTATGGGCGGAAATCGAAAATTGTGGCCAAAATTAAAATTGTATGTATACGTGTAATATTGAAAAATGGTTATACCAATCTGTTGAGCACATATTCAGTATATTGTATCCAAATTATAAACAAAATACGAGTATCTTAATATTTAGATGATGACATGCCTGTCCAAATTAGTATATATTTGAATCTGCATTTATAGTACAGTTCTCTTAATTTTGAAATGTTGAGAAGATAGAAATGAAAAACAAATTGGACCAAAATACACATCAACTTAAGACATTCTTTATGAGGTATGAAATCATATATATAGACGCTTGAAATATTTATTTGTTTTCGTTGTTAAAATTGATATGGAAATACAGTCCTTTTGTTGGCAAAACAATATTATTTTTTTACACCACGTTTCTTATAACTAGAAAACGTCACGTGGCGTCACTACAAAATTGTTTGTAGAGTCTTCGTTGAGGTGTTCTGTAATATTCTGTAAAAATTTCACCTGCGCCTACGGTGCCCTTTGGGCGCTAGTCGTATTTTTAAATTAAAGTGAGTTGACTTTATAAATTAGCTACAACTTTTTAAATTATGCATCGATTTTCATCGGAATGGTCTTCTTTTATTCATGACCGATCTGACTTTACGATAAAATAATAAAAAAATTTTATGATTGTGAATTTGTCGATGTTCTTACGACGCTTTTATTGAAAAATTATTAAACCACAAATTCCCATTTCAGCCCATAGTGCGGCGGAGCTACAGTCAGTGGCTGATACAATTGCTCCCTGGATCAGAGAGATGTTGTATCAATCAGCCAAACAAACCAACAAAATGAAGAGAAACCAAGGTTATTTTCATCCCTAAAGCGGGGAAGCCGTCCCGCACTGGAGCTAAGGATTTCCGACCAATTAGTCTATCGTCGTTTCTCCTTAAAACTTTGGAGAGAGAATAATAGGTTGATCACAGGCTACTCTCCACTCAACAGTATGCCTACAGCAAGGTCAAGACCACCGAAACCGCCCTGCATGATTTAGTTAGCTTTATTGAAGCATCCCTCTCTGTTAAGGAATATACTTCGGTAGCTTTCTTAGATATAGAGGGGCCCTCCAATAACATAAATCCAGCCGCTTTAATTACGGCGTTAGAAACCCTTGGGGTTGACAGCACTTAACGTAGGTTCATTCATAACCTTCTAATTAAGAGACGCATTTCAGCTAGTTTAGGGGTAACGCCCCAAGGGGGTGCTCTGGTGTCAGAGTTGTTGCCCATGCAGATGTCGTGGCAATATCTGTTAGAGGGAAGTTTCTGGATACTCTCGAGACATCCTGCAGCAGGCCCTTCATACAACCGCAAGATGGGCTTCCGGTCATGGTCTTAATGGTGTTAACGTGTTACACCTGTCTCCTTGGGGGTATTGAAATTCAGTTTTCTGAAAGCGCAAAATACTTAGGTATTTTACTAGACAGGTTGCACTTCAAACCAAACATTTTGGACAGAGCAAATAAGGCTGTGGTAGCGCTATATGCCTGTAAAAGGGCAATAGGAAAACGCTGGGATCTGAACCTAGTTTACTGGTTGTATACGGCAGTAGTCAGACCAATAATGCTGTACGGAATTGTCGTCTGGTGGACAGCTCTGCAGAAATCCATTTTCTATGCGATACTAATCAAGGTTCAGCGAATGTCCACTATACATATGTATCACTGGTGCGCTGAGAACAACACCAACTGTGGCACTAAATGTTATAAACGGTCTGCCATCTAACGTTTTTTTTTTTTCAACTAGAGCTTATTTCGTGAATGGTAACACTTACCTCATGTCTGATTTGACAGATAATTAGTTTTATCCTTCCGCTGAACGAATATGTGTATATTGCGAATATTGCGACATTACTTTGAAAATCATGGTAATATTGCAGAATGTGTGCGAAAGTTGCGTACGGATTTTGGAAGAAGAGAAGCAACGTCAGCTCCGTATGTTCGTTATCTTGTGAAAAAAGTGAAAGAAATTGGCATCCTCATCGATAAACCAAAGCGTGAAAATCCAAAAACAGTGCGTACACCCGAGAATATTGCTGCTGTGGCAGAAAGTGTGCGTGAAGCGCCATCAACATCAATTCACCGTCGTTCTCAACAATTGAACATTTTGGAGACATCATTGAGACGAATTTTGCATAAAGACCTTGGTATGACGCCATACAAAGTCCAATTGGTTCAGGAGTTGAAGCCAACTGACCATCCAATGCGTTTTCAGTAGTTTTTTAAAAAAAAAGTTATTTGGCGGACCCTTTATTTAATGCCGCTAGATATTATAGCAGTGCAATATACCGCACGTACTAGTTTCATTCTAGACAGTATGCTGTGCCCCGCTCTCTTTGGAGGCCAAGACGGCTTATAACCTTGGGCTCTTATCACTTTGAGGAGTTAGCTAACTTGGCTGATGTTGGAATCCGCCAACTTTTGACCTTTTTAAGGCAATCAAATTGGTTCAACGGGAGGTAACACAATGGGCTGGACAGTCTAAGTGAATCTGTTTTACAGGCTGACACTTTTAACCTAACCTAAACTAATTAATCGGCTTCGGCCTTTGGGGAAATATGGACCTTTTACGCTAAATAACGTATATTTGTAGCTAGTTTGAATATTGAACTCTATATAAAATATCACATCAATACATTTTATTATTTATATATATGAATTACAATACAAGTAAATTTATGTTATAATTTTATGGTTGAGACAAGAAATATGAAAACGACTTCTTATTTTTCTAATATTATACCCGTATATGGGGATAGCTATATTTCTACGATGTAACTTTTGAATACGTAATATCTGGGGTAATGTTACTCTCAGCACATTGAAATTTAATCTGGATTGACAGTAACTCAAACAAAGACGATAGGTGTAACTCAAACAAAGACGATAGGTGTCTACACGAAGAATATATATGACTAGGTGCTTCTACTTCCGCGTGGACTTCCGTTACAGTGAGAAACTTAAAGTTGTTGCTAGTATGTCCCCTCCCATTCAAAGTAAAAACAGTGCACTCTCGAAAACTTGATCTTAATTTAAATTATCACGTGAAATTATTACTTAAAATTTAAAAATTATTACAAGAGAATATTAACTTGAAAATCATAATTTTAAATTGAAAGAAAAAGAAAAGGGAAGAAAGATTGAAAGAAACAAGGACAAAAAGTCTATTTTTCTACTGATGAATTTTATATTCAACAATCTTTAAAATAGCATTTTTTTCACATTCCTCAGAACCATTTTTCATTTTGGTCAGCGATCTTTTTTTTTTTAGCCCAAATCAAGACCTTATCAAGTACTTTTACAGTTAATTTTGATGTTGCTCTGATTTCTGGCTGATCAATAATCATCTCTATCATCATTAAAATTATCTTTTTCATTCTGTATTTACAAAAAATTTACATTCTGTAAAATTTTCTTAAAGAAGATTATTGCTTTCATTTATAAGAGACACCTGAAATAATTATCCCCTCACCTTAGAGAGGAGGGTATATATAATTTGCTACTAGCCAAAAGTGTAACAAATCGAAGGAGTGAACTAAGACCCCAAGTATGTGCGGCGGATATTCGTTTTGGGTCATTTTAAGTCGAATGAGAAATGTCTGTCCTTCCGTCTGTCTGTCTGCTGGCTGGTGCGCACGATAACTCTCGAAAGGAGGAACCGATTGACTCCAAATTTGGTATGCTGTAATACTTTTTTCTATCCCCGACTAAGTTCGAAGATTGGCCATATTGCTCTTTTTAGTACCTCCCCCACAAAAGGGTTAACAGAGTTATGAGGCTGTGTAGATCGCGCCACGACCCTTCGATCAATCAAAATGTTCCACCATAGTGTACTTTCTTGGGTAAAAATTAAATTCTCAAACCCAAAATCGTTCAAACTGAAAGACTGGACGATTTTCGAGTATTGAGGCGCTGCTTCGAACAATCCTTAATTTTCCTCTATGGTGGCGCCCCTGGGGCCAATACGAATCCATCGAGCCCAAAGTCGCGTAAATCTAGAAAAGAAAATGTTCCATCGTTTCGACGTTTTCCCAACGACGAATGCAGGGCATGCAGGTAAATCGTCGATACGATGGAACAGAAGTATAAACGTCTCCTCTCTTCAACCTATCCTATTATTGAGCTATGAGGTTGTGTTTGCCGCACCACGCCTCTTTGAAAATTCTTGGGACGATATGAAAACATTAAATCCAAAATCGTAATATTCGCACGATCCGTTCTTGAGATATGATATTGTGTTGGGCTTATCGCGCAGTTTTCTTTAGGTATTTCTTCTACTGTGTCAATCCAAAAAAATATTGTTTTCGCGATAACTCGCTCAGATCCGATTTTGATCTCTTCATAGTTTATTAGAGAAGGTGATTTTGAATAAAATCTCATTAGCCGTTTTTGGCGTCAGTCTATGACATACGATCGCTTGTGGCACGCCGATACTGAACGATTCCCAGCGACGGTTATTTTCTT
This sequence comes from Eudasyphora cyanicolor, assembly GCA_963930755.1. Lineage (NCBI taxonomy): Eukaryota > Metazoa > Arthropoda > Insecta > Diptera > Muscidae > Eudasyphora > Eudasyphora cyanicolor. The sequence goes on along the minus strand of OZ005735.1, from coordinate 112,546,657 downwards.
AAAAAAAATGGGAAACATACCAGAACACGTCTAACACATTAAGGGCCTGTTTCTGTAACTTATTTTCGTTCGTCTACGGCGAACGATCAAAATTCTCTCAGCTATTACTTGAATTCTATAAAACGCAGGTTAGAAATATTTTAGGAACAAGCTTTTTAAATGATTTTCTACAGACACAACGAATTATAAACTTCTGTGATTTATAGATTTCTCGGAATAATTGAGTGATTTTTGATCGTTCGCAGTAGACGAACGAAAAAAAGTTACAGAAACAGGCCCTAACACACGAGCCACATTATCTATCCGATCTTTTGAAATGCGAAAGAGAGGATTTTCTTGATCCAAAGACAAACACTTCTAGATATTTGTTATAGATTTAGTCAAATCAAAAAGTCAAATTTTTTTAATATTCGTGTACATTTTTTTCGAAAAAGATTTGGCGAGCACATCAACCGCGTTTGTACTAGACAGAGATACAAATGTAAGCGTGCAAAAACCGTTGTTGTGAATTAATTTCATTAAGGGGCGCAAAAGTTATGTCGGTTTCAAATTGAAATTTTTAAATAATTCTATAAGATGCAATTTTTAGTGGAATTAAGAAAACTAAACTTACAATCGTAGACCATTCCCATTTCTATCACCATATGTCAAAATATTCGCAGTGCCTTCATTATTTGGAAAAATATAGCGAAACAAAACATTTTTAATTTAAATTTTTCAATTTTTGCAAAATTTGAAAAAAATTAATACAATTTCAGAGATTCATTATTGTGTTACATGCCCCTGATTGTAGGATTCGCAATGAAAAAAGCGTTCTGGGACAATTAATTCAGCTCTATCTATGTATAACTGTCGATGTGCCAAGCAAAATACACTATCAAAAAAAATTCACGCAAGTTTAACTAAGGTTTGGAGAGCTCTAGCGTTGGTTCCATTTAGAGCACACCACCGACACCTATATGGGTTTTTATGTACTTCCAGCCACTATAATCGCTTCTTCGGTGATGTGTCATTACACAGAAGGGCGCGCTGACCACGATCAAAAAAACAAAAAACACTTGAAATCGCATTTCCAAAAGTTATAAGCTATATTTTTTCGCAGAAAGATTTCACATGAACAATGCCCACAAAAAATTCTTCCTCCATGTGTCACTCGTATTTTTTGTAACTGGCCAGTACCTCTAGAATGAATAGTTGGGCCACAACCTCTAAAAGAATGAATAAATATATGAACATTTCTAGGGTTTTTTCTAATTTTTTGATATGTATGTGCTTATATCTCTTAAAGTATATAAGATAATAACAAAATTTTGTAGGAAAAAACTGTTATGTTTGTGGCTTATCTAATTCCATCAACTTTTGTACCGAAATCTGTACACAACGCGAGAAAAGTGACAACTAACATAGATTACCCCAATGAAAAAAAATTTTGACTTTTGCCCATATGTCTGTGTACTTATGCCGCTCTAACAAGTTGGTGTATCGTATAATACAGTCGCCTCTGAATTTAGTGTTTCTTTAACTGTTCATACTTGATTCTGGCCGGATTGTAAAAGAAGGAGGTCAGTGGGCAACTGCAAATTGTAGTACTCAAAACCACTGTGCTGGACCGTAGAAAGTGACAACTTATTCAACTCTATTCCCTCTGCGTGGTATAAGCAAGCGTGTAACCACAATTTGAACTGCCCTATCTCTCGCACACAGACGATGGTAGGCTGACACACACTTGTGCGTTGTGCGTAGACGCACTGACGTGTTCACGCATGCGGCGTTCTCAGGGACAAGTGAAATGTCACAGGTTGGAAGTTGACAAGGGTCAACCATCAACCTGTTGGCATTTCATTAGAAAACAGTTTGTGTGGAGTAGACTTTCCCTGCAGCAGCACCAAATGTCTACACCTTCCCTTCATGTTCGTCTAGTGCGCCGGCAACTCCGCTGCCAGTGTCCAGATGCCCGAAATGTAAGAGATGAAAGGATGGAAGCGGCTATGTCTATTTTTCTGTGCGCTGCGCTTAGGTTGTGTTGTGTTGTCGGTAGCAGCGGACAGTGTTCATGTAACTTGTCCCTTTTTCAATTTGGGACAGAAAGCGGTGGTTATGCTGCGTGTCTGATGCATCGCACAAATATGTACTCGTACTTGGTTAGTAGGCAGCCGATCGACCGATCGGTGGATAAATAGAAGTGATACTAGCGCCCGACTAAAATGTATACTTACTCGCTCTTGTAGCGGAGTGAACATTATCGATCTATTGGGGCAATCGCAGCAGCAGCGGTTAAAATCAAATGGTTTAGGGTTTACCTATATCATGGTTTTCTATTGTTTTTGGGTGACATTTAAAAATTGAGGATGGTAAATGAAACGATGTGAGAAGGTATCTATCTATGTATGTGAGTATTCCTGCTGTTAAGATCTTGTGATAGGCATTCATAATTTATATTTATTGATACTAGGGGCAATGTACCACCGCTTTCCAGGTCAATTTGAATATATACACATAGTTGCCACAACACATAAGCTCAAGAAAATCCCCCAACACAACCCCAAATAAAACTGTTTTTATTAAAAATAATTCAATGATATCAAAAAGTTTCTGTGGTACAGAACTCCAAAAATACTCGTATCAATTTCGAGGATTTTTCTCAAAATTACTATTTGTTAAAATTGTCATATCTTCTTAACGGCTTCACGTATTTCGATGATTTTATTTCCAACCCGCTCAAATAAATCACTTCTGTAGTATATTGTCCCAAACATAGTCAGCTTGAAACATATATGAGTAAATACCAAAATTTTTTAATTTTGAAGTAAATTTTTTTCAAGATTTTTTTGGCGAGCACATCAATTGCTTTTACAACAGACGAAGATAAAAATATAAACATGCAAAAAGCGTTGTTGTGAATAAATGTCATCAAAGGCCGCGAAAGTTATGGCGGTTCCAAATTGAAATTTAAAAAAAAAATTATAAAATGCAATTTTCATAGGCTGATAGCATTTCTATCAGCCTATGACAAAATATTCGCTGTAGCTTCATTATTCGGATAAATATAGCGAATTCAAAAAATCCAAAAATCGTCCAGGTAAAATTTTCATACGAACATTATTTTTGTGGAAATATAATTTTTGCAATGTGCATAATTTGCACAATCATCAAAATAAAATGACGCGCCTCTGATTTCGGAATAGATTGGTAAAAATCCTTTTAATTCATATGAACTTCCGCCATATCTGTTCCGCGCACTGGGTGTGCCTTGACGATCATTGCTGAGACAAAAGTGTCACGTTCTTCGCGTACAAGACCTCAATCTTCAAATAAGTATCCATGATTGTTAAGTGCACCACAGCAGTACGCCCGAAGAACATAGAAATGAATTTCAGACGTTTATACTATTAACCAGTAAGGAAAGGCTAAAGTCGGGCGGTGCCGACTATATAATACCCTACACCACTCTCGTAATATTGAATAACTCTGATATATAAATTTTGTAATTCATATATAAATTGTTTACATAAATTTACTTTTGGGACATTTTATACTTAAATAATACCCTGTACCACAGTGTGGTGTAGGGTATAAAAAATGATTGGATCTAAAGAGCCAAATCGGATGAAACATATATATGGGAGCTATAGCTAAATCTTTACCGAATTTCTTCAAATTCGGCAATGTTGGTTCATGGATCAAGAAACTCTACCATTCTAAATTTCAAAACGATCGGATGTAAAATACAGCTTCTATATGACTAAAGGGCCAAATCGGACGAAACATATATATGGGAGCTATAGCTAAATCTTAACCGATTTTCTTCAAATTCGGTAGTGTTGATTCATGGGTCAAGAAACTCTACCATTCTAAATTTCAAAATGATTGGATGTAAAATACAGCTTCTACAGGACTAAAGAGCAAAATCGGACGAAACATATATATGGGAGCTATAGCTAAATCTTAACCGATTTTTTTCAAATTTGGCAATGTTGGTTCATGGATCAAGAAACTCTACCATTCTAAATTTCAAAACGATCGGATGTAAAATACAGCTTCTATAGGACTAAAGGACCAAATCGGACGAAACATATATATGGGAGCTATAGCTAAATCTTAACCGATTTTCTTCAAATTCGGTAGTGTTGATTCATGGGTCAAGAAACTCTACCATTCTAAATTTCAAAATGATTGGATGTAAAATACAGCTTCTACAGGACTAAAGAGCAAAATCGGACGAAACATATATATGGGAGCTATAGCTAAATCTTAACCGATTTTTTTCAAATTTGGCAATGTTGGTTCATGGATCAAGAAACTCTACCATTCTAAATTTCAAAACGATCGGATGTAAAATACAGCATCTATAGGACTAAAGGACCAAATCGGACGAAAGATATATATGGGAGCTATATCTAAATCTGAACCGATTTCAACCAAATTCAATAGCGATCTTAACAGCCGCGAAATACTGTAAACTGCAAAATTTCAGAACGATCGGAGTGAATTTCACTGACCTGTAGTCGACGAACAACTTTACATGGACAGACGGACGGACGGACGGACAAACATCGTTAAATCGACTCAGCTAGTGATTCTGAGTCGATCGGTATACTTTAAGGTGAGTCTAGCTATAGTATTTTCAGGTTTTACAAACATCTGCCATGAAACAAACTTATAATACCCTGTACCACAGTGTGGTGTAGGGTATAAAAATGCCAAGGACAATATTTGCAATTTTTGCAAAAATTGAAAAATTTGAATAAAATTTCAGCCATTCATTATTTTGTTACGGCACCCCGATTTTGGGATTCACCAGGTCAAAAGCCATCTGGGATAATTAATTCAGCTCAACTTATAGATAACTGTCGATGTGCTCCCCGAAATACACTATCAAAAAAAATTCACGCAAGTTTAACAAAGGTTTGGGAGCTATAGCGGTGGTTCCATTAAGAGCACATCAACGACACCTATATAGATTTATAGGTATTTCAAGCCGCTATAACCGCTTCTTTAGTGTTATTTCATTAAATCGCGGGCCGCGCTGATCGCAGTCAAAAAAACAAAAAACACTTGAAATCGCATTTCAAAAAGTTATGAGCTATAATTTTTTGGGGAAAGATCTCACATGAACAGTGCTCACGAAAAATTCTTCCTCCATGTGTCCCTCGTGTTTTTTGTAACTGACCAGTAACTTCAGAATAAATAGTTTGGCACAACATATAAAAGAATGTATACAGATATGAACATTTCTAGGATTTTTTTCACAATTTTGAAATGTATGTGCTTATAACTTCTAAAGTTTTTTAGATAATAACAAACTTTTTTGGGAAACAACTTTTCTGTTTGTGGTTTATCTAATTCCATCAACTTATGCACCGAAATCTGTACACAAAGCGAGAAAAGGGTAAAACAACATACATTACCCCTGTGTTAAAAAATTTTTATATTTGACCATATATGTTTGGGGTACACTCTAAATATGTTCTAAACAAATCGTTCTTTCCATTCAATTATTTTTTTATATATAACTAGCTTTAACCCGGTGCGCTTCGCAGCCCCCTCATTTATTTATTTTTTGTTTTGGGTACTATAGAATATATTTTAAAAAATAATTACTATTCCATATGGGGAAAAATTAATGTGTACAATAATATACGAAAATCTCCGATTAGTTTCTTGTTTATGTTCCATGCATCAAGGTACGATAATTATATATTTTCCCTTCCGTGCCTCTAAATGTCAAAAACTATTATTTGGATCATATTTTGCCTTTTTCCCCTAGTTTATATTCCAATAGTTACATTTACACACTGGTACAATAAAAAACAATGTTTGTCCCACGGTGTCTTTAAAAGTTTTAATTAAAAATAGGTAAAATGAATGCCTAGTTTATGTTACAATTACTTACAATTGCTATTGGAATCATATTTTATCATTTTCTGTCCATTGTACCACATTTAACCCAATGTGTCATAATAAACAATTTTTGCACCACTGTATAACATTTAATAGTTTTTGCCCCAAAAGTGCCACTAAAAGTGTGCATTTAGAGAAAAATCATAGTTTATATTCTAAGAGCCATATTCGCTTACTTAGGCCGTATTTTACCCGTCATGTTCCATATCTTTGACACGTTTAACTGTTTTACCATTTTGTGCCTTCTTTAGCTTTTTTTGTCCCACGGTTAACATAGAAGCTTCGCACTCTGGCCATGAATCAATGTACTACTTAACTTAATTTAATATTTAATTATTCCACTGTTCTTCTAAAGTACGAAATTGTATACATATGTGGAATATATTAAACATTTTTTCCGCACTTACCACATTTAATCATTTTGCCACACTTTACCATTTTTTCCCCTTTTTGCTTTACTGTACCATATTTAACCCTTTTTGCTACAATCAGCCCTATTTAACACCTTTTAGCCACTCGGCACCATAATTTTAATCTAACTAAAAGCATAACATTTGAAAAAGGACTTCTTAACTCATATTTATGTTCCATGTTTTTGCCCAATGTTCTAAATGTAACGCTTTTTGCCCACTGAATCATATTTAACACATTTTTGTCCTACAGTACTATATTTAACCATTTTTGTCCTGCTGTACCATTTTTAACCATTTTCCCCACTGTACCATATTTAACCATTTTTGACCCACTGTACAATAGTCAACCATTTGTTCACATTGTACCATATTTAATAATGTTTGTCCCACTGTACCATAGTTAACACATTGTTGCCTCACTGTGTCCGAGGTAACGATTTTTGGCCCACTGTACCATATTTAACCCATTTTGTCCCACTTTACCAATTTTAACTATTTTTCCCCGCTGTACTGTTGTTAACTCCTTTTTGACCCATTGTGCAATATTACCCACTGTGTCATATTTAATCCTATTTGATACACTGTAACATATTTAACACCCAGTCCCTGTTGGACCCACTGTACCATAGTTAACCATTTTTGTCACACTGTTCCATATTTAATCCTTATTTCCCACTGTATCATAGTTAATAAATTTTTGCCTCACTGTACCATATTTAACCCTTTTTGTCTCACTGTACCATATTTAACACTTTTTGTCTCACTGTACCGCTCTACCATACTTAACCACTCTTTTTGACCCACTGTTCCATATTTAATCCATTTTGTCCCACTTTACCATATTTAACTATTTTTGCCCCACTGTACCACAGTTGACCCTTTTTGTCCCACTGTGCCATATTTAACACTTTTTGTCTCACTGTACCATATTTAACACTTTTTGTCTCACTGTACCATATTTCAAAATTTTCACCAATCTACCATACTTAACTCCTATTTGACCCACTGTACCATAGTTAACCATTTTTTGTCACTCTGTACCATATTTAATCCTTTTTGCCCCACTGTATCATAGTTAATAAATGTTTGCCCCACTCTTCCATATTTAACTCTTTTTTTCCCCACCGTACAATGTTTAATCCATTTTGTCTCACTTTACAATATTTGACTATTTTTGCCCCACTGTACCTTAGTTAACCCTTTTTGACCCTCTGTGCCATATTTAACACTTTTTGTCTCACTGTACCGTATTTAAAATGTGTCCCCACTCAAGCATATTTAACCCTTAACGCCCACTGTACAATATTTAATATCATTTTATCCACAATTTTGCCCTCCATACAGTATTTAATGTTTTTGACCCACTGTACCCTTCATACCTCAAGTTTAAGTTGCAATTTTGCCAGATTGATTAATTTTCGCCCCAATGCATCATAATTAACCCCGTTTTGCCCCACTGTGCCTCTTAAAGTTAGAATTTCCAAAAATCACTTCCTATCTCTAGTTTATGTTACAAAAGCTACCCTAGAACCATGGGACCATATCAAACTACCCCGATCCGTTGTCCTAAGAATATTTCACTCGCTTCAATTTTCACCATTCTAATTCTAGACGTTAAAGTTGCTCCCTTTCTGTCTCACTGTGCCCCTAAAATTTTCAAAAAAAAATCGCTCCTTGTTCTATTTTACGTCCCAAGAGCTACTCTAACAGCCAATTTCACGATTCTAGCTCTTGCCATTTGGATTTGGCTGTTGTATCACATTTATCCCTTTTTGCCTCATTGTGCGGGTAAATGTTCGGATTTTGAAAAATAAATGGAGTCAATTTCTGGGCCTCATAAGGGCTACCCTCACACAAAATTTAACGATTCTAGCTCATTCCGTTTAAATTTGGCGGTGGTACCGTATTTATCCCTTTTTGCCCCATTGTGCGGGTAATAGTACGAATTTCGAAAAATCCCGTCTTATTGCTCGTCTACATCCCAAGGGCTACCCTCCCACGAAATTTCATTATTCCAGCTTCAGCCGTTTGGTCTGGGCGATGGTCAGTCAGTCATTCAGCCAGTCACGCAACAATTTTATATACAGGGTTGCCCATATTCGACGGACCCACGGACTCGTTGGGCCCATTCCAATCGACGAGGCTTGTCCGCAGGCAACAATCTTTGCGTCAATTGAATTTTGTACGGGAACAAATGCAAATCAACGCGAATAATCCGTTGTAAAGTGGACCGAGCCATGCCCAACTGCTGAGAACGGCGTTTTTGGGATGTTCTTGGGGACCTCTCAACACTGGCTCGTACGGCAGCGATACTCTCGGCCGATCGCCTTGGTCGACTTTTATTTGGCCTCTTCGGATTAGAAAGAGCCTCACCAGTCGAAAATTTTTCGTATAAACGCTTAATGGTGTTCTTAGAAGGCGCACTTCTCACATTTTTTTAATATTTTAAAAGCACGTTGACTTGACTTCTTCTGTTGAATGTAAATTTCAACTATTTCAGAGCGCTCGCGTGGCGTGTATTGTTCCATGGTAAAAATCTGCTTGGACTGACGTTTCAAACGCGGTATGTCATTAAGCGATCTGACATCTCTGTCAAAAGTTATGGCGTTGCCAGATGGGTCCGTCGAATATGGGAGACCCTGTACATAGTGTGTTCAAAAAAATTTGCGAATTGGGCGTGGCAATATACCAGTCCATATAAACGGTTACAATTCGGCACAGTGCAATGTATTTAAAGTATCTACTGTTCAGCGAAATATAGGTGTATTTCTTAAACCCCTTCTGGTACCCGACTGAAACTTTCTTACTTGTTTTTATAGCATTTTTAAAAAAAACAAGTAAGAAAGTTTCAGTCGGGTAAACCGACTAAGGTATACCCTCACTTTGTGAGTAATGTAATATATAACATTACACCAATAAATCTGTCAATTTGTGTGGGAGGTACCAGAAGGGGTTTTCCAAATACACATATTTTTCGGTAAACAGTACATTCTTAAATACATTGCATTGTGCTGAACTATAAGCGTTTATGTGCACTGGTACATTAAAGTTACGAGCTATGTAATTTTGGTATGATTTGGTCATTTTGTGTGGGAGGTACAAAAAGGGGCGGGGTGATAACGCCCACTTTTTACAGGACTATAGGCACTATAACAGCATTACACTGTGCAAAATTTCAAGTATTTGTATGCACTGGTATTAAAGTTACAAGCCGTTTACTTTTGGTACGAAACGGTCCATTTGTGTGGGAGGTACCAAAAGGGGCTGTACAATATTTCCCATTTTTTACCGGACTATAGGCGCTACAAAAACATTATACTGTAGAAAATTTCAAGCATTTTTATGCACTTGTATTAAAGTTATAAGCAGTTAAATTTTGATGCAAAATGGTCCATTTGTGTGGGAGGTACTAAAAGGGACATGCCAACTTCACCCATTTTTCTCGAGTTAATAGCGACTAATATACCAATATTATGTGCAGAATTTCAAAAGATTCGAATAAGTAGTATAGAAGTTATTAAAGAATCAATATTTCACTAAATTTTAACCCTTTGTGTGGGAGGTACCAGAAAGAGTAGACCAATATGGCCCATCTTCGAACTCATCCGGAGACAGATCAAAATATTACCACGTACCAAATTTGAAGTCAATCGGTTACTCCTTTCGAGAGTTATCGTGCGCACCAGCCAGCAGACACACAGACAGACAGACAGACAGACGGACGGACATTGCTCATTCGACTTAAAATGACCCAAAACGGATTTCCTCCGAACATACTTAGGGTCTTAGATCACTCCTTCGATGTGTTACACTTTTTTCCGTAGCAAATGATATATACCCTCGTCACACTAAAGTGAGGGTATAAACAGTTATTTGGCGGACCCTCTCTCCCATATATATGACTGCGAATATTTAGCTTTTTACCATTCTGAAATTTGACACACGTGTGTTTCTTGGTACTTGGATGAACCCATTAAAAATTGGGAAAATAGGTTCAGATGCATATATAGTCCCCATAGATATGTATAGCCAGTTTATGTTACTGTCTATAGGAACTATATTTTCCATTCATGAAATTTTGTGAAGACTTTCTTATTAGACCAGTTAACATCAGTATCCGAAAATGAAAAATATCTGTTCAGATTTGTAAAGGGTCCGCCATCTAACGTTTTTTTCAACTAGAGTTTATTTCGTGAATGGTAACATTAGCTCATGTCTGATTTGACAGATAATTAGTTTTATCCTTCCGCTGAACGAATATGGTTGTGTATACGCATGAACAACGCTGGGAGCGATCGACATACAGAAGATGCCGATTTTCCCAAAAAAATCACCTTTTCAGATGAAGCTCATTTTGATCTTGGCGGGTATGTAAACAAGCAAAATTGTCGCATTTGGGGCACAGAAACATTGAAAAGCCGATACAACCAAAACGAGTCACTGTTTGGTGCGGATTTTGGTCCAGAGGCATAATTGTGCCATTTTTCTTCGAAAATGAGCAAGTGGCCATTACAGTCAATGGCGATCGTTATCGGGCCATGTTCAACGAATTTTTGTTCACAAAAATTGAAGAGGAGGATATTGGCAACATTTGGTTTCAACAGGACGGCGCTACGTGCTACACAGCCGAAGCTACACTCGATGTTTTGCGCGATGTTTTCCAAAAATAAGTTATTTGCCGGACCCTTTATATAGCCCCCAATTATTTTCTTCTGATTGGGCATCTAAGCGCCATGGAAGTCATATGTTACATCTGAACATTACTAAATTTAGTACAAAGGAGTTATTTAATTCAAGAATAGATACTATAAAACTTTAAGAAAATAGTTCAGATTTAGATATAGCCCCGTTATATATGTTCCTTCCGACTTGGTATCATAGAGATTAAGAAATGTAATTGTGGAGTTTCTGGGTACAGAAACGAATACTGGACTGATTGAAGAAAAGTGGTTCAGATTTATATATAGCCACAATTTATATTTATATACATACATATGGGGGACTTCATGTCAAGTGAGTCTATTTTTAAAACCGATGTCTTCTGGTCGGGATGTAACTTGCACCAAGTTTAGTCCTATTGGCTAGTAGCTATGACACAATATTACAACGAGATCGGTTAACGACTGTCCTAGTTGGAGGGTGTTGAATTTTAAAATTTTAATCAACCTGTCCCTTTTTCCTATCCATTTGCCTAATTAATGGCCTACTGTATTAGAAAAGTTTTCGACAACTTTTGAAGAAAAGAAAATATACGCAAAAATATTTTTTGTGAACTTTTTTTTGTGAAATTTGAATTTGTATATAGACAGATTACGTAAAAAGAACAACGGAAACAACATGAATATCATGATGGAAAAAAATGTCCCGTACAAATCTGCTTACAATTAAATGATAAAAAAATTATAAATTATTTTTGGGGAAAATCAACACCATTTTTAAGAGACATTAATGCACAACATTCTAAAATTAGTCACTTTAAAATATTGTCACAGGTTTCGCTGAAATCGTGTTTTGAATTTTTGTCCGCGAAAACCACTTCTGTTTTTGTCCCATGCGAATGCCTTGTTTTTTTGCAATTATCTTAAAACTTAAAATTTCCCAAAATCAAACATAGCTCCAATTACACTATGCAACAACAATTTTGTCCAAGGGATGTGGATAACAATTTCTGGTGCAATTAGGTGTCACAAACACGAAAAAAATATTTAAAAATTTTTTATGGTAATTTGTTTTTTAAATTCCAGCATTCGTGGAAAGTACATTCAGTATTTGGAACATAATTTTTATACCCTACACCACACTGTGGTACAGGGTATTATAAGTTTGTTTCACGGCAGATGTTTGTAACACCTGAAAATAACACAGCTAGACCCACCTTAAAGTATACCGATCGACTCAGAATCACTAGCTGAGTCGATTTAACGATGTCTGTCCGTCCGTCCGTCCGTCTGTCCATGTAAAGTTGTTCGTCGACTACAGGTCGCAATTTCACTCCGATCGTTTTGAAATTTTGCAGTTTAGAGTATTTCTCGGCTGTTAAGATCGCTATTGAATTTGGTTGAACTCGGTTCAGATTTAGATATAGCTCCCATATATATCTTTCGTCCGATTTGGCCCTTTAGTCCTATAGAAGCTGTATTTTACATCCAATCGTTTTGAAATTTAGAATGGTAGAGTTTCTTGATCCATGAACATACATTGCCAAATTTGAAGAAAATCGGTAAAGATTTAGCTATAGCTCCCATATATATGTTTCGTCCGATTTGGCCCTTTAGTCCTATAGAGGCTGTATTTTACATCCAATCGTTTTGAAATTTAGAATGGTAGAGTTTCTTGATCCATGAACCAACATTGCCGAATTTGAAGAAAATCGGTTAAGATTTAGCTATAGCTCCCATATATATGTTTCGTCCGATTTTGCTCTTTAGTCCTGTAGAAGCTGTATTTTACATCCAATCATTTTGAAATTTAGAATGGTAGAGTTTCCTGATCCATGAACCAACACTACCGAATTTGAAGAAAATCGGTTAAGATTTAGCTATAGCTCCCATATATATGTTTCGTCCGATTTGGCCATTTAGTCCTATAAAAGCTGTATTTTACATCCAATCGTTTTGAAATTTAGAATGGTAGAGTTTCTTGATCCATGAACCAACATTGCCGAATTTGAAGAAAATCGGTTAAGATTTAGCTATAGCTCCCATATATATGTTTCGTCCGATTTTGCTCTTTAGTCCTGAAGAAGCTGTATTTTACATCCAATCATTTTGAAATTTAGAATGGTAGAGTTTCTTGATCCATGAACCAACACTGCCGGATTTGAAGAAAATCGGTTAAGATTTAGCTATAGCTCCCATATATATGTTTCGTCCGATTTGGCCCTTTAGTTCTATAGAAGCTGTATTTTACATCCAATCGTTTTGAAATTTAGAATGGTAGTGTTTATTGATCCATGAACCAACACTACCGAATTTGAAGAAAATCGGTTAAGATTTAGCTATAGCTCCCATATACATGTTTCGTCCGATTTGGCCCTTTAGTCCTGTAGAAGCTGTATTTTACATCCAGTAATTTTGAAATTTAGAATGGTAGAGTTTCTTGATCCATGAACCAACACTGCCGAATTTGAAGAAAATCGGTTAAGATTTAGTTATAGCTCCCATATATATGTTTCGTCCGATTTGGCCCTTTAGTCCTATAAAAGCTGTATTTTACATCCAATCGTTTTGAAATTTAGAACGGTAGTGTTTCTTGATCCATGAACCGACACTACCGAATTTGAAGAAAATTGGTTTAGATTTCGCTATAGCTCCCATATATATGTTTCGTCCGATTTGGCCCTTTAGTCCTATAGAAGCTGTATTTTACATCCAATCGTTTTGAAATTTAGAATGGTAGAGTTTCTTGATCCATGAACCAACATTGCCGAATTTGAAGAAAATCGGTTAAGATTTAGCTATAGCTCCCATATATATGTTTCATTCGATTTGGCTCTTTAGATCAAATCGTTTTTATACCCTACACCACATTGTGGTACAGGGTAGTATTTAAGTATAAACTGTCCCAAAAGTAAATTTATGTAAACAATTTATACATGAATTACAAAATTTATATATCAAAGTTATTCAATATTACGAGAGTGGTGTAGGGTATTGTATAGTCGGCACCGCCCGACTTTAGCCTTTCCTTACTGGTTTAAGTATAAGCCTGATTGAGCCGTGTTATGCCTCAAATTAAAGGGAACTATGAGGGTTACATATGCTGCAAATATCGTAGAGTCTTTGGTTTAGTAACAGTCGTCAAAAATATGAGAAAAAAATGATTTTTTTAAAACACTTTTTCCTGGTACAAAAAAACCATAAAAAATATAAAAAAATCGAAAAAATATTTTATCACATTTTTAAAAATCGAACATTCTAACGAATAAAACACTGTCTATTTGTAAAAATCTATGGATAGATGTAAAAGTTATGAGCCATTTTGTAAATGTTAGGGAAATTCAAAAATATCTTGTTTCATATTTTTATACCCTACACAGCACTGTGGTACAGGGTATTATAAGTTTGTTTCATGGCAGATGTTTGCAACACCTGAAAATAACACAGCTAGACCCACCTTAAAGTATACCGATCGACTCAGAATCACTAGCTGAGTCGATTTAAGCATGTCTGTCCGTCCGTCCGTCCGTCCGTCCGTCTGTCCATGTAAAGTTGTTCGTCGACTACAGGTCGCAATTTCACTCCGATCGTTCTGAAATTTTGCAGTTTAGAGTATTTCGCAGCTGTTAAGATCGCTATTGAATTTGGTTGAAATCGGTTCAGATTTAGATATAGCTCCCATATATATCTTTCGTCCGATTTGGCCCTTTAGTCCTATAGAAGCTGTATTTTACATCCAATCGTTTTGAAATTTAGAATGGTAGAGTTTCTTGATCAATGAACCAACATTGCCAAGTTTGAAGAAAATCGGTTAAGATTTAGCTATAGCTCCCATATACATGTTTCGTCCGATTTGGCCCTTTAGTCCTATAGAAGCTGTAGTTTACATCCAATCATTTTGAAATTTAGAATGGTAGAGTTTCTTGATCCATGAACCAACATTGCCGAATTTTAAGAAAATCGGTTAAGATTTAGCTATATCTCCCATATATATGTTTCGTCCGATTTTGCTCTTTAGTCCTGAAGAAGCTGTATTTTACATCCAATCGTTTTGAAATTTAGAATGGTAGAGTTTCTTGATCCATGAACCAACATTGCCGAATTTTAAGAAAATCGGTTAAGATTTAGCTATAGCTCCCATATATATGTTTCGCCCGATTCGGCCCTTTAGTTCTATAGAAGCTGTACTTTACATCCAATCGTTTTGAAATTTAGAATGGTAGAGTTTCTTGATCCATGAACCAACATTGCCGAATTTGAAGAAAATTGGTTAATATTTAGATATAGCTCCCATACATATCTTTCGTCCGATTTGACCCTTTAGTCCTATAGATGCTGTAGTTTACACCCAATCGTTTTTATACCCTACACCACACTGTGGTACAGAAACCAATTGTTCCAACTTAATACGACACTTTTATTATACCCTATACCACACTGTGGTACAGTGTATTATTTAAGTATAAAATGTCTCAAAAGTAAATTTATGTAAACAATTTATACATGAATTACAAAATGTATATATCAGAGTTATTCAATATTACGAGAGTGGTGTAGGGTATTATATAGTCGGCCCCGCCCGACTTTAGCCTTTCCTTACTGGTTTCGTTTTTAAAGGATGTTTTTGCTTATATTGAATTCGCCATATGTGAGAGAGACATATAAGAGACATTGCACTTGCATTTTATTTTATGAGGATTTATGTCAGACATTATAAAATTATAGAGAGGACGAGGTTTTATGGCCGTTCGTAACCCGCCATAAAACATGATATGCATGTTAGAGCTATATTGGATGAGATCCACTCAGATAGAGGGTCATTCAACAATATTTGTGGTTTTTTATTTATGCGGTTTCCATTCAGTTACGCCCATTAGGGGCATGGACATCCTAGTCATACAGGTCATACAGGTAGTAAAATTATATGTACGCAATACAAAGTAGTACGCGGCAATCTTGAAAATATTGGGTGTCTACTTTCGAAGCAAACTATATGTCAGCTACAGGTACTGCAACTTATGAACCTTAAACCCGGAATTTATTAATGAAATTTCTTATTAATAAATGAGTGTAATTCAGCGCCTTAAAGAGATAAGTAGATTTTCTGAAAAATATTACAAAGTTGTATTTCGAAGTATGAGTAAAAAGCAAACAACTTTTCAATGTGTAAATGATCCCGACAATTTCTGCTACATCTGCGGAAAATATGTAATTAAAAAAATCGACGTCCGTTTAGTAAAATAATAGAAGAAATATATGTGTAATATTTTGGTATACGAGTTAAAAATATGAACGAACCGTGGACACCTAGTATTTTGTGTAATTCGTGCCATGTAAATCTTACTCGATGGACTAGTGGAGGAATGCGGCAAGTACTTTAAAATTTATGTATTATAATGTTTTGTGGAATAAAACGTTTTAATTTTAGACATCACGTGCAATTTGGAATGCCAATGATTTGGAGACAACCATTCATTCACGATACGGACTGCAATTTTTGTCTAAGTTAATAGATTGGAGTAGGAAGTGTCCAAGTATAGCTAACAGCCTAATAACGGAAACATCATCAAGTTCAACTGAGTACTCAATTTTGAGCGATTCAAGTTTGAGTTAAAAGTCATCGCTTTTAACTCAGTTTCAACTCATTGATCTAGTGAGAGTTTTGGAACTGCCCAAAGATAAGGCAGAACTACTTGCATCTGGGATGAAACATTACAATATTTTGCCCCCAGATGTTAACATATCATATTATAGAGTCCGTGATATACCTTACAAACAATTTTATACAACTGTGGATAACAGATGCTTTTGCAAGGACATTCCCGGATTGTTCGAGGAACTTAATCAAACATACAATTCAAAGGAATGGTGGTTACTTGTTGACAGCAGTAAAGAAAGTTTGAAAGCAGTACTTTTACACAACGGAAATCAGAAACCGTCGATTCCCTTTGCTCATGCTGTCAACACTAAGGAATCATACGAAACAATGGCTAAATTGATAAAATACATAAAATATGAACATGACTGGAAAATTTGTTGCGATTTAAAAGTAGTTGGTATGTTATGCCTCTGGGATAGCCGATATTTTGCCACCACTGCATATTAAGCTGGGACTCTTTAAAAATGTTGTAAAAGCCTTAAGGAAAGATGGCAATTCACTCTCATATTTAAAGATCTTTCTTTTCAAAAAATCGAAGAAGGAGTTTTTGATGGGCCTAAAATAAGGAAACTGATGAAAGATGTAAATCATATTTGACGTCGGATGAAATTGCGAAATGGAGGTCGTTTATGCTTGTAGTTTCAAATATACTTGGATCCAATAAAGGCCAGCAATATGAAACAATGATTAGTGATTTGTTAAAAAATTATGAAAAAATTGGTTAGAAATATATATTTTTTATATTTATGTATATAACACATATGTATGTATTCTTCCAACTTATTTTTCGCTTTATGTATTCCAACAGGTGTAAATATGTCCTTCAAAATGCATTTCTTGCTTTCTCGTTTAAACTTTTTCCCCGAGAATCTTGGCGACGTAAGTGACGAACATGGCGAAAGGTTTCACCAAGAATTGAAGTCCATCGAGCGGCGTTACCAAGGGCGCTGGGATGAAAGAATGATGGGAGATTATATTTGGTTCCTCATTAGAGAAACCTATTCCGAAATCTATAAACGTCAACAAAGAACTCACAATTACTTCTAATGAAACTTGTTCATGTAAATAAACTCAAATGTACATAATATAAAATGTACATAATAAATAAAATCGCTATTTAAACAGAAATTTAAAAAAAAAAAGATTTTTTGAAATTCTCTTACCTCTACCAAAAGGCCTATAATTTCTACATTTATCCATAGATTTTTTTCAAATAGGCATTATATTCTTCGCTAGGATGCAAACTTAAAAAAAAAACAAGTAAGAAAGTTTCAGTCGGGTAAACCGACAAAGGTATACCCACACTTTGTGAGTAATGTAATATTGAATATTACACAAATTAATCTGTCAATTTTTGTGGGAGGTACAGGTACAGCTGAACAGTAGATACTTTAAATACATTGCACTGTGCCGAATTGTAACCGTTTATATGGACTGGTATATTAACGTTGAGATATTAAATTGTGGTATAATTTGGCCATTTTGTGTGGGAGGTACAAAAAGGGCCATAGGCATTATAAAAGCATTACACTGTACAAAATTTCAAGTAATTGTATACACTGATATTGATGTTATAAACTGTTAACTTTTGGTGCAAAATGGTACCTTTGTGGGAGAGGTACCAAAAGGGGCGTGACAATAACGCCCATTTTTCAATGGACTGTAGGCACTATAAAAACATTACGCTGTACAAAATTTCAAGTATTTTTATACACTGGTAGTAATGTTATAAGCTGTTAACTTTTGGTGCAAAATGGTGCATTTGTGTGGGAGGCACCAAAAGGGGCGCGGCAATAACGCCCGTTTTTCACTGGACTGTAGGCACTATAAAAGCATTACACTGTACAAAATTTCAAGTATTTCTAAACACTGGTATTAATGTTATAAGCTTTTAACTTTTAGTGCAAAATGGTGCATTTGTGTGGGAGGTACCAAAAGGGGCGTGGCAATTTCGCCCATTTTCCTCTAGATGATAGCGACTAACAAACTAATACTATGTGTGGAATTTCAGAAGATTCGAATACGTATAATAGCAGTTATTAAAGAATCAATATTTCACAACATTTTAACCCTTTGTGGGGGAGGTACCAGAAGGAGTGGACCAATATGGCCCATCTTCGAACTTAGCCGGAGATAGAAAAATATTACCACATACGAAATTTGAAGTCAATCGGTTACTCCCTTCGAGAGTTATCGTGCGCACCAGCCAGTAGACAGACAGACAGACGGACGGACATTGCTCATTCGACATAAAATGACCCAAAACGGATTTCCGCCGAACATACTTGGGGTCTTAGGTCACTCCTTCGATGTGTTACACTTTTTTCCGTAGCAAATGATATATATCCTCGTCACACTAAAGTGAGGGTATAAAAATATTTTTTTTCGATTTTTTTTATTTTATTTATTTATTAACAATTATACTTATAACTAAATTACAAATATAATGCAAGCTCTGACTACTGAGGTCTTAAGCTGGAAGAGGTTAATAGTACACTATATTATACATTTGTTTGGGAGAAAAGGAAGAATTTACATTTATAGATATATACTCGAATACATATGTTTAAATGGAATTGTAGAGGTTGCTTTGTTTCAGAAAATTAATAAAATCCACTTTGTTAGATGCAATATTCAAGTTGCTTAAAATATTCAATGATAGGACAAATTTTTTGTTTGGGAGAAATCTGTAGTATTGGATCTACAGTATGTGAATACTTTTTTAATGTTCTTATCTAAAACATGATCATGTGTAAATCGGCAATGCCCTAATCGTAGCCTGATAATTTTAACTTGGTCCTTTCTCGATAGTTGCTTATCTTTGGACAGGAAGCTTTGCCGCGTGTTCTTACTACCGTTTAGAAGTTTATACCAATCTGAAGTTTTTTCCATGTTTTAATTTGTTTAAATGAGAAATCATTATTTATGAATTTTTTAATGTCTTTCGAAGACAGGTTTGTTGTTGCGATTAGTGGTTTTTTACTAGCTTGTCTAGCTACTTGGTCGGCAAACTCATTTTTTTCGATTTTTTTATAGTGCAAATACTAAGGGTATCTTCGACGATAATAGTATTTTTAATAAATAATTTTTAGGTCTAGGACACAAAAAAATGTTTTTTTGTTGCATAGTGTTATAAGTCTACTTAAGATCTAACAGTTAGAACAATTGTCAAAACAAAAATTGGGTTTATTTTGGCTTTCTTTCTCACTTTAAATGTGTACGACTGTCCCGTGCGACATCATGACAATGCCCATATGTTAGTTACCACAGTAATTTGCGATCGATGTATTTTAAAAATACTTTCGAAATTTTAAGATGAGATTTTTTGTCCGGATTGACCTTAGGTTGGACATCGAATTGTTATTTTCGCATCTCTTTTGAGGTCAGTATTTACTTATATATGTAAATTTGGATATTCTTAGCTCGTAAGGAACTTTTAAAATCAGTGAAGTAATGAAAATTGTTCTGGTCACTGCTACACTGACCACATCATATTTACAAAGTTTTAACTTTGTATATTGTAGGAGGCTTTTGAAAGGCCCTCAATACTCAAGTTTTGGATAGCGCTAGAACTGACCACAGATCGAAAAATGATTACATGAATAGCCTGTAGTTTATGCAACATTCTTGTCTATGTGAGTGCAAAATTTCAGCTTTCTAGCTATTAGCGGTGAATTGGTCAAAAATCACTTGATTGAAAATCGAAAATAAAAGTAGCCTATTTTAATTTCCGGGTATTGGTCTATCTGTCCAACAAGTTTCATATAAATCGGTTTAGCCATTTAGGCGTGATGTGGCAACAGACAAACAATCAAACGATTTTAAAATATTAATAGGACAAATTCAAAAAATCTGCAACGTTTTGAAAATCTTTTTAAAACAAAGTATATTTGGAAAAATTCTTAAAAAAATCATTTTATTATTATATAGACACATTTTTATATTTTATTTGTATACAAATTGCATTCAAATATTATCATTAGTCAGAAGTCATAAATATCGGTGATATTTTAAGTTGGTGTCTTTGAGACAAATATTCCCCGCAAAAAAATACTATGAGTCCTTTCTCAAAGCTTTTACGAGAAATAAGCAGATTTCGTGTTATAACATAATTTTCGTGTTTTCTACTCATAGCAGAAATTATTTATCGATATTAGTTCTTGAATTACATTTTTGTAAATTTATATTTCTGTCTATAGAAATTACAAAGCTAATTGACAAAACCTATGAAATTATGAAACCTGTTGATTTTTCATAAATATATTGAAAGCGGACTCACAATAATTTTTCGAGAGGAATATTTTACTCGAAGACTCCATCCAAAATGTTGACGATTTGTATGACGTTTGACGTATGGAAAGATTTGATTTTCAGGGGTAAGGGGGTTGTTAATACCATTTTGGGGGCGGCTAATACCATTGGAGAATGCCTCAAAGTTGGCCACATCGTGTGAAAAAAATGTTCAAGCGCGTGTAACTCGTGTTACTCTTCCGATTTATAAAATTTTGTGTGTGTTCTACCATCTGAGGTCTACAAAAAAACTTTTTACAGCTAAGAATTATCTCGGTGTGCTAGTATTTTTTCTCAATATCGGAGCACAATATGCACCGATTTCAGCCGTACCAACATGTCTGGGTGGGCAATAAAATTTCCTATATGACGAAAAAAATTGGTTCCATATACCCAACAGTACAAAAGTTTTTACTGTTCTGGATTTGTAAGAGTGCGACGAATATTCTGTGAAAATTTGAAGAAAATCGAGGGGGAAGCAATTTTTTCTACAAGGGTTTTGAAAAAAAATCAAAAATTTGTTTTTTAAATTTTTTTTCCAAAAAATGGCGCATTGTGTCCTCTTTAAAACAACGTTAACTTTGCAAAAATTGGTTCAGCCGTTCGAGAGCAATTACAAATTTCGTAAAACACAAAAACTAATTTTTTAACATTTTCAGAAATTAAAATGCCCATAATTTTTTTTTTAATAATCACAGCGAGGTCTTATTTGACCAATTTGTAACTGCTTATAAACATTTTAGCCAAAAATAAACTGCATAGGTCGATATTAAATATTCTGACCCTTGTTTCTAATAAAATATGAATTCATTTTCTCCAATTTTAATGCTTCTGTTCTATAATTTGTAAATAATGCCATGTTTCCGAAAGATAATTAAGTGGAAGGTTGGTCGTTCATCCGCCTTTTGAATAAAATATTGGATCCTATTCTCGGCTAAAAGCTGTAACAACGACATCTGAGGGATATTATGTGCAAACCATCTGCGGCATCTTTATCAAAGACAATACTTCAAGATGCGGATAATGGTTTTCACACAATATACCTCAGATGGCGCTGTTACATTGGAGCCAATCGCTTACTCGAGAAACGACAAGCCATAGATGTCATTAGTGCATAATGGAGCAATCTTTTATTCAAAGGACTTATCCTATCTCCGGCACTTGACATTAATATAAAACTGACATTGCTGATGAAAATTAATTCCTTTATTATTAGAAATTAACATTACATATTTGTGCACTTTGCCGTGTGTTCCAAACAAAACAAAGCGCCATCTATGCAGTTAAAATTATCTCAACTGGATAATTTGATTTGCTCGTCTTTAGTAGTCTTTCGTCTTTGGATGAGGTGTCTGTGCTAGCAATTGTATTTTTGTTGTACTAATATAGTTATACCTAAAAGTATGCTATGATTTTTCCGAGATATGTTGTGCATACATTATGTAGTGTCACCCAAAAGTTTATCTACTCTTAGCACATTGGTTTAGATTTCGTCGAAAATGGGTTCAGGGTTGCATTTTAAGTTTTTGGCGAATGATTACGTCACTTTATAATTCGTTGGTTTGTGCGGAAACAAACATTAACAGTATTTCATTTGAATGCGTTAGTGAACATAACTAAATATTGTGAATTGTCATTTGTTGCAGAATTCAAGGCGGAATTGCTCATTTATCGGAATTGGTTATCAATTCCGATTTCGACAACAATCGGATACCACATTCCTTAATAACGGATGGAAAGAATCACACGATTTCTGTTGTAATGTATAATTATAATACAGGGTGGACCAAAATATAACTTTTATTTTTATATATAATTATTAAATTTATATTTTTTAAACACAATATTTATTACATTTATTTTAGTTTTTTTTTTTCATTTTTTTGGGCAGGGTGTCCAATTGTTTACTGTTCCATTTTAAATTCCCCAAGTCTTTTTTACAAAATACTGAAAAGAAATAAAAAATTATCATAGTTTTTGTTTTCTGTAAAACAAGAAAACAAAGCTTTTTTAAAAAAGAAGAATAAGAAATGTTGAAATGCATTAAGGGTAGCCTGTGGCTGGTGGACGATATCATTTCGAAAGCTACCACGCAATCTCATCGGCACCTTGGGCAAATACTCCGTCAGTAATTGGTACAATATAAGAGAAGATCAATATGGTGTAACTGAGATCTGCTTACAAAAGTCTCAATTCTACAAAGCATTGCAGACAGTATTTTTCATTGGTCCGATCCCGCCCATTTTTGGACTAATCACGTAGACTCACAGCTACTTCCAGTAGGACCCCAGGACTGGTGGCCCATCTGGGATTACGGCCCAGTCTAAATCAAAGGCACGGACAGTAGGAATCACTCAAAAAATTATAACTCCAAATTGCCTTATATGGGCGGGACCACACCCATTACCCATTAAAAGCATTATAAAAGTACAAAAATTATAAAGTATATACAAAATTTATAAAGTATAAAAATATAACTTTTGCTGCAACATGGCCCATTTGTGTGGGAGATACCAAAAGGGTCGGGCCAATAACGACCACTTTTCTGCAGACCCAAGCTACTATAAAAGTATTATACTGTACACAATTTCAAGTATTTGTATGCACTGGTATAAGCGTTATATGTAGTTAACATTTTGTGCAAAATGGTCCATTTGTGTGGTAGGTACCAAAAGAGGCATAGCAACATCGCCCATTTTTCTTGAGGTGTTAGCGACTAATAAACTAATGGTGATTTCGTTTCAGAAAAATAATGTCACCACATCATGTTGCGACATTTTAAAAATTCCGCCAGCACCCTCTGCTAATTTCGCATTAGCATGCGCACAATCGGACAAAAATCGTGCGGTGAGTAAAACCCATACCTACATGACTGCGCAGCCATTTGGTAGTGCATTTTAGAAGGTACGCTTTCAATTAGGTTTGGTTCTGAACTCTGCTTTTTGACGGTGCAACCAAAGACCAAAGAGGTTAGATAGAAGAAGAGATTCCATTTAACTCACCACACCCAAACTTGAAATTCAACTCGTGTGCACAAGTTGGGTGCATGGCGAGATATCTTTGTTTTCTTTGTTTCAACTAACGTATAATGTGTGCTTTTCTTTCACTTTTTCACATGCACGTCAATAAACACACAAAATAAAATTATTATACGTTAGTTGAAACAAAGAAAACAAAGATATCTCGCCATGCACCCAACTTGTGCACACGAGTTGAATTTCAAGTTTGGGTGTGGTGAGTTAAATGGAATCTCTTCTTCTATCTAACCTCTTTGCAAAGACAGAAATCCTAAAGATGCGGCAGATTGTTTGCATACAATATACCTCAGATGGCGCTGTTTCATTGGGCCTCAACATTTTACTTAAATAACAAACAATCCCAGATGTCGATAGTGCATAAGGATCCAATCTTTTATTCAAAAATCGGCTGAACGGCCCAATTTTCCTCATAATTCTATCTAAGAGGCTTGGCATTATTAAGAAATTGATGAATATCATTGAAACTAATGAACATTAAATCGTATGTTAATAAAAATTATCAATTGATATTTATGTACTGTACACATGTGTTTCAAGAAAAACCAAGCTCCATCTATACGGTTAAAATTATCCCTAATGCATAATTTGGTTTGTCTCATCTTTAGGATTTTTGTCTTTGGTGCAACACTCCACACCGTGGACTGGGCTGAGTGTGGAAAATGCGATATTTTCGCATTTGCGGAGTGTAATAATTTTACAAACGAAATTAAAACCCGTTCATATGGCTGCACCATTTTTACAAACGAATTTAAAACGCGGTTTCAGTGTAAAAAGTAAAAAAAAATTAACATTTTTTTGCACAAACGAAATCACCATAATACTATAGTGGAATTTCAGAAGATTCGAGTAAGTAGTATAGAAGTTATTAAACAATCAACATTTCACTAAATGTTAACCCTTTGTGGGGGAGGTACTAGAAGGAGTTTACCAATATGGCACATCTTCGAACGTAGCCGGAGATGGAGAAA
Source organism: Eudasyphora cyanicolor (assembly GCA_963930755.1). Taxonomy (NCBI): domain Eukaryota; kingdom Metazoa; phylum Arthropoda; class Insecta; order Diptera; family Muscidae; genus Eudasyphora; species Eudasyphora cyanicolor. The sequence goes on along the minus strand of OZ005735.1, from coordinate 112,521,730 downwards.
AATATTATCACATACCAAATTTAAAGTCAATCGGTTAATCCTTTCGAGAGTTATCGTGCGCACCAGCCAGAGACAGACACACAAACAGACAGACGGACGGATATAGCTCAAATGACTTAAAATGGTCTAAATCGAATTTCCGCCAAACCTACTTGGGGTTTTAGCTCACTACTTCGATGTGTTACATTTTTGGCTCGTAGCAAATGATATATACGCTTCTCTCTAAGGTGAGGGGATAATTAATAATTATGTCTTCAATAAAAGTTATAATGAACTCAAAACCCTTCTGTCATTTTGAGCTAGCATATCTCAGTTGTTTTCATGAGGAAATTGGCCTGAAAACTGAAAAATTGTATAATTCACTTTAAACTACTTTTAGAGACATTTTTATATTTCATTATTCCACATGCATAACATTTGTTATATTTGCACTCTTTCTACAAAATCTCTCTATTACATTCAATTAAGAAGATAAAAGTGCAAAGATACAAAAAAATTTCGATTAACGGTTAAAACATATAGAAAAATCGTACGTTCGCAAGCGGTACTTAAGCCAATTAAAAAACCAATAGAGATAATTTATTGTGTAAATACTCGATAGAAAGCAACATTAATCCTCTTTTCAAATAAATTAATCGCTTTGGAATATTCCGTTCCATTTAGCAGATTTTTGGATTTTACTAGATTCAGCCAAAGCTGACTTGTATTTCGCTAAGTTGACTTAGCATTGTTTTAGGAGATTGCATTTTTAGTTTCTAAATACTCCAAATAATATTCGTTCAAAATTTGGTTTTTATCCGTCAACCCAATCAAAAGTTATTCACAAAAGAGTACACTGACAGAAAAAGCTTCGTCATGACGACGAATTTGTACATCGATTATTTTTTCGTCAAAAGTCGGAATAATCGTACGGAATAATCCTCTTGATGAATGTTCGTCACAATGACAAATTTCTGTTTCCAAAAACTTTCGTTCTTAGGATGATTACATTTCATAACTACGATGAATCGATTTCATTACCACGACGAATCCCATTCATCACCACGATGAACACCATTCATCCCTATGATGAATCGTGTTCATCACCACGACGAATCCCATTCATCACCACGACGAATCCCATTTATCACCACGACGAATCCCATTCATCATCACGACGAATGCATGCCCCCGACTATTTAAATTTTAAAAATTTCAATAAATATTCTTCTGGTTTCAGAACATTAAAAACGGTATGTTGTGATTATTCGGTTCGATTCCATTATCGCATTTCCTTTCAGGAAAGGTTTAAAGCAAACGAACAAGAGGTATTCATTACTGCTGATATTTTAAATCAAAAATGATCTCATCAAGTAATGTAGTTGCCAACAAACAAATCCCATTCATCACCACGACGAATTCCATTCATCACCACGACGAAACCCATTCATCACCACGACGAATATTTAAATTTTAAAATTTTCAATAAATATTCTTTTGGTTTTAGACCATTAAAAACGGTATGGAAAATAAAATTACTTGACTGCTTTGCCAGGCTCAGCTGCAATTATTCGGTTGGAAACGCTGCTTTTATCAGGAAAGGTTTAAAGCAAACGAACAAGAAGTATTCATTACTTCTGCTATTTTAAATAAAGAATAATCCCATCAAGTAATGTATTTGCCAAAAGACCGCTTGCACAGATATTTCACACTTATACAGCTCGTTGAGCTGCATGTAAGCATGTGTTTGATGTTTTGGTAAACTCAACATCATTTGCGACGTACCAGTGCGATTTTTTTGAACCAATCGGAGCTGCGTGAAACCCACGCATGGACGAACATAACAACGTCGCATGCAGTGCTGCCGCTGGAAAATTTTTGTTCATCTGCCCAAATAACAAACAAGTAAAAGCGTTAAGTTCGGCCATGCTGAACTTGTATACCCTCCAACATGGATAGCATGTTATTTGTTTTCGGGCACAAATAAAGTCATATTACCAAATTCGTTAAAATTTGTAGTTTTTGTTGCGTTAAGAAGTAAAATCTAGAGGGACCTTTGTATGGGGCCTATATCAAAACATGGACCTATGGCTACTGTTGTTCACGTGAAGGTTTCCGGGTATGAATAAAGCCTAGTCACACATTTTCAGTCCGATCACTTGAGATTTGTGGTCCCTATGGCGTTAAATCTGACAGATGCTATATATGGGGGCTATATCAAAATCTGGACAGATATTGCCATTTACCAAATTTCATGCATCGGTCTCAATTATTGTAGACTATAGCGTGATTTCAACAGACGGACGGACATGGCTATATCGTTTTAGAATTTTATGACGATTAAGAATATATATATTTTGGGGTCCCAGATCAACATTTAGAGGTGTTTCAAACGGAGTGACAAAATGACTATACCCCCCATCCTATGGTGGAGGATATACAAATAATTTGTGCTTCTCTTATAACTTAGAAATTCTATGTACAATTTATTGTATACAGGAAAAAAGGGAATTTTAAAACATAAACGATATAGTTTTTTTATGAATGTGATGGGTTGAACATTTAAGTTCAGTGGCGGCTAAACTGTGTGGAAGTACAAATAAATTAATGATTTGCGAAAAAGTTTTCACATTTTTTTAGGGACAACTATTCCCCAAAAAGAGGACGGAGTAAATTCGGGGTAACATTCAACAAACTTAGGGAATTTCTTAACAAGTTGCAATATTGAGAAATCCTAGTTGGAAAGCACGTTTTCGGAGGATATCATATTTAACAGCTTTAAACTTAATTTCTAAAATCGATTCCCTTTTCTATTTGACTTAGCAATTCGATCTAAATTCCAAAATAGCTGATTTAACTTCTGTTTTCCTGATTGAGTTAAATTATTTTTAATGTAGTTTTCCGCCTTTAGGCCAATAAATATTTTTGGAAAAGCCAAAGTGATTGATTTTATTTTTGTATTGAATGTCTATGTTATTAACCAGAAAAAGACAATTTGATTTTCTGCTTGTATATAGGTAGCGCAAATGGGAACTGTCCGCTTGAATTTCCTTGTTCAAATTATTAATAATGGGTAGAATATATGTTGGAAAAAAATGCATTTAATCCTGCTAGTCATTTCTTCTTCAAATTCCTTGTACTTCATAGTAACACGAAATGAAATACAATTTTAAAAAATCCCTTTGCTCAAAAATTCATGAAATAAGACCATCGAGCGAAAGCCAAAGTGTATTGCTTATATGGAAAATTGTATGTCAAATAATTAAAATTTTTTCAAAAGAGTCCTCCAGCTACTCCAGACACCGTCTGTTGCTAAACAAACCATATTTTTCATAGGAATTTTGCATGATCCAAAATATTCCTTGATATTTCCTGGCGGAAACAATCGGCCCAAACTACAAATTTTTAATTGTTTCTGCCCAAAACGGCAACACTGGTCGCATGTCTTACTTTGTTTTGTTGTAGGCGTTGACGTTGTCGTAAAGGGTGAATAAGTCGATCATTCTCACGATGAATGGATAATCTTATTGACGAACGGTGTTCGTCATTAATTTTTAGATTTTAAAATTAAACTTTTAGAGCAAATTATTTAACTAAGGTAGTCAGAACGCATATAGAACAGTACAATTATGCACAAACTATAAATTGTTTGCTTCGTTTTATCATATTTTCAGCAAAATGGTCAAATAAATCTTTTCGTCGTGGGAATGAAACCTTATCAAATTTATAAATTATAAATATATAAATTTTACTTAGTACGACTACATTTTATTTTTTTGGGGCTAAGAGAATAGTTCAATAACTAAAAATGAGGACATATTTTTACTAAATGTATATTTCTTGAAACAAGTTAATATTCATAAATTTATGAAATTCAGACATATGCGGTGGACACCCAACATAGACATAAGGAAATTATGAACTAATAATGAAAAGCATGATTTTTAGAAAATTTTAACTAAAAATAATCAAAAATCATTATTTCGAGTCCATGGATTTGAACCATACTAAAATCAAGGACAAATTAACTATTTTCGGACTATGTTGTAGACCAAAAGTCCAAGAGAAATTTAAATTTTTACTTTTTTTACATTAATTTAATTAAATTTGGGTAATAATTTACTTCCAATAACATTCCAGTCAATACAAATACTTAAAATTTTGTTTAGTGTGATGCCTTTGCAGTACCTATAGTCCAGTGCAAAATGGGCGTTATTACCATGCCGCTTTTGGTACCTCCCATACAAATGGACCATTTTGCACCAAAAATTAACGACTTATAACTTTGATTCCTGAACATGCAAACACTTGAAATTTTGTACAGTGTAATGTTTTTATAGTACCCATAGTATATTAAAAACAGGCTATTACCATTCTCCTTTTGGTATCTCCCAAAAAAATATAGCCAAAATAAAATTGTTTTTATGAATTTCCCTATTTTTACCATATGGGTCATAATTTATATATTTATCCATAGACTTTTCGCAAAGAGGTATTGGATGCTAGCTTTCAATAATTGATCAATCAAAACTTTTGGAATTTTTTTATTTATGTTTTTTTTCGTGCCAACAAAAAACGTTAAAAAAAATCAAATTTTTTCTAATAGTTTTAACGACAGTTACTAAAATTCTGCTTCCACTTGGAAGTGCTATTATTAAAATTTGTAGGAATTGTAATTCATAATTTTTCTAAATTTGTTGTCGGACAAACGTGACAAATTCCCTTATATGAAACTTACTAACTTCAAATCTATATATCTCGATTACTAGACGTGACCCAGCGAAACTCTAGGGATTTAGACTTACATTACCTTTAACCGATGTCTATAAAAGTCAGCCCCAAATAACGGTAATATTTTTGGATATGTGTATTTTTACAAATCGTCAAAACAATATTTTGACTGTTTGTGTAGCAACGTTATTAGTACTGCCACTATGTCGTATAAATACAATTAATTATAAGATTAATTAATTCTACATATTAATTAATTAATTCTACATTAATTCTACATTTCCAACGAGATGTCAACAGCAGCCAAAAAATTGAAAGTCTGTGAAAGTATGTTGTTTGGCCACATTTTTATAGGGAATCAATCAAATTTAACAAAATTTCCCAAAAAATGCATTTATTCTTAACACATTTTGAAAAATGCGAGTGCAAAGTCGAACAATTGCAAAATTTATGTTTTAAACACTTGTATTGCATGTAATGTTTTGGATAATGACCCCTCTTTTAAATCTCGATTTATATATTTGATGAACATAAGAAAAATTATTTTTGTTGTGAAAATAAATATTGAATATATTATGGGTAATTCCAAAGAAAATCGACCAACTCTGAATTTTTATGAACTTCGATATTGCTGAAATTTCGCACGCGCGTACTGCAAGATGATACGAAATAAATACAGTTTACCGTTTGTCAAAATTTATAGCGGTTTAGATTTTAGAGGGTGCCAAAGTGGGGCATCTACATGTTTTTTTGAAAATTAAGCTATGTTCAAGTCGCCATAACTTTAGAACGGAAGGTCAGATTTAAATGAAATAAGTACCATTTTAAAGATATTAACGTTCTTTATAAGTATAGTGTACAAACGGATAACTAAATGTGTATTAAGGATAATAAAAGGAAAGTGTCCATAATCCTTGATTATCCTGAAAAAAGTATTTTCAATTTTTTTTATTTTACTTCTATTTACCCATAAAATACCAAATTTTCAGAATGGCTGCTCAATGGGTTCAAAAGATATGACTTAATTAATGTCCGTCTGTCTGTCCGTTTGACTGTTAATTCATATTGGCAAATGAAAATTTGTAATGAGAACATATAAATTCATAATGAGTAATATAAAGTCGTATTGGGAAAATATAAAAAAATAATGAGAAAATATAAATTCATATTGATAACATTTAACTCAGTAACTGATAAGATATTGAGAATTAAGAAAAAATACATAGTTGATTAAAAACTTCAATTGAGTATTGTCCAACGTGCATATCATTTAAACTTAATCTCTTGCACAATCTCCGCCATTCATGTTGACCAGGACTCATTTAAAATGTGCTCGAGATATTGAATTATTTTTTCGCATACAGCCCAACACTGTGCCGCAGGAACACGAAAATATATGGTCTTAAGCATTGGAGAATAAGGACCTAACCTTAATACAAGTGCTTACCCGAACGAATTTTATAATATTCGATAAATTGAGTTAAAAGTTTCTCATTATGAATTTATGTTTTCTCTTTTCGAATTTACATTGTCTCATTATGCGTTATATGTTCTCATTGCAATTTTACATTTGTCAATATAAATTTACAAATTCTCATTACGAGTATATATTCTTCGTTATTTTCTCATTACAAATTTACTTTTCGCAATATGAATTTATATTTTCTCATTGAAATTTACATTTTCCAATATGAATTTACACATCTTACTATGAATTTACATGTTCTCATTACAAATTTACATTTTCCAATATGATTTTATATTCTCTCAATACAAATTTACAATTATGTACCAATATAAATTTACATGTTCTCATTGCAAACTTGAAAAGGTGTAGCAACCGTTCCGGAATCCCCGATAGTGAGGGTATGATTCAGATGGATTAATCGAAAGAGACTAAGGGCTTTGACTTAAAAGTCACAGACTATTGTCCGCAATTTATATTTGCTGCAATGCAAATTTTTTGTTTATTACTACTTCAAACAACGCGGCACACCAACTCTGCAGTAATCTGCAGCTGTAATAAAGAAAATTCCTGTGGCATCATGTTAGAGCTGAAGGGGCAACTTTTCCGGAAATGAAATTGAATAAACACATATTATTATTTGAACAATTGCGAAAAACTTCCTATACCATTACCGTTTCATTAATGGCTCTATATTTTTGCGAACAAGACATATTACCCATTTGTTTTCAAATATATTTTTTGACAATACATATTTTAACCCTGGTTAAAGCACATAACTGGGGAAAATATTCCAGTTAAATTTAACGATTTATTTTCAGTTAAAACTGTCAGTTAAATTTTAACGGAGCTCCTTGAAACCCATTTTTTCTTAACGGGTCGTTAAAGTACCAGTTAACATTTAACGGAGCTACCTGAAAACGGCAGTTAATTGGTAAAAATACATAAAAAGAATAAAGTTAAATAAATGATCAGGATGATCCGTACACGTCCGTTCGCTACAACTTCAACCATACGACTCTCTCTCTCTTGCTCAACCGTCTTCTTCGTCCATCATTGTGTAAGCAATTCATGATTGCCATGTTGCAAAAAATTCGTAGCCTTACAATATTAAAAATCATTTATAATCAACTTTTGGATGTCTACACCATTTCCAAATGTAATTCAGAAAATATCAATTGAAATTCAGAAATTCCATTTGAAATTAAGAACTCGTCACTTGAAATTCAGATTTTCCATTTAATTTTCAGAATTCGTCAATTGAAATTCAGAATTTCCATTTGAAATTCAGAAATACAGAAGTCGTCATTTGAAACTCAGATTTTACATTTTAAATTCAGAACTCCTCAATTGCAATTCAGAATATCCATTTGTAATTCAGAATTCGTCAGTTGAAATTCAGAAGTCGACACTTGAAATTGAGAACTCGACATTTGAAATTCAGAATTTTTCATTTGAAATTCAGAACTTTTCATTTGAAATTCGGAATTCTTCACTTGAAATTCAGAAGTTTAATTTCATTTATTTATAATAGTAATAGATTTTCAGAACATTTTAATGTGAAATTAAGTATGTAGGCTTAAAGTCATATACATACACCTTCAACCAGAAAAAGCATGTCGTGGATTGGGATTTAAGTGGTGGAAGTGAAACCAGCCAAACATAATTTTGTAGGAACAAATGGCCATTCGTAATAATAAAAATTGACCAACACAGGACAGCTTTTCTAATCAATGGTGAATCGTCAGAATTACCCAGCAAAATTTCTCATTACCAAATAATCCGACGAGTAAGCAAAGTTCGATAATGGTAAGTACTTATTATTTAGCTACTTTTCTCATTATTTTAACATGGGGATGTCATTGGAGGAAAGTACTTCCGAAAAGCATACAATAAAGTAGCATAATAGATACTTATTTGTAGGTCGATTTTATGTACTTGAATATTGCATTACCAATAAGTTATAAAATAAGTAGTAGATATGTAGAAATGGGCGGAATGAAATTGGGCCCCAGGAAAATACACCCCACTATTTTTATGAATATGGGCCCCAAAAAATAACATATCAAACAACAACAATTTTATTTGGGGCTTAATTTAATTTTTTGACTGCTTTTTGGGGTTTACTTTCATTTCTTGTCTGCTTATTTGCATCTATTAATTTAGAAACAGGAGAGGTTATGCATAAAATATTTGCTCCACGTTGCCAACTTTGGATCCTGTCCACAGGAGAAAGTCTTAAACAGAGGCCGCAGGCCGTAGGCCGACCGCCCAGGAATAGATTTATAATTAGAAAATATGTTTGTATACGTGTATTAATGCGTACTCCCCAGATTTAGGAAGAGAAAATTTCTTAGTTTTTTTGGGGTTTATTGTCATTTCATGCTGTTTTCTTGATTGGGGTGTAATTTCCTAAATCAGTTTTTGTAACGAAAATAGGCCCCAAATTTGGGCGCACTTTCATTTTCAATTTATGGTGCATTTTCTTGGGGTCCAACTTCCGGCCGCCGTATAAATGGCCATTTAAAATGATTTTTTGCTATTGTCGCGCATATTTCTCGAAATAAACAATTTCCTCATGCCAGATTCGAATTTTTTGTTATTTTCATTAAAATCTGCACTTATTGTTTGAAAACATATTGAAATCTAAATAAATCTTTTACAATAAACCACATACATATAGCCAAAATTGCATTATATTAAAATTTGCCAAAATGATTTTGATAACAAAAAATCACTTATTTCTGTTTATTGATTTCTTCTGAACTACATTTGGAAATGGTGTAGTTACATATAAAGTAAAAAATAAACATAAAAAAGACTGATGGAATAAAATGTAGCATGCGACATGCACTAAAAATAAACTACTTAATATTTTTGAATAAAATAAAAAGCATTATTAAGTCACATCATTGCATAACATTTTCAAATTAGTCGCATTAAAATATTTCGGTGAAATCAGTGTTTAATTTATTTGCTTTGAAGGCGACTTATGCTTTTGTCGCGTGCGAATGTCTTGGTTTTTTGTAATTATCTTGAAAACGAACAATTGGCCAAAAACAAACCTTAGCCTTACCAATTGTAGTGCTAATCAAGAGCTATAAGTTTCGCCTTTTGTCAAAATGAAATAATGTTTTGGCATATGTTTTTTTCACTTTGAATGCGTACGAATGTCGCATTCGACATTGGAGAAATGCTCATATTTTGTTTTTGCACTTAGGCTCAAGATCGTTATTGTTGTTTTCAGTATATGAAAACAACTTTGTTAAAAATTAAAGAAGAAGTAAGTGACATTTATTGGGGGTCAGGGCCGTGCGCAGGATTTTGTTTTGAGGGGCTTTTCACATATGGTTTTTTTTTTTATTAAAAATCAATGGTTGGCATTTTTAATGCATATACTCGTACATATATTTATAGTGATTAACATTAAAAAATATTTAGGTAATATTTTCATTAAGAATTGTATTAATTTAAATCATATATTAATTGTATTAATGTTTTAATAAATTGACACGACGAGGCGAAATAAAAAATTCGAATATTCTAATACTGCGTTATTTCATTATTCAACGAAGGCAATCCGTTTAAACGATTTTCAGTCATGGTTGACCGCAAGTAATTTTTCAGCCGACGCAATATACTGTCAATATTTTGTGAACGTTTGAAAATGCATCTATATTACATATATCAAGAGCTTCCAGGGAATTTCTGACATTCTCCGCTTCAATTCTTCTTCTCCAAAGCTTCACTTCACTAATCCACACTTCAAAAGAACTATCAGGCAAAATTGATGAATATTTTTCAAATAATTGTTTACAATTTTCTTCATTTAGTGTTGCCATTTTAGTTGCAAAAAAGACATTGGAAATTTGACAAAATTCCACGGTGTTTCAAAAAGCGATCTTCGAGATGAGTGATGAATAAATCTAGATATGGAATATAGGTCGAAATCTTGTAATATTCTTCAATATTTGTTGCATCAACATTGCAACGATCACTTTGTCGGGTCGCAATCCTTGGTTTCTTGATTTGAATGTCCTGTTCTTCACAAAATATTTTAATAGACGAAAAAAATCGCTCCAAAATGGTGAGTAAAATTTTCGCACATGTCCATCAATTCCTTTTTCGTATTTTCTGCCAGATGGACGGATTCAGCTAAATCTTGATTTTCACTTTGAAGAACGCGACTTAATGATAATTCCAAGCAGAGAACAGAATGAACTACGTGGACCGAAACTTGAAAATCCAACGTTTTCATAGCCATCAACAACTGAAATGCAGATGTTGTAGTTCTCTGATCAGACCAGGTGGTGTAGATGCATTCCAAAGCCTCGATAACGGCTACTTGTAGGTAAAGATATATTTCAACAGACTCATGTTGTTCTTCCCATCGAGTTACGCAATACCGCTTTAATTTTTGTTTTTTTATCATCACGGAGATTGCTGTTGTTATAAATTGCTTCATGAAGAGCTATTTGCCTTTTAGGATATTGAAAAAAGTGGTATATGGTTTGGATAGTGCCGAGACAATTTCTTATTGGGACTACTTTGCATGCGTAACTTACAACCAAGTTGAAGCTGTGAGCTGCACAATGTGAATACAGTGCTAAGCTGTAATTGTCTTGGATATATGCTTGCGCCCCATGAAATTCTCCGTTCATTGCTCTTGCGCCGTCATAGCATTGCCCAAATAAATACTTACAATCAATACCAGAAGTTTCGAGGAAATGTAGAATAACATCAGCCAAACCTTTTCCATCGAACTTTTTTGTTGGGACGAAACTCAAAAAATCTTCACAATTTTTATATCGCCCATCGTTTTCGTTAAGGTACCGGATACACATTGAAACTTGCTCAACCCCTGAAATATCAGCTAATTCGTCCGCCATGACGGTGAAAGCTTTGGAATTATTGATTCTCTTAATCGCCCTTATTCCAGTTGGCGTCGTCGACGTCGCACGATGGGAAAATATGATGAAATATGCGCGCATAGGACTTTGAAAACATCTTTCAAAAATCAATTTTTTGGGAGTGTTATTTTATTGAGGATAATATTTAATGAAAATACCTACAAATTTTATGAAAATATCTCCAGGCGATTTCGAGTTATGACCATGCAAAGTTTGTCTTTTTTACTAATAAATGCAAATAACATTGCGATGATAAAATGCATATACTAAAATGCTTGTAGAATTCGCGTTTATTGGTGAAATGCGATAGGACTTGCAACATATAATAAGGTACTATTCATCTTAATTTTTGTGTATAAAACGTATTTTTAACGCCTTCCAATGAAGAGATATTTCAAAGTAAAAAAACAGTTTTTTTTTGTTTTTCAAAAAAATGATCCACAGTAAATGGAATACAACTTTTTTGGATCACGTGGGATCACTACCATATGGCATAGGGAAGAGAGGTGACTTAGTGGTGAATCCAACGGTACCTAGTTTATCTGCGACCTTTTGCGACTATGGCAGATTTTTGTACTTTAAATATGGGCCTTTTTACTCTAAATATAGAAAAAATGTGTGGGCGCTATATCTATCTATGATCCTATTTTCCCGAAGCATATGGACCGATTTTCATGGTCCAAAAAAATAACTTATGCGAAATTTCGGCAAAATCGGATAATAATTACGAACGGTACTGAGCGATAGATAGATGAATGAACAGACAGCTGCAAGTTTTTAGTTTCTCATAATCAAAAATAGTGATTTTAACAACATTATAACGGTATGTGTGATTTGTGTATTTTTATTTTTCTTTAAAAACCATCAAAATATAGTTCAACACTTCTGCAGTTTATGCACATTAGGGTGGAAATTAGGATAAGTCATCAGGAACTAATTTACTGAATTTTGAGAAGTTTCTTAAGCATATTTAAGTGAAAAAAGCTGATCTTATAGTCATTTATATCTTTTGGAGGGTGAAATAAATCCTACGTTAACAAGGGCCCAACTAAAAAAACACAATACTATTGATTATGGTATAAATCATTTTTCATTAAATTTTATGTAAAAATATTTTCTTAAATGAAGTACTTTTTTAACTTGAAATACTTTCTTCGGTTACGAAAATGTCAAACCAAATCTAGTTAAAGTAAGGGAAATAATACAATTGAGCACAAAGTTTGTAATAGAGCGATATAAAGTGGAAGAGAAAAGTAGTTAGCTCGTAAAAGTTTATTGTTGTATTATATTAATAAGAGTGATATGAAGTGATTAATTGAGGGATTTGGTTTGAGGTTACTTTTGCTTGCTTCGATAGGTGTGATATTAAGAGATCTCGATATGCCATTACTTTTTGACCTCCGAACATTTTTAAGGTCATACGCGTCGAATTTACAGTTATATTATTTTGTATTGATTTCATTTACATTTCAAATGTCATTTGCTGTTGAATCATGGGAGATGAAAGTAAGTTATTGAAATCATTAATTTATAATCTATGTTAATTTTATTAACTTTAAATTTACTCAGTCGACTTAAGTCGCAGATATATATGCAAACAGTTTCTAAAGGGAAAATGTGTAAATTTAGAAACCAAAGCAAAGGAAATAAATTCTTACTTATCAAGTCGAGTTTCTATTGCAATTGATGAGTCATTTACATTAAATTTCCTTCGAAATTGGAATAGGCGTTGGAAGAAATATGGCAGATCAATGTCCATTTTGGAAAAGCAGTCCACAGAATGGCTGAATACGAATTTCTTTCACAATGAAAATCCACATGATAATCTTAGCGATATCATTGAGGAGCCCGAAAAAAATCGAAGACAATTTAATGATTTAAGTGATTCACAAAAAAGAAGAAGAACGATGGGTAAGTATTGAGACATTGCATTTAATTACTTATTAATATATAATTTCTATGACACAGATTTGCGTACAATTCAACCTGAAATTCTTACATTCGCTGCTTCAAGTTCATATAGAAAGGAAGGTAATTTCGCAGCCTTTAAGTTGCTTCAAGAAATTACTGTTTCTCGTGATAATGCTGAAAAATTCTCTGAAATATCGCAACATTCACAATTAAGTGCTGATGCATCATTAGCAATGTCCATTGACTGTGGCCTTTCGAAGCATCAGTATGAGCTTCTAGTTAAAAATACTCAATCAGTTGGTAAGCTATTGCTTGGAATATTGGTAACTACTTACATTTAACAATATTGAAGGTACAAATTGCTATCCGAGCTATCCCAAGTTACTGGAAGCAAAAAAACTCTGCTATCCTGTTGGCATATATATTGAAGAGACTGAGGCACGAGTCAATTTACAGTGTCTTTTGAACCACACTGCAAAAAGGCTTCTATCAACCTTAAAATGTCTGCCGAATAAGTGCACAGTGTTTTATAAATGGGGGTTGGATGGTAGTTCCGGACACACCGAATTCAGGCAAATATTTGAAAATCCATCCGCATCTGACTCCTCGGTTATGTTAACATCAGTCGTGCCAGTGCAAATTACAACGGAAGATGCCATAATATGGCAAAATCCAACTTGTTCATCTACACGGTAAATATTAATTTAACACCTCACTTTTCTAACATAAAGTTTTTTAAATAAGTTGTAAATGTCCTCTTTACGAACATTTTTTTATTAAAAATTTTAATTTTCTAGATATTGTCGACCTATAAGAGTAGCCTATGAAAAGGAAACAAAGGAAAATGTTATGCGTGAATTTAACCGGGTTGAAGACGAAATTGCCCATTTAACAGCAGCCAATGTGATTTTAAAAATGTTACAGTGGAAGTAGTTAGTACATTATTTATGACTATGGTCGATGGAAAAATAATCAATGTAATTGCAGATAATTCAGCAACATCGGTAAACTATAAATTTTGTAAGTTGTATTTAATCATTTTGATGTATTTATCTTTTTTATTAGAGATGTCATATTTGCAGATGTGGTCCAAAGGACATGAATAATTTGGAAAATATGTCAGCAAAAATAACAATCGCAGGAAGACGTGATCTTAAGTATGGGATTTCACCTTTACATGCACGCATAAATATTTTCCAATATATACTGCAAATATCCTACAGGTATATTTTATAAGAAACATTATATATTTTTGTGGAGTAAATCATATGTACATGATAAGTCTCATTCTGTCTTAACATTTTACTATTTTAATATTGATTAAGTTATTTCTGTCGGATAAAAAACACAAATTAAATCAGAGCCCGCACGAGACACCATAAAAATGATTTATATGGAGTTATGAAAATGTTATAGAAATTAATGTGTTAACTTATAATTGTATATGCTTTAAAGACTTGACCTACCAGAAAATATAAGAAAAAAAGGATCAAGACTATCGGACATAATGCTTATGGCTGTAAAACAGAGAAAGCAGCGCATACAAGATCAGTTCCGTTCCCGGTTAGGTTTGATAGTCGATGTTCCAAAAGCAGGTAAACAAATATACATATTCCATTTTTTTATTTCGTTCATACATTTTTCTAGGATTTGGTTCATCTATAATGGCAATACTGCCAGGAGATTTTTTCAAAATCCAAAAATTACTGCGGAAATTACAGGAGTTGATGAGCATCTTATATATAGATTCTTTGTAATACTTACGGCTATTAACACATGTCCCTCAATCGATCCTAAAAAGTTCGATGAGTATGCTAAAACAACGGCTCGTATTCTCATTGAGAAATACGACTGGTGGTACATGTCACCTACTGTGCACAAAATTTTAATACATGGAGCAGAAATAATTAAACATGCAATATTCCCTCTAGGTAAGTAAAAAATGTTTTGAAGCTTTTAACATATTTGTTTCATTTTATGCAAAATATGTTTGCAGGTATGTTATCTGAGAAGGCACAGGAACACTGCAACAAGGATTTTAAAACATTTCGAAGCCAGTATTCTAGAAGGTGTTCACGCATATCCAATATAACTGACATATTTAACAGATTCCTGGTATCATCGGATCCGGTGATTTCACATTTACGGACTCTAAACAAATTATTATCTGACAAAATAGATTTGCCGGATGAAGTCAAAAATATGCTAAACACAAAGTCGACAAAAAAATAAATTTGATTATAAAAATATATATGTATATATTGTTATTTTATTACATTAAAAAACATTTTTACATCATTTACTGAGATAATAGACTTTCAAGAAATATAATAATTGAAGTAATATAAGTGGAGACACAGCTTATGATCTAAATGCGTGGCTTATGATCTAAATGCATTTTAAACAAAGCTATAGATTTTGTATGATTAAAAAAAATTATTCATATTAATTTAACATCAAAATCACTGAATTTGGTACGCAATTGTGGTTTTTACATCAATTTCCACTAATTCGCTTTTGTAGCCCCACTGTGTGATACACGGTGACAATACAAAAAATCTGGATATCCAAAGAATTCTCTTGAAGATGGTCCAAACTATGGATCTCTATCTCTAACGGTATAGTCGTGAATTAAAAAATACTGCTATGCGCGCGTAATTACCCGTTTCTTCCCATTGTGCGTCGATTCTTAGACGACTTCATAAATTTTGAAATTTTTTTAAATATTTTTAAGTTATAAAAATGGTTTTTGTTAGTACTGGGGTCGCTAATGTTTGGGATGCCTATAAAGAGCAACTCAAGATCTATAAGAAGGAGCTTAGAAAGGCGCAAAGACGTTCTTGGTATACCTTCTGTGGCGAAGTGGAAAAGGTCTCCGAAGCCGCAAGGCTGAGGAAAATACTATCAGCTTCCCCCTGTACAGTGGGTTACTTACAGGATGAGGCAAATAACTGGACAAAAAACAGCGAGCAGTCGCTGAATGTACTGCTCGACACACATTTCCCGTGGAACTCACCAACAGAAGCCGAAGATCAGCAAGACCAAGAAGAATGCGAGCGGACTGCGAACGTTGCTAGCTTTTTGACAGAGAGTTCCAGAATAAGCTGGGCTATAAACAGCTTTGAGCCCTTCAAGTCACCTGGACCAGACGGCATTACTCCAGCAGAAATGCAGAAAATGTTGAAGTACATTATCCCCTGGCTGGAGAAAATTTATGTAGGCTGTATCAGGCTTTCATACATCCCGAATCGATGGAGGGATACCAAAGTGGTATGCATACCTAAAGCGGGGAAGATATCACACGCTAGGCCAAAAGACTTCAGACCAATTAGCCTATCCTCCTTCCTATTGAAAGGTCTGGAAAGACTTTTAGATTGTTTCATTAGGGAAACCCTGGATACAAAACTCCTGTCGGTGAACCAACATGCTTACAATAAGGGGAAGTCTACAGAATCAGCCCTGCACGAACTTGTGAGCACTATCGAATCGTCCCTGCATTTCAAGGAATTCACCATGGTGGCATTTCTTGACATAGAGGGGGCTTTTAACAACATTCACTCAGATGCAGTAATTTCGGCACTGTCACATCTAAAAGTTAACTCTAGTTTGATTAGACTAATCCAAAGTCTGCTCAACAGAAGACGCATAACAGCATGTCTTGGGTCCACAACTCTAGCAAGGTTTGTAAACAGAGGGACCCCACAAGGAGGAGTACTGTCTCCACTAATTTGGAACCTAGCGGTAAATAAAATCCTGCTAGATCTAGAACGTTGTGGCTGCAAGGTCGAGGCATATGCGGACGACGAACAAATTGGCTAGATGGGCCAGAAGCAGCGGTTTTGGGCGTAAACCCAAACGAGACAGAATTGGTTCTCTTTACTAGGATGAATAAAGTCCCACATGTGGACCCTACACCTCGGATAAATGGAACAGATCTAGTCTTTTCTGAAAGTGCAAAATTTTTAGGAATAATTCTAGATAGAAAACTGTTATTTAGACTTAACGTATTGGAACGTGTAAGGAAGGCCAACGTCGCCTTATATTCCTGCAAAAAAGCTGTAGGGTCGCGGTAGGGGCCTCTCTCCTAAAATCTTCCACTGGATATATATGTATAGCAGTAGTTCGTCCTATACTGCTATACGGCATTGTGGTATGGTCGACGGCAACTGACAAACTAACCATCACCAACCTACTAACAAAGGGTCAGAGATCAGCCTGCCTGAGCATAAGCGGAGCCTTAAGGACAACAGCGACCGAGTCTCTACAAGTCCTACTCCATATACTGCCGATTAATATTGTAGCGAGAGAAGTTGCAACCAAAGCGGTAATAAGATTAAACTGCCTGTCAATGTGGAGGTACAAAAACTACGGTCACATGAGGATATCAAAGTGTAGTGCTATGGTAACCGACCTAGTGGACTATATACCAACGGTGAACACCTTCGAGATAAATAACATCACTATGATTCTCGCCAGAGATGAATGGGTTGGAAGAATACCAGGTAATAGAAACCATCTCCACTTTTACACGGATGGTTCGAAGCTTGATGAAAAGGTTGGCTTCGGAGTACACTGTGAAGAACTTAATTTGGATATAGCTCACAGACTACCAGATACCTGCAGTGTCTATCAAGCCGAAATAATGACAATATGGGAAGTCGCCAAGTGGCTGAGTCGTAACATAGTAACCAACACTGGCGTTGTCATTTACTCGGACAGCCAGGCTGCCATCAATTCTCTGGAGGCCACATCCCTAAATTCACAAATAGCCCTCGACTGCCGCAGATCTCTTAACGAGATTGCTGAGCAGTTTAATATATACCTCATATGGGTGCCTGGGCATAGGGATATCCCGGGGAACTGCAAAGCCGATGAACTTGCTAGGAAAGGGACGACTTTACAAATTCTCGAAGAATTTGCATATATTGGTGCGACACTATCCACGTGCAAGCTTTGGATAAGGCAAGAGGCAGTCAGGCAGTCCAGCGACAGAGGGACACAAATCGGCACCTGTAGGGTAGCTAGACAAATCTGGCCAAGGTATGACCTGAGAAGGTCAAAATATCTCCTCGCACTGGAAAGGAAAAGATTATCTACGTTAGTATCAGTTCTGACGGGACACTGCCTGATCGGCGAACACGCCAGAAGATTGGGTATTAACTCCAATGACTTCTGCAGAAGCTGTGGAGATGAGGAAGAAGTGGAGACAGCGTTGCCAGATATTTTTTGAAAAAAACTTAAAATTTTCAAAGAAAAAACTTATTTTGCAACAAAAAAACTTATTATATCTATTTTATTAAAAAAATTGAAAAATAGTAGCAATTCAATCTTAAATTAAATTGGAAGGCTTCTTTTTTTGAAACCCTTAATATACATAGATTAGGTTTTAAATGGTACTTAGATAAATAGTACAAGAAATTTAAATGAAATAAAGGGATGATCCAAATCAGAAAATTTTCCTGCAACTTGATGGTGTATTTTGACCTTGGAAATGTTTTATGTTTTTCTAAGATAATAATATAATATTAAATATTTACAGAATTTAAAAAAACTTATTTTTGGAAGAAAAAACTTAAAAGTACTATTTTTCACTAGAAAAAACTTGAAAAATAAGTTTAAACTTATCATCTGGTAACGCTGAGTGGAGAGCATTGAGCACTTGATATGCGACTGCCCCGCTCTGAGTAAACGTCGACTGGACCTAGTGGGGTCGGCCTTTCTAGGCAGCCTAACAGATCTTTCCAGTACCAATATTCGTGCTATCGACACATTTGTATATCAAACAGGTTGGTTTCGATGAAGGGCATTTTAGCCCGTGGTACCACTAGGGACCTAAACTGGTCTATGTGAGCTGAAAAATGAAAACGGCTGCCACCCTAACCTAAACCTAGGTAAAAGTCTCAAGATTACAAATATTTTTATTTCAACTGCCAATATTTGCCTCATTTTGAATGCTATTCGAAACTCCAAACCTATCAAATTGTTAAAAAACATACGTTATTGTCCAGTATATAAAGGTATAAACATGTGTAAACATTGTTATTTGACAACAACGGTTTTTTTGTTGTTGTCTAGTGTGATTTTCCATATGTATTTATTTTAATTTTGTTGGTATAGGTACCAATTGTGAATGCGTATTTTCACGCTTTTATATTTTCGAAATCTGTTGTTTCAAAAAGACTGAATATGTGCCTCAAATTCAAGATGTGTTCGAAAAAGTTCTATCAAATATTGAAGTAGTACAGGGGGGAAATCGCCATTTTTCATATGTTTGAATTGAAAGAAAATATATTTGGCAACAAAATGTTTAAATATTATATATTTGTGAACAAATACATTTTATTAGAAAATCAAGAAATGTTGTTTGAACGCATATATTAATATATTAGAACTAAATATAATTGCGAATTGACTTTCACAAATATAATATATGTTTAAAAAGATTTCGAATTTTAGTTGGCATTATTCCTAGATTTCGTGTTATATTTTACTGTTAAAAATGTCATAAACAAATTTTTCAATTCAATTTTTTCCAATTTAAATTTTTGTCTAATTTTACAAACATATAAAATTTCAAAAAAATTGCACACAACTTCTGAAAGACCGAAAACATGCCTTAAAATAAAGGCATTGATACATTGCCAAAATTCTTAAATATAAATTAATCTTTGATTCGGAAGTATTAGTTCCGAATAAAAATATATTTGGATGAAAACGTACTCTTGTTTAGAACAACACCCTCCCAAACATATAATATATTTGTGTGTGTCAAATACTATGTATTTGGAGTGTTACCTAAATATATGTATGTTTCCAGCTGAATATGTTTGGGACAATATACTACAGAAGCGTTTTTTTCGGCGTGTATGTGGAGAAGATTTATTTTCGGAGCTGTTAAAATTAATTAATTAATTATTTGTAAGTAAATTGTGGTCTTTTGGAGGCATTATTTCTTTCATCGAAAGAAAGAGTTGCTTTAAAACTAACATTATCTAATTTACCGCATGCTGTGCAAAAATCAAATGCTACTAAAAAACGCGGGCGTCCTAAAGTGTATTTTGCGAATTCATCGAAGGGAACAAAGCAGCGCAGATTAGCAAAATTTAGTATTCATTCATTTAGTATCATGCTACCTTCGACCAAAAAATGAAAACTTTGGCCCACTGTAAAAAAAAACTTAGACCAGCTGGACCATAAGTTTATTCTACAAAAATGATCTACATAACTTGCCCTTTCAGAATTGTAGAGTCGCTCTTCTACTCCAATAATTTCACAGATATCACGACTTTAAATTTACATTATAGTATTTATTTGTATAAGTTGGCATGTAATTTTGCTAATTAAACATAAAGAGCTGTAAAGAGTGTCCTTGGCGACCCCCACTTAAATTTTCAGGCAAAAATTTTCGTAGAATATTTTAATCCTTAAATGTCTTTTTTGAAATTCCTTTTTTAATTTTTTCGACAAAAGGGCGAAATTTACCCATTAAGAGGGGAGCTAGACGGTTAAGATCTTCCACAAAAATGATCCTCATAAAATTCTACTATGTAACTCTGACAATAAGAAATCTCTCAGACAGTAACTTACAGCATTTTTTCATTTAGTATAATGCTCCCTTTGACCAAAAAATTAAAACTTTGACCCACTGTAAAAAAAAACTCAGACCAGCTGGACCATAAGTTTATTCTAGAAAAATGATCTACTCAACATGCCCTTTCAGAATTATATGGTCGCTATTATGTTCCAAAAATGCTGTTGGACAGTGTTATTTTTATTTTGTTTACTAACAACTAAATAGAAGTCAAAATTATATACGGTTATTTCAAATTCATGGGGAAATATACGTAAAGTGGGCGTTACCGTTATGTAACCACGCCTATTTCTGTAAAATACAATATATTAGAACACGAGATATGACGAAAAGTTCAGGTCGATATCTCTTCTTTTACTATTTTTGTCGCACTCTACCGTACAAATGGATCCACTGTGCACTGTTTCTATGGTATTCGAGTGATGAAATACGTCCAGTGCCTTTTTCCAATTATTAAATGGTCTTGATGCCAAGTTTCCTAGTTTTGCACTTCTGTATCCCTAGGAGCAAATAATACACATGTTTTACAGAAAGCACCGACTTGATTCGCAGAGTACGCCAACCATTTATATCTATGTAACCAAGAATGTTGGAATTTTAAACTTCTTTGCCCAATCACTGGAAAGCTATAATTATTATGGAGGAATGCAGATTTTTTCATGAAGACCTTCTATATAGTCGATACTTTCTGAAGCTGACTTGTTCACGAATAAACCTATATCATACTTCGTTTGGGTTACTGGAAGCTGTAGAGTTTGATGTAGTTGGCTTTTCCATATGGCCATCATTCGTTTCGACGGGCAAATTACATCTCTGTGGATCATAAATCATGAAGAATATTCAGAAAAATTCATTGTAGATATATGTAGTAATAATCATTGCGGACGTTGTAGCACTTTTACGAATTGACACAATCACTTCTCCGCGATTTAAAGTTGAATGTCACGTGTTCACCGCACTTATTTAAATTGAACTAAACGTTAGTATTGTGTATGTTTACAATGTGTAAATGTACAATGCGCTTGGGCATACACAATGAAATCTACAATATGGTACTACCTCCTCCTACTGTCTTTAACGCTGCTCTAATTGTATATTTACTACAAACCGGAAAATTCTTAACAATAATTGCCACGAATATTAAATTTAAAATATTATAATTTTATTCAATGATTTAATAGTTTTGTGCTATTTTCAACTAAAATGTCTTGTTCTTTAAAAAAACCGTTAAAAATGTTCTGATTATTTTTGTCTGAAAAATATATTTATATATTATTAAATAATGTTATTATTATTATATAATTTTTAAGAAATTAATAATTGATTGAGCTCAAGGTCTTGTTTTGTTGTTATTTATTTTTTCATATTTTATTTATTATTGCCGATATTTCGCAATTCTTTGAATTGCATCTTCAGGGCTGATCTACAATTAAATAAGGTATAAATAACACTTATATTAATATCACATTTACTTTAAATTTTTTTTTTGTTAATATTTTCTTTTAAAAAACACATCTAAACACAAAGTAAAAAGATCGCTTACATGTAAATATACTTAGTCAAACTTAAAAACTAGCGTAGATTCACCACCATCGTCAGTTGTTATTATTGCACTGAGTAGTTATTTCCATATTGCACGATCTCCCCTTTTCGTGTCAGATGTCTGTAGCAGCATGCAGTGTTCTCCGTATCTGTTTTGTGGTTTATTCTCTTGTTACTTGGTAGGCTGTTGATGTGGAGCATTTCTAGCGTCAGTCGTCTATTGTAGTTTCTCTCTGTTTGTAGCACACGAGTATTGTCAAAGTTTGGAAGGTGGTGGTTGTTCTTACAGTGTTCTGCTAACGCTGTTTTTTGTGAAATATTTTGGTGTCTCAATTTTATATCAGATTTGTGGGCAGATAATCTTGTTTTTAATTTGTTTTTGGTTGTACCCACATATAATTTTCCACATTTTTCATCCTTGTTGCCATCACATTCCATTTGGTATATTACGTTTTGTCGTTCAATTGTTGGTATTTTACTTTTTGTATTTGTAAATAGATTTTTTAGAGTGTTATTCGTTTTATGTGCTATTGTGTATTTTTCTTTGTCGTAGATGTTAGATTTTTCAAATCGTTCTGATATATTAGGCAAATATATCAGTGATTTATATATTTTTTCGTTAATTATTGTTTTTTCCCTTGCCGTTTCTTGTCGTTTGTAGTTATTTATTAAATTATTTATTATGTTTTTTGGAAAACTATTCTTATATAGTATTTCTCTTATTTTTGTTTTATTTTTATTGTGAAATTGTTCATCGCTAATGTTCAAAACTCTATTAATTAAGTTCATTGCGGTATTAATAATCATCTGTTTTGGGTGTTTTGAATTAAAATTTATTATTCTGCCAGATGCCGTTTTCTTCTGGTACCAATCTATTTTTATTATTCCATTTTCTTTCATTACCAATGTATCCAGATATGGGATGGAGTTATGATTTTCTTCCTCTATTGTGAATTTTATATTCTGATTGAAGCTATTAAATTTTGTCAGCGTATCGGATATTGCATCTTCCCTTATTATAACGAACAGGTCGTCCACATATTTCGTCAAGATTTTTGGTTTTGTCGTCAGTGATGCTATGCATGTGTCAAGTAATGTTTCCATAACTAAATCTGCAACTATGGGAGATGCTGGTGAGCCCATAGGGAGTCCTCTTTTCTGTTTGAATATTTTGTCCTCGAATTTGAAGTAACGATTGTCTTTAATGCAGAACGTCAAAATTTTAAAAAATAATGTTTTAGGAATTTTTGTGTATTGTTTTATGTCTTCCCATCTCTCTTCAATTATCTTCAGTCCAAGATCAACCGGGATACTCGGAAATAATGATACAACGTCAAATGATATCATTTTTTCGTCCTCTTCGATCGTCAAGTTTTTAATCTTACTTCTAAATTGCACCGAGTCCCTTATATTATATTTTGAATCTTTCGTCAAATTGTTGAGAATGGACACTATATATTTGCACAGTTGTATGGAAGGGGAGTTGATTGAAGAACAAATTGGTCTTAAAGGGTAATTTTCTTTGTGGATTTTAGGTTGTCCATAAATTCTTGGTGCTATGGCCACGTCTGTTTTCATTCTTTTCTTCTCGATAGCCGAAATTACATTATTTTTAAATAGTTCATCTACGAGTTCGTTGTTTTTCTTCTGTAAATTTGACGTAGGATCCTTGTTTAATCGTTGATACGTCATTATGTCTCCTATTATTTCTGTCATTCTTTGTTGGTAATCTTTCTTGTTCATCGCCACCGTTACGTTTCCTTTATCTGCGTTTAGAATTAATATATCCCTATTTTGTCTTACGAATTTTCGGGTTCGTTCCACTGTTCTATTTATAAATTTGTCTTTGCTAGTTTCTCTCATTTTGTTTATATGTGTTTCGATCATTGTTGTGAATTTAGTTCTTGCCATTTCTTGTTGTTCTTTATCCCTATTTGTTTGGATAATGTCTTCTCCATCGGCAATCAATTTGAACATGGGAAAATCATTCTTTTTTATCGGTAGGGAATATTTCTCTCCTAATGAGAGTAACCATTTGGTGCCATGTGGGATTTCTTTATTGGTCTTGTTTACAAACCAAGTGTCGTTGTATTTTATGTCAAGTTCTCTAATCATTTTGTCTTTTAGTTTGTCGAATTTTCTTTTATGTGTCTCTTTTAATTGTTTTTCAATGTTTGTTATTATGTTGTTTTGGTTAAAGCGAATTTTGTCACTTTCCTCTTGAGAAAGATGTTCGTTTAACGTTTTTTCTATTGATTGTGTTATTTTGTTATTATGTTTTTGTTCATCGTGTTTTTGTCTGATTATTAAATTTAGAATTTTATTTTGAAAGGTTTCAATATATGAATGTAATAAGTTTTGAATTTGATGGTTTTTATGTTGGTTGTTAAAGATATTATAAATTCGTTTTGTGGAGTTTTTTATGAATTCTGGTGTTATTCCTGAGTTACGACATCGAATCAGGAACGTAAGTGATGCTTTAATACGGGCAGCTTTCACCTTCATGTTTTTATGCTTATTAATACTGCGTTTAATGTTGTTATTTTGCTTTATTGTGTTGTAGATCATTGTTGATGTAGAAAAGCGGCGTGCTCTCCGCGATAATTATTTGTTTGTTTTGTATATTTTTCGACCTATATTTTTAATTTAAGAAATTAATAATTGATTGAGCTCAAGGTCTTGTTTTGTAGTTATTTATTTTTTCATATTTTATTTATTATTGCCGATATTTCGCAATTCTTTGAATTGCATATTCAGGGCTGATCTACAATTAAATAAGGTATAAATAACACTTATATTAATATCACATTTACTTTAAAATTTTTTTTGTTAATATTTTCTTTTAAAAAACACATCTAAACACAAAGTAAAAAGATCGCTTACATGTAAATATACTTAGTCAAACTTAAATACTAGCGTAGATTCACCACCATCGTCAGTTGTTATTATTGCACTGAGTAGTTATTTCCATATTGCACGATCTCCCCTTTTCGTGTCAGATGTCTGTAGCAGCATGCAGTGTTCTCCGTATCTGTTTTGTGGTTTATTCTCTTGTTACTTGGTAGGCTGTTGATGTGGAGCATTTCTAGCGTCAGTCGTCTATTGTAGTTTCTCTCTGTTTGTAGCACACGAGTATTGTCAAAGTTTGGAAGGTGGTGGTTGTTCTTACAGTGTTCTCCTAACGCTGTTTTTTGTGAAATATTTTGGTGTCTCAATTTTATATCAGATTTGTGGGCAGATAATCTTGTTTTTAATTTGTTTTTGGTTGTACCCACATATAATTTTCCACATTTTTCATCCTTGTTGCCATCACATTCTATTTGGTATATTACGTTTTGTCGTTCAATTGTTGGTATTTTACTTTTTGTATTTGTAAATAGATTTTTTAGAGTGTTATTCGTTTTATGTGCTATTGTGTATTTTTCTTTGTCGTAGATGTTAGATTTTTCAAATCGTTCTGATATATTAGGCAAATATATCAGTGATTTATATATTTTTTCGTTAATTATTGTTTTTTCCCTTGCCGTTTCTTGTCGTTTGTAGTTATTTATTAAATTATTTATTATGTTTTTTGGAAAACTATTCTTATATAGTATTTCTCTTATTTTTGTTTTATTTTTATTGTGAAATTGTTCATCGCTAATGTTCAAAACTCTATTAATTAAGTTCATTGCGGTATTAATAATCATCCGTTTTGGGTGTTTTGAATTAAAATTTATTATTCTGCCAGATGCCGTTTTCTTCTGGTACCAATCTATTTTTATTATTCCATTTTCTTTCATTACCAATGTATCCAGATATGGGATGGAGTTATGATTTTCTTCCTCTATTGTGAATTTTATATTCTGATTGAAGCTATTAAATTTTGTCAGCGTATCGGATATTGCATCTTCCCTTATTATAACGAACAGGTCGTCCACATATTTCGTCAAGATTTTTGGTTTTGTCGTCAGTGATGCTATGCATGTGTCAAGTAATTTTTCCATAACTAAATCTGCAACTATGGCCGCTTTTCTACATCAACAATGATCTACAACACAATAAAGCAAAATAACAACATTAAACGCAGTATTAATAAGCATAAAAACATGAAGGTGAAAGCTGCCCGTATTAAAGCATCACTTACGTTCCTGATTCGATGTCGTAACTCAGGAATAACACCAGAATTCATAAAAAACTCCACAAAACGAATTTATAATATCTTTAACACCCAACATAAAAACCATCAAATTCAAAACTTATTACATTCATATATTGAAACCTTTCAAAATAAAATTCTAAATTTAATAATCAGACAAAAACACGATGAACAAAAACATAATAACAAAATAACACAATCAATAGAAAAAACGTTAAACGAACATCTTTCTCAAGAGGAAAGTGACAAAATTCGCTTTAACCAAAACAACATAATAACAAACATTGAAAAACAATTAAAAGAGACACATAAAAGAAAATTCGACAAACTAAAAGACAAAATGATTAGAGAACTTGACATAAAATACAACGACACTTGGTTTGTAAACAAGACCAATAAAGAAATCCCACATGACACCAAATGGTTACTCTCATTAGGAGAGAAATATTCCCTACCGATAAAAAAGAATGATTTTCCCATGTTCAAATCGATTGCCGATGGAGAAGACATTATCCAAACAAATAGGGATAAAGAACAACAAGAAATGGCAAGAACTAAATTCACAACAATGATCGAAACACATATAAACAAAATGAGAGAAACTAGCAAAGACAAATTTATAAATAGAACAGTGGAACGAACCCGAAAATTCTTAAGACAAAATAGGGATATATTAATTCTAAACGCAGATAAAGGAAACGTAACGGTGGCGATGAACAAGAAAGATTACCAACAAAGAATGACAGAAATAATAGGAGACATAATGACGTATCAACGATTAAACAAGGATCCTACGTCAAATTTACAGAAGAAAAACAACGAACTCGTAGATGAACTATTTAAAAATAATGTAATTTCGGCTATCGAGAAGAAAAGAATGAAAACAGACGTGGCCATAGCACCAAGAATTTATGGACAACCTAAAATCCACAAAGAAAATTACCCTTTAAGACCAATTTGTTCTTCAATCAACTCCCCTTCCATACAACTGTGCAAATATATAGTGTCCATTCTCAACAATTTGACGAAAGATTCAAAATATAATATAAGGGACTCGGTGCAATTTAGAAGTAAGATTAAAAACTTGACGATCGAAGAGGACGAAAAAATGATATCATTTGACGTTGTATCATTATTTCCGAGTATCCCGGTTGATCTTGGACTGAAGATAATTGAAGAGAGATGGGAAGACATAAAACAATACACAAAAATTCCTAAAACATTATTTTTTAAAATTTTGACGTTCTGCATTAAAGACAATCGTTACTTCAAATTCGAGGACAAAATATTCAAACAGAAAAGAGGACTCCCTATGGGCTCACCAGCATCTCCCATAGTTGCAGATTTAGTTATGGAAAAATTACTTGACACATGCATAGCATCACTGACGACAAAACCAAAAATCTTGACGAAATATGTGGACGACCTGTTCGTTATAATAAGGGAAGATGCAATATCCGATACGCTGACAAAATTTAATAGCTTCAATCAGAATATAAAATTCACAATAGAGGAAGAAAATCATAACTCCATCCCATATCTGGATACATTGGTAATGAAAGAAAATGGAATAATAAAAATAGATTGGTACCAGAAGAAAACGGCATCTGGCAGAATAATAAATTTTAATTCAAAACACCCAAAACAGATGATTATTAATACCGCAATGAACTTAATTAATAGAGTTTTGAACATTAGCGATGAACAATTTCACAATAAAAATAAAACAAAAATAAGAGAAATACTATATAAGAATAGTTTTCCAAAAAACATAATAAATAATTTAATAAATAACTACAAACGACAAGAAACGGCAAGGGAAAAAACAATAATTAACGAAAAAATATATAAATCACTGATATATTTGCCTAATATATCAGAACGATTTGAAAAATCTAACATCTACGACAAAGAAAAATACACAATAGCACATAAAACGAATAACACTCTAAAAAATCTATTTACAAATACAAAAAGTAAAATACCAACAATTGAACGACAAAACGTAATATACCAAATAGAATGTGATGGCAACAAGGATGAAAAATGTGGAAAATTATATGTGGGTACAACCAAAAACAAATTAAAAACAAGATTATCTGCCCACAAATCTGATATAAAATTGAGACACCAAAATATTTCACAAAAAACAGCGTTAGCAGAACACTGTAAGAACAACAACCACCTTCCAAACTTTGACAATACTCGTGTGCTACAAACAGAGAGAAACTACAATAGACGACTGACGCTAGAAATGCTCCACATCAACAGCCTACCAAGTAACAAGAGAATAAACCACAAAACAGATACGGAGAACACTGCATGCTGCTACAGACATCTGACACGAAAAGGGGAGATCGTGCAATATGGAAATAACTACTCAGTGCAATAATAACAACTGACGATGGTGGTGAATCTACGCTAGTTTTTAAGTTTGACAAAGTATATTTACATGTAAGCGATATTTTTACTTTGTGTTTAGATGTGTTTTTTAAAAGAAAATATTAACAAAAAAAATTTTAAAGTAAATGTGATATTAATATAAGTGTTATTTATACCTTATTTAATTGTAGATCAGCCCTGAAGATGCAATTCAAAGAATTGCGAAATATCGGCAATAATAAATAAAATATGAAAAAATAAATAACAACAAAACAAGACCTTGAGCTCAATCAATTATTAATTTCTTAAATTAAAAATATAGGTCGAAAAATATACAAAACAAATAATTATATAATTTTTATAAAACATATTCACAGGATATACTCGTAATGGAATCCACATATAAATTTTTCTGTATGATAAATTATCCTATTTTGCCGTAAACGATATTTGTCATCATCTACTACAAATCTGTTACAGCAATTTTCTGAAGTGTACAGTTTTCTGAAAGCTAAAGTCACAAATGTGTAACACATTTGCGATTTCTTAGGCGTACAACTTTTTAATTTAAAAGAATGTAATTTTTGAGATAAAACTAAAAATAGTAAATTTTTCCAGAGAGTATAACAAATAAAGCACACATTTGCAGTTTCTTAGGTGTACAACTTTTTAATTTAAAAGGAGGTAATTTTTGAGATAAAACTCTAAAAACAGTCAAATTTTCCGGATAGTATAGGCTTTGACTTCCTTTTAATAAATTATACATTACATACAACTTTAAAGTAAACAACGGTTAAATTTTTAGTCTTTAATTTACTTTTTGGAACAGGAAAAACATTTTAACCGTTAAAATCAGTAGTAAAAATTTTTATTCGAAATCGTTTTGGGGATAGATGTAAAAGTTATGAGCCATTTTGTAAATGTTAGGGAAATTCAAAAAAATCTTGTTTCATATTTTTTCGTTTTTAAATGATGTTTTTGCTATATCTATATAAAGGGTCCGCCATCTAACGTTTTTTTTTTCAACTAGTGCTTATTTCGTGAATGGTAACACTTAGCTCATGTCTGATTTGACAGATAATTAGTTGTATCCTTCCGCTGAACGAATATGGTTGTGTATACGCTTGAACAACGCTGGGAAATATTGCGACATTACTTTGAAAATTTTGATTTTCAATTTTTTTTTCATTTTTGATTTTCATTTGATTTTGATTTTTTCATTTTGATCTTGGCGGGTATGTAAACAAGCAAAATTGTCGAATTTGGGGCACAGAAAACCCGCACGCATACATTGAAAAGCCGATACTCCCAAAACGAGTCACTGTTTGGTGCGGATTTTGTTCCAGAGGCATAATTGGGCCATTTTTCTTCGAAAATGAGCAAGTGGCCGTTACAGTCAATGGTGATCGTAATCGGGCCATGTTGAACGATTTTTTGTTCACAAAAATTGAAGAGGAGGATATTGGCAACATTTGGTTTCAACAGGACGGCGCTACGTGCCACACAGCCGAAGCTACACTCGATGTTTTGCGCGATGTTTTCAAAACAAAAGTTATTTGGCGGACCCTTTATATAGCCCCCAATTATTTTCTTCTGATTGGGCATCTAAGGGCTATGGAAGTCATATGTTACATCTGAACATTACTAAATTTAGTACAAAGGAGTTATTTAATTCAAGAATAGATACTATAAAACTTTAAGAAAATAGTTCAGATTTAGATATAGCCCCGTTATATATGTTCCTTCCGACTTGGTATCATAGAGATTAAGAAATGTAATTGTGGAGTTTCTGGGTACAGAAACGAATACTGGACTGATTGAAGAAAAGTGGTTCAGATTTATATATAGCCACAATTTATATTTATATACATACATATGGGGGGACTTCATGTCAAGTGAGTCTATTTTTAAAACCGATGGTCGGGATGTAACTTGCACCAAGTTTAGTCCTATTGGCTAGTAGCTATGACACAATATTACAACGAGATCGGTTAACGACTGTCCTATTGGAGGGTGTTGAATTTTAAAATTTTAATCAACCTGTCCCTTTTTCCTATCCATTTGCCTAATTAATGGCCTATACAGATTAGACAAGTTTTCTACAACTTTTTAAGAAAATAAAATATACGCAAAAATATTTTTTGTGAAATTTGAATTTGTATATAGATAGATTACGTAAAAAGAACAACGGAAACAACATGAATATCATGATGGAAAAAAATGTCCCGTGCAAATCTGCTTACAATTAAATGATAAAACAATTATAAATTATTTTTGTGGAAAATCAACACCATTTTTAAGAGACATTAATGCACAACATTCTAAAATTAGTCACTTTAAAATATTAAAATTTCCCAAAATCAAACATAGCTCCAATTACACTATGCAACAAAAATTTTGTCCATGGGATGTGGATAACAATTTCTGGTGCAATTAGGTGTCACAAACACAAAATATTAAAAAAATTTTTAATGGTAAATTTTTTTTATAAATTCCAGCATTCATGGAAAGTACATTCAGTATTTGGACCATAATTTTTCAAGTATAAGCCTGATTAAGCCGTGTTATTAAAGGGAACTATGAGGGTACAAATATCGCTTTCACGTACAGTCTTTGGTTTAGTAACAGTCGTCAAAAATATGAGAAAAAAAATGATTTTTTTTTTAAAAACACTTTTTCCTGGTACAAAAAAAAAACCATAAAAAAATCGAAAAAATATTTTATCACATTTTTAAAAATCTAACATGCTAACGAATAAAACACTGTCTATTTGTAAAAATCTATGGAATGATGTAAAAGTTATGAGCCATTTTGTAAATGTTAGGGAAATTCAAAAATATCTTGTTTCATATTTTGTCGTTTTTAAATTATGTTTTTGCTTATCGCCATATGTGAGAGAGACATATAAGAGACATTGCACTTGCATTTTATTTTATGAGGATTTATGTCAGACATTATAAAATTATAGAGAGGACGAGGTTTTATGGCCGTTCGTAACCCTCCATAAAACATGATATGCAATGTGAGAGCTATATTGGATGAGATCCGCCCAGGTAGAGGGTCATTCAACAATATTTGTGGTTTTTTATTTATGAAGTTTCCATTATGTTACGCCTTTTAGGGGCATGGACATCCCAGTCGTATATACAGGAAGTAAAATTATATGTACGCAATACAAAGTAGTACGCGGCAGTCTTGAAAATATTGGGTTTCTACGTTCGAAGCAAACTATATGTCAGCTACAGGTTCTGCAACTTATGTACCTTAAATCCGGAATTTATGAATGAAATTACTTATTAACAAATTAGTGTAATTCAGCGCCTTAAAGAGATAAGTCGATTTTCTGAAAAATATTATAAAGTTATATTTCGAAGTACTCGTATGAGTAAAAGGCAAAGAACTTTTCAATGTGTATATGATCCCGACAATTTCTCTACATCTGCGGAAAATATGTAATTAAAAAAATCGACGTGCGTTAAGTAAAATAATAGAAGAAATATATGTGCAATATTTTGATATACGAGTTAAAAATATGATCGAACCGTGGACACCTAGTATTTTGTGTAATTCGTGCCATGTAAATCTTACTCGATGGAGTAGTGGAAACATGCGGTAAGTACTTTACAATTAATGTATTACAATGTTTTGTGGAAAAAAAGGTTTTAATTTTAGACATCACGTGTAATTTGGAATGCCAATGATTTGGAGACAGCCATTCATGCACGATACGGACTGCTACTTTTGTCTAAGTAAACAGATTGGAGTAGGAAGGAGAATTCGCTGGAATTACGCTGAAGTAAAATCTGTCACTTTGCCAGTTGCACATTTGGAAACAATACAAATTCCCATGTGTCCAAGTACAGCTAACAGCCTAATTCGGAAACATCATCAAGTTCAACTGAGCACTCAACTCTGAGCGATTCAAGTTTGAGTCAGAATTCATCGCTTTTAACTCAGTTTCAACTCATTGATCTAGTGAGAGATTTGGAACTGACCGAAGATAAGGCAGCACTACTTGCATCTCGGATGAAACAGTACAATATTTTGGCCCCAGATGTTAACATATCATATTATAGAGTCCGTGATATACCTTCCAAACAATTTTATACAACTGTGGATAACAGATGCTTTTGCAAGGACATTCCCGGATTGTTCGAGGAACTTAATTCAAAGGAATGGTGGTTATTTGTTGACAGCAGTAAAGAAAGTACTTTTACACAACGGAAATCAGAAACCGTCGATTCCCATTGATCATGCTGTCAACACTAAGGAATCATACGAAACAATGGCTAAATTGATAAAATATGAACATGACTGGAAAATTTGTTGCGATTTAAAAGTAGTTGGTATGTTATTCTCTGGGATAGCCGTGCTCGCGAAGATCATTACAGAAGAAAGAAATGGCCAACAAGAAAACTCATTACAACATAAAATACACACCTCTCGTCCAATAAGAACACATTATTTTGCCACCACTGCATATTAAGCTGGGGCTCTTTAAAAATTTTGTAAAAGCCTTAAGGAAAGATGGCAATTCAATCTCATATTTAAAAAGTTTATTCAAAAGTCTTTCTTTTCAAAAAAACGAAGAAGGCGTTTTTGATGGGCCTAAAATAAGGAAACTGATGAAAGATGTAAATTTCATCATATTTGACGTCGGATAGAATTGCAGCATGGAGGTCGTTTAAGCTTGTGGTTTCAAATTTTTCTGGATCCAATAAAAGCCCGCAATATGAAACAATGATGAATGATTTGTTAAAAAATTGTGAAAAATTGGTTAGAAATATATATTTTTTATATTTCTGAATCTTGGCGACGTAAGTGACGAACATGGCGAAAGGTTTCGCCAAGAATTGAAGTCGAGCGGCCTTACCAAGCGCACTGGGATGAAAGAATGATGGGAGATTATGTTTGGTTCCTCATTAGAGAAACCTATTCCGAAATCTACCAACGTCAACAAAGAACCAACAATTACTCCTAATGAAACTTGTTCATGTAAAGAAACTCAAATGTACATAATATAAATAAAAGTAATAAATAAAATCGCTATTTAAACAGAATTAAAAAAAAAAAGATTTTTTGAAATTCTCTGACCTCTACCAAAAGTGCTATAATTTCTACATTTATCCATAGATTTCAAATAGGCATTATTCTCTTCGCTAGGATGCAAACTTTTAAAAAATAAAATAAAATATTTTTTTCGATTTTTTTCTATTTTTTGTTTTTTTTTTTCTAAGTTGAAGAGATATTTCCAACATTGGTAGCCCACATTAATAGCTTCAATTTAACGTATAAGTCTACCTTAGTGGCATATACTCCAAAAAGTATAGTGCAAATACTTAGGGTACCTTCAATGATAATAGCATTTTTAATAAAAAAATTTAAAAAAAAAATGTACTCATAAAAAAATTTTTGGTTTTTGTTTTATATAACAGTATGCCACAATCTATACAAAAAAATAATTTTTAGGTCTGGGACACAAAAAAAAAATTCCCAATTACACTAAAATGTTCCGAGTTAGTTGGAAGCAAAAAGTTGCTCCGCGATGCTGATACTAGCGACCATCGTTGGTTGTACATGGTAGTACCCAAAAATCAATGTTGCCTGCAAAAAAAATAATATCGTTCCAACTCCATAACATAACCATACTTACCAGTTAGCCACCCGACTGCCAAATCTTCGGAAGCATCGAGAATCTATTGCTGTAAAACATCTTGACTTCCCAGCCACTGAATACTTATGTACATGAATTTGCTTTACTCCCATCCTGACTTGGTTCATATACAACAGCAAAAAATTTACCACATGTGAGTCTGATTGTTCTCACATTAATAAATAAATAAATAAACAAGTAACAAAAAAGGAAATGACTTACATTGAGAGAACGGAGCAGGCAACGAAGCCGACCAAAATTATCAGCGGCGGCGGTGCATGGAAAAACATGAATCGGTGGCGGCGGCTGTGCCGATCAAATTTCAACAATTGGCTGAGAAGATGAATTTCCAGCAATCGATGGCGCACAAATGTCATTCTCCGGCACAAACAGAAGCAAAATGGCAAAAATTGCCAGACCTGTTAAGTAATTCGTCCATAACTTCAACAAATACATATTGAGTCCCCAAAAATCCAGTAACTGTTTTGGATTTATGTGTCTAGTGTATTTGTATTTAACTGTATTTAAATTAAAAAGTCAACAAACATTTTTTAAAAAAATTTCAACAAACAAAAATCCATAAAAATGATCAGTTACGTTCTTTTTCAAATGACGTAAACCTCGTAAAAATCGGTTCAGCCATTCAAAGTAATTTAAAATTTCGTAAAACCGAAGAATGCATTTTTCTAATTTTTTTAAATTTCATATTCCCATAAAATTTTGGAAATTTTTTCAAAAAATTTATTACTTATATAGCGATATCTCATTTTACCATTTAGCAACCTTTTATAAACTTTAAAAAAAATGCATAGGTTAGGTTAGGTTGAAGAGAGGAGATGTTTAAACGTCTCATGTCCATGGACATACACTTAAGCCAGTGGTTCGGCTTGCTGTGCTCTCCTTATTTACGAGTATGATCTTTTTATATTTTTCTCAGTATATTCCTGTCACATTCTCTGAGATGAGTCAAGTCTGGTAATATGTCGGACCCGAAATGTTGGGATCTTGCATGTGGGAAAGCCGGGCAGTGACACAGAAAATTTTCCATCGTTTCGATGTTTTCCCTGCATGCCCTGCATTCGTCGTTTCCTGCTAGTCCTATGCGATGAAGATGTGCTTGTAAGCTTGAGTGTCCCGTTAGAACACTCATCATCTTACTAATATCGATCTTGTTTAGTTTCAGAAGACTTCTTGTTTTCTTTTCATTTGGGTCACCCCACAGCATCTTTGCAGTTGCTCCTACTGTTGCCCTATTCCACACAGTTTTGTGAGCCATCACTGCCCAGTGCTTCAACTCATTTTTCGTGGCTTCGAACGGTTTCCAATTTTCCAAGTTTATTACTCGAAGTTCTCTGCCCTTTGAAGCCAAGCTGTTTGCCCGTTCATTTCCAATCACTCCGTTGTGTCCTGGTACCCAGCAAATACGCAATTGACCATGGGCTGAGTAATCATTTATCGTTCTTTTACAATCCAACACAGTTCTGGATTTGACCCTTTCCGATGTTATTTCTTTAATCGCCATTTGGCTATCTGTGAAGATGTTGGCATATTTAGGCTTTGTGGTATTACTGAGCCAGTTCACACACTCAGTGATTGCTCGAACTTCTGCTTGAAATACCGTGTTATGGTCAGGGAGGCGGAAGTGAAGTTCGACTTCGGGTTCATCAATAAAAAGTCCCAGACCCGCCCTTCCTCCTCGCTTGGACCCATCCGTGTAGCAGCTGGTTACCAATGGCACATGGGC
Source organism: Eudasyphora cyanicolor (assembly GCA_963930755.1). NCBI lineage: Eukaryota > Metazoa > Arthropoda > Insecta > Diptera > Muscidae > Eudasyphora > Eudasyphora cyanicolor. Next base: position 112,485,684 of record OZ005735.1, on the reverse strand, counting down.
CAAAGTTCCATTTTCCCTGGAGCGTCTGTCTGGCACAAACGAATCACAGGTAGCTGTAAGCCACACTTCAGGAATGCGGTCGGAGATTTCTGGCGTTTGAATGTGACCAACTAGAGATTCTAAAAGCTTCTGATGGTACGACTTGTGGTCTCGATTTATCCATTCACCCATCACTTGTAGACGTCTTGCTGTGAGTACTGCCTCATACTATATACGGATGTCTATTATTTGGATGTGCAGTATAGTCTCCAACGCTTTTGTTGGTGCAGTTCTAAATGCCCCGCTTATGCCTAGACAGCACATACGTTGAATTTTTTGCAAAGGTATTACGTTGCACTTCTTGTCCACCACACTACACAGGCGTAGGTGATTATTGGTCTAATCACGACGCTCATGTAAAGCCAGTGAGTTATTTTGAACCTATAGCTCTTCTGCACAACGACCAACATCTGTGGGCCTTTGTACCTATTTCTTCAAGATGATATTCCCAGTACAGTTTCTGATCCAAGATTTCTTCCAAGTATTTTACCTTTTTATCCCCTCACCTTAGAGAGGAGGGTATATATCATTTGCTACGAGCTAAAGTGTAACACATCGAAGGAGTGACCTAAGTCCCTAAGTATGTTCGGCGGATATCCGTTTAGGGTAATTTTAAGTCGAATGAGCAATGTCCGTCTGTCTGTCTGCTGGCTGGTGCGCACGATAACTCTCGAAAGGAGTAACCGATTGACTTCAAATTTGGTATGTGGTAATATTTTCTTCTATCTCCGTCTAAGTTCGAAGATGGGCCATATTGGTCAACTCTTTCTAGTATCTCCCCCACAAACGGTTAACATTTAGTGAAATATTGATTATTTAACAACCTCTTTACTACTTATTTGAATCCTCTGAAATTCTACACATAGTATTAGTTTATTTGTCACTATTACCTCGAGAAAATGGGTGAAGATGCCACCCCCCTTATGGTACCTCCCACACAAATGGACAATTTTGAACCAACATTTAATAGCTTATAACTTTATTACAAGTGCATACAAAGACCTGAAATTTTGTACAGTGTAATGGTTTAATAGTACCTACAATGCAGTGAAAATGGGCATTATTGCCACGCTCCTTTTGGTACCTCCCACACAAATGGACCATTTTGTACCAAAAGTAAACAGAAACTTAATACCCGTACATACTTTTAAGCTGTTAAATGCAATTTAAATTGGTAATAATTTAAATAAAACAAAAAATAAATAAATTTACTAAAATTTTTTTGAGATTCAAGGTGAGGGGATTCATTAGTCGTTTTACCCGACTGAACTTTCTTACTTGTTATTTATAGCAATTGTCTTATTCAGGAATCGAGGCCGGGTAAAACGTGGGATCTTCGTTTTCCTTGTAAATAGACATATTTCTGTTTTGTCTGGGTTAACATTAAATCCCCTTGGTTGTGCCCAGTTATATGCTATGTTATGTGCCTCTTCAGCTCTTCTACATAATAGATTTGGATGAAAGCCCCTTAGAAGTATTACAACGTCGTCTGCATAACAGACTGGTTTAAGTCCTTCATTGGTGAGGGCTTTTAGGAGACTTTGTATCGTCATAGCCCATAGAAGAGGCTATAAAATATAAAATAGATAATCGCGTGTAGGCTGCCCCAATCGATTTCTAAGTAGATTTCCGAAATTAGTCCAGTCGGTCTTAGCCTTATTACGGAAACTTATTGGGTTTGGCGGTGGCCGTGCAATTTTAAACCTTATATAACGGTGGTCTGAATAGGAGTGTTCATCCGAAACATTCCACTCCTGGATCTCATTAATAAGATTTTCTGAACATATCGTTATATCTAATACTTCTTCCCTAATTTTGTTAACAAAGGTTGCAGTGTTTCTTATGTTAAGAGTTATGAGGTTTTTTGTATTCAAAAATTCTATAAGGGCGTATCCCCTTTTATTGGTGTTAGTACTACCCCAAGCGATATGATGGGAGTTGGCGTCACATCCAGCTAATAACTCATTACTTGTGTGTTTGAATTCCCTCACCAGACGTTGTAATTCCGACGTAGGTGGCAATGTCGGCGCATCGAATGGCAGATATATTGACGCCAGGTACATATTTCCATTACCTTGCCTCAGCACCGTTGCGTCCGATGTTGACAACTCTGGAGAGAAAATAAAACAAGTTTTTATGGCACAAAATACAAGTCCTTGGACGAGTACTTGTGTTAGCGTAGCAAAGGTTATAGTTCACATGGTTTAATCCAGTAACCTTGTTGCTAGTTGTCCATGGTTCCTGGATCAAAGCAATATGAACCCTGCCTATATTTATGATGTCCATCAGAGCGTTGGATGCTGTCTCGCTCCGGTGGAGGTTTATGTGGATGACCTCAATCATTGTCCTTCCAGTAAAAGTTTCTTTTGGGAGTCTATCCTATCTGGTGGCACCCCCTCATTATTTGGTAGTGGGTCATTCTCCTCCTTTCGTTCACTACCTATTACACCGTCTTCCAGTCGACAATTTAGGGAGGCGGTGTTATTTTTTGTCGCTCCCTCATTGTTTTGCATCGTTTTGTTGCTCTTTTTATTTTGATCACCACCTTTGCTGGGAACTTCCTGCAAAAGTGGCGGTACTATTGGAGAACTGGTAGTGTTATTGACTACTTCAACCTCAGTTTTTGGTAGTGTCTCACTTGTCTCCATCCGTTCAATACCAGTGTTTGCCTCTTCATATTTGGACTCGATTCATCTGTCCTGCCAATCGGGACCTTTTCAATTTTGAAAAAGACTGTCCAGATCAAGAAGTTCGCCATGCCCTTCGCCATGGCAAGATTGTTCTTGGATTCTGGGTCTATGCCCAACACGAGGAGAGTACCCTCGGTATCATCCTTCCTATAGAAGACTTCCCACTTTCTCACGGAAAGTTTTGAATTCTGTTTGACAATGATGTCGAGTATGTACTCTGATGAGAACTTACTGGGACATCCCTTAACATATAGGGTCGTTTTTATGAGTTCATGAATGTCGCTTTTCCTTACCAATTTGCGCCGTCCCAAGGTGAGGGAAAGCTATCCACAAGTTTTACGGGGACACCAGCGCAGCGTTGTGATGCCAGACTTAGTATCAAAACACCCCTCTCAAACTTGCAACTCATTACTTCGATTGGTGGTTCATCCTTAGATTCCGGTACCCTCGTATAGACCAAATCTTCGAAATTTGACTCTTTTAGCGGCCTCCATGTTTGTGTTGGAGGTAGAATTGTCAGGTTCATCCAGTAATAGGTCCTGTCGTTTCAACTTATTCAGTTTCCTTCTTTGTGCCCCTGACAGTCTCTTTGAGTTAGCAACAAGAGTGATATTGTTTTCATTTGATGATTCAGAGTCCCCACTGGCTTTTAAAGGCTGGGGTTGCTTAGAGCCCCAGCTGGTTTCTGCTTCATGTCTTATCATTTGTTTTGCCTGCGGCTGGATGTGCTCTTGTTTCATTTTCGACTACGGGATCCAAGCCCGTAGAAGTTGCATGCTCACGATTGTTCGATAACGACGACACATGACTCGTGAATCTACGCTAGTCGCCGGCACTGGGTTTTTCCTCCCCTGCGCCGTAATGTCCTTCGTCTTTTTTGGTCTAATCATAAATTGGTTGGGAGAGACACCCCCATATCCAGTATTAGCCCGTAATAGGTACGCCGATATAGGCCTTCCAGACTGAGCACAGAGATTTGTGTCCAGAGACCGAAGCATCCAATTCAACCTACGCTTTAGAAACAACAAACCACGTGGTTGCGTAGTAGGTAGGTGAATAGATATTGCGTAATAGGTTAAAAACTATCCGCTCTGCGATAACACGGCCCTATCGCGAATAATACATGGAATATTTGTTCCCTAAATTTCTTCACTTCACGGGAAGTGCTAAATGCTATCGTGAATAATAGGGAACATTTTCTTCACTTCGAATCTGTGATGATGTATCGAAAATGAACAGCTGTTCAAAAATAAATAAATTATGAGTGCATAAAAAACAAGAAGAAGAGTTGAAAATATTTGTTTTCAAAGTTAAGGTTAAACATATTAATCTAAGCCGTCTGCAAACAAATGATTTGCGATTCCTCCAATTGCAAAACTCAGTGCATGTATACGGCTCGTTGCAGATGTTGGATAACATAAAGGATTTGGCAGATATCATGAAGTCGGCACAGTCAACCTTCAGTAAAGTACTCTCCGAAGTTTTGATTACATTAGAATCGAGAATTTGTAGCGAGTGGATAACTTAATCAACGCCAGAGGAAGGGAGAGTTATAGTACAAGGTTTTTTTTTTACTAAATTTCGGTTACGCGGTGTCCGCGGATGTATTGATGCTACACTCGTGAACTTCGTAGCATCAAATACAAATAAGCACCTGTACTTCAACAGAAAAGGAAGTTTATCTTGAATGTGACACTCGTACGAATCCTCTTTTATGTTATTATCTCCCGATTATTAAATCTACGTTTCAAAGATTTGCGGTAGTAAAATGAGGATGCGGTACGTTGACACATTTCGGAGCTTGCCAATGGAAAAAGACTATTTGCAAAGTGGAAGCAGGTTGTGGTTATTAGACGAAAATATTTACGTACTCGTATACATACCGATTCATCAATTCTAAACAATGCTTAGTGCAAAAAGGTTGTTTTTCGGGAGAGGCGATCAAAGGTTGATGATTTTTTTAAATTTGTGTGGATGAACACCAAATATTGACTGAATATAATTTTTAATATTTTGAAATTAAAAATTCAATCTATCTAAAAACATACAAAGCCGACTTAGCATGTCTTAGAATGGAGGTATGTATGAAAATTTCGATGTCGGGATTTGAGCATAAATATGTTCAGCTAATCATTATTTGTCGATCCATGTATGACACTCTTACGTTGTCCAATTCTTTGTGACTTTTTCCAACTCTAAAATATGAACATTTAGTATAAAATTTACTGCGAGAGAAAAAGTATTTGGAATCTTCCGAACATTCAGATTTTTGAAATGTGCTGTTATTCCAGAAAACCACAGATATATCATACCATATATATTATTTATAGTATAGTTTTATTTTATATTTGAAGACTAAAAGATGTCCTATGAGTACGTTCTGTCCGCTAGCAAAAATATAGTGAACAAATCGAAGTGAATAAATTCCACATAAAAAAACATTCACGATAGGGGGAATTTTTTCGAACAAGGGCATTATTCAGGGAACAAAATTGCCGATTGGAATTTGGTGGAAAGTGAACACATTTTGAGGGAACATTCATTCGCGATTGGGGTGAGTATTTGGACTCTTCCCAACATTTCGATTTTTTGAAATGTGCTGTTATTCCAGAAAACCACAGATATATCATACCGTATATAATTATCATTTATAGTATAGTTTTATTTAATATTTAAAGACAAAAATAAAAATTTTCACGATGAGACCGTTCTGTTCGCTCAAAAATCATTCACGATAGGGGGAATTTTTTCGAACAAGGGAATTATTCAGGGAACAAAATTGTTGATTAGAAATTGGGTGGAAAGTGAACACATTTTGAGGGAAAATTTATTCGCGACAGGGATGAATAATTGTATTTGTAGAGCGTTATTTGTAAGATTTGTATTTAGTAAAGATTCGTAGTCATTTTCTAGCTTTCTTTTGGTCAAGCTTTGGTCAAGACTGCGATGGAAAGCAAAATTAAGAAATGGAAGAAGCAATAGGCTATTCCGTATTGAAAAATATAATTTCTTCTGTCAAGGTTTTTTTTTTATCCAGGAAACTTCAATCATATATGTTGTTAACAACTAGGCTTTGAAACGCGTTATGTGTTTTCCCTTTAAATAATTTGTTCTCGCTTTGAAAGCAAATATTGCCGAAATGAATTTTTTCAGTACCTTTTGTTCATCTATTTAGAGGTGGCCAAAATATTTCCGAGTTTCGGGCGGAACTTTTAACGTTTGGACATTAACTTCTTATATATTTCATACACAGAGCCGAAAATACAATGATTTTTTTAACCATGTGTCTGGTTAAATTTTTCATGGTAAATGTTTGATTACGAAGACAAAAATAACCTTATATATGTTCAAATGTACATGAAAAATGGTTAAGTTAACATTATATATGGTTGGTTTTTTTGAAAGAGAGGCAGAAAAATGTGCGAGATAAACAACAATTCGGCTCTGTTGTGGTCGACGTTTTTCAACTGCTTTGTGTTAGACGAAGTTGAGTATTAAGTTAAACGAAGTTGAAACGAATGCGACTGTCGTCATAAGAGAATTTATCTCGCTCATTGAAAACACCACCTAATGCCAGCTTCGGTGCTTGATCGAGTGCGGGAGTTCAGTTGGTGTTGAATAGTCGATGGGACTAGTGCTGTTGTCGGATCTGTTGGTATAGAGGTAAGTAGTAAAACATTTTGTAAAGAACTACATTCATAAGTATGTATGTACATATGTGTATTTAAAAAGTGAAATAATAAAATATGTGTGTTAAAAATGTTAATAGTGTTTTGTGCCTGTTTAATTATAGTAAAGGCGAATGTAATATTAATATTATTTTTTGTGATTCAGTGGTTAAGAGTGGAAAAAAATATGTACACGCTGTCGCATTAACTGAGCATGAAAAAACAACAATGTATGTACGTAAGTATATGCAGCAGCAAGCAAACATACGTAGAAAAGTGATGTGTACGTGTGGGTATGTGTTCATCTTGTCTTTTCGTTTGAACACTTGTGGCTGCTACGCCGTACATATGTACATACGTTAGTTTTTTTTTGTTGTGCGATGTTGATACTGTTAAATGTACATACATACATATGTTGTTAGAAATGCTTTCGTAATACCTACATACATACATATAAACGATGTTTTTGTTTTTTTCTTTTCAGTTGTTTCTTTTTCTGTGGCTTGCGGCTGCTTGTGCTGGGAGTCCGGCCTTGAATCTGTTGGTAAGTTGTGCCAATACTAGAAACTGTTGATAAGCTGTATCAATACTAGTTGTAGTGTGCGAAATAATTACAGGAAAAGTGGTATGCATGCATACATTTGTTTTTTTATACCCTCACTTTAGTAATACGAGGGTATATATCATTTGCAACGGGCCAAAAGTGTAACACATTGAAGGAGTGATCTAAGACCCTAAGTATGTTCAGCGCATATTAGTTTTGGGTCATTTTAAGTCGAATGAGATATGTCCGTCCGTCTGTCGGCTAGTGCGCACGTTAACTCTCGAAAAGAGTAACCGATTCACTTCAAATTTGGTATACGGTAATATTTGTTTCTATCTCCGGTTAAGTTCAAAGATGGGTCATATTGGTCCATTCCTTCTGGTACCTCCCACACAAAGGGTTAACATTTAGTGAAATATTTATTCTTTAATAACAACTATACCTTGGTCGGTTTACCCGACTGAAACTTTCTTACTTGTTTTTAATATACAATTCAGTGCACTTCCTTGAAGTATCATCCATTGACCTACCCAATCCTTGATTTTTATATCTATTCCGATTATGATTTTGGTGGGACATCGGCTTTCTATCAGATTGCCTTTGTTATTAATCTCCTCTCTCCTATAAGTTTGCCGTAAGATCGGACTAAGCTCAGTACCCCAAACTAAGTGCCTAACCGTCCTGGGCCCTTAATAATCGAAAGATTCAGGGAGTTTACGTGGACGGCACCTTTTGAGCGGGGACTGATCACATGTTGGTCAAGCACAGAAACGTAGGCACTTAACTTATAGTCACAGAGCAGATTTTTCCATCAGATTAGCCCATCGGTAAATGCGTATGCTCTTTGAACTACAGAATTTAGGTAAAAAGTCAAAAGATCTTCTTAGAATTGCACCCTTTTTTACATTTATACTTATATTTTCTCACCATTTTCTTTTTTTTTCTTTTCAGGTGTTTCTTATACATACATATATATTAACATATATTTTGTAAATAAAATAAAAAAAAATGCGAAAGTTAAATTTTTCTTGTTTTATTTGATATATATATTAAAAATTATTGAAACAACTATGTTTCTGGTTACATGAAGTAACCACTAAATACATAGTTAAATTAACAATAAAAAAGGTTTCAATAACAATCTTCATAGTTAATAATTAAAATAACAATTTCATTGTTAAATTGAACAGGCATTGTTTCAATAAATTAATTATGAAATGTTAATATTAAAAATTTTCATGGTTAAAAAATTCAAAAATGCATTGTTAAAGTAACAATTATTATTATAATATTAACAATTTTCATGGTTAAAAAATTCAACCATGGAATAGTTAAATTAAATATTATTATTGTTAAATACCAGTCAACAAGAAAATGTTCAAATTAACCTTATATAACGTAGACTCCAAATCATGTTTATTTATGGTTAAGTTAACCTTATATAAGGTTAATTTTTGGCTCAGTGTAGCATCATTTTAGTTTCTAGGCAGGATTACTTATTATTATTTATTGGGAAGACACTATAATATTACTCTGAAGTCACTTTTTTAATTTCCATGATTGTATAAAGCAAGTCTTCTTGACTAACTAAATAAACTTCGTCGGCTGAATTTCAGCCGATGTGAGCCGTTAGAATCGACGGCTCTTGTTCTTTCTTCAATACTTCGACAGACGTCATACACCGAGGCCTTGTTTTAAGTCGTATCCATAGGAGCATAAATTTCATAATTTTTTTTATTTGTGAAAGAAAGAATTTCGATGTTTAAAAAGGAGTATTTTTTAAGAATAATCATCGGAAGTTTATTTCAATATAAAAAGGTGGATATGCCAATACGGAAAACAGTATAGTAAAGCTAAAGGTAAGTACACGCTGAAAAATAATCGCTTCTGTAGTATATTGTCCCAAACATATTCGGCTTGAAATATACATATGTTTAGGGTACACTCCAAATATATAATATTTGACACACACAAATGTTGTATGTTTGGGAGGATATTGTTCAAAACAAAAATATGCTCCCATTCAAATATTTTTTATTTGGAACTAGTATTTCCGAAACAAAGATTAATTTGTAATTATTTATTTTTGTTTTCAATGTAATAATGTCTTAACTTAAAGACAAGTTTTCTGTTTTTCAGATGTTCAAAGAGCATTTTTTTTATAAATTTTATATGTTTGTACAATTTTATTAAACTTAAATCTAATCTAATAATCTTTCGTAAATATAAGTTGCATTGATGGATTGACAAAAAGTGATGAATTGGAATATTTATAAATTAAATGACATTTTTGGCTATACATTTTAACACGGAAACTAGGAAAAACAAACTAATATTCGAACAAGTCAGCAAAGTTTTAAAAATCTTTTTAAAAAATATATATTTGGAAAACTTCTTAAACAATAACTTTGTTTGTGTGTAAACACATATTTAATTTGTGAAATTCGGTTTGCAAATAAATTATGTTCTAATATATTAATACATGCGTTCCAAACAAAATTTCTTGATTTTCAAATAAAATTTATTTGTTAACAAATATATAATATTTAAAAAAATCGTTTCCAAGTATATTTTCTTTCAATTCAAACATATCAAAAATGACGATTTTTCTCCGTGTACAGACGATTTGCAGATCGGACAACATTGCCAGAAAAATGGCGGAAAATTGCAACCCTGTGAATTTACAACCGTGTGAACATACAATTTTTGTGTTGCAACGTTAGCAGAAAAGTCATCGCGAGATAATTTGCTGATTGTTATATGTGCGAAGTTTATGCATGTGACAACGGCGCCATTGCCAGAAAAACATTTTATTTGCAACACTGTCTATAATGTATTTTTATTGGCAATCCTGCATATAAATATTTACAAAATATATTATAAATATATGAAATTGTAATGTTTTCGTGCAATCGTCTGAACTGTCAATTCACCTTTGCCTAACAATCTGTCATTGACCGTACATTTGCAGCACTTTAACAATGGCCACCAAGATCTTCGGATCTCAATCCGTTGGACTTTTGCGCCTGGGGCATTTTAGAGAGTAAGGTTCGCACTAAAAAATACCAAAGTATCGATCATCTCAAGACGGCGCTTCGCCGGGAATGGGCCAAAATACCGCAGAGCCACTTTCGTGCAGCGTGTGATGGCTTTGTCGGCCGTTTGAATGCATTACATATCAGCCACCCTGTACTTATACTAGTACTCTTTCTGAAATTTTTTATCATAAATTTGCACATTTGCGGCTCGATAACTTCACGAATTCCATGAGGTTTTGAATCGATTGAGGGCTATAATAACGTAGCCCCAAAAGAAAAGGTTGTAAAGGTGTTCAATCACAAGATCTCGACAGCCAAATGTGATCGCCTCTTCGAGCGATGATATTGATGATTGCGAGACACGTAGCGCCGTCTTATGGAAATGAACTTATTATCTTTAAATATCGGCCATACAAAATCAATAATCATTGTTCGATAGCGCGATCCATTCACAATCCAATCCGGAATCCATCATTGCTCCAGCCTCATTTTCGAAAAGGTAAGACCCAATGACAACGGTAGACCAAATTCAGCACCAAATACACGATGATGTAGAGGCTGTTCTACAATAGTTATTGATTTTCCGAGTCCCAAATTCAACAATTCTGCAGTAACGTATAAATATATAAATAACTTTTCACAAATGCATTTCAATTCAGAAAAGAATTCGCCATAAGTTTCAAAGCAAAATCCACATTCAAACCGAAAATTTCACAAGAATATGTCATCCTGTGGCCAAAACATTTTTCAGCTTAGATTTCAATATAAAAAAATCATCGTTGTCACAGAGATCTTGCGAAATTTTCGCTTAGTACCCAACCTAAGCTTTTGAGAATGCCTTGTATTTTATGGCTCCATTATAATATCTATACACAAGACTTATTTCTCTATTGCAGTTTACAAAATTATACAGATCATACAGAAAATATTCTAAAAACTGAAAGTTAAAAACAATTTAAAATCGTCAACTCGGTTTGTTTTATAATTTGTTCGGTTTTATTGGATTCCTGTTTGCAATATTTATAAAATCCAATAAACAAATTAAGAATGTTGAGAACCGTAACTCGGAAAAGAGACATCGCCGACAATTTATTTTATATTCGCCCCTATTCCGGTACGCTTTGTCGCTTCTTAACGACGACACCTGGCGCCGTCTCTTGCAATTCGGTATTCTCGATGTCGTTTTCTGTATTTATCGATAAAGATTGACTCGTTCGTGGTATTCCGTGAGTCAATATTGAGTCGACTCGACATCATTTTTGTCGTCACCGTTTTTGTTAACGGCAAGAAGTAAAATTGAGTTTTGTGGCCATAAAAAGATAAACAAATGGATGCGATGCAGAAAGTTAAAGTGACAAATGCAAATCAATTCCAGAAACTTGTGGATGAATTGGAGAAAAATCCTTCTCTTGCAAAAGGATTTTGAAGGGGCACTGTTCCGTGTAATTTTAAAGAGCAATGGGAAGATATAGCAAAAAATTTAAATTCCCTTGGTCCACCAATAAGAACTGGAGATAGGTAGCAGAAGGTCTGATTATATTTTGAAAAATGAATATGGAAATATACTTTTGATTTTGCAGGTTTGGCGAGACTTAAAATTTAAACTCAAACCTGTTGCCAAACCTAACGTATGGCAACAGGTGGTGGTATCTTCAAACAATTTATCCTTAGCCCTCTCGAGGAAGCTGTGGCAAACTTGTTAGATTTTCAGAAACAGCTAAATCCTGAGGGCCAGTTTCAGGGTGACCCGTCTGCAAGTGAGGACAATGAAGTTCAGCGGCCAGCCATGGAGGCAGACATCTCAAATATAGATGAATGGTGGACAGATGATAGTATACCAAATATCCAGTTATCTCAAAGTGCACCTGGAGAATCCGTTCAACAGACATCATCCAGAGGACAGCAAGATATGCCTGCTCCTACAAAACAAAAACGCAAGTCCAATGCTGTCAAGGATTTAGATTTGCTGCAAAAGCACAGCGAAGAGCAGACCAAGCTCTTGACAGACATTTCGAATACGTTGACAAGCATAAAACAAAGTGTACGAGATGGTATCAGGTACCAGAAAAAGCTTCTAGAATTAGAAGAAAGAAAAATTAAAATATTAGAAGAAAAAAATAAAAGGGAGAAAGAAGTTCACGAGAGTGAAATGCGAATAAAGAGACTAAAAATAGCAATAAAAGTAAAAGAACTGAAGCTTTTCGAAGAAAGGGAAAATTAAAATATTTAGAAAAACTAAAATTAATGTGTGTGTTCCTTATTAGGCTATTTTGCTTTATTTTATTATTTATTTTTTATTATTAAAAACTGAATTTTTTAAGTTTTTTGTTTTCTGTATTACTTAGAAAAAAATAAAAATTAAATACTGAATTGCATTAGAGAAAACTTTGTTTTATTTGTTCTCTTATATCAGAGGCCTCTGTACTTGGAATAACATCGCCTCCGTGTTCTTAGGCGTAGTTTTGGGCCCTTATTCATAAAAATTTAATGAAGGTTTGAAGAACGCTTTAACACTGCTAAAGCGTTCCTCAAACCTTCTTTAAATAAGGCCCTTGGTCTTCTGTATTTGGTGCGACGTGATCTTCATCTTCAAAATCTACACCATACGCAATACAAATATTATGAAGTGCAGAACAAACGTTAACAATTTTAACGGCTTTTTCTGTTTGTTTGTAATGAAGTTGACGTTCGCCAAGAAGACACCGAAATCAGCTTTTTGTTACACCAATTGTTCTTTCGGCAATGTTCCGCGCTTTGGCAAGCTTTGTATTATAAGTAGCCTCTGCACTTCCGAAAGTAGTGGCGCGATATGGTGTCACTAAATATGGCTCCAAAGGATAACCAGCATCGCCTGTTGAAAATACACAAATAAGTAAGGAATTAGTGAGAATTTTCCGAAATATTACCTAAGAGCCATGTATTTCGTTCTCCAGCGGCATATTTTATTTGTCCAGTAAAACTTTTCTTGATTCGCTTACTCGCCAAATTAAAGAATCGTGAGCAGAACCTCCGTATCTGGCATAGAGTTGAGCACTATAGTTCATTTAAGTGATCGCTCTTTTTAGTTCAGTTCAATTGAGTGAACTAGTTCGTTCATTTAGTTCAACAGCTCACTTTAGCACACCAGCTCTTTAGCTCACCAGCTCACTTTTCTTAAACAGTTCATTTCGTTCAGTAGATCACCAGTTCAAATAAGCCGCTATTAAAGGAATCTGATTGGAATATGAATGGAAGAGTTGGAAAAACTAATACAAAGGCGTTTGTATAGGTAGAATCATATATTGATGATGACATGAAAATGGAAACAACACATAACAGCAGAGAACAAAATGATATGGTTGAAGAAAAAAACATAGTGAACTACTGAGCTGAAATTAACGAGTTGTGTGAACTAGTTCGTTCAGTTCAGTATAGTGACCCGTTCAATTGGACTAGATCGTTCACGAACTACACAACTCTAATTTGGCATATACATATCGAATTTTCATTTTGTGATCGCAAATCTATATATTGCAAAACAAGTCTTCCAGTAAATTTCATTAAATATTTAAATACTTACTATCATGGCATTTAAACTGAAAAATCCCTTACGGTTGAAGTACATATGTTGGGTGTCTTTGCTTGGAGATAATATTTTGATATGGGTTCCGTCCACACAACCAATAACGCCGGGAAAATCAGTTTTTCAAAAAATTAAGTTTGGCTTCTTCTTTTTCCGCATCTGTCATTTCAAACTTTATCCATTTGGGACAAATTGTTTCTTCCAAAGCATCCAGTGTCTCAGAAAGACCTTTGGAAACGACCGCTTGTGACAATCCCAAGTTAAAATCATTTCCGAAACTCAACTGGTACGATCCTTGCGCCATAAATCTTAGCGTGGCTGCCAACTTAATTGTTTTTGGAGACGAATGTTGATTTGATTCCATTTTTCATATTTGGAGCTACTGTTTCCAATACATTCCTGAAGGCGGATTTATTTAGTCTAAAATAACATTCGAACCTTTTGAAACGAAAAAAAAAACATCTTAGAAATTGCAAACTTTGTTTTTTGTACTCACTTTTTATCTGGAAGTTTGAAAATAGCAGTATTTTGCCTTAACGGTCTTCTCTGATATATTAAGTTCTATTTTTTTTCTTCCTCGCTAGAATCGTAATTTATACCAGAAATAAAAAACATTTTTGCCAAAACAAAGTTAAATACACAAATAAAAAAGACAATTTACTAAAGATGACAAACTTAATTAGTGATGAGAAACTCTATTATCGATAATCAGTCGACATCGTCATGAACTTCGTCGGGAATACAAAATTTGTGCGAATGTGACATTGACGTTGAAGCGAGACGATGTTGACTCTGCAACGAAAGCGACATCGACGACGACTACTGGAATAAGGTCGATTATTCCACAATATACTTTTCTCATCCATCACACGAATTAACTAAACATTTTTGATTTTAAACATTGGCTTATTTTCACTTTTTTCATTAACAGCAAACATTTTTAGCAAACTGCAAATTTCTCAGCAGTGTTTTTGCGAAACTAATGCAAAACTGCAAACATTTTGTTGTTGCTGTTACAGTAGAAAATGTGCTGTATTGACAGGAAAAATGTTTCTTGAAAATTAGCAGACATTGTCATTAACCGCAAACTTTTTTTTTGGGTGTTGATGTGCCGCTCCGTAGCGAGTAGCCTGTCAGTGACGAACGAATAGAAATTTGATTTCAGCGATTGATTTTTTTGCGTATTTTAAGACCGATTTTCCAGATTTTTTTGTAATTATCACATTTTTCAAAACAGACTCTGGAAAGCTATTTTTCGCGTTTGAAACTGATTTATATTCGTTCTTAAGTCACGCAAATGTAAACAAAGTCACGACGGTACATCTATGTATGTTGTTTGGATTCTCTGCTTTTGTATAAATGGTGTTTGTTTATAAACATGATCAACAGTGCATAATAATAAAAAAAGTTTTGAATTTTGCAAGAATTTATTTATGTTTTTAGTCTTTCGAAAAGATAACAATTCAAGCATATCATACTACTAAATAAATTTTCTATGAAATTTTTTACGAACAAAAATTAATGAAAATCATACGTATTTAAACAATAACAAATGCGTGTGGTGAACAAATGAAAAGAAATGAAATTGCGTTTTATGTATTAATAATGGTAATATGTATGTATGTATGTTAATAACAATGTCCCTGCACATAATATACATACTCGTACATATATATTTATGTATGTATGTATGTATGTATGTACATAGATATAAAGTGTACAGAACTTCGAAATGAAAATGCAAAACTAATGAGAAAGATAATAAACAGAGGCACAATGCAAATGGCAGATATTATGATTTGGCTAAATAAACAAGCAATTAATTACACATATTTGTTTGCGCTCTTAAAGGTTTACCATTTGAAGTGAATAGCCTGAGGTCTTTCCATGGAACTTTGGAGAATTTCTTTGAAAATTATTTAATCGCTACGACATGGGCGAGACGACTTTGTTGCGGAGTATCTGGGACGGGGAAGACCGTGAAATTATGCGAAATTCCATGGGATAGTCCGACACGGATGTATTTGTTTTGTTTTTATTTAATATTTTATATATTTTTTTAAATATATATATATATATGTATATATATTTGAATAATTTCATTATGCTACCTTAGGTAACTATAAATAATATTATTTAATTTTATATATATATATATTGTATGTATATATATAGTAAATTTCATTTTCTTTAAATACTATAAAATTATTATTTGTATGTTTTCATTTTATCTCGCATTCACATGCGTATGTAGCAATGAGTGAGTGTATGCTCCCCGCGTAATGAACACACGGCGTACATACAAACATTATTACATCCGCTTGCAAATGCTGTATGTTATGTATACTCATACATTTATAAATATGTATATACACATGAATATACATATGTATGTATTTACGTCGTACATATATATTTATGTATATATACATACATTATACCTGTACATAGCGAATTTATCATGTGTTATATCATAAATAGTTATATGTATATATATATATAATAAGTAATAATAATTAAGTTTATTCTTATATACTCAATTAAAATGACTTAATTATGTCACTGGTGTATTTTGTAAAGTGTGTGGGCGAGGGCGTGTGTTTGTGTTGTGGGTGTGGATGTGTAACTGTGTATAGATGTGTGTGTGTGTGTGTGTGGTTTGAGAATCTTGATTTGAGGAATTAAGTTTTCAATTTGGTTGCTGTCGTTATTTCGTTATAGATATTTGCTATAGAATGATGGCACAGAATTAGTTGCATATACTCGTACATGTTTTCCTTGGCGCTCTCTATTAGAAAGAGGCAGCGTCCATGTCATCTTGGCGGCGCAATAACATCTTCCAAATACATGAGAATGAATGCTGATTTGGTGTGACGATTGTAAATAGTGGCAGACTGGCTGGCATTGTCATCTTTCTTGCTGAAGTTTTGCAGTTTTTGTTTTCGTTTGGATTGGCGACTTCTTTCGTATATAAGATGTGTGAATGTGTGTGGGTCTGCGTGAGTGTGAATGTGTGTGTACGTATAGATGACAATTGTTAAATAATTATTGTTACTGTAGGTGTATGAATTTTTCTCTCTACCTATTAAAGCCAATGTTTTTGTTTTGTTATTATTATTATTATTTTCCTTTTTGTGTTTCATTTAATAAAATTTAAATTTACGCGTTTTTTGCCTTTCTGTGGTGATTCGCACGTAGGAAAGTAGGCCCGGTTCGAAAATATAAAAAACGGTTGCATATAATTCTGTCCTTCTTCTGATTTACGACACACATTTTCACACGCCGCGTTCTCTATGCCTTCCGTCGTTGACTTCCGTTTGTATGCTGCGTTTGTTTATATCTAGTTTGAACTAAACCTAATGTATTTTTAGATTAGTTAGTTTTTCTCTGCGGTTGTTATTTAAACTTAATTCTAAATTAAGGTTTTTGGTATAGCATCATTGTGTTTCCTCAATTGTCGACATTGTCGGGACCATGCCATCAATACAACCGGGAGTATCAACGAGGTCGTGTTCCCTTGTAGTTCGGATTTGGATGACGGCCAGGATGACGTGGCTGAGCTGTGAAGGGAATGAAAGATAATTGAAATTTCTCTGTTTGGTGTTACGTGCGCCTCGTCATACCTGGTATCATCATGTTCATAGTTGGGTACATACCCGCCACTTGCGCTATGGGCGGTCTCATATCTGTCGATGGTGAGCGGCGACTATTTGGTAAAGCTACGGAAGGCTGTCAATAGAAATTAAAAATTAATCTGTTATTTATTACTGAGGAAAACATTTAAAAATATAACTGTTTGTATTAAATTGCAATAATAAAAATTGAAATGCCATAATTTAAAGTTACGTTAAGCATAGTTAACTTATTGAAGGGTTACATTCAAAAGCACCCTTTTTCGAGAGACAAACGATCTGCAATCAGTAACATCTTGTTGGGTGCATCTGATTACCTTTTGCATATTTATTAATGCTAATGTTACTTTCGGCCACAAAGTAATGACCAACTAGTAATGACATAATTAAAAATTATTATTAATCGATTTTTCAGGTGAAGCAATAACGACATATTCATTCGAAGACCCTTTTCAAAATTTCCTCCGTTTTTAACTTACTGACTTTCGCATACATTTCAAATTAAAAACTTCTGAAACTTAAAAAATTATAAAACCTCACATCATCATCACTTCTCCTCCACCGTGCTTGATCGTTGACATTGAAATTTTCTTCACAAAGGGAAATATGCCAACGGTTGTTGAAGCAGTATAGGTGTTGTTCTTATTTGCCTTGTATAGTGGGTTCTGCTGTTTGGTTTCCAGGACAAGGAAGGTGGCTGCTTCCTTTGGTTGGGTCCAAAGAGACCTGGGAACAAGTTGAGTAGGTTTGGCAGCGCAGTTGAAAAGGTGTAGTCTGTCGTGTGGTCCCTGGTTACAAGCGGGACAGGGGTTCGACGTAGTGACATCAATCTTTGCCCAGTACGAATTGAGGCGGCTACACCAGCCTGATCTTAATTGGACCAGAAGTACTCTTGTCTGTCGCAGAAATTCCTCTTCTCCAGATCTCCTTGAACGACATTTGCTCTGGCACATTTAGGGTGGCATTTTGGCAGGTCTATATGTTCTTTCACTGCGTCTCGCTCACATTCAGGTCAAAAGGTAAACAAGGTTTCTATGTCTGTTCCCAAGTGCTGCCGGCTAGCAACTTGGGGACCTACTTCCTACTTCTCATTTTATTGCAGATAGCTGTGGCATGCGCATTAGACCTAGAGAGGCTATCAAATGTGACACCTAGAACCTTAGGGTAATTGGTGGTCGGAATTCTTGTACCATCGACTATCATGCGGAGTTGGTCCCCCACTTGCGCTGACCATGTAGTAACAGGTTCCTCGCAGCGAAGAAATCGGCAATCTCATCCAGGTAGTCCTTGAGCCTTCCACATACGTCATCGATTAAGGACGCCAGAATCGTACAGTTATTTTGTTATTGTTGTAGCAGCTTGGAGACGCCGAGTTGATAATTCTTAAGTCCATTTCTATTACAAACTTCGTTCCAGCATATACATATACGATTATAGCGGGAACCTTATGATGTTTCATCTTACTCAATATTGTCCGGATGTTAATTAACATTTGTCTGTTAATTTCTGGGAATGGATGTTATTTGAGTATTGCCGTTTCTATTCTCCACTAGAAGCGCTGCATTTTTGTTAATAGTCGTCATGGTGTTATGTCTATATTTAGCTTCCCTGGAATCGAACCTTGTACCTTCGGAATCCAAGTCTAGCATACTAACCACTGAGCTACCGAAGGCCACATCGTACAGTCATCATCATATGATACGATTTCAACGCGGTGGAATTGCAGAAAAGTAGAGGTTAAACAGTGCCGGAGATATCACCCCACATTAGGGAACTCCCTGTTTCATTTTACGGAGTTTGAACTTCTTGTTTGCGAATTTCACTTGACTGGCGCCCAGACATGTAATTAACAATCCGACGTTTCAAACTATTCGAGAGATACGTGTTGGCAATGTTCCTAAAAAGTGTAGCGTGGTTGACAGTTTCGAACGCCTTTGATAGGTCAAGCGGTACACGTTACATTCCTCTACCAGAGGTAACAATCTTGCCGCGATGTAGAGGCTTAACCTCGGGCTCTTCTTCTTGAATCATCGTCAGTCTACGAACTTGGTTCCCAACTCGTTCTTTGACGTAACATTGATATGAAGAGGTCGAGCGACCAAAGGATACCTACAGGGCTTCCTCTATAACTCCGTATTCTAGATATAGTATTTATACTCTACTATAAAAGTATCCCCCTAACGTCAAGGTGTTATGCGACCTCGTGCCTATCGATGTTTAAGGTTCGTAGTCAGGGGTAACCGACTATGTTTGTACGGATCCTCCGCCCATACGACACTCACCCGTCACCCCTACATCTCATAATGGAGGAGGTAATTAGGGGAGAATTAACTGAATTAAGGGACATCGACAAGCTGAACCGTGTGAGTATGGTGAGTTATGTCAGCAATTGTCGGAGATGGTGGATGATGATTCCCTCATCGGACTCAGCCAGGAGAGCGTGCCAGCGGACTTGATGGAAGATCTTACTCTGTCGGATAGTGAATGTGAGATCACGATTATGTCCAACTAACCTTGCCGTGGACGTGACGGAAACCGACCTGTCGACTCGACCACCTCAAACTGAGTCGGTACCCGACTCCATGGATAGCAAGTCCTCCAACGCAGAACGCCTGATCCTGACGCGTCAAGGAGCTAAAGACCCAGGCACTCCTGGTGATAACCCTTCGACGAGCGGAAGGAAAGGGTCGAGGCGAAAGAAGGCTCGCGACGCATACCAAAGGTCCTTCTCTTATCTTCGCAAATTCGAAGGAAAGAGTGAGTCCGACATAACGGTGAGAGAAATGAGACTGATCAAATCTAACTGGAAAGCGATAATTCGCTCTACACTGGTGGATGCTGCAACTCCTACGCCACTTGTGGTAGCGGTGAATGCAGCTCCTACAATTGCGACAAAGAAGGAAAAGCGTGGTAATATGCCAAGCGGACCCTCTGAAGCAGGGTCGCTGCAAGCTGAAGATAGGGTAACAAAGCCTACTTCAGAAGGAAAGAAACCCACTGGAAGAAGGGATAGTCCTATTGGTAAGACACCATTGGTCACCCTTTATCCAGACGGGATACGAACTGGAGTAATAACCACCAAGGTTACTTCAGAACTATCCAAAGCAAATACCAAACACAAAGTGAATGAGGAAAAGAAATCTGGTAAAACGACAGGTGGAGTCTCAGGATCTATTAAGATGCAGACTAGAGTCAGTTCTACCAAGATGACTCTATAATTCGAGAGAGAGGGGGCAAGCTAAGATACGATTTTGGCCACTGTCATTTCCGGCTCCAAAAGGCAAAGCAGAACTAGTTCGAGTATGCTAAGGGTAATTCTGATTAATCTGCACTACTCTATAGCGGCCTCGAACGAACTTCTTCTCGTCCTCTCAAACTCTAAAGTAGACATTGTTCTAATTCAAGAACCCTATATCGTTAAGAATAAGGTGACTGGTTTGGGCAATAAAAATTATAAATAATAATTCTACCAAGATGACTCTATAATTCGAGAGAGAGGGGGCAAGCTAAGATACGGTTTTGGCCACTGTCATTTCCGGCTCCAAAGGGCAAAGCAGAACTAGTTCGAGTATGCTAAGGGTAATTCAGATTAATCTGCACTACTCTATAGCTGCCTCGAACGAACTTCTTCTCGTCCTCTCAAACTCTAAAGTAGACATTGTTCTAATTCAACAACCCTATATCGTTAAGAATAAGGTGAATGGTTTGGGCAATAAAAATTATATCACATACTCTCCACCTTCGGAGGACATACGAGGAAAACAACCCGCCAAATGAGTCAGTGGGCAAGCTCGTGCATAAGAATCATCGGAAGACAAGGATGTGACGCAAACGCGCACCACTCTTTATGAGGAAGTAGTCATAAAGTGACTTCAACACTAGAAGTGAGTCACTTTATGACTTTATTTTGAATTCTGGGCTAAAGATTTGCAATATTGGTAATGATCCAACTTTCCAAGTCAGAAATAGGTTGGAAGTAATAGACATAACATTGACGAACCTAGACGAAACTGTTCTTTCAGGTTGGAGAGTGTCCAAGGAGAACTCTTTCTCGGACCATAAATATATCCTCTTCAATCTGAATATTGTTACAGGTGATGAAATACCTTTCAGGAACCAAAGGAAAACTAACTAGGTAGAGTATAATAACCTTGTTGACAGGCAGCTCCAATCGATGGATAACAATTTCGTCGACACGGGGAGGTTAGAAACAGCAGTGGAAAATTTTACTGCAACCCTGTTAGATAGTCTTGAGAGAACATGTCCCCTTATGTATATATCCAGGAAAAGGGTCACAACCTGCATGGTGAACCAAAGACCTTCGTAAGTCAAGTCAGACTACCAGGAAATTGTATAACAAAGCCAATGGAACCAAAGCAAGTACTGATCGCTATAAGGAAGCTTTCAACATGTACATGTATAGAGCGAGGTCAAACGGGCGAAACGGGTCTCCAGGTTCAATTTCTGTGAAAGCATAGAAGGGGTAAACGAGTCCTCCAGATTTCGAAGATTGCTATCAAAAGAACCCAAGTCGCTTGGAAGCATCAAAAAGGAAGATGGAAGCTGGACTGAGTCTATACCTGGACCTCCTGGCAACGACACACTTCCCCGGGTGTTCGAACCTGGTCCGGGATACAAGTCCTAATAACGGTACAGAACTCAGAATCACAGTGCCATGACCGCGCTCTTTGGATTGTCAAAAGTTTAGTAACCAAGGAGAAAATATTGTGGGCCATAAATAATACTGTGGGCCATAAATTCTTTCGAACCCTTCAAATCGACTGGACCAGATGGCATATCACCGGCCAAGCTACACAACGCAGGGTCAAGAGCTCTTAACGATTTTTAGGGAGTGCCTACTGAGTAATTTAATTCCCTCCAAATGTCGTGAAGTAGACGTGGTGGGTTATATTGAAGGAAATCTAAGAAAAAACCAATACACTATGGCTACTTTCCTAGACATAGAAGGAGCCTTCAATAATGTGAAGTTGGAATCGATACATAACTCCTTAATGGATGTGGACATTCCCCCTCTACTGGTTGATTGGATTGATTCAATGCTAAACAGCAGAATCATCAACGCATAACTTGCAGAGGGCTCCATTAGGTAGATGGTAACCAGAGGAACTCCTCAAGGAGGGGTACTGTCACCTCTCCTGTGGCTCTTGGTACTAAATGGAAGAAAGAGTGAAAGTTGTCGCCTACGCAGATGATGTTGTCATCATGGTTGGAGGCAAATTTCTTTTGACTATCACCGATCTTATTCAGGGTGCTCATAGGATGCTATCTAGGTGGGCAACGGCAAGTGGGCTGGGCATCAACCCCATGAAGACCGAGCTAGTACTATTCACCAGACAGAATAAGATACCACATTTCACCAAACCTATTCTGGACGGAGTGGAGCTGAACCTGTCCTCTGAGGCTAAATACCTTGGTGTCATACTTGACCGGGAATTGAGATGTAAAAGAAACACAGAGGAAAGAGTCAAAAAGGGATTGAACGCACTATACTCGTGCAGAAACTCCATAGGTAAGAGCTGGGGGCTCTGCCAAGTACCATCCACTGAATGTATACAGCTATAGTGAGTCCTATACGTACCTATGGCTCAGTGGTATGGTGGAAGGCGACAGAATTTAAATATCAGCTTAAAAAGTTAGAAAAAGTACAAAGAGCGGTACATTATTTATATCCGGTGCTAGAAAGAGCACACCGCATGCGGCACTCGACATACAACCTGTATCTCCTTTTGTTAAGTGCAGTGCTACAAAATGCGCTCTCAGACTCCGAGAAGCTGGTGTGTGGCGTAAAGCGGATTGGGGCCACTCGGCCATTCTCATTGAGGCATCAAGAATGTCTGATCTAAGAGTTCTGACAGGACCGCCTGACTATTTGTCACCAGTTCAGTAATTCTCCTCAAATCCCGACATAATGATCCCCCCAGAACAGACTGGTCATGCGGGAACCTTCCTTTGGAGGGCCATGCAATATACACTGACGGTTCAAAGATGGATGTAGGCACAGGGACAGGCATTTTCAGCGAATCTCTTGGCATAAATACGTCTTACAGGTTAGTCGACACCTGCAGCGTTTTCTAGGCGGAGATCTTTGCTATACTGGGAGAAGCTCGTGTGTGGCGTAACTCGGATTGGGGCCACTCGGCCATTCTCATTGAGGCATCAAGAATGTCTGATCTAAGGGTTCTGACAGGACCGCCTGACTATTTGTCATCAGTTCAGTAATTCTCCTCAAATCTCGACATAATGATCCCCCCAGAACAGATTGGTCATGCGGGAACCTTCCTTTGGAGGGCCATGCAATATACACTGACGGTTCAAAGATGGACGTAGGCACAGTGGTAGGCATTTTCAGCGAATCTCTTGGCATAAATACGTCCTACAGGTTAGTCGACACCTGCAGCGTTTTCCAGGCGGAGATCTTTGCTATACTGCAAGCCCTCAGCTTGATAAATCGACGAAAACTCGGGCAAGATGATCACATAACAGTCTATGTTGATAGTCAGTCTGCTCTGAAGTCAACCACTACAGAAAGTGGCCGACATAATCAGACTGTGCTGGGTCCCCGGACACTGTGATATCGCGGGGACGAACTCGCGCGAAATGGATCGGCGATGGACGCTGCAACAGATGAGCCATCCCTATATCCCCTACCCTTACAATATTCCTTCATTGAATCAGTTTAGCATACCTTATTTTGATCCATTCGTATTTTCGAGTTTGGTCAAGCTTAATTCTTCTAATAGTGTTGGTCCTGATGGCGTACCTAGTATAATCCTCAAAAATTGTGCTCAAAGTCTTGCCCTTCCGCTCACATTACTATTTAATACTTCGTTAAAATATGGCTAATTCTCATCCATTTGGAGAACATCTTACTTAAACCCTCTTCATAAATCTGGAAGCTTCACTGATGTGGGGAATTATCGTGGAATCGCAAAATTAAGTATAATTCCAAAACTTTTTGAGAAAATGGTTACTGAGATTTTATCTCATAAAGTATCGTCTATTCTAAGTCCATTCGAACATGGATTTCGTAAAGGTCTTTCAACTGTGACAAATTTGTTGCAATTGTCTTCTCACGAACGAGTTGTTCTTGGTAATCGAGTTTGTTCTTGGTAATCAGACAGACGTGATTTATACAGATTTTAGTAAAGCTTTCGATAGAGTCAATCACAAACTATTGATACATAAGCTTGATCTTATTGGTTTTAGTAACAACTTATTGCGTTGGATATCGACTTGATAGTCGTATTCAGATTGTGAAATTTGGTATATCCTGCTCTGATCCGATCTTGGTTCCATCTGGGGTTCCCCAAGGTAGCCATATTGGCCCCATTCTATTTCTGCTATTCATCAACGATTTACCAGATTCAATTTCTAGTTCAAATTTACTGTTTTATGCAGATGATGTTAAGATATTTTATTCTTATAAAACATCTGAAGATTCAATGCTCCTTCAAAATGATTTGATTAATTTTGGAAATTGGTGTGATATAAATTGCATGGACCTCAATCTTAAAAAAGGTAAACATATGTGTTTCTCTAGGTCGAGGGCGATTCCATCCAGCTTTAGTCTTCATGGTTCCAATTTAGATACTGTTGAATCCTTTGTGGATCTTGGTATATTGATGGATCCTAAACTCAATTTCAATAATCACATAATTACAATGGTGAATAAAGCTTATGGCGTGCTTGGTTTCATAAAGCGATGGGCGAAAGAATTCGTAGATCCATATGTAACTAGGCAGTTATATACGTCACTAGTTAGACTTATTCTAGAATATGGGTCCGTAGTGTGCGACCCCCATTACGGGACTTACGTTGATAAGATTGAATCGGTTCAAAAACAATTTTTATTATTCGCTTTAAGACATTTTCATTGGAATAGTGATTTTAGTCTTCCACCCTATACTAGCAGGTTGAGTTTGATAAGACTGCCTACTCTCAAGAGTAGACGTATTATGCTGAACACAACCATGGTGCTGAAAGTTATAAATGGTGATGTGCCTTCTAATTTTATTTTGTCTAGGATTGGATTCAATGTACCTTGTAGACCTTCCAGATATTACCAATTATTACATATTGATTTTCAACGTACAAATTATGATTCGGCAGAGCCCATTCGTAGAATGTGCATGGATTTTAACACTTTATATGAAGTTATTGACATTGATGTAGAAATTGATGCAGTTAGATCTAGAATAATATCTTTTTTAAATGTGTAAGTAGACTGTGCCGGCTGTTGAAATTTTTCTGTAGCTGGTATTTCCACCCTCTACTATTAACCCGCCATGGTCCGGATCATGGTGTGTGCGCAATCCCTACGTCATGGGGATGTGGCCCCCTCGGTCGGAAGGGGCGGGTAAGAGTGGTTGCGCTGGGAACGTTCGTTAAAAAAAAACAGTAAGGAAAGGCTAAAGTCGGGCGGGGCCAATAACTCTGAAATATAAATTTTGTAATTCATGTATAAATTGTTTACATAAATTTACTTTTGGGACATTTTATACTTAAATAATACCTTGTACCACAGTGTGGTGTAGGGTATAAAAACGATTGGATGTAAAATACAGCTTCTACAGGACTAAAGAGCCAAATCGGATAAAACATATGTATGGGAGCTATAGCTAAATCTTAACCGATTTTCGTCAAATTCGGCAATGTTGGTTCATGGATCAAGAAACTCTACCATTCTAAATATCAAAATGATTGGATGTAAACTACAGCATCTATAGGACTTAAGGGCCAAATCGGACGAAACATGTATATGGGAGCTATAGCTAAATCTTAACCGATTTGTTGGTTCATGGATCAATAAACTCTACCATTCTAAATTTCAAAACGATTGGATGTAAAATACAGCTTCTATAGAACTAAAGGGCCAAATCGGACGAAACATATATATGGGAGCTATAGCTAAATCTTAACCGATTTTCTTCAAATTCGGTAGAGTTGGTTCATGGATCAAGAAACTCTACCATTCTAAATTTCAAAATGATTGGATGTAAAATACAGCTTCTACAGGACTAAAGAGCAAAATCGGACGGAACATATATATGGGAGCTATAGCTAAATCTTAACCGATTTTCTTCAAATTCGGCAATGTTGGTTCATGGATCAAGAAACTCTACCATTCTAAATTTCAAAACGATCGGATGTAAAATACAGCTTCTATAGGACTAAAGGGCCAAATCGGACGAAACATATATATGGGAGCTATAGCTAAATCTTAACCGATTTTCTTTAAATTCGGCAATGTTGGTTCATGGATCAAGAAACTCTACCATTTTAAATTTCAAAACGATTGGATGTAAAATATAGCTTCTATAGAACTAAAGGGCCAAATCGGACGAAACATATATATGGGAGCTATAGCTAAATCTTAACCGATTTTCTTCAAATTCGGTAGTGTTCGTTCATGGATCAAGAAACTTTACCATTCTAAATTTCAAAATGATTGGATGTAAAATATAGCTTCTACAGGACTAAAGAGAAAAATCGGACGAAACATATATATGGGAGCTATAGCTAAATCTAAACCGATTTTGTTCAAATTCGGCAATGTTGGTTCATGGATCAAGAAACTCTACCATTCTAAATTTCAAAACGATCGGATGTAAAATACAGCTTCTATAGGACTAAAGGGCCAAATCGGACGAATGATATATATGGGAGCTATATCTAAATCTGAACCGATTTCAACCAATAGCGATCTTAACAGCCGCGAAATACTCTAAACTGCAAAATTTCAGAACGATCGGAGTGAAATTGCGACCTGTAGTCGACGAACAACTTTACATGGACAGACGGACGGACGGACAGACATCGTTAAATCGACTCAGCTAGTGATTCTGAGTCGATCGGTATACTTTAAGGTGGGTCTAGCTGTGTTATTTGCAGGTGTTACAAACATCTGCCGTGAAACAAACTTATAATACCCTGTACCACAGTGTGGTGTAGGGTATAAAAACAAGCAAAATTGCCGCATTTGCGACAAAGAGCAATCTGAAGAGATTCAAGAAAAAACAACGGTTTGGTGTGGTTTGTGGGCCGGTGGAATCATCGGTCCATATTTCTTCAAAAATGATGCCGGTGAGATCGTAACCGTCAATGGCGACCGTTATCGTGCCATTATAACTGACTATTTGATGCCTGAAATTGAAGCTCGTGATCTCGGCGACATTTGATTTCAACAAGACGGCGCAACTTCCCACACATCGCATCAATCAATGGATTTATTGAGAGAACACTTCGGTGAGCAGATAATTTCACGTTTTGGGCCGGTCGATTAGCCACCAAGATCGTGTGATATCACACTGTTAGACTTTTTCCTGTGGGGATGTGTAAAGTTGTTGTTGTTGTTGTAGCAGTATATGTGTTTGTTATCCATTAGTTGTTTCTCATTCGCCTTGTATAGTGGTTCCTGGTTTCCAGGCCTAGGAAGATGGCTGCTTCCACTGGTTGGGTCCAAAGAGACCTGGGAACAAGTTGAGTAGGTTTGGCAGGGCAGTTAAAAAGGTGTAGTGTGTCGTGTGGTCCCTGGTTACAGGCGGGACATATGTTCGACGTGGTGCCATCAATCCTTGCCCAGTATGAATTGAGGCGGCTACACCAGTCAGATCTTAATTGGGCCAAAAGTACTCTTGTCTGTCGTGGTAATTCCTCTTCCTCTGAGGCCACTGATGGAGGGTGGTCTCCTAGTACGACATTGACTCTGTAGTTATCCACGGCTTCAGCGACTGCGTCGGAGTGTATGTCAGCCAGACCTGCCTTGAAAGCTCTTTGGTCTAGAGGTTCTCTCTTGTAGCGTTGGACCTCGCGCTCTAGATCATGAAGGTCTTTCCTGATCTGCCTGGGAGGTGGGCGCCTATCCACTAGATGGTGATTGGGATGGCTGGGACGGTAGCAACCAAGCAGATACTGCTTCGACAGCAAAAAATTGTGTCGTCGCACGGTTATGATCTTCGTCTCCTCATGTAAGTGGTCCACAGAAGACATGAGGAGGCACCCTGTCGCAGTTCTCAGGGCGGCATTTGGGCAGGTCTGTATATTCTTCCACTGCGTCTCGCTCACATTCGGTGACCACACTGGTGCTGCATAGTTTACCACAGACCGACCTATCGCTTTGTAAGAGGTCAACAAGGTTTCTTTATCTGTGCCCCAAGTGCTGCCGGCTAGCGACTTGAGGACTTTGTTCCTACTTCTCATCTTATTGCAGATAGCTGTGGCATGCGCGTTAGACCTGAAGAGGCTATCAAATGTGACACCAAGAACCTTAGGGTAGTTGGTGGTCGGAATTCTTGTGCCATCGACTATCACATTGAGTTGCTCCTTCACTTGCGCAGTCCATGCAGTAAAAAGGGTGGCCGATGATTTGGTGGCGGATATTTTTAAGTTCCTTGCAGCGAAGAAATTGGCAATCTCAGCGAAGTAGATGTTTAGCCTTCCACATATGTCATCGATTAAAGGGCCCGACGCCAGAATCGTACAGTCATCAGCATATGATACGATTTCAACGCCGTCAGGTGGGGGTGGAATTGCAGAAAGGTAGAGGTTAAACAGTGTCGGAGATATCACCCCACCTTGGGGAACTCCCTGTTTCACTCTACGGGGTTTGGACTTCTTGTTTCTGAATTCCACATACGACTGGCGTCCACACATGTAATTGACGGCCCGACGTTTCAAACTATTTGGGAGGGACGTGTTGGCAATGTCCTCAAAAAGCGTGGCGTGGCTGACAGTATCGAAGGCCTTCGATAGGTCTAGCGCCACGAGGACGGTCCTGTCACTGGGCTTGTTCTGGTTAAGACCGCGGCTCACATGCGTGGATATGGCGTGTAAAGCAGTAGTCGTACTATGCTGCTTTCGGAATCCGTGTTGATGATTAGCAATTGGAAAATGTCCAATAAGGCTCGGGAGGATTAACGCCTCAAGCGTCTTTGCTACTGGCGAGAGAAGGGAGATAGGCCTGTACGATTCTCCCTTGCTCGCATCTTTGCCCGGTTTCAGTAGCGGGACCACTCTACCCATTTTCCAGGCTTCGGGTATTATCAGAGTGGCCAACGACAGATTGAGGACCCTAGTCAGGTACTCAACTCCCGGTATGTCCAATTGCTTCAACATCAGCATCGAAATTCCGTCGGGCCAAGCGCTTTGGATGACTTAGCGCTACGGATGACATCTGCAACTTCTCCAACTGGTACTTCTTCAGCTCGGAGAGCATGGATACGACGCATTACTCTCCTTTTCGCTCTGTCACTCACGGGGTGCTCTATAAATTGTCGGTTACAATAACGCGCGCGCCTCTTCGGGTCAGTCACAGTGGTGGCACCAAATGTGATTGCCGTCCGGTCGTCTTTCCTGCCTGGATTCGAGAGTGACTTAACCGTTGTCCACAATTTACCAATACCGGAACTTAAGTTGCATTGCTTCAGTTGATCTAGCCATTTATTCCGCTTATATTCGTCGACTTTCCTACTGATTTCTAGATTCAGTTCCCTGATTCTAGGATCAGCAGGATTAGAACGACGAATTTCATCACGCACGTCTGCTAGTCCCGCTGCATCTGCTGGGAAATTAGGTCGTATCTCGGGTATTCGACCAGCAGGGATAAAGCGAGCGGCTGCTGCGTTGATGATGCCTCGGAATTTCTTCTCAGCTACCCGAACATCTGAGGGGATGGGTAGTTCACTGAAGCTGCGGTTGGTGAATTCTCTGAACCCGTTCCAGTCAGCTTTCCTTTGATTCAGGAAAGTACGGCGTTCAGAGATGATAAAATCGGCTGGTCTGTCTATGGAGAGGATTATGGGGAGGTGGTCTGATCCCAATGAAATGACGGGCTGCCAGGTGACGTCATTTATCAGACCAGGCGACACGATGGTGATATCTGGCGAGCTGCTGCAATCACCCATAATCCGTGTGGGGGCGTCCTCATTCACTGTGCAGAACGTAGAGCCATCTATCTGCTCAGCTAAAGCTATGCCTCTATGGTCATTAGCTAGGAGAGAATGCCAAAGCTCATGATGGGCATTAAAGTCTCCTAGGACCACGCGATTATTGCCCTGCAGTAACGGACTGATGTCCGGCAAATAACGCGGAGAACAGCTACCAATCGGCGGTATATATACGTTGTACAGCTCTATCTCGGCAGTCCCGGACTTAACTGCTACCCCCATACATTCAAAGTATGGGTCTCTAGAGTCAAGCTCAGGCGAGATAGGTCTGTATTGCACAGAATGGTGTAATAGGAAAGCCAGTCCCCCACCTCCACTTCTAGTGCGATCCTTACGTAGCACATTGTAACCCTGACAACTGTGCAAGCTGCATGTGTCGCTCAGCTTTGTTTCCTGGATCGCAGCGACCTTGATGTTATTCCGATTCATAAAATCTACAATCTCGTTGATTTTGCCGCGGAGACCATTGCAATTAAATTGCAAGAAGGATGCATGTTCGGGGGTTGGTACAGCAATGTGTGGTGTTAGTTGTGGTGTTGATTGCTGTGCATGTTGCTGTAGGGGAGATTGCGGCGGTGTCCCATAAACCGAAGGTGTCGATGTCGTAGACGACGGGGACGACGACACTGACGACTGCGATTCTTGAGGCACACTGAGAGGTATGGAGGCACAGCAGGCTCCGACATAGCTCCCTATGCGGCGATACTCCCCGGCGTTCGTAAGGCCAGAGCAACCCCTGAGATGCAACCACTCCATACATCGGGTACACCTTACTGATGTTGAGTTGCCACGTATAAGGTTTCCGCAGACGGAGCAGAAATATTGTTGTGGTCCGGGATTTTGTTCGGTCCCGGCACGGACCAGAAGAATTCGGAGCAGACACTCCGGGATGTGTCTCTCCCAAGGCGAAAAAATGGACGAACATAAAAAAGAATTGCTGCTTCGGGTCAATCCGGTACAAAGAACCGGCTGCCGCGGGATTGGGGATGTGTAAAGTCTAAAGTTTATGCGGACAAACCCGCTTCGATTTAGGCCTTGGAGCAAAACATCACGCGTGTCATTCGCCAGTTACCAGTCGAAATGTTCGAACGAGTCATCGAAAATTGTACTTAACGGATGGACCATCTGAGACGTAGCCGCTGCCAACATTTGATAGACATAATCTTCAAAAAATAAATGAAAAAGAATGTTCTTTCAAATGATAATAAACATTCCCCATTCAATTTAAATTTTCTGTGCTTTTTTCTTTAAAAAAGTAGGGAACCTCGAAATGGATCACGCTATATATCGTGATTTGACGAAATGGTACGGGGTTTTGTCTCTCCTGAAAACTAGTAAAAAAACACATAGGAGTATTCGTCAACGAAACGACGATATGTAAATATTTCTTATTAGGAATGTACAGACAGCAGTTAGGACACCAAGAGCAAATTGTCAGGCTGAAAGAGTGAATCAGACATTTTTAAGCGCTCTGAGATGTTTGACAGATACGGCCAAGGAATGGGACAGCAAGATTTCCCAACCGAATTCTACATCAAAGTTTAGTCCAAACGAATTGATTTTTAATTTTAAACCACGAGATGTTAGCTGCAATCGGATCATACAGACTTTAAATGTTGGACCTGGCCTGACTGTTAATGTACAGGAAAAACGACAGCAAGCGGCATTTAATATAAACGCTCAAAGATCAAAGTGGAAATTACGTTATGATAGTCGTCCCATAAAACCTACGCAAAACAAGGAAGGCGTTGTAGTGTGGTCTATGGATGGGGGGGTCTATAGAGGGGATGAAAAAAAGATGACAGAAGTCAAATAGGAAATGTAAAGTAAGAGATGTTAAAAAGAAGTGAATAGGAAGGAGGTCGTAAAACAGGAAGGAGCATCGAATGCTCACACATACAGACAGACTACGATCCTGACTATTGTTTCTCGATAGTCACGTTCACTCTGTGTGTGTGCACGCACGCATTCGTGAGCATCCATGCGTACCCACGTACGAATGCTTGTATCCAGGTTACTTTGACCGGAGAGATAGTGTGGTTGTGGGGTGAAAGGAGAAGAGTAGAATGGTAGACGTTTTTTTTATTAAACTTGGGTCACTTGCGATGCTGACCAACTGTGTTCTTGGTAGTCACGCTGACCCCGATGACAAGTTGTTTCTTTTCGTTGGACTAGCTGTTTACTTGCTAGCCACAACATGTTAATACATGGAAGTACATTCCAAAGACCATTCGCCATGGTCATGGAAATGTGCTTATCTTATTTTTGAGAATATCTTTGTTCTTTGATATCCACAACCTTTTTCATTTAGCCTGTCAATTTTCTTCACATAGCTTATGATGTTGTCAATAGTTCGGAGTTTGTGGCACTCAACTTGTGACATAGGCCCTTGAGGTCTTACCGTCGTATCTACTGCTCCAGGTCTGGTTGACCTTAGAGGTGGCAAACTATCGATAGTGGCGCTATCGGATAGTTTCGATAGTTTTAAAAAAGCCATCGATATATTGATTCTCAACTATCAAATCTTAACAAAAATATCGAGATATCGACGATACTATCGTGATACTACCGAATTTTAATAGTCCTCAAAGAAAAGCTTTTATATGTAAAATAAATAATTCAACTTGTTTAAAAAACCATTTCTTAGTTCAATGCAGAAAAACAAAAATGATTACTTCCTTTATTAAATGTAGACGAGTTTAAAATGATATCAGTAGATTGTTTTGTTCATAACAACAACACATCTAATTTTTTTTTTAATTTCGTGCGCCTGTCCGAAATTAGTTGTCCAGTTTTGCTGAACATTCTTTCTTGTTAGAGCGAAACCCAGCTCTATACTCCCTTATTGTAGACTTTGCCTTGTTGTTAAGATTTGACGTGTTTCCACTTGTTTTATGTGATTTTGGCATGTTATGCTTTTGCCTGTTTTTGTCGGACTTAGTGAAAAAGGCATCCAAACGTCCGAACCGCATTTGCTGGATCTTTTGTTGGCTTGACAATCTGTGTGTTTGTTTGCATTTGTGAAATTGCTGGAGCTTTAATTGTACAATCTTAGTGTCGGATCATTTCGGATTCACTATCGATAGTGACCAAAAATATCGATAGTTTTAAAATATTAAATGATCTTAAAAGAAAGCAATCGATAGTCACAAAAAAATTAAACTATCGATAGTACCATCGATAGTTTCCCACCTCTAGCTGACCTTGCCTGAGATCCAGTCCCTCTGAGTCCTATAGAAGTGGCTGATCGGAGAGTATACCGATCCTTCCGCCGCTTCGATACACATCGCGGATCCCTCTCTCGCCAATTCATCTGCAATTTCGTTCCCCGCTATATTACAGTGTCCTGGAACCCAACACAATAAGACACTGTAGTGATTCATAAGGTTCCCTAGAGCTTGCCTGCAATCCAAGACAAGCCTTGAGTTAACTCGATGACTTCCGACTGGCTTTAGTGAAGCCTGACTATCGACATTTGTATATTGTTACATTTCCACCTGTTTCAATAGTGTTGTCTCTGATTCTGCTGCCTTCTTGATGGCTAGAATCTCTGCCTGAAACACACTGCATTCATTCGGAAGTCTGAACGATCTTCTGAAGTTTGCTGTTTCTACGTAGACACTTGCCCCGGTGCAAATATCCATTTTAGATCCGTCGGTAAAACCTGCGCAGACCTCATGCAGTTTCTCGGCATCCTTCCAGGATTCCCTCGACCTTCAACTACTAATACAACTACTGAATTCTTATTTTGTATTTTTCTAATAATTTTGGATTTTTCTAACTCACTTTAGTGTGACGAGGGTATATATCATTTGCTACGGAAAAAAGTGTTACACATCGAAGGAGTGACATAAGACCCCAGGTATGTTCGGCGGAAATCCTTTTTGTGTCCGTCCGTCTGTCCGTCTGTCTGCTGGCTGGTGCGCACGATAACTCTCGAAATGAGTAACCGATTGACTTCAAATTTGGTACGTGGTAATATTTTTTTCTATCTCCGGCTAAGTTCGAAGATGGTCCATATTGGTCCACTCCTTCTAGTACCTCCCCCACAAAGAGTTAACATGTTGTGAAATATTGATTCTTTAATAACTGCTATACTACTTATTCGAATCCTTTAAAGTTACACACATAGTATAAGATTATTAGTCGCTATCATCTCGAGAAAAATGGGCGATGTTGCCACGCCCCTTTTGCTACCTCCCACACAAAGGTACCATTTTGCACCAAAAGATAACAGCTTATAACATTAACACCAGTGTATAAAAATACTTGAAATTTTGTACAGTGTAATGATTTTATAGTGTCTATAGCTTTTTGTACCTCCCACACAAAGGTACCATTTTGCACAAAAAGATAAGAGCTTGCAGCATGAGTACCAATGCAGGGAAATACAACAACATTTTGCACATTGTAACGCTTTTGAAGTACCTATAGCCCTGTGAAAAATGGGCGTTGTCACCACGCCCCTGTTTGTACCTCCCACACAAAATGGGCAAATCATACCCAAATTTAATATCTCAAGGTTAATATATAGCAGTGCACAAAAAGCTTATAAATCAGGACAGTGCAATGTACATATTTAAAGTATCTACTGTTAGGGGAGGATTTTTGTGCATTTTCTAAATCCCTTCTGGTACCTCCCACACAAATTGACAGAATAATATATTCCATATAACATTACTCACAAAGTGAGGGTATACCTTAGTCGGTTTACCCGACTGAAACTTTCTTACTTGTTTTTTATTTCAATAAACCACAATTAAAACCGAAACGCCGTCTTTGACAAATCTTAAATTTTAAATGTGCCATGCTTTCCAGTATTTACATTTTGTTTCCTTCAACAATAGCATTATTCCATGAATAGCATTATTTTAATATTATACGTTTTTACTTTAAACTCACATCTCATTTTTAACTTTACCAAAAAGTCCTATCTTACGATTTATTTCAATAACTTTTTAAAATATTAAAATTTATTATTTTCATAGAATTCGCGTCTTTTTAAATCAATGTTTTTAAGAACAATAATCCTCCTATATTAAGACATCAATATATTTATTTTATTCAAATTGTATAGTTATGATACTTTTGGCGTAAAAGATTTTGAAAGGTAATGAATAGTTTCGGATAAAATGATCTCTAATAATAATATTCCTGAGTAACAATATTTTATTTAATAAAAAAATTAACTTAAACCCATTTTTGTTATCATTTTATCAACAGTGGAAAAATGTATACCTTCGGTGCGTAGACTTAGGACGCAGAGTTTTTAAAGAAGTAAGAAAGTTCAGTTGGGTAAACCGACTTATGAATCCCCTCACCTTGAGTCCCAAAAAATATTCGTAAATTTATTTATTTTGTTGTTTTATTATTTATATTATCAATTTAAATTACATTTAATAACTTTAAAATATGTACTGGTATTAATGTTAAAAGCTGTTTACTTTTAGTACAAAATGGTGCATTTGTGTGGGAGGTACCAAAAAGGGTGTGCCAACAACTGTCACTTTTCTCTGGACTCCACATACTATAAAAGCATTACACTGTACAACATTTCAAGCATTTGTATGCACTGGTATTAAAGTTATAAACTGATAACTTTTGGTACAAAATGGTCCATTTGTGTGGGAGGTACCAAAAGGGGCGTGCCAATAACGCCCACTTTTCTATGGACTCCAGGTACTATAAAAGCATTACACCGTACAAAATTTCAAGTATTTGTATGAACTGATATTAAAGCCACATGCAGTTAACTTTTGTTGCAAAATGGTCCATTTGTGTGGGAGGTACCATAATGGGAGTGGCCACTTCGCCCATTTCTTCTTGACATGTTAGCGACTAACAAACTAATATTATGTGTGAAATTTAAGAGGATTCGAGTAAGTAGTATAGGAGGTATTAAAGAATAAATATTTCACTAAAAGTTAACCCTTTGTGGAGGAAGTACAAAAAGGAGTGGACCAATATGGCCCATTTTCGAACTTAGCCGGAGATAGAGAAAAATATTACCGCACGAGAGTTATCGTGCGCACCAGCCAGCAGACGAAAGGACATTGCTCAAATGACTTAAAATTACCCAAAACGGATTTCCGCCGAACATACTTAGGGTCTTAGGTCACTCCTTCGATGTGTTACACTTTTGGCTCGTAGCAAATGAGATGTACCCTCCTCTCTAAGCTGAGGGGATAATGACCTAAAACGGATTTCCGCCGAACATACTTAGGGCCTTAGGTCACTCCTTCGATGTGTTACACTTTTGGTTCGTAGCAAATGATACATACCCTCCTCTCTAAGGTGATGGAATAAAACTATGTTTTACCCTCTTTTCACCAGCTCTGGTTAGAGCTTACCAACAGTTAAATGTTTTATATTCCATATGATTAGACAGCTATAACTGTATTTTAGCTCTAACCGTAGATGGTGAAATTGGCCGTTAATCAAAATAAAAATATGTTTTCTACAAAATATTCTAAACCAAAAACAGTAGAATATAAGAAGACATTCCTTCAAGCCGAAATGTTAAAATCC
The DNA here is from genome assembly GCA_963930755.1 of Eudasyphora cyanicolor. NCBI lineage: Eukaryota > Metazoa > Arthropoda > Insecta > Diptera > Muscidae > Eudasyphora > Eudasyphora cyanicolor. The sequence continues at coordinate 112,449,018 of OZ005735.1, read as the reverse complement.
GTCAGTTAAGAACGAATAGAAATGAATCGTCACACGCGAAAAAACAAATTTTCCACGAACATAGCTTGGACTTTTTTCCACTTATCGATTAATATTATTTGTTTAATTGAGATAATTACAAAAAAATCGGTATGAAAATCCGCAAAGCTCACTCGCTGAAATCAAATTCCTATTCGTTCACTTACTCGCTACAGAAAGGAATGTTTTTTTAAATAATATTGTTTTTGATTAATACTACTTATTAGTATGTAATGCTGTAAAATTCAAACGTCTTTGCGAATGGTGCATACTCACATGGGCAAAATACGTATGTCCATATTTGAAGTACAATCCTGAAGCACCGGGATTGTATGTGCCCAACAACGGTTGAGGGTGATGGTGATGTGCCACAGTGGCGGCTGCGGCAACAGCGGCAGCATTTGCCACATCGGCTGCGGCTGCAGCGGCAGCTGCCCCACCTAGGACGGCTGTGGTCGCTTGTTGGGGAATTCCTGTGGTGGCGGCAGCAGCAGCCTGTACAGCAGAGGCTGACACTGCAGCGCCACCTGCTGCTGATTGTAAATGGGGTGGAATGTGTGCAGGTCCTCGTGCCGTTGCAGTTGTTATGTATAAAGATGGCGGCGGGTGGTGCGGGAGAGCAGCTTCGCCGCCACTATTCTGAGCATTGATCATGTAGGAGGGTGCGTAACAGCCAGCAGCGATCGGAGTGGCAGCATTGGAAGAGTTGTGTATACTGTTGGGTGAGTTATTGTTGCTATTGTCATTGCTACTGCTCGCATTTGTGCTTGGTGAATTTCGTTGTGATGCAGGATTTCGGCGATTTTCCACAACGTTCCCACCAGCTCCTCCGCCTCCTGTAGACGCACTACTCTTGTGACGGAATGCAGCAGCAGCGGCATTTAGGCGAACAGGTGGTTTTGCTACATTTACTATCGGAACAACACCGGTAGCCATTTCCACATTTGTCGTCGTTGGGTAGCTATTGTTGCTGATGTTTGCCCCTCCGGGAAAACTTGGTGGCCCACTCAATAGGGGTGTTTGGGGTTTGTCGCTCACACTGCCACCACCCGACCGTTTCATCGAATGTGGCCGAGGATTTGTGCTATTACTGCCAGGCGAGGCTCGGGTATCGTTGTTGCTGTTGTTGTTATTTCCCAACAATGAAGAGGGCTTACCACCACCGGAGTTGTAGCCACCGGCATTTGAGGAATTTTGACGGCTTAGACTAGCGCTCTGGTAAGGAAGTGACTTTTTCCCACCACCTCCACCGTTTCCATTGTTTCTCTTCTCGTACGAAGTCGAAGGATATGAGTTGTGGGGGCTATTGCTGCAGTTCCCAACTCCCGACTGATGGTTCTGCTCAGCTCCGCCATAGTAGTGTGGAGTAGAACTTGCGCTGTTGTAGTGTCCGACGTTGCTGTTCATAATGGGTGGCGTCGAAAATACCGGGGGATTACGTTGTGAGTGGTGTGGCGCCGAGGGCATTGAATGTGGGGTGCTGGGTGCCGATTGCGAGGTACTGTTATTATTTCCGCCAATTCCTATTCCGCCGCCGCCTCTACCAATGTACGGATTGCTGCCGGGTCCATTTTGGGCTGCATTGATCAGCGATGCTGGATCCACGATTGGTATTGCCGCCGGGCCAGGGGCATGAATCGCATGAGCTCCAGTTGGTATGCCAGCATGCGGATTGTGATGGTGTGTTGTAGTATAGAAGGGCGTGATCACAGTATTCGAATGATGAGGATTATGCATCGCTCCAGGTGCAGCAGCGGTTGGGTGACCACCGACGGCATGTGTAGGGACTTGTGGGTTACCATGCTGAGATATTAGAGCAGCTTGCTGTGCCATACTCGCCGCTGTTGGCTGATGTCCTAAAGCTGGCGCTGCGTTTGTAGCATATGGGAACATATTCGCCGGAAAAATTGTCGCGTGCTGTGGCAAAGCGTACATCGTAGCAGTTGCAGACGTCGCGCCGGCGGCACTGAGATCAGATGTGGCAGGTGCTCCGGCCGTGGCGGGCGCTGGTGCTGTGGCCGCTAAGGTGAGCGTAGGGACTGCGTGCCCCAATTGATATGTCGTCGCGCTGACGCCATTAGGTAGGGTGGTGGTCGTTAGAACCTGGTGACCACCGCCTGCTCCACTGCTGGAGAAGTGCGACGGATTGGGACGTTTGATACGCCCGGTGCCATAGTATGTTGTGCCACTGTTATGATTGCTGCCGCCTCCACCGACGATTGTGCCTGTGTTACCATGAGGTTGGTAACCACTTGAAGCCGGACCATTCGGGTGATTAATATTTTGTGTACATCCGCCGCTGGCACCTGTTGCATTGTTTATATTCGAGGGGTTCATTGACGGTCCAGCCGCCGAATTTAGTCCATTCGGACCAGATGAATTCACGCCGCCCGCGACGTGAGCGCCAGCGGAAGGCGCTGCTTGAGGTGGTGCCTGCGCAGTTAACAGTGATGTGGCGGGTACAGCTTGTTGAGGTACATAGTATGTCATGGTTTGGCCCCAGTATCCTACGAAAATGTATCGAAAAACACGGAGAAATTACTACATAACTGCACACAATTGGGGTCTCTTGAGACTACTTACCATTGTAAGGATAAGGATATCCGATTGGATACGTTGTCATTGGTATTTGCTGCAGCTGACCTGCGGTAGATGCTGGAGCAGCGGCAGTCAATTGTGCGCCTGCTGTTTGAAATTGTTCACCGGAGTATATCACTTGGCCGGGGTAAATTGGAGTACCATTAGTTGTTGTAAACTGGGCGGTTGGATAAGCAGCTACCGGCACCATGGTCGTTGTACCACCTGTCGGATATATAGTTTGAGTACCGGGTTGCAGTATGCCAGTTGACTCTCCCCGCTGTTGCGAGGGATCGAAGACGGGCATAAAGTATCCTTGGAATTCCCCTTCCTAAAAACAAACATTTGTTTTGTTATATACATACTTACAATACACCCACATCTTCGCTACACTATTAAATGAAACTCACCACTGGAGGTGGATAAGCATAAATCATTCCCTGCGGCACGGCATAAATGCTTCCATCAGGCTAAAATAAAACATTAATGAAAACTATGTATGCAGTTGGAATTCAGGGCATATTCATACCGCTTGCTGATATGTGGTAGTACAATATGGATTGCTTCCATTCGGTGTAGTATTTGTGTGAAATACTGTGGAGCCATCTGGAGCCTGATAGCTTTGAGTCCAACTTGTGGTTCTTGGCTCTTCGGAAGATCGTTTTGTCAGTGTATCACTATTGCTGAATGGAGTAGAGCGTGCCGAATGAGGAGTTTCCCGATTCGGAGGCTGCTGCTGCTGAGATGGTGTCACCACGTTTGAAGGAGCTTGACCAGTATGCTAAGAGTAGGATCAAAACAAGTAATTGTGATGCGTTTTGTGCCTTAAAACAAGGAGATAATAATTTACCTCAAACTTTGCCAAGTCCTCCTTCTCAGTGAGGGGGATATTGGGACTAGTTGCTTGATTCTTAAATTTCTGTACTTCAATACGGTCGTAATTTTTCGTCGATGTTGTTGTGGTTATACTGAGGCAGCCATTGGCAGAATTATCACATTCGTCATTATCATCTTTATTGGACAGATCTAAAATAGAGTCACAAAAAGTTATTTTATAAGTTAGCAAAGTTCCTTCCATAAACCATTCAACTTTTTAGTATATTTAGTTTACCCACCTCCAGCATCCAGGTAATTTATATCGCTCACGTTTTTGACAATCGCTTCATCACACTCATTCACTGTTTGCGTTGATGACTCAGACACGGATTCTACTCCAACAGGCGGTGGTGTTGAATCTACCGGGTGGAATTGTTGCTGACATTTCTGATGCTGTTGTTGCTGCTGTTGAGTTTGAGACATTTGATGTCCCTTATGCTGCTTCTTCCCGATACTATGCACACCTTGTTGCTGTTGTGGAGAACTATTATTCGGAGCTGAATGATACATACCGGAACTTGAGCTACCACCACCACCATTGCCTCCGTTCCCCCCAACGGACATGGCTTGAGTCGGTGGCGGATTGGACGGGTCAAAGTGATAAACCGTACTGCAATGAAAGAAAGAGAAATATTGGCATTATTGAATGTAGTCCGTATTAGCTGTCCTTCTTTGTTCATAAGAGTAATAGAGTTTTTTTGCATTTGGTTTTGTTACAAAGACAGGAAGTTATTTAGGTATATAATATACACCTTTGGTGTGTTTTTGGTCGCATTCACAAAGATTAGCTACATGTTCAAAACTACAGTGTACAGCTATTTACTTCCAATAATAGCGTATCCAATGATGCTAAGACAAATGCATGCAATATGCAGTACTAACGTTAATTCGTGCAAAAAAGCACATTTTTGTGATTTTTTTTTGTGAGGACACAGTTAAAATCTTTTGATTAAAACCAACGGTATATTATAGTACATAACTTTCGAAGTATATTATGTTAAAATTTCATGAAGAAATATTAAAAAATATGGCAAGACCAGTAATTATTCGGAAGCGTCTCGGAAAAAAGTTGAATAACGGTGTCCATCATAACTCGGTGATGGATTATCTAAAATCAAAAAACTAAAATTATTTCGTTAGATAATCGTTTTCCCAGGTAACGCTGGTAGTGTTTTTCGAAATTTCTATTTTCAAATTTTTGGGAACAGTTTAACGTGAAAAACGCGATTTAAAAAAAAAAAACGGCTAATTTGTTATTGTAAAATAAAAAATAATAACAAATTCGGAAAAATCTCGTAAATAATATACAGAAATAGTGTTCAAAATTTCAAAACGATAGGTACAGTTGTTTTGAAGATATGATGGACACCGAAAGTTTAAAGTTTTTGTGATGTACTGAGTCACGTATGAGGCGCGGTTGCTTAGACTGCTGTATCTTCGTTAGTTTTGATCCGATACATCTCACATAATAATTTTTAAGAGGTTCTCCATTCAAAAAATTGAATAAAAAAATTTCAAAAAAAAATTTACAAACGTTACAAAATCAAGTTTCAGCCAAAATATTCCCAGTGCGATAAAATCTTTATTGGACCTAAACTAGAAAAACACAATTTACACTTTGTTACTTTCGATTAGCTATTTCAGAAGTTAAAGTCAAAACGGAGTCAACTTTATATGTGTTATATGTGAAATTGACTTATGGATTACCACTTCAGCGTTTCCAAGCTGATGCAACAACAACTAAATGGTACGACTACTGATAACAATACAACTGCAACGAAAACGACGACGACATCTAATACGCGAAGATTTAAACCTAAGCCTGACAACCAGCTCTGTAAAGTCGAGCCAAAATTACTCCGACTGCCGGAGTCGGATTTTAAAATGATTCGACTCCGACTCCAGGTCCGACTCCGGAAGTTAAATATCATAAATTTCTGAAATTATATTATCTAAGACGTGAGTTCATTTTACTACAAATAAGATATATGTAGCTTTGTTAGAAGAAAACCAAAACAGTAGGCATTCAACACCAGTAATTAAAAAACATTTTATTGTTTATTTATCGACACCTGACTTGCAAGTTCACATAGTTGGCTTCGCCCGTATATAGACATTTTGGACATACAAAAATATTTTGTTAAAAGCTTCGAATGTTTTATCCTTCTTTAGTGCCATAATTGTTTTCCCAAAAATTTCTGAGAATTTGTGTTGCAAGTGGAGAAAGCTTTAACTTAATCATTTAATACTGTAATACAGCAATGGAAATCTGATAACGGTAAGATTAGAGAACAAAAACACCCAGCCGGTCCTACTCTCATCAATCTATCTGCCATATGAGGAAAACAACCCGCCAAATGAGTCAGTGCGCAAGCTGGTGCACAAAAGTTACTGAAAAACAAGGATGATCATAGGATGCAACGCCAATGCGACGTCAATTCCCCCCTATGATTTGGAATTAAACTTTTTTGCTAGTAGTTTTAATGGTTAATGGTGTTTTTTGTTCCAAAAAGTAAATCAAAGACTAAAATTGAACCGTTGTCTACTTAAAATGTTTATGTCTACGATAAAATGTAGCATTTGACGACAGAAATAATTTTGTAAAAGTAAGTCAAAGTCATACTATCTGCAAAATTGGATTGGTATCAAGACCATTTACTAATTAGAAAAAAGCGCTTGAAGTGTTTCGCTACCACTCATCCATCACTCGAATACCATAGAAATAGTGTATTGAAAGCTGAAATGAGATCTAAGTAGATAAACAAGCCACAGTGCCCATCGATAAACAATTACCAATTCATGAAAAGCAGTTCGTAAACGCAAATAGAAGGCATTTGGAAGAAATAGTTCAAACCCTCATCCTTTGTGGTCGACAAGGCTTAGTGAAATTTGTGATACAGACAGAATATATACAAATGAAATATTCAAAATGCTGGCAATTTTAGAGCCTTGCTAAGGTATCGGGCGATAACGGATTCAAATTTGAATAGTCACTTTGAACAATCGTGTTCAAAATGAATTTAATAGTATTTGTCAAGCTTTGTACATACGATTGTCAGATCTAACAATATTGTCAGGAAAATGGCGGAAAAAATTCAACCCTGTGAACTTACAACCGTGTGAACATACAATTTTTTTCTTGCAACGTTGACAGAAAAGTTATTGTAAGACAATAATATTGGTAGACATCTGGCAATAGTGTAAACACACATCGTTGCCATTGCGAGATAATTTGCAGACACTTTTTTTAACAGGGTTGATAACGTTGGCCGATCTGACAATCGTGTGTACATAGCTTCACACTCTTAAACACAGACAGCTTATTGAGAGAATCAATAATTTCAAAGCTTTCACTATCATGGCGGACAAATTACCTGATATTTCAGGGTTTGAGCAAGGTACCTTAATGAAAACGATGGGCGATATAAAATTTGCAAAGATTTGTAGAGTTTCATCCAAACAAAACAGTTCGATGAAACATGTTTGGCTGAAGTTATTCTAAATTTCCTCGGAACGTCTGATATTGATTGTTTAGTTTATGTTCACGCATAAAATGTTTCTCTGACAATGGCGCCATTGTCAGAGAAACATTTTATTGGCGGCACTGTCTATAAAATATTTTTATATGCATATAAATATTTAAATATATGAAATTGTAAGGTTTTCTTGTAATCGTCTGAACTGAACAATCTACCATTGTGCGTACATTGGCAGCACTGTAACTGGGCTGATAACGATGTCTGACCTGGCAATCGTCTGTACATAGCTTCAGTTACGCACGCAAAGTAGTCTCAGTTAGAAATTGTCTCGGCACTATCCAAATCATATTCATACCACTTTTTTCAATATCCTTAAAGGCAAATAGCTCTTTAAGAAACAATTTCTAATAACAGGAATTTAATGATAAAAAAACAAAAAATAAAAGTAGTATCGCGAACTTGATGGGTAGAATATCACGAGTCTGTTGAAATATAGCCGTTATCGAGGCTTTGGAATAAATGCATTCCACCTGGTCAGAAAACTACAACATCTGCATTTCAGTTATTGCTGGCTATAAAAACGTTGGATTTTCAAGTTTCGGGCCATGTAGTTCATTAAGTTCACAGCTTGGCATTATCATTAAGTCGCGTTCTTCAAAGTGAAATCAAGATTTAGCTGAAGCCGTTCATCTAGCCGAAAATACGAAAAAGGAATTGATGGACATACGCGAAAATTGTACTCTCCATTTTAGTGCGATTTTTTTGTCTCTTAAAATATTTTGTAAAGAACAAGACATTCCAAACAAGAAACCTAGGATTTCGGCCCGACAAAGTCATCGTTGCAATGTTGATGCATCAAATATTGAAGAATATTATAAGATTTCGACCTATATTTATTCATCTCCCATCTTTGAAACACCGTGGAATTCTGTCAAATTTCCAATGTCTTTTTTTCCATCTAAAATGACAATACTAAATGAAGAAAGTTGTATACAATTACTTGAAAAATATTCATCATTGCGTGGGCTAAAAAATTACTTTCGGTCAACCATGACTGACAATCGTTTAAATGAATTGGCTTCCCTGAATATTCATCGAGACATTCCAGTATATGTTAACGCAGTATTAGACGAATTTTTTATTTCGCCTCGCCGTGTCAATTTATTAAAACATTAATACAATTAATATATTGAATTAATGTACTGCTCACGGCCCTGGTTGATCGAATTATCATTCTAGGTGATTTCTGGCTTTCAGACAGACCCGATACTGAGGCATTTACTACCCTAAATTCTTCATCAATCTCTTTTGAGTGGACCTGCGATGTAGTCCGGCGTTTTTCTGATCTCGATATATTCCAGATTAATGGTATTTCCAACTGAATTGATAAATTACTTGATTTAATATTTGTTGATAATTCCCAATTATTCGATGTTTACAGAATTTCTCCAATTTCTATACCGGAGGATAATTACCACCGTACGCTGGGTATTTCCATGGCGTATGACATGGTGGACACTCCCTGTGTACACACCCCGCGCGATGAGAGTGCAGTTTTTTGTTTCAAAAGAACTAATTTTGATTCGCTTAATGCTCTGCTCCACGACTTTCTTTGGGATTGTATCTGCTGTTGTGATCACCTAACTTACATTGACACAGCTTGTTTAAGCGACTTTCGCTTGAACTTTAAACCGCGTTTTTTATCCGCCACATGGGTCTCACTAATATAGCAGAGCTTAGATTAAGCACTATTGTGAATGAAATCATTGTGAATGGCCTACTCTGACTGTCGTTTTGGGGTTGATTCGTTAGTTCACAACTCAACCACGCCCCATACGGCACACTGCCAAATAAATAAAATAACAAAAAAAAATATTATTTTGTGGTTTTCCGTTTTTTAACTCCCGCCACTTTGGCGTGGAGTTAAATACAGCTATTGAGCAGTTTTATAACGTATTGAATAATTGTTTGTAACAATCTGTTCCGAAGATTCGTGTTAAAAATTCTAATAGGCCACCATGGTATTCTCCTGCTTTGACTGCTATTAAGAACTTGAAGAGCAGACTATTTAAAAAATCGGGTTCGGAGACCGATTATGCGAAGTATGCTATTGCCAGATCTCAATTTAATATTAAATCTAGCAGATGTTATGGAATCTACTTAGAGGGGTTAGCCCTTAATTTTAAGTCGAATCCCAAATCTTTCTATGATTTTGTAAATATGAATCGTAGATCTAATACAAGACCTTCTATGGTTAGAATGGATAGTGAGGAATTCTGTGGTAGCAATCAATCGCCAATGCTTTTGCAAAATGTTTCTTGCTGTTCGCTTATATTGCTATTTAAAATTTCGTTAAATTATGGCTATTTCCCATCCATTTGGAGAACATCTTATTTAACCCCTCTTCATAAATCTGGAAGCCTCACTGATGTGGTAATTATCGTGGAATCGCAAAATTAAGTGTTATTCCAAAACTTTTTGAGAAAATGGTTACTGAGATTTTATTTTATAAAGTATCGTCTATTCTAAGTCCATTCCAACATGGATTTCGTAAAGGTCTTTCAAATGTGACAAATATGGTGCAATTTTCTTCTCAGATTATAAACGAGTTTGTTCTTGGTAATCAGACAGACGTGATTTTTATGGATTTTAGTAAAGCTTTCGATGGAGCCAATCACAAACTCTTAATACATAAGCAGGACATTATTGGTTTTAGTAATAACTTATTGCGCTGGATATCGTCTCATCTTGTTAGACGTATTCAGATTGTGAAATTTGGTAGATCCTGTTCTGATCCGATTTTGGTTCCATCTGGGGTTCCCCAAGATAGCCACTCCTTCAAAATGAATAATCTTAAGAAATGTAAACATATGTGTTTCTCTAGGTCGAGGGCGATTCCATCTAAGTTTAGTCTTCATGGGTCCAATTTAGATACTGTTAAATCCTTTGTGGATCTTGGTATATAATGGATCCTAAATGGGTCTGTAGTGTGGACCCCAAATACGGTTCAAAAACAATTTCTATTATTCTCTTTAAGACATCTTCATTGGAATAGTGATTTTAGTCTTCCACCCTATACGAGCGGGTTGAGTTTGATAAGACTGCCTACTAGATCAAGAATAATCTCTTTTTTAAATGTGTAAGTAGTCTAATTTTGTTTAGAGGCTCACTACATGTCTATATATAGAAAAACATTTGAATTTTTGCATGTGCCGGCTGTTTTTCTGTAGCTGGTATTTCCACCCTCTACTATTAACCCGCTATTCACTTCCGCCTCCCTGACCATAACACGGTATTTAAAGCAGAAGTTCGAGCAATCACGGAGAACGGGCAAACAGCTTGGCTTCAAAGGACAGAGAACTTCAAGTAATAAACTTGGAAAATTGGAAACCTTTCGAAGCCACGAAAAATGAGTTGAAGCACTGGGCAGTGATGGCTCACAAAACTGTGTGGAATAGCGCAACAGTAGGAGCAACTGCAAAGATACTGTGGGGTGACCCAAATGAAAAGAAAACAAGAAGTCTTCTGAAACTAAGCAAGATCGATATTAGTAAGATCATGAGTGTTCTAACGGGACACTCAAGCTTACAAGCACATCTTCATCGCATAGGACTAGCAGGAAACGACGAATGCAAGGCATGCAGGGAAAACATCGAAACGATGGAACATTTTCTGTGTCACTGCCCGGCTTTCGCACATGCAAGATCCCAACATTTCGGGTCCGACATATTACCAGACTTGACTCATCTCAGAGAATATGACTGGAAGATACTGAGAAAATTCGTGTCTAGTACCGATTTTCTGTAACTCGTGAGGTATAAAAAGATCATAAATAAGGAGCGCACAACAGGCCGAACCACTGGCTTAAGTGTATGTCCATGGACATGAGACGTTAAACGTCTCCTCTCTTCAACCTAACCTAACCATTAACCCGCTATGGTCCGGATCATGGTGTGTACGCAATCTCTACGTCATGGGGATGTGGCCCCAACGGTCGGAAGGGGCTGGTAAGAGTGGATGCGTTGGGACCGTTCGAAAAAAAAAGAAAAAAATCTGGAATCTCTATCATTCCACGATATTGATGGAATCATGGGCTTCATAGGTTGCTTGAGATGGATGGTTTGATATTAACTCATTCATCTGCATCAACAGGCGACGTTTTTATAATTCCCCTCTCCTGAAAAGCCATCTCTCCTCTCTCTCATCTATACTCATCTCCTCCTTTATTTTCGTCGACCTCTCCCTCTTCTTTAACTCATCTTCTCAGGACGAACACAATGGTCCAAATGGTCTCCGAGTGAAGTGGTGCACGCCAGCAATGGTTGTGTGCCTTAACCTAACCCATTAGTTCTGAGAAGTTATTTTAGGAACTCTGTACTATCTACATAGTCCTTAATTGTTTTCCAGTCTACGCCCCTAAGTTGGGTCAAGAATGGTAAAGAGTAATTTGCCAAGAAATGGGAACTATTGATTGTGAATGCTGGGCACTGGCAGAGGAAGTGCTCCAATGTTTCTTAATCCTCCCCGCATGCCTTACACACAGCATTCTTTTTCATTTCCTCTTACTCCGTGATGACCAGGCACCCATATGATGGGTATTGTGCCGTATTCAGAGTAAGCGTTACATTTTACAATGTAAAACTGTCCTTGATTTAACTGTTCTAGGCGTTATTGCCTTGATAGCCATTTGGCTATCTGTAAAAATATGTACATTATTCTTGTGTTGGCGCTAAGCGTCCCAGTAAACTGGCGATTTTTTACGGCGCACCCTATTGTAAAGTCTGCGGACCTCTGCGGACCGGTCATCCAGGTTTTTTTTCGGCTGATTTCCTTACCCGAAACGGACAACTAACTTTGAATGCCTCACTGGTATATCCGTAATATTATCAACATTAGTATCGATGTCTTCAACACTTAGGCACCACGATCCGCATGCCCTAGTCTTTCTCTAATTAACTTCCGGCTAAGGATATGATGATCAGTCGTAGTGAACGGACGTGTTTATCACAGAGCGGATAGCTAAAACCTATTACGCAGTACCTATTAAGCAATCGCAAAAAAAATCTGTACAAAGTTTGGAAGGCCTACATCGAAGTACCTATTACGGGCTAATACAGACAAAACAAAAATAAATAAATTCCTTGACGGGGATGCCTTCAATGGACCGATATGCATCATTTTTACTAGACATGATTAAATGCTATAGAAAGCACACATATTTAAATTTCGGCATGATCGGATAAAACAAGCGCCCTCTATAACGTAAATATGTCTAATCGAAAAGGGAACTTTGTACGGGAGCTATATCAAAATATGGACCGATATGCCCAATTTTCACTAGGCGCAATTGAATGTAATACACAGTACAAATATTTGAATTCCGGGATGATCGGTTAAAAAATGCGCTTTCTAGAGCGTAAATATGTCTTATCAAAAGGGACCTCTGTATGGGGCTATATCAAAATATGGACCGATATGCCTAATTTTCACTAGGCACGATTGAATGTAATACGCAGTACAAATATTCAAATTTCGGCATGATCGGTTAAAAATGCGCTCTCTAGTGCGTAAACATGTCTTATCGAAAGGGACCTTATGCCCCATTTTAAATAGGGATCGTCCCTGGGTTAAGACATGCCTCTGCACCAATTTTCATTAAGATTGCATCATATAAAAATGAACGGAACGCTAAACGTAGTGATACTGTCTGTTAGTGATCTGTTCAAAAGAACGGTACAGAACGCTAAGGAACCTTTCCTTAGTGTTTTTTCCGAACTCTGGTATTTTAGTGCATTGGTACTCACACTATAAGCTTTGTACTTTTTGTACAAAATGGCACCTTTGTGTGGGAGGTACCAAAAGGGGCATGACAATAACGCCAATTTCTCACTGAACTGTTGGCGCTATAAAAGCATTACCTTACCAAATTTGTAGTCAATCTTTTACTCCTTTCGACAGTTAACGTGCACTTCAGCCAGACAGACAGACGGACGGACATTGCTCAAATTACTTAAATTGGCTCAAAACGGATTTCCGCCAAACATACTTGGGGTCTTTGGTCACTCCTTCGATGTGTTACACTTTTTGTCCGTAGCAAATGATATATACGCTAATGATATATACAGTAAAGTGAGGGCACAAAGAAATGCAATTTAAATTTACGCATACAAATATATAATTTTTAAGAAAAATTGAGTATCATATTTTCACAACACATTTCTGCTTTTAAAACATTTGTAATAATTAATTTTCGATGGGAATATAGAAGATAGAAGATGATACCATTTCATATTGAAAAACAATAACAAACGATTTTTCTATTTTACTGTGAAAGCTATGCATAATACTCGCTTATGTCTTTTTTATAGTAGACAATTCATTTCTCTGGGCTTCCTCAAGCTAATACTTCCTTTGATAAGTTTGACCTTCAATAGATTTATCTGGTTATTGCATATCCACTTTTCTTTAGATTTTCACAATCCATATTAATAAAACATTGTTGCAAATAAACTTTGACTGCAAATTGAAACAGCAGTTTTAAGATTAAAGCGTAATTTCTTTTTTTCTCTATTAAATTTTCAATTTGCATTGCCATTTCAACATAAATAGACTTGAGTTTTGTTACCAAAATTCATGTTCTGTGAAAACAGTTTTTTTTCGGAAACATTTCTTCAGCGATTATATTTTTACAGAGTTGCAGAATGTGGTACGAAGAGCCAAATGTAGTGTTTGGTGTGGTTTATAGGCCTGCGGACATCATTGGACAGTACTTCTTCGAGAACGATGGTGGCCACGACTTTACCGTTAGTGGAACAAGTTATCGTTCGATGATCACCGACTTTTTTTTGCATGAAATAATCTTTAAAAAGACAATGGAAGGCATTGATTTATCGATACAAATAATTATGTCATGCAATTTTACACATTTTGTGTGTCTTTATTAAATTTTCAAAAATCAAACGCTTAAAATATAACCCTTTATTTAAACTACATACGTTTCCATATTAATGGGTGAGAGGTTTACTATCCATCTTGGATAGCGGTTCGACGAACCATGGACATGTCATTCATGGCTGGCTTGTGTATTCTTCGATGTTGTTTGTATTTATTTATTTATTTTAATTACAATACAAAGTAAATTTATGTTCTAATTTTACGGTCCAGGGAAAGGCCGGGTTACAAAGACCATATGGCTAAATGTTTGCAGCGACAGACCAGAGCCTCTGGTGGGAATCGACCCCCAAACTCATAGGCGAGTACGCTACCAACTCGTCTACTGCGGCGCTCAAATGTTGTTTGTAGTTAGGGCTGTTTTTGTATTTACTCATGTCGTTACGGCTTATTGCATTTCGTTAATAATATCGCTAGTTTTATCGCACGACTCTAAAATTTTGCGTGAAGATGTAGTTTCCCAAATTCACAATAATTAATCAAAAAGTTGATTTTGATTTTTCTGTTAGTTAGGGCCGTTTGGTGACGTCTGGTGACGATATATCGTATATACGAGTATAATATACATATGTATGTATTTGGCACACATCAAATAAAATCGAAAGTGTCAAATATCCCAATTCTCATTCATGGGTCCTTTTAGTAAGAAATTAGCCCTTATAAAAAATTGTAAGTAAAATAATTGCTCGATGTTTACCTCTACCCAGAGGTAACAATCTTGCCGCGATGTTGAGGCTTATGGGTCGATTATGGATTGCAACCAACGTTTAATTGCATTGTCATTTGCCAAAATTACATTACGGATGGCAACTACCGACAACTTCAGTTGTTAAATGGGGGATTTTTCCGGCAACCATTTATTTCATTTCATTTCATTTATTTCTTCAAACTTTATTAAAGGCCCTTTGGCCCATTTATAAACAAATTCAATATGCATAATAAAAAACAGCTGCTTTCTATCGAAAAGAATTTACTACTCCGAAATATTCAAATACAATTTACTTAATAACATTACATTATTAAATTTGTTGCTTTGTACATTTGTGGTTGCTTTGTACTTTTTTAAAGAAATAAAACGTGAAATTAAATGGTAGTTATATTTTTTATCATGTTCTTCGCGTGTTTGTAGGTTCCATGATGGTTAAAATCACCACAAAACAACAATTTGTGATCTTAATAGAGAAAATGGAGAGCGAGTTTGCAGAATGCCAATACAATGGGTCACTGCCACTCTGGGGTCCGGAAGTCTCCGAGGCGGCCTTCTAGGCCTGCATGACCGCCATGCTAGCTACATGCAAGAGAGCACGCAACGGTGTAACATTTCATAAACGAATAGCATATACGATCTGAAGCTATTACTCTTGCATTTCGCCTGGGAACGTAGTTCCCTACATGCTCTTCTACGCTGTGTATCTGCTGCTCTCCTCACGCTCCGCTGCACGAGACAGCAAAACTCTTGTTACCTATCTCACGGCTCCCCGCCATCAGAAAAATGTCAAGAGAGTGCATTCGAAGTAGAAGGTCCTCTGAACATGTCAACCGTGTCTCTAGGTTTGCACTCTCATGAAACGTGGCAGAAACATCGTATAGCCCATTTGAAGCGTTTGATCACTGTGGCCAATGTCCGACAGGCAGCTCCTTCGGTGAATCATATAGGTGAATGGCAAAGAGTGCAGATTCATTTTAAAGCAAACCTTAACATCGCAGGTGATGAGCCATCATTATCGCCATTGGAGCAGGCGCAGGGTTACCATAACCTTTTTTCGGAAAGGAGGACTTTTGTGTCAGAAAAGGAGGACATTTGTTCCATTTACAAAGAGAGTTTGAAACTTTCGGAGGACATTTAAAAAATACAATTTCCTATGATAATGCTTTGTACAACAATTTGTATTTTGTAGCGCTTAGATGCCAAATCGGAGGACTATATCGAAATCTGAACAAATTTTCTTCAAATTTGGCAAGGTTTGTTCTTGGATGCTACATTTAAATCTGAGCAGATTTACACCAAATTCGACAATGTGGGCCCTTGGATCAAGAAATTTCAAACTGATTGGATATGAAAAAGCTTCTGTGGCGCTAAAAGGCCATATCGGAAAGAAAATTTATATAGGGCATATATCTAAATCTGAACCGACTTTGACCAATTTCTTCCCGGGTATAAAATAGCCCTTATTGTCAAATTTCAGCAAGATTGGAATGAAAGTGCGACCTGTACTAAAGGAACAATTTTAAATAGACAGACAGACAATCGATGTACTTTAAAGTGGGTCTAGCTCCAGAATTTTTAGGTGTTAATTATAATAAATAAGTGAAGCGGCGTTAAGATCTGACAAGCCGAATTTTGCATACCCTACACCATAGATTGCATGTCAACTGTTTCTGATTCTTTGAAATTTGTTGCGTTAAGAAGTAAAATCTTGAGGTACCTTTGTGTGGGGGCTATATCAAAAATGGACCTATGATGACCATTGTTCGTCTGAAGGGCTCTGCATATTCATACTCCCAAATTACCAATTTCAGTTCGTCCAGTTGAAATTTGCAGTCTCTATGGCGTTAATAAGTCAAATCAGACAGAAAATGCTAAAAATTGATCGATATTGCCCATTTTCAATCCTAAGTTACCAGCAGCTAACAGGTGGCGCAAAAGTAAACTTTCGAGCGTATGTTAGACGATTAGATTGGCGGTCAGCAGCTAACAGCTGATGCACCGTCTGGACTTTGTACGGAAACATCTTCAAATCTTGTACCAAAATTCGCTGTAGAGACCGTCGACTGATACCCATTTGCGTGGCACGTCGTCTGGTCGATGTCGACGGCGCTTCCATGACATCCTCGGCTACAGCAGCAATATTCTCTGCAGAACGGCTACTCCGGGGTCTGCCACGCCTGGCAGCATCTCGTGTTGTGCCAGTCTCTTCGAGGCGAGCGGCTAAACGTCGCAGTGTTTCACCAGTAGGCGTTGGACGGCCAGGAAATATGCGACGAAATTCACGTTGTGCCAAAGTCACCGACCGATTATTGGTCAAATAAACAATATTCCGCGTTCTGGAGCAGTGTAGCGTAACATAGTTTATTAACGTGTATTTCGCATGTGTTTACTACACAAACGTCAAAACAGAACTGACATTAGGGGCCAATCGCAAAATTTATAGCATTTTCTGATAGGAGGATTACTTCTGCGCCACCTGTTATAAGAAGTATCTGTACCAAATTTCTGTCATCGAGCTCAATTATTGTAGTACTAACTTTATACTAAAAGTAGTTGCGATTATAATTCATGGGGAGGTTTACTGATTGTGAAAAATTTAAATTTGTAACAAAAGGAGGACAAATCCATCATTTTTGAAAAAGGAGGGAGGACGGGATGACACTGGTTAAAAAGGAGGACATGTCCTCCCAAAGGAGGACGTATGGTAACCCTGAGCATGCGGCAGCAGACCTACTGCATATTGATTTGTCTGTGAATCCAGTATCTAACCTTTTTGTAGTTGTCGAGACATTGGATTTCTTCATCAAAAAATAGTCCCACTGAGATTATCATCAAATATTTGTTTGTTTACAATATTTTTAGTTAACTAAAGGTGAGTATAGACGATTGCCAGATCGGCAAACGTTATCAACCCTGTTAAAGTGCTGCAAATATACGGGCAATGTTTGTTAGGCAAAGGTGAATTGACAGTTCAGACGATTGCAAGAAAACATTAAAATTTCATATATTTACAATATATTTTGTAAATATTTATATGCAGGATTGCCAATAAAAATACATTATAGACCGTGTTGCAAATAAAATGATTTTCTGGTAATGGCGCCGTTGTCACATGCAGAAACTTCGAACATATAACAATCAGCAAATTATCTCGCAATGACTTTTCTGCTAACGTTGCAAAACAAAAATTGTATGTTCACACTGTTGTAAATTCACAGAGTTGCATTTTTTCGCCATTATTCTGCCAATGTTGTCCGATCTGCAAATCGTCTGTACTTACCTTAAGTGTCAAACACTATTATCAACCGCAACTGATAAAAGTTGTCATACATAACACCAATTTTTTTCAGTTGCGTTGCCAGTGGACTGAATTTGGGTTGCCATCCATAATCGAACCATTAAGATCGGTCTCTTCTTTTAGAATCTCCGTCAACATACGAACTGGTTTCCTATTCGTATTGTGACCTGTCTTCTACATGAAAAGGCCGATCGACCACACGCTAAGAAGAAAACCACTCAGTATGAGTTATATCAGCAACTGTCGGAGATTGTGGATGATGATTCCCTCATCGGACTCAGCCATAAGACCGTGCCAGCAGGCTTGATGGACGACCTCTGTCGGAAAGTGAATGTGAGATCACGATTATCTCCGTCATGACTACCGAGAAGGTTAAATCCGTCGAGACAAAGCTGGCAACTAACCTTGCCGTGGACATGACGGAACCCGACTTGTCAACTCCACCACCTCAACCCGACTTCATGGCTAGCAAGCCCTCCAACGCAGAACGCCTGATTCTAACGCGTCAAGGAGCTATAGACCCAGGCACTCCTGGTGATAACCGTTCGACGAGCGTAAGGAAAGGGTCGAGGCGAAAGAAGGCTCGCGACGCATACCAAAGGTCCTGCTCTTATCTTCGCAAATTCGAAGGAAAGAGCGAGTCCGACATAACGGTGAGAGAAATGAGACGGATCAGATCCAACTGGAAAGCGATACTTCGCCATGAACGGCTTTATCCCGATATAGCGATGAAATCGTCTCTGATTCGGCCAAAACCTCTCTCTACACCGGTGGATGCTGCAACTCCTACGCCACCTATGATAGCGATCCTAGTTTACACAAAGCGACTAGTCGTCTAGGGATTTTTTTTCTAATCGCATTTATAATCGAATTTATCAGGGTAATGTAAACCCCGCATATGAGACAGTCTGCACCTAAAGTGGAATTCGTCGTAGATTTGTACTTAAAAATAAACTATAACAGTAGCCCAAGCGCAATACTCCATTGGTTTCCGCAGAATTGCAAACGAGCCAAGAGTCTGATGACCGGATACTTGGGTATCTAATATACCTTTTTGAGTGTTTTTGTGTACAAACAAGTATATTATAATATTATTAGCTAGTTAATTTCGATATGTCTTGGCTTTGTTGGTATGGGAGGTACTAACATGTTTGTGTTCATAACTTTGAGTATATATATATATTGATATTCACGATATAAGCTGTTAACTTTTGGTACAAAATGGTACGTTTGTGTGGGAAGTACCAAAAGGGGCGCGATAATAACGCCAATTTTTCGACAGACTGTAGGTACTATAAAAACATTACACTGTACAAACTTTTAAGTATTTGTAAGCACTGGTATTAATGTTATAAGCTGTAAACTTTTCATACAAAATGGTACCTTTTTGTGGGAGGTACCGAAAGAGGCATGGCTATAACGCCCATTTTTCACTGGATTGTAGGTACTTTAAAACTATTACACTGTACAAAATTTCAAGTCTTTGTTTGCACTGGTATTCAAGTTATAAGCTGTTAACTTTTGGTGCAAAATAGTCCATATGTGTGAGAGGTACCAAAAGGGGCGTGTCAATTACGCACACTTTTCACTGGACTCTAGGTACAATAAAAGTATTACATTGTAAAAATTTCAAGTATGTGCATGAAGTGATATTAATGATATAAGCAGTTAACTTTTGGTGCAAACTGGTCCATTTGTGTGGGAGGTACCAAAAGGTGCGTGGCAACTTCGCCCATTTTTCTGACTAATAAAGTTATACTATGTGTAGAATTTCAGAAAATTTAAATACGTAGCATACATAGAAGTTATTACAGTATCAATAATTCACTAAATATTAACCCTTTGTGGGGGAGGTACTAGAAGGAGTGGACCAATATGGACCATCTTCGAACGTAGCCGGAGATGGAAAAAATATTACCACATACCAAATTTGAAGTCCTCCTAAGAGTTATCGTGCGCACCAGCCAGCAGACAGACAGACGGACATGGCTCATTCGATTTAAAATGGCCCAAAACGGATATCCGCCGAACATACTTGGGGTCTTAGGTCACTCCTTCGATGTGTTACACTTTTGGGCCGTAGCAAATGATATATGTATACCCTCGTATCACTAAAGTGAGGGTATAGTTATATGTTAAAGTCAATCATTTGCCAAAATTATTTATTTGTATGTATATGAAACGGTACGCTTGCTTAATTTTCATCAGTGAATGAAAAAAAAATATTTACTGAAAATTAGAAACAATCCAAATATGTGTTGTTAATAAAAATGTGAATTTAGAAGTTTCTCGGGCTACTTGCATTCGATTATCGTTTTTTTTTGTGTTGGCACACTTGTCCCGAACATATGTTCTTAGTTGAGTTTGTTTGTATTTAGTTTAGCTTGTTTGTGAGAGACATAACAGTTAGATGTCTTTTTCTTGTTCGGCGATTCGGTTTTCATCTCATCAATCGCCGCAAAACGGCATCCTTTCATGGGTCTCTTCAATTTTGGGAACATGATTGAAGAGACCCAGGGGCCAAATCTGGCGAATACGGCATAAGTCAACCGATATGCCGACATCCTCTGCAACTTCTCAAATAGTGATACGACGATTCTTCATAACAATTTTCTTCACTTTCTCAACATTTTCATCGGTTTTTGATGTGATGGATCTTCCAGGACGAGCGTCGTCATTCACATCTTCTCGGCCGTCGTTGAAAAGCATGTACCTCTTGTAAAATTTTTTTGACTCAGAGTACAATCACCATATGCCACTCTCAATATTTCAAGCACTTAATTCCATTTTGTACACAAAATTTGATGCAAAATCCTTTGATCCAATTTTTCCTCTGCAGAAAATCGCCGAACGAGCAAAACATATATACTCGTAACTGTTATGTCTCTCACAAACAATCTCAACTAAGAACATATGTTGGAGACAAGTGTGCCAACATAAAAAAACGCCAATCGAATGCACATAAGCCCGAGAAATTTCAAAATTCACCTGTTCAATTGGACAGAGCCCGTAAATTGAAAGAGGGTACCGGGATACCCTGTTATTGACTTTCATAGGTGTTAATTTTGAAACCGGTTTAAATATACACCAAGTTAATAATGTTGAAGTTGTTTCTTTTTTATATACATATATCGATACCTCCATTCTAAACTATGCTAAGTGCGAAAAGGTAGTTTTTTAGGAGAGGCGATCAAAATTTGATGAATTTTTTAAATTTGTGTGGAATTCCTTTATAATGCAAATCGAATGACCTTTACTGTTTTGTGAATAACATTTGATTGGATTGACGGATAAACACCAAATTTTGATTGAATATTATTTGGAATATTTAGAAATTAAAAATTAAATTTCCCTAAAAACATGCTAAGTCGACTTAGCATGTTTTACAATGGAGGTATCGATATGTATAAGCCCTTTAATTGAATTAAGTTAAAAAAGGTACCCAGGTACCTGGTTATTGATCTTATCGTAAGGAGACACAACTATGGAAGTATTTTTGCAATCACTTTGGTAGATCGTGTATTACTCATGTAAGTAATGTATGAATATAGGCAGGCTGTTTAGTGGTGAGCGGCATACGTACAGAAGCATGAAATAGTTGAAGAAAGCAGAAAGCGTATTCCAAAGGAATGTGGTACAGCTATAAATAGATAATTTACGAAAACTTGTGAACATACAATCTCAAGAAATGCCAATTAAGCTGCGCAAATGCAGAGAGTAAGACAGTGTAACACTTTGCAAAATGTTTATAGCGCCATCTATGCATGTTTGGTATATACAGTACGGCTGGTACTAAGATACCGAGTTGACGTGGAATTTGTTCGATAAGGTGTCAAGTTTGCATGGGAAACTGTAATGTGAAGTCGTGTTCTTATTATCCGCTTTTCCATCACAATTTCCATCGTTGCGAGAGAACTGATATAACATTTACCATTGGCCAACCATTATCACAGTTAACCAAACCGACTGCAATGACAAGTATAGTTAAATTCAACTCGAACTCGTGATCTTAGTACAAGTTACATGAAAATAGGAGGTAATGAAAACAAAGTATGGTAAATGAAGCAAAATGGAATGATGATGTCTCGATATGTGTAAAATTAGTCAACATAAACAACAACATCAAATTATATGGAATTGCATTATACATAGATATATGGACATTCTTGCGCACAAAAAGCGTTCACTACATACCAGTATATACATACATACATATGTGAACTCAGCGCAGAGAATAAACACTTTGCAAACTAGGTATCGTGAATTCGTAGACTGCACATTGGATTGACTATTCCTTAGATTTTTTCCACAGACTATAAAATACCCAAATGTTTTACCATAATTTCCTTTGGCTTTCTAATTCTAAAATGCTGTAATAATTTCCCTTAATATATATAATCTGAAAGTTCTTATCGAAAGTAATAAAAAGCCATTTTGGTTTTTCTGATTTTATGGTATCATGAATATTTTAGCTGAATCTTGATTTTGAGATTTTTTCTGAGAAAATGTTAACCGATTTGAATTTTGTTTTACGGCCCTCGGTATAATTGTAGGTATAGACTAGAAGAAAACAAGTAAAAGCATTAAGTTCGGCCATGCCGAATCATAATACCCCCCACCATGGATAGCATGTGACCACACAAAATAACTCAAACCTAAAGAAAATAACACCGAAAAACAAAAAAATATAGTAGATGAGAACAGTAGGAGAAGCAAAAAACAAAGTAAAGTAATTTTAAACTTTTGACCAAATTTAGGGATTTCAGACTATTAAGGTGAAATCAAATAACAAATCTAGCGCAATTAGTTGTGGCGTACATTCTGAATTAAATAAAATAACATTTTATGAATCTTTCCGTTTTGCTGTAACGTCATTTTGAGTATCACTCATAAAATGGTAAATTTTTGATATTGAACTCCAAAATTTTGTAGGAATGTGTAGTTTAGCCTAATAGACTATAATCAATCATTAAATTAATTTTGATTTTTTTGATGTTACGTGATTTTGGATTTTAGATGACGATATGTACTCGTATGTCAGAACACACCAAAGCCCAAAACTTAACACAAACTTCAAAAAATAGAAAAATTTAAGTCAAAACAATTGTTTGTCTGTTCGTACAGCAATGTTATCTGTATGGCCGCTATGTCGCATAAATAACATTAATTATAAGATTAATTAATACTTATACGTACATGCGGTCGAAGCAATAACGATACCAGTAAAGAGGGCTCTGACTGGAATTTGACTGTTTTTTGGTGTGTGTTACGTTTTGGGCTTTGGTGTGTTCTGACATATTTATACAGTAAAATTTCATGGGCAAAATTTTTGTAGACCATTTCATCCCCGCCCTTCGGAGTTATGATAGATTATATGCAGAAATGTCTCAACAAATTGACAATTTCTCGACAATTTTGCGATTTTGAAGCACAAGATACTGTTTTTTCAAAGCAGTTTGTTTTACTTATACATATTTTTTCTCCAATTCTATACCTACAATTATGCTGAGGGCCGTAAAACAAAATTGCAATCAATTAAAAATCGCTTCTGTAGTATATTTTCTGGAAACATATTATATTTGGGAAAAATTACTTTTTTCCTATAGGTAGGAAAACAAATTCTGTAGCCGATTTATTTGTTATAAGATATTAACTTTTAGTGCAACATGGTGCATTTGTGTGGGAGGTACCAAAAGGGGTGTGGCAACTTCGCCCATTTTTCTCGAGTTGATAGCGACTAATAAACTAATACTTTGTGTGGAATTTCAGAAAATTGGAATAAGTAAAATAGTAGTTATTAAAGAATCAGTATTTCACAACATTTTAACCCTTTGTGGGGGAGGTACCAGATCGAGTGGACCAATATAGCCCATCTTCGAACTTAGCGGGAGATAGAAAAAAATATTACCACATACCAAATTTGAAGTCAATCGGTTACTCCTTTCGAGAGTTATTGTGCGCACCAGCCAGCAGACAGACAGACGGACGGACATTGCTCATTCTACTTAAAATGACCCAAAAAAATCTTGTTCACAGATTAAACAAAATTGGCCCTGCAAGAAAAATTTAACAAACGAAATGATATGATGTATGCACGGTCGTCTAAGGAAGCATCTCACGTGATTCCACGGGTTGAAAATGATGGGTTGTCTCTTACGATGGAGTCAGCGACATGCATTTCTGTGAATAAGTCGTCAAAACATTGGCCAAAAATTACCAAGAAACCGTTTTGGAAGCTGCTGTGAAACCACTTATCCATTCCCTATTCCAAAACCAGACATGGACTTTCCAGTATGATTCTGCGCCATAAAGCTAAAATGACCCAGACATGGCTTTAAAACAATTTGTCAGCTTTCATTTCTTCTGATGATTGGCACTCTGGCAGCCTTAATTTAAACCCACTGGATTACAAATTGTGGACGGTTTTAGAGGACAAGGTCTCCCACTAAAGATACCCCAACATCGATTCTCTTAAGATTTCTTTGGTTCGTGCTGTCCCAAAGGGACAATATATACAATAAATTTGGTCCAAAAGGATTTATTACTTTTTATGTTATAGCATAAAATGTGTGTTAAAATATAGGGTGATCTAAGTAGATATACTTTTTTCAATAGCTTTTTTTTTGACAGATCACGTGTGAGTCGTGTCATGTTATTTTTGTTAAGTATTGTTTGACATTTCATCATGGAAAGACCTACGCTTGAACAACGTTTACACATTTTTCAGTTTTATAATCAAAACAATCGTTCGCAAATAGCGCTAAGTCCATTTTTTTTTTAAATCCAAAAAAAAATACTTTCCAGTCGACCCACGACCTTGACACCCATGAGCAATATGTTAGCTCTCGTTAAGAGCTACCTTTTTGCCACTGACCGATTCCCGATTCGACGTACCGGAATCATCGGTTCATATTTCTTCAAAAATGATGCCGGTGAGAACGTAACCGTCAATGGCGACCGTTATCGTGCCACGATAACCGACTATTTGATGCCTGAAATTGAAGCTCTGATCTCGGTGACATTTGGTTTAAACAAGACGGCGCCACTTCCCACACATCGCATCAATCAATGGATTTATTGAGAGAACACTTCGGTGAGCAGATAATTTCACGTTTTGGGCCGGTCGATTGGCCACCAAGATCGTGTGATATCACACCGTTAGACTTTTTCCTGTGGGGATATGTAAAGTCTAAAGTTTTTGCGGACAAACCGGTTTCGATTCACGCCTTGAAGCAAAACATCACGCGTGTCATTCGCCAGTTACCAGTCGAAATGCTCGAACGAGTCATCGAAAATTTGACTCAACGGATGGACCATATGAGCGTAGCCGCGGCCAACATTTGATAGACATAATCTTCAAAAAAATAAATGCCAAATAATGTTCTTTCAAATGATAATAAACATTCCCCATTAGAGCACCCCAGTAGTCGAGTTGGTAGCGTACTCGCCTATGAGTTTGGGGGTCGTGGGTTCGATTCCCACCAGAGGCTCTGGTCTGGCGCTGCAAACATTTAGCCATATGGTCATTGTAACCCGGCCTTTCCGTGGACCTTAAAATTAGAATATAAATTTACTTTGTATTGTAATTCATATAAATAAATAAATAAATAAAATAAAAAATTCCCCATTCAATTTGAATTTTCTGTGCTTTTTCTTTAAAAAAGTAGGCAACCTTGAAAAGGATCACGCTATATTTATGTCCCTACTATATACTTAGTATATAAAGGGAATGTATGTTTGTTGGTTTGTTTGTACCGTGTAGACGTCTAAACGACCGGACCGATCTTTTTGAAATTTTCACAGAATTTACATGTGAAGTGTACATGTGTAATGTCAAGTGGGCGTAGTCCCGCCCATAAAAGTCAAATTTTGAAATTGGGAAATCTTGCACAATTTGTTAGCGAAAGTGCTGTAATTTTGTGCATATATATCTGGTGGTCGTCTACGTGATTGCTCCGAAAATGGGAGGGATCGGACTAATGGGCGTGGCCCGCCCATATAAGCCAAATTTTAAAATTGAGATATCCTGCACAATTTGTTAGCGAGAGTGCTGCAGTTTAGTGTATATACATCTGGTGGCAGTCTACGTGATTGGTCCAAAAATTTATGGGATCGGAAATCTGAAATCTGGGGCAACGAAGTGGACCGGGTCTAGCTAGTATTATATATTTCTCGAAGAGGTATCGCTCAAATATACATATTTACATCGCTGGAGCGAAACGTTCTTCATTACAACTACTTATATAGTAATTTCGATTTGGTAATTTAACATCGTGAGGCAATCAAAAGTTTACACTAACACATTCAACTTTATTGCGGAAAGTTCCATTAACATGAATTCAACCACATGAAATTGCCATCGTTTTAAAGAAGAAACTGTGCCCTTTCCAGCGGCATAAATGTATTTGAGCTACTTAGTAGGCTATTCTAAGCTTACAAAAAATTCACCTTTTTTGATACTTTCGAGAATAACCATGACGAAAGCACAGTTAATTTGCAATGACACACATCAGTGATGTTATCCTATGAATGGCTGTGTTCATAGTGACTCGCGATTTATTGCAGTTCAGTATTACGGATTCTCAAAAGTAATACCCAACACACATTGCGACAGAATCCAGGTGGAAGTAATAGTGAGGTATTTGATGGCACTATACACAACAACAAATAATTCAGTTTAAGCCTCAATGTTTCTAAACCCAAAGAAAATATCCCAACATGATGTTAACAATGAAAATCTTACGACATCTACTGCTTCGTTCATTACTTTTGATTGGGTTAAAAGATTAACACCAAATGTTGATTGAATACAATTTGGAATATTTGCAACCACAAATTCTGAATCTGAAATTTAGTTTTCATTTGAACCTTAATTTTTTTTATTTTTTGTTAAAAAAATATATGGTGGGTGCGCCAACGTAAACTCCTATGTGTATTTTTTTTATTGTCAAATTAGAAAGTCCTAGCGATTAAGTCCCACCAAAGCATTTTTCGCTATCTTCATCGGTTCCGAAGGGTCCTAAAAGTCTTATGTGTATCTCACTATAGACATTCTCCTATGAAAACTTCAGTGTGTTTTATGAAACAGGCGGCCCTCAACTTTGTATTGAACCTACAATCTGTAGGTCTTTTTGTTCTCAGACTCGTGTGTGGCGTAACGCGGATTGGGGCCACTCGGCCTCATGTATTAAGAATGTCTAAGTGTTCTGGCAGTACCGACAGACTATTTGCCATCAGTTCCGAAATTTTCACCAAATCTCGACATAATCAGCGTTGTTGTGGAATCCGATTGTTGTCGGAATCGGAATTGAAACCGAGAAAGAAAATAACTTTGGTGTCACAAAAGGTTATTTTTTTCGAATTCAATTCCGATTCGAAAAAAAGTCGAATTCCACGACGATAAAAAAATAAATTTTGTGTCACAGAAAGTTATTTTTTTCGATTTCAATTCCGATTCTGATAGCAATCGGATTCCACAACAACCCTGAATGATCCCCCAGAACAGACTGGTAATGCGGCAACCTTCCTTTGGAGGGCCATGCAATATACACTGACGGTTCAAAATGGATGTAGGCACAGGGGTAGGCATTTTCAGCGAATCTCTTGGCATAAATACGTCCTACAGGTTAGATCTTTGCTATACTGCAAGCCCTCAGCTTGATAAATGGACGAAAACTCGGGCAAGATGATCACATAACAGTCTATATTGACAGCCAAGCTGCTCTGAAGGCACTGAAGTCAACCATTATTAAGTCAAGGGTGGTTAATGAGTGCCGATTGGAACTACAGCATTTCGCAGACAGAATCAGTACGCCCCAAATTTGGGGCCTATTTTCGTTACAAAAACTGATTTAGGAAATTACACCCCAATCAAGAAAACAGCATGAAATGACAATAAACCCCAAAAAAACTAAGAAATTTTCTCTTCCTAAATCTGGGGAGTACGCATTAATACACGTATACAAACATATTTTCTAATTATAAATCTATTCCTTTGCGGTCGGCCTACGGCCTGCGGCCTCTGTTTAAGACTTTCTCCTATGGACAGGATCCAAAGTTGGCAACGTGGAGCAAATCTTTTATGCGTAGCCTCTCCTGTTTCTAAATTAATAGATGAAAATAAGCCCCAAAAAGCAGACAAGAAATGAAAGTAAACCCCAAAAAGCAGTCAAAAAATGAAATATGTTATTTTTTGGGGCCCATATTCATAAAAATAGTGGGGTGTATTTTCCTGGGGCCCAATTTCATTCCGCCTCCCAGGACACTGTGGGGAACGAGAAGGCTGACGAACTCGCTCGAATTGTATCAGCGATGGACGCTGCAAGTATTATGCGAATTCTTCAGTAACAAAGAGTGTTTCTACAAAGATCTGGCAAACCAGAAATGGTCGAGCAGATCTGACTGTAAAAACTCTAAATCTCTCTGGTCAGCCATATCAAAATCTAGGACCAAAGATCCCCTTATCCTCACAAACAGGGAAATTCGCCTAATAATAGGCACGCTGACTGGTCACTGTAATGTTAGACTCTGTGAGGATGAAGAGGAACGGGAGACGGAAGACAATGTTTCTGTCATCCCACGATATTGATTGAATTATGGGCTTCATAGGATGCTTGAGATGGATGGTTTGACAACAACCCGTACATCTGCACCAACAGGCGAGGTTTTGATCCTCCCCGGAAAAGCCCTCCCTCCTCTCTCTTCTCTATACTCATCACCTTCTTAATTTTCGTCGCCCTCTTCCTCTTCTTTAATTTATCTTCATTTTCTCAAGACATACACAATGGACCAAATGGTCTCCGAGTGAAGTGGTGCACACCATCAACGGTTGTGTGCCGCCCGTCCTTAACCTTAAAAAATTTAAAACAATTTCCTTTAATTAAAAGTCTACATATGTACACAGCGTGCCTCTTAGATTGACGCCAAAAACAGCTAATGAGGTTTTGTTCAGAAACATCCCCTGCACATCTGCTTCCTTTAGCGAGTTATCTCAATATAAAACATTTTTAACTAAAAAACGAACCTAATTACATGGAATCGCGGATATCTAGAACTATAGGATTATTTCCCAAAAATACTAACATTTAAAAGATGATTCTGAACAAAACCTTATTAGCCTTTTTTGGCGTTAATCTAGGCTAACTTCCGATTGCGCGAGGCACGCTGTGATCATCGTTCATTCCATGTCAAACCGAACGATTTTTCGAAAAAATCTGGTTGCCAATCCCGCGATTGTCTTGAAAATATTTTTTTTTTAGTTGTTAAAAGCATTTGAAATCGGAAAATTTTGGGAAAATATCAGAAAAGCTGTATTTTGGAAGTTAAGGACTATGAAAGAATTTTACAAATGAAGGCCCGTTTGGAATTTCGTGGCTTGTACTTTCAAGTACATATAATTTAAAGTATTTAAATGCATCAGTTGCATACGAGGGTTGCTATATATATGTCTGCCAAGGCAACACTAAGTGTTGCCTGGCGCCATCAGACATTTCCAGTGGAAAGTTTGACATTTTTTAGCATAAACGTACTCAGAACGT
This sequence comes from Eudasyphora cyanicolor, assembly GCA_963930755.1. NCBI lineage: Eukaryota > Metazoa > Arthropoda > Insecta > Diptera > Muscidae > Eudasyphora > Eudasyphora cyanicolor. The sequence continues at coordinate 112,419,573 of OZ005735.1, read as the reverse complement.
TTTGACGTACGACCATCATTTGTGTTGTTTACAGTGACTTGAAAAAATCAATTTGGTGAGATAGAGGCATCCTTGGGCATTTCTTCCACCAGCATACATTCGATATTGCATGATCACCTGGCCGTAAAAAAGGTTTGTTCTCGTTGGACAATTTGACAATCGCTCAAAAAAAAGGCTCGTGTCGATTGGTGCAAAGAAATTTTGAAAAAATATGATCGCGGTGCTTCAAAAGACGTTTATAAGATCGTCACAGGTGACGAATCTTGGATCTAAGCGTATAAGCCCTAAACAAAACAGCAATCGACCGTGTGAGTCTTCGAAGACGAGCCAAATCCAAAGAAAGTTGTTCGTGGAAGAAGCACTTCGAAGCAAATGGTCGCCTGTTTCTTCGGCAAAACTGGTCATGTGGCGACTGTTCCGCTTGAGCAACGTAGGAGGTCAATTCTGAGTGGTACACCACAATTTGTTTGCCTGAAATCTTCGGAGAAATTCGAAAAATGATCAAGGGAAGACGAATCATTGTGCACCATGACAATGCGACCTCTCACACATTGGCTCAAACCAGCGCCTTTTTGACCGGCCAAAACGTCGAATTGATGGGTCATCCGCGTACAGCCCTGACTTGGCACCCAATGACTTCTTTTTATCCCGCACATCAAGAAAAAAATGCGTGGTCAACGATTTTTGTCGCCAGAAGATGCTGTTGAAGCGTTCAAAAACCATGTTTTGGAGGTGTCTCAATCGGAGTGGAAAAAGGGCTTCGACAATTGATTTGATCGCAAGCAAAAGTGTATAAATAATGCTGGAGAATACTTTGAAAAACAATAAAACCATTTTTGATACATAGCAGCCCTCGTATGCTACTTTATTTTGCATTCTGCACATCAATGACACCAAATTAAAATTCTGAGAATAATATAGTCATGTAGCCCCATTTGTCCTAAACTGATCCTACAAATTTGAAGAGTGTGTTCAGCCTCGTTCTTTTTTAAAACAATATTTACTAAAAAATGCCAATGATTTTACTTTATATGTAAACTATGCAAAATATTGAAATCACAAAATATACAGAATCATTCCAATAAAAAACTATTGAGATTTCTGATATTTTTAAGTAAAAACGCTATTATATAGAATTTGAAGAAAATACCAGATTAAAATTTACAGGATCAGCTCATACTAGATTGGACTACATGCCTATACATATTTCATATACATATATAATTTGTGTTTTCCTGGTCCAGTATGCAAAATAAAACTTAAGAGGTAAAAAATATAACGATATATGCAAATATTGGCGAATTTTCGCATATATCTAGGATGTCCTAGTCAATACCTTTAAGAAGAACTCTAATTTGTAGAAATTAACAAAAACGCATTTTTAGAATATATATAACAAATTCAACATTCGCATCTAAGGAATTTTATAATGAATATTTTTTTAAAAAAAGAACGGGGCTGAACAACATCTTAAAATTTTCAGCGTTCGTGTAGAATTTTTAGGGCTACATAACTATATTTTTCACAAAATGTTATATTGGTGTCATTGATATGTAAAATTAAAATTAAATTTGCAGATGCATCGGATGCATTTAAAAATTTTACGGACGCGAAAAATAATCCCTGCTGTATAAAAAACAATTAACGACCTTTAAAATGAGCCTTCATTTATAAAAATCCATATACATAACTCTGAACGTACGCCTTTTGAGAACATTTTCCTATTTTCTCAGATTTCAGATGTTAAAACACCTGGAAAAATTTTTTGTTTTTTTTTATGCTAACTATAAAATGTTTTATTTTGAGCAGAGAATCGATAGATTTTTATTTTAATTTTTTAAATGTAGATTTGTTGAAAACCTTTTACTATGTCATGACTTTTTCACATATACGATTTTAGTTATGATTTATTGGTGGTAAATAAAGTAAAGATAAATTAGAAAATTTGTGATATGAAATACAGGGTTTTCCAACAAGAGGTGTTATTTTGAATCACCCGGCATTTCGGTAGCTGCCACTTTTGAAGCTTTTATTCTTTGACAAGTAGAAGCTACGCCATTACTAAAATTCGAAAAATCGAAAAATCATCTTGACTGATGAGGCCCATTTCCACCTCGGTGGCTACGTCAACAAGCAAAATTGTCGCATCTCCATCCTCAACGTGTGACTGTTTGGTGCGGTTTATGGTCCGGCGGGGTCATTGGACCTTACTTTTTCGAAAATGAGGTTGGACCAACAGTTACGGTGGATGGATTGCGCTATCGAGAGATGATTAATGATTTTTTATGGTCGGAGTTGGATGGTATTGATCTGGACAACGTTTACTTTCAACAAGACGGCGCTACGTGCCACACAAGCAACGAAACCATTGCTCTGTTACGGGAAAAGTTTCCGGACCGTGTTATCTCTCGAAGAGGTGATCACAATTGGCTACCGAGATCTTGTGATTTAACACCTTGCGACTTCTTCCTTTGGGGCCACGTGAAAGATAATTTCTACGCCAACAGCCCAGCGTCGATTCAAGATCTCAAAGATAGAATTCGTGAGGCTGTCGAAGACTAGGGCAGCCACTTTGCGATTTGGTTATGGAAAATTTCATGAAAAGGATATGGTCCTGTAAGCGTGGTCGTGGTGGCCATTTGGCTGATGTTGTTTTTCATTATTAACGGCATACCTTCCTTCAAAAAATGACATTTTTCATTGAATGCCAAAATAACACCTCTTGTTGGAAACCCCTTTATATCGCGATTTGAAGAAATTGCCCCTTTTTTGTCTCTTCTGAAAACTAGTTAAAAAACCAGAATATTTCGTCGGAACACCGGCGATATAAATAGTTGATATTCTCTAACATCAAGGCCTGGGTAAAGTTAAATGATCTACCAGTAGTAGCCCTACTTAAACGAACTACCCTTTCACCGGGGTGTAATGCGACACAGTGAATTTGTAAACATGAAAAATTGGTCACCGATATGTAATACAATACTTTAATTTGAAAGGTCTCAGTCCAACCAATATTAAAACCGAGCTAGATTCTACTTTGGGGGAGTCTGCTCCTTCGTTTACAACTATTGGGTGGTTAAGGTTCGTGAGCTAGCTGAAGTCATAGGCATTTCTAAAAGTTCTATACTCGTACATCGCATATTGTCGAAATGTTGGAATTGCTTCAGCACGCACCTTATTTGCCAGATTTAGCTCCATCGGATTATTTTTTTTTACCAAACTTGAAAAAATTGCTCGTCGGAAAAATATTTGCCAGCAATGAAGAGGTGGAGTTGGCGGAGTATTCAGAAGCTAGATGGTTCTTACTATAAACAGGGTATCGAAGCTATAAAAATCTCTGAAAAAAGTGTATCGAGATAAAATGAGACAATGTTGAGAAATAAGGAAAAACATCCCAAATTTGTTGTGTTTTCTTTGTTAGGTCGGCTAATTTTAGGACAGCCCTCGTACGGAGTCTTTATGATGCCTGGTCCCCAAAGCTAGTATCAGGTATATCGCAACATACTCCTTGTCACAGTACCGGTCGCTATGCTGTAGACGACATGTATTTCCCAAAAAAAAAAAAATAATTAAACAAGAACAAGTGCGGTCTCTATGCTCTGGATCCAATCTCATCCACCAGGAGAAACATTCATGCTTCAAAGGACCGGATTCCTTCAGGAGACCGACTGTATGGTGGTACAGAAAAAGGTATTGCCATGCCTGATCGTTAAAATGCTGGCATAGTAAACGTCGGATAGGGCACAGCGTTTTGACTAATTTAGAAAATGCTGAGGTTAAGACTTTTACCGCGAAAAAAGAGAGTCACTTATCTGTCTAGTAGAATAACTAAGTATTTTGCGCTTTCAGAGAACAGAATTTCAATACCCCCAAAGGAGACAGGTGTATCCTGTGGAACCTTATTTCTACTGGTGAAAAGAACTAGTTCCGTCTTGGTCGGGTTAGCGCCACGCCATTATGGTGTAACACTTTTTTTATGCAATTTTTCCTATTGGTCTTTAAGGCCGATTGGTTAATGGACCTTAAGTCCGTTTATGGGGAGGTTATATCAAACGCCAAAAAAAATTGGGTCTTTTGGTAGTGGGCGTTAGATCCGGGCCTCTTTTCAACTACCACAAAGACATACAAACATATTCGATTAAAAGATGCTACGAGTATCACATTTTTCCAAACAAAATTTTTGTTAGGTTTAGCTTTTCTATTTTACGTCAATCATCTATCCCTAAAGATTAATTGGGAGAAATAGCTTTTCAACCTCGCAGATGAATGCGTTGATATCAAACCATCCACCTCAAGCAACCTATGAAGCCTATCTATCTATCAATATCCTGGGATGATAGATATTCCAGATGTTGTATCGTGTAATCACCTAGATAGCGATGTCTTCGTCTAGATAGAGAAGAACTTTGACAGAGAAGGTGTTCGATTGTCTCCAGTCCCTCCTCATCCTCACAGAGTCGACAGTAGTCGGCAGAATCACTTTGCCACCTTGATGTTAAAGATCTAACTTTACAGTGGTCAGTCAGCGTGCCTATCATTAAACGAATGTCCCGCTTTGTGAGGTTAAGAAGATCTTTGGACCTAGATTTTAATATGGATGGCCATTGAGATTCAGTGATTTTACAGTCAGATCTGCTCGACCTGCGATATTACAATGTCCGGGGACCCACAGTCTGATTCGGTCTGCCAATTGCTGTAGTACCAATCGGCACTCATTAACCACCTTTGACTTAATAGTGGTTGACTTCAGTGCCTTCAGATCAGCCTTGTAATTGATACACCCCTTTTTATGCCACCCCTTTACCCATATATAATAAAGGGATCAGCTCATACCAAAATGAATTAGTTCATAACATTTATACCAGGAACTTGAAAATTTCGGAAAAGAGTGAGTTCATCGATTTGGCATTTGGGCCATTCATATATCGAGAATTAAATAATAATAAGCATTTATGTTACAATCCCAAAATCGAAAATTTACAAAATTAATTTCATTATAACTTCTGTGGCAATCTTGATGTCTTCAAATTCTGTACTTTTGATTAATATTCCAATAGTTATAGTCTAACTATGTATGTACTAAATGCCATATTAAATTTTTTTTTTATTTCCTAAACAGCTTAAACCCACTTTTGAACTTTTCATGCCACAAATAATACTAAAACATCTTAAAAAGCAAAAAACTATTTGGAATTTGTGCTAATTTTATACACATGTTAAGAATACAATAACTAATGTTATTATAGTAACACAGTAGCTACGACTGCGATATTATTATTATTCGTACATGTCACAACTTCTATACGGTGAGGCATTAGAAACAAATGGACCAAAAGGTAAAATGAGAATTATGAGTTGAGTCAATGCCACAACAAAGGCACGCTACATCATCTGTTGAAATAATAACACACTTCTCTGTATAGTTAGTCATTTTCCCCTACGGAATATTACACATTTTGTTTTCTCTCGCTCTGAAAATGACAAAGAGGTATAATTTAGTCGGTTTCCTCGACTGAGATTTTCTTAATTGTTAATTAACCTTTACATACACATTTCGGTACGAATTGTTTAAGTATTTCCCATAAGAGAAAAGGTTACAAACATTTTCCCTTAATATCATATCGTGCTGAGCGCCCCAGTAGGTGAGTTGGTAGCGTGCTCGCCTATGAGTTTGGGGGTCGTGGGTTCGATTCCCACCAGAGACTCTGGTCTGTCGCTGCAAACTCTAGTCTTTGAAACCCGGCTTTACCTTGGACCGTACAATTAGAATATAAATTTACTTTGTATTGTAATTCTTATAAATAAATAAATCATATCGTGCTATTGCTGTTAGTTGTAGACATATAGAGACTTTAACTGAATTTTTGTTTCTGTGTGAAAATATATACTCGTCAGGATATCTAAGAAATGAAAAAACTAGGACAATTTTTTCAAACACCCAAAAACTTCCAATCGTCGAAGTAGTTGTATCCGAAAATGTTATCTCTTTTATGAAAGATTTCGGATTTGCTGAATACGAATCTGGAATTTTTCAACAACTTTTTCAAATAATAAATATTTAGAAAATAAAAATCCCTTCGCTTTCCATAATATTAAAATGGTTTTGGATACATAAATGTATGTAGAGCATTCTGGAAATTCATTATTAATATAATCTGTGAGAAAAACCAACTAAGGAATATTGAATCCAAAGGCGATGTGTTTTGACGTTATGTTGGGATTAGTGATATGCGGTAGTTTTATGTATGTAATTTTGTTTGATTGAAGTAAAGTTTTGTAAATTACCCGTCTGAATTTAGGATTGGCTGTAGGGTTTGTGGATTGATAAGAACACTGCCTTTCGGCACATTTGAAATATCTGTGACGGCCCATACAAGTCCACAAGGCGACGATGTTGTAGCATCAATGTTCTCCCTATTCGCGATGACTGAAGAATGATCTGGCGAGTGTTCATCACTGCCATAACCACCGGTCGGTGAGGGTGTCACAGATTCGGAATGAACCGATTGTGTTTGGGTTTTATAGCTAGACAATTGAGTGTATAAAATTAATTTCTCCATAGCTCCATTGCTCACACAAACAATATTTTACTGACAATTTAGCAAAATTAAACAAAAGTCCATTCTAGTTGTTCATTGCTCAAGTCGAACAAAACACTTACCCGCTGCTGGAGGGAGAAAGGCGCCACGATGTACTTGTACTGCCGATTGAATCCTGTTTGGAAAATTGGCGATTGTTGTTGCTCCCCGTCGCTCCCCCTCCATTGCCCGCTCCACCGCCTCCTTTATTGGAATTAACGGAATCGCCGCGCATGAGGGGACCACCGCTCTGTGACGACCCATAACTGCTGTAGCTACTTGCACCCTTGGGAACAACACTACCAACACGACCATCTGGCGACTGGAAATACAGACCAAAAATAATTAAATATATATGTATATACATATATGTATATATATATAGCAGATACTATTTTTTACGGAGACCAACATACGTTTTGAATTTTGATCACTTTCCCACCCGAGCGACCACGCGAAAACTGCTGCTGGTCGACTGAACTGGTCCAACTGATGTAGTTGTTGTCATCGTCCGTACTGCCACCACAAGCCTCATTTTGACTTCGATTAAAGATGCGTGAACGGGCACGATCGTAGTCTTCTTCGCGTTCTTCGAAACTTTTCGCTTTGCGATCGAGCATGCCACCACGATCTGGACACAAGTAGCTGCTCTGGCGAGCCTCGTCGAAGCTATGCGTGTCGCGTTTCAGTATGGACTTGCGCGAATCGTCACGGTTATGAATGACCAACGTTTTAAAGCGTATCTGAAGAGAAAGATAAATAAAATGGATAAAACGATGTTAATGGGGGAGAGATACTAGTGCCTAGTGGCTTAACTTACATCTGGTATGCGAGTGTTTTTGGTTGGCGCCACGATTACACACTGTTGCGTCTCGGTATCAACATTATGCTCCATACCAAAGAAGGCTGCAGTTCGATGTATCAACATGCGATTGTACGACGAGGCTTGTGGAAAACGTATTTCTCCCCGGCTGACCGATGGGAGGGATAGATAGATGGACACGACATAAGCATAAAGAAGTGTTCTGGTATGGAAATATAACTCACCTTCCTTCCTGTACAAATTCAATAAGATCCTTTTCGACCTTAAGCAGGAACTGGCGATCTTTAACATTCTTGTTCAACGTCTCCTTAAAAAAGCTGAGCAGATCGGTGCCACCGTGATCTGTGTATTGTTCGTTGGAATTTTCTGAATTTGTGAAGACTAAAGAAATAAAAATTGATACAAATTATTGTGAATGCAGGTGATACGCACCTCTAGATATGAATCCAGACGTGTTGTTGCTGCTATTTAGGCTGCCGTCTATGCTGCCGCCTCCACTGGGTCCACCTGTAACACCGCCTCCACCGCCGCATCCACTACCAGTGGCACCTCCCGATCCATTGTTGGAAGTATTTCCACCTGTACTCGATCCAGCGCCAATGTTCTTCAAACGCGGCTTTGATCCTTTCGAGTTGGAATTTGTGCGGTGCTTTTTACTCCCACCAGAACGCTGGTGATGTTGAGATTGCTGCTGCTGTTGATGGTGTTGCTGTTGACTGTGATGCTGTTGCGATTGCTGTGTGTCCATGTAATGCATCTCTTCGCTGGAATTTACACTGTTTTGACTGTCGTTGCGGGGACAGCGATTCTCTTTATCGTATACAATGTAAGACGTCGGCTGCTGTTGTTGCTGCTGCTGCTGATGGTTTCCATCGTTGGGATGCAGTTGATAGTTCATTGGGGAATTGTAGACATTTTGCGTAGCTTGTGAAGACGTCCCATGCGACTGTTGCTGAGAATTATCGGAGATTTTCAATGCTTTCTGTAAAGCACTCCCTGCATTGTATGATGACTGCTGTGGCTGTTGCTGCTGTTGAGATTGGCTGTAGCCTTTGTTAGCACAGACAGAATTCGTGTTGACAATGTTGCTTGTGGCCTTATTGTGCGTATCGTTAATGCTGCCTGATGCATCGCCATTTGTCTTTTTGTTGCTGTTTGTGGTACCTTCGCCATTGTTATTGTTGGTGCTGCTGCTGCCGCTGTTAGAACGCTGTGTCGGTGTCTGTTGCTGCCCATTACTGCTGAGGCCACTACTGCCGGTTCCGCCTCCAGACATGGTTCCGCCCCCACCACCTTTGGATTTAGGTGGAGTAAGTTTAGGGAATTCCGTTTCATTGCAGAGAGCAACATTAGTATGTTGCTGCTGCTGCAGCGTTTGTTGTGGTAGTTGTTGCTGCTTGTGTTGACTAGTTACAATCACAGATGGGGTATCGATTATTGGTGAATTGCCTCTGGTTGCTGATGATTGTGTATGCAATTTATTGTTATTATTGCTGTTGTTGTTGTTGTTATTGTTGCTTTCATTAACATCCACGTGGTGATGATGTGTTGCTGACTGCTGCTGTTGGTAACCATTCGGTGACATTTGGGACTGCGACGAAGATTCGGAAGCCCTTGGAGTCGGTGTTCGTGGAGGCGATGTAGCCTCTCTCATGGCATGACTCCTTGTCAAGTGTTTTCCTTTCATGGTACCCTGGAAATGCAAAAACCCGTCATTAGAATAAATGTTGCTCGATATGTAAGTTGGACATCAGAATGTCACTATATTCTCAATCTATACGAGTATATATAAAAATGTATCGTGGCTTGTTCGACTGCTTAAAACTTGAAAACTGCTGGACCAAATTGGATACTTCCTTCTGCGAATTTGTTCGTAATTGCTCCGCGAAGGTTTAGGAAATAAAAGTCGCAAAATTCTTAACAGGTGACGCTGACCACTGGACCGCTGAGCCTCCTGTAAGAATTAGAAAGCTAAAATTTTGCTCAACCATAGACCAGAGTGTTGTATAAACAACTGACTTTTCACATAGCCATTTTTTGCCCTGTGGTCAGTTTTAGCGCTATCAATTTGTACATATGGAGTACTATAAACGACAAATATAAACGCGAAAAATAATTTTGAATTCTCAATCTGTGGTTAGTGTAGCAGTAACCAAATTTTTTCATTATTTCAGTGTTTTTAAAAGTTATATAAGAGCTAAGAATCTAAAAATGTAGATGTACATACATATCTCAAACGTTCGAAATCAACTATTCATTGTCTAGCCTAAGGTCAAGCTGAAGTGACCAAAGCAATTGTCACTCTTTCAGTACCTAACAATTATTTTAAGAACTATGAGCCCACAAACTGATAAGTATATATATAGATCTCCAACTAGTGATGTCAAACGGAAAATCCCGATCCCGGGAAATCCGGATCCCGAAAAATCCCGAATCCCGGGATATTTTAACAAAAGTAAAATTATTAAGTAAAAGATGGATAATCTCTGTCGAAAATGTAAACTAATGAAGCAAATTGTTAACATCAAAAAACATTGACATAGTCCGGTGAAAAAATTAGAGAAGAATTACAAAATATATCATAAATGTAATTATAAACACGCATATGTTAAAGGAAGATCAGTGGAAACAGCTCTACATGAGGTAGTACACAACATAGAACAGTCCTTCAGTGAAGAAATGTATACACTTGCCGTTTGTATAGACATTGAGGGCGCCATTAACAACGTTCATACCAAAACACTTAGTCCTTAGACGAGTTTCAGGTTGACCGGGCGTTGATAAACTGGATCAACAATATGCTAAGGAATAGGTGGATTAATTGTGGGTCATATGACGTAAAAATCAGAGACAAGTTTAATTGTGGTATACCTCAGGGGGCATTTTATCGCCTCTCCTATGGGTTACGACGATACACAGTCTCCTTAAGGCCCTCACCAATGAAGGACTTAAATCAGTCTGTTATGTAGACGACGTTATAATACTTCTAAGGGGCACACATCCAAACCAACTATGCAGAAGAGCTGAGGAGGCACTTAACAGACGAAACAGAAATATGTCTATTTACAAGGAAAAGGAAGATTCATTCTTTTACCGTGCCTCGTTTCCTGGATAAGAATATTGCCATATCGAAAAAGATAAAATACTTGGGAGTAATCTTGGATCAGAAACTGTACTGGAAAGATCATATTGAAGAAAGAGTTACAAAGGCCCACATATGTTGGCCATTGTGCAGAAGAGCTATAGGTTCAAAATGGGGACTACGTCCAAATATGACACACTGGCTTTACATGAGCGTGATTAGACCAATAATAACCTACGCCTCTGTAGTGTGGTGGACATCAATGGACAACAAGTACAACGTAATACCATTGCAAAAAGTGCAACGTATATGCTGTTTAGGCATAAGCGGGGCAATTAGAACCGCACCAACAAGAGCGTTGGAGACTATACTACACATCCAACCAATAGATGTCCGTATAAAGTATGAGGCAGCCCTCACAGCAAGACGTCTACAAGTGTTGGGTGAATGGATAAATCGAGACCACAAGTCGTACCATCAGAAGATATTACAATCACTGGTCGGTCATATTCAAACAACGGAAATCTCCGACCGCATTACTGAAGTGCGGCTTACAGCTACCTGTGATTCGTGCCAGACAGACGCTCCTGGGAAAACGGAACACTAGCTCATGCGGCAGTGGGAATCAGCTGCTGCACTGATGGGTCCAGGCTGGAAGGAAGGACGGGTCTGGGACTTTTTATTGATGAACCAGAAGTCGAACTTTACTTCCGCCTCCCAGACCATAACACAGTATTTCAAGCAGCAGTTCGAGCAATCACGGAGTGTGTTAACTGGCTCAGTAATACCACAAAGCCTAAATATGCCAACATATTCAGAGATAGCCAAATGGCGATCAAAGCAATAACATCGGAAAAGGTCAAATCCAGAACAGTGTTAGACTGTAAAAGAACGATAAATAATTACTTAGTCCATAGTCAACTGCGTATTTTCTGGGTACCGGGACACAACGGAGTGAGTGGAAATGAACGAGCAAACAGCTTGGCTTCAAAGGGCAGAGAACTTCGAGTAATAAAATTGGAAACCTTTCGAAGCCACGAAGGATGAGTTGAAGCACTGGGCAGTGATGGCTCACAAAACTGTGTGGAATAGAGCAACTGCAAAGAAACTGTGGGGTGACCCAAATGAGAAGAAAACCAGTAGTTTTCTGAAACTAAACAAGATCGAGATTAGTAAGATGATAAGTGTTCTAACGGGACACTCAAGCTTACAGGCACATCTTCATCGCATAGGACTAGCAGAAAACGACGAGTGCAGGGCATGCAGGGAAAACATCGAAACGATGGAACATTTTCTGTGTCACTGCCCAGCTTTCACACATGCAAGATCTCGATATTTCGGTTCCGACATATTGCCAGACTTGGATTCATCTCAGAGGATATGACTGGAAGATACTGAGCAAATATGTGTATAGTACCGATTTTCTGTAATCCGTGGGTTATAAAAATCATAAATAAGGAGCGCACAACAGGCCGAACCACTGGCTCAAGTGTATGTCCATGGACATGAGACGTTTAAACGTCTCCTCTATTCAACCCAACCTAAGCTAACCTAATTATAAATAAGTAAACTTAAAACAAGAACACAAATAGAGATTGTTTCCCAAAAAACGAAGATGATTGTATTCTATTTAAAATTTATGAAAAAATCCTAATAATGATTTCAAAACAATCAGCCATGGCAAAAGTGTTGAAAAATTGTAAATTGATCGTATGGGATGAATGCACGATGGCGCACAAACGATCATTAGAAGCACTCGATAGAACATTGAAAAATTTGCGCAACAATAATCGTCACTTTGGTGGCGTCAATATATTGCTGGCGGGCAACTTCCGACAAACACTTCCCGTGATTCCGAAATTAACAGCGGCAGATGAGTTAACCGCATGTCTGAAGTCATTGTATTTGTGGCGATACGTAAAAACAATTCAATTAAGTATAAATATGAGAGTATTCCTGAAGCAGGATAAAACCGCAGAAGTTTTTTCTAAAGAACTAATGAGAATTGGAAATGGACAAATAGCGGTAGATACTTTTAGTGGTTTAATATCAATTCCACCCACCATTTGCCAATTCACTCAAACAAAAGATGAACTCATCACTAATGTGTATCTGATGTGAATGAATTGAATTGGAAGATTCAAAATCGAATTCCGGAAGAATTGCGTTCATACAAATCAATCGATCGCGTTGAAAATGAAGACGATGTCGTCAATTATCCCGTTGAATTCCTAAACTCTTTGGATTTGCCAGGCATACCGCCCCATAATTTACGTCTTAAAGTTGGATCAGTAATTATTATGTCAGAAGGACAGTCGCTGGAAGTGTGTGCGTTAAATCTGGAAATGTCATGCTTTTCACACGGCCACTGTATGACGCATTTTCACGAGTAGGGAAACCATCCTCACTCTTCATTTTCGCTCCGGAGCATAAAACAAAAAATGTTGTGTATCGATCGGCATTAAATTGAATAAAATAATTAATCATTAATTTGTAAGACTTTATTAAAAATAATATTCATTGAAACTAATACTTGATTTTTTTTTCCAAAAAAATGTGAACGGTACGAATTTTGCCGAATCAGCTTTCTTATAAATATCAATTAACAATAGCTAATTTTCGATCCAAAAAAGTAATGCAACCCAAAAATATATTATGGGCAAAACGAAGATTGAGTGTAACAGTGTAGATTAAACTTATATTTTAAAAATATCCATTTTTCACAAGTAGACTCTTGTTTCTTGGTGCAATACTCGACTCAAAGCTTAAATGGATAGAAGACACAAATGTAAGAGTTGAGCTATGGTTTTCCCGAATAACAACATGAGTCTAGTTAAATATATTTTTGTATAAATGTACTAATTTGTCTATGATCTAACGACTGATAGCTATAAGCGTTAGCGAAAATAAGCGTTTTTCAGCGCTTTATGTCGCATTTAAATTTGCCATTCTTCCCATTCATTCGCACTCCCTTCAAGATTTGCATTTTTGTACTTATGTATGCTGTTATTCATGTCATTTGAAAACCACAGAAAAAATAGAGTACCATTGCTTCATATCATATGAGCAATGAGAACTGCTCTTAATATAATCAAGAACATTATCTCCCTGGATATTTGTATACAATAAAACAGCAGAAATTACTTTAGTAAGGCTAGTTGCACTAAACGGCAAAGCACCTGTCCGACACACAATGATACTGGAATATGGTGTTATCCTCCACACACGGAATACTCACTGAGTCAAACCTTCATAGAAGAGGATTTCATCACATTAATAGCATCCATTGAAGAATGGAAAAAACTAAATATCGCTTATGGCAATTTGAACTAGTATACCAACGCAAACTACTCCACAGTCAGTGGAGTAGTTTGCGAGAAGCTAAACAATCGTGAATCCTACAAACTGATGGATGAATGTAGTATATTTCAAGCGGAAATACATATACGCAATATTAAAAGCTGCTAAAGCTATATCATTGACTCCGTTATACAACAGCGATATCGGGTTTTTAAGAAGACCGGATATTAGGACGATGGTGATTCTCACAGAACAGCATACAATTAATTAATCTGTGCTTGAGATTTCGTGATAAAAATATGAAATCAACACAGCCGCAAATTAACATCCCTCTTGTGCGCTTATTGAACCATTTAACTAATTTACTAAAATTAATCGGTTACACGTATTCTTCATAGAAGAAGAATATTATACACTACTTAAATGAAAATGTATCTTAATAATTTACATTGAATCGCCTCATTGCTGCGGGACCCAAATTCTTAGTACATATTTTTACTTTTACAATGTTCATGTGGCTGGGGAACCATTTAATTTTTTTTAATAATTTTTAAATAATTTGAATTGCACTATTTTATTACACAGCTTTCTCCTTGCAATACAGGCTTAATTGGCCTCTTGGGCTTTCTATGTGCTTGCCATTGAAAAACAGCAAACATTTTGCTATTACAGCAGACATTCTGCTATAATCACGGACAAAATACTATAAACAATTCAGCTGACCATGTTTTTATTAACAGCAACTTATTTTTGAGTGAGACTTTAGGAGGTTCTGTTGTTATACAAGTTTTAACTAATCTAACACTTACCATTATTATTTATTTATCGGTAAACAAATTTACAATTCTGTCTGTATAATCTACAGGCATAGACTGTTAATCTACAGGCATAGGCTGCAATATATTATTTTCTCAGTTTGGGCCATTGGACTGATTCTCAGATTGGGCCATTGTACTGACAGGTTGACTTTGTCCAAAACCAATTACTTTTGAACTCTATAGAAGTGATTGATCGGTTGGTATACCGATCTTTCCACCATCTATATTCCTAGAGCTGAGCCTGTACATCTGCATCTTATTTGTATGTCACATTACAGCGTCTCGATACCCAACAGAATGTTGGTTCGTAATGCCCCATAAGGCCTATTAAATCGTGTCTGCAGACATATTATAGTTTCGAGTTGACCCTATGTCTCTCTGTAGCTGATTATCGGCACATAACTGTCGCGTTTAGTATAGCTAGAATTTCCGGTTGAAATTTTTGCTAGTGATGCGTGTGTTGTTGGTTTTTCACCCTCTACTATTTTAATCGCCATGCTCCGGATCATGGTGTGTACACAATCCCTGCGATATGATTCAGATTTAGATATATCCTCCATATATACTTGTATCCCGATTTGGGTCATAGAACACTGCAATGTTTGAAGAAGATAAGTTCAGATTTAGATAGGTCTACGTACACATATACCGTGTTGTTGTGGAATCCAATTGTTGTCGGAATCCGGCTTTGGACGGTGGAGAGCATCTTTAATTTGGACAGAGGAGAGCATCTTTAATCCCGGCCGATGGCCGGTCACGCAAAGACACTTTGGTCCGCGTTGCCGGCTTTGGACATACCCCAAAGAAGAAAATCTTTAATCACGTAAAAACACTTTGGTCCATGGACATTATGACCCTGGACTATGTGACATACCACCCTCTGGAGGAGTCTCTATGTGGGGAATTGGCTAACACTCTAAACGGCGCAGTATTTATAATTGTAGAAGTAGTTTCTCTATCTGCGTTATTGGTTAACATCTATTTTAGGTTTTACCCACTGAGAACTACTCAAAAGAATTGACACTGTGTTTCTGCCAAGACTCACTGAACGAACTTCCTTTTGGTAAAAATCCTTTTCTCAAGAATCGATGTCGCATACAGTTGAATCTGCAAACCATTTATTTTTGTTAATACAACTATCATCGTGAACTCACAATTTATACTTCAGCCGCACTATGGATGGAAATGGGAAATTGTGGTCAAAATTCTGTAAAGTCTACAAAAATGCTTGGATTTTGATGAAATTTGGAATGAAGGCAAATAAAGTATTTTTTTTTTTAATTTTTTTTTTATTTTTATTTTTAAAATTTTCACAATTTTTCAATAAAAGCGACTAAAAACATCGGAAAAAGCTCAATCATTAAATTTTTTTATTATTTTATCGTAAAGTCTAAATAAGACCATTCCTAGCAAAAACGCTGATCATTCGCAGTGAACGGACGTGTTTATCACATAGCGGATAGTTACCAGTACCTATTACGCAATAGCAAAAATCTGTACAAAGTCTGTAAGGCCTACATCGTAGTACCTATTACGGTCTAATACAGACAAAATTAAAATAAATTCTCTTGACGGGGATGCCTTCGTGTTCCGATGGAGCGCGGTTCCCCAATCGTCCGACTGTCCGTCCGTTGGTCTTGGCCAAAGCCGACCACACCAAAAATGGTGAAAATCTCCCCCAAGTACTCACAACAGGTGGTGCGGTGAGGGGAAAACGTCATGTCCGACCGTCAAAACGGAAGCACAATGAGCATCGTGTAGCGCTCAGAGTTTTGACGAAGTTGGAGGCTGTTGAGGTTTCGGCTCTTACCGAAAAACAAAAAGAGTCACTTACCTGGGCTAAAGGCGTCATAGATGCTTCTAAGGCCAATGAGTCGGCTGAAAGAGCCACAAATTCAGCTGTGTTAACGGCTAATAAAGTAAAACGAATCAGATCACCTGATGAACCCCTGCCTTCGAAAAAGGCAAGAGGCCCTAATGTCACCATCAACAGGACACTCACCAAGCCCTTCAATGAAGTGGCGAAGGAGAGTCTAGTGATGGCTGTTATAGACAGAAGTAGTGAGGATGGATCCATCCTCAAGGACAAATGGAGTCATGTACAATCAGCCATTATGGCTCATTACCTCGATGTCCGTAGAGAAATGCCGGACAAACCACCAATCTGCAACGATGCAGGATGGCATCAGGGGAGAGTAAAGCTCTTATATTTCGGTGATGCCAGATCAGTAGACCTTTATAAGGCTGCTCTGAGTCGAGCGGGTGAGGTGTGGCCGGGTGCCCAGTTGGATGTTGTCGAAAAAAACAACATCCCTAGTCACCCTAGAGCCATCACCTGGGTTACAGAAGAGCCCTCCAACCCGGCTGACATCTTAGAAATAATAAAAGATTCCAATCCTGGTCTGCCGGCCCATAATTGGAGAATCAGCAAGGTGGGTGAGGCGGATGGTAAAAAGCGGTAGGTCAATCTTATCCTAAACGCTGAATCCACCTCCCATATACAAAGTGCGAGTGCAACCCTACAATATGGCTTCGAGACTATAATCTTGAAGATATACAAGCAGGATATAGCTCCCACTGCAGAAGGTGAGTCGTCCACCGTGGCACTTTCTGTAAGTGCGGAGGTAGCCACGCCTATTATTTCTGGTGACTCCAACTCTAACAGAAGATCTGTAACGTCCTACTCTGAGGACGAAAGCTCTACTTCTGACACAAAGGGGCTGAGGGGAGTCTCCGGACTCTTTGACGCATCTGGCGGGGACATGCTTCTCGACGATACGGACGAAGAGTTCGATAACACCCTTGTTGGGGTGGATGTTAATCTGTCAATTACCAATGATGGTAAGAATTCTACAGATTAACCTCCATCACGCTAAAGCAGCCTCAGCGGCTCTATTGCTGCGCCTGTCCACAGGCGCAGTAGACATCGTCCTGATACAGGAGCCCTACGTAGTGGGAGGAAGGGTGTGCGGTATTAGGACACCCAACTTTAAACTGCTTGTGGCCAACTGTGAAGGCACTCCAAGAACCTGCATTTTGGCCAGGAAAGATCTAAGTATCTTTCTCCTGACTAATTTAAGTGGTAAAGACCAAACAGCTGCTAGCCTGGAGATCGGTAATCGCATATATTGGGTGGTCTCCAGCTACTTGCCTTATGAATCTGTAGTACCGACTGCTCTATTCAGGGAAGTAGTAGAAGAAGCAACGTCTGACGAGCTCGAGCTGATTATTGGCGCAGACACGAACGCTCATCATACTATCTGGGGTAGTACGGATATAAACAATAGGGGTGATTCGCTTCTTGACTTTATTCTAACTACCAATCTTAGTATTTGTAACATAGGTAATAAACCGACCTTCACAATTAAAGACAGACAAGAGGTACTCGACGTAACGTTTGCTACTGACCGGCTGTCAGACAAAATTATTGGGTGGAATGTACTGGACGACCACTCATTCTCAGATCATCATTATATTGAGTTCAAACTCGCGGAAAAAGCGCCTAAACCCGCCGTCCACAGAAATGTAAGGAAGACAAAGTGGCATCTGTATGAGAAGAATTTCAAGAAAGTCCTCAACTCTAAACTTCCGTACGAACCGAATGACAAAGCCGGTTTGGATAATCTGGTCGATCATATCACCATATCATTCAATAGATCCCTTGAAGAAGCCTGTCCAAAAACAAGGTACAAGGGTAAAACTAAACCCCAATGGTGGACTTCTGAGCTAACGGCTATGAAAAAGACCTGCAACAAGCTATTCAATAAGGCTAAATCTACTGGGGTCGCTAATGATTGGGATGCCTATAAAGAGCAACTCAAGATCTATAAGAAGGAGCTTAGAAAGGCGCAAAGGCGCTCTTGGTATACCTTCTGTGGTGAAGTGGAAAAGGTCTCCGACGCCGCTAGGCTGAGGAAGATATTATCTGCTTCACCCTGTACAGTGGGATATTTACAGGATGAGGCAAATAACTGGACCAAAAACAGCGAGCAGTCGCTCAATGTACTGCTCGACACACATTTCCCGGGGAACTCTATAACAGAACCCGAGGATCAGCAGGACCAACAAGAGTGCGAGTGGACTGCGAGCGTCGCTAGCTTCTTGACTGAGAGATCCAGAATAAGCTGGGCTATTAACAGCTTTGAGCCCTTCAAGTCACCTGGACCAGATGACATCACTCCAGCAGAAATGCAGAAAATGTTAAAGTACATTATCCCCTGGCTGGAGAAAATTTATGTAGGCTGTATCAGGCTTTCATACGTCCCGAATCGATGGAGGGATACCAAAGTGGTATTCATACCTAAAGCGGGAAAGATATCACACACTAGGCCAAAAGACTTCAGACCAATTAGCCTATCCTCGTTCTTATTGAAAGGTCTGGAAAGACTTTTAGATCATTTCATTAGGGAAAACCTGGATACAAAACTCCTGTCGGGGAACCAACATGCTTACAACAAGGGCAAGTCTACTGAATCAGCCCTGCACGAACTTGTGAGCACTATCGAATCGTCCCTGCATTTCAAGGAATTCACCATGGTGGCATTTCTTGACATAGAAGGGGCTTTTAACAACATTCATTCCGATGCGGTAATTGCGGCACTCTCACATCTAAAAGTTAACACTAGTTTGATTAGACTAATTCAAAGTCTGCTCACCAGAAGACGCATAACAGCATGTCTAGGGTCCACAACTCTAACAAGGTATGTAAACAGAGGGACCCCGCAAGGAGGAGTATTGTCTCCACTAATTTGGAACCTAGCGGTGAATGAAATCCTGCTAGATCTAGAACGTTGTGGCTGCAAGGTCGTGGCATATGCGGACGACGTGGCAATCGCAGTGAGTGGCAAATTCGTAAACGTCCTCAGAGACATCCTACAGGTGGCTCTGAACAAGTTGGCTAGATGGGCCAGAAGCAGCGGTTTGGGCGTTAACCCCAACAAGACAGAATTGGTTCTCTTTACTAGGATGAATAATGTCCCACATGTGGACCCTCCACCTCGGATAAATGGAACAGATCTAGTCTTTTCTGAAAGTGCAAAATTTTTAGGAATAATTCTAGATAGGAAAATGTTATTTAGACTTAACGTATTGGAACGTGTAAGGAAGGCCAACGTCGCCTTATATTCCTGCAAAAAGGCTGTAGGGTCGCGGTGGGGACTCTCTCCTAAAATCGTCCACTGGATATATATAGCAGTAGTTCGTCCAATACTGTTATACGGTATTGTGGTATGGTGGACGGCAACTGACAAACTAACCATTACCAACCTACTAACAAAGGTTCAGAGGACTGCCTGCCTGAGCATAAGCGGAGCCTTAAGGACTACAGCGACCGAGTCTCTACAAGCCCTACTCCATATACTGCCGATTAATATTGTGGCGAGAGAAGTTGCAACCAAAGCGGCAATAAGATTAGACTGCCTATCAATGTGGAGGTACAAGAACTATGGTCACATGAGGATATCAAAGTGTAGTGCTATGGTAACCGACCGAGTGGACTATATACCAACAGTGTACACCTTCGAGAGAAATTACATCACTATGATTCCCGCCAGAGATGAATGGGTCGGCAGAATACCAGGTAATATAAACCATCTCCACTTTTACACGGATGGTTCGAAGCTTGATGAAAAGGTTGGCTTCGGAGTACACTGTGAAGAACTTAGTCTGGATATAGCTCACAGACTACCAGATACCTGCAGTGTCTATCAAGCCGAAATAATGGCAATATGGGAAGTCGCCAAGTGGCTGAGTCGCAACATAGTAACAAACAATGGCGTTGTCATTTACTCGGACAGCCAGGCTGCCATCAATTCTCTGGAGGCAACATCCCTAAATTCACAAACAGCCCTCGACTGCCGCAGATCTCTTAACGAGATGGCTGAGCAGTTTAATATACACCTCATATGGGTGCCTGGGCATAGGGATATCCCGGGGAACTGCAAAGCCGATGAACTTGCTAGGAAAGGGACGACATTACAAATTCTCGAAGAATTTGCATATATTGGTGCGCCACTATCCACGTGCAAGCTTTGGCTTAGGCAAGAGGCAATCAGGCAGTCCAACGATAGATGGACAGAAATCGGCACCTGCAGGGTAGCTAGACAAATCTGGCCAAGGTATGACCTGAGAAGGTCAAAATATCTCCTCGCACTAGAGAGGAAACGATTGTCTACGTTAGTACAGGTTCTGACGGGACACTGCTTGATCGGCGAACACGCCAAAAGATTGGGTATTGACTCCAATGACTTCTGCCGAAGCTGTGGAGATGAGGAAGAAGTGGAGAGCATTGAGCACTTGCTTTGCGACTGTCCCGCTTTGAGTAAACGACGACTGGATATACTGGGGTCGGCCTTTTTAGGCAGCCTAACAGATCTTTCCAGTACTGATATTCGTACTATCGATAAATTTATATATCAAACAGGTTGGTTTCGATGAGGGGCATTTCAGCCCGTGGTAACACTAGGGACCTAAACTGGTCTATGTGAGCTTGTAAAAAAATACGGCTGCCACCCTAACCTAAACCTAAACCTAAGACCATTCCTAAGGAAATCGATGCATAACACAGTGCAACACGAAAAAATATAACCGTATACGGACACCACTACGTGATAAAAGACCAAAAAAAAATACTCATGTCTCCCAGTATTGCCCAAAGTCATGCACTTTTTTATGGGCCCCAAAGATTTGGGGCCTCGGTGTCATTTTTGCGAAAAAGTGATCGTTTTCTCAGGCTGATTTTGATTTACTCTCTGAGGCAAAGTTGTAGCTCTTGTCATAAATAACAAAAATTGTGAACATATAAAATCAAAAAAAAAATAATTTTCAAGGTCAAAATTGCAAAAAAAATTATTAAAAAATTCGTTCAAAATTCAAGGAGACAATCAACTACAAAAATTTACCTAAGATCTCTCTAGAACATATGAACTTCCTAGGAATGCTTCCTAACACCGTTTAGGTAGCCGGTTTGCAAGATATTAGCCTGAGAAAATGATAACTTAAAAGCCATGCACCATAAAAAGTGCATGGCTTTGAGAGTGCGATTTGCAAGTCCAGAGCCATCAACAATATAAACAGAATACGATTTTTTTATTCTTTTTTTGTAATAGATAGCATAGTATCTCATTGTTGAAGTAAAGAAAAAACAAATTAAATTAAAAATCGGGAAATTTTTCACTTTCGCGGGTAATTAAGCGCTACCTAACTTGTGTTAAGAAGCATTCCTAGGAAGTTCATATGTTTTAGATAGTTGTTTTTTTGAGATCTTAGGTAAATTTTTGTAGTTGATTGTTTCCTTGAATTTTGAATGGTTTGCTTCCTATGGACCTGTTCAGGTAAAAAAATCGAATTTTGATCTTGAAGATGAAGTTTTTTTTATATGTTCTTTATGACAACAGCTACAACTTTGTTTGCCTCAGAGAGTAAATTAAAATTCCGAACGGGTTGCAAGATATGAGCCTGAGAAAACGATCACTTATTTTTGCAAAAATGACACCGAGGCCCCAAATCATTGGGGGCTCATAAAAAAAGTGCATGATTTTGGGCAAAACTGGGAGACACTGGTCTCTTTTTGGCCTTTTATCACGTAGAAGTGTCCATATATGGTTATATTTCCATGACTTAAAAAATTACGCACAGTGTAATTTTAAAAGTTGTAGCTAATTTAGCAAGCCATGCCCCAAAGAGCAACGATGGCGCAGGTGAAATCTTTACAGAATGGTACAGAAGGTCTCAACGACGGCTCTAAAAAAATTTGGTAGCGACGCACGATGGGAAAATATGATGAAATATGCAGGCACAGGACTTTGAAAACAACTATAAAAAATCAGATTTTTGGGAATGCTGTTTTATTGTGGATAAAATTTAACGAAAATACCTTAAAATTTTATGAGAATATAAATGCAAATTTCATTTTTACTTATAAATGCAAATAACATTGCGATGATAAAATGTATATACAAAAATGCTTGTAGAATTCGCGTTTGTTGGTAAAATGCGACCGTACTTGTAACTCATAATAAGGTAATATTCATCTTAATTTTTGTGTATAAGACGTATTTTTAATGTCTTCAAATGAAGAGATATTTAAAAGAAAAAAATATTTTTTTTTTGTTTTAGAAAAAAATTATCCACCGTAAATGAAATACAACTTTTTTGGATCATGTGGGATCACTATCATATGACATAGAGAAGAGAGATGACTTTGTGTTGAATCCAACAGTAGATTATGGTAGATTTTTGTACTTTAAATATGTGCTGTTTTACTTGAATAAAAATAACATTAGTGCAAAACTTCAGCTTTCAAAAATATTGCAGACTACGATTTTATCTTATTTAAGTTTTGTTTTCAGTTTCAAAAACATTGCCCGGTTTTGTAGACTTTTAACGCAATGTTGACAAAAATATTTTTAAATTTAATGGTCTATACATTTAAAATGCAGCAACACACAATCAAGATACTCAAATAGATTTTGAACAAGCCTAATTTTAAAATCATTATCACTGAAGTTGGTACGATATTCTCTTGAAGATGGTCGAAACCGTAGGACTCCATCTCTCACGGTAAAGTCATGAGATAGAAAATACTGGTATGCGCGCGTATTTACCCTTTTTTCCCATTATGCAACGCATCGCGGATCTTTCTAGTTATACGAAACGTAATGTAGAAAAATAAAAATTTTCTGTCAAAAAAGGACTGTATTTCCATGTAAATTTTAATAACGAAAACAAAAAAGTTTCCGGCGTCTATAAATGATTTGATACCTCATAAAGCATGGCTTAAGTTGATGTGTATTTTGGCCCAATTAGTTTCTCATTTCTATCTTCTCAACAATTCAAATTTCAGCAAACTGTGCTCTAAATGCAGGTTCAAATATATACCTAATTTTGGACAAGCATTTGATCATCTAAATATCAATATATTTTGTTTATATTTTGCATACCGAATAATGGATATTTGCATAACAGATTTGCATAACCACTTTTTCAATATTACATGTGTCATAAAATTTGACTTTTGGCCGCATTTTTCGATTTTCGTCCATAGTGCGCCGTTTGAAGCAGACCCAAGGGTTGATTTGATTTCTCAATATTTATCTCTCGACATTTTCGCAACTTTCTTCTGGCATTAATAAAAAACGATATTACAGCTTCAACCATTTTTGTACGTAAGTGCAAAATTTAAAATGCTCCACTTCTAAAAATATAACCAAAAAATTTAAACAAAAGCCCACACATTTACTTATATTCTGATTTTGAATCTAAGCGCTATAAAATACAGATTCTTGAGCAGATCGTTATCATTAAAAAAACAGCATTGATCAAACTTGACACTAATTCCTATTATGAGGTATCATAATAGGACTTCAGCCCGATATTAGCCCTTGTTTAGTGGTTTTTAATTAATTGTTTACTCAGAAAAATTCACAAATGTCTGAGTAAACAATGACAAATTCAGTGGAGGCAGTGACACACTTGTGTTGAATTGGATCTTTTGGTGCAATTGAATTGAAGATTTGCCAAGAGACCAAGATATTATATTCAATTAAGACGAAAGCAAAGATATTGCATAAAATAATATAGATCATTAACTGTTTTGTGTTTTCTTTGTACTTTTGTCTGATATTTTCTTTAGTCAGATGTATTCATTAAGTCTCGTTTGTTATTTTATGTTTAAACAAAAACATCGTCAAATGTAAATAAATGTCGATAATAATGTCCATTTATTTCCAGGACATGTAACAAATTGGGTTGTTACTATGACAATATATTTTTTGAAAAATTAAAATTTGTGGTGTTCATACAATAACCTAATTGTTGAGCAAAATGAAAAATTTTTTAATAAACAAATTATAAATATTGTCGTTGAAATGAAAACATGTTTGTTGAGTAAAACACAAACAAATCAATGAACGAACCACAATTTGTTTGTTTTATATGTGTATTTGTTTTATATGTGTTCTTAATCGGCTGGAACAAAAATAATAAATAATAAGATATGTCATACCCGAGCGAGTAAATTGTCGGGTACGAACGAATAGAAATTTCAAGGAGTGAGGTTTTCCGCGGATTTCGGACCGATTTTCCTGAATTGTTTGTAATTGTCACAATTGTCACAAATTTTGGGTTGTCAACATTTGTAAAAGTTATGGACGAAATGCTGACATTGGACAGATGGGGTCACAATGTTAATGATTCGTAATTTCTATAAAAATTACCTAATGATGGAATTAGTGTACCTTAAATTTTTTAATATTTATGTTTTAAAGTTGGTCCGTGATGTCTCGTTTCGAACACCGGATGAAATTGAAATCGCGGTAAATCTATTCACTAATGTTGTCAATAGGTCTGTTAAGTGGATACTCGAAAAAACGCAATCAAAAGAGATAATTCAAGCGTTAATCAATGAGAAAAGAAACGTTAGAAGAGAGTGACAACAGTATCACTCCCCAGTCCTGAGAAATAGATTAAAAAATTGTCAGAAGAGATTGAAATCAGCCCTAAAATCAGCTAAGGAGAGTGTTCTAAAAAATAATTGCATTCTTTGGATCCGACCCAGATTACAGTCTCTGGAAGGCTACAAAAAATATGCGAAGCCCTGTTGTGCATGAATTCGCCTTGAAAATGGGAACGGCCAAAAAGCACGGAAGATAAAGTAAATGCTTTCGCATACTATCTCGAATTAGTGTTTACACCCAACATTGATATATTTGCAGTATATACGCCCGTGATAGAAATAACTCCTCACCCAATTAAGCTTAGAATACAAGATGGTGAGAAATCTATCAAAGATCTTAAAATAAAGAAATCGTCCGGAGGAGATGATATAACAGCGAAAATGATAAAGAGAAGATTTTATTCAATGCTATTTTGCGTATAGGTTACTCCCCCTAGGTTTAGGTTTAGGTTAGGGTGGCAGCCGAATTTTTATACAAGCTCACATAGACCAGTTTAGGTCCCTAGTGTTACCACGGGCTGAAATGCCCCTCATCGAAACCAACCTGTTTGATATACAAATTTGTCGATATTACGAATATCGGTACTGGAAAGATCTGTTAGGCTGCCTAGAAAAGCCGACCCCAGTATGTCCAGTCGTCGTTTACTCAGAGCGGGACAGTCGCATAGCAAGTGCTCAATGCTCTCCACTTCTTCCTCATCTCCACAGCTTCTGCAGAAGTCATTAGAGTCAATACCCAATCTTTTGGCGTGCTCGCCGATCAAGCAGTGTCCCGTCAGAACTGATACTAACGTAGACAATCTTTGCCTCTCTAGTGCGAGGAGATATTTTGATCTTCTCAGGTCATACCTTGGCCAGATTTGTCTAGCTACTCTGCAGGTGCCGATTTCTGTCCATCTTTCGTTGGACTGCCTGATTGCCTCTTGCCTAAGCCGAAGCTTGCACGTGGATAGTGGCGCACCAATATATGCAAATTCTTCGAGAATTTGTAATGTCGTCCCTTTCCTAGCAAGTTCATCGGCTTTGCAGTTCCCCGGGATATCCCTATGCCCAGGCACCCATATGAGGTGTATGTTAAACTGCTCAGCCATCTCGTTAAGAGATCTGCGGCAGTCGAGGGCTGTTTGTGAATTTAGGGATGTTGCCTCCAGAGAATTGATGACAGCCTGGCTGTCCGAGTAAATGACAACGCCAGTGTTGGTTACTATGTTGCGACTCAGCCACTTGGCTACTTCCCATATTGCCATTATTTCGGCTTGATAGACACTGCAGGTATCTGGTAGTCTGTGAGCTATACCTAAACCTAAACCTACTCCCCCTATCTTGGAAGGGTCATTAATCGTGAGATTCCGAAACCAAAGATCCGACTCAAGTTAAATACTATCGCGCTAACTGGTTTTCCAACAGGAGGTGTTATTTTGAATCACCCGGTATTTCGGTAGCTGTTACTTTTGAAGCTTTTATTCTTTGACATTTGAAAAGTAGAAACTACGCCATTACTGAAAATGGAACGATGCACGATTCAACAATGCATTGAAATTATTAAAATTCGAAAAATCGAAAATCATCAGGCCCATTTCCACCTCGGTGGCTACGTTAACAAGCAAAATTGTCGCATCTGGGGCTCGGAAAACCCAAGAGTTATTGTTTAGAAGCCTCTCCATCCTCAACGTGTGACTGTTTGGTGCGGTTTATGGTCCGGCGGGGTCACTGGACCTTACTTTTTCGAAAATGAGGTTGGATCAACAGTTACGGTGAATGGATTGCGCTATCGAGAGATGATTAATAATTTTTTATGGTCGGAGTTGGTTGGTATTGATCTGGACAACTTTTACTTTCAACAAGACGGCGCTACGTGCCACACAAGCAACGAAACCATTGCTCTGTTACGGGCAGTGTTATCTCTCGAAGAGGTGATCACAATTGGCCACCGAGATCTTGTGATTTAACACCTTGCGACTTCTTCCTTTGGGGCCACGCGAAAGATAAGGTCTACGCCAACAGCCCAGCGTCGATTCAAGACCTCAAAGATAGAATTCGTGAGGCTATCGAGGACATAGGGCAGCCACTTTGCGATTTGGTTATGGAAAATATTATGAAAAGGATATGGTCCTGTAAGCGTGGTCGTGGTGGTCATTTAGCTGATGTTGTCTTTCATTATTAACGGCATACCTTC
Organism: Eudasyphora cyanicolor; assembly: GCA_963930755.1. Lineage (NCBI taxonomy): Eukaryota > Metazoa > Arthropoda > Insecta > Diptera > Muscidae > Eudasyphora > Eudasyphora cyanicolor. The sequence goes on along the minus strand of OZ005735.1, from coordinate 112,392,343 downwards.
CTCTCTATTATGAAATAAACATCCGATCATTTACCTCAAAAAAGGGAATTTTTCTTTGAATACCAAACTAACACCTCTTGTTGGAAAACCCTTTATCATAGGAAGTCAGCTGATTTGTTTTCACATACTACGAACCATTATTGTGAATCGTATCGTCCGTCACATAATTACAGCGTTTTATACTGCGAGACTATCTTCCTAAGGCCTGATTCGCATGAGGCAATTTTTTCCAACCAAGTGTCAAAGTTTTTGGAGAGAGAGGCAGACAGAAAGAAAATTGCCTCGTGTGAATCAGAACTTACTAGCTTTCTGATTTCAGTGATGATATGAATAGTTTATACACATTTAGGGGTGTCTAACTCTATATCTTAAATATTCTGTGCTTTGTTAAAATATAAAATTGTTATGTCCTTAATGGAAAACCCTTTAAAACTTTATATATTAATAAAACACAGAATATTTAAGATATAGAGTTCAAATTTATTCCAGGTGTACCGCAAATGTTACATTTTAAGAATGAAATTCGATTTCGGTCATATGACCACCAAGAGCCTGTCTACAGCGATTATTCTTTGAACCCAATTTTCCACAACTCTTGCCCATATTTGGACCGGAACGTTGTCAATTTCGCGTTGGATGTTGTCTCTGAGCTCGTCTAAAGTTGTTGGCTTGTTCGCATAGACCAATGCCTTGATGTGGCCCCATAAAAAGGAATCCAATGGCGTTAAATCGCATGAACGAGGTGGCCATTCGACCGGACTATTTCTCGAGATAACACGTTCACCGAATTTGCCTTTCAGTAAATCGATTGTAACGCGTGCTGTGTGTCTAGTGGCACCGTCTTGTTGAAACCGATGTCAAGCTCATCAATTCTGGCCAAAAATAATTTTCTAACATGGCACGATAGCGCACTCCATTGATGGTAGCATAATCGACGAAAAAATACGGCCCAATCAGACCTCCGACATGAAAACCACACCACACAGTAATTTTTGGCGGATGCAATTGTGTCTCTTGAAGCACGTGGGTTTGTTGCTGTCCAATAACGCATATTTTGTTTATTGACAAAACCACTCAGCCAGAAATGAGCTTCATCGATAATTGGAGTAAGTGCTCTTAAAGTTGCGACCACCGACTCAGAATTTCGGTAGTAATTTTTAATGATTTCCAAACGCTGCGTTGTAGGTGAACTTTACCATGATAAAAATGTTGAAAATGTTTGAGGGTGCGTTGACATAAAGATACGAAATTGTTATGTCCCTATTGGAAAACCCGGTACAAAAATCTGGCAAAGTGTACGGCCACACAATTTAACAAAAATGAAATTGTGCCAATATTGTCAATTGTGTACCAACGTACCAATCACATACGAATTGTACTAGTAATGGTACAATTGTACCACTTTTTCCACCTATGATGTATTCCAGTAAAAAAAAATCCGAAAAAGCAATCGAGAAGGGAATTAAGCAGCTTTGTGTGTACTAATTCCCCACTCGCTTCCCTAACCGATTCTTTTTATAAAGGGATGAGACTTCTGGAACTTATTCTGAATTGCTGAAAAGAGAATGCCTTCTTTTTTCGATTTTTTTCATCAGGTTAGAAAAATGAAAAAAAAATGTTTTCTTTCCTTTTTATTTTCTACTTTTAATTTTATTTTTATACACTTATTTATTTTTTCTTTCTTTCTTTCTGCACCACCAAAGGTCTCGCACTCATCAACGCTAAATTGTACTAAGTATTTAAGGGAAAAAGATTTTTTCGATAGCCTCGCTTCCTTTTTAGGATTTTTGGAATTAAGCTGACCATTTGACTGTTCTATTTTTAGACTCGCTTACTTTTGCGGATTTTTGGAATTACGTTCTCCATTAGAAAAACCAGAAAAAATATGTCACATTATATTCCGGAAGGAAAAAATACAATGAAGAATTAATGTCTTGGTGCCAGTTCTACAGCTGGGTAATTCCAAAGCACTTCGACCAAAAAAATCACTTTTAAGAAACGACCCCCTCGGATTTAAAAGATATTCTGCACACTTGTTCTCCTAGTGTGTGGGAATTATATGGCGTTTTTATTTTGTCGAATTTCGTTGAGGTTCCCGTGATATAGAGGTCCAAAGTTGCCTACCTCAACGATTTTTCTCAAAACCTACCTTTCTTCAAATGCTCATATCTTCGTAACCACTTGACGTAAATTCACGATATTGACATCAATATAAAGCACTTTTACTCCTCTTAAAAACTGTGCAAAAAATAAGTATGTCCTTTGGAGGCAGGACATGAAAATATAAAAAAACATTTTTAATCCTTGAATATCCTTAAAAACTATCAATTGATTTCCTTAATTTTTTTCGTACAAAAAGGTGTTACTTTAATGTACGGAGTGTAAAAATCTTAAGTTGGAACCGCAATGGACTCGAGAGTTATACCCATTTTATTTATGCTATTCTCATTTTTTCCCATATTTCTTACACGAACGTTTGTTGTTACATTTTTTATTTTCGTTTAAATTTTGAACGTGTCGATAAATTTACGTGATGTATTCGTCATGACGGGAAACCGATACGTCGCGGACCAGTCAAGTCTGTTACATCTTCTAGATTTGTAAAATAAATCCTTGTTAATTTAGGAATTCGCGAGTATTTTATGGTTTCTTTGTCATGCTTATCAAAATAGTTTTATAAAACTTCGCGTAAACTATCAAAGCCAGGGCATTGAAAACACTCGCCAAAAAAACATTTTGTTGATGGACCATCACATGTAGCAAGGTTAAGGCATGTGTGATAATCGTTGTACTTTTTTCCATCGAAGTTATTTTTGAAGACACCTTCACACATCAGCTTAACAATTTGATGAACAGAAGAAACACATACGGAATGTATCCCGCTGCTACCCTCCAATATACAATATTTTGGCCTCAGAGAGGCAAACTTCGAAAATTATGTTTTTATGTCAGGATTATTTTTCCGATATGCAGCATACAACTCCTTCAAGTTCAAGAGAACCAGTCTATTTTAACCTTGGACCCCTTTTCCGTCAATTTGCTTATATATATAAAAAATATATACATTAATTCTATTATCTCTATGTATATACAAACATATTAGAACCTCTATTGATTTATAATCTTTCCTTCCGGTAAGTAACCGGCTGTACTCATCGTTACAATAAAATGTTTCGATGATTTCAAAAATAATCAAAGTTTTGAAGCATAAACTGACGCGATAACCAAATCCACCTGCATTCATGTACTACGAACCGAAGTGGTCAATTTCCTCCATACTTGTTTCATATTTTGGAAATTGTATATCTGACATGAATGTGTATAAATTGCTTAAAAGAACTTGACCGTTCCGCAAACTATCGGTTCCCCGCCAAATGCGCATTACAGTAACAGCATGATGTATACGAGTATACGGGTATGACGAATATACACGTAAATTTATCGACTTTTTCTAAAGTCAAATGAAAATAAAAAATGTAACAACAAACGTTTGTGTAAGAAATATGGGAAAAAATGAGAATAGCATAAATAAAAAAGGTATAACTCTCGAGTCCATTGCGGTTCCAACTTAAGATTTTTACAGTCCGTACATTATAGTAGCACCTTTTTGTACGAAAAAAATTAAGGAAATCAATTGATAGTTTTTAAGGATATTCAAGGATTAAAAATGTTTTTTATATATTCATGTCCTGCCTCCAAAAGGACATACTTATTTTTTGCACAGTTGTTAAGAGGAGTAAAAGTACTTTATATTGATATCAATATCGTGAATTTACGTCAAGTGGTTACGAAGATATGAGCATTTGAAGAAAGGTAGGTTTTGAGAAAAATCGTTGAGGTAGGCAACTTTGGACCTCTATATCACGGGAACCTCAACGAAATTCGACAAAATAAAAACGCCATATAATTCCCACACACTAGGAGAACAAGTGTGCAGAATATCTTTTAAATCCAAGGGGGTCATTTTTAAACTTGGTCGAAGTGCTTTGGAATTACCCAGCTACTTCAATAGAATGCAGAGAGCAATGCTTAATTGAATTTTGGCAAACGAAACTGGAAGTATTTCTGGGCGAGTCGGTCACAAATATAACCTGTAATTTTTTACTGCTTTCGTCAGTACTCACAAAAGCCCTTCAGTTGCGTGATCAAACTATCAAATCATGCAAACTTTCTGTCTCGAAAACTACAAAACTTTAATGTCATACACGCCTTAGAAATAGATATACGCTAAACTTGATTAATTAAAACAAAAATTAAAATTGGGAGGTACAAAAAGGGGCGTGGTGGTAACACCCATTTTTCACAGGGCTTTAGGCACTGTAAAACCCTTACACTGTACAAAATTTCAAGTATTTTTATACACTGGTATTAAACTGTTAACTTTTGGTGCAAAATGGTCCCTTTGTGTGGGAGGAGTGCGGTGATAACGACCATTTTTCACAGGGCTGTAGGCACTGTAAAAGCATTACACTGTACAACATTTCAAGTATTTTTATACACTGGTATTAATGTTATAAGCTGTTAACTTTTGGTGTACAATAGGCCGGGTCGATTTGTGGGGAGACAAAAAAAGTCGCCATTGCTCAGTGAAAATCGTATTCTAGGGATCAAAATAAGAAACTTTGCCGAAGGAACCATACCTCTAAAACGAATTCTGATGTCCCGGAATTTGGGTCGAACTTTTGGGTAGGGGCAAATTTTGAAAAATCCCACTTTGACCCATTTAGAGTGCTCCAATCGAGTCCAAATGTATGACCCCCACTAACTTTGACCCGCCCTAGTGTACAATGGTGCATTTCTGTGGGAGGTACCAGAAGGGGTGTGGCAACTTCGCCCATTTTTCTGGAGTTGATAGCGACTAATAAACTAATACTATGTGTGGAATTTCAGAAGAGTCGAATAAGAAATATATCAGTTATTAAAGAATCAACATTTCACAACATTTTAACCCTTTGTGGGGGAGGTACTAGAAGGAGTAGACCAATATGACCAATCGTCGAACTTAGCTGGAGATAGAAAAAATATTACCACATACCAAATTTGAAGTCAATCGGTTACTCCACCAGACAGCAGACAGAAAGACAAACGGACGGACGGACATATCTCATTCGACATAGAATGACCCAAAACGAATATCCGCCGAACATACTTAGGGTCTTAGATCACTCCTTCGATGTGTTGCACTTTTGGACGTAGCAAATGATATACTCGTATACCCTCCTATCACTAAAGTGAGGGTATACAAATGTACCTAAGATCTCAATAAACAACTTTCGATAACATATGAACTTCCTAGGAATGATTCTTAACACCGTTTAGGTAGCACTTGGGTAGTCGCAAAAGTGAAAAATCTTTTAATTTCGTTTGTTTTTTCTTTACTTCAACATTGAAATACTATATAATAAAAAATAATAAAATAAATATACGTATTATGTTTATAATCTTCAAATACTCCATCAACATCATAAAGGGTGATCTTGTGACATCACTAACATACCAACATGATCACGCACCGACCGCAGCAGCACAGACAAACAGTGTTGCCGTTGATGATTCTAAAGAATCAAAATGATTCCTTTTTCCTTCCTTGATTCTTTTCTGATTCTTTCCCATTTTGATTCTAAATTTGATTCCTTTTGCAAAAATGGATTCTTTTTGATTCCTTTTAACATTTCCAAAGGAAATTTTAGGAAATGTGCTTCACTAATTGGCAAAACCCACGCGCAAACGCGATGTAAATCACATTTAGGTGAGAATTTTCATTTCAGCCAGCTTATATACGTTGTTTTTTCTTTCGTAAACGCATACAGCCTCAGTCACTTTTTTTTATTTATTTAACACAGTGAAATTATAAGAATTAACGGCATACACATACATATGCATTTAAAATATTACTTATATTCAACGGCTAAGAAGTGAACGAACTTTTTCAATTAAAAGAAACTAAAATTATTAAATTAAAAAACAATTTAATATCAAATATGGATAAGTAAGTATCATTATAAAAGTACGTCAAAATAAATCCATTTAATAATGTGCATTTACAGGTTTGTTATAAAATCAAAAAATTTCGGTGGTAATGTATTACCAAAAAGAAAGAAGGCATCGGAGAAGATCGTTCTGTTGATTGTACCAAAACTGAGGATATTGTGGTTTCTGAAGCAATCAGTAGTTTGAAAAGGCAACAATTTAGCAGAAAATACTCATCAGAATGGGAGTTAACATATAAGTGGGTTAAGGAAGACTCAAAAACAAAACGTCCAAAACCTAAAAATAGTTCGAGCCAAACAATTTACAATGCGGTGATTAACACTTTGGAAGAAAATGAAATTCCATTGGAAAATTTGGTCGGTTTTGCAACAGACAATGCATCTACTATGGTTGGATCAAAGACTGGCGTAGCAACCTTATTGAAAAATAAAATACCTAACCTTTTCCATATTGGATGTGTTTGCACTCCGCGAATTTAATCAATAAGTCAGCATTGAAAAACATTCCGGAAGACGTAGAAAAATTGCTAAGAAATATTTTCAATTATCTAAAGAATGCCAAACGGCAAACTTGCTTCAAAGAAATTCAACGAATTTTCGACGTCCCAGAACACAAGATGTTAAGACTCAGCGAGACGAGATGGCTTTCGTTTCAGTCTGTTGCAAGCAAAGTTTTAGAGCAGTGGTCTGTATTACAAACCTTTTTTACAGAAGCGCAAGCTGAAGAAAAACGTACAGAGACTTTGGAGAAGATCAATGTTATTAAACTAGCGCTATGTCCAATTAGCAACATTTATCTAAAATTTTTAGTTTATATTCTTGGGATTATGAACAAATTTAATAGAAATTTCCAAAGCGAGACTTCACAAATAATGTACCTTATTCCATCTGTAAAAAATATACTTTCTCCAATTTTTAAGAATTTTCTTAAAACGGAATATGTAATGAAAACTGATTTAGAAAAAATGTATTTCGAAAATAAGTTATATCAGAAAAATATATCCAAAATATATATGTATAGGTTACGATGCCGAAACCGCAATAAAGGCGGGAAATATCTCAATAGAAGATTTTAAAATAATCAAGAAATATATATTACATTTTTACCAAAATGTATGTGGTCAAATTTTGTTCAGAATTGATATTAATGATAACATCTAATGAAGACAGATTATTTTGAACTAGTATATACATTTAGTCACATTATTACAAAACCTGTTGAATTTATAAGTGAATTCCAATCATTACAGTCTTTATTAAAGGAAAGATCCCATAAAAAATGTTTGAAGTTTTGGACGCTGAACCATTCTGGTGTAAAGTTGGGAATATGAAAAATTCTTTAAACGAATCCTTGTTTCCAAATTTCTATAAATTTGTTTCTTTCATTTTTACTTTACCCCATGACAGTGCCAGCGCTGAATAAACTTTAATGAAAAATAAATTAACAAATAGACTCAAAGTACAGACTTGTGATGAAAGGATATCGGCTCTTAACTTACTCGACTGTGATCTAGTTAAGTGGACTCCGCATCCTGAACAGATTGAAAATTACCGAAAAAATATATCAAAAAAATAAGTGCTTGTGCGATTTTTATATACATACTTTTCTTCTATGAATTTTCGTGAATATCGTTTATTTTTGTTAATATTGAAAATTTGTTTTACTCTGTACCTTATTTCAGTGGTTCTTTTTAATAAAAAGAGAAAAAAGTTAGTTTGTTGATTCTTTTTCGCAAAAGTGATTCTTTTTGTTATTCCTTGCGGAAAAAGTCAGCGGCAACACTGCAGGCAAAGCAGTAAGCTCAGCACACGCAACAAGGGACGCAGCACACAATATAAAAGCGACACGACGCTCACATCGAGCGGGACGTCAACGAGAGCTCAGCGGTGAAAGTTATAGAGATATTGCTACAGCATAATTCGCACACAACATTGGCAACTGACAATTTCAATATGCAGTGTGAAAATATTGATTTATTTTGCTACGTTTGCGGTCATCAACTCAGCAAAAAGTTCTACAGGATTTCAAAAGGAAAATAATCTTTTAACTGGTGAATTCAAGAGAGCATACGAGTATAAGTTGTTATTCGCGAAGTAGACTTGGGAGGATCGAGACGCGGAACCGGAAGCAGGAGAATGGGTGAAAGAAATGCTGTATTATTTTGAGAAAATCGGCACATCGATGACATTAAAGCTGTATTTTCTTCATTTTGACGATTTTATCAAACAACTCCCTACCGAATCCGATGAGCAAGGAGAACGGTTTCAGCAAACCACAATGCCCATGGAAAACGGTACAAGAGCAAAAAAACTTGACGCATTGCTTGCAGAGGTAATATCAATTTTATTGATGCATTGTTTTGCATTCCTTTTTTGATTTCTTTTCTAATTCATTTCAGGTATGTTGGGAGAGTCACAAGATCATCCTGTATGATGTTCATGAAGTATTTGAAGAAGAAAAAGCTGATGAAAGCTGAATCAAAGTCAGATTCGGACGACGATTAGGTCCACAACTTAAGAGAGTGCGATTTGTAAGTCCAGGGCCATCAACGTTATAAACATAATACAAATATTCTTTATTATTTTTTAAAAGATAGCAGACGCAGTATCTCAATTTTGAATTAAAGAAAAAAACGGGAAATTTTTCACTTTTGCGGCTACCTAAGCGCTACCTAAACGGTGCTAAGAATCATTCCTAGGAAGTTCATATGTTCTAGAAAGTTGTTTATTGAGATCTTAGCTACATTTTTGTAGTTGATTGTTTCCTTGAATTTTGGACGATTTGCTACCTCTTGACCTGAACAGGGGAAAAAGGTAAAAAAAAAATCGAATTTTTTAAAGTATTTTTTTGCGATTTTGACCTTGAAGATGAAGTGTTTTATATATTTTATCGGCCTGTTTCTGTATTTCCAACGAAAGTATCTGCGAATGAAAACCAGTCACTTACTTTCTTCAGGAATTAGGTTTCTCTAAGGTTCGTTCGTTCGCCTGGCCTTACGTCAATTACGTTAGCAATCTAACAATTGGAAAATAATGTAATTGCCAGATCAATAATTTCACAACTTCCTTGTATATGGTCGACCTTAGCAAGTACACCTCTGTACTTTTTACACTAGCGGTGGCCAAAAAATCAACCCTGATTGGGTCAGCTGAGCTGAACCAATACTCTCATTTCTTTCTCTCTCTCTCTCACGACTCTCTCATTGTGCACTGATGATTTTTGTCCATCTTAGCGAGCTGCCAATGTTGACTTCTTTATGCTTATAGATGTATGTATACATATTTATACAATTTTATTATTATTTAATTGTTTTTACCATAATTATTTTAATATCTACTTATTTTTTGCTTATAATAACGTTTTTTGTCATTGTTCCTATCAGTCGACAAATAAAATAGAGTGATTCGATCTGACAGTTGTGTTCGCCCAGATGACAGCAAAGAGAGATAGAGAAACCAAAATGTACACTGAAATGATTACGTTTTCGTACGAGTCCATTATCGTGCGACTTGTTGTTGTGATGGTAGTTAGTGAAACCCAAATCAGCTGTTTGTCGTCTGGCAGGCGAACGAAAGCAAATTTTTAAGTTACACAAACAGGCTGTATATGTTCACAATTTTTGTTCTTTATGACAAGTAATAAATCAAAATTCCGAACGGTTTGCAAGATATGAGCCTGAGAAAATGATCACTCTTTTGCAAAAATGACACCGAGACCCCAAATCTTTGGGGGTCCATAAAAAAAGTGAATGACTTTGGGCAAAACTGGGAGACACGGGTCTTTTTTTCGTCTTTATCACGTAGTAGTGTTCGTATATGGTTATATTTCCATGACTTAAAAAAATGTCACACAGTGTAATCAGTCATTCGATTCACATTATAAAGAAATTCTATATAAATTTAAAAATTTCATAAAACTTTGATCGCTCTTCCTGAAATACTAACAGTTTCGACTTAGCATACTTACTTTGGAATGGAGGTAAATATACTCGTAAAAATTTGATTTATGGTTATCACTGTCGTTGTCAAGGTCTCATATCATGGAATATATTTAACAAAATAGTAAATTAAAATAGCTAAATGCGTCAATTGACATTTAACAGTGAACCGAATTTCGACTGTATAGTTGCATGTGTAGAAAAAACACTTTGGCAATGCGCGTTTTTGGAGTACATATTTACACGTTAGGCGCCTATCTAGAGAAGGTTCAAGGTTCCCACCCTTGAGCATTACTTGTTTTATTTATGGTATTTCCCAATGTAGTGGCTTTTGTTCAGTGGTCAACTATGAAAAATCCGACGTCCGTTTTTTTTCGAAATAAGTTTTTTTTTTCTAGTATATATGGCTATAGACTGCCACCATTACATTTTATTTTTCGTGTTTCTGGTTCACATTTTAAAGTAAACTCACTTTATAATACGAAAGAAATCATAAAAAATTAGCAGGTTTGACATTTAAGCTAAAGCTTTTGTTTTGTTTGTCATCCAACTATGAAAATTGGCGAGGAAAACATAAGTCGCGAGAAAAAAGTATTAAAATTAAATGTTTGCAAACAATTATCAATGTACATTTTGTGTGTTTCCAAATAGCTGTAATGTAAGAAACGCAAATAGGGGTATTTGCTCCATTTACGCGGCCAAAAGTCAATTTTACAAAATGTAAAAAAAATTAAAAGATCAAAAATTAAAAGCCAGAATACCATCCGGAAAACAATATCCAGCACCTTATACATTTTCCTCTTACAACCCGCGCATTATACAGTAATCGCAAATAGATAAATCTACTTTGAATATTTATCAGTTTTTGACGTTCTTGTGACAACGTGAAGTTTTAAAGTGAATATTTATATTTTACAATCATTTCTAAAGTGGAAGTAATGGATATTCACCAAATAGGAAAGAAAACAATTAATTATATTTCCATTTGTATTATTTTATCAATCTAAATTATTATTTTAAAGTTTCGAAGTAACACTTTTTAAAAAATATTCTTTGAGCATTTATTTTTGGTTGTTAATGTTTTTGTTATATTTCCGGGTTAGATCCGGCTGTATTTCTTATATACTTGTAAAGTAAACAAACTTTTATTGCACGAAGGGTACACAGAAGACCAATTTGAGAGCGTGAAAAGCCGTTTTCCCATTTTAAATCAGAGATAAAGCAAAGATGGACAAAAGCTCATTGAAAGGAAGACGTATGTCTCAAGACAAATAAATTACGGTTGGACGGGACCTTCGAAATTCCCGTTCAAAAGAAACATCGGCCAGGTCGACCAAGCAAATTATTTGAAGAGTCAAGTGAAATAAGTAAAAGGCGAAAAACTGAAAACATTCGCTCAAGTTTAGAAAAAGGTGTTATTGTTCATGCAGCACAAGTTGAGCTGAGAAAATCAGGAAGGCGGCATGCATCTAATATAAAGAGTTTTCCAACAGCAGGTGTTATTTTGGTATTCAAAGAAAAATGCCATTTTTGAGATAAATGATCGGAAGTTTATTTCATAATAAAGAGGAAGGTATGCCGTTAATAATGAAGAACAACATCAGCCAAATGGCCACCGCGACCACGCTTACAGGACCATATCCTTTTCATGATATTTTCCATAAAGTGGCTGCCCTATGTCCTCGATAGCCGCACGAATTCTATCTTTGAGGTCTTGAATCGACGCTGGGCTGTTGGCGTAGACCTTATCTTTCACGTGGCCCCAAAGGAAGAAGTCGCAAGGTGTTAAATCACAAGATCTCGGTGGCCAATTGTGATCACCTCTTCGAGAGATAACACGGTCCGGAAACTTATCCCGTAACAGAGCAATGGTTTCGTTGCTTGTGTGGCATGTAGCGCCGTCTTGTTGAAAGTAAACGTTGTCCAGATCAATACCATCCAACTCCGACCCTAAAAAATCATTAATCATCTCTCGATAGCGCAATCCATTCACCGTAACTGTCGATCCAACCTCATTTTCGAAAAAGTAAGGTTTAATGACCCCGCCGGACCATAAACCGCACCAAACAGCCACACGTTGAGGATGGAGAGGCTTCTCAACAATAACTCTTGGGTTTTCCGAGCCCCAGATGCCACAATTTTGCTTTTTGACGTAGCCACCGATGTGGAAATGGGCCTCATCAGTCAAGATGATTTTGTATCTTTCGTATCGTTTTTTGTTCGATCGTTTTGTATCGTTCAATGATCGTGTATCGATCCATTTTTGGTAATGGCGTAGTTTCTACTTGTCAAATGTCAAAGAATAAAAGCTTCAAAAGTGACAGCTACCGAAATACCGGGTGATTCAAAATAACACCTCTTGTTGGAAAATCCTGTACTTAAGGAAATCACGAACTCTCCAACACGTGCAAAAAATTATAAAACGGCATATTGTAAATAAAAGAAAGATAAATCGTCTTCTCTAACATATATTCAAGCATTGCAGATGTTCGTTGATGCTGATTTAACCAGAGGACAATACGATATAATTTGACAAACTAATAAACAGTTTTTTCCGTGTTATAGCATTGTATAAAAAGCAAAAAAAGATTGTTACCCACCTCCAGAGGCATGTAAAGTGACGAGTATGAGTTCAGAGAGTCAATTGCAACCATAAATTAGTTAATCTTACTGTTAGACGTTTATCTTAATTTCTGACATATGTCCCATTAACATTGACGGCTAGATAATTTAAAGACTATTTGTAAATGGGGATGCGATGGATCCAAACAATATCAATTCAAACAAAATATAGAAAATGATGCCGATTCAGATGCGAACATATTTCAGAGCTGCTTCGTGCCTCTTCGATTAGTTTGTGGCAATGAACATGAAAAAATATTGGGGGAAAATCCAACACCTTCTTCTCCCAGATACTATCGGCCTATATGATTCCGTTTTGTGAAAGAGAGAGAGAAATTGACCACATAAACAATTCCTTAAAGTCTCTACTCGAAACAAGGGTTGATATAAATAGAAAACAGTTCTAATCACACATTTATTTATCGGCAAAATCTACAATGCTGCTACTGGTACGACCTCCACATGCCAATGCTACATTTATGGCGCAACTTCTAAAGAATTTAACCAATTAGAGGATAACGGAGGAGCAAACCCCAAAGCTATTGAATTCGGTCTCTCAGTTTTACATTCCAGAATACGATTATTTGAGAGCATTCATCATTTTTCAATAACAGGAATTAATTATGATCTAATTTACAAATTAAATGTCATACTAGAAGCAATTTCAGCGGACATATAATTGATCCCGCAAAATACGTCAAATATGCTGTGGAAACAGCCCGCTTGTATGTCAGTTTGTACGCTTGGCATCCTATGACTCCTAGAATGCATAAAATATAAATTCATGGTGCAGTTATAGTAAAAAATGCATTGCTTCCTATTGGGCAGCTTCCTGAGGAGGCAGTAGAAGCGCGTAATAAACATTTAGGTCTAACCGCCAAGACTTTGCAAGAAAATTTTCAAGAGAAAGCTGCAATCAAGCCAGTTTTAATATACTACTATTGAGTTCAGATACTTTGTTGCTTTTTACCAGAAACTATTACATACTATTATGTCTGAAAATGTATTAGAAAGTTCTTTAGATAGCGAAGAGGTGCAGATTTCTGAAGACGTATAGTTTAAACATGACGTTTGACTAATTGTTTATCTTTTTCCATAAAGATCTCCTTTATTTTTCAAAAGGAGTCTTTGATTTATTTATTTATATCATGTAGAATCGAAATAAGCACAACAATAATTTTGGCCGCATAGATCGTTGAAACACCCCTATGTGCAACGGTTCATTCCAATCGGTCCACGTAATCAGGGGTACAATGGTCAAAATTTCAAACTTTGACACCCTGTTTCTTCGTAACTAGGAAGCTGTATTTCTGGCACACCTCATACCCATGGTACTTCTGCAACCCCACCAAATTCTAACGCGACCGGAATAAAATTGAAAAAATGGCCTTCTGACGTGTTTTCCCATATATTAAAATGGATGTGTATATCGTCATCAGAAACGAAAAAGAGCGTAACAACAAGAAAAATGGAAATTCAGTTTTTGATGGATTTCGGTACACTGCATCAAAATACACATCCTGACAAATTGTTAGCGGCGTAATATTAAAAATGGCGAATTTATTAACGAAATTCAAAAGGGCCTAACAACAAATTCTCTCTTTTTTCATAGTTAAAAAAATTCTTTTTCACGCAATTTTTACAAACAAGTTATAAATCATGTTTGTGTGATTTTATATATGCATAATTATGTTTAGATATTATCCTGAAAACCGCGTTTATCTAACGACAGCACTTTACATTTTATTTAGTTTTTGCTTCTCCTGTAAAATATCCAAATATGATGATAGGCCCTTTTTCGTTTCTGATGACGATATGTGTGTGTTACGTATTGTCTCTAACTGGACCGATTTTAATGAAATTTTCAAGAAATCTTCAGATAAGCCTAGCGGGTGACAATAATTGTGGAACTTTTAGTTCGGTAGGTTTAGTTTTATTTGGAAATATTATTTTTAGTACCAGTTACTAATGTTTGGCTATTGATTCAAAAAATATCTTGCAGTTAAGGGTATTTTTGGAGGCTGGATAAAAAGCGTGATATTGACGCGTGTTTTTAATTGTTTTCTCATCTTTATAGCGCAATTCCAAACTTCTTTTACATTTAATGTGAACATCCGTCGTCGAATAATCAAAATAAATTTTTACTGCAAGATATGTTCTGAATTGACCCTTAACTGCAAGATATTATTTGAATCAATAGCCAAACATTAGTAACTGTTACTAAAAATAATATTTCCAAATAAAACTAAACCTACCGAACTAAAAGTTCCACAATTATTTCTTTTTTAATGAACTATGTTCTTAGTTATAATCTGGATCTATATAACTCCCGAACGCGAAATTTTTAAGCAATATAGAGGTGAGATTCGACATAAGCGTACCGAATTCAGTTGAAATTGAGTCTAATATATATTGCGTACGCTACATTTTAGCCAGCGGTCATTTAAAGTCCATTCTTTAGATATTTTAAATGCCGTTTTTTTAAAGCTGGTCCTTATAATTTGGGTACATTTTTACATCAAATCTAACAAATGTATACAATCATAATAGACGTTTATAATGCTGCCGATAAAGTAAAATGTGGTATGAAGTGATATTAGAAAAACACGGAAATCTAAATGTCCGTATCAAGAGTACAAACTTTTTATTCTTGAATATATATAACAACAAAATGTGCAATATTTAAGATACAAAATATTTCAAAACGCAGCTAGAGAAAGTTGCAAAAAATGCAAATCTTTGTGAAAATTTCAAATTTTTGCAGCATCCGAAATCGTTTTGCAAAATATAAATTACTAGTTACATGTAGCATCAACGCTTTATGTACATGCAAAAATTCAGCGTAATCCGTACAGTAGATCTCAAGAAAATTAAACCAGTAAGGAAAGGCAGAAAGTCGGGCGGGGCCGACTATATAATACCCTACACCTCCCTAACAATGCGATAAGGGTCATTGCCATAATAATTTGGAATAATTGGTAAATGGGTAGAAACATATTATCTAATTCTGAAACGATAATCGCTAAATTAAGCAATATTCGTTCCTAAATTGAGAAACATCTTTCTGGAAAATTTTAATGATTGGAAGTAAAATACAACTTCTATAGCGGTTTGATACCAAATCAGGAGGAACAATTAATATAAATCTGAACCGATCTTCACTGAATACTCATTCATGTAAAAAGACCTCCTTCTGTCGAATTTCGTACTGATCGCATATAAAATACAGTCTACAGCGCCTACATGTCAAATCGGGGGTAACGTATATATGGGGGCTATATCTAAATCTGAACCGATTTCTTCCAAATTTAACAGTGTTCATTCATATAATAAGAAACCTCTATCTGCCGAATTTCATACTGATCGGATATAAAATAACATTTTTACAGCGCTTACAAGTCAAATCGGGGGTAACGTATATATGGGGGCTATATCTAAATCTGAACCGATTTTTTTTTCCAAATTTAGCAGTATTCCTTCATGTAATAAGAAACCTCTTTCTGCCAAATTTTGCACTGATCGGATATAAAATACAGTTTTTACAGCGCTTACATGTCAAATCGGGGGTAACATATATATGGGGGCTATATCTGAATCTGAACCGATTTTCTCCGAATTTAGCAGTATTCCTTCATGTTATAAGAAACCTCTCTTTGCCGAATTTCGCACTGATCGGATATAAAATAACATTTTTACAGCGCTTATATGTCAAATCGGGGGTAATGTATATATGGGGGCTATATCTAAATCTGAACCGATTTCTTCCAAATTTAACAGAGTTCATTCATGTAATAAGAAACCTTTTCCTGCCGAATTTCATACTGATCGAATATAAAATAAAGTTTTTACAGCGCTTACATGTCAAATCGGGGCTAACATATATATGGGGGCTATATCTAAATCTGAACCGATTTTAACCAAATTCAATAGGGATCGTTCTTGGGCCAAAAAAAAGATATGTGTAAGGTTTCGTCGAGATCGGACCATAATTGCGACCTGTACTTTGATTACAAGAATACATGCACAGACGGACAGACAGACAGACAGACGGACAGACAGACAGCAGACGGACATAGCTAAATCGACCCAGAAAGTGATTCTAAGTCGATCGGTATAATAAACGATGGGTCTATTTCTTCTCCTTTTGGGTGTTACAAACAAATACACAAAGTTATAATACCCTGTACCACAGTGTGGTGTAGGGTATAAAAACAAAAATGTGGCATGAGCGGACATTTTAGGTCATAACTTCCGCGAAAATGAAAATTCTGCAAAACTACTCAAATTGTATTTTTTGTTTGCCCTCCGGACCACGCATACCAATTTTCATCACAAAATTCGACAAAAGTTTTTTTTAGGCTTTTTTCAAAAAATGTTACCCATACATATATCTTTTGCTACGGACCAAAAATGTAACACATCGAAGGAGTGACCTGACCCTATGTATGTTCGGCGGAAAGCCGTTTTGGGTAATTTTAAGTCGAATGAGCAATGTCCGCCCGTCCGTCTGTCTGCTGGCTGGTGCGCCCGATAAGTCTCGAAAGGAGTAACTGATTGAATTCAAATTTGGTATGTGATATTATTTTTTTTCTATCTCCGGCTAAGTTCGAGGATGGTCCTCTCCATTGCATATTGGTCCATTGCATATTGGTCCACTCCTTGCAGTGAATTATTGATTATTTAACAACTTCTATACTACTTATTTGAATCTTCTGAACTTCTACACGTATTTTAGTTTATTAGTCACAATCACCTCGAAAAAAATGTGCGAAGTTGCCAAGCCCTTTTGGTACCTCCCACACAAATGGACCATTTTGCACCAAAAGTTAACAGCTTTTATCTTGAATACCAGTGCATACAAAGACTTGGTTTTAAGTACCTACAATCCAGAGGAAAATGGGCGTTATGCCATGCCCCTTTTAGTACCTCCCACACAAAGGTACCATTTTGTCCGAAAAGTTTACAGCACACAAAGGTACCATTTTGTACGAAAAGTTTACAGCATTGTGTCATGCCCAGGGTTACCATACGTCCTCCTTTGGGAGGACATGTCCTCCTTTTTAACCAGTGTCCTCCCGTCCTCCCTCCTTTTTCAAAAATGATGGATTTGTCCTCCTTTTGTTACAAATTAAAATTTTTCACAATCAGTAAACCTCCACATGAATTATACTCGCAAGTAGATTTAGTACAAAGTTAGTACTACAATAATTGAGCTCGATGACTGAAATTTGGTACAGATACTTCTTATAGCTGCAGGTAACTTAGGTTTGAAAAGGGGCAATATCGATCAATTATTTGCATCTTCTGTCCGATTTGACTTATTAACGCCATAGAGACTGCAAATTTCAACTGGACGAACTGAAATTGGTAGTTTGGGAGTATGTATATCCAGAACCCTTGAGACGAACGATGGTCATCATAGGTCCATGTTTTGATATAGCCCCCACACAAAGATACCTCAAGAATTTACTTCTTAACGCAACAAATTTCAAAGAATAAAAAAACAGTTGACATGCAATCTATGAGTATGCAAAATTCGGCTTGTCAGATCTTAACGCCGCTTCACTTATTTATTATAACTAACACCTAAAAATACTGGAGCTACCCCCATGGCCTTTTAGCGCCACAGAAGCTTTTTCATATTCAATCACTTTGAAATTAAGCAGGATGGAGTTTCTTGATCCAAGGGTCCACATTGTCGAATTTGGTGTAAATCTGCTCAGATTTAAATATACATAGCACCCAAGAACAAACCTTGCCAAATTTGAAGAAAATTTGTTCAGATTTCGATATAATCCTCCGATTTGGCATCTAAGCGCTACAAAATACAAATTGTTGTACAAAGCATTATCATAGGAAATTGTATTCTTTAAATGTCCTCCGAAAGTTTCAAACTCTCTTTGTAAATGTTACAAATGTCCTCCTTTGCTGACACAAAAGTCCTCCTTTCCGAAAAATGGTTATGGTAACCCTGGTCATGCCCCTTTTGGTGACTCCCACACAAAGGTGGGAGTCACCAAAAGGGTTACAGCTTTTCATTTTAATACTATTGCCTATAAATACTTAACATTTTGCTCTGTGTAATGTTTTTATAGTACCTATAGTCTGTAGAAAAATGCGCGTTATTATCACCCCCCTTTTGGTACCACCCACACAAACGTTCCACTTTATATACTCAAAATTTTTTCACTGCGTATAGTTTTTAAAATTCCTACAGTCCTGTTAAAAATGGGAGTTATGACCACACCCTTGTTAGTACCTCCCATACAAAAAGAGCCAAGACATACAAAAATTAAATAGCTCATAATATTAGTGCATATAGCAGTGCATATCTGCATGGCTCACAAAGTGAGGGTATACCTTAGTCGGTTTACCCGACTGAAATTTCTTACTTGTTGAGTGATTATTAGGGAGATACCTACTGTCCCTATCTACTTCCATGATTGAGACTGGACCGTGATCCCAGATGGGTCACCAATCCTGGGCTTTCTGGCGTCCAACTGGAAGTAGCTGAGAGTCTATGTGATTGGTCCAAAAATGGGCGGGATTGTACCAATGGGGGCCATGCATATAACAAAATTTTGAAATTTGAGATATCTTGAACAATTTGTTAGCGAGAGTGCTGTAATTTGTGCATATATACATGGTGGTAGTCTACGTGATTGGTTTAAAAATGGGCGGGATCGGACCAATGGGCGTGGCCCCGCCCATGTGAGCCATTGAAATTGAGATATTTTGAATAATTTATTAGAGAAAGTGCTGTCATTTTGTATATATCCGTCTACCTAATTGGTCCAAAAATAGGAGGTATCGCACCAATGGTTGTGGCCCCTCCCATATGAACCAAGATTTTAAATGGAGATACCTTGATCGATATGTTAGCGGAGTTCTGTAATTTTGTGTATAGGTATATGGTGGCAGGCTACGTGATTGGTCAAAAAATTGGCGTGATCGGCCATTGGGCCCTGCACATATGAGCCATGTTTTAAAATTGATATATCTTGATCAATTTGTTAGCGAGACGGTTGTAATTTTGTGTATATGTATTTTGTGGCAGTCTACGTATTTGGTCCAAAAATATACGGGATCAGAAATCTGCAATCTGGGGCAACGAAGTGGACCGGGTCCAACTAGTATTATATGTATATTTTCGAGAATCGTGTTTGCTTGCTTGCTCATCAATAAATCAATAAAACGTATTTGGAGTGCGTATGCTAATATATTAGAACTAATTTTCTCAAATAAAATACATACATACATACATATGTGTTTAAATACAAATAAAATATTGTTTAGGATTTTTTCCAAATATATTTTATTTAAAAAAGATTTTCAAAACTTTGTTGACTCAGTTTAAATTTTCCTTGATTACGAATTATACCTCCAGTTAAAAAATGACACGTGCAGCATGAAGTTCTGTTTTAAAGCACTCATTTTCATTTTCTAAATAGTCCACGTCATCATTTGTTATCAATCATTCAAGTAATTCATTGCTATCCAAGATTATACGATTTTAATTACAAAGTATTTTTACAAACACTACAAAATTTTACTAAAGAAATTAACTTTGAATTGCTGCAAAACTTAACACAATTAAGGTTTCGATGTATTTTCTGAATACTTAAATGCAAATAAATATTTGTTTCGGAAATAAAAGTTCCAATTAATACAAATTGGGATGGAAACACACATTTGTTTAGAACGCCATCTTCCCAGATATAAAATATAGGGTGATCCTAGTAGAGATACTTTTGTCAATAGCCTTTTTGACAGATCACGTGTGAGTCGTGTCATGCTGTCATGTTATTTTTGTTAAGTATTGTTTGGCATTTCATCATGGAAAGACTTACGCCTGAACAACGTTTACAAATTATTCAGTTTTATTATCAAAATAATCGTTCGCCAATTGCGCTAAGTCCATTTCCAGTCGACCCACGACCTTGACACCCATGATCAATATTTTAGCTCTCGTTAAGAGCTATCTTTTTGCCATTGACCGATTCCCGATCCGACGTACCGGAATCATCGGTCCATATTTCTTCAAAAATGATGCCGGTGAGAACGTAACCGTCAATGGCGACCGTTATCGTGCCATGATAACCGCCTATTTGATGCCTGAAATTAAAGCTCGTGATCTCGGCGACATTTCGTTTCAACAAGACGGCGCCATTTCCCACACATCGCATCAATCAATGGATTTATTCAGAGAACACTTCGGTGAGCAGATAATTTCACGTTTTGGGCCGGTCGATTGGCCACCAAGATCGTGTGATATCACACCGTTAGACTTTTTCCTGTGGGGATATGTAAAGTCTAAAGTTTTTGCGGACAAACCGGCTTCGATTCAGGCCTTGAAGCAAAACATCACGCGTGTCATTCGCCAGTTACCAGTCGAAATGCTCGAACGAGTCAACGAAAATTGGAATCAACAGATGGACCATCTGAGACGTAGCCCCGGCCAACATTTGATAGAGATAATCTTCAAAAAATAAATGCCAAAGAATGTTCTTTCAAATGATAATAAACATACCCCATTCAATTTAAATTTTCGGTGTTTTTTTCTGTAAAAAAGTAGGGAACCTCGAAATGGATCACCCTATATTTGTATGAACCAAATATTATATATTTAGAGTGTAAGCTAAAAATATAAATAAATGTTTAAGGCCGGAAATGTTTGGGAATAAATACTACGGAAGCGACAATAAAATTTCAGCGTGCTGACTCTCACAAATCCGAAACAGTAATCGGATTTTTGGGGACTCAATATTTGTAAATGTTTTGGACGAAATTCTGTGGTAAGTCTATCAATTTTGGACATTTTTCTACCGTTGCTGCACATATCGCACCTGTTCAATAAAAGGGTAAAAACACTAAATTAAAAAAAAATCCGTATTTGCCAGAACTGTTTCCGTTAAAAACGAAAATATCGTTGTAATGGTATTTTCTTGCAATGACACAATGAAAAGTTGCGATATGAAATTTAAATAGGAGAAAAATGGCAAAAATTTTCAGATCCATAAATTTTACAAATATTGAGTCCCCAAAAATCCAATTACTGTTTGGGATTTGTGAGAGTCTGGTTCATATTGCGTAAATTTAAAAAATCCAATGGGGAGCGTTTTTTTAAATTAAAGTTAAAAAAATTAAAATATAAATTTGAAAAAAATGAAATATATAAATATTAAATATAAATGAAAAAAAAAAACCACGAGAATACCGATAAATTATATTTCAAACAACGTAAACTTTGCAAAAATCTGTTCAGCCGTCCAAGAGCAATCACAAATTTCGTAAACCCAAATGTTTTTCTTTTAATTTTTTAAAATTTCAATTCCCATAAAAATTTGGAAAAAATATTTCCAAAAATAAATGATAGATAAATTTTATTTTAAAATTTAGCAATTTTTATAAACGTTTAGGAAAAATTAAATTCATAGGTTTTACTAAAAATTCTTACCCCCTATATTTACTCTTCTGGGAAAATGGGAATACCAGCTACACCGAGACAAATATTTCTACCTTTTCGTACCTTTTCCGATGGTCGAGATTATATTTATATTTGATTTTGTGCAGTTTTTCATTAAGAAAATTGACAAAAAACTTAAAGTAGAAAATACACACAAAATTTTGAATAATGACCCACCCTATTATATGGGTTATATCATGTTCATTTTGACATGTTTTTTATGTTTTTGTTGGCGATACTTCCTTTCACTCCACCTATAAATCGATTTTAGTGTAAATTCGGTCTCGCAAAGTCGATTGCAAAAAGCCGACTAATTGGCATTTCCGACTAAAGTTAAAGTCGACATACTGATCCCTAAACACAACTGCACCCAACAAAAACAAAGCCTACAGTGTATTTGGTAGAATGAAGAATAGTGTCCCTTTGCAGGACATCAAATTAAAAGTTGGTGAAAGCGAATACGTTGTTGTCACCTTAACAATTTCACAATACATGGACGAGTGTGCGGGAAAATGTGTCCTTGTGGCTGTGCCCGTGCCTGTGGATCGAAACGTATGATTAAAGAGGAAACACGTCTGAACCTTGAACTCAAAGTAGAAATTGCGTAATTGTGTATGAAAAATACATATTTTCTAGGAAACTCGTGGTGATTGACACACAAATTCCAAGAAAGCACACAGCAAGTGGAAAGGTTACCAACTTCCATCGTTGCATGTCTAGATTTGCTGTTTCCTCACCCGCTCTACCGCCCTACCGCCTTCTGTTGTTCTTCTTCTCTTTTTTATATTCGTTCTCAATTCCTTGGGAAAGCACCAGCCACCCTAGACCCAAAGACGAGCTACAGACACAACACTATTGGGTGGGCTATACATGTATCCCATTATCCTTAGCCATACACCACGACGACGAGACACTCACCGTCGTCGTATAGTCCCCGACAAAAACATTGATGGCACATCGAACGAGTTAATTGCAACTACACGAGCGGAATGAATTTGTTAACGAGCGAGTAACTAGGTGAGTGTGTGAGTATGTGTGTGTTCGTGTGTGTTGTGGAAAACGTTTGAAACGAAATGGAAGTGAAACATCTCCGTTCGGCACCAGCTTTGTGTTTTTTTCTGGATTATCACACTGACTCAGAATGTTTGACAGACATTATTCGCCCATGGCAGGACAGGGGTTGAGAAGGGTTTGATGTGGGTTTTGGGCGGCGTGGTACTGATGGACCTAACATAAAATGGTTACTCCGTATTACTCGCGCGTGTACTTACTCTTCGATTCATTCCAAAACTGTTTTGACGACCCAATGACTCCTCGCTATTGTAGTCCTTTTGTTGCTGAGGCTGATTGGATGATGGTATATTTGGAATATTTGTAGCCACCGCTACCTGGGATTTTGTGGAACTCATAATCACAGTTAATTTCTAAATAATCTGCAATGAAATGAAACAAACTACAAATTACAAATCGAAGGCTTAAATTCTCAATAAAGAAAAAGGAAACAAGCTTTCAATAAAATGAAAAAAAACTGTTTAATTATCACATTATAATCTCTTAAAGAAAACTGTTCGTGTATTGTACAAACAAAAAATGAAAATATACAGGATTATTCACTAGGGAAACATAACGATAGCTCCATTCTAAAACATGCTAAGTCGACTTAGCATAGTTTTAGGGAGATTGCATTTTTAATTTCTAAATAAATTATATTCAGTCAAAATTTTGTGTTTATCCGTCAATCCAATCAAAAGTTATTCACAAAACAGTACAGGTCATTCGATTTGCATTATAAAGAAATTCCACACAAAATTAAAAAATCATCAAACTTTGATCGCCTCTTCTGAAAAACTACATTTTTGCACTTAGCATAGTTTAGAATGGAGGTATCGATATGTATATCGTTTCCAAAAATGGAGTCGTATAGGTGGGCCCGTATTAGTGCAAAAGTTCTCCAGAAATTTCGTTTACAAAAAAAGTGTAGTATGGACGGGGTCACAACCACGTGTCCGATTCAGCCCATTTCTGTTTGTTCCGTATAGACGATAGATGTTTTCATATTTTTTTATATCAATAATATTAACAGAAGCACTTGTTGGCATCTACTGTGGTACATCTCGGTGGTAAATGGTATTATAACTTTGATTCGGACCAGATGTTTGTAACCCCCTAAAATATTGGAGCTAGACCCACCGTAAATTATACCTATCGACTCAGAATCACTGGCTGATTTGATATAACTACGGCGCCCGCCCATTCATCCATCTTAAGCTCGTACGCACAGTGCAGGTCGCAATTTAACTCCGATCATGATGAAATTTGGTACAGAGCACTTTCTTGTATCGGGGACGAAGCCTACTGAAAATGGTCAATATCGGTTCAGATACCTCCTCTGTAAAACGTGCTAAGTGCCAAAAGGTAGTTCTTCAGGAGAGGCGATCAACGTTTTATGCAATTTTTAAATTTGTATGGAATTCCTATATATTGAAAACCGAACGACCTGTACAGTTTTGTGAATAACTTTTGACTGGGTTGACGAATAAACACTAAATTTAAACTGAATATGATTTGGAATATTTGGAATTTAAATATTTTATGTCTCCCTGAAAACGTGATCTGTCGATTTAGCTTGGTTTAGAATGAAGGTATTGATGTGTACATCCCGATTTGGCATTTAAGTGGTATATAAGATTTATTTTCGACAGATCTTTATGAAATTTAGCATAGGAAAGTTCTAAGTGGCAGTAAATACCACTTCAAAATTTCATAAAAAAATGTTATCTAAGCGCTATGAAATACAAATTTTTGGACATATCATTATCATTAGGAAACCAACATTAGATTGACATTATTTATTCTTATTCTGCTGCTGATAGGGTGTGGTAGGGTATTATATAGTCGTCCACGCCAGACTTTAGCCCTTCCTTACAGGTTTTAATGTTGTGTTGTTAACCTTTTGTTGAACAGGTCGTATAAGTAACATTAATTAATACTCATACGAACTAGTGGTCGAAGCAATAACGGTACCAGTAAAGATGGGTTTGACTGGAATTTCACTGGAATTTAACTGTATTTTGGTGTTTGTGGTAAGTTTTGAGGAAGGTAGGAACCACTGTCGTGGTTAATTTTGCTAAGAGAACGGCTTCGGATAATTCTAATGTAGGCATAGATATTTTTTGATTGGCGCTTTTCGAGTTTTCGCTGCTTACGGAAACGTGTCGAATGTTTGATCTGAATGTTGGATTCTAACGTAAAGGATCGCGACATAAGCGCTTTCTTAAGCGTCACAAAAATCGCGGTTTAGGGTGTTTAAACTTGATCCAACTGGGTACTGAAACGGAATCTATTGAGGGCCAATTTTTATCGAAATTCATCCAATTCATTCGAGATATGGGATTCTCGTTTTGTGCATAATTCAGTTTCTTCCATGGGTGGTGATGTCAGTGTAAAGTTATAAGTCGAAATATTCCATCGGATGCCAAAAGTCTTCGTAGACTTTTTTTATTTCACATTGGGCTTGACACATTGAAAACTTCCCTAAGTTTGGTAGTAAATCTAGAGGGTCTTTTCGATTTCCTGAGGCCCCAATTTCGTCATGTCCCAGTTCCAAATATTCCATTATCGCTGCGTCGTAGAAAATGTTCCATCGTTTCGATGTTTTGCCTGTATGCCCTGCATGCCCTTCAAGCCCTGCATTCGTCGCTAAGTGATTGCCTTGTGCGGTAATGGTGTGCTTGTAAGCTTCAGTGTCCTGTTAGAACACATATAATCTAACTAGTCTCGGTCTTCATTAGTTTTAGTAAACTACATGTTATCTTCTCATTTCGGTCACACAATTATATCTTTGCATCTTCTCCCACTATTTCCCTATCCCACATTCATTTGTGAGCCATTACTGCCCAGGTTGTTAACGCATTCTTCATCGCATCGAACGGCTTCGAATTTTCCAAGCTTACTACTTGAAGTTATCTGCCTTTTGAGGCCAAGCTGTCTTGCCCATGGACTGAGTTATTATTTGTCGTTCTTTTAGAGTGAAACACAGTTCAGGATTTGACCTTTTCGGACGTATTGCTTTGATCGTAACATGGCTATCTTGAAGATGTTAGCATCTTTCGGCTGTGTGGTGTTGCTGAGCCAGTTCACAATCTCCGCGATTGATCGAAATCCAATCGGAGATTTCCGTTATTAGAATATGGCCGACCAGTAATTGTTATATCTTCTGATGGTACGATTTGAGGTCTCGATTTATTCATTCGCTCATCACTTTAGACGTCTTGCTGTGAGGGCTGTCTTATACTTTATACGATTTCTATTGGCTGAATGTGCAGTACAGTCCCAACGTCCTTGTTGAGGCAATTCTAATTATGCCTAGACAGCACATAAGATGAACCTTTTGCAATGTATTTACGTAGCACTTCTTTGTCCAACATACTACTGAGGCGTGATCTTTCCAACTCAGATTCCGATTCACGATTACTCCCAAGTATTTTACTTTTATAGATATCATCAATTATTATTATTTTTGTCTTATTCAGGAATTGAGGCCCATCGAAACGCGCGATCTTCTGTTTCCTTGTAAATTGACAAATTTCTGCTTTTTTTCTGGGTTTACAATTAATCCCCTTGGTTGTGACCAGCTATGTTAAGTGCCTCCTCAGCTTGTCTGCTGAATTGGTTTGGTCTACTACCCCTTTAGATGTATTACAACGTCGTCTGTATAGCAGACTGGTTTAAGTCCATCCTTGGTGAGGGGGTCTTAAGAAACTGTGTATCATCTGAAGCCATAGAAGAGGTGATAAAATGCTCCCGGATGTATACCATATGGTTTATCCAGTTCTTCAGCGCCCCGTCAAACTAAAGCTGTTTTGTAGGTCAGCGTTCTCCCCTTTGATTTAATAGAGGGCTGACATTTTAGAATAAAATTTTCTGCCGTATAAATTTTAACAACGAAAACAAATAAAAATTCCAAGCGTCTATATATGATTCCATAACTCATAAAGCATTCCTTAAGTTGATGTGTATTTTAGTCCAATTAGTTTCTCATTTCTAACTTCATAACATTTCATATTTCGGCAAACTGTACTCTAAATGCAAGTTGAAATATGTGACTAACTTTGGGCAGGCATTTGATCATCAAAGTATTAAAATATTTTGTTTATGTTTTGCATATCGAATAATGGGTATGTGCTTAACAGATTGGCATAACCATTATTTCAATATTACATGTGTCATACAATTTAAATTTTTGGCCGCGTTTTTCAATGTCCGTCCATAGCGCGTTGGCGATTCTTAGTTCTACTTTTACTTATCTAACAAACGCAAATAGAAGATACGTTTATTTCTTTGTAGATTTGTCAACTTTAGCTTGAAGTAAAAAAACTATATTCTTGTAATTGAGTAAACATTTTGCGCCTTAGATTCTCAATGTGAGTTTTGGCTTACATTAAAAGGGATACTTCATTTGTGCGGTTTTTGAGTATATTAGAACGTATTCCCTGTATGAATGTACATAAGTAAATACGAGTATTTATTTATTTATATGAATTACAATACAAAGTAAATTTATTTTCTAATTCTACGGTCCAAGAAATGCCAGATCATTTGGCTAGATTGTGTAAGTGGCAAAACATAGCCTCCGTTGGGAATCGAACCCACGACCCCGGAACTCATAGGCGAGCATGCTACCTACTCACCTACTGGGGCGCTCATTCGAGTATTTTTATGCGGATTTCTCTAACACATAATGACTATTTCGTTTCCGTATGCGGATTTCTCTAACACATAATGACTATTTCGTTTCTGGAAAAATTGCACTTTTCTAACACATTTTTCAAGTTTGAAAATTGGAGTTAAGTTAAATTCGTCGGACTACATTATTTCGACGTAAAAGCTGCAAATATTTTCTAGTATTTCACGTTGACAAAATTTTTTCCAGAAACAAAATCACCATACGTGTATTTGACTGTGTATCGATATATTAATTACAAGACAAATTGTACATTTTTTCAAGAACTTTGATCGAGAAAAATTAATTCTGAAATTCGAACCAGTCAGCAAAGTTTTGAAAATCTTTGGAGCAATACTATACAATAGTTTTTTTATGTTAACACATATTTTATTACAGAAACTGCAAATATATTTTGTGGCAAATAAAATTTATTTGTGTTCGCAAGCGAAACTTTTATGTATTTTATTCCTCAATTTTCGCAATCATCTCTGGAATCCCGCTTCTTCCGAGGTGATCCATAACCCTACGATCACACCAACAATTTAAGGAATCTCGCATCCGTACACGGGAGAAAATCGTAATTTCTGATATGTTTGAATTGAAAGAAAATATATTTGGGAACCAAGTTTTTAAATATTTTACATTTGTAAACAAATAAATTTTATTTGAAAATCAATAAATTTAGTTTGGAACGTAGATATTAATATAAAGGGTGGTTAAATTTTAAGGGCCGATGTTGATTTTGAATAAAACACAAATTATTTAGGAAATTATTGTCATTTCTTTTTATTATGATAATATTGGGATGGAACAAAATATTGGCCAAATGGCCACCGCGACCTCGGCGGCACAAATCCATCCAATGGTCCAAATTTTCGATGACGCTGAGGCATAATTGAGATTCTATGCCCTTAATGTGCCGAATTATCTCATCCTTTAGCTCTTGAATTGTTGCTGGCTTATCGACGTACACCTTTTCTTTCAAATAACTCCAAAGAAAGAAGTCCAACGGTGTCAAATCGATGTCAATCGTGAGATAACGCGGCCATTGAATTTTTGCGCAAAAGAGCCATTGTTTCGTTAGCTGTGTGGCAAGTGGCACCGTCCTGTTGAAACCACATATTGTCCACATCCATATCTTCCAATTCGGGCCATAAAAAGTTCGTTATCGTCTCACGATAGCGAACACCATTCACAGTAACTGCCTGACCGGCCTCATTTCGAAGAAGTATGGCCCGATGACGTCGCCAGCCCGTAAGCCGCACCAAACGAACTGGACGAGCATGCACAGGTGTTTTCAGATCTCCTACAGACCCGGTTCGCTGAAATGTGTCCACAATTCTCCCGATTGTGGACACATTTGGTCGATTACTCTGATCAAAAAAACATCACGAAGTGAACGAAATGCATTTTGATTTTATCGCCCAAAAAAAATCAATGTTAGTTGTTGTTTGGTTTTTGGGCAATATGACAGAGACATTGGGCGATATGTCATTTTGTATAGTAGATAATTTCTTAATTTATATTTCGCCAAAAAAGTCATAACGCCCGAAGTATACAAACAAATTTATTCCGAAATGTCCATCACGCTACCCAAAGTAAAATGTATCATGAGTATTTGTTGTAAAACAACTTTCAAATCGTCGGAATGCCAAAAGGCGGCTACGCGGACCAAGGCGTCCTGTCGTAGACGGCCTTTTGACATACCACAGAGGAGAAAATGGCTAACACCAGCCGAAGGGCTGCCACGCACTGACTTTTTGGTTCGCGTAGCCGTCTTTTGACATACCCCGGAGGAGAAAATCTTTAATCCCGGGCGAAGGCCGGCCACGCAATAATCATTTGATCCGCATAAGCCGCCTTTGGACACACCCCGCCTCAGGCTTGCCAGTTTTTTTAGTGCCGAATCCCCAAATGTTTATTTTTTATCCCCTAAATCCCCCAAAAAAGATTTCTCATCCCCAAAAAAATCTTCAGAAAATATTTTAACTTATGTGAATGATGTATTTTACAATTCAATGTACTTTGTACTAAAATTCATTTTGTTTGTACAAAATGTACGTTGTCAAATTATCAAATATCAAATATATCTGAATCAAATTCTTCCATCTCATCTACATCATCTAATTTTTTTGTACACGTTTTTGGTATTAAAAGTTTGATCATTTCTGCCAATGGACTAAATAATTGATAAAGTACATCAAAGAGATAATACCAACGATTCCAGTTCTTTAAAATCGAGTTGGACCAGTAGAATCCTGTTACTAGTAAATTTTACACCAAAATTAGCTTAAATTGTTCGTAATGTCGTCTGGGAAGAATTTTATAAACTGCATTTGGCTTCAATTGATTTATAAATATCTATAGAAAGACGTATTGGCAATTACTACAGGTTGTCTATTTAAGTCGTACTCTAATACACTGCGAGTCAAGCTACTTATTGTAGCAACTTTTAACACAATTTTTACGAACGCATTTTCAAGAAAAATATAGATTTAACAGAAAATACTAATTTTAACATAAATAAAGACATGTAGAATATCTTTTGGTGTGTGGAAGGTTCGTAGCTATATTCGGTTTTTACTGGACAAAGGGGCGTGGCACCGCCCATACAACGTAAAATTTAAAAGAGGAATATCTTGGGTACTATGTATTGATTCAAAATACTCGAAATTCGATATGTGTGACCTTGGTACCAGCACACATCATGGAGCCAAAAACCGTTGTGATAGTGACAGTGGGCGTGGCACCGCCCATACAACCTAAAATTCAAATATGAAATATTTCGAATACTATTGGAGCAAAATTCTCGAAATTGGGTATGTGTGACCTTGAAATATTTCGAGTACTATTGCAGTAAAATTCTCGAAATTTAGTATGTGTGACCTTGGTACCAGTACGCGCCACAGGACTAAAAATGGGGAAACAGTAAAAGTGGGCGTGGCACCGCCCACACAACCTAAAATTCAAATTTGAAATATTTCGAATATTATATTAGCAAAATTCTTAAAATTGGGTATGTGTGACCTTGGTGCCAGTACGCGTTATGTAGCTGGGTGATAGATAGTGTAAGTTGGCGTGACATCGCCCACCCAACCTGAAATTTAAAAATGCTATATTACGAGTATTATTGCGGTAAGAGTCTCCAAATTTGGTATATGTGATATTGATACCAGTATGCGTGATGGAACGATAAACTGGTGCGACAGTTATGTGGGTGTGGCACCGCCTGGCACAAAGCTGATCAGTGGACGTATATGTGCATACGACACGCTTGCTGAAAACGAAATAACTGGAGACCATTATATCTAGATTGGCGCTTGACCAAATGTGTTTAGTATTCAAGTGCGTTCAAAGTTAGCACGTGACTCAACATGCGGCATCGTTGTAGAAAAAATAAATACTGATAGAATTATTGCACTAATTAGTATGACTGTATTTTACAGCAATCTATATGCCCCAACCAAGCGACGTAGCCTCCCAAGGTGATCTGACGGGTATTGCACTATACAATTTTTTTTTGCATTTAAGTGCAATATGGATGACCCGAAAAAACTGCCGTAATATCAAGAGTGTCAACATATCATATGGTTCTATTTCACTAAAACGCACATTGAGGGCAGCGAAGCGCACCGGGTCAGCTAGTATTTTATTTTTATTGAAATGCCATATCGCCCAAAAAAAAACTTTGGGCCTTATGACATTGAGTTTGGGCGAAATGACATTTTCATAAAACAGATTTGGGCGAAATGTCGCTTTTTGGGCGATATGACATTAGGCGATATAACGCTACGCCAAAAAATGTCAAATAAAATAGTATTAGGATGGGAACATACTATTGTTTAGAACAATATCCTCCCAAACATGTAATATTTGTGTGTGTCAAATATTATATATTTGGAGTGTTCCCTAAACATATATATGTATATTTCAAGCAGAATATGTTTGGGACAATATACTACCGAAGAGATTTTTTTTTCAGCGTGTAGCATTTCAAAAATATAAATAGTAAATATGTACACGGGAAAATCGCCTTATTTTTTATGTTTGAATCGAAGAAAAATGTATTTGGAACATGAATTTGTAAATATTATATGTTTTTGCGCAAAAAATTTGTATTTGAAATAAAATTTATTTAGCGTGATCTATTTCGAGGTTCCCTATTTTTTAAAGAAAAAAACAGAAAATTCAAATTGAATGGAGAATATTTATTATCATTTGAAAGAACATTCTTTGGCATTTATTTTTTGAAGATTATGTCTATCAAATGTTGGCCGCGGCTACGTCTCAGATGGTCCATCCGTTGAGTCCAATTTTCGATGACTCGTTCGAGCATTTCGACTGGTAACTGGCGAATGACACGCGTGATATTTTGCTCCAAGGCCTGAATCTAAGCGGGTTTGTCCGCATAAACTTTAGACTTTAACATATCCCCACATGAAAAAGTCTAACGGTGTGATATCACACGATCTTGGTGGCCAATCTGCTCACCGAAGTGTTCTCTCAATAAATCCACTGATTTATGGGATGTGGCGCCGTCTTGTTGAAACCAAATGTCGCCGAGAACACGAGCTTCAATTTCAGGCATCAAATAGTCGGTTATCATGGCACGATAACGGTCGCACCGGCATCATTTTTGAAGAAATATGGACCGATAATTCCGGTACGTCGGATCGGAAATCGGCCAATGGCAAAAAGATAGCTCTTAACGAGAGCTAAAATATTGCTCATGGGTGTCACGGTCGTGGGTCGATTGGAAAGCGTTTTTTTTTATTTAAAAAAATGGACTTAGCGCAATTGGCGAACGATTATTTTGATAATTAAACTGAATAATTTGTAAACGGTGTTCAGGCGTAAGTCTTTCCATGATGAAATGCCAAACAATACTTAACAAAATTAACATGACAGCATGACACGTCTCACACGTGATCTGTCAAAAAAGGTATATTGAAAAAGGTATATCTGCTTAGATCACCCGTTATTATAAAAAACCTTAATATAAGTGTTTAACTCCGCGCCAGAGTGGCGGAAGTTAAAAAAAAGAGAACACAATGTTATCTATTTTTTGTTCAATTTAAAATTTTATTTTGGCCGTGAGCCTTAAGCCATGCGTGTGAGTTAAAAACTGTCTACCAAAAATGGCACAGTGATGGCGTTACCATCACTGATTTTTTAGTTTTAATCGCTGTCGATAGTTGGCGTTGTTGGTAAACGCTGCTGTTGAAGATCAGCTGTCAGATCAGTTCTTCAACAATAAGAACAATTTATTAAGTTTTCTTTACTTTTTTCATATCACAAAAAATCGTCATTTCGGGGCAAAAATCTATAAATAGTCATTTCTGGCAACACTGGGTAAGCATCCATGTGCACGCCGCCGAACGAAGCAACGTTATTGCAACGAATCGCAGTTTTGGAAGAACGCTTGGAAAAATGTTGTCGATCTCGTCCATTCAGTCGTTCATCGAATCCTCGGAAGAAAAACCAACGTAGTGCGACACCATCGGCGGATAAATTTTGTTGGTACGAGGCAGCTTCAAACTGTCGCCAACCTTGTGGATTCAATTCAATGTCAAAAAACTCGGAGTTGGTGCATCGTCCAGCGCACCATGCCGAATTACCGTGACACGTCTTACATTACTGGAAATTAAAGGACTGCTGTTTCTGTTTTGCCACGTTCAGATTTCATTGATATGTTCAACAAAATTTGTTAAGATTTACAATTTTGCCAATTGTTGTTAGTGAAAAATTACGACTCCCTTTTTCACAAAAAAGTGTGGGAAAAAATTATTTTTCGCATAAAACGTTCACCAACTTTGTTCAGCATATTCTTAGCTACATTATTGCCACATACAGTTAAGCGGTATCGCGAAATCTGAATTAGTTGTTGGACAAAAGCTGATGACATCTTTTTCGAGGGTCCCACTAATATTCAGAAACTTTTGGGGCCCATAAAAAAATTGGTCACCAATTTCGCCAAACTGAGTATAGGGTTATACAAACCCTTGGTAGTAGAATCGAACCTGCACTGTAAAGTCCGTGTATTTTTAGAAAGTGTTCTTTTGTTACATAGTGTTATACGCCTTTTTTCGAAGTTCCTCTTCTTACATCCACCGACATGGGACCACAATTAATATCATCCTTTTTTTCGAATTGACAAATCTTTTGGGAGTGCAGCATCTGAAGACCACTGCTTATCATCCAGCGATTCCACCGTACGTGG
This sequence comes from Eudasyphora cyanicolor, assembly GCA_963930755.1. Lineage (NCBI taxonomy): Eukaryota > Metazoa > Arthropoda > Insecta > Diptera > Muscidae > Eudasyphora > Eudasyphora cyanicolor. The sequence goes on along the minus strand of OZ005735.1, from coordinate 112,358,382 downwards.
AATCTACAACACAAACGACTGGACAGTAGCATTGTCATTGGCTATGCTTGGCTTACGCACCACAGTGAAAGAAGACATTCACGCGAGCCTAGCGGAGATGGCGGTTGTCATCTTAGCGTCAAGATTCACCCTCACACCATGGCGAACCTAATGTGCACGTCGATCGCAATTTAGAAAACTGTAAATTTGTTTTTGTACGCATTGATATGGTTTGGACGCCTGTAGAAGTCCCTTACAGGAATTGATAAATTTTGTAAAATCAAATTGTGAATGTAAACGTCTCTAATGGCCGGCTCAAACCAGCATTTATCGATTTTAACGACACAACTATAGCTGAACGTCGACTATTGAAGGTCCTGATATGTGAACCAGTCAGTCGCTTTTTCAACAGCAGGAATCCCTACCAACACCGGATGCATGACTTACGAAAACAGGAAGGTACGTTCGATTTCCGGCAAGATATCTCTAGAGGGGGAGCCCTGTAGTGGTCTGTCTATATGTTGACATGATTTCTCACTACCTCATTTTTTTGCATTATTTAAGACGTAGTTCTTATTTTGTCAACCATGTCATTTTCTTATAAAGGGTGGTCCAACCATAATGCACGATGTTAATTGTGAATCAAACGTGGCGAGCATTTGGCCGATATCATATCATAATAAATAATATTATGATAATTCTCTAAAAACTATTTGTGCGTTTAATGTACCTCCGATATGGTATGTATGCGCTGTACTTGTTCTTATTCTTCTTTTTCTCATTGCTGTTTATTAAACATTATACAGCCTCGTTTATTCATTCATCATAAATGCTACAAGTTTCTTTATATTTATTAAAAAAACTAAAAGAAATTTATTTATTTTCCCAAACGGGAAGTTTTTGATATTTACAATATAAGAAAATTCTTGAATTAAGGAGGCAAAACTGAAAAAAATTTCTTTATTAAAAAAATAAGAACTTCTTTAATTTAGAAAAAGTTTCATAGTTTTTCAATTAATGAAAGTTATTTTTTTATTATGAAGAAAATTTTATTAATTACAAAGAAAAATGTTTTTAGAAGTTTTTTGTTAATGATCGATTTAATTTTTATTTAGATTTATTTATTGAATGTTTTCACATTCGAATTGTTCAGCTTTTCGATCAACTCTTCCTTTCGAAAGAGAGGTTGTTCTTACAAATGTTCTTACAAATAAAGAAAAGTTTCTTTGGAGTAAAGAAAATTTTCTTTAATGTAAAGAACAAGTTTCATTGGTGAATTATTAACGCATTGATTGTATGAACCACCGCCATACATTCCTTTTATACCCTACACCACACTGTGGTCCAGGGTATTATGAGTTTGTGCCGTTGTTTGTGACACCTTTTGGGTGGAATTGGAATTAATTTCTGAGTCGATTTAACCATGTTCGTCTGTAGATTTATCGTTGTAATAAGAATGCAGGTCGCATTTATAGTCCGATCGTGATGAAATTTAGCACAGTGCTCTTTTTTGCTCCAAGGACGAACCCTATTGAAATTGGTGAAAATCGGTTCAGATTTAGATATAGTCCTCATATATACATATGTACCTCTGATTTGGTATTTAGACTCTGTAAAATCTACATTTTCATTGATCTGTATGAAAGGAATTCCACACCAATTTAAAAATGCATCAAACATTAATCGCCTCTCCTGAAAAACTACATTTTTGCACTTAGCATGGTTTAGAATGGAGGTATCGATATATGCTCTCTGATTTGTCATCTAGGGCCATAGAAGCTACATTTTGCACTCGATCATTATGAAAAATTACAGTGAAAGTAAGTCTCTTAACTACCAAATATGAAGGAAATCGGTGCAGATTTAGATATAGCCTCCATATATATGTTTCTTCCAATTTGGCATCTAACTACTATAGATGCTGCATTTTACACCCTTACCATTACAAAAATTGGTAGAGCGAAGTCTCTTGAGACTCGAATAACCGACACTAAATTATAAAGAAATCGGTTCAGATTTAAATATAGCCTCGATATATTTGAAGAAAATCGGTTCAGATTTAGATACATCCCCGTATATAACTATATCCCTAGAGCGCCCCAGTAGGTGAGTTGGTAGCGTGCTCGCCTATGAGTTTGGGGGTCGTGGGTTTAATTCCCACCAGAGGCTCTGGTCTGTCGTTGCAAAATCTGGCCATATGGTCTTTGTAACCCGGCTTCCCTGGACCGTAAAATTAGAATATAAATTTACGTTGTATTGTAATTCATATATATAAATAAATTATTAAATATATCCCGATTTTTAATCTAAGCCCTATAAAATAAAAACATTTGAACAGATCATTATTATTAGACAAACGCCATTGCTAAAAATTGACAAGATTTCTTCATATTCTGCTTCGGTTCACTGACCACAGGCTGAGAATTCGCCGAAATGACAACGTTTTATATAATACCACGGTAAGAGATGAGCGATATATTTTGTAAAGGGGTAAGAAGACTGGACATCGAATAATTGTTTTCGCATCATCTTTGAGGTCAGTATGTACATATACATTTCTATATACTTAGCTCTTAAGGAACTTTTAAAATCTGCAAAATAATGAAAATTGTTTTATTCACTGCTGCACTGACCTCAGTCAGAGAATTCAAAATTATTTTTCGTTTAAAGTACTTCATATTTACAAAGTTCTAAGTTTGTATCCTATAAGGGGCTACTGAAAGAACAAAAACAATACTGAAGTTTTTGATAGCGCTATAACTGACAACAGGCCGAAAAATTGCTACGTGAGTATTAATCATCACGCCTAAACGGCTTGAATCTTGGTGGACAGATAGACTACTGCCTGAGAAGTGCCATTGATTTTCGATTTTTGCTCAAGTGATTTTCGACCACTTGACAGCTGAGGTCTGTTGACCTGTTAGCGCTAGACACGCATAGACGTAGCAATTTTTCGGACTGTGGTCAGTTATAGCGCTATCAATAACTTGAGCATTGTTTTTAGATGCCATAGCTTCACTATCACAGGTCACTCACCAAGCCCTTCAGTGAAGTGGACGTTATAAAAGTCATATAGAATCGGCCACGATGGCCCTATGCCTGGAGGGATACCAATAAGGTATTCATACCAAAAGCAGGAAAGATGTCTCACACTATACCAAAAGACTTCAAGCCATTCTTTACGCCAAAACGAATGTTTTTGGTATACATGAACTAACAAAACCCTTTTTATACCCTACACCACACTGTGGTACAGGGTATTTTGACTTTGTGCATTTGTTTGTAACACCCAAAAGGAGAAGAGATAGACCCATTGTTTATTATACCGATCGACTTGTAATCACTTTCTGAGTCGATTTATCTATGTCCGTCTGTCTGTAGATGTATTCTTGTAATCAACGTACAGGTCGCAATTATGGTCCGATCTCAACGAAACTTTGCACATATCTTTCTTTAGGCCCCCTATTGAATTTGGTTTAAATCGGTATAGATTTACATATAGCTCCCATATACATATATGTACCTCCGATTTGGCATATATGCACTGTATAAGCAACATTTTTGAACCGATTTGTACAAAAATTGACAGAGAGTAGTCTCCTGATACACTTAGATACAATACAAAATTTGGGGGAAATCGGTTCAGATTTCGATATAGCCCCCATATATATGTTAGCCCCGATTTGACATGTAAGCGCTGTAGAAACTGTATTTTATATCCGATCAGTACGAAATTCGGCAGAAAGAGGTTTCTTATTACATGAAGGAATACTGCCAAATTCGGAGAAAATCGGTTCAGATTTAGATATAGCCCCCATATATATGTAAGCCCCAATTTGACATCTAAGCGCTGTAGAGACTGTATTTTATATCCGATCAGTACGAAATTCGACAGAAAGAGGTTTCTATTTTACAGAAAGAGGTTTCTTATTACATGAAGGAATACTGCCTCATTCGGAGAAAATCGGTTCAGATTTAGATATAGCCCCCATATATATGTAAGCACCAATTTGACATCTAAGCGCTGCAGAGACTGTATTTTATATCCGAACAGTACGAAATTCGACAGAAAGAGGTTTCTATTTTACATGAATGAGTATTTAGGGAAATCGATTCAGATTTATATATAACCTCCATATATATGTTCCTCCTGATTTGGTTACAAAGCGCTATAGAAGTTGTACTTTACTTCCGATCATTACAAAATTCTCCAGAAAGATGTTTCTCAATTTAGGAACGAATATTGCTTAATTTAGCGATTATCGGTTCAGAATTAGATATATCCACATATATGTATATGTTCTTACCCATTTACCAATTATTCCAAATTATTATCGCAATGACCCTTAACGCATTGTTAGGGAGGTGTAGGTATTATATAGTCGGCCCCGCCCGACTTTCTGCCTTTCCTTACTGGTTATAACTTAAAAATATTTAAAAAAATTCAAAAATTATGAAGTCGTCAATCTAAACATTGTCGACTAAGAATCGACGTCGACGATGCCAACTGGAATACGGGCGAATTAGTCTATCCTCGTTCCTGCTGAAAGGACTGGAAAGAATTTTAGACTTTTGCTTTAGAGAACACCTGGATACAACACACTTGTCCGATAACCAACATGCTTGCAACAAGAGCAAGTGTACAGAATATGTTTTAATGTCAAAACCAGACAATCGGGTTTTTAAAAATGGCTAAAAATTGAAAATCGGTTTACCCGTATTTTCCCCGTCGGATCTTTCTGGTTTTCGGTGATAAGTGTAAAACACAAATATTGTGAATACTGCTATTGCTTCCCAGAACACTTCCAAAGGCAAACTGCAACCAACTTCACATTTATTTATATTGTGGAATTGTGTCCGAGATAACTGCCAAAATAAATGAAAGACTCCCTGATAATATAAGGGAAAACTAAAACTATGTATACGTCGTTGGTTTTAGAATTTTTCATGTTTTCATGTTTACTTTTTTGCATTAGTTTCGTCAATTTGTTGGGCCAATTCATTTATTGCACTTACTATCATTATGTCCACTTTACAGTTATTTTTAGTATGAACTCGATTTCCATTAAAATTGAACTTTTTAGTTTCGTTTATTAATAACACTGCGCTAGTCCAAAAATGTAACAGAAATGAGACCCAATGGATATACTTATACATATTTCGAACATGCTGAATCAAGTGGTATTAGCCGTTTTTCTAGGTTAGCTCTTGTTTTCGCGTTATTAGACAACAAAGTTTGCGAGGAAATTGGAGAGGTTAGTTATCTCGGAGGAGATTTTGAAGTCCAATGAACGAAATAAAGGTAAAAATGGAAATTGCAAAGCTAAAAAACAAAACTTGCTAAATTATGAAACCAGTTGATTATTTATAAATATGTTGAAAAGAGACCTATAATAATTTTTGTCGTGGTTTATTTTTCTCAAAGACTCCATCTAAAAATTTCGTCGATTTGTCAGGAGAAGCGTGGTTGACTGTTTTGAGAGAAATAATTCTCCAGGGGTTCCCTTTGTTTCGTTCTTTGGACTGAAGCATGTATTCCGAAGTCTTCCACTACAGAATAACCAACGAGATAACTAACATCTCTGAATTCCTTGCAAACTTTGTGGCTGGATATCGGGAAAACCAGAGCTAACCTAGAAAAACGGCTAGGACCACTGAATTCAGCAAGGTTGAAATAGGTATAGGCACAGTGTAACAAAATATTTTTAAGTTTTGTTAGAGTTGTCTTTTTAGTAAAAAACGGTATTAATAACAACAAAGTTTTCAATATCAAACCCTAAGAAAAGGGGTTTAAAAAGACGGTTTATTTAAAAAAAAATCCAAAATGCCTGTTTTTTCGACACCCTTCTACCAAATCTGACCCGCATGACTGGTGGGCACTATCGAATCGTCCCTACATTTGAAGAAGTTCACTTTGGTGGCCTTTCTTTTTATTGGAGAGGCTTCATTCACTCAGCAGTAATTTCGGCGTTGTCGCATCTAAGGTAAACTATAACATGATTAGACTAATTCAGCGTTTGCTCAATAGAAGACGCATAACAGCAAGTCTCGGGACGCCACCTTTAAAGATGTTTGTAAACTAAGGGACCCCACAATGTAGAATCTTGTCTCTACTAATACTACGTTGTGGAAGCAAGGTTGTGGCATATGCGGACGACATTGCAATCGAAGTAAATGGCAGATTCCCCAACGTCCTCAGGCATTCTACGGGTGGCTGTGAACAAATTGGCTAGATGGGCCGTAAGCAGTGCTTACACATGTGGTTCCTCATCAACTAAATGGAACGAATCCTAGCTTGGAAATTGTCTTCCACGCATAATGTATTGGAACGGGTAGGGAAGGTCAATGTCGCACTGTGGTCAATTTTCAAAATCTATCGCGCAAAAAATAGAAAATCGAATCTAAGTTCCAAAGAAAGTGGTCTTACGTCTAACAAAACTGGGATTTAATGGGAAGTCGAAACTCTAGATGGTTGATACCAATTAATACTACTGATACAGTTTTGTACATAGAACTGTATCCTTGTTATCTACTATATATCATCGATATTAATCCACGGTGCTGACACTTCATTTCTGAGAATTGGATTGAAATTTTAAAGCCACTGGATGCCCTTTTTTATATACGTTTGTTCCGCATTTTTTTTTCTCCTATTCAATGTATACCACTTTGCTTCAGACACAAAAGAGATATTCCGTAAGATATACCGAAAAAAAAAATATAGAAAAAGTGCAAAAATCCACCTTGAGCAGATAAAATCGTATGGCCATTAAATTATTAATTGAGCCAACTTGACTAAACGAATAATGCAGAAGTTCTTATTTTTTGGGCTACTTTCACATCCAATTCTCAGAATTGAGTCCCAAAATCTTGCATCGACACCTCAAATCTTACTATTTTTTTATATATTGGGGATATATCTAAATATGAACCGATTTTCACCAAATTCAGTTATGTTCGTCATTAATATGCACAATTTTATAAAGATACGGTGAAAAATATATTTTTTCCGCACTAGATGGGTCATTGTGAACACGGTGAGTCGCCTTATAATCCTGCAGGAAAACGGAAGGGCACATTTGGGCCTCTTTCTTAAAGTCGTACATTGGACATACTCGTATTCATATGGCAGTAGTCCACCCAATAATATTTTTCGGCATTGTAGAGTGGTGGACGGCGATTCATAAGCAGTCCATCACCAGTCAACGTATGAAGGTTCAGAGAAATACAGCAACAGAGTCTCTACTAGTCCTACTGCATCCACTGCCGATTGATATTGTGGCCAGAGAAGTTGCAACAAGTGGGCATTGAGATTAAATTGTCTATCAATGTGGAGGGGGTGCTTCCATCGCTCGCTTCCACGTAGTACACCCTGGGTAACGACAAATGATCTACCAAGCAGCGGTTCTACTTAAAAATCTCCCCTATCACCGGGGTGTATTGCGACCTCATGCTCATCGGACTTTTCGGTTCGCAGTCAGGGGTTACCATCGACTGTTTTTTGATGACTGCCTTTGCTGATACCTGGACGCCTCAGCAACGACTCAGTACTTGTCACGTTTTTGAGGGCTATGACGTGATGGACCTACCCTATATGCAACACTTGAAACCAACGAAAACGGACACACTACAACAACCAAACGATACGACTACGAATACAAGAACTGATAACGATACAACAGCAACGAATACAACGACGACTACGGCAAATACACGAGGATCTAAACATTGGCTTGGAAACCAGCCAAGTGATCCAAAGACCTCCTGGCACTTCGGTTTCCTATAGCAAGCATACCGTCCTTCAAAGAGGAAGTTGAATGATCGGCGCATGGCTCTCAGGATCCTTGAGAGACTTGAGAAAGCCGATCCTGCATCTCTGACCAACAAGCAGAGAGAACCCCTGAAGTGGGCACGGAGTATTTCTGAAGAACAGGATACCGCATCAACTTCCATACGGCAGCAGCCAATTAAAAGGCTCCGCTCTCGTGATGAACCGCCGGCATCCACAAGGACCAAAGGGTTTATTGGTAACGCTGCTCTTCGGTTCAGTGGTAACGCTGCTCCTCCGCCCATTGCTGACGTTTCTAAGGACAGCTTGATACTGGCGGTCATCAACAGGGGGAGGAAGACGGCAACATCCCCAATAGCAGGTGGAGTGAGATAGATTACGCACTGTGCTCTGTTTTCCTCGATGTTCTTGAGGAGATGCCGGGTCCGGCTCCCGATTGTGTCGACGCAAGCTGGTATCGGGTCCGCATGAAACTAATACAATTTATATACGCTCTGTTGAGTGCTATCGCTGCACTTTGAAGAAAATTGGTGAAATCCGGCCAGGTGCGGCGCTGGATGTTGTCAACAAGGAGGATATCGCGTCTCGGCCCAGGGCGCATGCATGGATTCCGGCTACACCAGCAGATGTGGAATCCGCGACTAAGATGCTGAAGGTTTGCAATACCGAGCTTCCAACGTAAGGGCATAGGAGGCAAGCAGTATGTGGGGATGAATCCGGTGAGGATGAGCTTCTAGCGGACACAAATATAACGGTGGTGGCGAAATCTGACAATGGTCCGGTTCCCACAAATAAACCTCCACCACTCTAAGGAAGCATCAGCTGCCTTAAAAGACCTCCTGATGCAAGGAGGGGCTGACCTGGTTCTGACCTGGAGGAAGGATTTTTGGTCGGAAAGTTTTGGACACTCATAGCTTTTCCGACCATAGATATACTAGCTTCTGCTTGAATGCGATACCGTCCTGACACCGTCTTCCCACCCAATATTAACAAGGCTAATTGGGAAAAATTTAGGCACAATTTAGGACTCTTCCAAAAAGTTCTGAATTTAAAATGCAGACTATCCGAGATATAGCAGAAACGGTGGAACGACTCACTGCAACTCTTAACGACTCGTTACAAGCCGCATGCCCCAAACAGAAGCCAAGGGGCAAAAAACGACCGCAATGGTGGTCGTCTCAATTAGTTATGCTGAGGAAGTACTGTAGAAAGCTCTTTAATAGAGCAAAGGCCACCAGAGCCCCACAAGACTGGGGACACATACAAGGAAGAACTCAAACGGCACAAAAAAGAGTTGAGAACGGCCCGAAATATAGCTCATCCGAAGCCTCACGATTAAGGAAAATTTTAGCCTCAGCACCTTGTATTATTGGGTACATCAAGAAAGATGATAGATCCTTGACAACTTCCAGATCGCTGGGAGTGCTCCTGGATACAAATTTTCCCGGGCAACTCTGAATAGGCATTGAATACTTCAGTTGGATATTCCCTTGAAGTACAGCCGGTTGCCAACTAGATTGTAATCGAATCTAGAATTATTTGGGCTATCAAAAGCGTTAAACCGTTTTTTTAAGTCGCCAGGACCAGACAATGGCTCGCCGGTGGAGCTACAGGCAGTGACTGATACAATAGCTCCCTGGCTCAGAGAGATATACAATCAGGCATACATACCAACAAAATGGAGAGAAACCAAGGTGGGTTTCATCCCAAAAGCGGGAAAGCCGTCCAGTGTGGAGCTAATGATTTCCGGCCAATTAGTCTATCTCCTTAAAACTCTGAAGAGATTAATAGATGGTTACCTTAGGTTTAAATTGATCACAGGCTACTGTCCACTCAACAGCATGCCAACACCAAGGGCAAGTCCACCGAAACCGCCCTGCATGATTTAGTCAGCTGTATTGAAGGATCCCTATCAGTTAAGGAATATACTATGGTAGCTTAGATATAGAGGGGGCATTCAATAAAAAAAATCCAGCAGCTATAATTACGGCGTTAGAAACGCTAGGGATTGACAGCAGTATACGTAGGTTCATTCATAACGTTCTAATTAAGAGACGCATTTCAGCCTATGCAGATGACGTGGCAATAGCAAAATACTTAGGTATTTTACTAAACAGGAAGTTGCACTTCAAACCCATTTCCTATTGCCCTGTACGGCATCGTCGTCTGGTGGACAGCTCTGCATAAATCCACCTTCTGTACAATACTAAACAAGGTTCAGCGAATGGCTGCTTTATCTATGACTGGTGCGCTGAGAAAGACACCAACTGCGGCACTAAATGTTATACTACATTTAATGCCGCTAGATATTATAGCAGTGCTATATGTCGCATGTACTGCGATTAGACTCGGGGAACTGTCACTATGGTCAGCAAATGGATACGGACAAAGAGTCATTCTAGACAGAACGCCTGACCTTCCGGGCACTGTTGATTACACTATTACTGAACCACTCTTTGACAAGAAGTATCTCACTGTAATACTCGTATCACAGGACAGAGGAGATTTATTAACATATATACGGACGGTTCCAAACGCGATAACCAAGTTGGCTTTGTTGTCTTTTTTGAGGAACTTTAGCTATCACTTGCAAAAAGGCTGTCTGATCACTGTAGTTTTTACCAGGTAGAAATCTTAGCTAAAGAGGTAGCGGAATGGCTAAAAACTAATGTGCTAACCAAAGTAGGTATAAATATTTTCTCTGATAGTCAAGCTGCTATCAAGTGCCTAGAAACTATATTCCTGAATTAAAAAACTGCCCTCGACTGTCCCAGATCTCTTAACGAGTTGGCTGAACAGTTCAATATTCACCTGATATGGGTGCTCCAGGGGACCTGGAACATGTGGGCATGCCTCTAGCAAGCTCCTCTTGGGAGATAGTGCAATTGTTCCCTGGCTCAGAGAGATATACACACGTTGTATCAATCAGGCATACATACATACCAACAAAATGGAGAGAAACCAAGGTTGTTTTCATCCCAAAAGCGAGAAATCCGTCCCACGCAGGAGCAATGGTAAACGACAGAGGGGACTTTATACCAACGGTGTACACCTTTGAGAGGAACTTTACCACTAGAGAGAGAGTAGGTTGGCTTCGAATTACACTGTAAATAACTCAGTCTTGATTTAGCTCATAGACTAGCAATGTCTATCAAGCCGAAATAATGGTGATAAGAGAAGTCGCCAAGTAGCCGAGTAGCAACATAGTGAGCAACACTGGCGTCGAACTGGTAGACTTCTATTAAATCTCAGGAGGCTATATCCCTATATTCACAAACAGACAAAGCTAGATTCTCTTTCGAAGAATTTGCATATACTCGTATTGGTGCACAACTGTCCACATGCAAGCTTTGGCGTAGATAAGAGGCAGTCTGGCTGAGGGATAACAAATCTGGCCACGATACGACAAGAGAATGTGAAAATAGTGTTTGTTTTGACGGGACACTGCTTGATTAGGGGGTTGCGAATTAAGGGCAATGACTTCTGCAGGAACTGTGGTGATGAGGAAGAAGTAAACCCATTGATCACCTGATTTGTTACAGTTCCGCATAGGATAAACGACAACTTGTTACACTGATGTCGACCGTTCCAGACAGTCTCACACATTTGGCCGGTATCAGAGTTAGGAGCCGAGGCGACGTAAATCGGCGGCCCTTATTTCAAGCAATTGACACAAATCGGCTTGAACTCAGCCGTTGATAAAAACTACTCTCTTATCGACAAAGAAAATTCTCCCAAATATCGAAATTGAAATCACTCACTTTGACACTTAAACAAGTAAGAATGTTCAGTCGACTTATGAATCCCCTCACCTTGAGTCCCAAAAAAATATTCGTAAATTTATTTGTTTTTTGTTTTAATTCGATTATTATTAATTCAAATTGCATTTTGTGTGGGAGGTACCAAAAGGGACATGCCAATTACTGCCACTTTTCTCTAGACTCTAGGCACTATAAAAGCATTGTACAGTACGAAAATTCAAGTATTTGTATATACTGGTATTCAAGTTAAAGGCTGTTTACTTTTGGTACAAAAAGGTCCATTTGTGTGGGAGGGGGTGCCATTAACGGTCACTTTGGACTCTAGATACTATAAAAGCATTACACTATACAAAATTTCAAGTATTTATATGCACTAGTATTAAAGTTACAAGCTTTTAACTTTTGGTTCAAAATTGTCCATTTGTGTGGTAGGGGCATGGCTATAACGCCCATTTTTCTCGAGGTAATAGTGACTAATAAACTAATACTATATGTAGAATTTCAGAGGATTCAAATAAGTAGTATAGAAGTTATTAAATAATCAATATTTCACTAAATGTTAACCCTTTGTGGGGGAGGTACTAGAAGGGGTGGACCAATATGGCCCATCTTCGAACTTAGCCGGAGATGGAAGAAAATATTACGACATACCAAATTTGAAGTCAATCGGTTACTCCTTTCGAGAGTTATCGTGCGCACCAGCCAGCAGGCAGACAGACGGACGGACGGACGGACATTCCTCAACTTAAATGACCCAAAACGGATATCCGCCGAACATACTTGGGGTCTTAGGTCACTCCTTCGATGTGTTACACTTTTAAATCGTAGCAAATGATATATACCCTCCTCTCTAAGGTGAGGGGATAAAAACCGTTAGAATTCAAGAATAATTATTTGGAGTGTTTTGATTTTGAAGAAAATATGATTGATGACACGTGTGATATAGATTGCCAATGTGAGCGAATGCTGGAATATCTTTGAACATTTGTACATTTCCGATAAATGTAATCTTTAATCTGATAATTACAAGGCAACTGCCAAATTTCCTGCTTTTGGCCTCTTTCTGGCTTTTAAATAATTGAAGTTGCATTTTAATTTAACTGAATGCAAATAATGTTTTCTAAAAAGATCCATCTCCACAAAACTGTATAGCAGCAAATCAGAATTATGAATAATACAATTAATTTCATCCAAGTTCGAAGAAAACGAAACAACATGCCAGCGCCGCCTTTTTTGCTGCGTTTGGTCAGTTTAGCCGATCGCCGCCGCCGCCGATAATTTTACCTCGGCTCCTAACTTCGGCCGGTACCGATATTCGTTTTATTGAAAGCTTTGTGTATCAACATGGGTTTTTTCCGATAAGAGGCAATTGGGCCGTGGTAGCACTATACATAGACCTCAATTGGTCTATGTGAGCTGGTAACTCTGGGTTTCACTAACCTAAACTTATGCCCGACCAAATACAGTGAAACCTTTACTTAAATACTCGATGTTCGACCTGTCTAAAAGGAGAAAATTTTTAAGCTCGACCGAAAGCAATTCCGAAGAACTTTCCGTTAAATATCCGAATTTGGACATGACTCTGAGGAAATAAAACGTTACCCCGCAGATGGCCCGCAAGGCAATTTTCCTCTATACAGTCGAATTTGAATTCGTCCCAGAGGATAAAATCCTTAAGACCGCTCAAAGACCGGCAATGAAGAACAACTTTTCCTTCCCATCAATGATCGATTAAACGGCTAGGCGACAACAATAATTTCCAAATTACCTTAGGATAAATCACTGCATTCTGTTGGATGACGACGGTGACGTTGTTATTCGTGCTGCTGTTGCTGTAGTTGTTGTCGATACCGATGTCGTAAAATTTCTACACCACTTCATATTGCATAGATGCATTCACACTCATAAGAAGAGGACATCACCGTACACACACACACACACAAATATGTGCACACGCATACACTCAAACACTTGTACTGAATAAGGAAGTTGCAGATCGATCGAATTTTCCAAAAAATAAAATGTCTACAAAATTATTTTCTCCGCTCGGCGGAACTGGATTACATTCAGTTAAGAATATGAATTAATTTATTTTATTTCATTTGGTTCCGATTTGTTTGTTTGTTTTTGTTGTTGTAAGTACACAGGTGGTGGTGGTGCTTCCGTTGTTTGAGTTGTTTGATTTTCAAAAGTCATTTGGAAAATGCGTTCTTTACCCGTGGGTGTTGTTGTTTGAGTGTATTGTTGTAGTTGCTTCGTTAATAATGCTGGAGTTAAGTACTTTGGCAGTGCAATGGACTAATTAAAAATCATCACTTTTTATTTATTTCTTTCGTTCTGTCTTTCTTTCACTTTGTCACTTGATGTTACACACTTCGTTTCGGTTTATTAAACCTCTTTTGAAATATAAAAAAAACTGAAATTATATACCTAGATGATGTTGATGAGCAAATCGATTAACTCAAATTTCACAATTTTAATCGAGTAGTTAACAGCGGATTCTCTCAACGAATTTCAAATGAAATATATATGAAATCGCCAAAATACATATTATTGGCAGTTAGAAACTTGAAGGTATGGATATTAAAAAAAAACAATAAAACTAAAAAGTATCATCAAAGCTGTCATTAAAGCTAATATTGAACTGTCTTAAAAAAGATTTTTAAATATTTTAAATGTTAATAAAACATTTACACATCCACTGAACAATAGATGCAAAAAGGCATATAAAAACATTTCTATTAAACGTAAATCGAAACTAAGTCATAATAAAAAGCCCTTATAGGAACCCCCTCCTTTGCACCTATGCGAATACAGAAGAAATTTCTAAACCAATAGTTCACTGCGGAACGCTTATTACGTGAACCAAATGTCGCGAATATAACTTATTCGGTTAACGACATATGGAATTTGTCTCTCCAATAGAGCCAGGCGCTGTTCATAAAATTGTTAAAAAAAAAAGTTATTTATATCCAATGATAATTTCACATTAAAACACACTGGTAGAGGAGACAAAAACCTGTATCGGCGTTTTGAAAAATCACATCGGCATATTACTTTAGAGGGTTAAAGTTTTCCCCTCTGGCCTGTTCGTGCAGGATATCGGTATATGCTCCATACCTCTATCCGTTCCAGTTTTAGATACTCGTATACATATCGTCGGCTTAATGCTATTTTGGTCCATACGCCATTTTTGTGTTTTTTGAGTTAGGAGTTGATAATATGGGTTCCAAGCATGCTCTTTCAGAATCTGCAATCATTTTTTTCCTATCTCGCCTAGTTTTCGAGATATTGGTAGGGTAAATTTGTTTTACTCTGAATAACGGGAAATAATTTCGATATTTTTGTTCTATGTCTCAATTTTTCTATCGCCCTATATTTTTCACTCAGTATTTTATGTTCTTTCGATCACAATATTTAAATTAGTGTCCATCCATACCGACCCTTTTTGTGGTCCATGTAATACAAATACGAAAAAATAGTAAAATAAAAGTGGATATGGACCAAAATGCCAAGTACAAAAATTGTTATAACTTGCTTATTTTTGGATGTAATGGCATAGAAATGCATGAGAATCATAAAAACACTGTTGGGAACCCTATGAAATAAAAAGTGTGTAACTCTTCAGTCCCGTTTTTACTCAAACAATAAATTGCGTTTTTCTCCGTTCATAAAAAATGGCGTATGGAACAAAATAGCATTAAGCCGACGATATGCGCTATAAACGCCGTATTTTACATCCAATCATTTTGAAATTTTGTAGAACATTGGTTTATATGCAGATATAGCCCTTTTATATATTTCCATGCGCATGTAAGCATTACAAATCATACTTATCAGTATATCATACATTCGGCACGCCGACTATTTTTTTTCAAGATTTTCCAACCTTTTGTTCTGGGTCGTTTTTTTTTAAACGAAATTAATTTCTAGTAATTTTACAATTGTAGCAAGTTCAACCCCCAATTTCACAACTTCCAGTTAGAGCTAACTCACAGTTAAAAAATAAAAATTTCATACAATTTGACAGCTATAACTGACGGTTAGCTCTAACTGTAGGATAACCGGAGATTGTCGAATTGGCCGTTAGTCTATTGTCCATATCGCACCTATTCCAAAAAAGGGTAACAACTCAAAATTTAAAAAATTTCAGTAGAGGCCAAAAACTGTTTCCTTTAATATTAATGATATATTACAAAAGAAATATTGTATATAAATAGTGGTCTTATTTTGAGTTGTACCTTTTTAACTGAAAAATCTTACTCGGATTTTAGGTTGAAAAGGGGACAACTAAAAATATTACTCTTTAGATGATAAATCAACGGTCCCATTTGCTTAAACACTTGGAGACAATTCAAAATGTAACACTTCAGTTGAGTCTAAAGACGTTATTCTCAAAACACAGAGAGAGTCATAACGGTTTTTTATTATGAAAAAGGAGAAAAATCAATGGACATTTTTTGCAGTAGGTAGAAATTGTCATTGTACGTTTTCTTGCAAAAAGCAAAATATATAAATTTTGAGTTGTTACCTTTTTGTGGAACAGGGTCGTATGTTAATAAATAACACTGTACTAGTCCAAAAATGTAATAGAACAAATACGATATAGGTAAACTTATTTCGATCATACTCAATCCAGTGGTTGAAAACGTTTTTAAGGTAAGCTTTTGTTTCCGAGATAGTCGACTACGAAGTTTGCTGGGAAATCAGGAAGATTAGTTCTCGTAGGAGTATTCATAAGTGGAAAGCTTTGATTTTTTCAAGAACATTAAATGCCTCTTATATGATGCCTAAATTACAGCCTATTTCACGACATGGAACGACAACGTTCGCATGACTTCTATGCGAAAAACAGCTGATGTTGTTAAACTGTTAAACCTAAACTGTTAAAGCGAATGGTAAAATGGGCTGAAAACTTCAAAATAAATTATTTCTTTAAAGCACTTTTAAATGTGCGTTGGGGAAAAAAATCTAAAATTTTGGTTATCCAGTTATTGGCATTTTTATCCCCTCACCTTAGAGAGGAGGGTATATATCATTTGCTACGAACCAAAAGTGTAACACATCGAAGGACTGACCTAAGACCCTATTGTATATTTTAAGTCGAATGAGCAATGTCCGTCCGTCCGTCTGTCTGCTGGATGGTGCGCACGATAACTCTCGAAAGGATTGACTTCAAATTTGGTATGTGGTAATATTTTCTTCTATCTCCGGCTAAGTTCGAATATGGGCCATATGGTTCACTCCTTCTAGTAACTCCCCCACAAAGGGATAAACTTCAGTGAAATATTGATTATTTAATAACTTCTTTACAACTTATTTGAACCCTCTGAAATTCTACACATAGTATTAGTTTATTAGTCACTTCCCCTTTTGGTACCTCCCACACAAATCGACAATTTTGAACCAAAAGTTAATAGCATATAACTTTATACCAGTGCATACAAAGACTTGAAATGGTGTACAGTGTAATGCTTCAATAGTACCTACAATACAGTTAAAAATGGGCATTATTGCCACGCTTCTTTTGGTACCTCTCACACAAATGGTCCACTTTGTACCAAAAGTTACCACCTTGTAACTTTAAGACCAGTGCATACAAATACTTGAAATTTTGTAAAGTGTAATGCTTTTATAGTGCCTAGAGTCCAGAGAAAATGGGCATTATTGGCCCGCCCCTTTTGGCACCTTCCACACAAATGGACCTTTTTGTACCAAAAGTTAACCGCTTTTAACTTTAATACCAGTGCATACAGATACTTGCCATTTCTTACAGTGCAATGCTTTTATAGTACCTAGAGTCTAGAGAAAAGTGGCCGTAATTGGCACGCCCCTTTTGCGACCTCTCACCCAAATGCACCATTTGGTAACAAAAGTAAACAGCTTTTAACTTTAATTGATAATAATTTAAATAAAACAAAAAAATAAATAGATTTACTAATATTTTTCTGAGACTCAAGGGGAGGGGATTCAGTAGTCGGTTTACCCGACTGAACTTTCTTGCTTGTCTTTATGTGGATTATGACCGGAGTCATAATCTCCATGAAGATGGGGACATATTCTGCACTTTGTTCACATACAGACATTTAAATGTGAAGAAAAGATTATGTACGTTGTTTCTGGGATTTTCATCTGCTACGTGTCCCAATTCGGGTATATGCATATATAAAGTATTCTATGATAACTTTAAAGTCATCCTCCTATTTTTATTTTTATATGAATTTTGATAATATAGATACGTGTCTCAGCATTGACGATCTTCGACCGGACTTTAAGATGTTTTCTTTTGGAATGTGTCCAAATTTGGGAATGTAGAAAAATGTATTCTTGCAATGCAGGCTTTTGACCTATCTCAAACACTTTATCCTCTGGGACATGCCCAAATCGATCCAATTAATGAATTACTAATATGATATACCCTAACACAGTACAGCATTTTTCATCTCATTGATTTGGGACTCAATTCTGAGAATTGGAAGTGAAAGTAGCCCCAAAATACGAACTTATGCGCAATTCGTTTAGTGTAGTTCGCCCAACTAATAATTTAATGGCCATACGAATCAAGGTGGTTTTTTAGCACATTTTCTATATTTTTTTCTCGGCATACCTAACGGAATATCTCTTTTGTGTCTGAAGATATTGAATAGGAGAAACAAATGCTGAACAAACGTAACCGAAAAAATGCATCCTGTGCCTTAAAAATCGCAAAAATGTTGTGTTCTGTTTTATAATGTTCGGTTTTAATGTTCTGTTTTGTAGGTATACGTGTTACGTATCCATATACGTATTTTACTGACAGATATTTTATGACTTTGTGGGCATTTTTGCGATTTTTCAGGCACTGAATGCACTTTTTCGGGTAGGTTTGTTCCGCATTCTATCACGTCCAATTCTCAGAATTGAGTCACAAAATCATGTGTTGTACTGTGTAATTAGGGTATAGAAGAACACTTCAAACTTTCAGCTGGCCTATTTAGTCAATTCTCAGACATTAAATACAGTTCGGCTTATTGAGAAATAGAAAATATCAAAATAAAGTCTAGAAATGTGTCCAATATGTCAGATCCGAAGAGGTTACTAAATCGGTACGATATTTCACATTTCATGAAAATATTGTCAGTTCTTTTAAATAATTACTGTCAATTTGCACAAAAGCACTTAAAAATAAATGGATTGTCAACATCAAATTGTAAAAATATTTGATTGATGCAATGAAACATTTCATTGGTGATATGTGGAATTTCTTTCAGTGGTCAAACAGTCCTAATTTAAATCGTTGTAACATACATACATAAATAATTTTGGGTAAGAAACATTTAACCTTGATGCATTAAGTTCGAATGATTTCCTGAATCTTTGAAAAAGGTAGAACCTGCATACGAAAGAATGATTTCCTTAGCATTTAGTGCACTCGTAGGTCTTTTGACGTTTAGTTCTGTGTGACATATACCACAAGTCGGTAAAACAAACAACTTTTAGCAACGCTTTTAATATTAACTGGCAATAGGTATAAACCTGATGAAATGATGTCTCTAGGACATTCTGTCTCCACTTCTTGGGTCAGGGGAGCATTTTAACATTTTACTTACATATTTCTCGTTTATGTTTTTAAAAGTATGTACAGACCTATTTATCCGTACACATGTATATGTAGATATGTCTTACCCTCAGTACATACATATGTATGAAACGTACATACATATATATATATATGTCGCATATGTTCAATACGGTTGTGCCCAAATGAAACAAGTGCATACAAAAATATAAGAGACATTTGTATACACAATGTTATGTGTGAAGGTCGTACATACGTACATATGTATTCATGTACAAATGTACTTCGTGTAGACATATGTATGTATGTACATATAGTGGCACACAAATTTGACCCAAATCGAAAAAGTCATTTTCCTTCTTTCCCAGCCGGACACACTCGCACACATTGAACGACATCAGCAGTTGAAGCAACTCATTCGTATCGCTCACTTTCCTATTCAAATTAATCAAATCTCGACCAGGTATCCATGGACATGTGCATGCTTATTGTGGCGTATCCTTTGCTGGAAGTCGATCTGAATGAATCATGATCAACATTTTAGTTTAGGAATTTTTGTCCAGAATTACGTCCAGTGGATTGTGGGTAAACCGCCTGTCACTGGGAGTGGATGGAATAGCGTGGTAAAGAAGAAGACAACTAGGACACTTGTGCGATACAAATGACAAAGCATGTAGACAACAACTAAGTGACCTGACTGGCCAGCAGCGACAGCAGCAGATACACGAAGGTGGAAGGAAACCCAATACCCTACTCATTTACACTGTGCACACAGGAAAATGCAGTCGCTCAGCTGTGGCCGGAGAGGCGTCCAATGACAAAGGACATGCGCTTTGCTGCAATAGGAAATAACACAACATTCTACAAATTGAGGGAGGAACACAGGGAGGCATAGCGAGCGAGCGAGAGAGAGAGAGAGAGTGTTTCATTGCAATGCACTTCTCTTACACTGAGAGTCGCGCTTGTCACTTCCAACTGGTATCCCAAAAACAAAAAGAAAATTCAGGAATGGCTTTTTTATGACAATGGTATTTAGGGATCCTAACTTAATTCAATTCAAGGATTGAATTGCATTTGTATTTCAAGGGTAGACTGTGGTAATGGCACAACATGAGAGGTGGTGCAGAAATAGTGCAACAGACAAATAAAATCCTTTTTAGAATAATTGCCTGTAATTGCATATTGTCCTATGTACGTCGGATCCATAGGGAAAACAATTGCATATGTACATATGTATGTAGGTGGTTTCTGTTTCGACACTTCCTGATAGCCCCATCAATGCCACCACCACCAACACCACCCAACGACTCCACATCAACGAACAGCAACAACGACGAGTTGACTCAGTATGAAGAAAATTAGGGAAAATTCATGATTAATCGCGAAACGGCACGACACGGCACATGCTTTCATATCAATAAACTCGTGTGGTTGACACTGTTGGGGAGGAGTAGTGGGAGATGCATGTTTTCTTCATCTATTCTCTGTGCTGTGAATTTTCTTTTGCATTATTCATTTTTTTCATTCTTTATTTGTTTTTATATTTTCATCGTCTTCACAACAAAACCTCGAGTTTTTCATCATTCCATCGTTTCATGACCATTACGACGACAACACTCAGGAGCAAACAGGCTGAGAGACCTGACCGACTGGCAGAGCGCACCACCACAACACGAAGACCAAACGAAATACGATGGCGAGGACCGACGGACGGACTACGTACGACGAACACGAGATACACAACGATTCGATTCGATTCGCTCGTTCTTCGTTCGCCACAGAACGTGTGGTTAAAGTTTGTGTGTATCTATCTATGGGCGAAAATTGTACACGCACACACACTAACTCGAGCATACATACACAGTATACCGTATCCACATTCATACATATATACACTTATTATACACTCACTATATATATGTATATGAGTGGTACGAAAGAATTTCTTCAACTTGTATTAATTCTTATTTTTCGATTAAAAAATTTTCAATTTCTTTTCTTTTTTTTTTGTAAATTTGCACACCTTTATCGAGATATTTTCAATTGGCAGCGGCATTGTCGGCGGATGTTTTCATATTTGGACACAACATTGGCGGACACAATTCCAAAGAAAACACAAATTTTGAATTGTATAAATTTTCTTATTTTCTTCTTCTTGTTGTGAACTATTTTTGCTGTTGTTCTTCTACCGTAGCCGACAACGATGTCCACACGTATCTATGGCAGACATTATGGGAAAACGTACAAATTGATACTGGGCCAAGTATTTCTGGGTTGATTTCGTTCTTGTGCCACTACTAAACGGATTTATAACACAACGAGCTCTCACTCGCTGGTCGGCCCTCTCTCAATCACACACTCACTGGCAATAGCTCTGTTTGCATTACAATACACTCTCTGTGTCTCACTGAACTTCGAGTCTGCCTGTTTGCGAATGTACAAAACGGAAAACGGACTATTGTTGAGCGAGCGAGCGACCGACCGACCGACCGACCGACCGACTGTGTGTAAAAATCCCAATACAACCAAAAACAAAACAAATGCAAATAACAATGATAATGATGATGCCCCATCGAATACGTATGTATGTACGTACATACATATGTAAACACGAAGTACGTTCGGTGGTCCTCCTCATAAAACAACCAACTACCAGACATCACAGGCAACAAACGACAACATCAACAACGTCAACATTAACGACGAAAGAGCCGACCGTCCGACCGAATGTGTTTTCTGTTTTCCCCCTACGATGGGCGGACGAGAAGAGAGTAGAGTAGTGCGTAAAAGCTTAACTAGAACAGGTTAAGGTAACCGCCGAGGCAACGGTCGTAGATAGAGTAGGCATGTAAAGGCAGCCACACAACGACACAAGGGTCTTGGGGTGGAATGAATCTAAGGGTTGTGTTTCGTTGCATGCGACTGCGAGCGTGTGTGTGTGGCTGTGTGTGCGAACTTGTTTTAATCTACTACGTATGCCGCGGTGAATTCAAGTATGCATACACTTACTACAAAAAGTATGAGTACTTTAAAAGCTAATATCGTATACGTGTCGATACCTCCATTCTAAAACATGCCAAGTTGAGAGGCGATCAAAGTTTTACGAAAATTTTAAATTTTTATGGAATTCCTTAACAATGCAAACCGAACGACCTGTACTGTTTTTTGAATAAGTTTCATTGGGTTGACGGATAAACACTAAATTTTGACTGAATACTCGTATAATTTGGAATATTTAGAATTTACAAATTAAATGTCCCTGAAAACATGCTAAGTCGGCTTAGCATTGTTTATATTGAAGTTATCGATATATTGTCATCTGAAATCAAAAACGACGAACCATTAAAAAAATCAAAATGAATTTTATGATTACATATTTATAGAATATTAGACTAAACTACACATTCCGACAAAATTTCAGAGTTTAATATCTAAAATTTACTATTTTATGAGTGAAATTCAAAATGACGTAACAGCAAACAAAGTCATTAAAATAGCGCAAAGATTTATAAAATTTAATTTTTTTATTCAGAATGTACGCCACAACTAACTAAACTAGATTTGTTGTTTGAGTTTGTCTTAATAGTCTAGAAATCCATAAATCTGATCATAATCTTTAAATTACTTCACTTTGTTTTTGGCTTCTCCTGAAAAAGCATGAAGCATGTGGGTTACGTTATTTTGGATTTCAGGTGACGATGTGTATATACTAGGGATGTAACGAAAGTGACTTTAGCGAAAGCGAATAGTGAAATATGCAGTTTTGCAAAAGCGAATGCGGATGCGAATAGTAGTTTGACCCGTTAGTAAAAACAAAATTATGGAACTAAATTGATACTTTTCCAGGATATTCACAAGGGCAAGCATATTTTTCAACTGTTTTGAAGAGAAGTGGAAGAGGTTTTCATTGGTATTAATATCTTCAAAATGTGTGAAGCCAATAAGCAGATATAACACTTTTAACAAATGGAAGCGAATACTGAAATATATTTTTGCGAAAGCGAATAATCCAAAGATGTTTTTTGCGAAAGCGAATGTTAAAATGACGCGAATAATTCGCGTTCACATATGCGAATGCGAATATTCGTTACATCCCTGGTATATACAAAACAAGAAATGAAAGTTCAGAATGATGAAAAACATTGTATTTTCTTCGTCAGTCTATATAGTTGGAAATGCTATCTGATGTTTGCCACAAAAGTTATGGGGAAATGGTTTTGGAATGTGAATTTGTGCGCGTGGTACCAGAAAGTGTTTAACAAAAAAAGTCTATTTTAAGCTGACAGTAGATGATACTTCAAAGACATCGCACTGTACTGTCTGTTACAGGTTGCATTGCCATTTAAGTTCTGATGTATAGCATTTTGTTTGGGAGGTTCCAAAGTGTCGGGCCAATAACGTCCACTTTTAACTGGACTCTATATGCTATAAAAGCAATGCACTGCGTCAAATTTCAAGTATGTATATGGACTTGTGTGCAACTCGGATCGGATTTTTGCATATTTTTTTCCGATTGGAAACAAACTTTGCATTAGACGTTAACGTCTTGTGCAAATGGTCCATTTGTGTGGGACGTAACAAATTCGCCCATTTTCCTTTGGTTGATAGCTAATAATAAACTAATACTATGACTGGCATTGCAGAAGATTCGGATAAGTAGTATAGATGTAATTAATATAATAATTTCACTAAATGTTAACCCTTTGTGAGGGAGGTACAGTATACGAGGTATGTAACGGGTGATCCAAGTAGAGATACTTTTTCAATAGTCTTTTTCGACAGATCACGTGTGAGTCGTGTCATGCTGTTATGTTATTTTTGTTAAGTATTGTTTGGCATTTCATCATGGAAAGACTTACGCCTGAACAACGTTAACAAATCCTTCAACTTTATTACGAAAATTCACGTTCTGTGAGGAATATGTTTCGTGCACTTCGCTCAACTTATGGTCAACATAATCGGCCTACTGAGCGTACTATTCGGAACACCATCACCCATCTTGAGACCCAGCATTCATTATTGGATAATATTCGACCGAATAGACCACGTCCAGCACGCAGTGAAAAAAATGTACCGGCCGTAGCTGAAAGTGTACACGAAGACCATGGAGAGTCGATTCGGCGCCGTTCGCAGCAACTCGGACTTACGTATGAAACGAATTGGCGCATTTTACGTCGAGATCTTAAAAAATACAGCTTGTGCAACAACTGAAGCCGCCCGACCTTCCCAAGCGACATCGCTTCGCTCTATGGACTCTTGAAAAGTTCCAAGAAAATCCGACGTTTTCGAGCCAAATTTTGTTCAGCGATGGGTCCTATTTCTGGCTCAATGGGTATGTAAACAAGCAAAATTGCCGCATTTGGGACGAAGATCAACCTGAAGAGATTCAAGAGCTGCCACTTCATCCAGAAAAAACAACGGTTTGGTGTGGTTTGTGGGCCGGTGGAATCATCGGTCCATATTTCTTCAAAAATGATGCCGGTGAGAACGTAACCGTCAATGGCGACCGTTATCGTGCCATGATAACCGACTATTTGATGCCTGAAATTGAAGCTCGTGATCTCGGCGTTTCAACAAGACGGCGCCACTTCCCACACATCGAATTAATCAATGGATTTATTGAGAGAAGATTTCGGTGATCAGATAATTTCACGTTTTGGGCCGGTCGATTGGCCACCAAGATCGTGTGATATCACACCGTTAGACTTTTCCTGTGGGGATATCTGAAGTCTAAAGTTTATGCGGATAAACCCGCTTCGATTCAGGCCTTGGAGCAAAAGATCACTCGTGTCATTCGCCAGTTACCAGTCGAAATGCTCGAGCGAGTCATCGAAAATTGGACTCAACGGATGGACCATCTGAGACGTAGCCGCGGCCAACATTTGATAGACATAATCTTCAAAAAATAAATGCCAAAAAATGTTCTTTCAAATGATAATAAACATTCCCCATTCAATTTGAATTTTCTGTGTTTTTTTTCTTTAAAAAGGTAGGGAACCTCGAAATGGACCACGCTATACAATAGAATAGGTGCATTTTAAAATTTCTCTGGCTACGTGCATTCGATTAGCTTTTTCTATTTTGACACACTTGTCTCGAATATATGTTCTTGGTTAGGTTAGGTACATACCACGTATGTATATACAGTGTAAGCTCTACACAAACGGACAACTCCCGTATATGGACATATTCTTTGATCCATAGACTTTAGTCATATTTTTAGTACAAATATATCTCCCCTAAAAGGGTGCTCATTTGGCCGAACCCTGACCAGAGTAAGAAGCCGCCGAGCCGAGCCGCCGATTTTAGCCGCCGACGACCTTTTTTCACCAGCCGAAGCCGCCGCCGATCTTTGCGGCTAAAATCGGCTGAAACACAGCCGATGTTCCATAGAAAAACTTTAAAATATGGATAGATACAATTTACATTTTTGATAAGCAAATAACCATATAACAGATACATCGTCCCCTCAATAGAAGAATAGTGTATACACATAAACACTATCATTTTTTTATTGCATTTTAATAATCTACGCAATTGGTTGTATATCTAGTAAAAATTTGGGGAAATTCTACTTCCACAAATTGGGTTATTGGGTGTTTGAAATTGATTGTTCATTATTAAAAGCCTACCTGCCGATATCGAGTTTCAATATCACAAAAACTTCAAATATGATTTTCTCGAAACGACAAATAAATTATACCCATTTTGATTCGTTTATTGTCACAAGAGGGAGCTTAACATGTATTAAAAATGAGAATATTGATAGTAATAGAAAAATAATTATAAAAATTATTTTTTAAAGGAAATAATAAGATTTTTTATTTATTATTAGATTACGTACACATAGAGAAAGAAATATTTTCGGAAAAAAACGATGGAGTATTACAGAATTGTAAAACTGCAAATAAATTAATACCTCCATTGTAAAGAATGCTATGTCGACTTGGTACGTTATACTGGAGATCGCATTTCTGAATTCTAAATATTCTAAATTATCTTCAGTCAAATCCATCAATTCAATGAAGTTATGCTCAAAACAAATTACAAGGTAATTCTACACAAATTTTAAACTGCACTAAAACGACGATTCGCCTCTCCTGAAAAGAACCAGAATCGACCTAGCATACTTTGAAAATCGAGTATATCATAGAGCCGCCTAGCGTCAATTTTATGACTTATCTTTGTATGGAAATCGATGATTTTTATACCCGCCACCATAGGAGGGGGTATACTAACTTTGTCATTCTGTTTGCAATACCTTGAAATATGATCTGCGACCCTATAAATTATATATATTCTTGATTGTCTAAGACGATTTAGCCATGTCCGTCTGTCTGTCTATCTGTTGAAATTACGCTACAGTCCATAATAATAGAGCTAGGTTAATCAAATTTGGTATAAATTCTTCTTATAGTTGCTGGTCGTTTGGGATTGCAAATGGGTCATATTGGTCAATGTTTTGATATAGCTCCCCTAGAGAGGTCGCTCCAAATTATGGGTTTTGAGCCATATATACCACATTTTTAAAGCAATTTAGCTGAAACTTTGCAGTTTGTATTCTATTTTGACAAAATTCATCACAACAAAAATTTTACATTCATGTTTAATATTTTGTTATATTCATCCTATAGAGGCCGCTGCAAAATATACGTATTTAAGCCATAAATACCACATTTTCTAAGCATTTTAACTGAATTTTTCATCACAGTAAAATTTTTCTAAGTTGGTTCATAGGTTGTTATAGTCCACCTATAGAGGTCGCTCCCAAAAAGGCTTGCTTGAGCCGTAAACAACATACTTAAAGCAATTTTGCTGAAACTTTTCAGTTTGTATTAAATTTATATTTTGGCAAGAATTCATGTCAATGAAGTTTATACAAATCAGTTTATATTTTGTTGTAGTCCCCGTGTAGAGGTAGCCCTCAAATATGCTAATTTAAGTCCTAAATACCATTTTTTAGATTAAGGGTTTGGCTAAAGAGGCCTAAAATTTGGCTAAAACCTGTAGCGTTCGTTTTTTCAATGAATTGCTTAAACAAAAAGATCGTTCCATGACTTGCTCCATATCCAAAAATCTTTTAGTAATAGAATTGAATGCAATTCATGCTGGAGGCTATATAAGATTCGGCATGGCCGAACTTAGCGCTGTTACTTGTTTCAATTCAAAATATATTACAATTAATTAAAAACATCCATTATTTATGAATATATACCAGAGCTTAACATTTCAACTATTATTTTAAATGTAAAAATGACTATCACAGAGCCGCCGTATGTCAATTTTATGTCGGCTAAGCCACCAAGCCGCCGATCTATAATTTTCAATGGCAGCCGCCGCCGCCAATTTTGCCTCGGCTTCATTCTCTGACCCTGACACTGTTTTTGATACAATAAAATATATCTCGGGAATGAACAAAAAAATCAAATAAAATAAGTATGAAAGTTCAGTCCGGTAAACCTTCAGTCCTAAAAAATATTCGTAAATTTATTTATATTTTGTTTTAATTTATGGTCCATTTGTGTGGAAGAAACCAAAAGGGCCGTAGCAATTTCGCCCATTTTTCATGAGGTGATAACGACTAATAAACTAACTAACTATGTGTGGAATTTCAGAAGATTGAAATATGTAAGTAATATAGAAGTTATAAAAAACAAGTAAGAAAGTTCAGTCGGGTAAACCGACTTACGAATCCCCTCACCTTCAGTCCAAAAACATTCGTACATGTATTTATTTTTTTTATTAAATTGTTATCATTTAAATTGAATTTAATAACTTTAGAGCATGTACTGGTATTAACTTTATAAACTAATAACTTGTGATGCAAAATGGTCCATTTGTGCAGGAGGTACCAAAAGGGGCGTGGCAACTAGTATAGAAGTTATTAAATAATCAATATTTCACTAAATGTTAACCCTTTGTGGGGGAGGTACAAGGAGTGGACCAATATGGCCCATCTTCGAACGTAGCCGGAGATATAAGAAAATATTACCACATACCAAATATGAAGTCAATCGGTTACTCCTTTCGAGAGTTATCGTGAGCAACAGCCAGCAGACAGACGGACGGACATAGCTCATTCGACTTAAAATGACCCAATACGGATATACGCCGAACATACTTAGGGTCTTAGGTCACTCCTTCGATGTGTTACACTTTTGGCCCGTAGCAAATGATATATACCCTCCTCTCTAAGGCGAGGGGATAAATAACAATTCAGTGTAACATTTATTTCATTCAGTCTTAAAAAATAAACAAAACGTCAATTACTTAAAAAAATAAACAAACCAAAATCATTGAAAATATAGAATTATTGCAAAAATATATTGAAGACGTATTTCAAAAGCTGTATTTTACATCCAAGTGTTTTGAAATTTAGTATGGTAGAGTTTCTTGGTCCATGGATGAATGTTGCAGAATTTGAAGAAAATCGCTTCAGATTTAGATATAGCCCCAATATATGTATATGTATATATAAATAGTTAAATATGTGTAAATTTTAAATTTGTTTATACCCTTTTTCATTCATTTAAGTTAGGCTTACAACACTGTGGTACAGGGTATTATTTAAGTAAAAAATGTCCCAAAAGTAAATTTATGTAAACAATTTATACATGAATTACAAAATTTATATTTCAGTGTTATTCAATATTACGAGAGTGGTCTAAGGTATTATATAGTCGGCCACGCCCTTTCCTTACTGGTTTGCTTCTTCTGTTTTTCCTGTTGTTCGTAAAGTTCTTCGTATGATGCAAACGATTTTATTGAAACTACTCAGATAGATTCGCTAAAGGGTCATTGTCGTGGAGACTTGCATCAAATCTTGAGCCATTTGCAAAAGTGTTTTTAACTTGGACGAATGAAAATCTGGATTGTCCTCATCATCACTCTCATCTTCTGCCTAATTCATTTAAGTCATGCTCAGCCAATTCAGGGACACCATTTACCATCACCAATATGTCGTCTTTCGTCACATAAGTGCAATCTGGGACTTTTAATTAATGAACCAGAAGTCAAACTTTACTTCCGCCTCCGAGACCATAACACAGTATTTCAAGCAGAAGTTCGAGCAATCACGGAGTGTGTTAACTGGCTCAGTAATACCACAAAGCCTAAATATGCCAACATCTTCACAGATAGCCAAATGGCGATCAAGGCAATAACAGCGGAAAAGGTCAAATCCAGAACAGTGTTAGACTGTAAAGGAACGATAAATAACTACTCAGTCAATGGTCAACTGCGTGTTTTCTGGGTACCGGGACACAACGGAGTGATTGGAAATGAACGAGCAAACAGCTTGGCTTCAAAAGGCAGAGAACTTCGAGTAATAAACTTAGAAAATTGGAAACCTTTCGAAGCCACGAAGTAGTTTTCTGAAACTAAACAAGATCGAGATTAGTAAGACGACGAGTGTTCTTACGAGACACTCAAGCTTACAGGCACATCTTCATCGCATAGGACTAGCAGAAAACGACGAGTGCAGGGCATGCAGGGAAAACATAGAAACGATGGAACATTTTCTGTGTCACTGCCCAGCTATCACACATGCAAGATCCCGATATTTCGGTTCCGACATATTGCCAGACTTGACTCATCTCAGAGGATATGACTGGAAGATATTGAGAAAATACGTGTCTAGTACTGATTTTCTGTAACCCGCGGGGTATAAAAATCATAAATAAAGAGCGCACAACATGCCGAACTACTGGCTTAAGTGTATGTCCATGGACATGAGACGTTTAAACGTCTCCTCTATTCAACCTAACCTAACCTAACCTTCGTCACATTTTGAAATAGTTCAGATGTCACTATAACCTACAACAGTATGTGAGAAAATTCGGTTGATAATGGATTCTGAGCACTTTTTTTAGATACAACTTCTGGCCGTAGCTTTTTCCAGCAACCATTCAGCGTAGACATTTTGTGTTCTTTTACCGATTCTGATGTTATGTCAATTCATGTTAAAATAGAAAACTCTTTCCATAAATCTGTAAGTTTTAGGTCTGGGTTTTCGTCCATTAAATCTACAATAAATTGTAGTGATTTCTCTATGTAATGAAATGAATGTCGATATGATACCCTCGTCCACTTTAATATTGGGATGTACCAAATTTTTTGGATGAGAAGGAACGTTATCTATTAAAAGCAAAATTTTAAAATCTAAATTTGTTCTCATAATGTAAGTTTCTGTTTCTTTTGCAAAATATTATGGAACCCATCCTCGAGCATTTTGGAAGTAACCAATTCTTTTTTGTTGTCCCCAATATGCGGCAGCATATACCAATTTGCTTCAGTCATCTTGGGTTAATAAATTTATATAAAAGTGTTTAATTTATCAAAAGTGTCACTCTTCCTGTGGATTTTTGTGAGTGTCGCGACGGTGGATGAATTATTTTCTAAGACATAAGAGCGTTTTGGTATAGATTTCCAAAAAATTTTCTGAAGCAGTTTCACCGGATGATGATTCTCCCTGAATTAAAAGACTGTGCAGTCCTGATCTTTTCTTGAAAATTTCAAAGCAACCATTGCTGGTCACAAATTTACTCTTACACATTGATTCACTTGGGTTTTCCAAACAATCATATATTTTAATCCAAATGAAAAGGGATTTTTCCATTTTTCCATAACACTGTCTCCGATATAACATACACGTGTGGCTGTATCTGCAGCTCCAGTGCAAAAAACTTGCTCGAATCTTTTCATTTTTTGGATTGTTCCTACAGTTGATTTGTTGACTGAGGAGTTTTGCAACATAGGCCACTTTCTCTCCATTCTGCAAACGATCTAATACGAGTATATATTTATTTCCTTTACTAAAGTTATTAGTTTTGTTTTATTAGTTAATTTCGTCTTTTCTGGTGGTACTGCGAAATTCTGTAGAATTTATGTAACATAATAATAAAGAATATAATAAATATAAGAATATGATAAAGAATAAACTTATTCCGTTTTTTAAGATATTTTCCAAATACATTTATTTTCAATATTTTCACTTAAGCTAGAATACGGTTGAATTATTTACAAATTGTATTTGGCGGTATTCAAGGGTTGCTATTATTTTCAAATCGCGTTATAAGAAATTCGCGTAATTCAAAAATTAGTCGATATTATATATAATCGTGTTATACAAAAACCGCGCAAATTAAGTGCAGTGTAAATCAAGGTTTACCTGTACTTTATATCCAGCCACGATAACTCTCGAAAGAATAACCGATTGACTTCAAATTTGGTATGTGGTAATATTGTTATTATCTCAGGCTAAGTTCGAAGTTGGGCCATATTGGTCAACTCCTTCTAGTACCTGCCCCACAAGGGGTTAACATTTAACAAAATATTGATTCTCTAACTCCTATACTACTTATTCAAATCTTCTGAAATTCCACACATAGTATTAGTTTATTAGTCGCTACTACCATGAGAAAAATGGGCAAAGTTACCACGCCCTCTTTGGTACCTCCCACACAAATGGTAACGCTCATTTTTCACAGAGCTATAGGTACTTCAAAAGCGTTACAATTTACAAAATGTTGTTGTATTTCCGTGCATTGGTACTCATTCTGTAATCTTTTATCTTTTTGTGCAAAATGGTACCTTTGCGTGGGAGGTACAGAAAGGGGCGTGGCAATAACGTAAATTTTTCACAGGGCTATAGACACTATAAAAGCATTACACTGTACAAAATTTCAAATATTTTTAAACACAGGTATTAATGTTATAGGCTGTTAACTTTTTGTGCAAAATAGTGCTTTTGTGTGGGAGGTACCAAAAGGGGCGTGACAACTTCGCCCATTTTTCTCGAGTTGATAGCGACTAGTAAACTTATACTATGTGTGGAATTTCAGAAGATTCGAATAAGTAGTATAGCAGTTATTAAAGAATCAATATTTCACAACATTTTAACCCTTTGTGGGGGAGGTACTAGAAGGAGTGGACCAATATGGCCCATCTTCGAACTTAGCCGGAGATAGAAAAAAATATTACCACATACCAAATTTGAAGTCAATCGGTTACTCCTTTCGAGAGTTATCGTGCGCACCAGCCAGCAGACAGACGGACGGACATTGCTCATTCGACTTAAAATGACCCAAAACGGATTTCCGCCGAACATACTTGGGGTCTTAGGTCACTCCTTCGATGTGTTACACTTTTTTCCGTAGCAAATGATATATACCCTCGTCACATAAGTTCTAATGAAGTCCCTCCCATTCCAAATAAAAGACACTAAAACTTTTGCTCTTGAGTGTCCAAATACACGTTTAGCGTATACAAGTGTGTGTGTGTTTGGACTACATGTTTGTATGTGTTGCACATCACATCCCTGACACTACGCACAGATGCGTATCTAGATTAGTGCATGGACGTGTAGCAAAGGCGACAGGGGTCGGAGGCAGTAAATGTTTACCCTTTTGCTCCCTACTTTGCCCGGGTCCTGCGATGTTTCATTTGCTAAGAAACGCAAATATTTCAAAGACGATACCGAAATATCATCCATGTTCTTCCATATAGCCTCACCAAGTCGGCCTCGGACTTTAATTAGGCCTAAACAGGTAAATGAACATGAGAACATACATATGTACGTGTATAATAAATAAAAAATATATATAGGAGTATGTAAATAAATGGACATGTGTATATACATAAATAGACTAAACATATAATTAAATTTTATTATTATAAAGATGTCAGCAATGAAAGATTAATGACCCAAATTCTATGGGAATATAATGTACATTTATATATCCTCTACACATTCAAACTGTAACAAGGCTTTCGCCAAATCACTACACACGATTAAGGCAAAACTCTCTACACATCGGTCAAATATCAGTGCTTTGATTAATAAAATAAAGTTAACGTCATTACATTCAAATATGAATGAATTTCCAGCAAATATTTTCTATTCTAACGGCCAATTCCACAATCTCCGGTTATCCTACAGTTAGAGCTAACCTACAGTTATAGCTGTCAAATTGTATGAAATTTTTATTTTTTAACTTTGAGTTAGCTCTAACCGGAGGTTGTGAAGTTGGAGGTAAATGTAACAGAAAGGGGACCCTCTGGATATACCTATTTCGACATTGCTGAATCCAGTGGTACTAGCCGTTTTTCTAAGTCTATTACTCGAAGTTCTCTGCCCTTTGAAGCCAAGCTGTTTGCCCGTTCATTCCCAATCACTCCGTTGTGTCCTGGTACCCAGCAAATATGCAATTGACCATGGGCTGAGTAATCATTTATCGTTCTTTTACAGTCTAACACAGTTCTGGATTTGACCCTTTCCGTTGTTATTGCTTTAATCGCCATTTGACTATCTGTGAAGATGTTGGCATATTTAGGCTTTGTGGTGTTACTAAGCCAGTTCACACACTCCGTGATTGCTCGAACTTCTGCTTGAAATACCGTGTTATGGTCGGGGAGGCGGAAGTATAGTTCGACTTCTGGTTCAATAAAAAGTCCCAGACCCGTCTTTACTCCTCGCTTGGACCCATCCGTGTAGCAGTTGGTTCCCACTGGCACATGGGCCAAAGTTCCATTTTCCCAGGAGCGTCTGTCTGCCACAAACGAATCACAGGTAGCCGTAAGCCGCACTTCAGGAATGCGGTCGGAGATTTCTGGTGTTTGAATGTGACCAACAAGAGATTCTAAAATCTTCTGATGGTACGACTTGTGGTTTCGATTTATCCATTCACCCATCACTTGTAGACGTCTTGATGTGAGGGCTGCCTCATACTTTATACGGATGTCTATTGGTTGGATGTGCGGTATAGTCTCCAACGCTTTTGTTGGTGCAGTTCTAAATGCCCCGCTTATGCCTAGACAGCACATACGTTGAATTTTTTCCAAATTATTACGTTGCACTTCTTGTCCATTGACGTCCACCACACTACACAGGCGTAGGTGATTATTGGTCTAATCACGCTCATGTAAAGCCAGTGAGTCATATTTGGACGTTGTCCCCATTTTAAACCTATAGCTCTTCTGCACAACGACCAACATCTGTGGGCCTTTGTAACTCGTTCTACAAGATGATATTTCCAGTAAAGTTTCTGATCCAAGATTACCCCCAAGTATTTTACCATTTTAGTTATAGCAATTGTCTTATTCAGGAATCGAGGCCGGGTAAAACTTGGGATCTTCGTTTTCCTTGTAAATAGACATATTTCTGTTTTGTCTGGGTTAACATTTAATCCCATTGCTTGTGCCCAGTTATATGCTATGTTAAGTGCCTCCTCAGCTCTTCTGCAAAATAGGTTTGGATGTATGCCCCTTAGAAGTATTATAACGTCGTCTACATAACATTGGTGAGGGCTTGTAGGAGACTATGCATCGTCGTAACCCACAGAAGAGGCGATAAAATTCCCCCTGGGGTATACCAGGGGGAAATTTTTGTCATATGACCCACAAAAATTCCACCTATTCCTTAGCATATTGTTGATCCAGTTTTTCAGCGCCTGGTCAACCTGCACATTGTTAAATGCGCCCCCAATATCTATGCAAACCGCAAGTGTATACACGGGGCAAAATCGCCTTTTCTGATATGTTTGAATTGAAAGAAAATATATTTGGAACACAAATTTTTAAATATTATATATTTCTGAGCAAATAAATTTTATTTGAAAATCAATAAAATATATTTGGAACTCGTATATTAATATGTTACAACATATAATATTTGCAAACTAAATTTCTCAAATAAAATATGTGTTTGGAAACAAATAAAATTATTGTTTAGGAATTTCTCCAAATATATTTTATTTAAAAAATATTTTCGAAACTTTTGTTGAATTTTTCGAATTTAGGTTTAGCATTCAACCTCCCAGTTATGATACGAAATGCAGCATTAACTTCTGTTTTAAATTAATAATTTAAAATTTCTGAGTATTCCAAGCCATCATTAGTTTTCAATCCTCCAAGTAATAGATTTCGATCCAAGATTATACGATTTCAATTATTATTATTTGTTATTCTTACGACATGAAAAATTTCTAAAAAATTTACTTTGAATTACTGAAAAATTTAACTCAACTTATTTTCTGAATACTTAAATGCAACCAAATATTTGTTTCGGAAAAAATAGTCCAAAATAAACACATATTGGGATGTGAACAAAGATTTATTTAGAACAACATCCTCCCAAATATATAATTTTTGTGTGTATCAAAAATTTTATGTTTGCGGTGTACCCTAAACATATATATGTTTCAAGCCGAATATGTTTGGGACAATATACTACAGAAGCGATTTTTTTTCAGCGTGTACATTTATTTACTGAAGGACTCTTCTATGTGGGGCACTACCTCATGCAGAGCAGTTTCCACTGATCTTCCTTTGACATATACGTGTTGTTTGAATTTTAGCCTGTCAGTCGCTATTTTACTTTTGACCATATTATCAATTATTTGCTCCATTGTTTTTAACAGGAAAGAAGTTAGGCTAATGGCTCGATAAGCCTTTGGGGTCGTATAACTCGCTTTGCCAGGCTTTGGTATGAAGACCACCCTTGATTCCTGCCAGTTTTTTGGGGTATAAGCATGGATTAGGCATGCAGTGAACACTTGGCGTCACATCCAGCTAATAACTCATTACTTGTGTGTTTGATTCCCTCACCAGACGTTGTAATTCCGACTTAGGTGGCAATGTCGGCGCATCGAATGGCAGATATATTGACGCCAGGTACATATTTCCATTACCTTGCCTCAGCACCGTTGCGTCCGATGTTGACAACTCTGGAGAGAAAATAAAACAAGTTTTTATGGCACAAAATACAAGTCCTTGGACGAGTACTTGTGTTAGCGTAGAAAAGGTTATAGTTCACATGGTTTAATCCAGTAACCTTGTTGCTAGTTGTCCATGGTTCCTGGATCAAAACAATATGAACCCTGCCTTTATTTATGACGTCCATCAGAGCGTTGGATGCTGTCTCGCTCCGGTGGAGGTTTATCTGGATGACCTCAATCATTGTCTTTCCAGTAAAAGTTTCTTTTGGGAGTCTATCCTATCTGGTGGCACCCCCTGATTATTTGGTAGTGGGTCATTCTCCTCCTTTCGTTCACTACCTATTACACCATCTTCCAGTCGACAATTTTGGGAGGCGGTGTTATTTTTTGTCGCTCCCTCATTGTTTTGAATCGTTTTGTGGCTCTTTTTATGTTGATCACCACCTTTGCTGGGAACTTCCTGCAAAAGTGGTGGTACTATTGGTGAACTGGTGGTGTTATTGACTACTTCTGCATCAGTTTTTGGCAGTGTCTTTCTTGTCTCCATCCGTTTACTACCAGTGTTTGCCTCTTCTGGCAGTATATTTGGACTCGATTCATCTGTCCTGCCAATCGGTACATTTCCAATTTTGAAAAAGGCTGTCCAGATCAAGAAGTACGCCATACCCTTCGCCATGACAAGACTGTTCATGGATTCTGGGTGTATGCCCAACAGGAGGACAGTACCCTCGGTATCATCCTTCCTATAGAAGACTTCCCACTTTCTCACGGAAAGTTTTGAATTATGTTTGCCAATGATGTCGAGTATGTATTCTAATGAGAACTTACTGGGACATCCCTTAACATATAGGGTCGTTTTTATGAGTTCAGGAATGTCGTTTTTCCTTATCAATTTTAGCTTTTCGCCGTCCCAAGGTGAGGGGAAGCTATCCACAAGTTTTACGAGGACACCAGCGCAGCGTTGTGATACCAGCCTTAACATCAAAACACGCCTCTCAAACTTGCAACTCATTACTTCGATTGGTGGTTCATCCTTAGATTCTAGGACGTACTCCGCAACCCTCGTATAGACCAAATCTTCGATGTTACTCTTTTGGTCCTTGGGGATTCTGCCAGATGCACTACTGTTATCAATTATGGCATAGATCGTCTCTGAAATGTTGTTTAGTTATATTAGAATAAGATGGTGGCTTCTTACCCTTCATTATTGTTAATTGCTTTTTCCGTGTCTGTAGAGTCTTTTTGTTTAAAGGCTCATCCTTAACGGATCATTTAGTTGACTTCTCCGAATTACTGGAAGACGGCGAGCCCTTTTTCTTCTCAGTCACTTTCACAGCGCTATGTTATTCGGGAGACTGTTTTAGCGGCCTCCATGCATGTGTTGGAGGTAGAATTGTCAGATTCATCCCGTAATAGGTTCTGTCGGTTCAACTTATACAGTTTTCTTCTTTCAGAGGCTGTCAGGGGCACAACAATAGTGATATTGGCCAACAATAGCGATAATGTTTTCATTTGATGATTCAGAGTCCCCGCTGGCTTTTAAAGGCTGGGTTGCTTAGAGCCCCAGCTGGGTTCTGCTTCATCTGTATAATCTTTTGTTTTGCCTGCGGCTGGATGTGCTCTTGTTTCATTTTCGACTACGGGATCCAAGGCACCAAAGCTCGTAGAAGTTGCTTGCTCACGATTGTTCGATAACGACAACACATGACTCGTGAGTGAATCAACGCTTGTCGCCGGCACTGGGTTTTCCCTCCCCTGCGCCGTAATCTACATTGTCTTGTTTGGTTTAATCATAAATTGTTTGGGGAGACACCCCCATTGCCAGTATTAGCCAGTAATAGGTACGTCGCTATAGGCCTTCCAGACTAAGCTTAGAAATTTCTGTCCAGAGACCGATACATCCAATTCAACCGACACTTTAAAATCATTTAACCACGTGGTTGCGTAGTAGGTAAGTGAATAGGTATTGCGTAATAGGTTGAAAACTATCCGCGATAACACGTCCGTTCGCTACGACTGGCGGCGACTGTGCTATGTGTACAAAGACATATTCCAAGAAATAGGACTACACACATGTAAGTATGCTCCAAATTTGTGACCAAATAAATAAATACTATCGTAATCCATTTTTGAAGTGCATGGGGCTGGCGTTGTAATTGCCCCACTAGTTTCAATTCTTAATGAAAGTATCATTTATATATACGACTAACGTTGTGTAAAACATCGCTAACATGGAAAAAAGCATCAGTGCACAATGAGAGAGAGAAAGAAATGAGAGTTTTACTTCAGCTCAGATGACCCACCCAGGGTTGATTTTATGGCCACCGCAAGTGTAGAGAGAACAGAGTTGAATTTGCTAAGGTCGAACATACAAATATGTGTTCTTTTTAAGACCGAAAGTTGTGAAATTATTGGTCTGGCTATTCAATTATTTTGTAATTGATAAATTGCTAGCGTCTTAGGCGTAGGGCCAGGCGAACGAACCTTATAGAAACCAAATTCCTGACGAGAGTGACTGGTTTTCGATCGCAGAGACTTTCGTTGGAAATACAGAAACAGGCCGAAAGTGTTTGTGTAGATAAGGTTGGGTTAAGAGCGGCAGCCTGTGTAACACACGCAAAGAAAAAAGAACGTGTGGAAGTTGTTTATCGCAAACATAGATGAAAACGTTTATCGTAAACGTAGTTTTTCTAGCTGTACACGAAAATTCTTTTATTCCAAAGTTTACGTTTATGGTAAACGAAGAACGTTTACGGAAACATATTGTATTTAAACATGATTGAATATTTTGAAGAGAGTTGAGAGAACAAAGAGTGTAACTCTTTCTCATTTTGTGAGAGTGCGGTTTTTTACATTTTTATTTTTTATAAGTTGGAATAATATGTGTGTGTACACAACACAAAAAGAAACGTTTTTTGTCCGCGTTGTTTTATTAACAGTTCTGCAGACGGTGGTGGAAATTTTTCTCCACATTCCTCCCTCCGAACAGTTGCACTATTGCACACACATTTGCAATCGTACTCAGCATGCGTAGAGTCGTGTGCTGTTGGGCCTTTAGTTTTGTACTGGCGTTTGTGGTGTTCGGTATTTGTGCGCGTTTGTGGCAAAACTAAAAATGTTTTTTTCAGTGAACTCAAAATAATTTCATTCAAAGAATTAATTAAACCAAAGAATCTAAATTATCGGAGGTGCGATATTTCGCAAGTAATATTAATGTTATAGGTAAATGAAGTGAAGACATGTGGGAAAATAACCAGATAGTCAAAAACAATAACAATAGATGGTTTGTGTTAAAATCTATTGTATTTTGAATCCCGGCTTTCCACAAAATGTTCAATAGTTTCATATTTTCGATGTTTTCAATTTATTTCATTCGGTGTTTCATTGATCAAAAACACGACGCAAACAGAGAGTGGCACAGGCAGTTGTGGATGACATTGATGGTGGTGGTTTTAGGTATAGACTGAAGGTAAGTTTTGGTTCTTCACATGCTTTACAATGTGGAAGATTTCATTCCAACAACAGTGCCAGTGTCTTTTTGCGTTGCCTCCGACGTTTTATTTGGTGACAAAAACAAGAGGTAAACTTTGTCTTTTAATGACGCTATCCAACACGATTTTCACTCGAAGTTTTTCATATTATTTTCTGATTCAGCATTTAGACCAGAATTTTAAATATTGACCTATGAAGTTCACTTTTGACTAAAAAGTTTGATATATAGTAAGATAACATCACGCTTTGATCCATAAAATGGCCTCATAAATTTTTAATATGTTCTAACATACATGATTTTTTATTTACAGTTTGTCTACAACTCACTTAGAAGATATCAGCCAATTAATAACAGATGTGTTTATCGGGGAGCGCCCGGGTACATTTTTACTAAAAATTGTGACATTTTTGGTTATAAACATAATTTTAAATAAACATGTTAAATATCATAATTCAAACAATTTATTCTTTTGCGACAAAAGTTTTCCCATTTATTGATAAACTGGCATTGCTGGTGACAAACGCAATAACCATTTGCAGCAAACGTTTCACTGGGTTTGGGATAGGTTTAGGTTACGGTGGCAGCCGGTTTTTCTTGCCAGCTCACATAGATCAGTTTAGGTCCCTAGTGTTACCACGGACTAAAATGCCCCTCGTCGAAACCAACCTGTTTGATATATAAATTTATCGAAAGTACGAATATCGGTACTGGAAAGATCTGTTAGGCTGCCTAGAAAGACCGAACCCAGTATGTCCAGTCGTCGTTTACTCAAAGCGGGACAGTCGCATAGCAAGTGCTCAATGCTCTCCACTTCTTCCTCATCTCCGCAGAAGTCATTGGAGTCAATACCCAATCTTGTGGCGTGTTCGCCGATCAGGCAGGTTCCCGTCAGAACTGATACTAACCTAGACAATCTTTTCCTCTCTAGTGCGAGGAGATATTTTGACCTTCTCAGGTCATACCTTGGCCAGATTTGATTTGACTGATTGCCTCTTGCTTAAGCCAAAACTTGCACGTGGATGGTGTAATGTCGTCCCTTTCCTGGCATGTTAATCGGCTTTAAAGTTCCCCGCGATATCCCAATGCCCAGGCACCCATATGGGGTGCATATTAAACTGCTTAGCCATCACGTTATGAGATCTGCGGCAGTCGAGGGCTGTTTGTGAATTTAGGGATGTGACCTCCAGAGAATTGATGGCAGCCTGGCTGTCTGAGTAAATGACAACGTCAGTGTTGGTTACTATGTTGCGACTCAGCCACTTGGCGACTTCCCATATTGTCATTATTTCAGCTTAATAAACACTGCAGGTATCTGGTGGTCTGTGAGATATATCCAAACTAAGTTCTCCACAGTGTACTCCGAAGCCAAGTTTTTCTTCATGCTTCGAACCAAACGTATAGAAGTGGATATGGTTTTTATTACCTGGTATTCTGTCAACCATATCTGCCTGGTATCATAGTGACGTAGTTCCTCTCGAAGGTGTACACAGTTGGTCTATAGTCCACTCGGTCCGTTACCATAGCACTACCCTTTTTATGTCCTCATGTAGAGCTTCAGTCGCTGTAGTCCTTATGGCTTCGCTTATGCACAGGCATACAGTTCTCTGATCCTTTGATAGTAGGTTGGTGATGGTAAGTTTGTCAGTTGCCGTCCACCATACCACAATGCCGTATAACAGTATTGGACGAACTACTGCTATATATATCCAATGGACGATTTTAGGAGAGAGGCCCCACCGCGACCATACAGCCTTCATGCAGAAATATAAGGCGACATTGTCCTTTCTTAGACGTTCCAGTGCGTTAAGTCTGAATAACAGTTTCCTATCTAAAATTTGTATTCCTAAAAATTTTGCACTTTCAGAAAAGACTAGAACTTTTCCTTTTATCCGAGAAGGAGGGTCCACATGTGGGACATTATTCATCCTAGTAAAGAGAACCAATTCTGTCTTGTTTGGGTTAACGCTTAAACCGCTGCTTCTCGCCCATCAGAGCCACCTGTAAGATGTCTCTGAGGACGTTTTCGAATTTGCCACTCACTGCGATTGCCACGTTGTCCGCATATCCCACGACCTTGCAGCGAAAACGTTCTAGATCTATCAGAATTTCATTCACCGCTATGTTCCAAATTAGGGGAGACAGTACTCCTCTTTGTGGGGCCCTCTGCTTAGGAGCCTTGTTAGAGTTGTGGACCCGCTGTTTGCGTCTTCTGTTGAGCCGGCTTTGTATTAGTCTAATCAAGCTAGAGTTTACCTTTAGATGTGACAATGCCACAATTACCGCATTTGAGTGAATGCTGTTAAAAGCTACTTCAATGGCAAAAAATGCCACCATGTTGAATTCCTTGAAATGTAGGGACGATTCGATAGTGCTCACAAGTTCGTGCAGGGCTGATTCTGTAGACTTTCCCTTATTGTAAGCATGTTGGTTCCCCGACAGGAGTTTTGTATCCAGGTTTTCAGGTCTTTCCAGACCTTTCAATAGGAAGGAGGATAGGCTAATCGGTCTGAAGTCTTTTGGCCTAGTGTGCGATATCTTTCCCGCATTGGGTATGAATGCCACTTTGGTATGCCTCCATCGATTCGGGATATATGAAAGCCTGATACAGCCTACATTCATTTTCTGCATTTCTGCTGGAGTGATGCCGTCTGGTCCAGTTGACTTGAAGGGCTCAAAGCTGGTAATTTCCTAGCTTATTCTGCAACTCTCAGTCAACAAGCTAGCGACGCTCGCAGTCCACTCGCATTATTGTATTGGTCTTGCTGATCTTCGGGTTCTATTGGTC
Organism: Eudasyphora cyanicolor; assembly: GCA_963930755.1. Taxonomy (NCBI): domain Eukaryota; kingdom Metazoa; phylum Arthropoda; class Insecta; order Diptera; family Muscidae; genus Eudasyphora; species Eudasyphora cyanicolor. Next base: position 112,316,302 of record OZ005735.1, on the reverse strand, counting down.
AGTTACCTGGGAAATGTGTGTCGAGCGACTACTCGCTGTTTTTTGTCCAGTTATTTGCCTCATCCTGCAAGTAACCCGCTGTACTGGGTGAAGCTGATAGTATCTCCCTCAGCCTTGCGGCGTCGGAGACCTTTTCACTTCGCCACAGAAGGTATACCAAGAGCGTCTGTACGCCTTCCTAAGCTCCTTCTTATATATCTTGAGTTGATATTTATAGGCATCCCAATCATCAGCGACTCCAGTAGTTTTCGCCCTATTGAATAGCTTGTTGCCCGTATTTTTCCTAGTCGTTAGCCCCGAGTCCACCATTGAGGTTTAGTTTAACCTTTGTACCTTGTTTTTGGACAGGCTCCTTCAGGGGAACTATTGAATGATGTGGTGATATGCTCGACCAGATTATCCAGAGCGGCTTTGTCATTCGGTTCATACATAAGTTTTGGGATAAACAGGCATTGCTTTTGAGAAACACAATAACCGTTTGCACCAAACGATTCACAGGGTTTGTAATAAATATAAATCATTTACGATAATTACACTAACCGTTTGCTATAAACGTTTCTTTGGGTTTTGGGATAAACATAAATCGTTTGCGACAAACATAGACCACAAACGAAATTCGTTTGACTTATTTTTCGTTTAGGAGTAACAATTTTTTTTCGTGCAGACTCACTTACTCTGTATAGTCCATTGTGCTACCACACAATAGGAAAACGTAAGTTAATTAAGGGAAATCATGAGATAGCCATAGCCATAGTTGACAAATTCTAACACCAGCCAGGTTAGCTAACTCCTCAAAGAAAGGAGAGCCTAGGATTGCATGCCGCCTTATAAAGAGAGCGAGGCATAGACACAGAAGGTGTTCTATTAATTTCTCCTCCTCTTCGTTTTCACAGCTAATGCAAAAGTCGTTACGCAATACCTTCACAAACGATAAGTGAGACGACATGTCACAATAACAACAGCAGGGCGTTAGGGTGTTTGGAGTTTAGGCAGGACCACATTAGACTAGAATGTATGCAGTTCCTGACAAGTGACCACCTGTCATTTGTTGCCGTAAGGGCACTATCTCTTGAGAAGAGTTTACGGGTAACTAGAGGCATGCCCACATATTCCAGTTCCTCCGGAGGGTGTAAAGTCTGCAACAGGCGAGGGCAGTTTTTGAAAAGTGTTTGTGTATACCACACTCAGAAAAACTGAAACCAAAAATAAGTTTAAAAGAACTGTGTTTTAAGTTTAAATTAAAATTAAACTTCATATGGAGCTTAGGTAATAGTTTCTTAAACAAGTTTATTCGATACTAGGAAACATTCCTTCATATCTCAATAGTTTAATTGTACTCTGATTAAGTAAAAATCAACTGGGAAATATTGACCGATACGATACATCTTGGAACTTCGCTAGAGATAGAAGAAAATATTACAAAGTACAAAATTTTATGTCAATCGGTCACTCCTTTTGAGAGTTAACGTGTGCAACAGCTCAAATCACTTAAAATGCCCTGAAACGGATTTCCACCAAACATTCATTGAGTTACTCCTTCAAAATGATATACCCTCCTCCACTAAAGTAGGGATATAAAAATAGTTGTTTGACGTGGATTTTGTCTGTCGCTGTGCTTTGTCTATTTTTCTCTTCACGATCACTATCGTTGAGAGGCACAAACTAATTTTAGTGAGTTCAGCAGATGAAATGTCGATAGTGATTTATTTCGTTATTGCAAATGGTGAGCTATCGAAATGTATCTATTAGAATGTGGAAAAATTTTGACTATTTTCCAATATTTGTATGTATATTATTATAAATAATATCTGTGTATTAATTTACATACATTCATTATCATTTGCATCGATATAATTTACACCACAAGAGTGTGGTCTGTCGGAGATTTGGGAAAAGCTTTTACATACATGCGTTGTGGGAGATGCAAAATGTAAGAGATTTTAATTATTCGGCAACAATTGTGGGGGATTCCGCCGGGAACCTCCCCATCTCCACACAGCCAACAAAGTGAGAGATTTTAAAACAACAAAAAAGATCCGACACCAAAAGAAACAACTGCATTGTGTACCCAAACATCGCACATCATACTGAGGGATGTGTTTGGAAAGTGGAAGTTGATTATACTCGCAGGTTGTGTTTTTTTGGGGATTCCCCTATTTTGGTGGTGGACTTCTTCCGTTAAGCCCTTTCTCTTGGGTTCTTTCCTAACATCCCATACATACTCATATGTACGAGTATGTTCGCTTCTTCACATTGCCCTACATTTGAAAGGAATCATATATGGATAAGGGGGAATTACATGTAATCGCTTATAAAGGATTTTCCAACAAGAGGTGTTATTTTTGTATTCAAAGAAAAATGCCATTTGTTGAGATAAATGACCGATGTTTGTTTCATAATAAAGAGGAAGGTAGGCCGTTAATAATGAAAAACAACATCAGCCAAATGGCCACCACGACCACGCCTACAGGACCATATCCTTTTCATGAAATTTTCCATAACCAAATCGCAAAGTGGCTGCCCTATGTCCTCGATAGCCTCACGAAGATGTCGCAAGGTGTTAAATCACAAGATCTCTGTGGCCAATTGTGATCACCTATTTGAGAGATAACACGGTCCGGAAACTTTTCCCGTAACAGAGCAATGGTTTCGTTGCTTGTGTGGCACGTAGCGCCGTCTTGTTGAAAGTAAACGTTGTCCAGATCAATACCATCCAACTCTGACAATAAAAAATCTTTAATCATCTCTCGATAGCGCAATCCATTCACCGTAACTGTTGATCCAACCTCATTTTCGAAAAAGTAAGGTCCAATTACCCCGCCGGACCATAAACCGCACCAAACAGTCACACGTTGAGGATAGAGAGGCTTCTTAACAATAACTCTTGGGTTTTCCGAGCCCCAGATGCGACTATTTTGCTTGTTGACGTAGCCACCGAGGTGGAAATGGGCCTCATCAGTCAAGATGATTTTTCGATGGAATTCTGGATCATTTTCATGCATTTCAAGGACCCAATCAGCAAAGACACGACGTTGTGATGATCGGCCGGCTTGAGTTCTTGTGTTAACTGAACTTTATAAGCCTTAAGAACCAAGTCTTTATGCAAGATACGGTGTAATGACGTTTCTGGAATGCCCAATTCCAAAGAACGACGAGGAATGGACAAACCTGGGTTTTCTTCAACACTTTGGGCTACAGCAGCAATATTCTCAGTTGTTCTTGAGCGACGTGCACGGGTTTTATTCTTCACATCACTAAATTGCCCCAACAGCTCGAATTTTTCCACCAATTTCTGTATTGCGGTCCGACAAGATGCTTTACGACGACCCAAAAATGCTTTAGTTTTGCGCACTGTGACTGCAAAATTCACTACCATTTTTGCAGTGAATTTTAATAATTTCAATGCGTTGTTGAATCGTGCATCTTTCCATTTTTATACCCTACACCACACTGTGGTACAGGGTATTATGACTTTGTGCATTTGTTTGTAACACCTAAAAGGAGAAGTGATAGACCCATTGTTTATTATACCGATCGACTCAGAATCACTTTCTGAGTCGATTTAGCCATGTCCGTCTGTCTGTCTGTCCGTCTGTCTGTCCGTCTGTCCATGTATTTTTGTAATCAAAGTGCAGGTCGTATTTATAGTCCGATTGTGATGAAATTTAGCATAGTGCTCTTTTTTGGCCCAAGGACGATCCCTATTGAAATTGGTTAAAATCGGTTCAGATTTGGATATAGTCCCCATATATATGTTTCACCCGATTTGACATGCAAGCGCCGTAGAAACCACATTTTACATCCGATCTTTATGAAATTCGGCAGAGAGAGTTTTATTATTACGTGAATGAACACTACCAAATTCGGAGAAAATCCGATCAGATTTAGATATAGCCCCCATATATATGTTTCACCCGATTTGGCATGTAAGCGCTGTAGGAACTGTATTTTAAATCAGAACAGTACGAAATTTGGCAGAGAGAGTTCTCTTATTACATGAATAAACACTGCCAAATTCGGGGAAAATCGGTTCAGATATAGATATAGCCACCATATATATGTTTCACCCGATTTAACATTTAAGCGCTGTAGAAATCGTGTTTTATATCCGATCAGTACGAAATTTAACAGAGAGAGTTCTCTTATTACATGAATAAACATTGCCAAATTCGGGAAAATCGGTTCAGATTTAGATATAGCCACCATATATATGTTTCACCCGATTTAACATTTAAGCGCTGTAGAAATCATGTTTTATATCCGATCAGTACGAAATTTAACAGAGAGAGTTTTCTTATTACATGTATGAACACTGCCAAATTCGGGAAAAATCGGTTTAGATTTTAACATAGTCCCAATATATATGTTACACCCGATTTGACATGTAAGCGCTGTAGAAACCGTGTTTTATATCCGATCAGTACGAAAATCGGCAGAGAGAGTTTGCTTATTACATGTATGAACACTGCCAAATTCTTATCGCAATGCCCATTTTCGCATTGGTAGGTAGGTGTAGGGTATTATATAGTCGGCCCCGCCCGACTTTCTGACTTTCCTTACTGGTTAGTAATGGCGTAGTTTCTACTTGTCAAATGTCAAAGAATAAAAGCTTCAAAAGTGACAGCTACCGAAATACCGGGAGATTCAAACTAACACCTCTTGTTTATCGCGCTTCCTTTGCTGAATTCAACATGTTTAGCGCTTTATTATACACCAGCAAGGACCCGTTGCGAATATTTATTGGGGTTATACGTGCATTGGGGTTGAACGTAGTAGATGAAACCGGAGCCTTTGAATTACCCTTTATCTTATTGGTTTATCTAGGATCCAATACAACAAATTCTCAACAATCACTTACATTCAAATGACGTAAAATAAGCAACATATATCGAAATTTGGTTTTAGAGTATATGGGGCATTTCAGGTCATAAAAATTCTATATTCGAGTACTATTGCAGCAAGAGCCTCGAAATTGTATACATGTGACCTAGTATGCGAGATAGTGACAGTGGGCATAGCACCACCAACATAACTCAAAATTCCAAATATTTCAAGTACTATTGGAGCAAAATTTTGTATGTGTCACCTTGGAACCAGATCGAGTGGTGGGTGTGGAACTGCCCACACAACTTGAAATTCAAAAATGCAATATTTCGAGAACTATTCGAACAAAATTCTGTATATTTGCCCTTTGTAGCAGTACGTATGATGTAGCCTAATACTGGCTTGATAGTACCAGAAAGATAACAATTCTATATTTTGAGTTCTTTGCTGTTAGGTTTAAGCCAGGTTAGAAGCCGTTTTATACCAGATCATCACAGGTTTAGGTCCCTAGTGTTACCACGGGCTGAAATGCCCCTCACCGAAATCAACCTGTTTGATAATCAAAGTTATCGATCGATAGTATTCATATCGGTAAGGAAAAATTCTGTTATACTGCCTAGAAAGGCTGACCACAGTATGTCAAGGCGTCGTTTACTCAAAGCGGGACAGTCGCACAGCACGCGTTCAATGCACTCCACTTCATCCTCATCTCAACAGCTTCTGCGCATCAGGTGTCCCGTCAGAACTGATACTAATGTAGACAATCGTTTCCTATCTTCATAGTGCGAGGAGATATTTTGACCATCGCAGGTCACATCTTGGCCAGATTTGTCTATCTATCTAGCAAATTCAATGGCTTAGCAGTTCCCCGGGATATCACTATGCCCAGACTCCTGAGGTGTATAGTAAACTGCTCAGCCATCTCGTTAACTGTTTGTGAATTTAGGGATCTGACCTCCAGACAATTAATTGCAGCCTGGCTGTCCGAGTAAGTAACAACGCAGTGTAGGTTACTACGTTGCGAGTCATGCACTTGGCGACTTCCCATAATGGCATTATTTCGGCTACATCCAGACTAAGTTCTTTATAATATACTCCGAAGCCAACCTTTTCATCAAGCTTCGAACCATCTGTATAGAAGGGGAGATGGTTTATTTTACCTGGTATTCTACCAACCCATTCATCTCTGGCTGGTATCATAGTCATGTAGTTTCGCTCGAATGTGTTCTTGTACCTCCACGTTGATAGACAGTTTAATCTTAATGCCGCTCTGGTTGCAACTTCATTCATTCACCGCTAGATTCCAAATTAGTGGAGACAGTGCTCCTCCTTCTGGAGCCCTCTGTTTACAAATCTTGTTAGAGTTGTGCCCCCAAGACTTGCTGTTATGCGACTTCTTTTGAGTAGGCTTTGAATTAGTCTAATCAAGCTAGAGGTCACCTTTAGATGTGACAGCGCCGCAATTACCGCATCTCAGTGAATGTTGTTAAAAGCTTTTTCTATGTCAAGAAATGCCACCATGGTGAATTCCTTGAAATGTAGGGAAGATTCGATAATGCCCACAAAATCGTGTAGGCTTTCCCTTATTGTATGTATGTTGGTTCCCCGACAGGAGTTTTGTATCCAGGTTTTCGCTAATGAAATAATCTAAAAGTCTTTCCAGATCTTTTAATAGGAAGGAGGATAGGCTAATTGGTCTGAAGTCTTTTGGCCTAGCGTGCGATATCTTTGCCGCTTTGGGTATGAATATATATTTTTGATATACTTACATCGATTCGGGTTGAAGGAAAGCCTGATGCAACCTATATAAATTTTCTCCAACCAGGGGATAATGTACTTCATCATTTTTTGCATTTCTGCTGGAGTGATGCCGTCTGGTCCAGATGATTTGAAGGGCTCAAAGCTGTTAATAACCCAGCTTAGTCTGGATTTCTCATTCAACGAACTAGCGACGCTCGCTCAATTCACTCGCTCTCTTGTTGGTTCTGCTAATCCTGTTGGCGAGTTCCCCGGAAATGGTGTGTCGATCAGTACATTAGCGACTGCTCGCTGTTTTTTGTCCAGTTATTTGTCTCATCCTGCAAATAACCTAATGGGGGCAGTGGATAATATCTTACGCAGCCTTGGCGCATCCGAGACCTTTTCCACTTCTCCACAGAAGGTGTGCCAAGAACGCCTTTGCTTATAGATTTTGATTTGCTCGCAGTCATTAGTGACCCAAGTAGATTCGGCCTTGTTGAATAGCCTGATGCAGGTCTTCTTCCTCGCATTTAGCTCAGAAGTCCACCATTGTAGTTTAGTTTTAGCCTTGTTTTGGACAGGCTTCCAAGAGAGAGCTTTGAATGAAGTAGTGATGTGATTGACTAAATTGTCCGGATCGACTATGCCATTCGGTTCACACAGAAGTTTAGAGTTGATGACTTTCTTGAAATTCTTCTCATACACAGGGTTACCATAAACATTTTTTGGAAAGGACATTTGTGACAGAAAAGGAGGACATTTCTGATATTTACAGAGAGCCCTTTGAACCTTCAGAGGACATTTTGTTAAATAAAAAATAGTAGTAATTATAAAAAATTACTTTTTGTTACGATCAACAATTCGATTTTTTAAAAAGGGCCGGAGCCCCAAAGTGGTATATACATGTGGTATATATAGCGAATTTTAGCAATAAATTTTGCAAATGTAACAAAAGGAACTCTCCTAAGAAAGAAAGTCGCTTCAACATTTAAGTAGTTTCGATATATTTAGCTTTTAAGTTGTTTTTAATTTCGCGCCTTTTAGGTTTTGGCTACGGACCTAAATTGGTCTATGTGAGCTGGTGAAACCGACTGCCACACTAACCAAACCTGAAGGCACGAAAGTTAAAAAACGTAAAAGCTAAATATCTAAAAACTACTAAAATGGAGAATTGACTTTCTTTCTTAAGAGGGCAGAGTAGTTCTTGAAATAAAATTTACTGCAAATTGCAGTTTTTGTGGAATCAATTTGTAGACGGTTCCTTTCATCTGTCCATTGAGCGTTAATCAATGGTTTTTGCGCTGGTATAGCGAAAAAAAACTAATAAATATTCAGTAGTTGAAAGTATACTTCAGCATGAGGTTCATTATTGGTGAAAAGGTCCACCAAAAACAACGATTGTAGGAGCAATAAAAATACACTTGAAGCAGTAACAAAAGGAGGACAAATCCCACATTTTTGAAAAAGGCGGGAGTACGAGAGAACAATGCTAAAAAAGAAGGACATGTCCTCCGAAAGGAGGACGTTTGGTATCCCTGCTCATACAGGGCCACTTTGTTTTCCTCACATTTCTATGGATGGCAGGTTTAGGTGCTTTTTCAGCGAGTTTAAACTCTATACATTCCACTACGTAGGGCTTCTGTATCAGGACGATGTCTACTGCACATGTGGACATGTGATGGAGGTTAATCTGTAGAATTCTTACCATCATTGGTATGGTCAATCGATCGCACTTGGCTCCATTTAATCTTGGGGATGGTACCATCATTACTACTTCTGTTTATAACAGCCAACACTATACTCTACTTCGGCACTTCATTGAAGGGCTTGGTGAGTGCCCTGTTGATGGAGACATTATGACCACTTGCCTTTTTCGAAGGCAGGGGATCATCAGGTGATTTGATTCTATTGGCTTTATTACGAGCCGTTAACACAGCTGAAGTTGTGGCGTTTTCATCTATGACGTCTTTAGCCCAGGTAACTGACTCTTCTTGTTTTTCGGTCGAAAGAGTCGAAACCTCGACGGCGTCCAAATTCGTCAAAACTCTGAGCCCTATCCGGTGCTCATTGCGCTTTCGTTTTGAAGGTCCGACATGACGCTTTCTCCTCTTTCTTTTAATGTTAGTGGAATAGAACTTCTATAGGCCAAAAGTGTTCAAAGAGATTTTGTTACCCATAGAAAGGTGAACGTGTCCTCTTTAAGCCCATATATACTTTTGTACCTGTCTGTAGAAAACTCTTTTTTAATTTGAATGGAATTACCCGGGGAAAAAACTTCTCTCTTTTATTTTACCTGTTTATATGTACACCAACACCCAGGAAAATAATTGGTTGGAATTCGTTAGTAACAATAAAAAAATAGTACTAGCAACAGAAATTCTATTGCATACACCGTGTGCCGGTTGTATTTATACATAAATAGTTAAAACAACTATAATAACATGGATACGATCAAATGAAAATACTTGCAACCAAATCGATGGTTGTATCAATCGATTTAAGATTGTTCTTTTCATTGCCACTCGGTTAGTTGTGGTAACTACTTTTAAATGTCATTATAGTATCATATGATCGATATTTAGTAGTGACAACGAATGTTTTATTCTTGACAACAGAAATTGTAGCAATAGAATAAAGATGATTATTGCAACGAATAATTGGTTAATATAACAGAAAAATATTAATAATTTATCGTTTTTTGGTTATCCCAATAATTTCCCAAATTTAACATAATTCAATATATTTTGGGAAATACAACCGAAAGCTTGGTTGCTGTTCTTTCGTTGTTTAAATACATTACATTTGGTCATTTTGTGTGGGAGGTACAAAAAGGGGCGTGGTGATAACGCCCACTTTTGACAGGACTGTAGGCACTATAACAGTATTACGATGTACAAAATTTCAAGTATTTGTATGCACTGGTATTAATGTTATAAGCCGTTAACTTTTGGTATAAAACGGTCCATTTGTGTGGGAGGGACCAAAAGGGGCTGTACCATAATGCCCATTTTTTTTACCGGACTATATGCGCTACAAAAACATTGTACTGTACCAAATTTGAAATATTTCTATGCACTTGTATTAAAGTTATAAGCAGTTTAATTTTGATGCAAAATGGTTAATTTGTGTGGGAGGTACCAAAAGTGGCAGAAGATTCTAATAAGTAGTATAGATGTTATTAATGAATCAATATTTCACTAAAAGTTAACCCTTTGTGTGGGAGGTACAAGAAGGAGTGGTCCAATATAGCCCATCTTCGAACTTAGCCGGAGATAGAGAAAAATATTACCGCATACCAAGTTTTAAGTCAACCGGTTACTCCTTTCAAGAGTTATCGTGCGCACCAGCCGACAGACAGACGGACGGACGGACATTGCTCAAATGACTTAAAATGTCCTAAAACGGATTTCCGCCGAACATACTTAGGGTCTTAGGTCACTCCTTCGATGTGTTACACTTTTGGCTCGTAGCAAATGATATATACCCTCCTCTCTAAGGTGAGGGGATAATAAAAAAAAGCAACAATCATGAAATTGAAAGCAGAAGGTTAAGCGATATTTTCATACAAGTTTCGTTATGCATTGTACTCTACTAAAATAAAATTCTAATAAAATTTGTGTTGAATATTTCCAGATCTCATAATAGTGATGCATTTTTAATATGGGATTTTTAATTTTGTTATGAATTGTTTGGTTTTTGCGTTCAATAGATAAAATAAAAATTAATGCAAATTGTTTTTAATTAATTTCCGGTAATATTTGATATAGTGATGCATTTTTAATATGGGATTTTTAATTTTGTTATGAATTGTTTGGTTTTTGCGTTTAATAGATAACATAAAAATTAATCCAAATTGTTTTTAATTAATTGCCGGTAATATTTGACTGACAAATTGTCAAAACAACCAATTTTGTGGCAGCAAACAAAAGATGATCTTAGCTACCATTTTCGTAGTTGGCGCAACTAAATATGATTGTTGTCAACATGGAAGCAGAAGTATACCACAACCAAAATGTTGGTTATCGTGATGGAATCGCATAATAGTAGACAGAACTACCAAAATTCGGTTGGCAAATAATTTGGTTGAGGCAACCAAACTGCTTTCTGTGTGAAGCCAAGTTGTGTGTGTTATATCATATAGTTATCAATATTTGCTCTTTTTTAGTTTTTAGAACTTTTTTTATTTTACCTATGTTTATGATGCCACATAACACAGTATGACTTTATTCATTTAGAAAAGGATAAAAGCCAGTGGTATTCTGATACAAACTCAGTTGCATAAATATATCTAAGCAGCAATCATCGAATTTCAAAATATTAAAAAAATTGAGAACTTCAGCTATAAAGAATTGTCCGAAGAGTAGAAGGAAGATGTTTTAAGTTGTGTTCAAAGAAAGGTAAATTCCTGCACCACCGAGATACAACTGGAATTGCAAAATGAAATAGATGAGTTCGTCAACAACTTAACTAAGCGCTACAAAAAAGTTGGATGGAGTAAAACTAGATTTGATAGCACCTTTGCAAACTGGTTAGAGGACGAACTTAGTGTCCAGGTATCTTCAGAAAGTAAAAATCAAAACAGTTGTGGTGGGAGACCACCAAAATCAATCGGGAACTGTAGCGACAACTTAAGGATATCAATGAAGAAACGGATGTGAAACTATTGCAGAATGCTTGATTGCGATCACAAAAACAACGCACAAAAAATCTGTATCCATCATATCATCACACACTTACTGCTAAAAAGAACTGTTTGCCACCAACAGAAACTATTACAATCACACCGAGTTCGGCAGAGGTGCAACTTCAGGACCTAATTAATCATACAGCTCTACGCTTGCTACAATCATTTAAAGGGAATTGATTTGAAGAAACAGGGAACTGCAAGTTTACTCTCTTTGGGGATGGGGATGTGATAGTTCTTCTGGTCAAAAACAATACAAGCAATCTGTATGTGAAAATACTTCAGACAAAGATATGTTCATGGTGTCATTTGTACAATTGCGATTGAAAAATAATTTGGAAGACTCGGGGCCTTCGACCCGTTCGATGGAAACAAAGTATATTTGGAAAACACAAACACCATCTTCTACGAAATACTGCAGACAAATCCAACTTGAATTTAAAAAAGAAACTCATGATAACATTATTTAAGAAGTTTTTATTGCGTACAGCAAGAAGATTCTTTTCTGATCCCGAAAAAGCATCTGAAATTACTAGTGTTGATATAAATCTCATTTCAAGATTTAAATCAATTATCGATGTACTAGCGTGCAAAAAAAAAATTGATGCTAAAAAATTTGGTGAATATACCAAGGAAAATGTACGAATATATACTACCAAATATTCATGGAGAAATATGTCTACAACAGTTCACAAAATTCTATATTATGGAGGAGATGTCATTAAGCATCATTTAGTACCAATCGGAGATCTATCAGAGGAAGCCCAGGAAACAAGAAATAAGGATTACAGATTTTATAGAGAGCACAATACCAGAACAATATCACGAAACTGTGCAGACGAAGATCTATTGAATATTTTGTTGGCAACGTCACATCCGCTCATCTCTAGCATTCGACATCAATGGAAAGAAGATCATCGGGACTTAGATGAAGAAGCAAAAGGGCTGCTAGAGGACAGAAATAGTACGGAACTAAATATGGCATATTTGCAGAAAATTTTTCAAACGAACGAATAAAAATTATAATTTACTGCTTTTGTTATATCGGGTTTTCTAATAGGGACATACAAATTTCGTATCTTTATATCAACGCACCCTCAAACATTTTTAATGATCTTTCAGTGTCAAAACGTTAGACGAAGTCAACATTTTCATCATGGTAAAGTTCACTTACGAGCAAAATCATTAAAAATTACGGTGGTCGCAACTTTAAGAGCGCTTACTCCAATTTTCGGCCGTAATAATCGTCCCACCCGACAGGCTATGCGTGATACAGTGGATAAATTTGAGTGCAAATTTTCACTTTTGGATGTTCCGACGCCAATGAGACGCCGTACCGCTCGAAGCGACGAAAATATCGCAAAAAATTACCATTAAATAGTTCCCATGAAAATTCAAAAGTTCAACTTTGACCTTCAATTCCTCAATAACTACTGAACCGATTTTATTGAAATTGAAACTGGAGAAAAGCTTGAGGAGTTATCTGTCGAATAATTACTAGAATATCTCTATCGGTTCAAAAGTTACAGAGTTTTGGCCAGTAAAAAAACGATTCTGTATCCATTTCAGATAAAGTTCTTTCATTTTGAGTCATAGTGTTCTTTTTTAATCATCGGTTTCGGTAACTGATAATTTCTGCCATAAAATCTGGGAGTTGTTCTGAAATAAAGCAACAACTACAACGACGACCCAATGAAATAAAAATGTCAACAAACGGTCATAATTCGTTATTCCGATGCGAAGGCTAAACCGAAGAGGCTTTCATCTAAACACCCATTATAAGTTCAATGTATTTTTATGTGGGAATTTTGCCAAAAAAGTAATGTAAACTAAAGCGAAATGAGCAACAAAAGACAACGGCGAACGGCAAAAAGCGAAAGACAAACAACAACATTTCCCAGGACGGACACCCACTAAAAGCCCACAAATACTGTCCGATAAATACGTATGTTCACAATAAAAGTACAATAAACCCCTATTTCGCGCGCACACAGCCGATACACACACACACGCAAATGAAGATTCGAAAACCAAAAAAAAACTATTCAAAACATAAACTTTTGCAAGAAAAATGAAAAACAAAACAGCGACCGAACGAGAGAGCGAGTGACGACGACGAGTAGTACAACAAAAATCGGAAGCAGGTTAAATATCCCAAAATAGAAAAACCACTCTGAAAACAATGTACGGAATGTTTGTTCGAAAACCAAAATAAAGGTTCATTCATTGTGTACTAAAATGAGGCAATGATCCTCCGCCGCTCCGCCCATCTGCTCCTTCTCATCGGCCGCCAGAGTCGATGGAATAAAAACGCCAACCAACCCAAAGGTCGCATATTTAATCATTTCCAACACCCAATGTGGACAGACAGACAGTAAATATCGGGTTTTCCAATAGGGATGATATGATTTTGAAGTGACGTTTCGGCCATTTGTAATATGTCATGATCTGTCATTTGTTTTTCATTGTATTCAGTAGTGTTTACAATTTCATCATGGAGAGCTATACGCAAGAACAACGTTTACAAATTTTTTTATTTTATTTTATTTATTTATTTAATATTAACCGAGCCGTGGGCCATTTATGGTTATAAATAATACAAAAACGAAGGAATATTAAAGCGTGTGTATAAAGTATCTAATAACTAAAAGATAAAAAAACAAGTAAGAAAGTTTCAGTCGGGTAAACCGACTAAGGTATACCCTCACTTTGTGAGTAATGTAATATTGAATATTACACAAATTATTCTGTCAATTTTTGTGGGAGGTACCAGAAGGGGTTTAAGAAATACACCTATATTTCGCTGAACAGTAGATACTTTAAATACATTGCACTGTGCCGAATTGTAACCGTTTATATGGACTGGTATATTAACGTTGAGATATTAAATTGTGGTATAATTTGGCCATTTTGTGTGGGAGGTACAAAAAGGGGCGTGGTGATAACGCTCATTTTTCACTGGACTATAGGCATTATAAAAGCATTACACTGTACAAAATTTCAAGTAATTGTATACACTAATATTAATGTTATAAACTGTTAACTTTTGGTGCAAAATGGTGCATTTGTGTGGGAGGTACCAAAAGGGGAGCGGCAATAACGCCCATTTTTCACTGGACTGTAGGCACTATAAAAGCATTACACTGTACAAAATTTCAAGTATTTCTAAACACTGGTATTAATGTTATAAGCTTTTAACTTTTAGTGCAAAATGGTGCATTTGTGTGGGAGATACCAAAAAGGGCGTGGCAATTTCGCCCATTTTCCTCGAGTTGATAGCGACTAACAAACGAATACTATGTGTGGAATTTCAGAAGATTCGAATACGTATAATAGCAGTTATTAAAGAATCAATATTTCACAACATTTTAACCCTTTGCGGGGGAGGTACCAGAAGGAGTGGACCAATATGGCCCATCTTCGAACTTAGCCGGAGATAGAAAAAAATATTACCACATACGAAATTTGATGTCAATCGGTTACTCCTTTCGAGAGTTATCGTGCGCACCAGCCAGCAGACAGACAGACAGACAGACAGACGGACGGACATTGCTCATTCGACTTAAAATGACACAAAACGGATTTCCGCCGAACATACTTGGGGTCTTAGGTCACTCCTTCGATGTGTTACACTTTTTTCCGTAGCAAATGATATATACCCTCGTCACACTAAAGTGAGGGTATAAATATTAGGCTGCTAACTTAATGTAACTAACAATAAACTTATAAAATATAAATGTAAACAGAATATAAACAACTAACTTCACATGGGATAAATAAACATTCTGGGATAGGTTTAGGTTAGCGTGGCAGCCGTATTTTTATACCCTCACTTTATTATACCCTCACTTTAGTGTGACGAGGGTATATATCATTTGCTACGGAAAAAAGTGTAACACGTCGAAGGAGTGACCTAAGACCCCAAGTATGTTCGGAGGAAATCCGTTTTGGGTCATTTTAAGTCGAATGAGCAATGTCCGTCCGTCTGTCTGTCTGTCTGTCTGTCTGTCTGTCTGTCTGTCTGTCTGTCTGTCTGCTGGCTGGTGCGCACGATAACTCTCGAAAGGAGTAACCGATTGACCTCAAATTTGGTATGTGGTAATATTTTTTGCTATCTCCGGCTAAGTTCGAAGATGGGCCATATTGGTTCACTCCTTCTAGTACCTCCCCCACAAAGGGTTAAAATGTTGTGAAATATTGATTCTTTAATAACTGCTATACTACTTATTCGAATCTTTTGAAATTCCACACATAGTATTAGCTTATTAGTCGTTATCAACTCGAGAAAAATGGGCGCAGTCGCCACGTCCCTTTTGGTACCTCCCACACAAATGCACCATTTTGCACCAAAATTTAACAGCTTATAACATTAATAACAGTGTATAAAAATACTTGAAATTTTGTACAGTATTATGCTTTTATATTGCCTACAATCCAGGGAAAAATGGGTGTTGTTGTCACGCCCCTTTTGGTACCTCCCACACAAAGGTACCTTTTTGCACCAAAAGTTAACAGCTTATAACATTAAAACCAGTGTATAAAAATACTTGAAATTTTGTACAGTGTAATGTTTTTATAGTGTCTATAGCCCTGTGAAAAATGGGCGTTATTGCCACGCCCCTCTTTGTACCTCCCACACAAAATACCCAAATCATACCACAATTTAATGTCTCATAACGTTTATACCAGTGCACATAAATGCTTATAAGTCGGCACAGTGCAATGAATTTAAAGTATCTAATGTTCAGCAAAAAAAGGTGTATTTCATAAACCCCTTCTGGTACCTCCCACACAAATTGGCAGAATAATTCGAGTAATATTCAATATTACATTACTCACAAAGTGAGGGTATACCTTAGTCGGTTTACCCGACTGAAACTTTCTTACTTGTTTTTATACAAGCTCACATAGACCAGTTTAGTTCCCTAGTGTTACCGCGGGCTGAAATGCCCCTCATCGAAACCAACCTACTTTATCGATAGTACGAATATCGGTACTGGAAATATCTGTTAGCTTGCCTAGAAAGGCCGACCCCAGTATGTCCAGTCGTCGTTTACTCAGAGCGGGGCAGTCACATAGCAAGTGCTCAATGCTCTCCACTTCTTCCTCATCACCACAGCTTCTGCAGCTTCTGATACTAACGTAGACAATATTTGCCTCTCTAGTGCGAGGAGATATTTTGATCTTCTCAGGTCATACCTTGGCCAGATTTGTCTAGCTACCCTGCAGGTGCCGATTTCTGTCGATCTTTCGTTGGGCTGCCTGATTGCCTCTTGCCTAAGCCAAAGCTAACACGTGGATAGGGGCGCACCAATATGTGCAAATTCTTCGAGAATTTGTAATGTCGTCCCTTTCCTAGCAAGTTCATCGGCTTTGCAGTTCCCCGGGATATCCCTATGCCCAGGCACCCATATGAGGTGTATATTAAACTGCTCAGCCATCTCGTTAAGAGATCTGCGGCAGTCGAGGGCTGTTTGTGAATTTAGGGATGTTGCCTCCAGAGAATTGATGGCAGCCTGGCTGTCCGAGTAAATGACAACGCCAGTGTTGGTTACTATGTTGCGACGCAGCCACTTGGCGACTTCCCATACTGCCATTATTTCGGCTTGATAGACACTGCAGGTATCTGGTAGTCTGTGAGCTGTATCCAAACTAAGCTCTCCACGGTGTACTCTGAAGCCAACCTTTTCATCAAGCTTCGAACCATCCGTGTAAAAGTGGAGATGGTTTCTATTACCTGGTATTCTGCCAACTCAGTCATCTCTGGCGGGAATCATAGTGATGTAATTTCTCTCGAAGGTGTACACAGTTGGTATATAGTCCACTCGGTCGGTTACCATAACACTACACTTTGATATCCTCATGTGACCATAGTTCTTGTACCTCCACATTGATAGGCAGTTTAATCTTATTGCCGCTTTGGTTGCAACTTCTCTCGCCACAATATTAATCGGCAGTATATGGAGTAGGGCTTGTAGAGACTCGGTCGCTGTAGTCCTTAAGACTTCGCTTATGCTCAGGCAGGCTGTTATCTGAACCTTGTAGGTTGGTGATGGTTAGTTCGTCAGTTGCCGTCCACCATACCACAATTCCGTATAACAGTATAGGACGAACTACTGCTATATATATCCAGTGGACGATTTTAGGAGAGAGGCCCCACCGCGACCCTACAGCCTTTTTGGAGGAATATAAGGCGACGTTGGCCTTCCTTACACGTTCCAATACGTTAAGTCTAGATAACAGTTTTCTATCTAGAATTATTCCTAAAAATTTTGCAGAAAAGACTAAATCTGTTCCATTTATCCAAGGTGGAGGGTCCACATGTGGGACATTAATCATCCTAGTAAAGAGAACCAATTCTGTCTTGTTTGGGTTAACACCCGCTGCTTCTGGCCAATCTAGCCAACTTGTTCAGAGCCACCTGTAGAATATCTCGGAGTATGTTTTCGAATTTGCCACTCACTGCGATTACCAGGTCGTCCGCATATGCCACGACCTTGCAGCCACAACGTTCTAGATCTAGCAGGATTTCATTCACCGCTAGGTTCCAAATTAGTGGATACAGTACTCCTCCTTGTAGGGTCGCTCTGTTAACAAACCTTGTACGTCTTGTGGACCCAAGACGTGCTGTTATGCGTCTTCAGTTAAGCAGACTTTGAATTAGTCTAATCAAACTAGAGTTAACTTTTATATGTGACAGTGCCGCAATTTCTGCATATGAGTGAATGTTGTTAAAAGCCCTTTCTATGTCAAGAAATGCCACCATGGTGAATTCCTTGAAATGCAGGGACGATTCGATAGTGCTCAGAACTTCGTGCAGGGCTGATTCTGTAGACTTCCCCTTATTGTAAGTATGTTGGTTCACCGACAGCAGTTCTGTATCCAGGTTTTCCCTAATGAAATAATCTAAAAGTCTTTCCAGACCTTTCAATAAGAAGGAGGTTAGGCTAATTGGTCTGAAGTCTTTTGGCCTAGTGTGTGATATCTTCCCCGCTTTAGGTATGAATACCACTTTGGTATCCCTCCATCGATTCGGGATGTATGAAAGCCTGATACAGCCTACATAAATTTTCTCCAGCCAGGGAGAACATTCAACATTCTGGGAAACGTACTATAAACATTTAATAACATGGTTAGAAGACTACTCTGTTGTATTAAATAACATGAAATGATGAGAATTTGCATTTAGAATTTTGAATTATGAATTTTGAATTTTTGACTACTCTGGTGAATAAAAAATATACTAATTGGAATAAAATTGATTAATGGAAATGTCGCCAGTACATATATAATTATATTATATACATATAATTATATAATATTAATATATGACTAGCTAGTGAGGATGAACTAGTTAAACAATTTAATTAATTAATTATTTCTAGTTCTTACAAATATTTTTTTTTTATTTTAACATATTTTCTTTACTTGACATTAAGGGAAAAGAATGAATAACTGACTACTCGAGTAGAAATTCAGTTTTATTATCAAAATAATCATTCTCCAATTCCAACTTTTCGTGCGCTAAGTCAATTTTTTTAAAAAATCCCACAAAAAAAATTTAGCACTCGTTAAGAGCTATCTTTTTGCCATTGACTGATAGTGGTGACGTGCCACACAGCAAATTAAACAATTGAATTGTTGCGAGGAAAGTTTGGAGATTCGATTATTTCTAGAAATTGTGATATTGAATGGTCTCCAAGAAGTGATTTAACACCATTAGACTATTTCTTGGGGGGTTTTTTGAAGTCATTGGTCTTTCGAAATAAACCAGACTCTCTTCAAGCTTTACAAGTCAATATTGAACGTGCCATTCATGACATACGACTTGATTTAGTGGAAAAAGTGCTCGAAAATTGGGTTCATCGAATTCGTTCCTGCAGAAGAAGTCGTGGAGGCCATTTGAATGACGTTTTATTTAGAACTTAATTGTATCGATTATACTTCACATTAAATAAAAAAACTTTTGAATTTCCTTAACAATAAGTGTGTTTTTTTTTCAAAGAAATTAATTATTTTCTATAAGATTTGAGAAAAACAAATAATATTTTATATTGAAAGAAAATATGTTGAGAAAAACAAGTAATGTTTTATATTATAAGTAAAAAATATGTTTAAATAAAATAAATAATTAATTAGTTTTTATAGAAAAATCCATACTGGTTCAGTATAGCAGCTATTCATTTTCGGAGTCCGTAACATAAATATATTCTTCTTCTTTAAGTGGCAACATTGAATCAGACAGCAAATTTTGTACATCAATTGCTGATCAGTCTTAGTGAACGGACGTGTTTAGCACAGAGCGGATAGTTCAAATCTATAACGCAGTACTTATTACACAATCGCAAAAAAAATCTGTACAAAGTCTGGAAGGCCTATATCGTAGTACCTATTACAGGCTAATACAGACAAAAAAAATAATTAATTCGTTGACGGGGATGCCTTCGCGTTCCGATGGAGCGGGGTTCCCCAATCGTACTACTGTCCGTCCGTTCGTCTTGGCCAAAGCCGACCACACCAAACATGGTGAACATTTCCCCCAGTACTCACAACAGGTGGTACGGTGAGGGGAAACGTCATGTCCGACCATCAAAACGGAAGCACAATGAGCACCGGATAGCACTCAGAGTTTTGACGAAATTGGAAGCTGTTGAAGTTTCGGCTCTTACCGAAAAACAAAAAGAGTCACTTACCTGGGCTAAAGGCGTCATAGATGCTTCTAAGGCCAATCAGCCGGCTGAAAGAAAATCAGCTGTGTTAACGGCTAATAAAGTCACAAGAATCAGATCACCTGATGAACCCGTGCTTTCGAAAAAGGCAAGAGGACCTAATGTCACCATCAACAGGACACTCACCAACCCCTTCAATAAAGTGACGAAGGAGAGTCTAGGATGGCCGTTATAGACAGAAGTAGTGAGGATGGATCCATCCTCAAGGACAAATGGAGCCATGTGCAATCAGCCATTATTGCTCTTTACCTCGATGTCCGTGGAGAAATGCCGGGCAAACCACCAATCTGCAACGATGCAAGATGGCATCAGGGGAGAGTAAAGCTCTTATGTTTCGGTTGCTCTGAGTCGAGCGGGTGAGGTGTGGCCGGGTGCCCAGTTGGATGTTGTCGAAAAAAACAAACATCCCTAGTCACCCTAGAGCCATCACCTGGGTTACAGAAGAACCCTCCAACCCGGCTGACATATTAGAAATAATAAAAGATTCCAATCCTGGTCTGCCCGCCCATAATTGGAGAATCAGCAAGGTGGGTGAGGCGGATGGTAAAAAGCGGCAGGTCAATTTGATCCTTAACGCCGAATCCACCTCCCATATACAACGTGCAAGTGCAACCCTACAATATGGCTTCGAGGCTATGTATAGTCTTCAAGGTATACAAGCAGGTTATGGCTCCCACTGCGGAAAGTGAGTCGTCCACCGTGGCTGATACACGGCTTTCTGGAAGTACGGAGGTACCCACGCCCATTATTTCTGGTGATTCCAACTCTAACAGAAGATTTGTAACGTCCTTCTCTGAGGACGAAAGCTCTACTTCTGACACAGAGGAGCTGAGGGGAGTCTCCGGACTCTTTGACGCATCTGGCGGAGACACGCTTCTCGATGATACGGACGAAGAGTTCGTTAACACCCTTGTCGGGGTGGATGTTAATCTGTCAATTACCAATGATGGTAAGAATTCAACAGATTAACCTCCATCACGCTAAAGCAGCCTCAGCGGCTCTATTGCTGCGCCTGTCCACAGGTGCAGTAGACATTGTCCTGATACAGGAGCCCTACGCAGTGGGAGGAAGGGTGTGCGGTATCAGAACACCCAACTTTAAACTGCTTGTGGCCAACTGTGAAGGCACTCCAAGAACCTGCATTTTGGCCAGGAAAGATCTAAGTATCTTTCTCCTGGCTAATTTAAGTGGTAAAGACCAAACATCTGCTAGTCTGGAGATCGGTAATCGCATATATTGGGTGGTCTCCAGTTACTTGCCTTATGAAGCTGTAGTACCGACTGCTCTATTCAGGGAAGTAGTAGAAGAAGCAGTGTCTGACGAGGTCGAGTTGATTATTGGCGCAGACACGAACGCTCATCATACTATCTGGGGTAGTACGGATATAAACAATAGGGGTGATTCGCTTCTTGATTTTTTCCTAACTACCAACCTAAGTATTTGTAACAAAGGTAATAAACCGACCTTTACAATTAAAGACAGACAAGAAGTACTAGACGTAACGTTTGCTACTGACCGGCTGTCAGACAAAATTATTGGGTGGAATGTACTGGACGACCACTCATTCTCAGATCACCATTATATTGAGTTCAAACTCCCCGGAAAAGCGCCTAAACCCGCCTTCCACAGAAATGTAAGGAAGACAAAGTGGCATCTTGGTATACTTTCTGTGGCGTTGTGGAAAAGGCCTTCGACGCCGCAAGGCTGAGGAAAATACTATCAGCTTCACCCTGTACAGTGGGTTACTTGCAGGATGAGGCAAATAATTGGACCAAAAACAGCAAGCAGTCGCTCAATGTACTACTCGACACACATTTCCCGGGAACTCTCTAACAGAACCAGAGGATCAGCAGGACCAACAAGACCAACAAGAGTGCGAGTGGACTGCGGGCGTCGCTAGCTTGTTGACTGAGAGAATAAGCTGGGCTATTAATAGCTTTGAGCCCTTCAAGTCACCTGGACCAGACGGCATCACTCCAGCAGAAATGCAGAAAATGTGGAAATACATTATCCCCTGGCTGGAGAAAATTTATGTAGGCTGTATCAGGCTTTCATACATCCCGAATCGATGGAGGAATACCAAAGTGGTATTCATACCTAAAGCGGGGAAGATATCACACACTAAGCCAAAAGACTTCAGACCAATTAGCATATCCTCCTTCCTATTGAAAGGTCTGGAAAGACTTTTAGATTATTTCATTAGGGAAAACCTGGATACAAAACTCCGGTCGGTGAACAAACATGCTTACTAGGCCGGGTCGATTTGTGGGGAGGCAAAAAAAGTTGCCATTGCTCAGTGAAAATCGTATTCTAGGGATCAAAATAAGAAACTTTGCCGAAGGAACCATACCTCCAAAACGAATTCTGATGTCCCGGAATGTGGGTCGGCAAATTTTGGAAAATCCCACTTTGACCCATTTAGAGTGCTCCAATCGAGTCCAAATGTATGACCGACCCCCACTAACTTTGGAGGCCCGACCCACCCATGCCAGTGGCACACCACCTTGAACCCCCTGGCACACCCACTGGAACCCCATTTCGCTGATTTTGTCATGTAAAGTGCCAATAATGGTGATTTTTTTTGAAATGTTTGAATGGGGAACCCCCCAGGTGAGTTCCAGGGGGTGTGCCAAAGGCATGGATCGGCCCTCCAAAGTTAGTGGGGGTCGGTCATACATTTGGACTCGATTGGCGCCCTCTAAATGGGTCAAAGTGGGATTTTTCAAAATTTCTCCCTACGGGTCAAAAGTGGGGACATCAGAATTCGTTTTAGAGGTATGGTTCCTCGGGCAAAGTTTCTTATTTGATCCCTAGAATACGATTTTCACTGAGCAATAGGCGACTTTTAAATCGACCAGCCCTAATGCTTACAATAACGGGAAGTCTACAGAATCAGCCCTGCACGAACTTGTGAGCACTATCGAATCGTCCCTGCATTTCAAGGAATTCGCCATGGTGGCATTTCTTGACACAGAAGGGGCTTTTAACAACATTCACTCAGATGCGGTAATTGCGGCACTCTCACATCTAAAAGTTAACTCCAGTTTGATTAGACTAATTCAAAGTCTGCTCAACAGAAGACGCATAACAGCATGTCTTGGGTCCACAACTCTAACAAGGTTTGTAAACAGAGGGACCCCACAAGGAGGAGTACTGTCTCCACTAATTTGGAACCTAGCGGTAATTTGGAACCTGCTAGAACTAGAACGTTGTGGCTGCAAGGTCGTGGCATATGCGGACGACGTGGCAATCGCAGTGAGTGGCAAATTCGAAAACGTCCTCCGAGACATTCTACAGCTCTGAACAAATTGCCTAGATGGGCCAAAAGCAGCGGTTTGGGCGTAAACCCAAACAAGACAGAATTGGTTCTCTTTACTAGGATGAATAATGTCCCTCATGCGGACCCTCCTCCTCGGATAAATGGAACTGATATAGTCTTTTCTGAAAGTGCAAAATTTTTAGGAATAATTTTGGATAGAAAACTGTTATTTAGACTTAACGTATTGGAACGTGTAAGGAAGGCCAACGTCGCCTTATATTCCTGTAAAAAGGCTGTAGGGTCGCGGTGGGGCCTCTCCCCGAAAATCGTCCACTGGATATATATAGCAGTAGTTCGTCCTATACTGTTATACGGCATTGTGGTATGGTGGACGGCAACTGACAAACTAACCATCACCAACCTACTAACAAAGGTTCAGAGAACAGCCCGCCTGAACATAAGCGGAGCCTTAAGGACTACAGCGACCGAGTCTCTACAAGCCCTACTCCATATACTGCCGATTAATATTGAGAGAAGTTGCAACCAAAGCGGCAATAAGATTAAACTGCCTATCAATGTGGAGGTACGAAAACTACGGTCACATGTGGATATCAATGTGTAGTACTATGGTAACCGACAGAGTGGACTATATATCAACTGTGTACACCTTCGAGAGAAATTACATCACTATGATTCCCGCCAGAGATGAATGGGTTGGAAAAATACCAGGTAATATAAACCATATCCACTTTTACACGGATGGTTCGAAGCTTGATGAAAAGGTTGGCTTCGGAGTACACTGTGCAGAGCTTAGTTTGGATATAGCTCACAGACTACCAGTGTCTATCAAGCCGAAATAATGGCAATATGGGAAGTAGCCAAGTGGCTGAGTCGCAACATAGTAACCAACACTGGCGTTGTCATTTACTCGGACAGCCAGGCTGCCATCAATTCTCTGGAGGCAACATCATTAAATTCACAAACAGCCCTCGACTGCCGCAGATGTCTTAATGAGATGGCTGAGCAGTTTAATATACACCTCATATGAGTGCCAGGGCATAGGGATATCCCGGGGAACTGCAAAGCCGATGAACTTGCTAGGAAAGGCAATCAGGCAGTCCAACGAAAGATGGACAGAAATCTGCACCTGCAGGGTAGCTAGACAAATCTGGCCAAGGTATAACCTGAGAAGATCAAAATGTCTCCTCGCACTAGAGAGGCAAAGATTGTCTATGTTAGTATCAGTCCTGACGGGACACTGCTTGATCGGCAAACACGCCAAAAGATTGGGTATTGACTCTAATGACTTCTGCAGAAGCTGTGGAGATGAGGAAGAAGTGGAGAGCATTGAGCACTTGCTATGCGACTGCCCCGCTGAGTAAACGACGACTGGACATAATGGGGTCGGCTCTTCTAGGCAGCCTAACAGATCTTTCCAGTACCGATATTCGTACTATCGACAAATTTGTATATCAAACTGGTTGGTTTTGATGAGGGGCATTTCAGCGCGTGGTAATACTAGGGACCTAAACTGGTCTATGTGAGCTTGTATAAAAAAAATACGGCTGCCACCCTAACCTAACCTACATAGCATATAAAGCATTTGTTTCTCCGCCAAGTCCTGTGACCTCTTGATCACTGAGCACATGTAAAAGTATTAATCTGAAAGTTTGCACGCATACAGTTAAGAGCGTGGCTGGAATTCACATTCTCATTCACACAATTTGAACTGTGATCAATCAGTAGTGACCAACACAATGTTCAATCTTTCAAAAGTCACTTAGGAGCTAAGTATCTATAAATTAATGTGTACATACTAATATTTAAGGAGATGCGAAATCTACTATTTTATGTCCAGCCTGGGGTCAAATCTACTATAACATTTAAACTGATTAAATCGAAACATGGAACGTACATACCATTGTAGGAAATATGTAATAGCTATTTGTGAACCAACGATTTTTTTAAACAATTGCCTAAATTTTTGGTTTTCGGGTCATATAATATCTTCAAGCTTAAAAATTTGGTTCACGGTGTTAAAAGACAAACCGGGAAACGCCGGGTATTTAAATGATAGTATGATTATATTCTATATATGAGTCATTCCATGCCAAACGGGACGATTTTTGACATCACTATTTTTGATTGCTTCGAAATTTTGTGTATGCATGATTTACCTAAAAATATCTTATACGTAGTTCAAGAAAAAATTGTAAAAAAAATTCTTTAAGAGTTATGAGCAATTTAAAGTTGACGAAATAACGTTTTTTTCTAAAAGGTGTGTTCATTCTTTTGCTTGTATCTCCTCAAATACGTGACCGATTTTAATGTGCTATACCTTGTTTTGATGGTAATTTCAACTACTACAACTAACTGGTGTAAGCACTGCAACAAAAATACTCATTTTTAATGTTTTTGCCCTTTTATACTTTCTATTGCGATTTTCTAAATGATTACACCCTTCGATTTTTTTGAAATTTTAATGTCGTGTTCTGAGATGTCTTTGTTAGCTACTGTATGAATTTGGAAGTGGTGAATTGATGGGAACTATTTTTTACGATTTTTTATAAAAAAACCATTTGCATAATTTCTGTGAATGTGCTTTAAATAATTAACAGAATGATAATTTTTAGCCGTTAGTTTATTAATATAACAATAACAACAATAAATATTATTAATTTTGCAAAATTTTTGCAAAAAAGCAAAAATCAGCGATGACTTGATATTTAAAAAACAAAACTCATTAAACAATAGCAAGAGTCAAAAGATAAGAAAGGACTTGTAAAACTATTTTCTGAGATAATTTTTTTTTTAAAATCACAGCAAACTGAATGTCAGTTTTTGATGTAGAAAAAAAATACAATAACATTGTTAGTCCGTTTTTCACATTCAATTCGACAATTCAAAGAAAAAAGAAAGCAATAATAAAGCAAAAGTAATTTATTTAACTCAAAACTACCACGTCCGATAAAAAAATTAGAGTTCAGACATCATCAACTTCCGAAAAGTACTGTGTTAAGACGGTGTACAATGATTCATATTTTTATACCCATTTTCTTCTTTTTTACTGTTAATAGTATACTTGATTCGAATCTTTCTAATACATTTTTTTTTGTTCTTATTTTTATAACAATTGTCATTATTTTCTTAAATGTTTTATTGTTCTTACTGTTTTAATAAACTAATGACTAAAAATTATCATAATTAATTATTTAAAGCACATTCGCAGAAATTATGCAAATGGTTTTTTTTATAAAAAATCGTAAAAAATAGTTCCCATCAATTCACCACTTCCAAATTCATACAGTAACTAACAAAGACATCTAAGAACACGACATTAAAATTTCAAAAAAATCGAAGGGTGTAATCATTTTGAAAATCGCAATAGAAAGTATAAAATGGCAAAAACATTAAAAATTTGTATATTTGTTGAAGTGCTTAATCTAGTTAGTTGTAGTAGTTGAAATTACCTTCAAAACAAGGTATATCACATTAAAATCGATCACGTATTTCAGGAGATACAAGCAAAAGAATGAACACACCTTTTAGAAAAAAACGTAATTTCGTCAACTTCGAAGCAATCAAAAATAGTGATGTCAAAAATCGTCCCGTTTGGCATGGAATGACTCATATGCTAACATGAGCATACATCTTTCAAGACAGTACCTATTTCTCTTAAAGGAGCAGTCCAGAGCAGCAATTTTTTTCTGAGTGTTAGTTGAGATAAACAGTTCTTTAAGGATAAATATATAGCTTGACGCTATCTAGCACTAATTTCTATAAAGCCTCCATTCTTTCTGTTAAAAAATAATAAAAACAGAATGCTATTATATGTAATTCGTTACACTTTTATGAAGTAATACGATTCCAACAAACAAACAATTTTTTTACACTCATCGATACTTGATGTAGTAGGAAAAAAATACAGATTTAATACCGAAGCGGAAGTACATATAATGTTACCACAACCTTTAACCTCAAATTGATGATGTAAACTCTACTCCAACGTTGCATGCATTTACAGCCCTGTATTTTGGTTACGTGTACTCGTACATCTATATATGGGTGTTTCCACAGAAAATGACCCCTTACAGCTCAAAATTGAAATTATTATTTTTAATTTATTTTTCCGCTAATATTACACAAAATAAATGTATCTGACATATTCCGCAAGAATAGCCTCAATTTTCTTCATGCTTAGCAACAATTTTAAAGGCGACAAGTTAAACTTTAATGTTTTTTTAATAGTTCCAAAACAACCTCACCGACTGTAACGACCGTTACCCCAAAAACACAAAAGATTTAAACGAACGATTTAATTTTATAGTAACGAAAAGTAAGATGAAGAATTGTGTAATGCCAAATAAGCATCAAAAGTCTATTTTGATTTTTTTAAAGATGTAACGACCGTTACTTTTTTGGCTTTTTGCATTTGAACTGTTTTCGCCTTACTTAACTGGATTCTTACTAATTTTAGCTGAAAAATCATGGAGCAATATACCAAAATGCAAAAAAAACTCAAAAAAAGGAAAGAAGACACAAGAAAGCATGAGGCTTCTTGGCAAAAGAGAGAGAGCTCAAATAACGAAGACTGGACCAAAAAGGTTATGAAGGACGAACACCAAAGTCAGAAACGAAAAAACAAACGCGTTTTTTCGTTTCTGACTTGTGTTCACAAGAACATTTTGTAAAAAAAAAAACAAAAAACGTTTAACATTTTATTTTTTTACGACCGTTACTTCTTTAAACAATTTTTTTTTGGTTGCTTATTTTCTTTGGTTTGAAAATAAACCAATTCCTTAAACAAAACATTTCAAAGAATTTAATCAGATTTTTTACTTGACACATCCTGTGTAAAATTTTACAATACATGATGTTTGCTTCCGAAATTTGAAATCAGCACATTTAAAAAGTAACAACCGTTACTTAATGGTCAAAATAATTATTGAAATTACAGTCGATGTCGCTTAATTGAAAACGGGAAATGCAGTGCATTTGTTTCATTTATCCGAGGTTTTTATAATGCGAAGTCCGGATAAGTGAAATATGCTTCTTTTAACCGGAGTTCCGATAATTGCAATTTTTTTGCAACTAAAAGAAAAGAGGGTAAATAAAAACTCTTTCAATTAAACGATAGAAATTAAATCAAATTTATTTTATTAACGTAAGTGCACATTAGACAACATAAAGGATTTTAATCCAAATATAAATATTTTTGAAACCTACAAGTTTATTTATTTATGGTGATTTCGTTGGTGCAAAAAATTTTTTTACATTTTACATTGAAACCACATTTTTAGGTTCGTTTGTAAAAATGGTGCAGCCGTATGAACGGGTGTTGATTTCGTTTGTAAAATTATTACACTCTGCAAATGCGAAAACATCGCGTTTTCCACACTCAGCCCTCAGTGTTTGAGAGGCCCAATTGTAATTTCTACAGATCAATTTCGGCCTCATTACGGGCATTGGTAACTTGTTCAATGATATCTTGAAAAAAATTGCAAAAAAAAAAGTTTTAAAATAATGTTAAATTAGTAACTACGTAACGTTGTCAGAATGCATAAATTTTTAACAATTCAATTAAGCGGAGTTATTATCATTGAAATGTGAGTTTTTCGAGTATTTTTTATTCCAATTAAGCGATTTTTCAATTAAGCGGAGTTTCGAATAAACGGAGTGAAACGTATGAAAAATTCGCTGAAATAATTGATTTCAATATTTTGTTTCAATTATGCTACTTTTTTAATTAAGCGGTTTGCAGTTAAGCATTTTTATGAATTCTTTCGGTTGCTACCGATGCTTGAACTTTCGTGAGTCAAAAATTAAGCAATCCTCGTGGCATATTTGCTTAGGTTGTAATATTATTTAAAAAATATCGGAAAATCGGTAACTACCGTTACTTTGGAAACACCCATATATAAAAATAAGTTCGATTTTCATTGTACGATAATTGATGTTCTCTGTAATGAGTGAACCGATTTTGTTTTTGTAAATTTACCATGAAAGGTTACGCCAATGGCAAGGTTTTTATGTATGTGATTTTTGACCACTTGCCCGCTGAGTCTCATAACAGAGTTAATCTATGTATAGACGATTGCCAGATCGGACAAAAATATCAACCCTGTTAAAGTGCTGCAAATGTATGGACAATGACAAATTGTTAGGCACAGGTTTGCAAGAAAACGATTCAGACGATTGCAAAAAAACCTTACAATTTCAAATTTTTACAATATATTTTGTAAATATTTATATGTAGGATTGCAAATAAAAAATATTTTAAAGACATAGTGCCCAAAAAATGTTTTTCTGACAATGGCGTCGTTGTCACATGCATACACTTCGCACATCTAACAAATCTGCAAATTATCTCACAATGACTTTTCTGCCAACGTTGCAAGGCAAATATTGCATGTTCACACAGTTTTACGTTCACAGGGTTGCATTTTGCTGACAATCTGGCAATCGTCTATACATAGCTTTAGAAAGCTGAATTTTGCACACACGTAGGCAGGATTGTTGTATAGGGGTTTCTAATAGGGACATAACAATTTCGTATTTTATGTCAACGCACCCTCAAACATTTTTAATAATCTTTCAGTGTCATAACGTTATTCGAAGTGAACATTTCCATCATGGTAACGTTCACTTACGTGCAACGTTTGGAAATCATTAAAAATTACTACCGAAATTCTGAGTCGGTGGTCGCAACTTGTAGAGCGCTTACTCAAATTTTCGGCCGCTATAATCGTCCCACCCGACAGGTTGTGCGTGCTATAGTGGATGAATTTGAATCCAAATTTTCACTTTTGGATGTTCCGGCGCCAAAGAGACGACGTACCGCTCGAAGCGACGAAAATATCGCAGCCGTAAGTGTATCCGTACAAAATGAGCCAATTCAGTCGATTCCACGTCGTTCTCAGGAATTGGGCATCTATCAAACCACACTGCGGCGTATTTTGCGAAAAGATCTTGGCCTTCATCCTTATAAGATCAAACTGACTCAAGAACTAAAGCCACTTGAACATTTGAAACGCGAAACTTCTCCGATTGGGCTCAGGCAAAGTTAATGTTATTTCTTTAATGGAAACCCCTTTATACTCTAGAGTTCTATAATTCGACTTACGACCAATCGATTAGTCGACTTTATGGTGCAAAAAGTCGAAATCAAAAGTCGACTTTTTGTTTCTGAAAAAGTCTAAAAGTCGACTTTTCCATGTCGACTTTTTCGACTTTTTTCATGTACGGGTATTACCAAATTTATATTACACTAGCTTTAACCCGGTGCGCTTCGCAGCCCCATCATTTATTTATTTTCTTTTTAGGGTGTTGTAGAATAGTTATACCTCTTTCTTTCAAAAACAAATGACTATTCCATATGGGGAATAATTATCTTGTTTATGTTCCTGGCATCAGGTACAATATTTATCCCTTTTCCCTTCTGTGTCTCTAAACGTCAAAAACTATTTTTGGACCGTATTTTACCCTTTTCCCCTAGTTTAATCATTTTCGCTCCATTCATTCAACCCAATGTGTCATAATTTACCATTTTTGCACCACTGTACAACATTTAATCGGTTTTGCCCCAACAGCGCCACTAAAAGTGTGCATTTAGAGAAATCATAGTTTATATTCCAAGAGCCATATTCGCAACCTTAGGTCGTATTTTACTCTTTATATCCCCTATCTGTGACACGTTTAACTTTTTACCATACCGTGCCTTATTTAACTTTTTTCCCACGGTATACGCAGAAGCATCGCACTCTGGTTTTGAATCACTGCACTACTTAACTAAATTCAATATTATTCCACTGTTCTTCTAATGTATGAAATTGTATACATATATGGAACTATATACAAGGTGGCGCAAAAGTAATCCTCCTATCAGAAAATGCTATTTTGCGATTGGCCCCTAATGTCAGTTCTGTTTTGACATTTGTGTAGTAAACACATGCGAAATACACGTTAATAAACAATGTACACTGCTCCAGAACGCGGAATATTGCTGACTATTTATTTGACCAATAATCGGTCGGTGACTTTGGCACAGATTTCCTGGCCGTCCAACGCCTACTGGTGAAACACTGCGACGTGTAGCCGCTCGCCTCGAAGAGACTGGCACAACACGAGATGCTGCCAGGCGTGGCTGACCCCGGAGTAGCCGTTCTGCAGAGAATACTGCTGCTGTAGCCGAGGATGTCATGGAAGCGCCGTCGACATCGACCAGACGACGTGCCACGCAAATGGGTATCAGTCGACGGTCTCTACAGCGAATTTTGGTACAAGATTTGAAGATGTTTCCGTACAAAGTCCAGACGGTGCATCAGCTGTTAGCTGCTGACCGCCAATCGCGTCTAACATAACATCGAAAGGTTACTTTTGCGCCACCTGTTTTTTTCCCCACTTACCACATTTACCATTTTGCCACACATTGCCGTATTTAATAATTTTTTACCCCAATGTACCATATTTAACCTTTCTTTCTTTACTGTACCACATTTAACCCTTTTTCTATACTCAACCCTATTTAACACCTTTTAGCCACTCTACACCATATTATTAAACTTTAACTAAAATCATAACATTTGAAAAATGACTTCTTATCTCATATTTATGTTCCAGATGTTGCCCTCTCTCCCTAGATCCATGATTTTGCTCATGTTTAGCACCTTTTTGTATTACAGTACCATATTTAACCATTTTTGTCGTACAGTAGCATTTTTAACAATTTTTTCCCCACTGTACCATATTTAACCCCTTTTTGACCCACTGTACAATAGTCAAGCATTTTTGCCACATTGTACTATATTAAATTATGTTTGTCCCTCTGTACCATAGTTAACACTTTTTTGCCTCACTATTTCCGGGGTATCGCTTTTTGGCCCACTGTACCATATTTAACCCATTTTGTCTCACTTTACCATTTATAATTATATTTTCCCCGCTGTACTATGGTTAACCATTTTTTGTCCCATTGTACAATATTAAATTCTTTGTCTCACTGTACCCTATTTAATCCTATTTGCTCCACCGTATCATATTTAATCCTAGTTGCTCCACTGTATCATATTTAACACCTTTTTGATCCACTGTACCATAGTTAACCATTTTTGTCACACTGTACCATATTTAATCCTTTTTGCCCCACTGTATCATATTTAATCCTTTTTGCCCCACTGTATCATAGTCAATAAATTTTTGCCCCACTGTACCATATTTAATCCATTTTGTCCTACTTTACCATATTTAACTATTTTTGCCTCCCTGTACCATACATAACCCTTTTTGCCCCCACTGCGCCATATTTAACCCTTTTTGACTCACTGTACCATATTTAAAAATGTTCACCACTCTACCATACTTAACCCCCTTTTGGCCCCTTTTTGACCCAATCTGCCTTAGCTAACCACTTTTTGTCACACCGCACCATATTTAATCCTTTTTGCCCCACTGTATCATAGTTAATACATTTTTGCCCCACTCTACCGTATCTAACCCTTTTTGTCTCACTGTACCATATATAAAATTTGTCCCCCCTCTACCATACTTAACCCTTAACTGTACCATATTTAATGACATTTTATCCACTGTACCATTTTTGCCCACTATACATTATTTAAGGTTTTTGACCCACTGTGCTCTTCACATCTCAAGTTTAAGTTCCACTTTTGCCAGATTGATTCATTTTTGCCCCAATGCACCATAATTAACCCGTTTTGCCCCACTGTGCCTCTTAAAGTTAGAATTTCCAAAAATCACTTCCGATCTCTAGTTTTGGTTACAAAATCTACCCTAGAACCATGGGACCATATTTAACATTTTTAAACCACTGTACCCTATTTTACACGCTTGACCCCACTGTGTCCCGAAAAGTGCGATTACAAACAAAACCGACTACCCCGATCCGTTGTCCTAAGGACATCCCACGCTTTAATTTTTACCATTATAATTCTAGACGTTAAAGTTGGCGGTGGTACCATAATTATCACTTTTTGTCCCACTGTGCCCGTAAAAGTTAAAAAAAAGCTCCTTGTTCTAGCTTACGTCTACTCTCACAGCAAATTTCACGATTCTAGCTCTTACCATTTGGATTTGGCCGTTGTATCGCATTTATCCTTTTTTCCCCACTGTGTGCGTAAATGTTCGGATTTAAAAAAAAAAAACAGCCAATTTCTGGGTCAGTCAGTCAGCCAGTCACGCAAAAATCTATATATCGCGAGCTAAGAGTGAAGGCGCAAGTCCACTTTTTGCCAAAATTTATTTTTTAAGCGGAGCGTAAGATTAGTTGGATATACATCGATTTGAAAACAAAAAGCCAAAAAAATCATGCTTTGTCATCTTTAAAAGCTGAATCGTAAAAGCGCTAAGTCCATATACCCTTTATAAAAACATTCATATACAGTGAATATTTTGCCTCTCCTGTACAATTTTAAATATTGGACTTAGCGCCTTTACACTCTTAGGTCACGATACGCCCAGACCAAACGGCTGAAGCTAGAATCATGAAATTTGGTGGGAGGAACCCATGGGTTGTAGACGAGCAATTTTTCGAAATTCATACTATTACCCGCACAATGGGGCAAAAACGGATAAATGTGGTACAACAGCCAAATCCAAATTTCAAGAGCTAGAATCGTGAAATTTGCTGTTAGAGTAGCTCTTGGGACGTAAACTAGAACAAGGAGCTATTTTTTGAAAATTTTAGGGGCACAGTGGGACAGGAAGGGATAAATATGGTACTATCGCACACAAATTTAACGCCTAAAAATGGTCCCATGGTTCTAGGTTAGCTTTTGTAACATAATCTAGAGATCAAAAGTGATTTTTAGAAACTCTAACTTTGAGAGACACAGTGGTGTATACCGGTTAGTTATGGTGCATTGGGAAAAAATAAAAACTTAAAAATTGGAAATTAATCGTAATATAAAGAGTTGTCATGCTTTTAGGAGCATATAGGGTCAAAGCATTAAATAATATACTTTATAGTGGGCAAAAATGGTACAGTGGATAAAATGTGGTTGAATATGGTACAGTGGGGTAAAAGGGGTTAAGTATAGTATAGTGGGCAAAAATAGTTATGTATGTTAAAGTGGGACAAAAGTGATTAAATATGGTACAGTGGAACAAAAAGCGTTATCTATGGAACAATGGGACAAAAATTTATTAACTATGATAAAATGGGGCAGTGTGACAAAAATGGTTAACTATGCAGTACAGTGGCGGCATAAATGTGTTAAATATTGTACAGTGGAGCAAACAGGGTTAACTATGGTACAGTGGGCACATAGTTAAACATAGTAACGTGGGACAAAATAGGTTAAATATGGTACAGTGGGGCAAAAAGTGTTAACTATGGAACAGTGGGGTAAAAATGTGTTAATTATGGTACAGTAGGACAAAAATGGTTAAATAAGGTACTATGTGACAAAAATTGTTACAGTGGAGTACAAACAGTTAAATGTGATAACGTGGGACAAAATGGGTTACATATGGTACAGTAGGGCAAAAATCGTTAACTATTGAACAGTGGGCCAAAAATGATTTACTATGAGTCAGTAGGGCAAAAAGGGTTAAATATGGCACAGTGTGACCAAAATGGTTAACTATACAGTGCAGTGGGGGCATACATGTTTTAAATATTGCACAGTAAATCAATTTATGCTTTTAGTAGCACTTTGGTGCAAAAAGGTACAAATCATGGTGCAGTTGGGACAAGCATACATTTTTCAATATGCTACAGTGGGCGAAAAGGTACGGTGAAGCAAAAAGAGTTATATATGTTACAATGTGCCATAAAAGTGTTAAATAGGTAAAGTGTGGCAAAATAGTTAAATGTGAAAAGTGAGGAAAAACAGTGGAAAAAAAGTGTTAAATATGGTACAGTGGTGCATAAATGGTTGAATGTAGTCCTAGAGTGCGAAGGTAGCTCCTACAATATAAACCAAAGCTAATTTTTTTAGAAATAAATACTGCTATTTAAACCATGGGGAAAAGTTAAATAAGGTACGTTATGGTAAAAAGTTATACATGGCACAGAAAGGGACACTGTGGGGCAAAAAGATTAAATATTGTACAGTGATGCAAAATTGGTTAATTATGCCACATTTGACAAAAGAGTTAAATGTGGTACAATGAAGCGATTCACAATAGCTTTGTAAATTCGTACCTTTATAGACACGGTGGAAAACATATGGCTTTATATTGCACCAGAGTGTAAATGTAGCGATTGGACTATAAACTAGAGGAAAGAAGCTAACATATCATCCAAAAAAATAGATTTCAACATTCAGAGGTACAGTGGGGTAAGGGATAATTACTGTACCATGATGTCAGGGCAATTCTTGGAACATAAACAAGAAATGAAAGGGGGGTTCGTATTTTATCGTATGATATCGTATAGAAGTTGTATTTTACTTCCGATCATTAAAATTTTCCAGAAAAATGTTTCTCACTTTAGGAACGAATATTGCTTAATTTAGCGATTATCGTTTCAGAATTAGAATACATTTCTACCCATTTACCAATTATTCCAAATTATTATGGCAATGACCCTTATCGCATTGTTAGGGAGGTGTAGGGTATTATATAGTCGGCCCCGCCCGACTTTCTGCCTTTCCTTACTGGTTTTATTTATAGTTATAAATTGTTTGGTATAATATTTCTATCATAAGATAAAAATTTGACGTTTAGGCCGGATCCAAACAAAATACAGTCTGTAACTACAGTTACAGACTTTTGGCTTATCGCCACCATTCGGGGCAAAATCTCTCTAAATGGTTTAAATAAGCTTATTTTTTAAGGCAAATTGATTTGGACATCTTCCGTGATAAGTATGACATTAAATTTTTTAGACCTTTGTGGAACGACTTTTGCGAATTTCTGATCACCTAATCATAATCAATATGTTACAATGTGCCATAAAAGTGTTAAATAGGTAAAGTGTGGCAAAATAGTTAAATGTGAAAAGTGAGGAAAAACAGTGGAAAAAAAGTGTTAAATATGGTACAGTGGTGCATAAATGGTTGAATGTAGTCCTAGAGTGCGAAGGTAGCTCCTACAATATAAACCAAAGCTAATTTTTTTAGAAATAAATACTGCTATTTAAACCATGGGGAAAAGTTAAATAAGGTACGTTATGGTAAAAAGTTATACATGGCACAGAAAGGGACACTGTGGGGCAAAAAGATTAAATATTGTACAGTGATGCAAAATTGGTTAATTATGCCACATTTGACAAAAGAGTTAAATGTGGTACAATGAAGCGATTCACAATAGCTTTGTAAATTCGTACCTTTATAGACACGGTGGAAAACATATGGCTTTATATTGCACCAGAGTGTAAATGTAGCGATTGGACTATAAACTAGAGGAAAGAAGCTAACATATCATCCAAAAAAATAGATTTCAACATTCAGAGGTACAGTGGGGTAAGGGATAATTACTGTACCATGATGTCAGGGCAATTCTTGGAACATAAACAAGAAATGAAAGGGGGGTTCGTATTTTATCGTATGATATCGTATAGAAGTTGTATTTTACTTCCGATCATTAAAATTTTCCAGAAAAATGTTTCTCACTTTAGGAACGAATATTGCTTAATTTAGCGATTATCGTTTCAGAATTAGAATACATTTCTACCCATTTACCAATTATTCCAAATTATTATGGCAATGACCCTTATCGCATTGTTAGGGAGGTGTAGGGTATTATATAGTCGGCCCCGCCCGACTTTCTGCCTTTCCTTACTGGTTTTATTTATAGTTATAAATTGTTTGGTATAATATTTCTATCATAAGATAAAAATTTGACGTTTAGGCCGGATCCAAACAAAATACAGTCTGTAACTACAGTTACAGACTTTTGGCTTATCGCCACCATTCGGGGCAAAATCTCTCTAAATGGTTTAAATAAGCTTATTTTTTAAGGCAAATTGATTTGGACATCTTCCGTGATAAGTATGACATTAAATTTTTTAGACCTTTGTGGAACGACTTTTGCGAATTTCTGATCACCTAATCATAATCAATTTTTTTCATCATTTTCATTAATATAGTCGAAAAGTCGACTTTTATCGAATTTTTTATACTTAAAAGTCGATTTCTTGATTTTTTCAAAAAGTCGATAGGTCGAAATTTTGCCCTTCGCAGCAATAGAGCCGCTGAGGTTGCTTTAGCGTGATGGAGGTTAATCTGTAGAATTCTTGCCTTCATTGGTAATCGACAGATTAACATCCACCCCGACAAGGGTGTTATCGAACTCTTCGTCCGTATCATCGAGAAGCATGTCCCCGACAGTTGCGTCAAGAGTCCGGAGACTCCCCTCAGCTCCTCAGTGTCCGAAGTAGAGCTTTCGCCCTCAGAGCAAGACGTTACAGATCTTCGGTTAGAGTTGGAGTCACAAGAAATAATGGGCGTGGGTACCTCCGCACTTCCAGAAAGCCGTGTATCAATCACGGTGGACGACTCACCTTCCGTAGTGGGAGCTAATAATGTCTGATTGCACATGACTCTATTGTCCTTGAGGATGGATCCATGTTGTTGTTGTTGTTGTAGCAGCTTGGAGACGCTGAGTTGATAATCCTTAAGTCTATTTCTATTACAGACTTCGTTCCGGCATATATCCGATTATAGCGGGAAACTTATGTTGTTTTCATCCACTCAATGTTGTCCGGTTGTAAATTAACATTCGTCTGTTAATATCAGGGAATGGATGTTATTTGAGTTTTGCCGTTTCTATTCTCCACTAGAAGCGCTGCATATCTGTTAATAGTCGTCATGGTGTTATGTCTATTTTTAGCTTCCCTGTTGACTTGTGTGATCAGATGTTGTTGTAGTGGTAGTGCGCCCGGTGAGTTATTTTTAGCTGCAGAAACTCGAATTATGATGAAAATATGAAATGTTGATGTTAAATTTTGCCGGTGCCATGGCTGGGAGTTGAACCCAGCACCTTCGGGATCCAAGTCTAACGGACTAACCACTTAGCTACCGAAGGCCACAGGATGGATCCTTCCTCACTACTTCTGTCTATAACAGCAAACACTAGGTGAGTGTCCTGTTGATGGTGACATTGGGGCCTCTTGGCTTTTTCGAAGGCAGGGGTTCATCTGGTGATCTGATTCTTTTGACTTTATTAGCCGTTAACACTACTGAATTTGTGGCTCTTTCAGCCGACTCATTGGCTTTAGAAGCATCTGTGACTCCCTCAGCCCAGGTAAATAGTTCATCTTACGGTTGCTTAAATTTCCTTCTCTGTCAACTTTATAATATTCTAATTTCGTTGAAGTGAAATATGCACGTTTTTTGATTGGAAAGAATAATAGAAACAAATCCATTTTGTGAGTTCAGGAGGCCAGAAAACAACTTTTAACAATATTTTTAAATACATTTTAGTTACGAATAACATTAAAAATATAAAAAAATTCTATTCAACAGCGGCTTGTCCAGAAAACAATTAAAATCATAGCTGCAATGGGGCGAGGAAATCATTTTTTTCTAAATCGGAGCACAAAGTGATAAAAACTTTACGAGAAAACGATGTACGAAATTGGTAAAATAGTGCAATAATCTAGGAAAAAGGTTTTTTTTACAATTCCTGCTGGAAAAAAGTAGAGTCCATTATTGTAAAATTGAGCCATTGACCCCAAGCAAAGAAGGGATTTAAATGTCGCAGTTACTACCAACCATTGGAACAGACTACAAAAAGCTAA
This sequence comes from Eudasyphora cyanicolor, assembly GCA_963930755.1. Taxonomy (NCBI): domain Eukaryota; kingdom Metazoa; phylum Arthropoda; class Insecta; order Diptera; family Muscidae; genus Eudasyphora; species Eudasyphora cyanicolor. The sequence goes on along the minus strand of OZ005735.1, from coordinate 112,277,363 downwards.
ATTAATTGAAAGCCGTACGCGACAGGTACCATTGTTGTGTATCCTAAACATTAAGGAGAGTCTAGCATTCGACAACCACTGTATATGGGGGTGGCCTTTTGTAGCTTAGTGGTTAGTGAGTTAGACTTGGAATCCGAAGGTGCTGGGTTCGATTCACAGCCAGGGCACTGGAAAATTTATCATCAACATTTCATGTTTTCGTCACACTACACTACAGCAACAGCTGATCTCCCGAGTCAAAAGGGAAGCTAAAAATAGATATAACACTATCGTGGAGAATATAAACGGTAACACTCAACATCCATTCCCTCAAATTAACAGACAAATCTCAATTAACATCCGGACAACATTGAAGATGAAAAGAACACATGGTTCCCGCTATAACTGGATATATGCGGATATAGAATAGACTTATCAACTCAGCGTCTCCAAGCCGCTACAACAACAACACATGTAAATGGGGGCTATATCTGAACCTGAAACGATTTTTTAATCCCTCACTTTAGTGTGACGAGAGTATATACGTATATATTATTTGCTACGGGCCAAAAGTGTAACACATCGAAGGAGTGGCCTAAGACCCCAAGTATGTTCGGCGGAAATCCGTTTTGGGTCATTTTAAGTCATTAGAGCAATGTCCGTCCGTCTGTCTGTGTGTAAGTCTGCTGGCTGGTGCGAATGACAAATCTCTAAAGGAGTAACCGATTGACTTCAAATTTGGAACGCGGTAATATTTTTTTCTATTTCAGGCTAAGTTCGAAGATGGGCCATATTGGTCTACTCCTTCTAGTACCTCCCTCACAAAGGGTTAACATTTAATGATATACTGATTCTCTAATAACTTCTATACTACTTATTCGAATTTTCTGAAATTCCACACACAGTATTAGTTTATTACTCGTTATCATTATGAGAAAAATTGACGAAGTTGTCACGCCCCTTTTTGGTACTGTGGGTACTACGTTCCCACTTCAGTATATGTTACTTGTTCTATTATTTATAAAATTAGTTTAAGTGTGCTTTGGTTTTTGTCAATATTGTTTATGTCAATAAAATAAAATTTCAGTTGTTTGAAAATTATTAAAATCGAAAGACTCAAATTCGGAAACTTATTTACGACAATTACAATTCGTAGCAGCCCCTACAAATTGGTGACCCTCGAACGTCAAAATAAAATCCAAACAATCTCAATATGCAAGCAACACAAACAAATTCCGCAACATCTAACAACAATCAAGCGGTGTCAATTGAATCTGCTCGGATTGCAAAACTTCCATCATTTTGGAAGGATGAACCAGAGGTATGGTTTATTCAAGTTGAGGCCACTTTCCGTCTTCATGGTGTTAGTCAAGACTCAACCAAATATGAGTACCTCGTGGCAAATCTGGAACCCTCAATTTTGTTTTTAGTAAAAGATATCATCCTAAATACTTCACTGACCGATAAGTACGCAGCAATGAAGAAGCGAATCACAGATTCTTTTGAGGAATCTTCTGAAAATAAAATAAAGTGTCTTCTAAACGGTTTGGAATTGGGTGACCAGAAGCCATCACACTACTTACAACGTATGAAATGCCTAGCAGCCGGTAAGATTAGTGATGAAGTTCTAAAATCCCTATTCCTTGACCGATTACCAGAGAAAGTTCGGTGCATACTCGCGGTCTGCGATTCACAAGACCTCAATATATTAGCGACGCAGGCTGATAGAATCCTGGGCACATTTTCAAGTTCCACATCCCTTTTTGTCTCTGAAGTTCACGATGAAAAACTTGACTCTCTCATCGAAAGAATTGACGCATTGGAATCGCGTTCAAGAAGTAGCAGACGATCCAATACAAAATTCCGTTCACAATCAAGAGGAAGTATAAGCAATCAGCGTAAGTGTTGGTATCATTTTCGTTTTGGCGAGAATGCCCGTAAATGCATTCCTCCATGCAATTTCAACGAGAGAAAAAACTAATTACTCCATCAAAATCAATTTCGGCAAACAATTTTGATGGGGGATTGACAGGCCGATTATTTATTACCGACACAAATACCAAAATACAATTTTTAGTTGATACTGGAGCAGAAATTTCAGTTTATCCCTGTAAAACTCGGAGTAACCCTCAAAAGTTATATCTTTATGCTGCAAATGGAACTGAAATCAAAACATATGGCACTATTCTCCTATCTCTCAATTTGGGTTTACGTAGATCATTTTCTTGGAAGTTTGTCTTAGCAGATGTTTCACGCCCGATAATTGGCGCAGATTTCCTACGCCATTACCATCTTTTACCCGACCTCAACACTCGAAAATTGGTTGATGGTAATACACAACTCGCTGTAAGTGGAACATTATGCAATATAGATACCACGGGTATTAAAATGGTTTCTGGAGACACAGATTTTCATCGTTTACTTAAGATGTATCCTGATATCATTATGCATAACGATAATTTTTCTTCCGATCATGGCATTTATCATCACATTGTCACCCGTGGACCACCAGTGTCATGTAAAAGTAGACGGTTGGACCCAGTAAAATTAAAAGCAGCAAAAGAGGAATTTCAATACATGATAAATAAAGGGATAATACGACCATCAAGTAGCAACTGGGCAAATCCTTTGCATATGGTCAAAAAACCGAACGGGGAATGGAGAACATGTGGCGACTATAGGGCCCTCAATAGTATCACCGTAGCAGATAAGTATCCCGTGCCATATTTAACAGATTTTCAAATGAACGTACATGGATCCGTCATATTTTCAAAATTAGATCTTATGAAAGCATTTTATCAAATTCCAGTACATCCAGACGATATTCCCAAGACAGCAGTGATAACTCCATTTGGCTTATTCGAATTTTTGAGAATGCCATTTGGATTATGCAAGCTGCCCAAACTTTCCAGCGTTTTATAGATGGAGTATGTAGGGGCCTCGATTTCGTGTTCGTATATATTGATGATGTGTGTGTTTTTTCGCGTTCAGAAGAGGAACATTATGAACATCTTAAGATATTGTTCGAACGATTCAAGAAATATGGAATTTTTATCAATCCCGCAAAATGCACCTTTGGAGTATCTCAGATCGATTTTCTTGGACATCAGATTACTCCAAATGGAATTAAGCCTCTACCTGAAAAGGTTGATGTCATCCAATCATTTCCACCGCCTAAAACCATAAAAGATCTCCGACGTTTCTTGGCGATGCTTAACTTTTATCGCAAGTTTCTTCCACGAGGTGCAATGTCGCAAGCTGTTCTTAATGATATATTGAAAGGCGAAGTAAAGAAGAACGATACCCGCAAGATTGATTGGACTGAAAACTTAACTAAAGCATTTGAGAATTGCAAAAAAGAACTTTCAGATGCATCATTTCTCACACACCCAGTCCCAAATGCTTCACTTGCATTGAAGGTTGATGCATCAAACTTTGCATTAGGCGCTGTACTTGAGCAATACGTAAACGGGTTTTGGCAACCTCTCGGATTCTTCTCCAAGAAATTAACCCCAACTCAAACTAAATATAGCACATACGACCGAGAATTGTTGGCTGTATACAAAAGTATTCATCATTTTCGGTATTACTTGGAAGCAAGTAAATTTGTTATATTTACTGATCACCGCCCACTAACTTTTGCCTTCAAACAAAAATTAGAAAAGGCATCTCCCCGACAACGCAACCACTTGGATTTCATCGCACAATTTTCTACCGATATCAGACATATATCTGGATCTCAAAATATTACTGCAGATGCTTTGTCACGTATTGATGCCATAAAGATTAATGTTCTTAACTACGATAAGATTTCAAAAGCGCAGGAAGAAGATCAAGAATTCCTAAAAATTAAACTAGAAAAAAAAGATAATTTCATTGCAGTGAACATTCCAAATACAGATATCAAAATATGGTGTGAAGTTTCAACTGGTATTTCCCGCCCATATCTTCCACAGGATTTCCGTAAACAAGTTTTTCACAATCTGCACAGTCTCTCGCACCCGGGTATTCGTGCATCTCGTAAATTAATATCCAAAAAATTTTTCTGGCCATCCATGAATAAGGACGTCAATGACTGGGCTCGGGCATGCCTAGAATGTCAACGTTCAAAAGTTAACAGGCATACCAAAAGTGAATTCGGTCAGTTTCCGGCCACTACGTCACGCTTCGCAGTTGTACACTTGGACATTGTTGGACCTTTACCGCCATCCGAAGGTTTTTCATACATACTTACTTGCGTAGATCGTTTCAGTCGATGGCCAGAAGCTATACCATTACAAGATATACGAACCGAAACAGTATTCAATGCATTTTATAACAATTGGGTTTGTCGATATGGTGTGCCAAATTCTCTTACCACAGACCGCGGCAGTCAATTCACGTCGCATATGTTCAAAGAAATAACTCACCATTTAGGCATTGCCCATAACTTTACAACGGCGTTTCATCCTCAATCTAACGGTCTTGTGGAAAGGTTTCACCGTGTTTTGAAGTCCGGCTTGATTTGCGCTGATAATGTTCAATGGACCAAGACCCTTAACACAGTTCTCTTGGGGATCAGATCTGTTAATAAAGAAGATATCGGTGCAAGTCCCGCAGAAATGCTCTATGGCGAGGCAATCAATCTGCCTGGAGATTTTTTTAAGACTAATGTAACTTCTGATCCAACAACACAACTTCATATTATCAAGAAAACGATAAATAATTTGAAGCCAGCTGAAACCAGTCATCATTCTAAACCTACATTCTTTATAAATAGGCAACTGTCAAGTTGCACTCACGTTTGGATCAGACAGGATGGATACAAGAAACCATTACAACCACAATATAAAGGTCCATTCTTAGTACTTGACAGACGTAAAAAGGTTTATACTGTTATGGTTAATGGCGACTCAGTGAAGATTTCAATAGATAGACTCAAACCAGCGTTTATCCTGAATGATGAAAATGTTTTTATCACTGCGGATCCAAAACATTCAAAAAGTTCTTTGTGCAAGAGAACACGTTGTGGAAGAATCGTGAGAATACCTGAACGCTTTTAGCGTCCATTGACGGGGGAGTACTGTGGGTACTACGTTCCCACTTCAGTATATGTTACTTGTTCTATTATTTATAAAATTAGTTTAAGTGTGCTTTGGTTTTTGTCAATATTGTTTATGTCAATAAAATAAAATTTCAGTTGTTTGAAAATTATTAAAATCGAAAGACTCAAATTCGGAAACTTATTTACGACAATTACAATTCGTAGCAGCCCCTACAGTACCTCCCACACAAATGGGCCATTTTGCACCAAAAGTTAACAGCTTATAATTTTAATACCAGTGCATAAAATTGAATAGATCGTAACTTTAAAATACCAGGGCACATAAACGCTCTGTACAATGCAATGTATTTGAAGAATCTACTGTTCAGCGAAAAATAGGTGTATTTGTTAAACCCCTTCTGGTATCTCCCACACAAATTGACAGATAAATTCGTGTAATATTGCTCACAAAGTGAGGGTATACCTTAGTCGGTTTACCCGACTGAAACTTTCTTACTTGTTTCTTCTTCAAATTATCAAAAAAAAATCCATTACGCCAAATTTCAAATTGTTCGGATATGAAATACGGATTTTATATAGCTTAGAAGCCAAATTGGAATAGACATATATATGGGGGCTATATCGTCATCTGAAACGAAAAAGGGCGTAGCAACAAGAAAAATGGAAATTCAGTTTTTGATGAAATACACATCCTGACAAACTTTAAGCGACCTACTAACAAAAATGGCGAATTTATTAACCAAATTCAAAAGGGCCTAACAACAATTTGTTCTTTTTGTATAGTTAAAATTCCTATTTCACGCAATTTTCACAAACTAGTTATAAATCATGTTTGTGGGAATTTATAAAGTGTCCGCCATCTAATGTTTTTTTTTTCAACTAGTGCTTAATTCGTGAATGGTAACACTTAGCTCATGTCTGATTTGACAGATAATTGGTTTTATCCTTCCGCTGAACGAATATGTGTATATTGCGAATATTGCGACATTACTTTGAAAATCATGGTAATGTTGCAGAATGTGTGCGAAAGTTGCGTACGGATTTTGGAAGAAGAGAAGCAACGTCAGCTCCGTATGTTCGTTATCTTGTGAAAAAAGTGAAAGAAACTGGCATCCTCATCGATAAACCAAAGCGTGAAAATCCAAAAACAGTGCGTACACCCGAGAATATTGCTGCTGTGGCAGAAAGTGTGCGTGAAGCGCCATCAACATCAATTCACCGTCGTTCTCAACAATTGAACATTTCGGAGACATAATTGAGACGAATTTTGCATAAAGACCTTGGTATGACGCCATACAAAGTCCAATGGGTTCAGGAGTTGAAGCCATCTGACCATCCAATGCGTTTTCAGTAGTTTTTTTTATAGCATTTTCAAAAAAAAAATTATTTGGCGGACCCTTTATATGCATCATTATGTTTAGGTATTATATCCTGAAACCTCCGTTTTTCTAACGAAAACATTTTTCACTCTATTTCGTTTTTTAAGATTTTATGGATATAAAGAACCCGTCTACATTTGAAAAAATTTTGATTTTTTTTCCCAATCCTTTCCTACGAATCGGTATATATTAGAGCCGGTTATATACAGATTCCTTTCTTATTATCTTTTGTGGATAGACAACAACATTTTCTAGTAGATGCAAAAATATTGTCATTATGAGACAGATGTTATGGCCATTTGAAGTCATACTTTACAAAAAATATGATTTGTTAACAATACAATCAATGGCAAAAATACAAAAAAACATTTTGTATCCTTTCTTTTTATAAGTTCTTCTGTACCTCCAAAATACTACATATAGCTTTTCGAAATAAATTATAAAAATTGTCTATATTTTGAGATATTTGATATTTCGATTCGACACCACCGAGCCAATCACCCCGAGACAATTCCAGAGCTGAAGAACAAAATCATTCAGGAGGAGTCGTGGTGAGCATTTAACGAATATTGTATGTTTCATACACAAATGCCAGAGCCTAAAAATATCATTTCGACAAATGTTGGTGTTTTATTTATAAAAGAAAATCTGTAGTCGTATTAAATCACCCTATAAACCGGGTAAGCATTAATAATGTCCTATGCTCCATGTGCACATTCCAAAAATGCTTTCTTGTACATACATATGTATGTATGTATATCCACTCAATTACTCTATTTGCATCTTATGTACAAATCGATACGTTTATTCCAAAGTATCCTAAGTCGACTTAGCATATTTTGGGCCAATTAATGTTTAAATTCTAAAGATTCCAAATTATATTCAAACTAAATTTGGTTTTTATCCCAATCAAAAGTTATTCACAAAAGAAATGCAAGCATTTGATCGCCTCTCCTCAAACCTGTTTTGACTTAACATGTTTTGTATCGACATGTATGTATGTATTTATGTTCATATGTAGTCTGTGAAATTGTCTACTTACCAAAATCAATTAATTATCTGGTCAACAGTAATAATTGATAACGCCTTTTACCCTTTTTGACTTCGTTCTAAGCAGAGATGTTCCCAACTCTGTGTTTACATTCTGTCGTATTGGGGACTTCTAAATACTTTTTAATCTTAATTGAATCTCTTCACAACAACACAACACTGCTGAAAGGAAAAGATGACACAATATTCAAAATATCTTTGCAAGGTTGGGGCTTGGAGCTGTGGCGCACTGGGAGTACTTACGGGTAGGTACTACTTTAGACTGCAGCACAAACGTTGATGATCCTATTTCCACAGCCAAAGGACAACGTGCAGTCTACGCGTTTAAGCAAAACGTCGTAATTGGCAAACTGCAATCGTAGTACCGTCAATGTATCGCTGTCGTAATTCATTGCATTGGAAGTTGACAAAAAAAGAAGGAAGAATCACGAGGTAATTGTTTTTTGTTTGTTTGTTTTGTTTCTCCTTCGCTTATGCCTTTAATTTGTTGCTGTACGTGCGGCTTTCTGTCTGTGCTATTATTCGCGCTTAGTTTGATTTGGAGTTTAACGGTAATCAATGTTTACTTTGCACTCTCGCCTTGTCTATTGGAATTGGTTCTTGGTTCTAGTACTGGTTCTGGTTGTGGGAACTCGCCGTCGTCTGAATATTTGTCAATGAATTCGCATTGGCGGTATGTATCTGTATGTAAGGGTTTCAACCTAAAAGAAAGAAGAAGACAAAAGATTGTTATTGAATATACAGTATGTCAAGAAAGTGCTTTTACACCGCAAAAAATTTACCTTCCGATAAACTTTTTCGTTCGATATTTGTAGAAAAGGTTAATTGATTTCTATAAATAAGTTAGCCAAAAATAAATTCCCTTATACCTACAAGTTGGTGCCAAGAAAGAGCTTTAACATTTTTTTATCGAACTCATACGATCTGGAGTACATTTATAAAAAAAAATGTTGATTCCACTCTGTTGTCTAACTTGTGGATCACACAAAGCATTTTTCAAAAAAAAAAACAGAACAAATATAACAATAATAAAGAGTAATTTTCTCCACCGAAAATGTCAAAACACTTTCTTGATACACTGAACGCACGTACGTACATTGATAACATTATTGAGGTGAAGCTACAATTTAATACACAATGCGAAATCCATGTTATGGTTTAAACATCGGGTTTAGCTAAGTGACAAATGTATGTAAAGGGTTTTTCAACAAGAGGTGTTATTTTGGTATTCAAAGATAAATGCAATTTTTTAGAAAAATGATCGGATGTTTAGTTCATAATAAAGAGGAAGGTATGCCGTTAATAATGAAAAACAACATAAACCAAATGGCCACCACGACCACGCTTACAGGACCATATCATCTTCACGAAATTTTCCAAAACCAAGTCGCAAAGTGGCTGCCCTATGTCCTCGATAGCCTGACGACTTCTATCTTTGAGGTCTTGAATCGACGCTGGGCTGTTGGCGTAGACCTTATCTTTCACGTGGCCCCACCTCTTCGAGAGATAACACGGTCCGGAAACTTTTCCCGTAACAGAGCAATGGTTTCGTTGATTGTGTGGCACGTAGCGCCGTCTTGTTGAAAGTAAACGTTGTCCAGATCAATACCATCCAACTCCGACCATAAAAAAACATTAATCATCTCTCGATAGCGCAATCCATTCACCGTAACTGTTGATCCGACCTCATTTTCGAAAAAGTAAGGTCCAATGACCCCGCCGGACCATAAACCGCACTAAACAGTCACACGTTCAAGATGGAGAGGCTTCTCAATAATAACTCTTGGATTTTCCGAGCCCCAGGTGCGACAATTTTGCTTGTTGACGTAGCCACCGAGGTGGAAATGGGCCTCATCAGCAAGATGATTTTTTGATGATTTTCTATTTTTCGAATTTTAACAATTTCAATGCGTTGTTGAATCGTGTATCGTTCCATTTTTAGTAATGGCGTAGTTTCTACTTGTCAAATGTCAAAGAATAAAAGCTTCAAAAGTGACAGCTACCGAAATACCGGATGATTCAAAATAACACCTCTTGTACATTAGGGCGGGTCAAAAAAAATATCGCGGTTGTCCGCATCTCAGCTTGATTTTATTAGTAAATACTCACAAAATATTTCGGCTATATCTTGAGTAGATCGAGATATTTTTCGTATGTATTTACGTCTAGAACTCGCTATACACTCGCATTGATAGAACAGAAGTTATGCATGATTTGAGGGCATAAAAACATCCATTTTAGATGTTATGTAATATCGCTCTAGCTCATTGTCGATTCAAGCAGGGCCGTGCGCAGGATTTTGGGGGTTTCACATATGGTACCAATTTTTTTGTTATAAAAAAATCGATGGTTGACATTTTTAATGCATGTATTTATATATATTATTTATATTTATAGTCATTAACATTAAAAAATACTTAGATAATATTTTGAATAAGAATTATTCAAAAAAACTAGACAGGTAGACACTACCCTGTGTGTTTTGGAGTACAAAATTTACTTTCGAAAATTAATGTTTAAATTAAATTGTATTTTAAGGTACTCCGAAAAAAAATGTTGGACACATCTTTAACTTTTTTAACGTTTTTTTATTTAAACATTATATTAATTGTATTTATTTAAATAATATATTAATTTTATTAACGTTTTAATGAATGAATACGGCGAGGTCTCGATGAATATGTAGGGAAGCCAGTCCATTTAAACGATTTTCAGTCAGCGTTGACCGCAAATAACTTTTCAGACGACGCAATGTCGAAAAAGAGCGTTTGTTTGTCCCTTAAGTCACAGGTAACACCGCCATCACCGTCAATATTTGGTAAACGTTTGGAAATGCATTTATATTACATAAATCAAGAGCTTCCAGGGAATTTCTGACATTTCTTCATCTCCAAAGTTTCACTTCACTAATCCACACCTCAAAAGAACTGTCAGGCAAAATTTAATATTTTTAAAATAATTTTTTACAACTTTCTTCATTTAGTATTGTCATTTAAGATGGCAGAACACATTGGAAATTTAACAGAATTCCACACTGTTTCAAAAAGCATCCAGATGAGTGATGAATAAATCTAGATATGGAATATAGGTCGAAATCGTATAATATTCTTAGATATTTGTTGCATTAACATTGCAACAATGACTTTGTCGGGTCGAAATCCTAGGTTTCTTGATTTGAATGTCTTGTTGAAATGGTGAGTACAATTTTCGCGTATGTTCATTTTTTCGTATTTTCAGCCAGATGGACTGCTTCAGCTAAATCTTGATTTTCACTTTGAAGAACGCGACGGAATGATAATGCCAAGCAGAGAACTAAATGAACTACATGATCGATACTTGAAAATCCAACGTTTTAATAGCCATCAACAACTGAAATGCAGATGTTGTAGTTTCCGATCAGACCATGTGGTGCATATGCATTTCAAAGCCTCGATAACGGCTACTTGTAGGTGAAGAAATTGCTTCTTGAAGGGCTATTTGCCTTTTAGGATATTGAAAAAAAGTGGTATATGGTTTGGATAGTGGCGAGACAATTTCTTATTGGGACTACTTTGCATGCGTAACTTACAACCAAGTTGAAGCTGTGAGCTGCACAATGTGAATACAGTGCTAAGCTGTACTTTTCTTGGATATATACTTGCGCCCCATAAAATTCTCCATTCCATGCTCTTGCGCCGTTATAGCATTGCCCTAATAAATACTGCCGAGGAAATTTAGAATAACTTCAGCCAAACCTTTTCCTTCGAACTGATTTGTTGGGACGAAACTCAAAAAATCTTCGCAAATTTTATATCCCCCAAAGTATTCACTAAGGTACCGGATAAATATTGAAACTTGCTCAACCCCTGAACTATAGCTTTGGAATTATTGATTCTCTCAATAAGCTGTCGGTGTATAAGAGTGTGACAAATACTTATAATTTAATTTTGAACGCGATTGCTTATATACATTGCGTTTCGTGGTAAATTTGTCAAGTGACTATTCAAATTTTAATCCGTTATCACCCGATACCTGAGCAAGGCTCTAAAATTACCATCATTTTGAATAGTTTCATTAGAATCGATTATTCTCGATCACAAAGGACGACTGTTCGAACTATCGCTTCCTAATACTTTCTATGCGTTTTCGAACTGCCTTTCATGAATTTGTAATTGTTAGATTAGATCTAATTCCGTCTATCAATAAACTGTTTCTATGGTATTCGAGTGATGAGTGGTGGCGAAATACTTCAATCGCTCAAATTTTCAACTAAAATGTCTTGTTCATTATTAACAATTCCATCATCTAAACTGTTGTTAAAAAGGTTCTGATTACACTATGCAACAAAAAATGTTCTCAGACCTAAAAATTATTTTTTGGTATAGATTGTGGCATACTGTTATATAAAATCAAAACCAAAAATTTGTTTATGGATACATTTTTTTTTAAATTTTTTATTAAAAATAGTATTATCGTCGAAGGTACCCGATCAGGTCGACTTATACGTTAAATTAAAGCTATTAATGTGGGCTACCAATGTTGGAAATATCTCTTTCACTTAGAATCAGTCATTAAACAATTTGGAAAAAGTAGATTTTTTTCAAAAAAAAATTTTCCTTGGACAAAAAAAAACCTGAAAAATAGAAAAAAAATCGAAAAAAAATATTTTATTTTATTTTAAAGGTTGCATCCTAGCGAAAAAAAAAATAATTCCTAATTGAAAAAATCTATGGATAAATGTAGAAATTATAGCCCTTTTGGTAGAAGTAAGAGAATTTCAAAAAGTCTTTTTTTTATTTCTGTTTAAATAGCGATTTTATTTATTACTTTTATTTATATTATGTACATTTGAGTTTATTTACATGAACAAGTTTCATTAGAAGTAATTGTTACTTCTTTGTTGATGTTTGTAGATTTCGGAATCGGTTTCTCTTATGAGGAACCAAATATAATCTCCCATCATTCTTTCATCCCAGTGCCCTTGGTAACGCCGCTCGATGGACTTCAATTCTTGGTGAAACCTTTCGCCATGTTCGTCGCTTACGTCGCCAAGATTCTAGGGGAAAAAGTTTAAATGAGAATGCAAGAAATAAATTTCTTTTTGGAAAAATAATGTTTTCTTTTTGGACGAGAGGTGCGTATTTTATGTTGTTTTCACGCAATGTAATGTGGCTATCCAGAAGCATAAAAACAGCAATATTTTGTATATCCGCCTTGCATTCCACATAACATCCCAACTACTTTTAAATCGCAACAAATTTTCTAGTCATGTTGTTCATATTTTATGTATTTTTATAAATTTTATGTATTTCAATTAATAAGAAATTTCATTCATAAATTCCGGGTTTAAGGTTCATAAGTTGCAGTACCTGTAGCTGACATATAGTTTGCTTCGAAAGTAGACACCCAATATTTTCAAGACTGCCGCGTACTACTTTGTATTATGTACATATAATTTTACTACTCTTACCTGTGTATACGACTGGAATGTCCATGCCCCTAAAAGGCGTAACTGATTGGAAACCTCATAAATAAAACACACAAATATTGTTGAATGACCCTCTACCTGTGCGGATCTCATCCAATGTAGCTCTCACATTGCATATAATGTTTTATATATATATATTTATATATATTTATCTATAATTTTATAAAGTCTGACATCAACCCTCATAAAATAAAATGCAAGTGTAATGTCTCTTATATGTCTCTCTCACATATGGCGAATTCAATATAAGCAAAAACATTATTTAAAAACGGAAAAATGTGAAATAAGATTTTTTGAATTTCCCTAACATTTACAAAATGGCTCATAACTGTTACATCTATCCATCGATTTTTTCAAAAAGACAGTGTTTTCTTGGTTAGCATGCTGGCTTTTTAAAAAAATTTTTTAATTTTTTCGACTTTTTTTTATCTATTTGTCATGTTTTTTTTTTGTACCAATAAAACGTGTTTTTTAAAAAAAAATCATTTTGTTCTCATATTTTGACGACTGTTACTAAACCAAAGATTCTACGTGAAAGCCATATTTGTAGCATATGTAATTCCCTTTAATATAACGCATAGCACGGCTCAATCAGGCTTATACTTGAAAATTATGGTCCAAATACTAAATGTAAATTCCTAGAAAGTTGGAATTTACAAAAAAAATTTTACCATAAACAATTTTTTAATATTTTTTGTGTTTGTGACACCAAATTACAACAGAAGCTGTTTTCCATATCCCTTGGGCAAACTTTTTGTTGCATAGTGTTATTTTTGTTTGAAAAATATATTTATATATTATTGAATAATATAAAGAAAATTTGTTACAACTTTTTAAGGAGGAGGTAATTTTTGAGATAAAGCTCTAAATCAAAACAATAAAATTTTTCGGGTGGTATAGGCTTTTACTTACTTTTAGGGCCTGTTTCTGTAACTTATTTTCGTTCGTCTACGGCGAACGATCAAAAATCACTCAACTATTACTTAAATTCTATAAAACGCAGGTTTGAAATATTTTAGGTACGAGCTTTTTACGTGGTTTTCTATAGACACAACGAATTATAAACTGCTGTGACTTATAGATTTCTCGGAATAATTGAGTGATTTTTGATCGTTTGCCGTAGACGAACGAAAAGAAGTTACAGAAACAGGCCCTTAATAAATTATATCTGTCATCATATCTGTGGTCACAAGCCATAACAGCATATGTCTGTTTTTTAAACTTTTCAGGAGAGAATTTTAAAGGTTTTTATCGATATAATAACACTGTCCAACAATTTAAGACTTTTTGATGGAACAGAATAGCGACCCTATAATTCTGAAAAGGCATGTTGAGTAGATCATTTTTGTAGAATAAACTTATGGTCCAGCTGGTCTGTTTTTTTACAGTGGGTCAAAGTTTTCATTTTTTGGTCGAAGGTAGCATTATACTAAATGAAAAAAATGATGTAAGTTAATGTCTGAGAGATTTCTCATTGTCAGAGTTACATAGTGGAATTTTATGAGGATCGTTTTTGTGGAAGATCTTAACCATCCCCTCTTAATGGGTCAATTCTGCCCTTTTTCGAAAAAATTAAAAAAAGTCCTTTCAAAAAGGACATTTAAGGATTAAAATATTCTACGAAAATGTTTGCCGGAAAATTTCAGTAGTTTAAGTTTTTTACGTTTAATTATTTTTAATTTTTGTGGAAGATCATAACCCTCTAGCTCCCATTTTAATGGGTCAATTTGGCCCTTTTTTCGAACAAGTTAAAAAAAGTCCTTTCAAAAAGGACATTAAAGAATTAAAATATTCTACGAACATTTTTGCCGGAAAATTTCAGTAGGGGTCGCCAAGGACACCAAAGTTGTAATTATAGCTTTTTAGGTTTAATTAGAAAAATTACATGCCAACTTATACAAAAAATTCTATAATGTAAATTTAAAGCCGTGATATCTGTAGAAATATCGGAGCAGAAGAGAGACACTACAATTCTGAAAAGGGCGTTTTGAGTAGATCATTTTCTTAGAATAAACTTGTGGTCCAGCTGGTCTGAGTTTTTTTTTTACAGTGGGTCAAAGATTTCATTTTTTGGTCGAAGGTAGCATTATACTAAATGAAAATAATGATGTAAGTTAATGTCTGAGAGATTTCTCATTGTCAGAGTTACATAGTGGAATTTTATGAGGATCGTTTTTGTGGAAGATCTTAACCATCCCCTCTTAATGGGTCAATTCTGCCCTTTTTGGAAAAAATTAAAAAAAGTCCTTTCAAAAAGGACATTTAAGGATTAAAATATTCTACGAAAATGTTTGCCGGAAAATTTCAGTAGTTTAAGTTTTTTACGTTTAATTAGCAAAATTACACGCAAACTTATTTATTATATTGGCGTTATTGCCATACCTGCAATTTTTCAATAGACTATGGGTACTATAAACGCGTTAGACTGTACAAATTTGTAAGTGTTTGTATTTTAATTTATCGCGACTTTAAATTTACATTATATTATTTATTTATAAGTTGGCGTGTAATTTTGCTAATTAAACTTAAAAGACTTAAACTACTGAAATTTTCCGGCAAACATTTTCGTAGAATATTTTAATCCTTAAATGTCCTTTTTGAAAGGACTTTTTTTAATTTTTTCGAAAAAGGGCCACAATGACACATTAAGAGGGGAGCTAGAGCTTCCACAAAAATTATCCTCATAAAATTCCACTGTGTAACTCTGACAAGGAGAAATCTCTCTTTAAATTTACATTATAGAATTATAAAAAGCTACAGGGTGGCTGATATGTAATGCAACAAAGTAAAGCGCTATATTCTTTAATTTTTTTTTTTAAATTTTGTTGTTCAAAAGCAAAAAATGTCGGAAATAACATAAAATTTTAGAAACAGTTTAGATTTGTTCGAATTGGCCACCTTTGGCACGAATTATGGCCTTCAAACGGCCGACAAAGCCATCACACGCTGCACGAAAGTGGCTCTGCGGTATTTTGGCCCATTCCCGGCGAAGCCGTCTTGAGATGATCGATACTTTGGTATTTTTTAGTGCGAACCTTACTCTCTCAAATGCCCCAGGCGCAAAAGTCCAACGGATTGAGATCCGGAGATCTTGGTGGCCATTGTGCGGTAGAAATGAAGCGAGGAACCTCCTTTTTAAGCCATTCTTGGTTGACGCGTGCTGAATGCGATGGTGCTGAGTCCTGTTGGAATGTCCATGGTCTTCGGTCGAAATGTTTGTCTGCCCAGGGCTTCAATACTGTCTTTAGGACATTTTCCCGATAATATTCGGCATTTATTTTGACCCCATGGTCGATGAAGACGAGCGGGGAGCGACTATCGGCTGTTACGGCGGCCCACACCATTACCATCGGCGGCGCTTGAGTTCTGGTGGCCAATCGAAGGTGTAAATTTTCAGCTGTCCTCTTTGGCAAGTAAACCCGATCATTTTGTTTGTTCACAAACTGCTCAATTTGGAATGGATTCTCATCGGAGAAACCCAAATTCGGTAACTGGCCACTTTCGTGCAAGCGAAGCAACTCCTTGGCTCTTTCCAGTCTAACTTTTTTTGTGCATCGGTGAGCTCTTGCACTTTTTGGAACTTCAATGGCTTTAGTCCAAGCTCATTTTTTAATATGTGTTGTATCCGTTCTCGCGATATGTTCAGCTCACGAGCAATTTTTCTACCACTGCGGCGTGGATTTCGATCAAATATGGCCTTCACTTTTCGGATCATTTCTGGTGTTGTTACCGTTTTTTTCTTCCACTGTTTGGACGCGATGCAACACTGCCAGTATCACGGTAACGAGCAATGGTACGAGAAACAAAAGATTTATTCACATTTAAATGCTGGAGGGCTCTAATGATAGCCACTTGTGTTTTTCCACCCAAATATAAAGCAATCACACTATCACGCTTGAATTCCATCACGAATAACTTTTTTTCTGAATTTGAAGATCAAAATGCTTTTGTAAGCTTGTAAACAATAAAATGAACTGTCACTGAAATAAATCTGTCAGGTATCAGACTAGCGGTTTAGAAATGATAGCAACCTGAAGTTGGTTGCAATACATATCAGCCACCCTGTATAATAGGCCGGGTCGATTTGTGGGGAGGCAAAAAAAAAGTCGCCATTGCTCAGTGAAAATCGTATTCTAGGGATCAAAATAAGAAACTTTGCCGAAGGAACCAAACCTCTAAAACGAATTCTGATGGGCGACTTTTCACTGAGCAATGGGCGACCCCCACTGAAAATTTCTGGCAAAAATTTTCGTAGCATATTGTAATCCTTAAATGTCCTTTTTGAAAGCACTAATTTCAGTTTAAATTTTTCCTAGATTTCGTGTTTACTTTATAGTTAAAATATCATAAGCAGTATTAGCTTTTGTTTTACATTACAATTCATCAATACAATATAAAGTTACGAAAGATTATACGATTTAAATGTAAAAATCGGTTCATTTTTTCATATAACTCCCATATATTCATCCGATTTGGCCGATCTTTATAAAAATGGACGTATAGAAGTCTCTTGATAAACTTAGAGACAATACTAAATTTGAGGAACATTGGTTCAGATTTAGATAGAGCCCTCATATATATGCTCCTTCCGATTTGGTCTTTTAGCGCTACAGAAGCTGTATTTCATAGCCAATCATTTTGAAATTTAGCAGACTAGAGTTTCCTAAGACCTTTCTTAATTGAAACGAAACCAATTATTCAAAATTATTATTTCAATGCCACTTTTGTACATTGGTAGGGTATTATATAGTCGGTCCCGCCCGACTTTCTGCCTTTCCTTACAGCTTTTGATTGAGGAAGGGAATACTGAAATATATTTTTGCGACAGCGAATATTCCAAATTTAGTTTTTGCGAATATTCCAAAGACGGTTTTTGCGAATGCGAAACGAAGGTTCAAAATGAAGCGAATAATTCGCATTCGCATATGGGTCAGAATATTTAATATCGACCTATGTAGTTTATTTTTGGCTAAAATGTTTATAAGCAGTTACAAATAGGTAAAATAAGATCTCGCTATAATATTATTTTTTAAAAAATTTTGCGGGCATTTCGATTTTTGAAAATATAAAAAAATGAGTTTTTGTGTTTTACGAAATTTGTAATTGCTCTTGAACGGCTAAACCGATTTTTACTTTAAAAGTTTACTTTGTTTTAAAGAGGACACAACGCGCCATTTTTTGTAAATTTTTTATAAAATTTTTTAACAAATTTTTTTAAACACGAGTTACACGCGCTTGAACATTTTCTTCACCCGATGTGGCCAACTTTGAGCCCCTCTAGCTTCGCCCCTGTCTGACATAGGGGGCCCAAATATAAAACTTAAATGATGACACTTCCACGTTGAAACAGAAGTAACTAACGTTAAAATTATGAGAAAAAATTTTATTTTTTCCAAAAAAAAACTTTAAAAAACGTAAACCATAACAATGGAACAAATCAAAATAATTTTGTTCGTTCCATTTTTTGAAAACTAACCTCCTAACGAAGAAAACAATGGGGTAAAAGTAAAACAAAAATTTTTTTGGAAGGTCAAGATTTTTTTGAAATTTGTTAATAATCTGGTTGAGAATTTGAAAAAAATAAAACAATTTGAACCGTTTAGCAAAATTTTGATTTTTTCGCGAGATATGCCAAGTTTGGTCGCAATCGGTTGTTTGGTTAAGAAACGGTCGAATTATATCCCATTTTTGAATTCCTACTGTGCAGTGTTTTGCAAAAACAGACGAAAATTATCAGACTAGTTTTGGTATTTCGTCAATAACTTTACAAATATTGAGTCTCACACAAATTTTTTACTGTTCTGGATTTGTGAGAGTGCGACAAATATTCTGTGAAAATTTGAAGAAAATCGAGGGGGAGCAATTTTTTCTACAAAGGTATTTTCAAAAAAAAACTTTCATAAAATTTTTTTTTAAAAAATTTTCAACATTTTTTTGTACAGGAAATTATAAACAGAGCAAAATTTGCAAAATTCGGTTCAGCCGTTCGAGAGCAATTACAAATTTCGTAAAACACAAAAACTCATTTGATTAATTTATTCAAAAATGAAAATGCCCACAAAATTTGTAAAAAAAAAAATTATAGCGAGATCTTATTTTACCTATTTGTTACAGCTTATAAACACTTTAGCCAAAAATAATCTACATAGGTCGATATTAAATATTCTGACCCACATGCGAAAGCGAATATTTGTTTCATCCCTGGTAAAAATGTTTAGTTCCAAATCATTTTGGGGGTGTTTAAACCCCTAAACCCCCTCCCCCCTCTGCACACGGGCCTGGACTCAATATATATTGGGGATATTCAAAAAAAAGTTGTTTGTTTAGAAAAAACACCGACCCTTCAGAATGATCTTTGATCTTCAGCTCAACTCCACAGTGAGAAAAACATAAAAAAAATCAAGCTTTCATTTGAGTTGGGGACATCCGTGATTTTTTTGACCCGCCCTAATGTGCGTACATACATGTGGATATTAGGGCGGGTTGAAAAGAGAAGTTGATGTTGTCCGCATCGATAATGAGTGTATGAAGTCTATGAGTCTATAATTCGTAAATGTGTCGTTCGGATATGTATTATGAATTTGCAAGCACAAGCTGAAGCGATTTGAAATCGCAAAATCTATAGGATGTTAAGTAAAGTTTCTATAAAACTTTGATACAAATAAAAACATGATATGAATAAAAACAGGAGAGCGTAAAAACAGTTTTTTTTTTCGTTAGTTTTAAGAGTAATTATTAATTATTCTTCTACAGTGCAATCTAAAGATAATTACTAATTGATCCAATTAAAAACTTTTCAAAATTTCCTATTATTGGCGCTTTTATGGTTCATAGCCACTTTTACATTTTAAATATTAGCACTATAAACACTTCAAATTAGCAGATAGCCATTATTGCACAAAAACATAATAAGATATATTGTAAACTCTTTGACGTTTTTAATGAAATTTTGCAAATTTTTATACAGTTCTACATACAACAATCCTACTAATATTATAAAATCGTTTGTTTGTTTGTTTGTTTCCTTCATCACGCCCAAATGGCTGGATCAATTTTCTTGAATCTTGGTGGACAGATAGACCAGGAGGTCCAGGGTATCAGAGCTAGACTCAGTCCAGCTTCCATCTTCGTTTTTGATGCTTCCAAGCGACTTGGCGTCTTTTGATAGCAATCTTCGAAATCTGGAGGACTCGTTTACCCCTTCTATGCCTTCACAGAAATTGACCCAGGAGACGCGTTTCGCCCATTTTACCTCACTCTTGTACATGTTGAAAGCTTCCTTATAGCGATCCTGTTCAGTACTTGCTTTGGTTCTATTGGCTTTGTTGTACAATTTCCTGGTAGTGTGCCTTGACTTACGAAGGTCTTTGGTCCACCATGCAGGTTGTGACCTTTTTCCTGGATATGTAAGGGGACAAGTTCTCTCAAGACTATCTAACAGGGTTGCAGTATAATGGTCAGATGTAAAATAAAACCTGTGTAGTACGTTGATACCAAATCTGAAGGAATATACTCGTATATATTTGGGTGCTATATATACATCTATACCGACTTGGTAATGTTCGTTTCTGTGTCAATGAACTTTCCTCTACCAAATTTCATAACGATGACGATGTTAAATAAAGCTTCTATAGCAGTTTGAAACCGGAAGGAACGTATATAGACGAGAATCACGTAAAATGTTCATTGAACTTCCTTATGGTCTCCGATTTTGATGAAACTTGGTATACTAGGTTTTTTGCCCTAGTTTCATAATGGCTTTAGTATTATGAATGTGGATGCTGTTTGGAAGCTGGGTGACGAATTTTTATTTTTAAAATAGTTTTTTCGAAAAAGTAATATTTTTAAATTGAAAAAATCTGGACCAGATGATAACATATATTGTGTCCTATATTTCCCAAAAAAATCATGTTGGCATCCCCGAAGTTTAGGATATTAATAAGACAGATGAGTATTTGGATTTAGGTGGATACACGCCGTTAGGCTTAACCCCACCGTGCTCTAAACACTCGGGTAAATTTATGCGTCGACCAGCGCCCTCACACACAATGTGCATGAGTTCCAATGAATTCAGTGTTTCTGGCCACTGTCTCCCCTCCTTGGTAAGGAGCGGAGCCCATCTAAAACTCCTTCCAATCTTTGGGTCATGGCGCCCGGTTGGTTTGCAACTCCACATCCGAGACTCCACTCTCCCAGCGATTTTGGTTTCAACCACAGCCACCACGTTGCATCCAACAGGATCCTCACCAATGGTCAGGCCGGTACCTGCGTACCGAGGGCTTTCCTGACCCCCGTGGTACCAGATTAAGTACTTTGGTCAGACTGCGTAGCCGTAGATACTACCAGTTAGACTCCAGAAAATCTAGGACTGGTGACCAGTCTTGGATTTACTTATTCAGCCCCCATCCTGAGAATAGATGGGAGCTTTAGGATTCGTAAATCCTTTTGTGGAACACAGACCATTTTGGACTGTGGTCCTCTTGGATCTACTTATTCAGCCCCCATCCTGAGAATAGATGGGAGCTACAGAATTCGTAGATCCTTTGTGGAACACAGACCCGTTTTCGAGGACCGTGCTCCTCTAGGGATCTGCTTGTTCAGCCCCCATCCTGGGACTAGATGGGAGCTATAAGATTCGCAGATCCCAATCTGGGATCACTGTCCAGTCCCCACCCTGAGAATAGGTGGGAACTATAGGATTCGTAGATCCCCCAATATTAATAAGACAATAAGATAAGTTCACATTATAGAAGAACGTAAAAAGCGATTGTTTTCGTCTTTGCCGAGAAATGAAATTTGACAGAATGTGGGCGGCCTCATGGTTTCTTATAGTATCCGAGTCTCCTCGATATGACTACCTATTTGGATAGAGTATCTCAATATAAGAAGACCTATTAAGACGTATATTGGCTATCGAGTCGTCGTATGTTCAAAATGCCCGTTAATTTTTCTTCTTATTTTGAGGTGTTTTATCCAAATATGTCATCCGACCGAGGACCATGGTGGTCGTCCTTTATATAGTTCCCTTATTAATCCTCATTAAAATACCAACATTTCAAAAATGTGCATGGATCGAAACATGGTTTTCGCAATGAAGTCAAAAAGCATAAAAAAGTCTTAAAAAATATTGAACTTTCAAAATGAAAGCAGCACAGGGGAATGACGTACGTGAGTGTGAAAGCTCATTTGGGAAGAAAAAGCGCGACTTACATTATTTTATTAATATTGCTGGCGAAAAATCGTACGTTTCAATGAGATAAAAAACATAATTTAGTTTAGGTGGTCCATATTAAACGCACGATGTTAATTGTAAATAAAATCTTAATATTTTTTATTATGATAAAGGGATCTATGACAATTATGCGTGAAACAAAATATCGGACAAACGCTCGCCACGTGTGACTCACAATTAACATCGTGCATTATGGTTGGACCACTCTTTATTTTTGTGTAAAATGTAAGAAGATCTAGATGAGAAGAAAACGAACGGTAACAAAATATGAACTATTAAAGAGTAGGGATGTAACGAATATTCGCATTCGCATATGCGAACGCGAATTATTCGCATCATTTTAACATTCGCAAAAACCATCTTTTTATTATTCGCTTTCGCAAAAATATATTTCAGTATTCGCTTCCATTTGTTATAAGTGTTAACACGCATTATTCCCTTCACACAATTTGAAGATAATAATACCAATGAAAACCTCTGCCACTTCTCTTCAAAACAGTTGAAAAATAAGTTTGTACTTGTAGTAACAGGAGGTAAAAATATAGAAAACATTCTTAATACTTGAATACCCTGGAAAAGTATCAATTCGGTTATTTAAATCTGTAGGTACTAAAGGGTCAAACGATTATTCGCATTCGCTTTCCCAAAAATGCATATTTTAATATTCGCATTCGCAAGAAATATATTTCAATATTCGCTTTTGCATTCGCTTTCGCTAAGGTCACTTTCGTTACATCCCTATTAAAGAGTGTGGTTTTGCATGACAAAAATAAAAGTTTTTTCTTCTTTTTTGATATAACATTTTTAGTATAATTTGGAATATTACACAGGGCGACAAAATAAACTCAAGTTGGAAAGAAAATGACGCGATATTATTTTTCCTGTAAGACTTGTCGAGTAAAACAAGAATTTTTTTAAATTCCCCGGACACCCCCAAAAACCTATAACTTTGCTAGTTATTAACCGATTTTCAATCTCTAAACGAATTTGAAAAATGAGACTTAGACCTTTCGAACGATATATAGATACCTCCATTCTAAAACATGCTAAGTCGACTTAGCATGTTTTTAGGGAAATTGCATTTTTAACTTCTAAATATTCCAAATTATATTCAGTCAAAATTTGGTGTCTATCCGTCAACCCAATCAAAAGTTATTCACAAACAGTACAGGTCATTCGATTTCCATTACAAAGGAATTCCACACAAATTTAAAAAAAATCATCAAACTTTGATCGCCTGTCCCAAAAAACTACCTTTTTGCACTTAGCATAGTTTAGAATGGAGGTATCGATATGGGGAAAAGTAAGTTTGTTTTAAACTTTGGGTTTGAAAAAAGAAGAGTTATTTTTAAATAGACATTATTCAGATTTTTCACATACATCGGGTGTTAAGTCACATTAATAGTATTTATTTTGATTTGCATTGCTATTCAAAATTATCATTTCATTAATTTGTAACGATTTAATTTCAAACAATTTCATGAATACCCCTAATGTCTGTCTTTTTGGTTCTTTCTTTTGTTTTCTGTCTCGCTATATATTACATACATATGTACCAACATACATACATACATATTTATTGTTGAATTCAATGATCTTCATAGCTCTCTCTTCTTTGTTGACATTTTTTGGAAGTATACCGCTAATCCATTGGTTGGTAAATTCTAATTTCATTTGCAATAAACAGAAGTTATTGAACTATTGAAACGAAATGAGTCTTTTTATACCCTCCACCATAGGATGGGGGGTATATTCATTTTGTCACTCCGTTTGTAACACCTCTAAATATTGATCTGAGACCCCATCTATCTATCTATATATATAAAGAAGAATGTGTGTTTGTTTGTACCGTATAGACGTCGTTGTGAAAATAGGGTACTTGAATTTTCGATATATCAAGTGGGCGTGGCCCCGCCCACATACGACAAATTTTAAAATTGAGATATCTTGCACAATTTGTTAGCGAGAATGCTGTAATTTTGTACATATGTATCTGGTGGCAGTCAACGTGATTGGTGAAAAAATGGGCGGGATCGGGCCAATGGGCGTGACACCGACCCAAATTTAAAAAATGTTATATCTTGCCCAATTGGTTAGCGAGAGTGCTGGAATTTTGTGTATATGTATCTGGTGGCAGTCTACGTGACTGGTCCAAAAATGGGCGGAATCGGACGAATGGGCGTGACCCGGCCCATATAAGCCAATTTTGAAATTGATATATCTTGCACAAATTTGTAGCGAGAGTGCTGTAATTTTGTGCATATGTATCTGGTGGTAGTCTACGTGATTGGTCCAAAAATGGGCGGAAACGGACCAATGGGCGTGGCACCGCCCATATAAGTCAAATTTTGAAATTTAGATATTTTTCACAATATGTTAGAGAGAGTGTTGTAATTCTGTGTATATGTATCTGGTGGTAGTCTACGTGATTGGTTCAAAAATGGGCGGGATCGGACCAATGGTCGTGGCCCCGCCCATATAAGTCAAATTTTGAAATTGAGATATCTTGAAAATGTTGTTAGAGAGAGTGATGTTAATTTTGTACATATATATCTGGTGGTAGTCTACGTGATTGTTCCAAAAATAGCCGGGATCGGACCAAAGGGCGTGGCCCCGCCCATATAAGCTAAATTTTGAAATTGAGATATCTTGCACAATTTGTTATCGAGAGTGCTGTAATTTTGTGCATATGTATCTGGTGGTAGTCTACGTGATTCGTCCAAAAATGGGCGGGATCGGACTAATGGGCGTGGCCCGCCCATAAAAGCCAAATCTTGAAATTAAGATATCTTGCACAATTTATTAGCGAGGGTGCAGTAATTTTGTGCATATGTATTTGGTGGCAGTCTACGTGATTGGCCCAAAAATGGGCGGAATCGGATCAATGGGCGTGGCCCAGCCCATGTAAGCAACCTTTTGAAATTGTGATATCTTGCGCAATCTATTTGCGAGAGTGCTGTTATTTTCTGTATATGTCTCTGGTGGAAGTCTATTTGATTGGTCCAAAAATGGCGGGATCGGACTTATGGGCGTAGCCCCGCCCATATAAACCAAATTTTGAAATTGGGATATCTACGTGATTGTTCCAAAAATAGCCGGGATCGGACCAAAGGGCGTGGCCCAGCCCATGTAAGCAACCTTTTGAAATTGTGATATCTTGCGCAATCTATTTGCGAGAGTGCTGTTATTTTCTGTATATGTCTCTGGTGGAAGTCTATTTGATTGGTCCAAAAATGGGCGGGATCGCAGCAATGGGCGTGGCACCGCCCATATAAGCCAAATTTAAAATTGTTATAACTTGCACAATGTGTTAGCGAGAGTGCTGGAATTTTGTGTATACGTATCTGGTGGCAGTCTACGTGAATGGTCTAAAAATGGGCGGAATCGGGTCAATGGGCGTGGCACCGCTCATATAAGCCAAATTTTGAAATTGACTTATCTTGCACATTTTGTTCGTGAGAGTGCTGTAATTTTGTGCATATGTATCTGGTGGTAGTCTAAGTGATTTGTCAAAAAATCGGCGGGATTGGACCAATGGCCGTGGCCCCGCCCTAAAAGCCAAATCTTGAAATTAAGATATCTTGCACAATTTATTAGCGAGGGTGCAGTAATTTTGTTCATATACAGGGTTGTCCATATTCGACGGACCCATCTGGCAACGCCATAACTTTTGACAGAGATGTCAGATCGCTTAATGACATACCGCGTTTGAAGCGTCAGTCCAAGCAGATTTTTACCATGGAACAATACACGCCACGCGAGCTCTCTGAAATAGTTGAAATTTACATTCAACAGAAGAAGTCAAGTCAACGTGCTTTTAAAATATTAAAAAATGTGAGAAGTGCGCCTTCTAAGAACACCATTAAGCGTTTATACGAAAAATTTTCGACTGGTGAGGCTCTTTCTAATCCGAAGAGGCCAAATAAAAGTCGACCAAGGCGATCGGCCGAGAATATCGCTGCCGTACGAGCCAGTGTTGAGAGGTCCCCAAGAACATCCCAAAAACGCCGTTCTCAGCAGTTGGGCATGGCTCGGTCCACTTTACAACGGATTATTCGCGTTGATTTGCATTTGTTCCCGTACAAAATTCAATTGACGCAAAGATTGTTGCCTGCGGACAAGCCTCGTCGATTGGAATGGGCCCAACGAGTCCGTGGGTCCGTCGAATATGGGCAACCCTGTATATCTGGTGGTAGTCTAAGTGATTGGCCCAAAACTAGGCGGAATCGGATCAATGGGCATGGCCCAGTCCATTTAAGCAACCTTTTGAAATTGAGGTATCTTGCACAATCTGTTTGTGGGAGTGCTGTTATTTTCTGTATATGTCTCTGGTGGAAGTCTATGTGATTGGTCTAAAAATGAGCGGGGTCAGACCAAAGGGTGTGGCTCCGCCCATATAAGCCAATTTTTAAATTGAGACATCTTCCACAATTTGTTAGCCATAGTACTGTAATTGTGTTTATATATAGGTTTAGGTTTAGGTTAGGGTGGCAGCCGTATTTTTTTACAAGCTCACATAGACCAGTTTAGGTCCCTAGTGTTACCACGGGCTGAAATGCCCCTCATCGAAACCAACCTGTTTGATATATAAATTTATCGATAGTACGAATATCAGTACTGGAAAGATCTGTTAGGCTGCCTAAAAAGGCCGACCCCAGCATGTCCAGTCGTCGTTTACTCAAAGCGGGACAGTCGCAAAGCAAGTGCTCAATGCTCTCCACTTCTTCCTCATCTCCACAGCTTCGGCAGAAGTCATTGGAGTCAATACCCAATCTTTTGGCGTGTTCGCCGATCAAGCAGTGTCCCGTCAGAACCTGTACTAACGTAGACAATCGTTTCCTCTCTAGTGCGAGGAGATATTTTGACCTTCTCAGGTCATACCTTGGCCAGATTTGTCTAGCTACCCTGCAGGTGCCGATTTCTGTCCATCTCTCGTTGGACTGCCTGATTGCCTCTTGCCTAAGCCAAAGCTTGCACGTGGATAGTGGCGCACCAATATATGCAAATTCTTCGAGAATTTGCAATGTCGTCCCTTTCCTAGCAAGTTCATCGGCTTTGCAGTTCCCCGGGATATCCCAATGCTCAGGCACCCATATGAGGTGTATATTAAACTGCTCAGCCATCTCGTTAGGAGATCTGCGGCAGTCGAGGGCTGTTTGTGAATTTAGGGATGTTGCCTCCAGAGAATTGATGGCAGCCTGGCTGTCCGAGTAAATGACAACGCCAGTGTTGGTTACTATGTTGCGACTCAGCCACTTGGCGACTTCCCATATTGCCATTATTTCGGCTTGATAGACACTGCAGGTATCTGGTAGTCTGTGAGCTATATCCAGGCTAAGTTCTTCACAGTGTACTCCGAAGCCAACCTTTTCATCAAGCTTCGAACCATCCGTGTAAAAGTGGAGATGGTTTCTATTACCTGGTATTCTGCCGACCCATTTATCTCTGGCGGGAATCATAGTGATGTAATTTCTCTCGAAGGTGTACACAGTTGGTAAATAGTCCACTCGGTCGGTTACCATAGCACTACACTTTGATATCCTCATGTGACCATAGTTCTTGTACCTCCACATTGATAGGCAGTTTAATCTTATTGCCGCTTTGGTTGCAACTTCTCTCGCCACAATATTAATCGGCAGTATATGGAGCAGGGCTTGTAGAGACTCGGTCGCTGTAGTCCTAAAGGCTCCGCTTATGCTCAGGCAGGCAGTTCTCTGAACCTTTGTTTGTAAGTTGGTAATGGTTAGTTTGTCAGTTGCCGTCCACCATACCACAATACCGTATAACAGTATTGGACGAACTACTGCTATATATATCCAGTGGATGATTTTAGGAGAGAGTCCCCACCGCGACCCTACAGCCTTTTTGCAGGAATATAAGGCGACGTTGGCCTTCCTTACACGTTCCAATACGTTAAGTCTAAATAACATTTTCCTATCTAGAATTATTCCTAAAAATTTTGCACTTTCAGAAAAGATCTGTTCCATTTATCCGAGGTGGAGGGTCCACATGTGGGACATTATTCATCCTAGTAAAGAGAACCAATTCTGTCTTGTTGGGGTTAACGCCCAAACCGCTGCTTCTGGCCCATCTAGCCAACTTGTTCAGAGCCACCTGTAGGATGTCTCTGAGGACGTTTACGAATTTGCCACTCACTGCGATTGCCACGTCGTCCGCATATGCCACGACCTTGCAGCCACAACGTTCTAGATCTAGCAGGATTTCATTCACCGCTAGGTTCCAAATTAGTGGAGACAGTACTCCTCCTTGCGGGGTCCCTCTGTTTATAAACCTTGTTAGAGTTGTGGACCCTAGACATGCTGTTATGCGTCTTCTGGTGAGCAGACTTTGAATTAGTCTAATCAAACTAGTGTTAACTTTTAGATGTGAGAGTGCCGCAATTACCGCATCTGAGTGAATGTTGTTAAAAGCCCCTACTATGTCAAGAAATGCCACCATGGTGAATTCCTTGAAATGCAGGGACGATTCGATAGTACTCACAAGTTCGTGCAGGGCTGATTCTGTAGACTTGCCCTTATTGTAAGCATGTTGGTTCCCCGACAGGAGTTTTGTATCCAGGGTTTCCCTAATGAAATAATCTAAAAGTCTTTCCAGGAAGGAGGATAGGCTAATTGGTCTGAAGTCTTTTGGCCTAGCGTGTGATATCTTCCCCGCTTTAGGTATGAATACCACTTTGGTATCCCTCCATCGATTCGGGACGTATGAAAGCCTGATACAGCCTACATAAATTTTCTCCAGCCAGGGGATAATGTACTTTAACATTTTCTGCATTTCTGCTGGAGTGATGCCATCTGGTCCAGGTGACTTGAAGGGCTCAAAGCTGTTAATAGCCCAGCTTATTCTGGATCTCTCAGTCAAGAAGCTAGCGACGCTCGCAGTCCACTCGCACTCTTGTTGGTCCTGCTGATCCTCGGGTTCTGTTACAGAGTTCCCCGGGAAATGTGTGTCGAGCAGTACATTGAGCGACTGCTCGCTGTTTTTGGTCCAATTATTTGCCTCATCCTGTAAATATCCCACTGTACAGGGTGAAGCAGATAATATCTTCCTCAGCCTAGCGGCGTCGGGGACCTTTTCCACTTCACCACAGAAGGTATACCAAGAACGCCTTTGCGCCTTTCTAAGCTCCTTCTTATATATCTTGAGTTGCTCTTTATAAGCATCCCAATCATTAGCGACCCAAGTAGATTTAGCCTTATTGAATAGCTTGTTGCAGGTCTTTTTCATAGCCGTTAGCTCAGAAGTCCACCATTGGGGTTTAGTTTTACCCTTGTACCTTGTTTTTGGACAGGCTTCTTCAAGGGATCTATTGAATGATATGGTGATATGATCGACCAGATTATCCAGACCGGCTTTGTCATTCGGTGCGTACAGAAGTTTAGAGTTGAGGACTTTCTTGAAATTCTTCTCATACAGATGCCACTTTGTCTTCCTTACATTTCTGTGGACGGCGGGTTTAGGCGCTTTTTCCGCGAGTTTGAACTCAATATAATGGTGATCTGAGAATGAGTGGTCGTCCAGTAAATTCCACCCAATAATTTTGTCTGACAGCCGGTCAGTAGCAAACGTTACGTCGAGTACTTCTTGTCTGTCTTTAATTGTGAAGGTCGGTTTATTACCTATGTTACAAATACTAAGGTTGGTAGTTAGAATAAAGTCAAGAAGCGAATCCGCGTTCGTGTCTGCGCCAATAATCAGCTCGAGCTCGTCAGACGTTGCTTCTTCTACTACTTCCCTGAATAGAGCAGTCGGTACTACAGATTCATAAGGCAAGTAGCTGGAGACCACCCAATATATGCGATTACCGATCTCCAGGCTAGCAGCTGTTTGGTCTTTACCACTTAAATTAGTCAGGAGAAAGATACTAAGATCTTTCCTGGCCAAAATGCAGGTTCTTGGAGTGCCTTCACAGTTGGTCACAAGCAGTTTAAAGTTGTGTGTGCTAATACCGCACACCCTTCCTCCTACTACGTAGGGCTCCTGTATCAGGACGATGTCTACTGCGCCTGTGGACAGGCGCAGCAATAGAGCCGCTGAGGCTGCTTTAGCGTGATGGAGGTTAATCTGAGAATTCTTACCATCATTGGTAATTGACAGATTAACATCCACCCCGACAAGGGTGTTATCGAACTCTTCGTCCGTATCGTCGAGAAGCATGTCCCCGCCAGATGCGTCAAAGAGTCCGGAGACTCCCCTCAGCCTCTCTGTGTCCGAAGTAGAGCTTTTGTCCTCAGAGAAGGACGTTACAGATCTTCTGTTGGAGTCACCAGAAATAATAGGCGTGGGTACTTCCGCACTTCCAAAAAGTGCCACGGTGGACGACTCACCTTCTACAGTGGGAGCTATATCCTGCTTGTATATCTTCAAGACTATAGTCTCGAAGCTATATTGTAGGGTTGCACTCGCACTTTGTATATGGGAGGTGGATTCAGCGTTTACGATAAGATTGACCTGCCGCTTTTTACCATCCGCCTCACCCACCTTGCTGATTCTCCAATTATGGGCCGGCAGACCAGGATTGGAATCTGTTATTATTCCTAAGATGTCAGCCGGGTTGGAGGGCTCTTCTGTAACCCAGGTGATGGCTCTAGGGTGACTAGGGATGTTGTTTTTTTCGACAACATCCAACTGGGCACCCGGCCACACCTCACCCGCTCGACTCAGAGCAGCCTTATACAGGTCTACTGATCTGGCATCACCGAAATATAAGAGCTTTACTCTCACCTGATGCCATCCTGCATCGTTGCAGATTGGTGGTTTGCCCGGCATTTCTCTACGGACATCGAGGTAATGAGCCATAATGGCTGATTGTACATGACTCCACTTGTCCTTGAGGATGGATCCATCCTCATTACTTCTGTCTTCTGGTGACATTAGGGCCTCTTGACTTTTTGGAAGCAGGGGTTCATCAGGTGATCTGATTCGTTTTACTTTATTAGCCGTTAACACAGCTGAATTTGTGGCTCTTTCAGCCGACTCATTGGCCTTAGCAGCATCTATGACGCCTTTAGCCCAGGTAAGTGACTCTTTTTGTTTTTCGGTAAGAGCCGAAACCTCAACAGCCTCCAACTTCGTCAAAACTCTGAGCGCTACACGATGCTCATTGTGCTTCCGTTTTGACGGTCGGACATGACGTTTTCCCCTCACCGCACCACCTGTAGGCCTTACAGACGTTGTACAGATTTTTGCTATTGCGTAATAGGTACTGGTAACTATCCGCTATGTGATAAACACGTCCGTTCACTGCGAATGATCAGCAACGTGTTTATATGTATCTGGTGGCAGTCTACGTGATTAGTCCAAAAAAGGGCGGGATCAATCAAACCAATGGGCCAAAGCCAAATTTTGAAATTGAGATATCTTCGCAATTTCTTAGCGAGGGTGCTCTTATTTTATGGAGATGTTTTTGGTGGAAGTATGCGTGATTGGTTCAAAAATGGATAGGTTTTTATGAACTTTTCAGGGAATGTTCAGATAAGCCTAGAGGGTGACATAGCCTTCATAAGTTCTTGATTGATGGGGCGTGGGACCGCCCATATAAGCCAATGTTTTATGTAACAGTAATTCCTACTGTCCGTACCTACGAATATATTATATATATTCACCCGGTGTCGAGAGCACAGTGCGGTAAGGCGGGGACGCACTCAAAACTCGATTCCCATCTGTCCCTATCTACATGAGCCATGTTTTGATAAATGGAAGGGATCGGAAATCTGAAGCCTGGGGCAACGAAGTGGACCGGGTCCAGCTAGTAAAGTATATATATTCTTAATCGTCGTAAAATTCTAAGACGATTTAGCCATGTCCGTCTGTCCGTCCGTCCGTCTGTGGTCGATTAAATTTGGTATA
Organism: Eudasyphora cyanicolor; assembly: GCA_963930755.1. Classification (NCBI taxonomy): domain Eukaryota; kingdom Metazoa; phylum Arthropoda; class Insecta; order Diptera; family Muscidae; genus Eudasyphora; species Eudasyphora cyanicolor. The sequence goes on along the minus strand of OZ005735.1, from coordinate 112,245,345 downwards.
AATATTTCTTATAGTTGCAGGTTGTTTGGGATTGCAAATGGGCCATATCGGTCAATGTTTTGATATAGCCCCCATATATAGCATCTAACTTGCTGCGATTCCTACTGTTCTCATCTACTATATGTTTCCTACTGTTCTCATCTACTATATTTTTTTGTTTTTCGGTGTTATTTTCTTTAGGTTTGAGTTATTTTGTGAGGTTACATGCTATCCAGGGTATATAAGATTCGGCATGGCCGAACTTAACGCTTTTACTTGTTATTTATACTGCGGGTCAGTTCTTGTTGTTGTCGTCGTATGCTGTGAATACAAAAATGCAACCTCCCTAAAACTATGCAAGTCGACTTAGCATGTTTTAGAATGGAGGTATCGATATTTGAGAATAATTGCAAACGGTGGAGTTTGCAATGCAAATACATAAGTATATATCAGTGTAAAGTTCGTGGTATAATTTGTTAAAGTTTGGCCCAAGTTTACAACGTTGAACATACTCAAGTCGAACCCTTGAGTTAAGAATTTGGCCCAATACCATATTGACCACATTCCGGGTTTGTCAAAATAGGCAATCCTCAAACATCGGTCAAAAATTTACCATAAATTATCTTAATGGGCGCGGAATTTATGGCGGTTTTGAATCCAGATTTTAAAAAATTCTCTGCACACGGAATACAGTTTGGTTGCCTCAACCGAATTATTTTCCAACCGAATTTTCGTAGTTCTGTCTACTATTATGCGATTCCATCAGGACAACTAATATTTTGGTTGTGGTATACTTCTGCTTCCATGTTGACAACAATCATATTTGGTTGCGCCAACTACGAAAATGGTGGCTAAAATTATCTAAAATTATATATATATTGAACAAAAAACAAAACAATACATAAAAAAATTAAAAATCCCATATTACAAATTCATCACTATTATGCGATGTGGAAATATTTGACATATATTTTAGTACACGAAAAAAAACACAAAACTTTTATGCAAATATCGCTTAACCCTGTGCTTTCAATTTCATGATTGTTGCTTTTATTTTTGAACAAAATGTTGAAGATTTATTTATGTCGAGTAATTTTATTTTTTGTTCGTCATGTATCAGCAAAAGAACAGCAACCAATCTTTCGGTTGTATTTCCCAAAATACATTTAATTATTCTAAATTTGGGAAATGATTGGGATAACCAATAAACGGTTATTTATTAATATTTTTTCTGTTGTAGTAACCAATTATTCGTTGCAATATTAATCTTTGGTCTATTGATACAATTTCTGTTGTCAAGAATAAAACATTGGTTGTCACAACCAAAAATCGATTATATGGTACTATAATGCAAATTTAAAATTGGTTACCACAACTAACCGAGTGTCAATGAAAAAAACAATCTTAATTCGATTGATACAACCATCGATTTAGTTGCAAGCATTTTCATGTAATCGTATCCATGTTATTATTGTTGTTTCAACCATTTATTTATAAATACAACCGGCAGACGGTGTAGGCAATATACTTTTTGTTGCTAGTACTATTTTTTTATTGTTACAATCGAATTCCAACCAATTATTTTCCTGGCTGTGACAATTTATTATTTCACGTAAATCATCATATGTTGTAACTAAAGCTATTACTGATGTCTTCACATACATACCAAAATATTTAACATATTTCAGACAGTTTTCGCGACACGGGACAAAGAAACAAAAACGAACGTGTTATAAATCAATAAGTGTAATAAATCAGCTGTCTGTATCGGAATATAAATTCCAAAAATATTGGGAATTTCCCTCACATTTCGTAAATATATGCAACAAAAATAGTGGTGGTATTTCATGTAGATTTATGACGTCAGCAACCTTAAAGATCAGTGATTATAAATACAATCCCATTAAATTGAGAATGTGACAATTAAAAAGGGCCCTAAAATGGACAATGGTCAAAATATTTTGATGCTCCTCCGATGTATTGATACTCGACTGAAAGCCCTATCAATTGATGTACATTTTATTTAAATTTCCTATCAAAAAGTCAAAAAACAGCAAAAATGTTGCCTGAAAATGTCGGCATCTCTTAAGATGGTATGCTGTAGATATTATGAAATTTCGCGTGAGAGTGTATTTATCCCTTAAGTCTGCTATTTAAATATTGTCTTTGACAGAGCGCTGATAATATAATAGTTTATTCACAATTTAGCGAAGATTACAAGATTCCTAGTTCTCGAGGCGAAAGGCCGCGGAAATATTGAAGAGCAAACCTCCGCTTCAGCAGGTTTAAAACAAATTTACTTTTGCCCATATAAGTTGCTTAGTTGAAGTTGTACGAACATACGTTTATTTGTCCAACAAAGAAATTTTTTAATTTTTTCGACATTTAGTTCCGCACTATTAATTGGTTTACATATCTATATATATACACCTAATTCTGTTTTTACGCGAACTTTTTGTACGCGAATTTGATTTAACGCGATTTTAAATAAAATATGCAGTTGGCCACACTGCAAATCATGTGGTATGAACAGTCTATTGACAGCACTGGAAATCGTGTGTTACGAAGAATTGACTACAATCATAACAGGGGATTTCCCTTGTTTATTTCCAATAAGTTGTCGTGAAAGTACAGGACAAGAGCGCAGTCAATGCAAATAATTATTCGCATATACAGGGTGGCTGATATGTATTGCAACCAACTTCAGGTTGCTATCATTTCTAAACCGCTAGTCTGATACCTGACAGATTTATTTCAGTGACAGTTCATTTTATTGTTTACAAGCTTACAAAAGCATTTTGATGTATTGCATTCAGAAAAAAGTTATTCGTGATGGAATTCAAGCGTGATAGTGTGATTGCTTTATATTTGGGTGGAAAAACACAAGTGGCTATCGTTAGAGCCCTCCAGCATTTAAATATGAATAAATCTTTTGTTTCTCGTACCATTGCTCGTTACCGCGATACTGGCAGTGTTGCATCGCGTCCAAAAAGTGGACGAAAAAAAAACGGTAACAACACCAGAAATGATCCGAAAAGTGAAGGTCACATTTGATCGAAATCCACGCCGCAGTGGTAGAAAAATTGCTCGGGAGCTGAACATATCGCGAGAATGGATACAACACATATTAAAAAATGAGCTTGGACTAAAGCCATTGAAGTTCCAAAAAGTGCAAGAGCTCACCGATGCACAAAAAAAGTTAGACTGGATAGAGCCAAGGAGTTGCTTCGCTTGCACGAACGTGGCCAGTTACTGAATTTGGTTTTCTCCGATGAGAAGCCATTCCAAATTGAGCAGTTTGTGAACAAACTAAATGATCGGGTTTACTTGCCAAAGAGGTCAGCTGAAAATGTACACCTTTGATTGGCCACCAGAACTCAAGCGCCGCCGATGGTAATGGTGTGGGCCGCCGTAACGGCAGTATTGAAGCCCTGGGCAGACAAACATTTCGGCCGCAGACCATGGACATTCCAACAGGACTCAGCACCATCGCACTCAGCACGCGTCAACCAAGAATGGTTTAAAAAGGAGGTTTCTCGCTTCATTTCTACCTCACAATGGCCACCAAGATCTCCGGATCTCAATCCGTTGGACTTTTGCGCCTGGGGCATTTTAGAGAGTAAGGTTCGCACTAAAATATACCAAAGTATCGATCATCTCAAGACGGCGCTTCGCCGGGAATGGGCCAAAATACAGCAGAGCCACTTTCGTGCAGCGTGTGATGGCTTTGTCGGCCGTTTGAAGGCCATAATTCGTGCCAAAGGTGGCCAATTCGAACAAATCTAAACTGTTTCTAAAATTTTATGTTATTTCCGACATTTTTTGCTTTTGAACAATAAAATTTAAAAAAAAAATTAAAAAAAAATATAGCACTTTACTTTGTTGCATTACATATCAGCCACCCTGTAAATGTTTACGAATTCCATAAACGGTAATTAATGCATGTTTACCTAAGCATATATTTATTAAGTGCAATTTATTATTTCTATAGGTTAACAAACCACAATATAAAATGTCCTCTACAAAACAAACAAAAAGAAACGCAATTTGTTTGGAAGACAAAATCAAAATTTTAGATCGTCTAGCCACTGGAGAAAGTGCCACTTCAGTAGGAAAATATTTTAGTTTGAACGAATCTACCATACGGACGATGAAAAAAATTAAGTATATATTAGACAATCTGTGATTGCTGGAACAAAATTAAGTGCCCATACATCATCATACATTGTAAAGGAGAAAATGGAGAAGGCTCTTGTGATATGGATTGAGGATAGCTCACAAAAACGGATACCAGTTGACGGAAATACCATAAAACAGATGGCTTTAAAATTTTATAACCAGATAAAAGAAAAGGAACCACAAACATCAGTCCAGAAAGATAAGAAATTTGAATTTTCTGCCAGTACAGGATGGATGACAGGTTTTCTGCAAAGACACGCGCTTCATAATATCAAAATTAAGGGCGAATAGGCTCTGCTGATGAGCCGGCAGCGAAATAATTTCCCGCAAAACTGGTTAAAATAATTGAAGATGGTGGCTACACTCCGGATCAGGTATGGAATGCGGATGAAACTGGCCTTTTCTGCACGGAGGAAAAAAACGGCCTCTGTAACATATTGTCCCAAACATATTTTGCAGGCAACATATATATGTTTGGAGCAGCTCCCAAACATATTATGTTTGGGGTAGCGGTAATGTTCCCAAACATTTATATGATTGTATGCAAACATATATATGATTGTATGTAATCATATATATGCTTATGTCCAAACATATATATGACTGTATGTAATCATATATATGATTATATGTAATCATATATATGATTATATGTAATCATATATATGATTATATGTAATCATATATATGATTGTATTTAATCATATATATGATTGTATGCAAACATTTATATGATTGTATGTAATCATATATATGATTGTATGTAATCATACATATGATTGATCTCTTCTACTCTTTTCGCTCTATCATGAAACTATAACGGTTCACAGCAACAAGTAACCTAATGTGAATCGTCATTCACTACGTCAAATACAGAAATACAATAACAACAAACAGTAATACACACTTTGCTTCTGAAATAGTTCATGAGCTGCAGAATAGTTTTTGAGTTTTCTGAAAATTACTAAATTTTGAGTTTTGTCTCTTTAAAAGAATTTGTGCAATGTGCAGAGCAAGGCAAAACTTCAATAGTACAGTGCACTCTTCACTACTGTACCCGGGGTCATTTCAGATGAAAACAATTTGTTAGTGCGGGAGTGTGTTTGTTCAAAGAACATGATAAGCCCACATACATACGTACATAAATATGTATGTTGGCAAAATAATTTATGTGGGGCAATAAAACGGCGTCAGTATTATAGAACGTTTTGTAAATAAAATGTGTTGAAGTAACATACATTCCTTTTTAAAAAAATTAATTTTGCACCAAAATAATTGTGTTTTTTAATGAATAACCTCTATACATCTTTGATATCATATTTTTTCTTTTATTTTGAATTTGTTGTACGTGTTAAAACTACAACTAATTTCTTTGAATTCGACATTCACCACACATCTATATATATAAAAATGGAAAAATGTTTGTATGTATGTATGTGTTTTATAGACGCTTAAACTACTGGACCGATTTTAATATTTTTTCTTTTGTTTGAAAGCTATTTTGTCTGAGATGGTTTTGGAAAAATTTTTTTTGCAAAAAGTGGGCGGGGAAAATGTGGGCGTGGCAAATCGTTTGTTTGTCTGTCTGTTTATGTGTAAACTACACATGCACACATTTGCCATATGCATGTGATGGCAGTGTATGTAATTTGCCAAATAATGGGCTGGATCGGAAATCTGAAATCTGGGGCAACGAAGTGGACCGGGTCCAGCTAGTATTCAATAAAAAACCCGACCTTAAGCTCGACCGGGCGAGTAAGCATCATCAAATAATAATAATACCCTTTGGTGTCGGTGCCATTCCTCCTCATACACACGGTTACCATATACATACATATTACCCTTCTTTGCACAAAATTATGAGTCATATAATTGGGCTCTCAGAGAGTAATACTCTCTAAAACTCTAAAAAATATGTTCTAATATATTATTTTGCCAAAAATATGTTAGGACACAATTATATCGTTTTTTAATATGCTAGAATTTTGCCCCGAACATATTATGATTGTGTGCAAACATAATATGTTTACCCACAAACATATATATGATTGTGCCCGTCCCAAACATATATATGATTGCATCCAAACATATTTTTAACATATTTTTTTCTCCGTGTGAAAACGAATGCCGAGTCGAACATATGTAGCTAAAGCCCAGAAAACTGCGAGTGGATTTAAAGTAGCCAAAGATCGTGTGACCTTTTTATTTTACTCCAACGTTTCAGGAAATCGGATGTTAAAACCCTTAGTTGTAAATCGAGCTAAAAAACCACGGTCGATGAAAGGCGTAAATATGGACTTGTTACCCGTTCACTGGGCAGCTAATAAAAAGGCCTGGGTAACAATTGAGCTTTTTACCGAATGGTTTCTTAAATATTTTGTACCGGAAGTTTGGCGATATATGAGTGATAAAGGACTTGATTTTAAAGTGCTGTTGATTATAGACAATGCACCGGGTCATCCACATTTAGAGCATCCAAATGTACAATTTTGTTTTCTGCCTCCAAATACAACATCGTTAATACAACCTCTAGATAAAGGAATTATTGCCGCTTTTAAGATCTACTATGTGAAACAAACATTCAGGTACATTTTAGATCAATTAATGAATGATGAAAATTTAAAAGTCACAGACGCGTGGAAGAAATTTTCTATTAATGACTGACGCATGTTGGAGAGCAGTTTGGCCAGATTGCGTTAAGAATAATAGCCCATTGCCTTCTAATATGGCTGAGTATTCCAACATCATAGCCTTAGCTCATGATGTAGGCGGAGAAGGCTTCGATGATTTATCATCTGCAGATATCGATGAATTATTGTTAGATAAGGCACTTAACGATGATGAAATAATTGATTTCGCTCTTGAAACAGTCGAATCGAAAGAAATTAGTGAAAATGACGAAGAGGTTCCTACCCTCACTGCATCCCTAATTAAAGAAGGACTTCTAATGGCAGCTAAATTGGGCGATCATTTTCGCATGATCCTAATAAGGAAAGAACCGCGAAATTTCAACGTAATGTGAAATTATTAATGGGTAATTATCGTGAATTACATAACAGTCTTATCAACGAAGTCAACGATTGATAACGGAATTCGTGACACAAACCACTGAACCATCTCATCCAATTGAACATGAATTTGAAAATATTTCAAGCGATGCAAGTGCTGTTGAAGTCTATCGTAAACGAATGCTTTTATCAAATTAAAAATAAAATTTAAGTTTTATTTGTTTTTCTAAACGAATCGTTTGCTTCTTTTATTTTTGTTAAAATAAAATATGTGTATGAATCAACATAAAATCTATACTTTATTCATATTATTTTAGCTGATATTTAATATGTGGAACCAATCCCCTTGTTTTATATGGGTACCCTATCTTTTTTTACGCGAGTTTTCGAGGAACGTATCTATCGCGTAAAAACAGAATTAGGTGTAAAAAAGAATGTGTGTTTGTTGGTTTGTTGCTTTGCTTGTTTGTTGGTATGTTTGTACCGTATAGACGTCTAAACGGCTGGGCCGATCTTCTTGAAATTTTCACAGAATGTAAATGTGTGGGGCGTGGTGAAAATAGGGTACTTGAATTTTCGATATATCAAGTGGGCGTGGCCCCGCCAAAATAAGACAAATTTTAAAATTGAGATATCTTGCTCAATTTGTTAGCGAGAGTGCTGGAATTTTGTGTATATGTATCTGGTGGCAGTTTACGTGATTGGTCCAAAAATGGGCGGAATCGGGCCAATGGGCGTGGCACCGCCCATATAAGTCAAATTTTGAAATTTAGATATTTTTCACAATATGTTAGAGAGAGTGTTGTAATTCTGTGTATATATATCTGTTGGCGATCTACGTGATTGGTCAAAAAAAAAAGCGGGAGAGGACCAATGGGCGTGGCACCACCCATATAAGCCAAATTTTGAATTTGAGATATCTTGCACAATTTGTTAGAGAGAGAGAGATGGAATATTGTGTATATGTATCTGGTGGCAGTCTACGTGATTGGTCCAAAAATGGGCGGAAACGGGCCAATGGGCGTGGCCCCCCCTAACAAGCTAAATTTTGAATTTGAGATATCTTGCACAATCTGTTGGCGAGAAAGCTGGAACTTTGTATATATATATCTGGAGGCAGTCTACGTGATTGGTCCAAAAATAGGTGGGATCGGACCAATGGGTGTTGCCCCGCCCATATAAACCAAATTTTGAAATTGACATATCTTGCACAATTTGTTAGCGAGAGTGCTGTAATTTTGTGCATATGCATATCTTGGTGTAGTCTACGTGCTTGGTTCAAAAATGGGCGGGATCGGACCAATGGGCGGGATCGGACCAATGGGCGTCGCCACGCCCATATAAGCCAAATTTTGAAATTGATATATCTTGCACAATTTGTTAGCGAGAAGGCTGTAATTTTGTGCATATACATGTGGTGGTAGTCTACATGACTTTTTCAATAATGGGCGGAATAGGACCAATGGGCGTGGAGCCGCCCATACAAGCTAAATTTTGAAATTGAGATATCTTGCACAATTTGTTAGCGGCAGTGCTGTAATTTTGTGCATATGTTTCTGGTGGGAGTCTACGCAATTGGTCCAAAAATTTACGGGATCGGATTAATGGGCGTGGCCCCGCCCATATAAGACAAATTTTGAAATTGCCATAACTTTCATAATTTGTTAGCGAGAGAGCTTTAATTTTGCGCATATGTATCTGGTGGTAGTCTACGTGATTGGTCAAAAAATGGGCGGAAACGGACAAATGGGCGTGGCACCGACCATATAAGCCAAACTTTGAAATTTAGATATTTTTCACAGTATGTTAGTGTGTTGCAATTCTTTGTATATGTATCTGGTGGTAGTCTACGTGATTGGATCAAAAATGGGCGAGATCGGACCAATGGGCGTGGCGCCGCCCATATAAGTCAAATTTGTGAATTGAGATATCTTGCACAATTTTTTGGCGAGAGTGCTATAATTTTGTACATATTTGTGAATTGAGATATCTTGCACAATTTTTTGGCGAGAGTGCTATAATTTTGTACATATAAAGGGTGTCCCAAGAAGAGCGCAATTTTTTAATTACTGATGCAGCAATTGAATTGTTTCTCTGGCTGTATGACATGTGGCGCCGTCTTGTTGGAACCACATGCCCTCCACATTCATTTCTTCAATTCTAGGCAAGAAAAAACTTCACGATACCGGACACCATTGACTGTTTGCGCTTGACCTGCCTCAAAGGTCCAATGATTCCTCCAGCCCAAAAACCACACCACACAGTGACACGTTGAGGATGCAATTGCTTCTCGTGAATCACTCGAGGATTTTCCGCACCCCAAATGCGACAATTCTGCCTATTGACGAAGCCATCAAGATGAAAATGGGCCTCGTCACTGAAGATGATTTTATCGACAAAATCAGCATTTTCATGTTGTCTCTCCAATACCCAATTAACGAACTCCCTTCGCTGTCCTTCTCCATTTTTACTAACCTCGTACCTTCTACTAACAAACAATAACAATTATTCAAATGTCAAACAATGACACTTCGAATGTTGCGAGATTTAAAAATTGCGTTCTTCTTGGGACACCCTTTATATCTGGTGGTAGTCTACCTGATTGGTTTAAAAATGTGCGGGATTGGACCAATCGTACCCATATAAGTCAAATTTTTAAATTGAGATATCTTGCGCAATTTATTAGCGAGAGTGCTGTTATTTGATGTATATGTATTTGGTGGCAGGATTCGTGATTGGTTCAAAAATGGACGGGATCGGAAATCTCAATGTGGGGCAACGAATTGAACCGGGCCCAGCTAGTATACTATATTTTGAAAGGAAAAAATGGAAACAGCTTCTTAAAAATCCGTTTGCAATTGACTGAGTTATTAAAGTATCGTTAAAGCTAAATGTGTACATAAATACTACTACTCAGAAAGAAAAGTGCCATACTAAATTCAAGTAAAAAATTCTTAATTTCAGCCGAAATCGTACTTAAAAATTTAAGTATGTTCGTACAAAGTTTTTCTTAAAACAAGTGTAAATCGGCTTAAATTGAAAAAATTAAGCGCTGTAAGGCTTACAACATGTATATAATGCTTGAAATCAAGTAAACATTTCTTGAAAAGGAAAATCAGGCCTAATATGGCTTAAGGTAAGAATAAAAAGCTTAATTTAATCTCTAGGAGGCAGAACCATACTCTTATTTTAAGTGGTTGATTTTGTCTGACGCAACATCAAACACACACACGTACAAATTGACGAGATGTATACACATTTGTGCGCAACAATATCCAATTACATTACTTGGCGTGATTTTGTTTGATTCAAGTTTTTGAAGTTGTTAATAATTCTTGTTCGTTTCGTTGATGTTATTTCTTTTATGTTTCATATTTAAATGGAATAATTACAGCAAAACTTTTACTTTTGCTGCCAAGCAATCGTATTTCGACATAGCATTTTTAAGAAATTGCATTCTTTGCATTACAGATGGTATAATATTATAATGTATATTTATATAATGGTATAATGAATATAAATGGTATATGGGTACAAAACGAACGAAAGCACACTAAATCTAGTATGGTCAGTAGAGTGGGTCGCAAAAAAAAGTTGCACCGGTCACCCCCTAGCTTTGAAGATTATCAAGAGACAATTCCGGGGCGACAACCATTTTTTTCTGTGCACCCTACATGACGCCCAGCGATGCCAACTTGTTGATTATTCCGCTACCTGTGATTTTTGGTCTCCAAATACCACTGTTTTGTAAAAGTAGTGATTTTTCAGAAAAACCACTACGGTAGCGTTTTGGCGTTTTTATACTTAGTTGGTAGTGGTTTTGTGGTGGTTTCTGCACAGTTTTTCCGTTTGCCTTGAAAGAGTTGGGAACACTGATGACGCCCTTTTGATTTTATTATCCTGCGTTGTCATTTGATGTCCGATCGTAACGGGATGCATACCGTTGTTCGAGTTTTGGCAAGGGCTATATTTCGTCCATATGTGACTTTTGACTCCGAAGTCAAATTCGATAAGTGACCTCTATCATCTCGTTTTCTACCCCCATAAGTGGGGAATATTTTGAAACGCTAATAAAGGTCTTTAAAAATAATTAATCATTTGCTTTTGAAGAACCCACTATTATTCATAAACAAAATAGTTATATTAGTTTTAAAATTACAAAATACATACAGAGATCAAATTACACAATCTTCTTTTGACGTCGTCTTCTGTCTCTGTCTCTCCCTTGCCAAAACTCGAACAACGATATGCATCTCGTTACGATCGGTTTTGGTGACGTCACGTGATATGAAATGAATTTCCTATTTGATACATGTTAGCAATTATTTTCAACAAAACAAATGTTACTCTCTTCACCACACTTTGATGCTTAAAAAGAGCATCGTCGATTTGGTCATGCTCGTCGGTTCATAGATCCTTGTGATTCAAGTTGAGGTCGCAAATATGAGCATATCTGGGGAATATCGGCCCACGTTTTGATATAGCCCCTATACTAAGATTCTCTCCGATGTAATTTCTTGACGCTGTAGAGAACAAATGTTTCAGTTTATCTGGCTGAAATTTAAGCATTTCTACCTTACATTGCTCTAAATCTTCCCTAGTGAAAATGAGGAACATCGGTCCATATTTTGATGTAGGCCACATATAATGTTTCTTTCTGGCTTGACTTCTTAACGCTAAATTTAAGCATTTATACTTTAGTTATATATTGCATTAAATTGTCCCTAGAAAAATCGAAGCATATCGGTTCATATTTTAATAAACCCACCAATGTATAAAATCCCTTCCGATTAGACTTATTGACGACCTAGAAACACATTTTCAACCAATTTGTCTAAAATTTAGTATTTATACTTTAATTACTTTAAATCATCTCTAAATAAAAATAATCGGTCAATGTTTTCATATAGCATCATATATAGGTTCCTTTGAATTCCTAAAATTATTACTAGTAAAAACGAGGCCTGATTTATTATCCAGATTTATTATATATGTATATTAGGGTGTCCCAAAAAAATAAGTAATTTTTTTCAACGCATACCCTCTAATTTTGTTCCAATAATGTCAAAACAATTGTAAATAAAGTTTCATGTAATTTGAACAACGGCATCCCGTGCCGACTTAGATCGAAACTTGTTAGAGCTTGCATAATAAGGCATGATGGAGCTACCACATTGATTATTCGGTTTTTAGTATTTTTACTGGCAACCCGTCTTTTCGCTTGGTTCAGACCACCTCCCCATAATCATCTCCATTAACAGACCAGCCGACTTCATAACCTCTGAACGCACACTTTCCTTAAGCATGGGAAAGCCAACTGGTCAAGCTTCAGAAAATTCACCAACAACTGCTTCAGAGAGCTGCCCAATCCTTCACGTACGCCAATCGTACGTGGAATTCAGGAACAAGAAGCCTTAACCCCGTAGAGTGAAACAGGGAGTTCCCCAAGGTGGGGTGATATCTCCGGAACTGTTTAACCGCTACCTTTCTGAAATGTATGCCCACCTGATGGCATTGAGATCGTAACGTATGCGGACGATTGTACGATCATGGCGTCGCACAGTGTATTATGAGCGGCAAAAACTCCCAATTTTCATGAGGCCCAATCTCAACAGTTTTGATTCCAATCTGTAAAGAACATTCCAATTAACTAAGTCTTTAAAGGTTTTGCCGATATTTTGGCGAACTATCGCGGTACAAGCATTTGAAATTCATAAATGGTACAATGGTTCCAAAGTTTGTCATATAAGAGGGTATTTTGTAAGCCCATATCTCCGAAACTATGAGACGCATTGGAACTTCGTTTAAGTCATACTATACAGAACCTTTTGACGTGTTTTTTTGCATTAAAAAAACTAGTATTATGTTGTCATTTTCCCTTTTTATGCAGCGGTTTACCTGGAAGTTGCCAAAATTCAGGGTGTTTCATTTTCTTCAGGATAAAATTAAACTCGCGAGGCCGACCGATGTCTTGGCATTAACAAAAATTGATAAACTAGGTTCTCAGTTAACCATTGCAAAAAGAAAATTCTGCCTATACCTGCCTATGTTGATTTATTTAACGAAATGGTAAAACCTACTCGGCAAAAAACAACACAAAATTCGTTATTTTTAGTCCATCTTGCTATGTATTGAACAACATTACCAAAGCATACCTTAAGGGGCAAATGATAAATTGACTGCAAATATAACAAAAAGCATGTATAAACGCAAGTTGGTCTTGAGCCGAAAGAGTATCTCAGTTTACATCAACGATTACAGACCGAATTAAACGGCAACCGACATGAACGAGGTAAATATTCATATAAGCGAACATTTGTTTGCCAATCTACTATGTATATATATGTACATGCCTCATTGTTTGTGTGCCCTTTCAACATATTCCTAAAAGTATGATTTAAAAATGACGTATTATTAATGAACACTTTGCTAAATCAATGATTATTTTTTCTGGATAGTTGGAATGATTGATTAATTAACAAAAAACTGTAAACTATTTCATCATGATTTTTTTGCAACTGTTGAGCTTATGTATTGCGCTTTAGGTATATACTTTGTTCTATGTACTGATTTACATAGAACAAAAGATACAAAGCGTTTTATAAAAAAATTTCCTGTAATTTCCAACATCGTAAAAAATTTAAATTGATATATGGGCGTTGGGCGTGACACTTGTGATGTTTATATAATTGAGGACTCAAATACAATCTCTACAAGTGATTTGTAATAATATAAATGCTAAATTGAGAAAAATACCAAGATTTTTAATTTTAGGTTATGTGGGAAGTAGCCGTGGTTATGGGCGGATTTAAGCAAAAAATTGGGTTTTAGCTAATTAGGCGAAATGAGTGATATGTACCAAATTTCAAAGCTCTAGCTCAATTCCTTCTAATTTTTGCCGCGTCTTGTGTGAAAATATTCCACTGTGCGTCGTGCCCCATCGTTGATGACATCTGTGTTACGTTGAATGTCTATCTAATTTTTCTTACAGCCTTTTTCCACACGAGAAATATGAAAATATCCGCAACCAAATCTTCAGCCACACTGTTTGCCACATGGACAGCGGAGATGCGGCTACCGTTGTATGTGCAGGTCGACGGCGTAACCATTCCGACCACTAACTCCCCCATGATTTTTGGGGTGACATTCGACAGTCTTTTTAAGTCGTCCGCACACGCCACATTCTATCTGCGATAAGGCCAGAAGTAGCAGAAAGGTCCTCAAGTCTCTAACCGACAGCCAGTGATGCCAGCTATTCAAAAACAATGCCTCAAATTGCGACAAAATGCGCCCAAACTCACAGACACAAAATGCGACAAAAAAGCCAAAGCTCATTTCATTAAAAGTCTCCACATTTTTTATGTGTACATAACATACAATTAATTTGTACTTTTTAGTAGCATTTTAATAACACTGGGAAGTGTTTTTAATTACACTGGGCATAATTTGTCTTCGGCATAACATTGCATAGTGGATGTTGATATACATACATATACAATAATACAGTTCCCAGGATATAAATTGAATTCTTTGAATTGACTCTGTTTCTCGTGATAAACCGCTATATGCAAAAATTTTACATTTATTTATAACATTTATTCATCAGTTCAACAGTTTCGAAGATATATGACAATATTTTGCAAAAAAAAATTATTTGTTGAGACAATTTTGATAATTTTTAAATAAAAAACAAACAGAGCGCCTCAGTAGGTGGGTTGGTAGCGTGCTCGCATTGAGTTTGGGGGTCGTGAGTTCTATTCCCAATAGAGCCTCTAGTCCGTCGCTACAAAAATATAGCAAGCTACGTGGTCATTGTCACCCGGCTTTTCCTGGGCCGCAAAATTAGAATACAAATATACTTTGTATTGTAATTCGTATAGATAAATAATAGGCATGTTTTCGTTACAAGCTAGCACTTTTAGTTTAGCACTTTGCAACGAAAACAACTAACTTCCACTAACTGGCACATAAGCAATAAGTGGCGGATTTTCACTATCTTGTAGCAATGGTGTCATGAGTTGCGAAGAAAGAGCAGTGCGAAACAGATAAAAAATTCGTGAAAAGTATTTATAAAACATATATTTACTATTCTATGTTCAATTGTTTACACTCTTTTGCAAATATTAAAATAATTTCCCATTTTTGTTCTTCTTCTTCCCGTTAATTCACAATAATTGGTAAAATCTCTCCAAACATGGGATGCCATATTGCTAAATATAGGGTGCCCAATCTGGCAACATCATACTCGATTAAGGCATGAACACAAGCACCAAACTTCATCGGGAACTAATAGTGCTTAAAAGTGCTTAGCTCCCCATACAAATTAAGCACTTATGGTGTAACGAAAACACGCCTAATATAACATAACAAAATGCAAAGCTATTTTATTTTCATAATTGTTTCGTAATGTTTCATCGACCGTGAATAAAATGAGACTATCTCGTAGAAAATCGATACATAATTAAAAAAGTTGTCGCTAATTTAGCGTATGGCTTTTCTTCTAAATTGAGCCAAATATTGGTGTTCCTCAGGATCACCCAAGCATGAATTATCCAGTTGATATCGAAATGTAGGACAATTTGGTATGATCAACTTAATTTCAATTTGGAGTTTTAACGCTCTTGCACTAAATGAGCGATATTATGGAGGAAATAATTGTATAAAGTTGTACAGATTTTCTGTAATTAACAATCCGACAAAAAAAAAAGCTAAATCCGCCAAGTTGAAAAACAAAAGGAGCCTCTACGGAGCTTTTTTCTGTAAATGCGCTTTTTATAAATATGGCGCTTTTCAGGTATTCAAAAAGCGCTAAATATGGCGCGAAAAGAGCCAAATTGGCAAAACTGCCGGCTGCACTTGGGGCGCAGATAAGGAAACCTTGTTAAGGAAAACCAGACAAAGAAAACTGCGAATGTGAGTGACACGCAGTGGAAAGACATTAAAACCTGCCAGAATGCCGCCTTAAGAACTGCGACAGGTTGCCTCCTCATGTCTCCAGTGGACCATCTGCATGAGGAGTCGAAAATCATACCCGTGCGTCGGCACAACAAAAAGTTGTCGATGCAGTACCTGCTTGGGTGTCACCGTCAAAGCCAACGGTACAAGAGAGAGCCTCTAGATCAACAAGCATATAAGGCAGTTCTTGATGGCATTCACACAGATGCAATTTCTGATGTCATAAACGCGTATCGTGTGAATGCAATCCTCGGAGCTCACCCACCATCCATCGCAGCAGAGGAACACCAGCTGCCCAGACAAACCAGAGTGTTCTTGGCACAACTAAGATCAGGATGGTGCAGAACATCTGCCCTGCATGCGGAACAGGTCCGCATGACACGCTGCACCTCTTCAACTGCCCATCCAAGCCCACTCACCTTGCTCCAGACTCATTGTGGTCGCAACCCATTCAGGTTGCCGCCTTCCTGGATCTGGATTTGAAAACTGATCCAGATTAGACAGAACGGAACGAGCACAGCATATATGTATATATATATAGCTGCTACACCAACAACAACCATCTTATCAAGGATTTGAATTTCTATAACAAAATTAAGCGAAACATATAGTTAACAAGTTTGAAAATCCAAAAAGATAAATTTTTAATAACATTCGCTTCTTTATACATACATATATGTATATTTTAAAAGCTGCTACATTTCTTAGGTTGTTGGGTAATTTTATTTGTGTGTTTATGAATGCAATTTCTATTCTAAAGAAACATGTCCTAATTATAATCATATACATCATCATCATCGCCTGACGATGAGTGCAACAGAGGCATGATAAACCATATCTATGGTTGGAGATTGAAGGCAGTAAGTGAACCAGATACCGTCAGAATGGATGGTATTGGAAAATTGAGCCGATAGGATGCGATACTGCGAAGCCAGCCGCCCGCCATGAATGAAATTGTGTTTCATAAATGAGGCAATGATAAATTCATTTTATGTGGGAGCTATGTATATCAAATAAAAAATGTTGACCTGTAACTTCCGAACAAACTTTACATGGATGGACAGACGGGTATGGTTTATCGAATCATCTGACTTGTCGATCGGTATATGTTATACAAGGTGGCGCAAAAGTAACCTTTCGATGTTTTTTGTGCCAAAGTCACCGACCAATTATTGGTCAAATAAATAGTCAGCAATATTCCGCGTTCTGGAGCAGTGTAGCGTAACACTGTTTATTAACGTGTATTTCGCATGTGTTTACTACACAAATGTCAACATTAGGCATTAGGGGCCAATCGCAAAATTAATAGCATTTTCTGATAGGATTACTTTTGCGCCACCTGTTATATTCGATGGATATAATTCGAATATTTTAGGTGTCCCAAAATAACACATGTAATACCTTGTAGCCTGAATGCTATGCTTACTGTGATGAGAGTTAAATGAAGACTTATTTGGATCACAGTTATCATAGTTATTATAATTCTTCTTAAGTTGCCACATGAAAACACTTCCTTAATCGGTCTATTGTCCTTCGATATTTTGTCCTTTTAAACAAACATATTTCGGCTTTTCAGATTTGTTTTTCTTCGCTAAGCGGTGATCTGCCATTTCAAAAAAAAACCTTTACAAGCCACTTTTGTTTGTCACTTTGAGATCCTTGACAAAATTAAGTATCAATGGAATCGATTGCAAAACTCTAAAATAACGTCGTCTTCTTGCAGGACATTGGCATAATATTTTCAATCAACTCCATACAAATGTTTTTAATTTATATTTTAATAAAATTTTCTTAAAGTTTTTCCACACTTGTACTTGTATCGTTTTTACATTGTAGCCACGACAAATGGGACCTCTACAAATTGTAGCCACGACAAATGGGACCTCTACAAATTGTAGCCACGACAAATGGGACCTCTACAAATTGTAGCCACGACAAATGGGACCTCTACAAATTGTAGCCACGACAAATGGGTACGTCTACAAGTTGTAGCCACGACATATGTCGTCGTTGTTTGCGTTCTGGATTCCCCTGTTCAATTAGTTGTTGTTGTTATTATTAGTGCAACAGATCCATCAATATTCACCGTAAATCACAAAAGCGAACCAGAACAGAAGACATCACAAAAAAAATTATAGTATGTGTAGACACTAAAAATCAATCAGCTGCTCCGCGGGCGAGACGAGGCGAAAGACGAGAAAGAATTTGCAATTGAAAATTGCAAATTACCATTGAAGAGAATACCGTTAAAAGATTGTCAACTACGTTCATACATAAATAAATGTTGATATTGTTGCGTGCGTGTGTATGTGTGTATAAACAAATTATAATATTTTGTCATTTGTTTGTTTTGGTTATAAAAATCCATTGCAATTATAAGCAATGCAAAAATATTGTATTGCTTACACTAAACTCACACAACTCACTCATCTTTCATCCTCCACACGAACAATTGATAAAGATTTCGAAGTTTTTTTTGGAAATTAGAATATTTTGGTTTTTACGGATGTTTTTATAGAATTATTGGCATTTATTTGTTCACAACCATTAAAATACACTCTGAAGTCGATAGCGACACACCACCGCCGTCCATTTGTCTTCAGCTGACGACGACGGCTCACATCGACTGCAGCTCAGAAGTCGCACATTGGGCTAAAATCGCTAAAATTATCTTTTGGTGTGTATTTACACGAGACAACTTCATCCGCTGCAACTCGGTGTTCATGGAAGAGAGGGGCATGAGGAATAGAAAGAGGAAAAATGTTGCTCGTACTGGTATCCGTTCAAGATGGCTGCAGATTTTTGGAATTTCGTTATATATATCATTCGTTGTTTTGAAATGTACCACAGTTACCCAAATACGCACACGGATACACGGATTATTTAAAAAAATCCGATTTTGACAATGCGCTTACAACTCAACGAAAGGAAACAAGACAACAACAGAAGAAAACAAACAATAACAGATGAAAAGCAGTAATTCTCTTATTTATTTTGGAACAGTGCACGAAGAAAAATAATAAATGATAGTCCAGATTCACACTCGGCCACTTTTTCCAAGCAAGTGTCAAAGTTGTCGAGTGTGAATCTGAACTTAGATTTGCTGGAAATACTAAATACAAAGTCCCTATTTAGACGGGCTGAACGTTCATCGGATTATCGGTGATTTGTGGGTGAGAGGGGCAACCGGGAAGAGGGGAGAAAAAACTCTCTCTTAGATACTCCACGATCACTTATACTTCCGTACTTCCCTAATGAATAACAGCATCTTGCATAACAAATACAAATAGGCAATTGCAAATCTGTATATGAATATATAACTACAATGCT
This sequence comes from Eudasyphora cyanicolor, assembly GCA_963930755.1. NCBI lineage: Eukaryota > Metazoa > Arthropoda > Insecta > Diptera > Muscidae > Eudasyphora > Eudasyphora cyanicolor. The sequence continues at coordinate 112,225,894 of OZ005735.1, read as the reverse complement.
ATAAACAATTTTGTATTTAAAAAGACTTTGTGTCAGATTAGGGTGTATACACAGTACTACTGCTCCAAAGCAAATACAAACTATCAAATTGCTCCATTGCAGTTCGGGTTCTACTAAATTTCTATTCCCTCTTCTATGTGGTTTGTGCAGAATGAAAATCATCCATACAATCGATATTGCTCTGAATCAAATGTTGCAAAACAAAATTTTTCTGAAATTGGGATGAAAGGTCAGCTGTGTTTACAACGTATTTCGGTACAGCGCGCGTTATAAATTATCCGTCATGCGTTTTTTTGACAGACGCTAACGCATTCACTGGTATTTAAGAAACACCCTAATGCGTGTAAATTATATTGCAAAATTAGTTCTGCTTCACACAAAGCAATTTTTCCAAGCAAGTGTGAACGTTTCTTGGAGAGGCAGGCGGAAAGAGCTCTCTGCTTCTCTCTCAAACAAACTTTGACACTTGCTTGGAAAAAATTGCCTCGTGTGAAGATATCGAAAAATTAATTATTTGTGCGCAGCAAAATGCCTGCTTATACTTTTAAGCATTATTAGTTGGCGATAGAGTTTGGTGCTTGTGTTCCCGTGAGAGAAATTCCAAAGACAAGAACCTAAAACCATCTCCATATCGATACCATCTTTCTAAAACATGCTAAGTCGACTTAGCATGATTTTAGGGAAATTTCATTTTTAATTTCTAAATATTCCAAATTATATTCAGTCAAAATTTGGTGTTTATCCGTCATCCCAATCAAAAGTTATGGATAAAACAATAAAGGTCATTCGATTTGTATTATAAAGAAATTTCACACAAATTTAAAAAATGAATAACCATTGTCGCACACATGTTACTGGATATTAACACTACATACGAGTATTATGCTATGCGATGGAAATTATTCCTACTGGTTTTTGTCTTCGTTGCGAGAAAGTCTCGATTTACACCGGCAGCAGATTATCACCGTCTTTTTGTTGACAGAGGCAGCCGGAAAGGGGGTAGAAAAAACTCTCCCGTACTCGGGCTCAACGTTTTGTGGTGTTTTTCATTCGCACTCTGAAACAACAGCAATACACAAAGCATAGCCGAAAAAAAATTTAGTCGTGCAAACGCAAAGGCATGTTTAAAAGCGCCATTTTCACATGCATAAACTTGGGGCATACCTGCAATCAAAAGTGTCTGCAAATTTTCTTACAATGGCAACATTGTGTGTTTACGCGATTACCAGATGTCTATCAATATTATTTTCTTACAACGACTTTTCTGCCAACCTTGCAAGGTTACAAATCAGCATTTTTTCGCATAGAAATTTTGTACCAAGGCAGTCATGAGAACGTTAACGCTCGACGTCGTGGGTCAGGCGGGAAATCTGAAAAATGTTGTAGAAACAGTATGACAAATTCTTGTGAAATATTCAATATTGTTGAAATGGGAACATAGTACCATGTTTTATTACGGAAAAAAGTAAATTGAAAAAAGAAACGGCAATTAATTTATATTCCTCAGTCCTGATTCACACGAGACAATTTTTTCCAAGCAAGTGTCAAAGTTTGTTGGAGAGAGAGGCAGAGAGCTCTTTCCGCCTACCTCACTCAACTACAAACTTTGACACTTGCTTGAAAAAATTTTCTCGTGTGAATCTGGACTTAGATCCTCAACTTACAGGCAATGTTTATGGGAATTTTCCAAGGCAATTCGGTGTTTTTAGTACAGAGAGAGGCAGTCGGAATAGAAGGGGGTTTCTCGTACAGGCAATTCATTTTGTGTTTTCCGAGGGTGTATATCCAAAGTATGAATACAACGGTATCCATTCACAACGAATTCTTCACAACTTGTTCATAGATGGCGCTCTGCAGGTTGCAAATAGTTTGCAGATGGCTTAATAAACAACAGGGTAGCCATTATCAAGTTTTAACATTTTACTGGAGAAAAAGAAGTGTATGTTTTCTGAAAAAAGTTTGTATACAGAAAAATAATGTTTTGTAGAAAAGTCAATGTTTTTGTTATGTATGGAATGTTTTAATTACACAGTGCAACAACCAAAATGGGAATGGGATGAAACCAATTGCAAATGAATGTTGATATTATTCCTAACAAAACCTTCAAGGGTTTTTTTCAGTTCAGTGCTAGATTTTTTTTAAACGCATTTGAAGTTGATAATTTTGAACCGCTTTTTCAATGAAAAAAACCCTTGAAGGTTTTGTTATGGATAATGTCAACTTTCATTTGCAAGTGGTCTCACCCCATTCCCATTCGGAAAGTTCGATTTTGTATCACAGTGTTATTATATGTGTTTGACAAAATACGTTTTATTTGATAATTATTACATTTTTTCAAATGGTTGTCCACTGCTCATTGGTAGCAGTAGCAATAATATTAAAACAATCCTATATTATTTCAGTGTTTTGATTTCATTTTTTGACTAATAGCCATCATAGTGTTAAATATACCTTTAGATAATTCCAAACAATCACAAAAATGAAAATCTCAAAAATGAATCTATTCTTCAAAATAAAGTAAATATTCTAGAAGAATCTCTGGCGCGCTGGCATAATACAAAATTAAATATTTTGGAATACTTGCTGATCAATATTTGCTACTCCTTAGATGAACAGTTGGGTTAAATACACATTAGGAGGCACCCAATTTCGTATTTGATTCGTGTGTATGTGGCCAATTTGGTTATCTACTTCTTAATTGACAAGTTGGGTTATCTAATCGTTAGCTGGCGAGTTTTTTTGCCGTCCGTTCCTCCTGCTTCCTTGGACATATTAGATTTTTAGTTATCTTGAAATTTCTGAAATAGATAATTTTATCACAAAAGTTAAAAATACTTCACTGAAATATAATTCAATTCAATCAATTCAATTTATTTATTCATCCAAAATATCACATTTATACAGTGGGTAAATATGTACATCTTATGAGATATATCGACAGGATATTACAACATGTTATGCTTTTATCTATTATATATATATTTAAAATATAGTAGGTGTTACAACATAAATTTTTTGTTTTCTAAAGGCAAAAATGGGAAAAACCTTAATTTGATTATGGAATAGGCATTCAAACATTTTCTGGAAATTAAAATGAATATAGATAGATTATTTTTAAAATAAGAAATTGTTAGATTCAGAAAATCATTTAAATACAGTGGACATTTTATTTTACATAAAATGTTCCAAATTATTTGGGCAGTTTCCGAGATCTATTTGGGCGTGAAATATAAAATTGTTCAGCGGCAACTCTGGTTAACAGGGAGACACAGAAAAGGTGCCTATCGACATCTAATTTCCATTTTTAACAACGTGCTACGACATCTCTTGAAAATTGTGAACAATTTATTGTTGTATCTTATGGTGGTTTCGTTTGTGCAAAAAAGTGTAAAAATTGTCCTACATTTTACACTGTAACAGCATTTTTAGGTTCGTTTGTAACAATGGTGCAGTTTGTAAAATTATTACACTCCGCAAATGCGAAAATATCAAATTTTCCACACTCAGCCCAGTCTCCGGTGTGGAGATTTGTACCGCCAAAAAGCAAACTTCAGAACCAAACCTAATTGAAAGCGTACATTCTTAATGCACAATCAAATGGTTGCGTCATAATGTAGGTATGGGTTTTACTCACCGCTCGATTTTTGTTCGATCGTTCGTATGCAAAATGCGAAATTAGCAGTGGGTGCAGGGCGACATTTCGAATTTCAAAAATTCGAAATGTCGCTACATGATGTGGTGATATTATTTTTCAGAAACGAAATCACCATTAGTATTCATATCTTTGTCATAAGTACATATGTCCAGATTTACTCGGGATATTTTTTTCAGAAACTTCTCCTCTAAATCCCTTTTCAACTTGCCTCTGCGCTCAGACGACGTAACTTTGTTTCGGCTATTCCTGAGTGAATTGTTGTTGTTCCAAAGTGTGAGTGAAAAACACAAAACGTTGAGCCCGAATACGGGAGAGTTTTCCCCCTCTTGCCGACTCCTTCGTATCATTCGCCTTTATTTACTGCAAAATTTAATTCCTGTGCTCTATAAAAAACATACACACTCATTATTAACTTTTAAAATTGAAATTTTTATAAGCTTAGGTTGTTAAATATTCGTAGGCCGACACCATTTCTATTGATTCTAGAAATTTCTGCAATAGGTAGATGTCACTGGATTTTGCAATCACCTTATCCTTCTCATTCCATAGCCCAGAGAATCATCCACAATATCAAACAGGTCATTAAATTCTATTTCTTCGTCATTAATTTTCATTTTTCACGTCTATATACATCCTCGCGATTTCTTCTGCTAAGAACAGACAATAACAAAGCCAATGAACACAAATCCGAACAAATAATCATCAACCTAACGGCGACAATACATAACGCATAACGCCGACAATACATAACGCATCACCCCCGTTTCGTTGTTAATTAATGAACGAATCGGTGGCGATTTTTCATGCACGTGACGTTTATAAATTGGTACCAAACGGTGTTTAGTTTGCAATGTCTTTTTTCCCTCAGTGTAGAAAGCATTGGGAAGCAATAGTTCAAACAGTCATCCTTTGTGGTCGACAAGAATCGATTCAAAGGAAACTATTCAAAATTATGGCAATTTTATAGCCTTGTTAAGGTATCGGGCGATAACGGGTTTAAGTTTGAATAGTCACATGACAAATTCACCACGAAACGCAATGTATATAAGCAATCGTGTTCAAAATTGCTTATTGAAAGAATCAATAATTCCAAAGCTATATTTTAGGAGTTGAGCAAGTTTCAATGTGTATCCGGTACCTTAATGAAAACGATGGACGATATAAAATTTGCGAAGATTTTTTGAGTTTCGTCCCAACAAAACAGTTCGAAGGAAAAGGTTTGGCCGAAAAAAAATTAAAATTAAAGCGATATTGAGCAACTCGATGAGTAGAACAACGTGAGTCTGTTGAAATATATCTTCACCTACAAGTAGCCGTTATCGAGGCTTTGGAAAGCATTTACTCCATTAAGTCGCGTTCTTCAAAGTGTAAATCAAGATTTAGCTGAATCCGTCTATCTTGCAGCAAATACGAAAAAGGAATTGATGGACATGCTTTGCGATTTTTTCGTCTATTAAAATATTTTGTGAAGAACAAGACATTAAAATCAAGACACCTAGGATTGCGGCCCGACAAAGTCATCGTTGCATTGTTGATGCAACCAATATTGAAGAATATCGTTTAAATGGATTGGCTTCCCTAAATATCCATCGAGACATTCCAGTAGATGTTAACGCAAATGTTAGACACTTTTTTATTTCGCGTCGCCGCGGCGATCTTTAAAGTTAATATATGCCTATCTATATATTCGAAATAGGCAAATTTGGTGGACTTAGTAAATCACTTTTTTTTTGCTCCAAGTAATTTACCTAAAATTAAATAAATACATGATGTTGAAGACCCCATACCCAAATTTTAAGTTTTTGATCAGGAAAAACGCTTTAAAAAGGTTGTAAATATAAGTTTTACACAGAGCATGGCGAACAGCGATTTAAATCCTAACTTCGAAGATACAATGTAGATACACTATAAAATCTATCTTCGAAGATGCAATGTAGATACACTTCGCTACAAGTTTTTATTGGGTGGCTTGAAAAATCCAATTCTTTCGGTATTTACATGTACTGGCCCTAGGAATAACTAGCAATATTCCATTCAAAAAATTGTTTTCCCTAAATGTGTTTTTTATGATGTATCCATATGGATACAAATATCTTGTAAGGTAAAGAAAAATGCTAAGATTTAATTTTGATAGAAATTTGAATTTATTTATTTGAATCGATTTTAATGTATTAAATTATTTGTTTTTAACAAAAGCAAATACTTATATTAAATTTGTACATAGATAAACAAAAAATATATGTTTAAAATGCATACCATACAATAAATTAAGACGAAAGCATACACAGAATTTAAAAGTAAGAAATAATTGTTTATTTGTTTGAATAATAATGAAAATCTTTGAAGCAATTTCTTGATCCATTCGGAATGCATAAGAAAACATCGCACTTTGAACATTTGTATCTGGTTTGCCCCTTACATCCTTTGACTATGCATCTTCCTTTATCCTTCGTATGTTCCGGCCAATGTTGATTTCCATCATATCGGACAGAAGCTGATGTTACACAGTATCGTATCTTCTCGGATGTCGTTGGACTGATTGGAATATCCTCTTGAAAGTGTGATGCTGGGCGCCCCCGTTTACGCGAACATGCCTTTTGATTGGACCTAGCTAGAAGTCCATTCGCAATATCATTACGAAAACTCAATAAGTCCATATATTTGTTTTTACGATCCAAGTTTTCGTGATCCATCCTGTACTCCAACCACGAATTACAAACTGCCAAATCAATGAAGTGGTCAAATATCTTAACAGTCCACTTTCAAGATCTTATTGATATTCTATACAAACAGAGGAGAAAATCCATTTTGTCCACTCCTCCCATATTTTTGTTATACTCTGCTACTATGTTTGGTTGTGTTACTTCAATATTTTTCTTTTTTTCCGCACAAAATCGGGTCACTACATTAATGGGTATATGACCATTCCTCCATCAAGCCATCTGAGAAGAAAAATTTTGTCTGCTCTTTCTATACGGTAGTCGAAACTGCCACGACCTTCTTTTTTCAGTTGCTTTTCAGATTTGAAATCAATTTTGCCAAACCTATTTCCTCTGATAGCGCCTGTTGCCCAGATTCCTTTTTGGAGTAGATACAATACTAAATTGAGAGCCGTGAAATAATTATCGAAATAGATTTTATGATTATTGTTTTCCGGAATAGTTTTGGAAAGGTGAATAACAATGTCAGAGCAAAAGCCAAGTCTTGAGTCAGTTAATATTGTACCTTTTCCTTGAGAAATTTCAAAATCGTAAATAATGCCTTTTGAGCTGCATAAACAAAATATTTTCATTCCCCATTTGATGGGTTTCTTCGGCATATATTGTTTCAAGTGGTTCTCCTTTAACAGGTACCATCATCCCATCCACACAAACATTTTCATCCTTTGGAGGGGTATACGTTTTTTGTAAACATATTGATAAGTGGCCGAATTTTGTACAACTTATCGCTTTGCGGTGCATTTATTGTAAACTTTAACTTATTTCGCAAAGTATGGAATCTTTGCCTTGACATATTTTCTGAGAATGGTACACACAGAATACAGTTTGGTTGCCTCAACCGAATTTTGGTAGTTCTGTCTACTATCATGCGATTCCATCAGGACAACCAATATTTTGGTTGTAGTATACTTCTGATTCCATGTTGACAACAATCGTATTTGGTTGCGCCAACTACGAAATTATCTGTTGTAGTTGCCACAACCAACAGTTTTAAAAAATTGGTTGTTCTGACAATTTGTCCGTCATATACTACAGACAATTAATTAAAAACAGTTTTCATTAATTTTTACTTTATTTATTGAACAAAAAACAAAACAATTCATAGCAAAATTAAAAATCCCATATTACAAATTCATCACTATTATGAGATGTGGAAATATTTGACACACATTTTAGCACTCGAAAAAAAACACAAAACTTTTATGCAAATATCGCTTAACCCTGTGCTTTCGATTTCATGTTTGTTGCTTTTATTTTTTATTTATGACATTTGCACAACATATTCAGCATTCCACACATTATTATCCACACGAGATTATTTTTGACTACATATACCGTTCTTGAACAAAATGAAGATTGATTTATTTATGTCGAGTAATTTTATTTTTTGTTTGTCATGTATCAGCAAATGAACAGCAACCAATCTTTCGGTTGTATTTCCCAAAATACATTTAATTATTTGAAATTTGGGAAATTATTGGGATAACCAAAAAAACGATTATTTATTAATATTTTTCTGTTGTAGTAACCAATTATTCCTTGCAATAATAATCTTTGGTCTATTGATACAATTTCTGTTGTCCAGAAAAAACATTGGTTGTCACAACCAAAAATCGATCATATGGTACTATAATGAAAGTTTAAAATTTGTTACCACAACTAACCGAGTGTCAATGAAAAAAGCAATCTTAATTCGATTGATTCAACCATCGATTTAGTTGCAAGCATTTTTATTTGATCGTATACATATTATTATTGTTGTTTCAACTATTTCTATATATATATGTACAATCGACACACGGTGTAGACAATATACTTTTTGTTGCTAGGGATATTTATACCCTACACCACACTGTGGTACAGGGTATTATGACTTTGTGCATTTGTTTGTAACACCTAAAAGGAGAAGAGATAGACCCATTGTTTATTATGCCGATCGACTCAGAATCACTTTCTGAGTCGATTTAGCCATGTCCGTCTGTCTGTCTGTCCGTCTGTCCATGTATTCTTGTAATCAAAGTGCAGGTCGTATTTATGGTCCGATTGTGATGAAATTTAGCATAGTGCTCTTTTTTGGCCCAAGGACGATCCCTATTGAAATTGGTTAAAATCGGTTCAGATTTGGATATAGTCCCCATATGTATGTTTCACCCGATTTGACATGCAAGCGCCGTCGAAACCACATTTTACATCCGATCTTTATGAAATTCGGCAGAGAGAGTTTTATTATTACGTGAATGAACACTACCAAATTCGGAGAAAATCCGATCAGATTTAGATATAGCCCCCATATATATGTTTCACCCGATTTGGCATTTAAGCGCTGTAGAAATTGTGTTTTATATCCGATCAGTACGAAATTTAACAGAGAGAGTTCTCTTATTACATGAATAAACACTGCCAAATTCGGGGAAAATCGGTTCAGATTTAGATATAGCCACCATATATATGTTTCACCCGATTTAACATTTAAGCGCTGTAGAAATCGTGTTTTATATCCGATCAGTACGAAATTTAACAGAGAGAGTTTTCTTATTACATGAATAAACACTGCCAAATTCGGGGAAAATCGGTTCAGATTTAGATATAGCCACCATATATATGTTTCACCCGATTTAACATTTAAGCGCTGTAGAAATCGTGTTTTATATCCGATCAGTACGAAATTTAACAGAGAGAGTTCTCTTATTACATGAATAAACACTGCCAAATTCGGGGAAAATCGGTTCAGATTTAGATATAGCCACCATATATATGTTTCACCCGATTTAACATTTAAGCGCTGTAGAAATCGTGTTTTATATCCGATCCGTACGAAATTTAACAGAGAGAGTTTTCTTATTACATGTATGAACACTGCCAAATTCGGGAAAAATCGGTTCAGATTTTAACATAGTCCCAATATATATGTTACACCCGATTTGACATGTAAGCGCTGTAGAAACCGTGTTTTATATCCGATCAGTACGAAAATCGGCAGAGAGAGTTTGCTTATTACATGTATTATTTATATCCGATCAGTACGAAATTGAACAGAGAGAGTTCTCTTATTACATGAATAAACACTGCCAAATTCGGGGAAAATCGGTTCAGATTTAGATATAGCCACCATATATATGTTTCACCCGATTTAACATTTAAGCGCTGTAGAAATCGTGTTTTATATCCGATCAGTACGAAATTTAACAGAGAGAGTTCTCTTATTACATGAATAAACACTGCCAAATTCGGAGAAAATCGGTTCAGATTTAGATATAGCCACCATATATATGTTTCACCCGATTTAACATTTAAGCGCTGTAGAAATCGTGTTTTATATCCGATCAGTACGAAATTTAACAGAGAGAGTTCTCTTATTACATGAATAAACACTGCCAAATTCGGGGAAATCGGTTCAGATTTAGATATAGCCACCATATATATGTTTCACCCGATTTAACATTTAAGGGCTGTAGAAATCGTGTTTTATATCCGATCCGTACGAAATTTAACAGAGAGAGAGTTTTCTTATTACATGTATGAACACTGCCAAATTCGGGAAAAATCGGTTCAGATTTTAACATAGTCCCAATCAGGGACGTATACAGAGGGGGGGGCCCGGGGGCCCGGGCCCCCCCCCCCGAAATGTTATAAACATAGGCATAAACTGTTTACAGTTTTCAAAAACACTCCAAAAAACACGAAAAATATTTGGAAGGCCGTTAAAAAAAAACAATACAAAGGCGTAAAAAATGGTAACACTAAAGGTAATAACAACTAAAAATAAGAAAAGTGCATGGTTTCCTCGCTAAAACTTTTTAAATTATGCATCGATTTTCTTCGGAATGGTCTCAATTTATTCATAACCTTTCAGAGTTTACGATAAAATAACAAAAATATGACAATTGTGCGTTTCTAGATGTTTTTATGAGGCTTTTATTTAAAAATTATTAAAATGTTCTCAAAAAATATGATTTTTTGCAATACTTTGTAAGATATCGTCGAAACCGCTAACGGATGGAAAATTTTACTGTGCGAAGTTGACGGCTACTTAATTCTGAAGTTTTTAAAGCTTACCTGAACCAATTCGGATGAATGGTTCTCTAGTTATGCCATAATATGTGGTTCAACCTCTCTTTTTTCTTAGCCTAAAGGGTTGTCTCTTTAAATTCTCTCGATAAGCTGTGATATGGAAAGAAATTAGTGGTTGAATCACATATAGTGGCATAACTCGAGAACCATTTATCCGATTTGGTTGAGGAAAGTTTTACGGAATTAAATATTAAGTAACTTTCCTCAACCAAATCGGATAAATGGTTCTCGAGTTATGCCACTATATGTGATTCAACCACTAATTTCTTTCCATATCACAGCTTATCGAGAGAATTTAAAGAGACAACCCTTTAAGCTAAGAAAAAAGAGAGGTTGAACCACATATTATGGCATAACTACTACTTCATATAATACCATTTTCCATACGTTCAGCGGTTTCGACGATATACAAGTATTACAAAATATTGCAAAAAATTTGATTTTTTGATAAAATTTTAATATTTTTAAAATAAAGCTCCCATAAAACAATCTAAAAATGAACAAATGTTATATTTTTACGATTTTATCGTAAAGTCTGTTCGGTCATGAATAAAACGAAGAAAATCGATGCATAATTTAAAAAGTTATAGCTAATTTAGTAAGGTTTTAACTTTAAAACTTTCTTATCGATATAAAATTTACGAAAACAAACTTTAAAAGCTAAGATTGGAGATTTTGACATTTTTGGCGTCTAGAATCAGAATCTATGCATTAAAACAGAAACCCAAGAAAAATGTTGTTTTTGTCGACCGGTGTAATTATTGGTTGGCTTTAAATTTATAATAACCAGATATGGCGAAAATTAAGTTAAAATTACATTTATGATTTCTTATCTATCTACCTTTTTAACATATAGGTTGCAGTGATGGAATGAGTTTGCACAACCGTGTATGTAAATTTGTCTTTATATTGGGTGTGGTAATAAGTAGTACGGTTTTGGCCATTACACAGAACTTATCACGGTATTTGCAAACGATTAACCTAGATATAATAAAGGCTTACGAAATCATAAAATTGGCAACGACTAAATTAAGTGACATGCGTAGAAATTCAGATGCGGAGTTTGATAAACTGTTTGAAGAATCCACACAACTTGCAAGAAGTTTTGTAATAGAAGCTGCACTACCTAGAAGAGTAGGCACTCAAAAGTATAGGGCTAATATTCCAGTTTCAGATGTCAAGGCGTATTTTAGGACAACATTGTTCATACCATATCTGGACGAAGTAATATCACATTTAAATAATAGCTTTTCCGAACATGAAGCTATAATTACAAGTCTGTTTAATATCGTTCCGATACGAGTTGTAAATCTAATAAAGGAAGATTTCGAAGAAGTCAAACTTTTTTACAAAAACGATTTAAAAAATTCAGCAAAATCTGTTTTAGCTGAAATAAGTTATGGATTGATTATTGGAAGCAGAAGAATGATAAGCCATCAAATGCATTAGATGCTATTTCAGTTTGTGATGAGGACATGTTCCCAAGATGAATTAATTGATATATTTCTTTCAAAAAATCGAAGATTACATTTTTAACTCTTACGTATTTTATTATAAAAAGTTTTACTGATCTCGTACTAAAGTACACATTTATATTTAGGAATAAAATACTAAGGAACTTAACTTCCATTTCCTACACAATAAACGCAATTTTTTAATTGTTTATCTTGGTTATAGAAAAAAAGGTTGGGCCCCCCCGAACCAAAATCCTGGATACGTCCCTGGTCCCAATATATATGTTACACCCGATTTGACATGTAAGCGCTGTAGAAACCGTGTTTTATATCCGATCAGTACGAAAATCGGCAGAGAGAGTTTGCTTATTACATGTATGAACACTGCCAAATTCTTATCGCAATGCCCATTTTCGCATTGGTAGGTAGGTGTAGGGTATTATATAGTCGGCCCCGCCCGACTTTCTGTCTTTCTTTATTGGTTTTTTATTGTTGCAATCGAATTCCAACCAAGTATTTTCGTGGGTGTATAATTGGAATGAAACCCAACGATAACATGATTTTGCCCAATGCTATTATGGCTATAGACATGTAACGTGACTATGGGGTGAACCCAATTGGCCAACATTGACAGAGTGCGCGTCGATGTCACTAATCATCGTACGGTCTTGGAGAACATCAAATACAACAAAAGGTCACAAGATTTATGTTCTTTATATTTATCACTAGCTGGACCCGGTCCACTTCTTTGCCCCAGATTACAGATTTCCGATCCCGTCCATTTTTGACCAATCACGTAGACTGCCATCAACTACATATACACAAAATTACAGCACTCTCGCTAACAAATTGTTAAAAATATACAATTTAAAAAATTTGGCTTATTTGGGCGGCACCGCACCTATTCGTCCGATCCCGCCCACTTTTGGACCATTAGGTTTAGTTTAGGGTGGCAGCCGTATTTTTTATACAAGCTCACATAGACCAGTTTAGGTCCCTAGTGTTACCACGGGCTGAAATGCCCCTCATCGAAACCAAACTGTTTGATATACAAATTTGTCGAAATATCTGTTAGGCTGCCTAGAAAAGCCGACGCCAGTATGTCCAGTTGCGTTTACTCAGAGCGGGGCAGTCGCATAGCAAGTGCTCAATGCTCTCCACTTCTTCCTCATCTCCACAGCTTCTGCAGAAGTCATTAGAGTCAATACCCAATCTTTTGGCGTGTTCGCCGATCAAGCAGTGTCCCGTCAGAACTGATACTAACGTAGACAATTTTTGCCTCTCTAGTGCGAGGAGATATTTTGATCTTCTCAGGTCATACCTTGGCCAGTTTTGTCTAGCTACCCTGCAGGTGCCGATTTCTGTCCATCTTTCGTTGGACTGCCTGATTGCCTAAGCCAAAGCTTGCACGTGGATAGTGGCTCACCGATATATGCAAATTCTTCGAGAATTTGTAATGTTGTCCCTTTCCTAGCAAGTTCATCGGCTTTGCAGTTCCCCGGGATATCCCTATGCCCAGACACCCATATGAGGTGTATGTTAAACTGCTCAGCCATCTCGTTAAGAGATCTGCGGCAGTCGAGGGCTGTTTGTGAATTTAGGGATGTTGCCTCCAGAGAATTGATGGCAGCCTGGCTGTCCGAGTAAATTACAACGCCAGTGTTGGTTACTATGTTGCGACTCAGCCACTTGGCTACTTCCCATATTGCCATTATTTCGGCTTGATAGACACTGCAGGTATCTGGTAGTCTGTGAGCTATATCCAGTCTAAGCTCTGCACAGTGTACTCCGAAGCCAACCTTTTCATCAAGCTTCGAACCATCCGTGTAAAAGTGGAGATGGTTTCTATTACCTGGTATTCTTCCAACCCATTCATCTCTGGCGGGAATCATAGTGATTTAATTTCTCTCGAAGGTGTACACCGTTGGTATATAGTCCACTCGGTCGGTTACCATAGCACTACACTTTGATATTCTCATGTGACCGTAGTTTTTGTACCTCCACATTGATAGGCAGTTTAATCTTATTGCCGATTTGGTTGCAACTTCTCTCGCCACAATATTAATCGGCAGTATATGGAGTAGGGTTTGTAGAGACTCGGTCGCTGTAGTCGTTAAGGCTCCGCTTATGCTCAGGCAGGCTGTTCTCTGAACCTTTGTTAGTAGGTTGGTGATGGTTAGTTTGTCAGTTGCCGTCCACCATACCACAATGCCGTATAGCAGTATAGGACGAACTACTGCTATATATATCCAGTGCACGATTTTAGGAGAGAGGCCCCACCGCGACCCTACAGCCTTTTTGCAGGAATATAAGGCGACGTTAGCCTTCCTTACACGTTCTAATACGTTAAGTCTAAATAACAGATTTCTATCTAGAATTATTCCTAAAAATGTTGCACTTTCAGAAAAGACTAGATCTGTTCCATTTATCCGTGGTGGAGGGTGCACATGAGGGACTTTATTCATCCTAGTAAAGAGAACCAATTCTGTCTTGTTTGGGTTTATGCCCAAACCGCTGCTTCTGGCCCATCTAGCCAATTTGTTCAGAGCCACCTGTAGAATGTCTCGGAGGACGTTTTCGAATTTGCCACTCACTGCGATTACAACGTCGTCCGCATATGCCACGACCTTGCAGCCACAACGTTCTAGATCTAGCAGGATTTCATTCACCGCTAGGTTGTAAATTAGTGGAGACAGTACTCCTCCTTGTGGGGTCCCTCTGTTTACAAACCTTGTTAGAGTTGTGGACCCAACACATGCTGTTATGCGTCTTCTGTTGAGCAAACATTGAATTAGTCTAATCAAACTAGAGTTAACTTTTAGATGTGACAGTGCTTCAATTACTGCATCTGAGTGAATGTTGTTAAAAGCCCCTTCTATGTCAAGAAATGCCACCATGGTGAATTCCTTGAAATGCAGGGACGATTCGATAGTGCTCACAAGTTCGTGCAGGGCAGATTCTGTAGACTTGCCCTTATTGTAAGCATACTGGTTCCCCGACAGGAGTTTTGTATCCAGGTTTTCCCTAATGAAATGATCTAAAAGTCTTTCCAGACCTTTCAATAGGAAGGAGGATAGGCTAATTGGTCTGAAGTCTTTTGGCCTAGTGTGTGATATCTTTCCCGCTTTAGGTATGAATACCACTTTGGTATCCCTCCATCGATTCGGGACGTATGAAAGCCTGATACAGCCTACATCAATTTTCTCCAGCCAGGGGATAATGTACTTTAACATTTTCTGCATTTCTGCTGGAGTGATGCCATCTGGTCCAGGTGACTTGAAGGGCTCAAAGCTGTTAATAGCCCAGCTTATTCTGGATCTCTCAGTCAAGAAGCTAGCGACGCTCGCAGTCCACTCGCACTCTTGTTGGTTCTGCTGATCCTCGGGTTCTGTTACAGAGTCCCCCGGGAAATGTGTGTCGAGCAGTACATTGAGCGACTGATCGCTGTTTTTGGTCCAGTTATTTGCCTCATCATGTAAATATCCCACTGTACAGGGTGAAGCTGATAATATTTTCCTCAGCCTTGCGGCGTCGGAGACCTTTTCCACTTCGCCAGAAGGTATACCAAGAGCGTCTTTGCGCCTTTCTAAGCTCCTTCTTATAGATCTTGAGTTGCTCTTTATAGGCATCCCAAACATTAGCGACCCCTGTAGATTTAGCCTTCTTGAATAGCTTGTTGCAGGTCTTTTTCATAGCCGTTAGCTCAGAAGTCCACCATTGGGGTTTAGTTTTACCCTTGTACCTTGTTTTTGGACAGGCTTCTTCAAGGGAACTATTGAATGATGTGGTGATATGCTCGACCAGATTATCCACACCGGCTTTTTCATTCGCTTCGTACAGAAGTTTGGAGTTGAGGACTTTCTTGAAATTCTTTTCATACAGGTGCCACTTTGCCTTTCTCACATTTCTGTGGACGGCAGGTTCAGGCGCTTGTTCAGGCGCTTGTTCAGCGAGTTTGAACTCAATATAATGGTGATCTGAGAATGAGTGGTCGTCCAGTACATTCCACCCAATAATTTTGTCTGACAGCCGGTCAGTAGCAAACGTTACGTCTAGTACTTCTTGTCTGTCTTTAATTGTAAAGGTCGGTTTATTACCTATGTTACAAATACTTAGGTTGGTAGTTAGAATAAAGTCAAGAAGCGAATCACCCCTATTGTTCATATCCGTACTACCCCAGATAGTATGATGAGCGTTCGTGTCTGCGCCAACAATCAGCTCGACCTCGTCAGACGTTGCTTCTTCTACTACTTCCCTGAATAGAGCAGTCGGTACTACAGCTTCATAAGGCAAGTAACTGGAGATCACCCAATATATGCGATTACCGATCTCCAGACTAGCAGATGTTTGGTCTTTACCACTTAAATTAGCCAGGAGAAAGATACTTAGATCTTTCCTGGCCAAAATGCAGGTTCGTGGATTGCCTTCACAGTTGGCCACAAGCAGTTTAAAGTTGGGTGTCCTGATACCGCACACCCTTCCTCCCACTGTGTAGGGTTCCTGTATCAGGACGATGTCTACTGCACCTGTGGACAGGCGCAGCAATAGAGCCGCTGAGGCTGCTTTAGCGTGATGGAGGTTAATCTGTAAAATTCTTACCATCATTGGTAATTGACAGATTAACATCCACCCCGACAAGGGTGTTATCGAACTCTTCGTCCGTATCATCGAGAAGCGTGTCCCCGCCAGATGCGTCAAAGAGTCCGGAGACTCCCCTCAGCCCCTCTGTGTCAGACGTAGAGCTTTCGTCCTCAGAGTAGGACGTTACAGATCTTCTGTTAGAGTTGGAGTCACCCGAAATAATGGACGTGGATACCTCCACTTCCAGAAAGCTGTGTATCAACCACGGTGGACGACTCACCTCCCGCAGTGGGAACTATATCCTGCTTGTACATATATCTTCAAGACTATAGTCTCGAAGCCATACTGTAGGGTTGCACTTGCACGTTGTATATGGGAGGTGGATTCAGCGTTAAGGATCAAATTGACCTGCCGCTTTTTACCATCCGCCTCACCCACCTTGCTGATTCTCCAATTATGGGCGGGCAGACCAGGATTGGAATCTTTTATTATTTCTAATATGTCAGCCGGGTTGGAGGGCTCTTCTGTAACCCAGGTGATGGCTCTAGGGTGACTAGGGATGTTGTTTTTTTCGACAATATCCAACAGGGCACCCGGCCACACCTCACCCGCTCGACAAAGAGGAGCCTTATACAGGTCTACTGATCTGGCATCACCGAAATGTAAGAGCTTTACTCTCCCCTGATGCCATCCTGCATCGTTGCAGATTGGTGGTGTGCCCGGCATCTCTCTACGGACATCGAGGTAATGAGCCATAATGGCTGATTGCACATGGCTCCATTTGTCCGTGAGGATGGATCCATCCTCACTACTTCTGTCTATAACGGCCATCACTAGACTCTCCTTCGCCACTTCATTGAAGGGCTTGGTGAGTGTCCTGTTTATGGTGACATTAGGGCCTCTTGCCTTTTTCGAAGGCAGGGGTTCATCAAGTGATCTCATTCTTTTGACTTTATTAGCCGTTAACACAGCTGAATTGGTGGCTCTTTCAGCCGGCGGATTGGCCTTAGAAGCATCTACGACGCCTTTAGCAAAGGTAAGTGACTCTTTTTGTTTTTCGGTAAGAGCCGAAACCTCAACAGCCTCCAACTTCGTCAAAACTCTGAGCGCTATCCGGTGCTCATTGTGCTTCCGTTTTGACGGTCGGACATGACGTTTTCGCCTCACCGTACCACCTGATGTGAGTACTGGGGGAAATGTTCACCATGTTTGGTGTGGTCGGCTTTGGCCAAGACGAACGGACGGACAGTAGTACGATTGGGGAACCCCGCTACATCCAAACGCGAAGGCATCCCCGTCAAGAGAATTTATTTTTATTTTGTCTGTATTGGACCGTAATAGGTACTACGATGTAGGCCTTACGGACTTTGTACAGATTTGTGCTATTGCGTAATAGGTACTGGTAACTATCCGCTATGTGATAAACACGTCCGTTCACTGCGAATGATCAGCAACGAATCGAAGATATTTTCATTCGAAGATAGTTTCCCGCTTCGCGAAAGGAAATCTGCCTATGAGAAACCCTGGATGAAAGGGCAAATTCGCTCGATTGGCAAGGACGTCCGCAGACTTTACAACAGAGCTCGACTTAAAAAGCGTATTGGGACGACTAACACAGAGGACTCAAAGAATACTTCTCAAAAACTCATATCCAAACCGAAACACTGGTGGATGAAACGGGTAAAAGGATGGAAACTATGTATGATACCGGAAGGCTCTTGATGAAAACTCATTTTCCGACCGGTAGTGCTGGGCCAACAGAGGAACAGTTATAAAAGGAAAATGTGATGCATCAAGAATCTATTACGGGTATAACAGATGCTATGGTTAAAGAAGCAATTAAAAGCTTCTCTCCTTTCAAGGCTGCAGCGTATGTGCTGTCTAGGCATAAGCGGGGCAATTGGAACCGCACCAACAAGAGCGTACTGCACATCCAACCAATGAATGAATAAATCGAGACCACAAATCGTACCATCAAAAGATATTACAATCACTGGTCGGTCATATTCAAACAACGAAAATCTCCGACCGCATTCCTGAAGTGCGGCTTACAGCTACATGTGATTCGTCCGTGTCAGACAGACGCTCCTGGGAAAACGGAACACTAGCTCATGTGACAGTGGGAATCAGCTGCTACACTGGTGGGTCCAGGATAGGAGCAAGGACGGGTCTGGGACTTTTGATGAACCAGAAGTCGAAATTTACTTCCGCCTCCCAGACCATAACACAATATTTCAAGCAGAATTTCGAGGAATCACGGAGTGTGTCAGTAATACCACAGTATTACCAGAATCAGTAATACCACAGTCAGCCAAGGGCAGAGAACTTCGAGTAATAAACTTGGAAACCCTTTGAAGCCACGAAGGGTGAATTAAAGCACTGGGCAGTGATGGCTCACAAAACTGTGTGGAATAGAGCAACTGTATCGATTTTCTGTAATCCGTGGGGTATAAAAAATCATAAATAAGGAGCACTGGCTTAAGTGTATGTCCATGGACATGAGACGTTAAAACGTCTCCTCTATTCAACCTAACCTAAATGCACTGAAAAATTTTGCCACTGATTTGGCACCAAAGGCAATAAAAGAAAAGTTAAAGGCATTGTGCAATATAAGCTGCTCCTTATCCCAATTCGTAAGGATTGGTTCCCCTTTTCGAGCAGTACATTGATTGTCACAGATGGACGGACATGGCTAAATCGACTCAGGACATGATTCTGCGTCTATCGGTAAATAAATGCATTTTTGCATTCTTCTTTTTTCGATATTGTTTCATAAAAGACCAAAAACTTTATTGTTGCAAAACCACAACACAAGAAATGCAAATTGTTCGAAATTCACTAGTGATATGTAAACAATCAACAAATCGTCGGCTTAATGCTATTTTGCTATATGTTCCATACTCCATTTTGTATGACCGGAGAAAAGCGCAATTTATTTCTTGAGTAAAAACGGGACTGAAGGTTTACAAACTTTTTATTTCATAGGGTTCCCAACAGTGTTTGTATGATTTTCATGCATTTCTATGCCATTACATTCAAAAATAAGCAAGTTACAACAATTTTTGCCCATGGCATTTTGGTCCAATCCACTTTTGTTTTAATTTTTGTTTGTACTTGTATTTCATGGACCACAAAAGGGGTCGGTATGGAAGGAGAGTAATTTACATATTGTGATCGAAAGAAGGTAAAATAGTCCGAATTTACACTAGGCAAGTTTTTTCAGCAGCTTATCATCAAATTCTCTTTTGAACTTCCACGAATAAATCAAAAGGTTCAGGGAGAGTTTTTTTCCCCCTTCTTGCCGACTGCCTCTCTCTCCAACAAAACGCCGATAATCTGCTGAACATTCAGCCAATGTAAATAGGGACATAGTGAGTACTCGTAAAAAATACAGGGCGATAGAAAAATGGAGACAATAAATTGTAACTACTTTCCTTTGTCCTAAAGACAACTATCCACTAGGTGGCCACTTTGTGAATGACTATTGCTGCCAGAAGATTGACTTTGCCGGTATGCTGGCGTTTCGCGCGGCTAAGCTCGACGTAAACCATCTTGCAAACCATTCTGGCCTTAGGACAACAGCATAAAAAAATTAATCATACCGGTCGTTGACATCCATAAAAAGAAAAAGAGGGGAAAAGGGAACCCGAAGCAAGATAAAGGAGAGAAAATAATGGAAAAATGAAAGGAAAGAAAGAGAAAAGTAACAACAAATGAAAAGAAAGGAAGGAACTATTTGGAGACACTCAGAATTGGCCTGGCTGATGACTTGCCAGGACTGGGCCCACCCTCTAGGGATCGAACCGACCTCACCATAATACCTTCAATATATTCCTTCTTGGTATCCCAAATCTGCATCTCTACTTACGTGCCTTTAACTGCTATAGCTACCACGGACTAAGCTATCTAGCCAATAAAAAACATCTTTAGAATTTTCGTTTTAAACAGATTAGGCGTGTTTTCGTTACACCATAAGTGCTTAATTTGTATGGGGAGCTAAGCACTTTTAAGCACTATTAGTTCCCGATGAAGTTTGGTTCTTGTGTTCCTGTCTTCAACGAGTATGATGTTGCCAGATTGGGCACCCTATATTTAGCAATATGGCATCCCATTTTTGGAGAGATTTTATCAATTATTGTGAATTAACGAGAAGAAGAAGAACAAAAATGGGAAATTTTTTTAATATTTGCAAAAAGAGTGTAAACAATTGAACATAGAATAGTAAATATATGTTTTATAAATACTTTTCACGAATTTTTTGTCTGTTTCGCACTGTTCTTTCTTTGCCATGTGCAGAGTTTATTGATTCGAAAAATCCTTATTACAATGGGTAAATACGCTTATAGCTAACATTTTTTCATTATTACGAGATAACTTACATACGTTAGGTATCTTACAAGTTATATAAATTTAGTTTCTTAAAATTATGTATTTCTACATTTCACTTATACTAGTTACAATGCTTTGTCGATATATTTAATATTTTCCCACAAAATCGAATTACAAAAAGGGATTCTTTCTTTGCAACTCATGACACCATTGCTACCAGATAGTGAAAATCCGCCACTTATTGCTTATGTGTCAGTTAGTGGAAGTCAGTTGTTTTCGTTGCAAAGTACTAAATTAAAATTGCTTGCTTGTAACGAAAACATGCCTATTGTACAATACATATGTTGCTTTATTAGGAGCAAAATTGCATTCGCTGTACGTTTAATTGGCTCAAGCTTTGCCGTCCATGGCGATAATGATATAAAAGGTAAGTTTCGTATATAATCCAAGAGATCTTTTTTTTAAATGTACTTTCAAAAATTTATCACAAAAAGGAATATAAAAAAAAACAATTTCTTATTGTTTGGGAAAAGAAATGATCAAAAGCTAAACAGTTAAATTTCGCCTGTTTGTTTCTAAATTTACTTTATATTCAATTTGATAATATTTTAGCAAAAAACTATTTCATTTGATTTAATTTGTGTTTTCTAATATATATATATATTTCCCTGAGTTTGGATCCAGATGACGTCTTCGGCAGGCACGAAACGTATGGTGAAAGGAAGGACTGGTAACAGCTGTCTGATATGACGATGGCGAAGTATTCTTCGAAGTGTGTGGTCAGTCTTCGTCCGAGTTCTTGGTAAGTATAAGGTTCGTTTTATTCATGAAAGAAAAATACAAATAATACCTTTATTTGTGCCGTTTATTTATCCTATCTATCACTGACGAAACCGTGAGGAATGGGTCAAACATCCCCCTAACAAAAGCGGAAGCGGAATGTCGATTTTGTTAGCGACATTCCGCTTTTGTGCACTGCACAAAAGTGTCTGATTTTTATAGGTGAGTACACGATTTTGTCCTTACTTCGATATCCCCGGCACTAATCACTTTTTATTTGTATTTGTTTCTTTATTTAGTCCTGTCCGTCTGGTCGTCCGAAGTCACCGTAGGTTTGTTGTGGACACTTTTAGAATACCAGGCATCCCAGGCTTGGTGATGCAATTCTCCGCCTCCAACGTTGGACTGGTCAGCGGAGGCTCTCTCGTGGTGTTGTATTGTGATGTGAAAAATATGTATGTATGTGTGTTTATTTAAACTTTGTTAACTTGTTTCTTTTGTTTTGTTTAAGATAAACTCTCATTGTTTTAAATAAAAATTTCAAAACTGTTTCTTAAATTTTGTCTTTGAATTATTTGGTTGATAATGGTGAGTATCGAAGTAGAGCCACTTGGCCGTCGTCTTCTGTTTCAGCAGGAAAAAGGCCGACATTTTCACATTTTCCACCGTCCAAACCTTCGCTTTACTACTTTTCTTTTTTGTTCCTGTTTTAGCCTGCCATCAACAATGCATTTTTATAGCAAATCGGCTGTTTTTATTTGGATGCTTCTTCTTCCCTCTTCTTATATTCATTCACTGATTTTCATTATTCTTATTTTTCAAAGCATTAACCTTTTACGGGCGCACACTACAAAATCAAAAATATCAAAATCATTTCTCGTAAATCACAGTTAAATCGCTTTACCTTACCAAGATCACATTGCAGATTCTGAAAGAGCATGCTTGAAATCTATATTATCAATTCCTAACTCAAAAAATACGAAAATGGCGTATGGACCAAAATAGCATTAAGCCGACGATGTGTTAAATATTATTCGAATACCTTTTTGTATGTACATAATACAAAATGATCTGATCTTAAGTTGTTTTTTTAATTATTGGACAAGTGAGCAGACATTTTTGTTAATTAATAAAGTTGTTTTTAATATAAACAATAAAATAATTTATATATTCGACTACTCTTACAATTGATAATCGTATTAATGCATCATTAAGAGAGAAAATGGTATGTGAAGAAGATGGTGTTGCCAGCATTTCATTGACAAAGTTATTGAAATGTTTATTAGTTAAAATCCTGTTTTGGAATACGATTTTTAAATAATCGTTTATTAGACGTTTGTTAACTAATGTGCAATTTTTTTAATCATACAGGCATCTCACAGCGTGCAAAATAGTACAAGAATTTACGTTTTGGAAATCGCTTCTACAGAAAATACATATAAACCGAAAAATATATTTCGGTTTAAAACGTTCACAAAATTTGAAGTGAAATTAATGTTTTTAGTAATTAAACTACGGAAAAGTCTTTTCGTACGGAAATGTTAATACTTTTGGTCTTCGAAGTGCTATATCCCCTAAAGCAACCATAAAACAGACAAAAATAAAAAAAATAAGTGAAAATGCAACCCTGCAACTAGAAAAAGAAACAACAAAAAAGAAGATTCGATAAATGAAGTGTAAGTTTTTATTTTAATGTTAAATTTAATAAAAATAATTGTGTTTAAAAGGGCAAACACAGAAACATTAATCAAGCCAAGATTTTGGCCAATATCATTTTTTGGCTTTCATATGTTTTATTTATTTTCACTACCGACAAACCGAATCTGGAGTCGAACCGATACTGTTGACGGCGGTGCCTGAAACAGCTGTTTCTGATTTCTATGCTGCCATATTTTTGATAGTGTTTATCGGTTTTAGAAAACGTGCAAGAGCTGTAGAAGCAAACGTAAAACGAACCAAGTTCGTACAAAACCTGTGACATGCCTGATAACACTGTGCTAGTCCAAAAATGTAACAGAAAGGAGACCCTATGGATAGACCTATTTCAACCATGCTGAATTTAGTGGCATTAGCCGTTTTGCTATGTTAGCTCTTGTTTTGGCGGTATTCGACCACAAAGTTTGTTGGGAAATCAGAGAGGTTACATATCTCTTTGGTGATTTTGAAGTGGAAGACTTCGGAATATACACTTCAGTCCAAATATCGAAATAAAGGGGACATTTGGAGAATTATTTCTCTCAAAGCAGTCGTCCACGCTTCTCGCCCCTTACCCTTTTATTTCGTTCTTTGGAACCAAGCGTGTATTCCGAAGCCTTCCACTTCAAAATCAGCTCCGAGATAACTAACCTCAATGATTTCCTTGCAAACTTTGTGGTCTAATATCGCGAAAACAAGAGCTAACCTAGAAAAACGGAATGCACCACTGGATTCAGCAATGGCGAAATAGGTATATCCATAGTGTCTCATTTCTGTTGCATTTTTAAAGTGCCCATTTCAAGCACAGTGTAATTAGGATTTTATATAAATACGGCTGCAGGTCTCCGCACACCAGCGTAGTCTGATGGAAAAAGTGGGAAACCATCAGAGTCATCTATATGTATGTATCTTTATGTAATATCTCCGCAAATATGGTCGCGTTGCCAACCACAAATTTGGTAAGATCCAAAGCAAAGACAAAGACAAATCACATATATTGTTTGCGCACAATCTACATCAGATGGCGTTGTTACGTTAGGACGCTAACTTTTACTCGGGACACGACAATCGACAGATGTCGCTGGTACATAGGACCTAGCTACAACTTAGTGCTGATTCACACGAGGCAATTTTACCAAGCAAATGTCAGTGTTTGTTGGAGAGAGAGGCAGACGGAAAGGAAAGACGTGAAATTTCTCTCATCTGCTGTTATGAAGTGTGTCTAAAGGTAAGTACACACGATTGTCAGATAGGACAACGTTATCAACCCTGTTGAAGTGCTGCAAATGTACGGGCAATGACAGATTGTCCTGGCAAAGGTGAATTGACAGTTCAGACGATTGCAAGAAAATTATAGAATTACATTTATTTACAATTTGTTTGTAAATAATTATATGCAGGATTGCCAATAAAAATATTTTAAAGACACTGTTGCCAATAAAATGTTTTTGGCAACACTGATCAAAGTACAGATACTTTTTTCAATAGCCTTTTTTTGACAGATCACGTGTGAGTCATGTAATGTTGTCATGTTATTTTTGTTAAGTATTGTTTGGCATTTCATCATGGAAAGACTTACGCCTGAACAACGTTTACAAATTATTCTGTATTATTATCATAATAATCGTTCGCCAATTGCGCTAAATCCATTTTTTTTAAATCCAAAAAAACACTTTCCAATCGACCCACGACCTTGACCCCATGAGCAATATTTTAGCTCTCGTTAAGAGCTATCTTTTTGCCATTAACCGATTCCGGATCCGACGTACCGGAATCATCGGTCCAAATTTCTTCAAAATGAGGCCGGTGAGAACGTAACCGTCAATGGCGAACGTTATCGTGCCATGATAACTTACTATTTTATGCCTGAAATTGAAGCTCGTGATCTCGGCGACATTTGGTTTCAACAAGACGGCGCCACTTGCCACACATCGCATCAATCGATGGATTTATTGAGGAACACTTCGGTGAGCAGATAATTTCATGTTTTGGGCCGGTGGATTGGCTCATGGTGGCCAATCCGTGTCTTTAAAGTATTCTCTAGCATGATTTATACACTTTTGCATGCGCTCAAACCAATTGTCGAAGCACTTTTTCCACTCCGATTGAGACACCTCCAAAACATCTTCTGGCGACGAAAATCGTTGACCACGCACTTTTTTCTTGATGTGCGGGCTTGTCAGGGCTGTACGGCGGATGATCCATCAATTCGACGTTTTGGCCGATCAAAAAGGCGCTGGTTTGAGCCGATGTGTGAGAGCTCGCATTGTCATGGTGCACAATGATTCGTCTTTTCTTGTTTGTTTTTCGAATTTCTCCGAAGACTTCAGGCAAACAAATTGTGGTGGACCTTGACCAGTTTTGCCGAAGAAAGAGGCGACCATTTGCTTCGAAGTGCTTCTTTCGTTGGATTTGGCTCGTCTTCGAAGACCCACACGGTCGATTGCTGTTTTGTTTCGTCTTTTGAAGCACCGCGATCGTATTTTTTTTTAAAAATTTCTTTGCACCAATCGACACGAGCCTTTTTTGAGCGATTGTCAAATTGTACGGGATCCAACGAGAACAACCCTTTTTTACGGCCAGGTGTCCATGCAATATCGAATGTATGCTGGTGGAAGAAATGCCCAAGGATGCCTGTATCTCACGGTATGTCACATAACGATCTTGCATTATCAGTTCACGCACGTCATCAATGTTCTCTGGCACATTGGCCGTTTTTGGACGACCTTCGTCTTTGAGCGAGCGTCGGCCACGATTGAATTCATTAAACCAGTTTTTCACAGTGCTATAGGATGGTGCTTCATCGCCATACAAAGATTTAAGTTCATCGATGCACTCTTGTCGTGATAATCCACGTCGAAAGTTGTGAAAAATGATCGCACGAAAATGTTCACGAGTTAATTCCATTTTTTTTTGCCAAATTGATTTTTTCAAGTCACTGATTTTTTCAACCCTTAGTGTTGCCTAGGCCAAAAATATATATAGCAACCCTCGTATTAGCTGTATAAAAAAAATTACCCAAACGTAGCAGTAGACAAATCTATTTTTTTAAGATGCGCCCACGACATGTGAAATTAATAAATAAAATGCCACACCAATTTCAGCTGTCCGAAAAGTTTACCTTCATTTCCCAGCAATTTTGAAAGCTTTCTTAAATATGTTTGCTGTAATATTTATAATGAAAATGTCATAACAAGCAATTGCAAGAAGTGCTTAACGGATTTAAAATATGAATTTATTCCTCTAACATATTTAGCAAATATGGAAGATTAAGTACTGGAAATATGGGCGGAAAATACATAATCATATATGTAGCTCCTACAAATACCGTTGCACTTGTTTCTGATAGTTGACGTGGAAAGAAAATTACCCTCGTTTAGAACTATTTTTTTTGTGAAAAGAGTTCAGCGAAAGTATTCCGAGGAAACCAAATGCATCTGAACTAGATTTTCCGAGAATTAGGCTAATAAACCAAAATGAGGATAAAAGTGCTCATTTTTACTATCGCCAAGTGTCCATTTTTAATTGTTTCGCGGACGGATGACAAAATCGTCTTAGAATTTTACCACTATTAAAAATATATCTTCTAACAATACTCTATATTTACGTGAAATGCCCATGTCTCAAACATTATTTTTTAAAAAGATATTAAAAAAAACATATTGACACACATACATAAGTCGTATTAAAGCTCCATTCCGAAAAAATAAAAATTGATTTTTCTAGAAAGTCGACATAAGAAATGTTCCGTTGTGTATGCTATCATATTTATCTAGATTAGCTTGAGAAAAGGAGCAGATGTGGCAGAGGAAATGCTCCAACGCTTGTCATCTCTCCGCATGCCCTACAGACGCTGTTATCTACAACTCTTATTTTATGTAGATGCGCTTGTATGGTCTTACTAGTTTCTATTTGGCTCAATTTCAGATGTTTTGTTTTTATCCTCGGTCACCTCACAAGATGCTAGCTGTTTTCCCAATGGTTTACTATTCTATAGCGTGATATGGGCGTTATTTGTGCATCTTTTTAACTCGGAACGCGTAGCTCCGAATGGTTACGCATTCTCAAGGTTTGTTGCCTTTTTACAAAATTGTGCTTGATTTCACTGTTCTAGTCGTTATTGTCTTGATAGCCATTTAGGGTTAGGTTAGGTTGAATAGAGGAGACGTTTAAAACGTCTCTTGTGCATGGACATACACTTAAGCCAGTGGTTCGGCCTGTTGTGCGCTCCTTATTTATGATTTTCATACCCCACGGATTACAGAAAATCGGTACTAGACACGTATTTTCTCAGTATCTTCCAGTCATATCCTCTGAGATGAGTCAAGTGTGGCAATAGGCGTGTTTTCGTTACACCATAAGTGCTTAATTTGTATGGGGAGCTAAGCACTTTTAAGCACTATTAGTTCCCGATGAAGTTTGGTGCTTGTGTTCCTGTCTTAATCGAGTATGATGTTGCCAGATTGGGCACCCTATATTTAGCAATATGGCATCCCATTTTTGGAGAGATTTTATCCATTATTGTGAATTAACGGGAAGAAGAAGAACAAAAATGGGAAATTATTTTAATATTTGCAAAAAGAGTGTAAACAATTGAACATAGAATAGTAAATATATGTTTTATAAATACTTTTCACGAATTTTTTGTCTGTTTCGCACTGTTCTTTCTTCGCAACTCATGACACCATTGCTACCAGATAGTGAAAATCCGCAACTTATTGCTTATGTGCCAGTTAGTGGAAGTCAGTTGTTTTCGTTGCAAAGTGCTAAACTAAAAGTGCTAGCTTGTAACGAAAACATGCCTAATATGTCGGAACCGAAATATTGGGATCTTGCATGTGTGAAAGCTGGGCAGTGACACAGAAAATGTTCCATCGTTTTGATGTTTTCCCTGCACTCGTCGTTTTCTGCTAGTCCTATGCGATGAAGATGTGCCTGTAAGCTTGAGTGTCCCGTTAGAACACTTATCATCTTACTAATCTCGATCTTGTTTAGTTTCAGAAAACTACTGGTTTTCTTCTCATTTGGGTCACCCCACAGTATCTTTGCAGTTGCTCTATTCCACACAGTTTTGTGAGCCACTGCCCAGAGCTTTAACTCATCCTTTGTGGCTTCGAAAGGTTTCCAATTTTCCAAGTTTGTTACTCGAAGTTCTCTGCCCTTTGAAGCCAAGCTGTTTGCTCGTTCATTTCCAATCACTCCGTTGTGTCCCGTTACCCAGAAAATACGCAATTGACCATGGACTGAGTAATTATTTATCGTTCTTTTACAGTCTAACACTGTTCTGGATTTGACTTTTTCCGATGTTATTGCTTTGATCGCCATTTGGCTATCTGTGAATATGTTGGCATATTTAGGCTTTGTGGTATTACTGAGCCAGTTAACACACTCCGTGATTGCTCGAACTTCTGCTTGAAATACTGTGTTATGGTCTGGGAGGCGGAAGTAAAGTTCGACTTCTGGTTCATCAATAAAAAGTCCCAGACCCGTCCTTCCTCCTAGCCTGGACCCATCAGTGTAGCAGCTGGTTCCCACTGGCGCATGAGCTAGTGTTCCGTTTTCCCAGGAGCGTCTGTCTGGCACGAACGATTCACAGGTAGCTGTAAGCCGCACTTCAGGAATGCGGTCGGAGATTTCCGTTGTTTGAATATGACCGACCAGTGATTGTAATATCCTCTGATGGTACGACTTGTGGTCTCGATTTATCCATTCACCCATCACTTCTAGACGTCTTGCTGTGAGGGCTGCCTCATACTTTATATGGATATCTATTGGTTGGATGTGCAGCATAGTCTCCAACGCTCTTGTTGGTGCGGTTCTAATTGCTCCGCTTATGCATAGACAGCACATACGTTGCACTTTTTGCAATGGTATTACGTTGTACTTTTTGTCCATTGATGTCCACCACACTACAGAGGCGTACGTTATTATTGGTCTAATCACGCTCGTGTAAAGCCAGTGTGTCATATTTGGACGTATTCCCCATTTTGAACCTATAGCTCTTCTGCACAACGACTAACATCTGTGGGCCTTTGTAACTCTTTCTTCAATATGATCTTTCCAGTACAGTTTCTGATCCAAGATTACTCCCAAGTATTTTATCTTTTTAGATATGGCAATATTCTTATCCAGGAAACGAGGCACGGTAAAAGGATGAATCTTCCTTTTTCTTGTAAATAGACATATTTCTGTTTTGTCTGGATTGACATTTAGTCCCCTTGGTTGTGCCCAGTTATATGCCATGTTAAGTGCCTCCTCAGCTCTTCTGCATAGTTGGTTTGGATGTGTGCCCCTTAGAAGTATTATAACGTCGTCTGCATAACAGACTGGTTTAAGTCCTTCATTGGTGAGGGCTTTAAGGAGACTGTGTATCGTCGTAACCCATAGGAGAGGCGATAAAATGCCCCCCTGAGGTATACCACGATTTACCTTGTCTCTGATTTTTACGTCATATGACCCACAAATAATCCACCTATTCCTTAGCATATTGTTGATCCAGTTTATCAACGCCCGGTCAACCTGAAACTCGTCTAAGGACTGGATAAGTGTATCGGTCTGAACGTTGTTAAAAGCGCCCTCAATGTCTATGCAAACGACAAGTGTGTACAATTTTTCACTGAAGGACTGTTCTATGTGGTGTACTACCTCATGTAGAGCTGTTTCCACTGATCTTCCTTTAACATATGCGTGTTGCTTGAATTTTAGCTTGTCATCGGCTATCTTACTTTTGATCATGTCATCAATTATTCGCTCCATTGTTTTTAAGAGGAAAGAAGTTAGGCTAATAGGTCGATAAGCCTTTGGGATCGTATAACTCGCCTTGCCAGGCTTAGTTATACGATTCCTTGATTCCTGCCAATTTTTTGGATTATATGC
This sequence comes from Eudasyphora cyanicolor, assembly GCA_963930755.1. NCBI lineage: Eukaryota > Metazoa > Arthropoda > Insecta > Diptera > Muscidae > Eudasyphora > Eudasyphora cyanicolor. The sequence continues at coordinate 112,195,733 of OZ005735.1, read as the reverse complement.
ATGAGTTAGGCATGCAGTGAAAACTCCAACAAGATGAGTTGATACCAGATCCACCTCATTCTGAAGAAGCGCTGGAAATATTCCGTCCGGTCCCCAGCCTTAAAAGGAGAGAAGCTTTTTATTGCTTCTTTAACCATAGCATCCGTAATAGGTACTTGGTGCATTCGATTTTCGGTCTGTAACTGTTCCTCTGTTGGCCCAGCATTACCACTCGGAAAATGAGTTTTCATCAAAAGCCTTCCGGTATCATCTATAGTTTCCATCCGTTTACCCGTTTCATCCACCAGTGTTTCGGTTTGGATATGAGTTTTTGAGAGGAAGTTTTTTATTTTGGACATGCTGTAAACGCTGTCTACCTGGTCACGTCGAGCTCTGTTGTAAAGTCGAGCTCTGTTGTAAAGTCTGCGGACATCCTTGCCAATCGATCGAATTTGCCCTGTCATCCAGGGTTTCTCATAGGCAGATTTCCTTTCTCGAAGCTGGCAACTATCTTCGAATGATTTTACAAGAGCCTCCGTAATCCTCCTCACATTGATATCAATGTCGTCTGTACTTGGGTAATCGTGTTTAGGCTGGCCCAATCGATTTCTAAGTAGATTGCCGAATTCGGTCCAGTCGGTTTTAGCCTTATTACGGAAACTTATTGGGTTAGGCGGTGGTCGTGCAATTTTGACTTTATATAACGGTGGTCCGAATAGGAGTGTTCATCTGAAACCCTCCACTCATGGATCTCATCAATGAGGTTTTCCGAGCACATCGTTATATCTAATACTTCTTCCCTAATTTTGTTAACAAAGGTCGCCTTGTTCCCTATGTTGAGAGTTAGGAGATCGTTAGTATTCAAAAATTCTATAAGGGCTTGTCCCCTTTTATTGGTGTCAGTACTACACTAAAAAAAAAGCGTGCTGAAAATCAAAGAATTTGTCGTAAAGTTTAAGATTTCGGCAATGATTTCGAGCCAAAGACAATCGCTATAAAAATAAGAAGGTTTTATAGTTAATTTAAAGACGTGAATAGTACTTGGTATGAGGATGCATTTCATAGAATTAAGAATTTTGGGTAATAAAAATAATTATGTTTGGTCTTAAACTAAGAACATTTTGGCGTAAATTTAAGTTTACCGCGTGCTTATTTGTAGTAAAATATCATATAATTTAAAACATTATCGTAATAAAATTTAAAATGTCTGTCCTTGATATAAGAATATACTGCTATTAATTTAAGGCATACATGGATTTAAATATAGTTTTTTAAAATATGTATGGCAAATTCGTTACATTGTATTTATTATAATGTTACTCTCATTAATGTGAAAATCATTTAATATTCATAAAAAATATGCTTCATGCAAGTTATAGTGTTAACTTATAAATTCAAAACACAACGTTTTCTCTTTCTAAAAATTGGATTTATTATATTTTATATATGAACATTTTACAATTTAAAACAATATTTTAGTTGTATAAAAACAAACCGGCCAACACACTATCGTAATATTGTTATTATTGGTATGTATCGATTTGAAAATCTATAGTGGGATTCGTTCTCCATTTGTTGACCAAGAACAATTTTCCTTGGAACTGACATTAATTTTTAACATGGAATTTGGCTGGAATTTAAATAGAAATTGTATAAAATAATTGTTATATAATTAGTTTTACATATCATATAGTTTGTATGCTCACTTATTTGCTGTAATTTGTAAATTTCATTCCCCACTGAATTTTTCATATATCCAAATAAAGTTCATTACACGATCTAAAATTAAAATAATCTATAAAGAAATCGAAGGGAATGATTTATATACGAAAAAGTATAAAAATAAATTTTATCATATCACTGTAACAAAATGTAAAAAATGAGGGGTATATTTAAATCTTTGACATGTAATACTTACAGTGAAATATTTGGTACAATTGGTCACTCTTCTACGACACAAATACTCATAATAGATCCATTCAAAAATTGCTTTACTAAAAATTTTAAAAATATTTTTATATATTATTTTATTAATTATTTGGACTGTGTGTTTTGAAAGTGACGTCAGCGACATTTTTTACAGTTTAGCCGCATATAATTTTATCAAAAATAATTTTCTCAAAAAAGTCAAACGTGACTTAGATTTTAAAACCTTAAGTTTGTTAGCAAACAAAACCACAAAAACGTTTTTTTAAGTACGGTGAATATTTAAAATAGCAGAAGATATAATTTATTATTAAAATATTGTTAATATACTACTACAATTTTATGCACTTTTGATTATTACTCAGCTGAATTAAAATGCAACTTCTTCTTAAAAATACATATAACTGCAAAAAAAATTAAAAAAGGGTTTTCATTTAAAACTGAATTGTATCTACACTTTTTTTCATAAACATTAATTTTAATAAAAATTAATGGTATTTTTTTTTGTGCCAAAAATGGTAAATTGTTTCTGCCTTTCGCCCTAAAACGATATTTTGATTTCGTTTATGAGAAAATACTGCAATGCAAAAGGGGTTTAAAATGCTGCTCTCTGACAGGACACCATAATTTTTTTAGAAAAGAAAACATCATAATATTATACTATTCCATGAGGTTGCTTATTAAAGATCATTCTTAGGTAGGTGATGCATATTTATATTATTTAAGAACATTTTATTAAAAGCGGGAAACAAACCACCAGGAACTTTTCCTAAGTTACTTAAAATGATTCACTGACGTATTTAATTTAAAAAGTTTGTTTTGAATGTGGCTTAATTACATTTACCATTGAAAAAAACGAGTTAATAGAACTTAAACGCGAACAATTTTACTCCATACGGTACTTTGAAGTCCTGCGATGAGCTGAATATAAATATTTAAATTCTATTATTCACGAAGTGGTATATTTATTAATTAAAAATTAGCTCTGTAAACCAGAAACAAATTCTGCTTATGACATTCTTAACTCTGCTGTTAGATTAGAAAATATGTACGAATCCTAGATTAAAATACTATTTGGTCCATATTAAAATTTTCATAATTTTTCAACTAAGTTTCTTGATTCTCAAATAAAATTTGTTCACAAATACATAATACTTACAAATTTTGTTTCCAAGCATATTTTCGTTCCCCTGTGTAGGGGGATGTTTGAATTTATGAATTATTTGTTGTAATTTACAACAAATAATTACATTTATCTATTATCTTTAGATATTTCGCGATATAAAATTAAAATTGTTCTGAAAAGAAATCAAATAGAATGATTAAAGAAAATACAAAAAATTGTCATCATATCACGATAGGAAAACGCTGAAAACTAAGAGAAATATTTCAATCGTTCATACATAATACTTACGTTGAAATATTTCGTAGAATTTGTCACTTTTCTACGACAGAAATACTTCTAAAAGAACCATTCTAAAATTGTTTAACTAAAAAATAAAAAGATAGTTGTATAACATACTATTAATAACAAATTTCTATATTGCCAGAAATAATTTTACATTTCTGCTTTATGCGCTGTTAGCAGTTATTTTTAATAAATATACAATTTCCAATTGAAATGTGTTTTGTTAATTTTGTAATTACCAATAAGTTGTTTATTTCAGGACAATATATTATATTTCACTCGTGTAAACATTTTCCTATTGCTTTTTCCAGTATTACAAAATCTATTACCCGCATTTTTGTTGTCCATTTTTTAATGTTCGCATAAATCTCTTCACAGGACTTTCTAACAAGATCACTTCATAAATGTATGTACATACATCACCATATAAAACATACAGCAAAAATAACTACGATGCACGCACTCCCTTATAACCGATGGAGACGCCAACGGCATAACCACATACATACGCACATTTACAGGAATCCTCGTGATTCACAACTGCCGTTATTTTGAGTTTCAGTTCTTGTTGTTGCTATGGTATGGTGCCAAGCAACATGCACGTATACTTACATATTCACCGCAATTTAATTTTTTTACAATCCGCGTCTCAAAACACACAACAACTTCCCTCCATAGCTTCCAAGTAACTGATTTGAAAGAAAACGAACAACAGAATATTCTCTATACTCAGAGGGCTCTTCTAACATTCCATAACAATAATTTATCCACACATTAACAAACAACTTTAATTCTCCGAAAGAGAGAGAGAGAGGGATAAAATAATTCTCTCGTACGTATTCTTAAAAATAATGGCAATAATCATACAATTTGTTACCAAGACAACTTTTCTTTAAAGGGGAGCATAGCCTTAAATTTATTACTCAAATATCTCATACTGTCAATTAAGTCCGATTCGACATTAAAACTATGACATGTCTACGTCATAGTTTTAATGTAGAAAATCTTTAAAAGTGTTGAAATATTACATAAAATAATGCGGGATGTCACAAAAATAATGATTTTGTTCTTTAATTTAAAGGCGTACATTTAAAGAAGGGCGTACATAAAACTAATGATTAGATAGTCATTAATTCAAATTCAAAAAACTTTAGATTAAGGAAAATTTCGTAAAAAACAAGTAAATTTTCATTATTTTAATGAAAATTGTGATTGAATTTATGCCGAGGTCGCATACTTAATTTAAGAATGTGTCGTCATTAATTTTATTACTATTTTTTTTTCAGTGTACCCCAAGCAATATGGTGTGAGTTGGCATCACAACCAGCTAGTAACACATTACTTGTATTTTTGGATTCCCTTACCAGACGTTGTAATTCCGACGTAGGTGGCAATGTCGGCGCATCGTATGGCAGGTATACTGACGCCACGTACATACTTCCATTACCTTGCATCAGCACAGTTGCGTCCGATGTTGACAACTCTGGAGAGAAAAGATAGCATACGTTTTTATGGCACAGAATACAAGTCCTTGGACGAGTACCTGTGTTAGCGTAGAAAAGATTGTAGTTCATATGGTTTAATCCAGTAACTTTGTTACTAGTAGTCCACGGTTCCTGGACCAAAGCAACATGAACCCTTCCTTTATTTATTATGTTCATCAGAGCAATGGATGCCGTTTCGCTCCGGTGGAGGTTTATCTGGATGACCTCAATCAGTGTCTTTCCAGTAAAAGTTTCCTTTGGGAGTCGTCTATCCTATTTGGTTGCACTCCCTCTTTATTTTGTAGTGAGTCTTTCTCCTCCTTTCGTTTACTACCAATTACACACTCTTCAAGTATACCTCTTTGGGAGGCGGTGTTACTTTTTGTCGTTCCCTCTTTGTTTTGATTCTTTATGTACCTATTCCTATCACCACTATTGCTGGGAACATTCTGCAAAATTGGTGATATTATCGGCAATTTGGTAATGTTATCGACCTCTTTTTGGAAGGCGGTGTTGTTTTTTGTCGCTCCCTCTTTGTTTTGAGTTTTTGTGCTCCTCTTCATATCCTTATCACCACCTTTGCTGGGAACTTTCTGCAAAATTTATGATGTTATCGGCAAATTGGCGATGTTATCGACCACTTCCACCTCACTTTTTGGAATTGTCTCACTCGCTTCTGTTCACTGTTCTGTTCACTATTTTCGTTTGCCACTGCAGGCGGTACGTTCGTGTTTGGGCTCGACTTAATTGTCCTGCCAATGGGGGTTTTTCCAATCTTAAAGAAGATTTTCCAAATCCCGAAAAATGCCATGCCTTTTGTCTTGACAAGGCTATCCCTGGAATACGGGTCTATGCCTACCACCAGGAGAGAACCATCGGGATCATTTTTCCTGTGGAAGACTTCCCACTTCCCCACTTTAAGGTTCGAATCTTGTTTGCCAATGACGCTGAGTATGCGCTCTGACGGTACCTTACTTGCCCATCCTCTGACATAGAAAGATGTTTTTATGAGTACAGGGATGTCGCTTTTCCTTACCAGTTTCAGCTTTGCGCCGTCCCAAGGTGAGGGGATGCTCTCCACTAGTTTTCCGAGGACATCGACACAGCATTGTGATGCCAGTTTCAGCATCAAAACGTCTCTCTCAAACGTGTAACTCATTACTTGGATTGTTGGTCCATCATTAGATTCGAGAATGTGGTCCAATACCTATGTGTAGAACAAATCTTCGAAGATGCTCTTTTGCACTTCGGGAATTCTGCCAGAAGCACTACTGCTATCCATTATGGCATAGTGTAGTTCGTCCTGAATATGTTTTTTGGCTATTTGGGAATGAGATGGTGTTTCCTTACCCTTTATTATAGCCACCTTGCTTTTTCCTTTAGAATGGGTATTTTTGTTTGAGGCCCCCTCTTTTATGGATGGTTTGGTGGACTTACTCACCTTCTCAACAACAGGACCAACTTCACCTCCCACCATTAACAGATTCTGACTAGAAACTCCTTTTTTGGTAGATTGAATAGGTTTCTCCGAAGTGCTGGGTGTCGGTGAGCTTTTTTCTTCTTAGTTGATTTCGCATCGCTATGCTCTTCGGGTGATCTGACTCTTTTAGTAGATGTAGAAGAGTCAGATTCATCCTGTAATATCTTCTGCCGGTTCATCTTATTCAGTATCCTTCTTTGTGCCCCTGACAGTCTTTTCCGATTTTCAACAATAGTAATGTTGTTATCACTTGATGACTCAGAGTCCGAGTTCCCACTAGCTTTTAAAAGCTGGGGTTGCTTAGAGCCCCCCCTTGGGTTGTCTTTATCTTCCTCATCGTTTATTTTGCCAAAGGCTAGATGTGCTCTTGTATCTGTTTCGACTACGGAATCCGAGATTCAGATAGCCATTTGGCTATCTGAAAAAAAATATTTACATTTGTTGGGCTTGTGTTAGCGCTGAGCCAGCTCACACACTCGGTAATTGCTCGAACTTCGGTCGTGTCGGTCTTCCGTGTCATGGCCTGCCCTTCATTTCCATCTATGTCACCAAACTACTGATGCGTAAGTTAGAACAAGTACAGGTACTAGACCTAAGGCCCCATTCTGAGCCTATAGCACTTCTACATACTGACCAACATCTCTGAGCTTTTTTCGCTCGTTCTTGTATGTGGTACTTCCAATTTAATTTCCTGTCCAGAATTACTCCTAAGTATTTAACCTTGTCGGATGTTGAAATTGTCTTGTTAAGGAAAAGTTTGTCATCACAATGAACATTCTTTGGTTTCCTTGTAAACACACAGATTTCGTGTGTTTAGGTTCACGTTTATACCTCTTGGTCTAGCTCAGTTATATGCTATTTTTAGAACCGGTTCGACCCTTATACAAAGTTCCTCCACTTAGAAGAAATAACCTCGTCTGCGTTTCAGACAGGTTTAAGTACTTCTACAGTTAGGATAGTAGCCTACAAGGGTGGTGGTAATATACCTCCCTGTTTTATGTCGCGAGACCCACAATTTATCCACCTCTTCCTTAGTATGTGGCTTGTCCAGTCTCGGAGAGCTCTGTCCACCTGAAACTGGTCTAAAGATTGTGTTGGTCGGTTATTGAAAGCACCTTCAATGTCAATGCATACCGCAAATTTATACATCTTCTATATATGGATTCTTCTATATTGTTTACTTCCTCCTGTAGTGCAGTTTCCACTGATCGTTCAATTCCATGGTTTGAGTAAGAAATATGTTAGGCTTATTGGTCTATATATTGTTGCTGTAGCTTAACTTGCCTTGCCGTGTTTAGGTATCAAAACTGCTAATGCCAAGCTTTTGGTGTGTATGACAATTTTAGACATGCTGTGAAAATAACGGCTAGATGAGACGATATGTGATTCGCCTCCATCTGTAGTAGTGCCCGAAAGATTCCATCAGGTCCCGATGCCTTATGTTGAAGGGCCAATGTAAGCGGAATGAGGCGCGGCGTGTCCGAAAAGTTGAAATTTATTCAACCTCTCCGCCCACTGCATGATGTGACATTGCCACATTAAATTACTCTCAATCTGACACAATTTGTTGTTCAACTTTTATGAAAACAACTACATGTTTTTTGAAGTCGCACGGCGCCGCGCGTTGGCACTTCATTAATAAATGGTTATACGCTTTTTACGGCTTCTTTGACTATATGGTCCGTAATTGGGAAACTTTGTTGTGCTTCGTTTACCCTATATTCCGGTCACAGACTCTCAATTATACAAATGTTCCGTCTTAACTTTGTTTACAGGTTTTTATGTATGTATGGTCCCTGTACGTTAGGCCGGGTCGATTTGTGGGGAGGCAAAAAAAGTCGCCATTGCTCAGTGAAAATCGTATTCTAGGGATCAAAATAAGAAACTTTGCCGAAGGAACCATACCTCTAAAACGAATTCTGATGTCCCGGAATTTGGGTCGAACTTTTGGGTAGAGGCAAATTTTGAAAAATCCCACTTTGACCCATTTAGAGTGCTCCAATCGAGTCCAAATGTATGACCGACCCCCACTAACTTTGGAGGCCCGACCCACCCATGCCAGTGGTACACCCCCTGGGGGTTCCATACATTTGGACTCGATTGGGTCAAAGTGGGATTTTTTCCGGGACATCAGAATTCGTGTTAGAGGTATGGTTCCTTCGGCAAAGTTTCTTATTTTGATCCCTAGAATACGATTTTCTCTGAGCACTTCACTGAGTGGGGGTCAGTCATACATTTGGACTCGATTGGAGCACTCTAAATGGGTCCAAGTGGGATTTTTTCCGGGACATCAGAATTCTTTTTAGAGGTATGGTTCCTTCGGCAAAGTTTCTTATTTTGATCCCTAGAATACGATTTTCACTGAGCAATGGGCGATTTTTAAATCGACCCGCCCTACTGTACGTGTATTGGTGATTTTCGACCACTTGAGCGTTGAGGCTCCTTTAAGAGCTAGAAAGTTGAAATTTTGCACACACGTAGGCAGGATTGTTGTATAAACCATGGAATATTCACATATTCGTTTTTTAGACCGTAGTAAGTCCTTGCGCTACAAAAACTTTAATATTATTTTTGTTCTCTCAGAAGCCTCTCATAAAATACAAAGATAAACATTTTTAAATATAAGGGTACTATAAACCGCAAAAATAGGCGCGAAAAATAATTTTGAATTCTTTGACTGTGCTCAGTGTAGCTTTGGACAGAACAATTTACTAAAGTTACTTTTAAAAGTTTCTTCCAAAATATAAAAATGTACATGAACATCCTGACTACACATGAGATGCGAAAACAATTAATCGATGCCCAGCCCAATGTCAAACAGCGTCTTTAAATTTTTTAAAGCCTTTCCAAAATTTATCGCTCACCACTTAACTAACTGTCAATATGGTCAATTCACAGTCTGTGGTCAGTGTAGCACTGACCAAAACAATTTCCATCCTTTCAGTACTTAAAACAGTCCTTTAAGAACTATTAGCCCATAAATGTATGTGTTTATACTGATCTCCAGGAAATGAGATTTTACGCCATATTGGTTTTGAGGCTCCTATAAGACCTAGAAAGGTGAAATTGTGCATATGTATATACTCGTTTTTGGCCAGTTTTCACGCTATCAAAATCTTTAATATAATTTTTGTATTTCATTATAAAACTTCATTATAAAAAAGCACGCACGGACACACGCGGGTATTTAGGCTATTCGCTCGACGCCGAAAAAACATCTGTTTTGTAGGGCAGCGTCCACCCCTTCGATTAAATACAGGCCTGAAATGTTGCATTTTTGCCCCGTGCAAGTGCGACATTTTTCACAAAAGAAAACGAAACCCTTTCACAGTGCAGCATTTATTTTACAATCGAAGACAAAAAGGCATTTTTGGGGCGAAAGGCATAAAAAATGTAGCATTTTTTGGCACAAAAGAAAACACCATAAGATTGTGGCCAGTTTAGCCGTGACCAAAGCAATTTTCGTTCTTTCATTTAAAAATTCTGTGAGAAATAAAATCTCCAAATTGATGTGTATGTACTAATCTCAAAGAAGATTCTAAAATAATTATCCGATGTCCAGCCTTGCTGGGGTCGTTCATATCATACGAAGTAAATGACTATTTTCGAATACCCAGGTGTACGAGTATATGGTACCGACAGTCTTAAATTTGGTGTGCGTTATTATGTTAACAAAGTGAGTTCCCCCCGTCAAATAATCTGACTGGTGAATATGTATGTATACATATTTGTACGGTATATTTTGTAGGTGAATGACTAGAACAACTAGATCGACTTATTATTTCGTATTACAACTTTGTCTATACTCTTTGTACTTAAATTAAAAGAGTGTGAGTGACATTACTAAATCGGGGATTTTGAAACTATGTATTACGATGTCGAGTGCCTTTAAAAAATGACAGAACTGTTAGCTAAAATTTGGCTGACGTACTACAATAGTAAAATATCGCAGTAAGTGACAACAAGACTACATATCTGAATTAACATTATTTTAGCGAATTTAGATGATTTTATACGTAAATTTTTGATTATATTATAAATGTTCGCATGCGAAGCAGCGGGTCCCTGCTAGTACATATTAATATAAAATCCTTTGTACGTTTGTTTGTAACGCATGAGTACAAACAAACAGGAAGATCGATTGGCCTTAAACTTGCACAATATGTCCAGCTAGGGATCATCTGTGTTTTACAATTTAATTAATTTTTGGCCAGTAAAATGGATCATTTGATCTAAAAGTCGTTCGTTTTAGGTGAGAAACGATCATCACTCTCGAAAGCGGTGGTCAAGTGGGTTGTTGCCTATGTGTTTGCGTGTGTATGTGATATGCCCGACCGATACTATTCGGCAGCGAATATGCCATAGAAAGTGATAAGAACCGACAACTCAGCCAAACAACAACTTGTTGAATTTATTTTGTTTGACTTCAAATATCTTTGTGGGGTGTTTTGTTTTTGCATTTATTGCTTTTGCTTCTCTTTCTTTGGTTGGCTGTCATAAAGATTCGTTGGAATACGTTTACGCTAAAGCATAATATGTAGAATGAATGCGTCTCAATGAGAGTGTGTTTTTAATGTTAGGCGTTTGTATGTATATATAATCGCATCACATCGTGTACGCGTACGACGGACCTGTATTGTTGTGACCTTGATCTTCAGAGATAAACACAAAACACATGTGTTGAGCTAAAATCATTCAAAGTTCTGAAATCATACAGTTCCCACCATGCCCAACATTGGTTTTATCGGTATGTTTTTGGACAGCTTCGAAATAGCTTGAATTAGTACGTATGTAGGTGTAGAAGAAAGAGACAATTTCTGTTGTCTATTTTTATGCCCTACACCTAGGGTTGCCAGATGCCCTGAATTCTCCTGAATTGTTCAGTTTTTTTTTTGGGTCTTGTTTAGTTTTCAGGAAAAATTGCATTTGTTCAGGAAATATTTAAGTGCTAACCAATCCAACAATACTACAATAAAATATAAATTAAACAAATTATTTCACAATAAATGTTTGGTGGACATTTGTACTAATGTCGAACTCTAATTTGAAAATTGTAAATATTTTGAGAACTTCTTGCTAACAAATAAGGAAGAATAAGTTGCAAAATCCGTGTCAAAAAACACAATATATATATATATATATATATATATATATATATATATTTGGAGCACTCTAAATGGGTCAATGTGGGATTTTTCAAAATTTGCCCCTACCCAAAAGTTCGACCCAAATTCCGGGACATCAGAATTCGTTTTAGAGGTATGGTTCCTTCGGCAAAGTTTCTTATTTTGATCCCTAGAATACGATTTTCACTGAGCAATGGCCGATTTTTAAATCGACCCGCCCTAATATATTTTATTTTTTATTTATTTATTTTCGAATTTATTACAATTAAAATTATAATAAACTTATAGTAAAAGCACTGGCAACAAAGGTCATCGGCCTAGATGTATGTATTAAAAGTATGTATTATTTTAAATTAAGTAAAATTATTATATTTTATTATGTATATTTAGTCTTTTTAGAAAATTATAAACGTTCTCTATATTTTCCTTACTCGGAAGTTTTAGAAAGTCTAATGCATCATGGGAATTAAAAATTCTTTTCCGGAGATTGCGAAGAGTCGGACAAGTCGTTAGGAGATGAGTCAGCGAAATATTAGCGTTGTTGCAAAAATTGCGACGGGGAGGTGGTTCCTTTTTGAGGATGTGTTCATGGGAGAGCCTAAAGTGGGTAAGCCTTAAACGAACAAAACATTTATTTTGTAGAGATGTTGTTGTAGCGGGTAGAATCAATGCTTCTCTTTTTGGATTGATGGTTTTATACATGTGGGTATAATTATACCATTTCCTTTCTACTTTTGAATTAGCTGCTGTTATTGCTGCTAAATTAGTAAACTTCCTTGTGGGTGGTATGCAGGTGAAGATGGGAAAGCGATGTGGAATGGATTTAGCCATAGAATCAGCAATCTCATTACCCGCGATTCCTACGTGGCTGGGTATCCACATAAGTTTTGATTTATTTTTCAGTTGTATCAATAATTGTTGAATAGCTGTTATAATTTCGTTTTTGTTCCAAATATTTGTGCAGGCTACAAGAACTGAATAGCTATCTGAGCAGATAATTGTTTTGACGTTGAGGTGTTTACATAGTTCCACTGATTTAAGTACTGCTAGGGACTCAGCTTCAAATATGGTAGATGATTCCGGTAATAATCCTGTTATCTGAATGTTTCCGTTATCAGAAACTACTGCAAATGATGTATTTGAAGAAGTCTTTGAACCGTCAGTGAAAAGAAATTGCCAATTGTTATTTTTATATTCTTCGAAAAGTTCATTGGACACGTTTCTATAGATAGCTGGGGTGGTGGTACTTTTTGGAAACCTGCTCAGTGAATCAATAAACATATTACAGTCTATTGACTAAGGAGGGAAAGGCTGTTTAGGCTCATTATACAAAGTAATGTTTAATTTTGAGGCGATTTTATATATACTAAACAGTGCTGATGGGTATTTCATATCGCGTTTCCTCTTTTTTAGTAAAGAAATTTCGTTGGAGAGTAGATATCCACGATGACACATGACTTTGTGTATTAGACGTGATTTTAATTTATATGTGTGTATTGGAATTGTATCAAATCCACTGCCAACAGATTTTCGATAGGTGTGGTCCTGTATGCACGAAGGCTTGTTCGTATTCCGCTATGAAATATACTTTCAATTGGTTTTATGGTAGATCTGCTGGCATTGCTGTAAATTATTAGGCCATAGTTTATTTTTGACAGAATAATGGACTTTACTACACCTAGTAAAGTGTTTGAATGCATTTGACTTCTACGCGACGATAAATACTTTACTATATTAAGCCTAGTATTGAGATCTTTTTTTAGATATATACAATGTTGCTTAAAACTATATTTGGAATCTATATAAATTCCTAAAATTTTACAATTGTTGACGTTTTCTATTTATAATTATTGTGTTTTTGTTTTTGTCTTTTTGTTTTATTCGATCTGCTTTCATAGTACATATTTTGTTCTTGTACTCAGGCTCAAGATCGTTATTGTTGTTTTCAGTATATGAAAACAACTTTGTTAAAAATTAAAGAAGAAGTAAGTGACATGTATTAGGGGCGGTTGTAATGGTTGGATAGACAGATCTGTTTCGGGAGCCACCAAACTCCCATTATCAATATCCTTATTACAACGATTACTTCAGTCGAAATTATTAAATATATACGCACAGCCAAGTATCATTAAACGAGAACTGTTTGCTAAAAGCGCATATCTTCAAAAAAAGACAATTCAGTAATCATCGTCCCTCGTACATGCACCAACTTCCACTCTCGTGAGTCTTTACAATGTAAAGAATTCACACGAATGATTTGCTGTAGTTGACTATGCAACAACAACGTATTTGGTCGTGCCCTACCATTTCTTCTTGTTTTTGTTTTTGTCTTTTTGTTTTATTCGATCTGCTTTCATAGTACATATTTTGTTCTTGTACTCAGGCTCAAGATCGTTATTGTTGTTTTCAGTATATGAAAACAACTTTGTTAAAAATTAACCAGTAAGGAAAGGCAGAAAGTCGGGCGGGGCCGACTATATAATACCCTACACCTCCCTAACAATGCGATAAGGGTCATTGCCATAATAATTTGGAATAATTGGTAAATGGGTAGAAACGTATTCTAATTCTGAAACGATAATCGCTAAATTAAGCAATATTCGTTCCTACAGTGAGAAACATCTTTCTGGAAAATTTTAATGATCGGATGTAAAATACAACTTCTATAGCGGTTTGATACCAAATCAGGAGGAACATATATATGGAGCTTTAATGTAAATCTGAACCGATCTTCCCTGAATACTTATTCATGTAAAAAGACCTCCTTCTGTCGAATTTCGTACTGATCGGATATAAAATACAGTCTCTACAGCGCTTACATGTCAAATCGGGGGTAACATATATATGGGAGCTATATCTAAATCTGAACCGATTTTCTCCAAATTTGGCAGTATTCCTTCATGTAATAAGAAACCTCTTTCTGCCGAATTTCGCACTGATCGGATAAAAAATACAGTTTTTACAGCGGTTACAGGTCAAATCGGGGGTAACATATATATGGGGGCTATATCTAAATCTGAACCGATTTCTTCCAAATTTAATAGTGTTCATCCATATAATAACAAACCTCTTTCTGCCGAATTTCATACTGATCGGATATAAAATAAAGGGTTTACAGCGCTTACATGTCAAATCGGGGGTAACGTATATATGGGGGCTATATCTAAATCTGAACCGATTTCTTCCAAATTTAATAGAGTTCATCCATATAATAAGAAACCTCTTTCTGCCGAATTTCATACTGATCGGATATAAAATAAAGTTTTTACAGCGCTTACATGTCAAATCGGGGCTAACATATATATGGGGGCTATATCTAAATCTGAACCGATTTTAACCAAATTCAATAGGGATCGTCCTTGGGCCAAAAAAAAGATGTGTGTAAGGTTTCGTCGAGATCGGACCATAATTGCGACCTGTACTTTGATTACAAGAATACATGCACAGACAGACGGACAGACAGACAGACGGACAGACAGACAGACAGACAGACGGACAGACGGACATAGCTAAATCAACTCAGAAAGTGATTCTAAGTCGATCGGTATAATAAACGATGGGTCTATTTCTTCTCCTTTTGGGTGTTACAAACAAATGCACAAAGTTATAATACCCTGTACCACAGTGTGGTGTAGGGTATAAAGAAGAAGTAAGTGACATGTATTAGGGGCGGTTGTAATGGTTGGATAGACAGATCTGTTTCGGGAGCCACCAAACTCCCATTATCAATATCCTTATTACAACGATTACTTCAGTCGAAATTATTAAATATATACGCACAGCCAAGTATCATTAAACGAGAACTGTTTGCTAAAAGCGCATATCTTCAAAAAAAGACAATTCAGTAATCATCGTCCCTCGTACATGCACCAACTTCCACTCTCGTGAGTCTTTACAATGTAAAGAATTCACACGAATGATTTGCTGTAGTTGACTATGCAACAACAACGTATTTGGTCGTGCCCTACCATTTCTTCTTGTTTTTGTTTTTGTCTTTTTGTTTTATTCGATCTGCTTTCATAGTACATATTTTGTTCTTGTACTCAGGCTCAAGATCGTTATTGTTGTTTTCAGTATATGAAAACAACTTTGTTAAAAATTAACCAGTAAGGAAAGGCAGAAAGTCGGGCGGGGCCGACTATATAATACCCTACACCTCCCTAACAATGCGATAAGGGTCATTGCCATAATAATTTGGAATAATTGGTAAATGGGTAGAAACGTATTCTAATTCTGAAACGATAATCGCTAAATTAAGCAATATTCGTTCCTACAGTGAGAAACATCTTTCTGGAAAATTTTAATGATCGGATGTAAAATACAACTTCTATAGCGGTTTGATACCAAATCAGGAGGAACATATATATGGAGCTTTAATGTAAATCTGAACCGATCTTCCCTGAATACTTATTCATGTAAAAAGACCTCCTTCTGTCGAATTTCGTACTGATCGGATATAAAATACAGTCTCTACAGCGCTTACATGTCAAATCGGGGGTAACATATATATGGGAGCTATATCTAAATCTGAACCGATTTTCTCCAAATTTGGCAGTATTCCTTCATGTAATAAGAAACCTCTTTCTGCCGAATTTCGCACTGATCGGATAAAAAATACAGTTTTTACAGCGGTTACAGGTCAAATCGGGGGTAACATATATATGGGGGCTATATCTAAATCTGAACCGATTTCTTCCAAATTTAATAGTGTTCATCCATATAATAACAAACCTCTTTCTGCCGAATTTCATACTGATCGGATATAAAATAAAGGGTTTACAGCGCTTACATGTCAAATCGGGGGTAACGTATATATGGGGGCTATATCTAAATCTGAACCGATTTCTTCCAAATTTAATAGAGTTCATCCATATAATAAGAAACCTCTTTCTGCCGAATTTCATACTGATCGGATATAAAATAAAGTTTTTACAGCGCTTACATGTCAAATCGGGGCTAACATATATATGGGGGCTATATCTAAATCTGAACCGATTTTAACCAAATTCAATAGGGATCGTCCTTGGGCCAAAAAAAAGATGTGTGTAAGGTTTCGTCGAGATCGGACCATAATTGCGACCTGTACTTTGATTACAAGAATACATGCACAGACAGACGGACAGACAGACAGACGGACAGACAGACAGACAGACAGACGGACAGACGGACATAGCTAAATCAACTCAGAAAGTGATTCTAAGTCGATCGGTATAATAAACGATGGGTCTATTTCTTCTCCTTTTGGGTGTTACAAACAAATGCACAAAGTTATAATACCCTGTACCACAGTGTGGTGTAGGGTATAAAGAAGAAGTAAGTGACATGTATTAGGGGCGGTTGTAATGGTTGGATAGACAGATCTGTTTCGGGAGCCACCAAACTCCCATTATCAATATCCTTATTACAACGATTACTTCAGTCGAAATTATTAAATATATACGCACAGCCAAGTATCATTAAACGAGAACTGTTTGCTAAAAGCGCATATCTTCAAAAAAAGACAATTCAGTAATCATCGTCCCTCGTACATGCACCAACTTCCACTCTCGTGAGTCTTTACAATGTAAAGAATTCACACGAATGATTTGCTGTAGTTGACTATGCAACAACAACGTATTTGGTCGTGCCCTACCATTTCTTCTTGTTTTTGTTTTTGTCTTTTTGTTTTATTCGATCTGCTTTCATAGTACATATTTTGTTCTTGTACTCAGGCTCAAGATCGTTATTGTTGTTTTCAGTATATGAAAACAACTTTGTTAAAAATTAACCAGTAAGGAAAGGCAGAAAGTCGGGCGGGGCCGACTATATAATACCCTACACCTCCCTAACAATGCGATAAGGGTCATTGCCATAATAATTTGGAATAATTGGTAAATGGGTAGAAACGTATTCTAATTCTGAAACGATAATCGCTAAATTAAGCAATATTCGTTCCTACAGTGAGAAACATCTTTCTGGAAAATTTTAATGATCGGATGTAAAATACAACTTCTATAGCGGTTTGATACCAAATCAGGAGGAACATATATATGGAGCTTTAATGTAAATCTGAACCGATCTTCCCTGAATACTTATTCATGTAAAAAGACCTCCTTCTGTCGAATTTCGTACTGATCGGATATAAAATACAGTCTCTACAGCGCTTACATGTCAAATCGGGGGTAACATATATATGGGAGCTATATCTAAATCTGAACCGATTTTCTCCAAATTTGGCAGTATTCCTTCATGTAATAAGAAACCTCTTTCTGCCGAATTTCGCACTGATCGGATAAAAAATACAGTTTTTACAGCGGTTACAGGTCAAATCGGGGGTAACATATATATGGGGGCTATATCTAAATCTGAACCGATTTCTTCCAAATTTAATAGTGTTCATCCATATAATAACAAACCTCTTTCTGCCGAATTTCATACTGATCGGATATAAAATAAAGGGTTTACAGCGCTTACATGTCAAATCGGGGGTAACGTATATATGGGGGCTATATCTAAATCTGAACCGATTTCTTCCAAATTTAATAGAGTTCATCCATATAATAAGAAACCTCTTTCTGCCGAATTTCATACTGATCGGATATAAAATAAAGTTTTTACAGCGCTTACATGTCAAATCGGGGCTAACATATATATGGGGGCTATATCTAAATCTGAACCGATTTTAACCAAATTCAATAGGGATCGTCCTTGGGCCAAAAAAAAGATGTGTGTAAGGTTTCGTCGAGATCGGACCATAATTGCGACCTGTACTTTGATTACAAGAATACATGCACAGACAGACGGACAGACAGACAGACGGACAGACAGACAGACAGACAGACGGACAGACGGACATAGCTAAATCAACTCAGAAAGTGATTCTAAGTCGATCGGTATAATAAACGATGGGTCTATTTCTTCTCCTTTTGGGTGTTACAAACAAATGCACAAAGTTATAATACCCTGTACCACAGTGTGGTGTAGGGTATAAAGAAGAAGTAAGTGACATGTATTAGGGGCGGTTGTAATGGTTGGATAGACAGATCTGTTTCGGGAGCCACCAAACTCCCATTATCAATATCCTTATTACAACGATTACTTCAGTCGAAATTATTAAATATATACGCACAGCCAAGTATCATTAAACGAGAACTGTTTGCTAAAAGCGCATATCTTCAAAAAAAGACAATTCAGTAATCATCGTCCCTCGTACATGCACCAACTTCCACTCTCGTGAGTCTTTACAATGTAAAGAATTCACACGAATGATTTGCTGTAGTTGACTATGCAACAACAACGTATTTGGTCGTGCCCTACCATTTCTTCTTGTTTTTGTTTTTGTCTTTTTGTTTTATTCGATCTGCTTTCATAGTACATATTTTGTTCTTGTACTCAGGCTCAAGATCGTTATTGTTGTTTTCAGTATATGAAAACAACTTTGTTAAAAATTAAAGAAGAAGTAAGTGACATGTATTAGGGGCGGTTGTAATGGTTGGATAGACAGATCTGTTTCGGGAGCCACCAAACTCCCATTATCAATATCCTTATTACAACGATTACTTCAGTCGAAATTATTAAATATATACGCACAGCCAAGTATCATTAAACGAGAACTGTTTGCTAAAAGCGCATATCTTAAAAAAAAAAAGACAATTCAGTAATCATCGTCCCTCGTACATGCACCAACTTCCACTCTCGTGAGTCTTTACAATGTAAAGAATTCACACGAATGATTTGCTGTAGTTGACTATGCAACAACAACGTATTTGGTCGTGCCCTACCATTTCTTCTTGTTTTTGTTTTTGTCTTTTTGTTTTATTCGATCTGCTTTCATAGTACATATTTTGTTCTTGTACTCAGGCTCAAGATCGTTATTGTTGTTTTCAGTATATGAAAACAACATTGTTAAAAATTAAAGAAGAAGTAAGTGACATGTATTAGGGGCGGTTGTAATGGTTGGATAGACAGATCTGTTTCGGGAGCCACCAAACTCCCATTATCAATATCCTTATTACAACGATTACTTCAGTCGAAATTATTAAATATATACGCACAGCCAAGTATCATTAAACGAGAACTGTTTACTAAAAGCGCATATCTTCAAAAAAAAAAGACAATTCAGTAATCATCGTCCCTCGTACATGCACCAACTTCCACTCTCGTGAGTCTTTACAATGTAAAGAATTCACACGAATGATTTGCTGTAGTTGACTATGCAACAACAACGTATTTGGTCGTGCCCTACCATTTCTTCTTGTTTTTGTTTTTGTCTTTTTGTTTTATTCGATCTGCTTTCATAGTACATATTTTGTTCTTGTACTCAGGCTCAAGATCGTTATTGTTGTTTTCAGTATATGAAAACAACTTTGTTAAAAATTAAAGAAGAAGTAAGTGACATGTATTAGGGGCGGTTGTAATGGTTGGATAGACAGATCTGTTTCGGGAGCCACCAAACTCCCATTATCAATATCCTTATTACAACGATTACTTCAGTCGAAATTATTAAATATATACGCACAGCCAAGTATCATTAAACGAGAACTGTTTGCTAAAAGCGCATATCTTCAAAAAAAGACAATTCAGTAATCATCGTCCCTCGTACATGCACAAAATATGTACTATGAAAGCAGATCGAATAAAACAAAAAGACAAAAACAAAAACAAGAAGAAATGGTAGGGCACGACCAAATACGTTGTTGTTGCATAGTCAACTACAGCAAATCATTCGTGTGAATTCTTTACATTGTAAAGACTCACGAGAGTGGAAGTTGGTGCATGTACGAGGGACGATGATTACTGAATTGTCTTTTTTTGAAGATATGCGCTTTTAGCAAACAGTTCTCGTTTAATGATACTTGGCTGTGCGTATATATTTAATAATTTCGACTGAAGTAATCGTTGTAATAAGGATATTGATAATGGGAGTTTGGTGGCTCCCGAAACAGATCTGTCTATCCAACCATTACAACCGCCCCTAATACATGTCACTTACTTCTTCTTTAATTTTTAACAAAGTTGTTTTCATATACTGAAAACAACAATAACGATCTTGAGCCTGAGTACAAGAACAAAATATGAATTATTGTGTACTATATCTATGGGTTGACAAGATCTTTTATTACAAATATGCAAGTGCTTCGTTTTTTCTAGTGAAATATTTGCACCAGAGAATTTAGACCATCTATTGATTTCGGATAGGGATTTAGTAAATTCATCTTTTATATCTAAATTACTTTGTTTTTTAGCAATAATGTATAAATCATCAGCAGAAATACAATGATAAATTTTTTTATTTTGTGATAACATGCGACTTAGGTCTTCAAAAGCTATTATAAATAATGACACTGACAATGGAGATCCCTGTGGGATACCATTTTGCAATGGAACCGTGTTAGATGCGGTGTTATTCGCCTTTACCAAAAACTGTCTGTTTGTTAAGAATGATTTAATATAATTAAACATTTTTTGACCAATTTGCCAATGTAAGAGTTTGTTTAAAACTACATGTATCCCAACTCTGTCAAAAGCTTTAATAAAGTCTATTGATAGGATTGAGGTATGGTTTTTAGTGGATCTGTTTTTACATGCGATATGGTCTAGGTAAAGCAATGCATCTGTAGTGCTTAACCCAGATTGGAATCCAAGTTGATTAGTGGAAAGTAGTTTATATTTCTTTATGTACCACATTAAACGTTTTGAAATAATTTTTTCCAAAACTTTACCAATACATGGTAGAAGTGAGATCGGTCTGTACACTGAAAAAAAAAATAGTAATAAAACTAATGATGACACATTCTTATATTAAGTATGCTGCCTCGGCATCAATTCAATGACAATTTTCATTAAAATAATGAAAATTTACACGTTTTTTAAGAAATTTTCCTTAATATAATGTTTTTTGAATTTGAATTAATGTCTATCCAATCATTAGTTTTGTGTACGCGCTTCTTTAAATGTACGCATTTAAATTAAAGAAAAAAATCATTATTTTTGTGACAATCCGCATTATTTTAAGTAATATTTCAATACTTTTAAGGATTTTCTACATTAACACTACGACGTAGACATGTCATAGTTTTAATGCCGAATCGGTCTTAATTAACAGTAAGAGATTTTTGAGTAATAAATTTAAGGCTATGCTCCCCTTAAAGGAAAGGCTGTCTTGGTAATAAATTTTATGACTATTGTCATTATTTTTAAGAATACATACGAGAGAATTATACAATCTCTCCCTCCCTCTCTCGCTCGGAGAATCAGTTTTGTTTGGTAATGTGTTAATCAATTGTTATGGAATGCTAGAAAAGAAAATAGAGAACAGTTCTGTTCTTCGTTTTCTTTTAAATCGTCAGTTATTTACAAGCGATGGAAGGAAACGGTTGTCTGTTTTCGGAACGCGGATTGTGAAAAAATTTGATTGCTGTGAATATGTAAGTATACGTGCATACATACGTGCATATTGCACCGAAAATAATTTTAATGTGGGCTGTTAGCAGTTATTTTTGCTAAAGCATAGCAACAACAACAAATGAAACCGTCGTGTACATGTGTGTATGCATGTGGTTATGCCGTCGGCGTCACCATCGATCTCTGTGATAACGGAGTGCGTGTGTCATAGTTATTTTTGCTGTATGTTATTTATGGCGATGTACATGCGTTTTTGAAGGAGATCTTGTTTGTAAGTCCTGTGAAGAGATTTGTGCCAAATGGATGACAAAAATGTGAGTAATAGATTTTGTAATACTGAAAGAGACAATGGGAAAATTTTTAGGTACGTGAAAAATAATATTATTATCCTGAAATTAACATCTTATTGGCAATTACAAAATGAACAAAATACATTTTAATTGAAAGTATTTATTTATTAAAAATACCAGCGCATAATGCAGAAATGTAAAATTATTTGTGGCAATATAGAAATTTATTATTAATAATATGTTATACATATAACTATCTTTTTTAATTTTTTAGTAAAACAATTTTAGAATGGGTCTTTTGTGAGAAGAGTGGCAAATTTTACAAAATATTTCAACGTAAGTATTATATATGAACGGTTGAAATATTTCTCTTAGTTTTCAGCATTTTCCAATTGTGATATGATAAAATTTATTTTCATTTTTTTTTGTTAATAGATAATTTTATTTGATTTATTTTCAGAAAAAATTTAATTATTTTAATTTTAGATCACGCAATATTTGAAGATAAATGTGATGGATATATGAAAAATGCAGTGCTGAATGCCATTTATAACTTGCAATAAATAAGAGAGCATTCCCCTACATGGGAATGTTTGGATTGAAAGGAAATAGATTTGGAAATAATATTTGTAAGTATTATGTATTTCTGAACAAATATATTTTATTTGAAAATCAAGAAATTTAATTTGGAACGCATATACGAGTATTAATGTATTACTGACGTTCACATTTAAAATACGTGTTATCACACTAACAAAGATATTGTTAAAAAGTTTTCCAAATATAATTTATTTAAAAAGATTTTTTCCTTTTTTGAATTTTAGTTTAAATTTTTCCTTGATTTCGTGTTCATAATTGCTTCATAAGTACTTCATAATTAAACCTGCTGTTAGATTAGGACCATTTGGTCCAATTTTTGTATCGTTTCCTTTATAAACGGTAATATATGTATGTATATATATTGCCTTATTGGTCCAAGGGATATTTTTGTTTTACTAAAATAAAAATAATAAGCGTTTTTGCTCAAAAATAATAATTGCTTTCTTTTCACGAAGTATTGAATAAAAATAAATGTAAAATATTGTCTTTCATATTTATTTTATATGAAAAATGTAATGTTGACCAAATGGACTCTTAATCTAGGATTCGTGCAACTAATAATGTCATAAGCAGCATTAGCTATCTAATAATGTCATAAGCAGCATTAGCTTTTGTTTTACAGAAGTAATTTTTAATAAGTTTTTGTAGTTTTGTTTGCTAACAAAACTTAAGATTTTAAAATCTATGTCACGATTGATTTTTTTAAGAATATTATTTTTGATAACTCAATTTATATGAAAAATGTCACTTTC
The DNA here is from genome assembly GCA_963930755.1 of Eudasyphora cyanicolor. NCBI lineage: Eukaryota > Metazoa > Arthropoda > Insecta > Diptera > Muscidae > Eudasyphora > Eudasyphora cyanicolor. The sequence goes on along the minus strand of OZ005735.1, from coordinate 112,172,305 downwards.
GCCACTTTCAAAACAATTAGTTTCTATTATTAATAATATCTTACATATATATTTTTTTTTAACTTTTAGTACAACAAATTTTTTATGGATCTATTATGAGAATTTGTGTCGTAGAAGAGTGACTAAATATTTCAGTGTAAGTAAGTATATTCCAAAGATTTTAATAAATCTCTTATCTTTCAACATTTTGTGACAGTTATATGATAAAATTTATTTTAACACTTTATCGTATATAAATCATTCTGTTTGATTTCTATTCAAATTATTTTTATTTTAGTTCGCGCAATTGAACTTTATTTGGATATATGAAAAATGCAGTGGGGAAGTAAAAATTTACAAATTGCAGGAAATGAGTGAGCATCCAAACTATATGATATAATAATATAATATTTGTTTTATATAATTTCTATTTAAATTCCAGCCAAATTCTAGGTTAAAAATCATTAAGGTCGGTTCCGATAAAAATTGTTCATGGACAACAAATAGAGAAACGAATCCCGCTATAGAATCGATACATAACAATACAATATTCGAATAAAAGTCAAACTTCATAGTGTGTTGGCCGATTTGTCTTTATACAATTACATATTGTTTTAAATTATAAAATGTTCAATGTTATCCATAATAAGTATTATATTGTTTTGTGTATTCCAATATAAAATATAACAAATAAAATATTTATTTAGAAAGATAAAGTGTTGTGTTATTGAATTTTATATGAGTAGTAAATGATCAATATAATGTAACGAATTTTCCATACATATTTAAAAAAAACTGTATTAAAATTCATGTATGCCTTAAATTAATTACCAGTATATTCTTATATCAAGGACAAACATTTTAAATTTTATTACGATAATGTTTTAAATTATATGATATTTTACTAAAAATAAGCACGCGCCATACTTACATTTACGCAAACATGTGTTTATTTTAAAATCAAACTTAGTTAGTTTTATTACCCAAAATTCTTAATTCTGTGAAATGCATCCTCAAAATAAGTACTATTCACGTCTTTAAATTAACTATAAAACCTTCTTATTTTTATAGCGATTGTCTTTAGCTCGATATCATTGCCGAAATCTTAAACTTTACGAAAAATTCATTGATTTTCAGTACGCTTTTTTTTTAGTGTATGCATCAAAATCATTTATTTTCTTATTAGGTTTCGGAACTGGTAATACACAGGCTATTTTGAGAAATTGAGGAATATTGCCGGATTCATATATTTTGTTGTAGTGATTAAGAATGCGTTTTTTAAATGTTAATGGTAAATTTTTCAGCATAGGATAAGGTATATTGTCTAGACCTGGGGATTTCCCATTCGACGAATTTAAGCTTGCGATTAATTCATTTAAAGTAATATCATTATCCAAACATTTAGATTTTTGAGAGCCCTTTATAGTATGTTGGCATCGTAATAGTATATCCGATTCGGAGTTACAAAAATCTGAGCTGAAATTTGAGTCGCTAGAGTTTTCAGACCATTTTTCGGCAAAAAGATTTGAAATCTCCAGAGGATTAGTCAACGAATTACCATTGACTTCTAATGCACGAATAGAAGTATATTCAGAATTACCAGTTAACATCCGAAGATTTCTCCATAGTTGATGTGAAGTGGAAGTTGGATTAAGAGATGCTGTGAAGTTGGAAAATGATTGTTCCTTTGCAATTTTTTTAGCTCTATTAAATATTGCATTTTTACGTTTGTATTCGATTAAATTGTCAATTGTCATATTTCGACAGAAATTTCTCCATGCCACTTGCTTTTCATCTCTCAATGATTTGATTTCTTGTGACCACCATGGGACGTTTTTACGCTTAACGTTGTTTTTTGATTGTGGAATGGTGTCGTTGGCCGACAATCGTATGATTTTTCTCTCACTCTTTATTAAGGTTAGTTGAAACGGGAATACGATTTGAATGAGATATTACATTTCTTCGAAAATGGGACCAATTAGCCTTCTTAGTTATATATTTTGATTGAGGATTCGATGATACATTAACATTTATGAGTAATTCAGTAATCGTAGGAAAATGATCACTGTTGTGGAGGTCATTACATGTATGCCAGTTACATTTGGGTAGAAGAGGAATAGAGGCTAAACCTAAATCAATGTGAGAAAGTGTTGAATGTGTGCTAAGATGAGTAGGAGATCCATCATTTAAGACACCAAGATCAAAACGAGAAATGAAGTTCTCAATTTGAGTACCCCTTTTATTTGAAGATGGGGAGCCCCAGAGGGGGTTCCAGCCATTAACCCTAGAACACTAAACCTCTTTTTTTACACTTTAATACTAAACCTCGCCTGTGAGGCTACCTTTTCAAAAAGAACAAAATTTTCCTAGTTTAAATTTTTTTTTTTTTTAAGACTTTTTTTATGGATAATACACTTATTTATTTAGAAATCAAAAGGGAACTCATTTATTTTTTTATACATTTCATAAAGAAAATTACATTAAAATGCACAACTTTTTTTTGTTTGTTTTTAAAAAGAGATTATTTAAAAAAAATAAATAAAAATAAATATTTCAGTTCATAAACTTAAATTTATCAAATTCTTATACGTATTTGTACTTACTTCCATTAAAAAAAAAACAAAAAAATTATATAATGTATATTTTACCTTGTACATAAAAATTAAATCAGGTATTTTTTTTTATATATATATATATTTTTTTTTATATTTTTATATATATTTTTTATATATAGTTCTTCCAGCCATTTTTGTATTTGGGAATCGGGAACACACATCTCAAAAAATTAAATAAAAACGGACTAAATCTTAATTATATACTTACAATTGGACCAAGAATTTAAACAAGAATTCGCAAAAATATTTACCTTTAATACTAAACCTCGCCTCACAGGCGACAAGCATATGTATATATCAGTAACTAAAAGACACAGAGCTATGAGCGTCCACTCACATACTCATACAGCAGTCGACTGAGTTGACACGAAACCACGTGTTGATTTTTGCAACCGATCGTAAGATATCGTGTCAACAAAAAAAAGAGTCGCCTCACAGACCGGGTTTAGTGTTCTAGGGTTAAGATCGCCAAGGATAATTATTGGTGTATTGACTGACGTAGCAAGATTATCAAGCGTAGAGTCCGTTATTACTTCCTGCGGAGGAATATACACGGAAAAAATTGTGAATTTAATTGATAAATGAATTTCTAGAGCAACATGGCACAAAGAAGAATACGATTTAACTAATTTATGTGGAATATATTTCTTTATAAGTACAGCTGCACCTTGTTTAGATTGATCATATCGATTAAAAAAGTATCCCTGATAATATTTAGGTGTGTAAGGTTGCTGACTTTGTTTACATTTTGTTTCTTGGAGGCATATAACATCGGGATTGTGTTTTGATATTAAAAGTTGAAGATTTGAATAATTGTTAATGTATCCACGAATGTTCCACTGTAGGATATTTAGGACCATTTTTAGTTATAGGTATAAGATGTTTGTTAATATATATTTTTGTTGTTGTTTACAGCTAATATATGTTTTATTCAGATAGAATATCTGAATGGTATTCATCCATAGGTTCAGATAAGTTTTTATGCTCAGAGGCAACTTCTGGTAAAGAGCTACGATTAGTTCTAAGAGAAGAGGAGTATTTCTCAGAGTTAGTGTTATTGTTGTTGCTTGTTTTTTGCGAAGACTTTGATATGTTCTTTCCGCTATCGATAGAGGAATGTTTGTGGATTGTATTGGTTGTTGTTGTGTTGTAGTTGGTATTTTTGTTAGTAACTGAAAAGGCGTTATATTTTGAGTAATGTTTGTGGATTGAATCACTAATAGGAGTTGATGGGAGAGGAATATCAATGACTTTTGAGGTTGAGAGAATATTGTCATTAGAATATTGTTTGGGAGCGATTGTTGATGGAGAGTTCGATTTGTTTTTAGAAGCATTGGTATTCGTGGTTTTGGACGGTGGGGGGAGAAGTGAAGAGCGAGAAGTAGATGGAGATGGTTTATTTTGATGTGTTTGAGCGGGGAGGGATTTAGAAGTGTTGTTTGTGGGTGAAGATTTTGGTATTCCAGGAGGAGAAGAGGGAGTACAGTTATTTGTTGATTCGGTTTGTGTTGATGGAATAGAAGAAATTGCTACTGAGTAAGAAATGTAGTTGCTGTTATTTTGATTTTTATAAAGTTTTATGGCTTCTCTCATTGTGCATTTATTTTTGGTTTTCAACTTTAGTGTTTCTTTTTGCTGTACGTATTTTTTGCATTTGTTAGACGAGGAAGGGTGGCCGTCGTTACAATTTGCGTAAAAAGTACGAGTACATGGTTCTGGGGAATGAGGAGGTAAACTGCAGTTTACACATGCCGGAAGGTTTTTACAGCGTTTAATGGTATGCCCCAAAAGTTGACATTGTTTGCAGCGCATTGACATTGCATAATATTCTCGGATTATAGATTTATGGTAGGTGGATTCGAGTCTATTAGGGACTGTGTAACGGTCGAAAGTCAGAAGCACAACTCCAGTCTTTTCTCTTTTTCCATCTAGAACTCTCTCATACTTGTAGACATCCACTACACCGTCGCTAGACAGTTCTGTAATTATTTCACTTTCAGGGAGTTTCAAAAGATATGGGGCGTATACGGTCCCCTTGGTATAGTTGAGTTGTTCATGGAGTTTGCAAGAAATCTTACATACACCAAAGAGCTCTTTAGACTCTACAAACTTTTTAGCTGTTGTTTTGTCTTTCACCAGTAGCAGCAAACTACCGTCTCTCAGAGGTGATATTGATAGAATGTCTTTTAAGATGAGGTATAACGCTCTCTGAATTGCGAAACACGAGTAGTCATTCAAAGACGTGTTCGGCTCACTCGCTTGAACAACTACGTACCTTGGATTTGGCGCTTGTTTTTCAGGTAAAGAAGGGAATTCCAGAGGAGTTCCTCTGTCTCTTTTCTTACGTTTTCGCTGGGGACTATCAGCAAGCAAAGCGAACTGGTTGTCCCCTAAACGGGGGGCCCGGGGGCATGTTGTATTCACACAAAAGAAACACCAAACAATAATGTTTTCTTTTTGTAATGCACACACGAGAATAATTATAGAGAAACTAGTTGACACTAGAGAATAAGGAATATACGAGTATATTGAGTATAAATGCAATAACTTGTCGTACGGAGAGGATGAACTGTACACGTTGAGTGTTAGTTGAGTACTGATATATATATATATATATATATATATATATATGTTCAAAAATTAAGATAAATTGAAATTTTAAGTAACGTAAAGACAAAATGTGTAGAGTAGGGTGTAAGTAGTTGGTATCACACATAAACGGAGAAGCAGTAGACTTATAGTTTATTATACCGATCGACTTCAAGCCCCACCATATAAGATTTATTATACTCGTACATCCTATCATTACGAAACTTATATAGAAATAAACACATTATATAGTCACCCTTCGGATTTGGTATCAAAGTGCGAGAGTAGCTTTATTTTTCGTCCGATCATTATGAAATTCGCAGGGGAGAGTTTCTTGGTGCAGAAACAAACTCAGGCATGATTAAAGAAAATAAGTTCACATTTGGTATTTAAGTACTCTATAAGTCTTTTTATACCCTGCACTACACTGTGGTAAAGGGTATTATGACTTTGTGCATTTGTTTGTAACACCCAAAAAGAGAAAAGATAGACTCATAGTTTATTATATTGAGTCGATTTAGCCATGTCTGTCTGTCTGTCCGTCCATGTATTCTTGTGATCAAAGTACAGTTCGCAATTACAGTCCGATCCCAACGAAACGTTGCACATATCATTATTTTGGCCAAAGCACAATCCGTATAAATTTTGGTTTAAATTGGTTCAGATTTACATATAGCTCCCATATATATGTACCTCCGATTTGGCCTATATGCACTGTATAAGCAACTTTTTTTAGGCGATCTGTAAAAAAGTTGACAGAGAAGTCTCTTGATACAGTTAGAGGCAATACTAAATTTGAAGCAAATCGGTTTAGATTTAGATATAGCCGATTTAAGCGCTGTCGAAACTGTATTTTTTATCTGATCATTACGAAATAAGGCAGAAAGGATTTTCCTACTACACTAAGGAACACTGCCAAATTTAAGGACAATCGGTTCAGATTTAAATATAGCCCCATTCTCTCTTCAACTTAACCTAACCTAGGAACGAATATCGCTTAATTTGGAGATAATTACTCAGATTTAGACATAGCCACATACGAGTATATGTATATGTTCGTGCCTATTTAGTATTTAAGCGCTATTGAATCTCTACTCTACGTCCAATCATTATATAATATGGCAGACATTTTTCCTTGATCCAATTTGATAAAAATCTGTTTAGATTGTGTATAGTTCCATCTGTACATTCTAAGGTTATCCTTTCAGATCTTGTTTAATATGATCATTGGAATACGTCCTGATGAGCAGGTGAAGTTCTTTGTTAACTGAAATGAAACCAATTATTCCAAATTATTATCGCAATGCCCCTTTTCGTATTGTTAGGGATGTGTAGGGTATTATATAGTCCGCCCCGCCTGACTTTCTGTCTTTCCTCACTGGTTTTCCATTTGATCATTATTAAATTTGACAGAGAGGGGTTTCTAGATTCATGAACGAACACCCCCCAGAAAATAGCTTCTGAAAAATAATGTCACCACATCATGTTGCGACATTTTAAAAATTCCCCCTGCACCCTCTGCTAATTTCGCATTTTGCATGCGCACAATCGAACAAAAATCGGGCGGTGAGTAAAACCCAGACCTACATTATTGCGCAGCCATTTGGTAGTGCATTTAGAATGCACGCTTTCATTTAGGTTTGGTTCCGAAGTCTGCTTTTTGACGGTGCAACACTCCACACCGTGGACTGGGCTGCGTGTGGAAAATGCGATATTTCGCATTTGCGGAGTGTAATAATTTTACCAACGAAATCAAAATCCGTTCATACGGCTGCACCTTTATTACAAACGAACTTAAAAATGCGGTTTCAGTGTAAAATGTAGAAAATTTTTTTGCACAAACGAAATCTCATTTAGATATGTACATTTATAACCATTTTGTTAAGTTTTCCGTTTATATGTAATTCATTCAAATAAATCCAATATTTCTACTTAATTTAAATTTTTTTGTTCAGGATTTTTTGTAAATTCAGGAAATTTTCGGTGAGTGTCCAGTAATTTCACGTTCACCACCTGGCAACCCACCTACACCACGCTGTGATACAGGGTGAATTTGTGTGTAAAACACCCAAAAGGAGATGAGATAGTCCGACCCATCGTTTTAGAATCACTTTCTGAGTCGATTAAGCTATGTCCATGTATCCTTGTAATAAAAGTACAGATCGCAATTATTGTCTGGTCGCGATGAAACTTGGCACAAATATTTTGTTTTTGGACAGAGCCTATTGAAATTTTATTTTATCTCCGATCAGTACGAAATTCGGCAAAAATAGGTTTCTGAGCTCATGAATGAACACTGCAAAATTTGGGGAAAATCGTTTCAGATTTAGATATTGGCTTCATATATATGTATGTATGTTAATCCCGATGTGATATGTAAGCGCTTGAGCAGCTGTATTCTATTCCCGATCAGTACAAAATTCGGCAGAAAGAGGTTTTTTATTATACTAATGAACATTACCATGTTTGGTTGAAATCGGTTCAGATTTATATATGGCCCATATATTTGTTTCCCCCGATTTGGTATCAAAGCGCTATAGAATTGGTTCTTTACTTCCGTTCATTACAAAATTTGTCCGAAAGAAGTTTCTTAAGTGAAGAACGAGTACTGCTAAATTTTTGGTTCGGGTCAGATTTAGATATAGTTCACATATATATGTTACTCCGATTTGATGTGTAAGCGCTATAGTAACTATATTTTATGTCCGATGGGTACGAAAGAAGTTTCTTTTACATGAATGAACACTACCAACTTTGTGGAAAATCGGTTTAAATTTAGTTAAGGCCCCATATATAAGTTCTGCCGATTTAGTTTTTAAGCACTAGTGAAACTATATTTTACGTCCGATCTTTATATAATTTGGCAGAAATGAGGTTATTGATCCAAGTTCTATGATAAAAATTTTTTTAAAAAAGATCGAGGCTGAGCACTATCTTGAAATTTTTATTGTCAGTTTGCTTATACATATTTCTACATGTAAAATCTTGAATATCGTCAAATGTATGTAATTTATATAAATATCGTCTATGGGTTTTCGGCATACTCGAGTGACTTTACATCGCACGATCATGGTGGCCAATTAAAAGGACCATTACGTGAAATTATTCGTTCATCTATAATTTATTTGATGAAATAATAGTAGCGTACAAAATGTGGCATGTGGCTTCGTCCTGTTGGAACCAAGTGCCAGCAAGATTAATGCCAGCTAATTTAGGTACAAAAAACTTCTGATCACTTCTCTATATTGACTGTTGGCAGTAACATTCTGTCCATTATCGTTTTTGAAGACATATGAAAAAATGTGTATACATCCAGACTCGAACAGGAGATGTGTTTATTTAATATTGAATTTCTTCTGGGACAACGGCTCTTTACGCACTCAACAAGGCAACAACTTTATATATTCAGGTAACAACATGAAACGAATCAACGGAGTCGGATTGCTCCTCTCACCAACGGCATCCAATGATCTTTTATATATTATAAGGGGTGATCCATTTCGAGGTTCCCTACTTTTTTTTAAGAAAAAACACAGAAAATTCAAATTGAATGAGGAATGTTTATTATCATTTGAATGAAAATTCTGTGGCATTTATTTTTTGAAGATTATGACTATCAAATGTTGGCCGCGGCTACGTCTCAGATGGTCCATCCGTTGAGCCCAATTTTCGATGACTTGTTCGAGCATTTCGACTGGTAACTGGCGAACGACCCGCGTGATGTTTTGCTCCAAGGCCTGAATCGAAGCGGGTTTGTCCGCATAAACTTTACATATCCCCACAGGAAAAAGTCTAACGGTGTGATATCACACGATCTTGGTGGCCAATCGACCGGCCCAAAACGTGAAATTATCTGCTCACCGAAGTGTTCTCTCAATAAATCCATTGATTGATGCGATGTGTGGGAAGTGGCGCCGTCTTGTTGAAACCAAATGTCGCCGAGATCACGAGCTTCTATTTCAGACATCAAATAGTCGGTTATCATGGCACGATAACGGTCGCCATTGACGGTTACGTTCTCACCGGCATCATTTTTGAAGAAATATGGACCGATGATTCCGGTACGTCGGATCGGGTATCTGTCAGTGGCAAAAAGATAGCTCTTAACGAGAGCTAAAATATTACTCATGGGTGTCAAGGTCGTGGGTCGACTGGAATGTTTTTTTTTTTGGATTTAAAAAAAAATGGACTTAGCGCAATTGGCGAACGATTATTTGGATAATAAAACTGAATAATTTGTAAACGTTGTTCAGGCGTAAGTCTTTCCATGATGAAATGGCAAACAATACTTAACAAAAATAACATGACAGCATGACACGACTCACACGTGATCTGTCAAAAAAAGGCTATTGAAAAAAGTATCTCTACATAGATCACCCTATATTATACTTTTCCACACTCTACTCGTACCAGGAGGTGATATCCATATCTTACTTGGTGACTTCAATGCCAAAGGGAGCTCGAGTAATACAAATATGGAAACTGTTATGTGGCCCCAAGGATTGGCCAATCATAGCAATGATAACGGCGACGATTTTTCGATTTTTGCTTCCGTCATCGCATACAAAGTTCATTCATAAAAATATACATAAATACATGTGGGAATCACCTGATGGCACAACCCAAAACCAGATGGATCACATTATAGTAACCAAACTATTCCTCGGTTGCTTACTTGATGTTAAATAGTGACGGGGGCGGGTGCCGACAGAGACCATCGGCTCCTGGTGGGCGCTTTCCTGGCCCCGATGCAATACAGACATAATTGCTAAAATATGGATCAGTACCTATAACACAGACACTTATGCTGATTATGGATTCCGACCTGGTCGTTTATTTGTAGATACGCTTCGAATTACACAGTGATACAAAATCGAACTTTCCGAATGGGATGAGACCAATTGCAAATGAAAGTTGACATTATCCATAACAAAACCTTCAAGGGTTTTTTTTCAGGTCAGTGCGAGATTTTTTACACGCATTTGAAGTTGGTGATTTTAAAACGCTGTCTAACAAGAAAATATCATTGAAAATTTGATAAAATAATGCTTATTGTTGTGTATCTTACTGTTTTTGGGGTCGAGGAATTCATTTTTGATATTTATTTTTACCTACAACTCACGCTAGATGGCGTTGACATGCAAATGGTGCTATTTCTTGTCGATTTTCATAGAAAAAACGGTTGAAAATCACCAACTTCAAAAGCGTGTAAAAAAATCTTGCACTGAACTGAAAAAACCCTTTAAGGTTTTGTTATGGATAATGTCAAATTTCATTTGCAATTGGTTTCATCCCATTCCCATTTTGGTTGTTGCACTGTGTTATCATCGATAAGTCACGTGGATATAATAGCCAGCTCTATTTGCTATTCATTGATTTCGAACGTGCATTCGACACGGAATACAGATCTGATATCTGGTCCGCTCTTCGAAGCAAAGGCACACCAAAAAAATTATAGCCCTCATCCGAGAACTGTTCGAAGGAGCTGAATGCCGCTTCAACGGTAAAGAAAGAAGTCCTTTTGTACCAAACATAGGTGTAAAATAAGGCTGTGTATGGGGTAATGGAACCTGACCTGATCGGTTAAAAAATGCGCTCCCTGTTAAAGTGCTGCAAATATACGGACAATGACAGATTGTTAGGCAAAGGTTAATTGACAGTTCAGACGATTGCAAGAAAACCTTACAATTTCATATATTTACAATATATTTTGTAAATATTTATATGCAGGATTGCCAATAAAATGCTTTTCTGGCAATGGCGCCGTTGTCACATGCATAAACTTCGCACATCTAACAATCTGCACATCTTCTCGCAATGACTTTTCTGCTAACGTTGCAATACAAAAATTGTATGTTCACACGGTTGTAAATTCACAGAGTTGCATTTTCCGCCATTTTTGTGGAAATATTGTCCGATCTGCAAATCGTGTGTACTTACCTCCAGCTTTAGTGTTTTGTTCAAAATAACAGTATCACTGCGACGTAGTGATACTGTTCTATGAACCATACGTTATCGTAGTGGTACCGTTCGCCGTGTTCTAAGAACCGTACATTATCGTAGTGGTAGCGTTCGCGAACAGTAAAGCTGAGTATAGACGATTGCCAGATCGGCAAACGTTATCAACCCTGTTAAAGTGCTGCAAATATACGGGCAATGTCAGATTGTTAGGCAAAGGTGAATTGACAGTTCAGACGATTGCAAGAAAACATTACAATTTCATATATTTACAATATATTTTGTAAATATTTATATGCAGGATTGCCAATAAAAATACATTATGGACAGTGTTACAAATAAAATGATTTTCTGGCAATGGCGCCGTTGTCACATGCATAAACTTCGAACATATAACAATCAGCAAATTATCTCGCAATGACTTTTCTGCTAACGTTGCAAAACAAAAATTGTATGTTCACACGGTTGTAAATTCACAGGCTTGCATTTTTCCGCCATTTTTCTGGCAATGTTGTCCGATCTGCAAATCGTCTGTACTTACCTTAACACAAAAAAAATGTTTAGTGTATTCTGTTCTCTTGTAAGAGTTGCGTTACTATTCTGTTCGCGACGAAAGAACGGTACAGAACGCAAACGAACCGTTCCATAGTGTTTTTTCCGAACTCTGATTTATATTCCTCAATTGCAGCACTAAAGAAATGTTTAGGTCTAGAATTGTCTTTTGTCGAGACAATTTTAAGAGTCACTTTCAAGTTTTCCCTCACAATTCTTGGCAGTACTCGTTGCATTTCCATTTGATTTAAACACTTTTATAATTTTTAAGCAAATGAACTAATCCCTCTCCCATTATTTCATTCACTCAATTTTGGGGAGTCATTTCAATATGAATGAATTCTCAATTCTAGTATTAAAATAGTTGATGTTTTCAGGTATAAACATTTGGGGACTTTGATCATTTTTGTTGTAAGCACTAAGTTCATTGGGTGATTTATACGAAACGACAATTTAAACATATAAAAAAATATATTTTGCAAGAAAAAGCTTTTCAAAATTGGTACATATTTTCGGTTTTGGTTTTAAAAAATCCGTTAAGTTTAAATGTCATTACTAATAGCAGATATTTATTTAATTAATCCAAAAAAAACACGCGTTATTTGTGATTTCGTATTTGCCAATGCAAAGTTTGTACAATTGCACTTTTTTGGTACATTTTGAGCTTCGAAAGTACCATGGTACTACCGCGACCAATTTATTTTGTTTGTTCATCAAATTAATGTCGATGTTCTGTACGGATGGAATGGACAAAAGATACCTATAATTGAAATGTTACGAGGACTTTAAAATCTGAAATTATACAGGTCCAAATCCATATTTCCCAAAGGATTTCTTCATGGAAAAATTAACTTTAAGAAATTAGTCCATTGTCCCAGTTTCGGTCCAAATACATGGTAGGGACATGTTCCTTTTATAACGTTTTTTCTTCTGATGTGGCAATTTACTCCCTAGGCATGTCTGGGACCACTCCTCAGAAGGCGTATTATGTATTTGGACTATCGTACAATGTCTGTCTTAGGAAAAGTCTCAAACAACATGACTTGAATCACTCATGACTCTACTATAAATTAATACATATATTTAAAATTTTCATTTACAAATCCCAGGACTGAATATAATACAAAATCTGGTACTAATCTGATCCCCAACGGACTGATCGATGTCAATTGTCAAAGTTAGACGTACCAAACAAAAATTTCCATTGAAATATACTTTTTGAAGTTCCAAGTTTAAAGAATAAATGGTATATGAATTATATGATAAATTAATTGGTTTATAATAGCAATTATCCTGTAAATGATATTATATATACTATAGGTAGTCTTAGAACTGTACTCGGATATGTCATGGTTGTTTACATATAAAAGGAGCAGTCGGTAAACCAGTTCCTATACTGAAGGGACCTACTATTATACGGCTGTAATGTTTGTAATAAAATTAGTGTAAATTTCTATAAAAACTCATTGGGGTCAGTACTGGTATATATCACATTTGAAGTTGTCTCGGGATATGTGCATTTATAATAATTTCCACCAATTTATCATAGAGTCCATCTAAGAAGTTTCCAATATATGTATTAAAACAATTGTTATGAAGTTAAATAAATACAAAAATGTTGGTACCGTGGGAGTCAAAAAAGTACATTTTGTCCAAGCGAAAAGTACAAAAACCAAAATGCTATTTTACATCCCTGTCACAAATAGTTTCACTGAAATTGTCGATTTCGAGAAAACGCCTTATGATTCACGTAAGTTGTGGGTTAACAACATTATGGATTCATCATCAGATGAGCCACACCAAATCAAAGGGAATGCAACTCGCATTTCCGCTCGCCTTGCAATCGACATTCATTGAACCACAGACGTTGGGGAAGTATGCTCATGACAGTCAATTTATGGAGATATGTATGTGTATTCGATTGTGAGTTCAAATCGTTATGAAGTTGGTCTCATGTGTCTGTCGGTGGCAAGGGTTTCTCACTCCCCCTTGAGCTGCTCTGCGTGTCATTGGGCAACAACAAATCATCCACAAAATAAAAAAAAATGATTCTGTGTTTACGAGACAGTGATTTTCATGCGAAACGATAATCTCAAGAATTGTGACAAGAAATACAACTAAACAAAGGCAACATATGTGGCAATACATACACTCAGAGAAAAGTTTTAATGCAATATTTTTCTTCATCTCAGTTTCCACAATTTTGGTTAACAATTTATGGAATTCCCCGCTGGAATACCCCGCTGCTCAACACACATTTTCCGGGAAACTCACCAACAGAACTCGAAGAACAGCAGGACCAACAAGAGAGCGAGCGGACTGTAAGGTTCGCTAGGTTGTTAACTGAGGAATCCAGCATGCACAGATTGGTGAAGCACATTATTCCCTGGCTGGAGAAAATGTATGTAGGCTGTATCAGGCTCTCGTATATCCCGAGTCGATAGAAGGATACCAAAGTGGTTTTCATACCCAAAGCGGGAAATATATCGCAAACTAGGTCAAAGTACTTCAGACCAATTAGCCTATCCTCCTTCCTATTGAAAGGTCTGGAAAGACTTTTAGATTATTTCATTAAAGAAAACCGGGATATGAAACTCCTGTCGAATCATCCCTACTTACACTACGATGGCCTTTTTTTGACATAGAAGGGGCTCTAACAAGGTTTGTGAACTGAGGGACCCCAAAAGGAGGGGTACTGTCTCTACTAATTTGGAACCAATCCTGTTAGATCTAGAGCCTACAAATTTGTGACATATGCAGATGACTTGACAATCGCAGTAACTGGCAAATTCCTCGACGTCCTCAGATATAAGTATATCCTACAGGTGGCACTGAACAAACAATACAGAAATGGTTCTCTTTACTAGTAACAATAAGATCCCACATTCGGACCCTCCTCGTGGGAAGATGGTCTGTTCTGAATGTGCAAAATATCTAAGAATATCTCTAGATAGGAAATTGTTATTTATTTATTAATTTATTTATATGAATTACAATACAAAGTAAATTTATATTCTAATTTTAAGGTCCATGGAAAGGCCGGTTACAAAGACCATATGTCTAAATGTTTGCAGCGACAGACCAGAGCCTCTGGTGGGAATCGAACCCACGACCCCCAAACTCATAGGCGAGTACGCTACCAACTCGCCTACTGGGGCGCTCTTAGGAAATTGTTATTCGGGCTTAATATACTGGAACGTGTAAGGAAAGCCAACGTCGCATTATATACCTGCAGGAAAGCTGTCGCGGTCGCGTTGGGGCCTCTCTCCTAAAATCGTCCATTGGACATATATAGCAGGGATGCAAAATCAAGATTTCTAATTGTACAAACATGTACTTTCTGAGCCTCCATTGTATAACTTACTATCTTAATTAGGATATGAATCAATGTTTCTAGTATCGACCTAAGACATTTATTTTGCTCAAAAAGTTTGTTGTTCGTGTTTTTGATCAGTATACATTTTTATAAAACTTTTCAATAGCCATTTTATGGCCAAAAAAATCAAAAACAATTAGTTTTTTAATTTTGTCATTATTTGATCGTTCCGTTATCAGATTTATAATGTAGTTTTCAGATTGGGCCAAAATGTTTATACAAGGTGGCGCAAAAGTAATCCTCCTATCAGAAAATGCTATAAATTTTGCGATTGGCCCCTAATGTCAGTTCTGTTTTGACATTTGTGTAGTAAACACATGCGAAATACACGTTAATAAACAATGTTACGCTACACTGCTCCAGAACGCGGAATATTGCTGACTATTTATTTGACCAATAATCGGTCGGTGACTTTGGCACAGATTTCCTGCCGTCCAACGCCTACTGGTGAAACACTGCGACGTTTAGCCGCTCGCCTCGAAGAGACTGGCACAACACGAGATGCTGCCAGGCGTGGCAGACCCCGGAGTAGCCGTTCTGCAGAGAATATTGCTGCTGTAGCCGAGGATGTCATGGAAGCGCCGTCGACATCGACCAGACGACGTGCCACGCAAATGGGTATCAGTCGACGGTCTCTACAGCGAATTTTGGTACAAGATTTGAAGATGTTTCCGTACAAAGTCCAGACGGTGCATCAGCTGTTAGCTGCTGACCGCCAATCGCGTCTAACATAACATCGAAAGGTTACTTTTGCGCCACCTGTTATATTCAAGCCAAAAAAACGCATTCACATTCCAGATTCTTAGGGTCAGTACAAGGGTCTAAACATGTATTTTGACATTCATTTACATTCACAGAAAATAGAGTAAATCAGACTATAGTCAATATTTTGCGATGTTCATATTCCAGAAACTGTTTTGTTGTATTCGTAAGTACTTAACTAATAGCTTTTGTAGAGAAGAGGTTATTATAAATGAAATTTTGTAATTTTATTTTGAAACACTAAAAAGTATATTTATAAAATTCTGTTTCATTTCACATTTTTATTAAAATGACACACATTTCGTTAAAAATGTTCCAGAACAACGAGTTAATCCGTAAACTAAAAAGGCACTTTTAAAAAAATTTCCAGACATTTTTCATTATGCCATTATTTATTTTAATTTTATTTCATTATTTTAATTTTATGGCAACTCCTAGCACTATTTTTTCCGGAACCTGCAGTCAAAACAGCAAGTTATCGTTAAAAATACGTAACTGTTTATTTACGCGTATTGTACATACAAGCTTGTGCCACAGTACAATTTATTCATTACAATAAAATTGACAAAAAGCTAAAAAAATTTTATTTGATTAACACCATAGATAAATGGCATAAAATAGTTAACCATAACAATCTCGTTTTCGAAAAAATAAGATAGACGGTTTTGAATACATGTCCTTGAAATGTATACATATTCAAGAACATTTATAAATTGTACCAAATGAGTCATTGGTGTACCATTGTACTTCTCAGGTCGTAATAGTACCAATTTTGGTACAATTGTACCAACTTTCGCATCCCTGATATATAGCAGTAGCCCAGCGGTAAAAATACCCATTATTTAATCGCTGATGTAAGCAATATTTAGTAGCAATCAGTGATGATTCTATCGCTTATATTTCTGCTTACATTTACACACGAGTGTCATAGGCTGCTTAATCGGTGCGCTCTCGCTTCCAAAGTAGGGAAAGATGTCAGTAAGTGTCATTTCAATTGCACTTACGTTATAAGTGGAGTTCTAAGCAAGCCTGATGGCACTTCTATAAATGCTGGCAAATTAGAATGTAATGCACACCGATTACAGTCTGATTTGTACTTGAAAGGCAATGTTATGAGATGGTACCACTAATCCTGATGATTTTGTAATTGAAAGTCTAATAAACATGCATTTAAATGTATCATTTGTTTATTTAAAAAAAGTTAAATACGATTGAATAAAATACTTAAATAAAAATAAACATTTTCATTTCACAACAAAAAAAGGCACATACAAAAGTGTATACTAAATATCACAACACAAATTCAGATTTTTAGGTTTGAGATAAAATTGTGAAAAAATTATTAAATACGAATTTTTTGCAAAATATCTATTTTTTAGTTTTTCAAAACAATGATGCAAATCGTTTCATCGTCAAATCCTCTCCCTTGACAGCATCTGCAAACAAACAAATAGAAATTTATCAGTACAAATACAAATACAAAAAGTTTAAACCAATCTTACCGAAAACTGCATCATGTAGTATTAACTTAAAACAATTATCATATTTACCAACTTTCAACAATGTCAACAACCTCTTACAACAATGTTAACAACCTCAATAATAGTGATACACATTTCTTGTTATTTATGTATTTTTTCCAAAGCCGCTACAACGGAATTGTTTATTTCTTTGCATATTCACACAAACTAACTCTCCGCTTATATTGTAATCGGAGTTGTAAGAAGTGGACGATATTTATTAGATTACACACGTATAAAATTCTAAGTACTTAAATCGCTCGCTTAGAATATCATACTGATGTCATTGATTATAGTCTAGGTACTTCGTTTCATTTACCGCTGGGAGTTTGCTTAATACCCAATGTTAAAAATCCTCATGACATCATCGATTAAGTCTCGATGATTTCGTAGAGCGAACCCCCACGAATTCCCATCCTATTTCCATTTTACTTTTACGTGGAGGTGTCATACGTTGGTCAAGTACTTCGCCTTACACTACAGTGTTAGCTGGTTCGTAATGAGGGGTCCTTGCAACCCCCTTATATTCGGATGCAACCATTGGATCAAATATAATCCATTATCTGCTTACATGGTAATTGAGAGAGAGGATCAGGCCTGTTGCACATCCTGTATGTGATAGTAATGTGTCAGTCATAACCCCCCATGACAGCCTCGCTTACTTTGTAATGAGATACAATTGGGTGTTTTATTTTTTTCCTACTAGAAATATGCTAATAATAAATAACAAAACGGTTTTTGTTCAAATTTTAGTTTAGTTTTTTTAGTTTATTAATCTCTTTTTGTCTACACAAACTTTGCGGAAGTGTCTTCCTTTATAATTTTTTAAACATTTTCGTATATCTGTCATGTAACCTTGATCTGTATACCCTTCATATATTACAGCTTCTGTAAATGAAAAGAAATAAAATGTAATTAGTTCAGTATTATATTAAAACTATAAATATACATGACACTTACCGAAAATTGCATTATTCTATGCCTGCAGACTTTTAAATGACTTCTTCGAATTAATACCATCATAGTTGTATCCAAGTACTATTTCGTTAGAAAATAGTCTGCTAAAGTTTGCATATAATCCACCTCCAGAACATATGGTTCTTATTATGGCCACCTAAGTTATGTTAATGATGTGTTGTCATGAAAATTAAAATGTCAAAATGAAACGACCTGCAAAAATTATTGATACATACTTATTCATATCTACCGATATCTTTAAATTAATAGTTTCCAAATCTTCGGAATTTTCAACAGGAAATTCTATTTTTGTTGAAAATCTTACATTTTTGTCAACAATTTGTTACAAAGTTGCAGATATCTTTGATTGGCGTGAGACGTTTGTTTATATAAAAGAGAAATGCATTGATATAATGGATGTATTATGTATATATGGATGTACATATTATAATATTTATTTTTGTCTAATGTATTACCTAGAGTTTCATTTAATTTGCTTTCCACCTTTTCTTGAAGAGCTAAAATGTAAAAATTGTGAGTAACGTAGAACTTGTTAAAACTTCCTATGAATACCTTGGAGTTCCTTTTCAATCAGCAGTCTATTTTCCTCGAAATGTTTATCAGTTTTTTCCTGAAGAGCTAAATTATTAAAAAAATTATAAAAATTTAAAATTTGTATTTAAAAAAAAAAATAATACCTTGAAAATTGTGTTCCATTCGTAATTGATTTTCTTCAAACTGTTTGTTCATTTTTTCTTGAAAATCTAGAAAAAATAAATATGTATATATTTTTTGCAATTTTGGATTTTATAAATTCTTATGAATACCTATAATGTTGCTCCATTCGTGCTTGATTACACTATGCAACAAAATTTTTGTCCAAGGGATGTGGATAACAGTTGCTGGTGCAATTAAGTGTCACAAACACGAAAAAATATCAAAAACCATTTTTATGGTCAATTTTTTTTTAATTCCAGCTTTCATGGAAAGTACATTCAGTATTTGGACCATAATTTTTCAAGTATAAGCCTGATTGAGCCGTGTTATGCCTCAAATTAAAGGGAATTATGAGAGCTACATATGATGCAACTATCGCTTTCACATAGAATATTTGGTTTAGTAACAGTCGTCATGATATAAGAAAAAAATGATTTGTTTTAAAAAATCACTTTTTCCTGGTACAAAAAAAAAACATAAAAAATTTAAAAAAAAAATCGAAAAAAATATTTTATCACGTTTTTAAAAAGTCAGCATGCTAACGAAGAAAACTGTCTATTTGAAAAAATCTATGGATAGATGTAAAAGTTATGAGCCATTTTGTAAATGTTAGGGAAATTCAAAAAAATCTTGTTTCATATTTTTTCGTTTTTAAATGATGTTTTTGCTTATATTGAATTCGCCATATGTGACAGAGACATATAAGAGACATTGCACTTGCATTTTATTTTATGAGGGTTGATGTCAGACATTATAAAATTATAGAGAAGACGAGATTTATGGCCGTTCGTAACCCGCCATAAAACATGATATGCAATGTGAGAGCTATATTGGATGAGATCCACTCAGATAGAGGGTCATTCAACAATATTTGTGGTTTTTTATTTATGCCTTTTAGGGGCATGGGCATCCCAGTCGTATATACAGGTAGTAAAATTTTATGTACGCAATACAATATAGTATGCGGCAGTCTTGAAAATATTGGGTTTCTACGTTCGAAGCAAACTATATGTCAGCTACTGGTACTGCAACTTATGAACCTTAAACCCCGAATTTATGAATGAAATTTCTTATTAATAAATTAGTATAATTCAGCGCCTTAAAGAGATAAGTCGATTTTCTAAAAAATATTACAAAGTTATATTTCGAAGTATGAGTAAAAGGCAAAGAACTTTTCAAAGTGTAAATGATCCCGACAATTTCTGCTACATCTGCGGAAAATATGTAATTAAAAAATCGACGTGCGTTTAGTAAAATAATAGAAGAAATATATGTGTAATATTTTGGTATACGAGTTAAAAATATGAACGAACCGTGGACACCTAGTATTTTGGGTAATTCGTGCCATGTAAATCTTACTCGATGGACTAGTGGAATGCGGTAAGTACTTTAAAATTAATGTATTACAATGTTTTGTGGAATAAAACGTTTTAATTTTAGACTTCACGTGCTATTTGGAATGCCAATAATTTGGAGACAACCATTTATTCACGATACGGACTGCTATTTTTGTCTAAGTTAATAGATTGGAGTAGGAAGGGTCTATGTATAGCTAACAGCCTAATAACGGAAACATCGTAAAGTTCAACTGAGTACTCAACTCTTAGTGATTCAAGATTCAGTCAGAAGTCATCGCTTTTAACTCAGTTTCAACTCATTGATCTAGTGAGAGATTTGGAACTGACCAAAGATAAGGCAGAACTACTTGCATCTGGGATGAAACAGTACAATATTTTGGCCCCAGATGTTAACATATCATATTATAGAGTCCGTGATAAACGTCACAAACAATTTTATACAACTGTGGATAACAGATGCTTTTGCAAGGACATTTCCGGATTGTTCGAGGAACTTAATCAAACATACAATTCAAAGGAATGGCGGTTACTTGTTGACAGCAGTAAAGAAAGTTTGAAAGCAATACTTTTACCAACGGAAATCAGAAACCGTCGATTCCCATCATGCTGTCAACACTTAGGAATCATACGAAACAATGGCTAAATTGATAAAATACATAAAATATGAACATGACTGGAAAATTTTTTGCGATTTAAATGTAGTTGGTATATTATGCCTCTGGGATAGCCGTGCTCGCGAAGATCATTAAGCATATTAAGCTGGGGCTCTTTAAAAATTGTTTAAAAGCCTTAAGGAAATATGGCAATTCACTCTCATATTTAAAAAGTTTATTTAAAAGTCTTTCTTTTCAAAAAATCGAAGAAGGAGTTTTTGATGGGCCTAAAATAAGGAAACTGATGAAAGATGTGAATTTCGAATCATATTTGACGTCGGATGAAATTGCAGCATGGAGGTCGTTTAAGCTTGTAGTTTGAAATTTCCTTGGATCCAATAAAAGCCCGCAATATGAAACAATGATTAATGATTTGTTAAAGAATTATGAAAAAATTGGTTAGAAATATATTTTTTAATATCTTCTATATATATAACCAGTAAGGAAAGGCAGAAAGTCGGGTGGGGCCGACTATATTTATTTATTTATTTATTTCGTCTATGGAAATACAATTCCTTACAGACTATTGCTTAATAATAAATTAATTCTAGTATACTTTTAAATTTAGACATTGTCATAGAAAAATCCAGATTATACAATTTAAAAATTTTGTTAAATTCCCTAAGGGATCTAACAATAGGCTCATTAAGACCGTAATTAGTTCTATGTAGTGGTACTTTAAAAAATTCATAGTTTCTTAATCTCCTAGAAGGAACGTTAAAAGGAATTAGATTTAATATATGAGGGCAATCAATAAGTCCACAAATAACTTTATATAAAAACATTAAAGATTGTAAACATCTACGGTTAGATAATATTGGAAGGTGAATAAGTTTACACCTGGATTCATATGCAGGAAATGGATGAACAAAGTTGAGTGAAGACAGGGCAAATTTAACAAATTTCCTTTGTATTCTCTCAACTCTGTTGACCTGTGTAGTAGATGACGGGTTCCAAACAATTTGCGCGTATTCTATTGTTGAGCGGACAAAAGTCATGTACAAAATTTTCCGAGTATATGGGTCACTAAAATCAGAACTGTGGCGTTTAATAAATGCAAGAAGTTTATATGCTTTTGGAATGATGTAGTCAATATGAGAATTAAAGCTAAGTTTCGAATCAAACAAAATGCCCAGATCAAGAATTTCATGAACTTGCTTGACTCTCTCACCATTTGCATAAAATTCCATAAATATTGGACAGTGTAAGCGTGAATAACAAACGTAAAAGCTTTTTCTAACATTTAGGGACAGTTTATTAAAAACACACCAATCTGTAACAGATAAAAGATCACATTGTAAAAAAGTAGCATCTAATAAATTATTTATACGTTTAAACAGTTTCACATCATCTGCATAAAGCAAGCATTGAGAGTATGATATACATTTTGAAATATCATTTATAAACAAGTTAAATAGAAGTGGCCCCAAAACACTACCCTGAGGTACACCAGAAGTAGCAACGTAGGGCAAAGAACTGGAACCATCGATATGGACCATATAGACTCTGTTGTTAAGTACGATCGTAACCAATCAAGGGATTTTGAATAAAAACCAAATTTGGTCAATTTGGAAATCAGAATATAATGTGATACTTTATCAAATGCTTTAGAAAAATCCAAGTAAATCGATCCTACTTGGCTTCCTCTTTCAAAGCTACAGAGACAGAAGTTTGTAAACATCAACAAATTAGTCGTAGTTGAACGTCCTTCAATAAAGCCATGCTGGCATAATACCCTACACCTCCCTAACAATGCGATAAGGATCACTGCGATAAGAATTTGGAATAATTGGTAAATGGGTAGGAACATATTATCTAATTCTGAAGCGATAATCGCAAAATTAAGCAATATTCGTTCCTAAATTGAGAAACATCTTTCTGGAAAATTTTAATGATCGGAAGTAAAGTACAACTACTATACCGATTTGATACCAAATCAGGAGGAACATATATATGGAGGTTATATATAAATCTGAACCGATTTTCCCTGAATACTCATTCACGTAAAAAGACCTCTTTCTGTCGAATTTCGTACTGATCGGATATAAAATACAGTCTCTACAGCGCTTACATGTCATCGGGGGTATCGTATATATGGGGGCTATATCTAAATCTGAACCGATTTCTTACAAATTTAAAAGTGTTCATTCATATAATAGGAAACCTCTTTCTGAAGAATTTCATACTGATCGGATATAAAATAAAGTTTTTACAGCGCTTACATGTCAAATCGGGGGTAAAGTATATATGGGGGCTATATCTAAATCTGAACCGATTTCATCCAAATTTAAAAGTGTTCATTCATATAATAGGAAACCTCTTTCTGCCGATTTTCGTACTGATCGGATATAACATACAGTTTTTACAGCGCTTACATGTCAAATCGGGGGTAACGTATATATGGGGGCTATATCTAAATCTGAACCGATTTTCTCCGAATTTGGCAGTATTCCTTCATGTAATAAGAAACCTCTTTTTGCCGAATCTCGCACTGATCGGATATAAAATACAGTTTCTACAGCGCTTACATGTAAAATCGGGTGAAACATATATATGGGGGCTATATCTAAATCTGAACGGATTTTCTCCGAATTTGGTAGTGTTCATTTACGTGACAAGAAAACTCTCTCTGCCGAATTTCGTACAGATCGGATATAAAATACGGTTTCTATATCGCTAACATGTCAAATCGGGTGAAACATATATATGGGGACTATATCTAAATCTGAACCGATTTTCCCCGAATTAAGTAGTGTTCATTCATGTAATAAGGGAACTCTCTCTGCCAAATTTCGTACTGATCTGTTATAAAATACAGTTTCTACAGGGCTTACATGTCAAATCGGGGGTAACATATATATGGGGGCTATATCTAAATCTGAACCGATTTTGACCAATTTCAATAGGGATCGTCCTTGGGCCAAAAAAGAGCACTGTGTTAAATTTCATCACAATCGGACCATAAATACGACCTGCACTTTGATTACAAGAATACATGGACAGACGGACAGACAGACAGACAGACGAACATTGGTAAATCGACTCAAAAATTGGTTCTATGACGATCGGTATAATAAACTATGGTTCTATTTCTTCTCTTTTTGGGCGTTACAAACAAATGCACAAAGTCATAATACCCTGTACCACAGTGTGGTGTAGGGTATAAAAATGGAAAAATGTTTGTATGTATGTATGTGGCTTATAGACGCTTAAACCACTGGACCGATTTAAAATTTTTTTTTAAATTTGTTTTTTTTTCTTTTGTTTAAAAGCTACTTTGTCTGAGATGGTTTTGGAAAAAAAAATTTTGCAAAAAGTGAGCGGAGCCAATGTGGGCGTGACAAATCGTTTGTTTTCAAAAATGGACGGGATCGGAAATCTAAATCTGGGGCAACGAAGTGGACCGGGTCCAGTTATTTATGTATATAACACATATGTATTTATTCTTCCAACTTATTTTTCGATTTATGTATTCCAACAGGTGTAAATATGTCCCTCAAAATTCATTTCTTGCATTCTCATTTAAACTTTTTCCCCGAGAATCTTGGCGACGTAAGTGACGATCATGGCGAAAGTCCACCGAGCGGCATTACCAAGGGAACTGGGATGAAAGAATGATGGGAGATTATATTTGGTTCCTGATTCCGATTCTGAAATCTACAAACGTCAACAAAGAATTCACAATTACTTCTAATGAAACTTGTACATGTAAATAAACTCAAATGTACATGAATATATGAAAGTAACAAATAAAATCGCTGTTTAAACAGAAATTAAAAAAAAAAAAGATTTTTTCTCTACCAAAAGGGCTATAATTTCTACATTATCCATAGATTTATCCATCAAATAGGCATTGTTTTCTTCGCTAGGATGCAGGCTTTTAAAAAATAAAATAAAATATTTTTTTTAGATTTTTTTCTATTTTTTATTCGTGTCATTTTATTCGTCGTTCGTTTTTTGAAAAAAATCTTATTTTCCGATTCGATTAATGACTGTTACTAAACCACTGTTTCTAAGTGAAAGAGATATTTCCAACATTGGTAGCCCACATTAATAGCTTCAATTTAACGTATAAGTTGACCTGCATATACTCCACAAATTATAGTGCAAATACTAAGAGTACCTTCGACGATAATAGTATTTTTACTATTACGCGAGGCTTTCTTACAAACTCGCATGACAGCAAATTTTCTGAAATTAATGCAATCTCAGCAGGTTTGAGTTTGTAATTAAGGGTTTCCCCTTTAAAAATACAGCACAATATCTTTTTACAAGCCCCCTGATCCAACAAATGCATTGCATCAATTGGGAATTGCGTAACCATTTTAATATTTATTTTTTCTAACATAGATTTTTTTTTCTTTAAAGAAGCAACTATGATGACATTCGAACTTTCTATTTTCAAAATCTTCGCCAGTCCGCAATCCCATACGTAGTAACGTTATCGAAACGAATCCCAGTTTGGTTACATTTCGAACAACCATTTAGAGAGTTGTGCCCAACAACGCCGCTTACAAATGACCGCGCTGGAGCATCGCACACAAACTAACGCATTTTCACTCTAATTATATTGGTGCCCACTGATATACCATTCTATATTAAATCGGAAATGTCGTCCACAAAATCGTGAAGATAATGCTCAATATTTGATGGGTTTTTATCCCCAATATATGCATCTATTAAAAATACCTTTGAGTTTTCTCAATTTATAAAGTGGCCTAAAATAGGCCACAGGGTTGTTTTGTAACTCTTGTATAGCGGTAGACCATCTATACCCACGTCCAAGTACAACTCTTCTAATTATACCCTACACCACACTGTGGTACAGGGTATTATAAGTTTGTTTCACGGCAGATGTTTGTAACACCTGAAAATAACACAACTAGACCCACCTTAAAGTATACCGATCGACTTAGAATTACTAGCTTGCAGTTTAGAGTATTTCGCGGCTGTTAAGATCGCTATTGAATTTGGTTGAAATCGGTTCAGATTTAGATATAGCTCCCATTCGTCCGATTTGGCCCTTTAGTCCTATATAAGCTGTATTTTACATCCAATCGTTTTGAAATTTAGAATGGTAAAGTTTATTGATCCATGAACCAACATTGCCGAATTTGAAGAAAATCGGTTAAGATTTAGCTATAGCTCCCATATATGGTAATGGTAAAGTTTATTGATCTGGTTTAGAATGGTAAAGTTTATTGATCCATGAACCAACATTGCCGAATTTGAAGAAAATCGGTTAAGATTTAGCTATAGCTCCCATATATATGTTTCGTCCGATTTGGCCCTTTAGTCCTATAGAAGCTGTATTTTACATCCGATCGTTTTGAAATTTAGAATGGTAGAGTTTCTTGATCCATGAACCAACATTGCCGAATTTGAAGAAAATCAGTTAAGATTTAGCTATAGCTCCCATATATATGTTTCGTCCGATTTTGCTCTTTAGTCCTGTAGAAGCTGTATTTTACATCCAATCATTTTGAAATTTAGAATGGTAGAGTTTCTTGATCCATGAACCAACACTACCGAATTTGAAGAAAATCGGTTAAGATTTAGCTATAGCTCCCATATATATGTTTCGTCCGATTTGGCCATTTAGTCCTATAAAAGCTGTATTTTACATCCAATCGTTTTGAAATTTAGAATGGTAGAGTTTCTTGATCCATGAACCAACATTGCCGAATTTTAAGAAAATCGGTTAAGATTTAGCTATAGCTCTCATATATATGTTTCGACCGATTTTGGTCTTTAGTCCTGAAGAAGCTGTATTTTACATGCATTCATTTTAAAATTTAGAATGGTAGAGATTATTGTTCCATGAACCAACACTACAGAATTTGAAGAAAATCGGTTAAGATTTAGCTATAGCTCCCATATACATGTTTCGTCCGATTTGGCCCTTTAGTCCTGTAGAAGCTGTATTTTACATCCAATCATGTTGAAATTTAGAATGGTAGAGTTTCTTGATCCATGAACCAACACTGCCGAATTTGAAGAAAATCGGTTAAGATTTAGCTATAGCTCCCATATGTATGTTTCGTCCGATTTGGCCCTTTAGTTCTATAGAAGCTATATTTTACATCCAATCGTTTTGAAATTTAGAATGGTAGAGTTTCTTGATTCATGAACCAGCATTGCCGAATTTGAAGAAAATAGGTAAAGATTTAGCTAT
Organism: Eudasyphora cyanicolor; assembly: GCA_963930755.1. Classification (NCBI taxonomy): domain Eukaryota; kingdom Metazoa; phylum Arthropoda; class Insecta; order Diptera; family Muscidae; genus Eudasyphora; species Eudasyphora cyanicolor. Next base: position 112,145,094 of record OZ005735.1, on the reverse strand, counting down.
AGCTCCCATATATATGTTTCATCCGATTTGGCTCTTTAGATCCAATCTTTTTTATACCCTACACCACACTGTGGCAGGTACGTATACAGAGGGGGGCGTAAAATTGGCAACGACTAAATTAAGTGACATGCGTAGAAATTCAGATGCGGAGTTTGATAAAATGTTTGAAGAATCCACACAACTTGCAAGAAGTTTTGGAATAGAAGCTGCACTACCTAGAATAGTAGGCACTCAAAAGTATAGGGCTAATATTCCTGGTTCAGAAGCCAAGGCGTATTTTAGGACAACATTGTTCATACCATATCTGGACGAAGTAATATCACATTTAAATTATAGATCCGAACATGAAGCTATAATTACAAGTCTGTTTAATATCGTTCCGATACGAGTTGTACATCTAATAAAGGAAGATTTCGAAGAAGTCAAACTTTTTTACAAAAACGATTTAAATAATTCAGCAAAATCTGTTTTAGCTGAAATAAGTATATGGATTGATTATTGGAAGCAGAAGAATGATAAGACATCAAATGCATTAGATGCTATTTTAGTTTGTGATGAGGACATGTTCCCAAGGGTTTTTACCCTATTGCAGATACTGGCCACAATACCAGTGACAACGGCATCTGCTGAGCGAAGTTTCTCGACGTTAAGAAGAATAAAAACTTATCTCCGGAACAGAATGGAAGGAGAAAGGCTATCTTATCTGGCTTTGATGTCTATATACAAAGATGAAGTCAAAATCGATGAAATAATTGATATATTTCTTTAAAAAAATCGAAGATTACATTTTTAACTCTTACGTATTTTATTATAAAAAGTTTTACTGATCTCGTACTAAAGTACACATTTATATTTAGGAATAAAATTCGAATAAAAAACTGAGGAACTTAACTTCCATTACCTACACAATAAACACAATTTTTTAATTGTTTATCTTTGTTATGGAAAAAAACATAACCAAAATCCTGGATACGTCCCTGCACTGTGGTACAGGGTATTATTTAAGTATAAAATGTCCCAAAAGTAAATTTATGTACAAATTATACATGAATTACAAAATTTATATATCAGAGTTATTCAATATTACGAGAGTGGTGTAGGGTATTATATAGTCGGCACCGCCCGACTTTAGCCTTTTCTTACTGTTTTTTTTTAAATTTGATGAGTTAGCCATTAAATAAGGTTTTATACCAGCGTGGAAATATTGACCTGTCGCAACAGTCCGTACAATATGTTTTTCAAGTTCACTAGCCCCAATTAGAGAATTGGTGGATGAAGGTACGTCCATTTTTTCCGAATTTAAAATAGTCAACAGGTCATCGCAGCATCGTCGACCAGGGCTATACTTTTTGTACCAATTTGCCAACTTTTGTCGTAGGGAATTTTGGGGTATTTGGAAAGAACTTAACGTTTCGGACGGACATGACAATTGATCACTACAATAATGATTCACAACCGTATTCATAAAAAAATCCTAAGTATGTTTTAAAGTAGACATTATTTAACAAACACTTTTGGCCTAATAAACGATTATTAAAAAATCGTATTCATAAACAGCATTTTAACTACTTAACATTTTAATGACTTCGTCCATGTAAAGCTGGCAACACCATCTATTTAACACACAATTTTCTCTCTTAATGATGAATTAATACGATTATCAACTGTAAGAGTATTATTTTAAAAACAACTATATTATTTAACAAAAATGTATGCTAACTTGTCCCAGAAATAAAAAAACAACAACTAAAGATCAAATAAATGACGAATTCAGATAATTTTTTTATTACATACAAAAAGGTATTCGAATAACGAATAATATTTAACACATGTTGATTGGCTACATATCACTAGTGCATTTTGTACAATTTGCATTTCTTGTGTTGTCGTTTTGCAACAATATAAGTTTATGGTCTTTTATAAAACAATATAGGAAACAAGAATGCGAAAATTCATTTATTATACTGATTTACAATATGGGGAAAAAGAAGAATGCAAAAATGCATTTTATATACCGATGGACGCAGAATCATTCCTGAGTCGATTTAGCCATGTCCGTCTGTCTGTGTCAATCAAAGTACTGCTCGATAAAAGGAAACAATCCTTACGAAATTGTTGGGATAAGGAGCAGCTTATGTTGCACAATGCCTTTAACACTTCCTGGAAAAATGCGACAAATCGATCCACGTTTTGATATACCTCCCATTTAATGGTACATTCCGTTTTTACATAAACACGTTTTAGAAGGCACAGTTACATATTTTATTCTTTTTTTCTCATTTTAACCTAAACCATTTCTAGAAAATATGTTCAAAATCAGTCTTATAATATTTTTTTCTTTTAATTAAAAAATTCCATAAAAATGTTTTGCAAATACATACGAAGAAAAAGCAAATGCTACTTTAACAAACGCTTAAAGTAGGGTCCACCCATATTTAAAATTCACCCATTTAACAATGGTTTACAAAAGGTGTTTTAGGCAAATAATCGTTTATGAATACAGTTTTAACAAATTTTGCTTAACAAAGGTTTGTAAATCTGTTTTAAGTTTTTATGAATACGGCTGTAATATTACAAGATGCATCTACATCGTTTTCTGATCTGCAAGATGCATCTACATCGTTTTCTGATCTGCTAATATTACATTGGCTTAATGAAACTCGGACGATTTGGGTAACAATTCGCCCTGAACCTTAAAATTTCCTTTTTCCTTACGAGAAAGTCGTAATAAATGTCTTTTTGAGAAACCCTCCAATAAATTACATGAATGTTTTTTCATTCTTACCTTAAAATAACATTTTTTCACAAATCTTATTTTACTCAGAAATTTTTCCGCACTTTCAAACCAACCACTTTATACAACCGTCACGACAAGAATGGACTTTACAAATAAATAACACAAAAATGCGAAAACAAAGAATGTTAGAATGTTTTGCCGTTACTTTTTTACAACAAAGACAAACAACGAAAAAACATTTTGCATCACCACATTCGTTCCTGCTTATAAGCGAAGGGATGTTTGTAATGTGGTAAAGCAAATGAACATCACGAAAAATGAAGCAGAGTAGAAAATTACAAAATATGAGATATTTGGATGTGGTTATCATCTATGATTTCGTAAGGGAATTCAAACGTACTTGAATCTGTACATTACGACTTCGTACTACGGCTTCGTTAAAAAGTACTTTGATTTTCTTCGGATGTTTCCCATGATATCATCCATGATTTGCCAAGTACTCCATAATTTTTACCACTGGGTAATCGAATCGGTCGATTGCATTTCCTCCTACCGACAGCTTGTGCGTCTCTCGCCCACAACATCGCCTTGCATATTGTTGTTTGTTACTCGCGAAGAAACACGCACGTACACACCCACATACTCGAATAGAGAGAGTCGACGTTACTTGAGCTCGATTTTATATCCCAGTAGGAAAAATGGTCGAAACATACAAATATTACGTCTTTGTCGAAAAAAACAACATCCCTAGTCACCCTAGAGCCATCACCTGGGTTACAGAAGAGCCCTCAAACCCGGCTGACATATTAGAAATAATAAAAGATTCCAATCCTGCCCATAATTGAAGAATCAGCAAGGTGGGTAAGGCGGATGGTAAAAAGCGGCAGGTCAATTTGATCCTTAACGCTCAATCCACCTCCCATATACAACGTGCAAGTGCAACCCTACGATATGGCTTCGAGACAATAGTCTTGAAGGTATACAACCAGGATATAGTTCCCACTGCGGAACGTGAGTCGCCCACCGTGGTTGATACACAGCTTTCTGGAAGTGCGGAGGTATCCACGCCCATTATTTCTGTTGACTCCAACTCTAACAGAAGATCTGTTACGTCCTACTCTGAGGACGAAAGCTCTAATTTTGACACAAAAGGGCTGAGGGGAGTCTCCGGACTCTTTGACGCATCTGGCGGGCACGCTTTTCGATGATACGGACGAAGAGTTCGATAACACCCTTGTCGGGGTGGATGTTAATCTGTCAGTTACCAATGATGGTAAGAATTTTACAGATTAACCTCCATCAAGCTAAAGCAGCCTCAGCGGCTCTATTGCTGCGCCTGTCCACAGGTGCAGTAGACATCGTCCTGATACAGGAGCCCTACGCAGTGGGAGGAAGGGTGTGCGGTATCAGGACACCCAACTTTAAACTGCTTGTGGCCAACTGTGAAGGCACTCCAAGAACCTGCATTTTGGCCAGGAAAGATCTAAGTATCTTTCTCCTGGCTAATTTAAGTGGTTAAGACCAAACATCTGCTAGTCTGGAGATCGGTAATATTGGGTGGTCTCCAGCTACTTGCCTTATGAAGCTGTAGTACCGACTGCTCTATTCAGAGAAGTAGTAGAAGAAGCAACGTCTGACGAGGTCGAGCTGATTGTTGGTGCAGACACGAACGCTCATCATACTATCTGGGGTAGTACGGATATAAACAATAGGGGTGATTCGCTTCTTGACTTTATTCTAACTACCAACCTAAGTATTTGTAACATAGGTAATAAACCGACCTTTACAATTAAAGACAGACAAGAAGTACTCGACGTAACGTTTGCTACTGACCGGCTGTCAGACAAAATTATTGGGTGGAATGTACTGGACGACCACTCATTCTCAGATCACCATTATATTGGGTTCAATCTCGCTGAAAAAGCGCCTGAACCTGCCGTCCACAGAAATGTGAGAAAGACAAAGTGGCACCTGTATGAAAAGAATTTCAAGAAAGTCCTCAACTCCAAACTTCTGTACGAACCGAATGACAAAGCCGGTCTGGATAATCTGGTCGAGCATATTACCACAGCATTCAATAGTTCCCTTGAAGAAGCCTGTCCAAAAACAAGGTACAAGGGTAAAACTAAAGCCCAATGGTGGACTCCTGAGCTAACGGCTATGAAAGAGACCTGCAACAAGCTATTCAACAAGGCTAAATCTACTGGGGTCGCTAATGTTTGGGATGCCTATAAAGAGCAACTCAAGATCTATAAGAAGGAGCTTAGAAAGGCGCAAAGACGCTTTGGTATACCTTCTGTGGCGAAGTGGAAAAGGTCTCCGACGCCGCAAGGCTGAGGAAAATACTATCAGCTCCACCCTGTACAGTGGGTTACTTGCAGGCTGAGGCAAATAATTGGACCAAAAACAGCGAGCAGTCGCTCAAAGTACTGCTCGACACACATTTCCCGGGGAACTCTCTAATAGAACCAGAGGATCAGCAGGACCAATAAGAGTGCGAGTGGACTGCGAGCGTCGCTAGCTTGTTGACTGAGAGATCCAGAATAAGCTGGGCTATTAACAGCTTTGAGCCCTTCATGTCACCTGGACCAGACGGCATCACTCCAGCAGAAATGCAGAAAATGTTGAAGTACATTATCTCCTGGCTGGAGAAAATGTATGTAGGCTGTATCAGGCTTTCAAACATCCCGAATCGAGGGAGGGATACCAAAGTGGTATTCATACCTAAAGCGAGGAAGATATCACACACTAGGCCAAAAGACTTCAGACCAATTAGCCTATCCTCCTTCCTATTGAAAGGTCTGGAAAGACTTTTTGATTATTTCATTAGGGAAAACCTGGATACAAAACTCCTGTCGATGAACCAACATGCTTACAATAAGGGGAAGTCTACAGAATCAGCCATGCACGAACTTGTGAGCACTATCGAATCGTCCCTGCATTTCAAGGAATTCACCATGGTGGCATTTCTTGACATAGGCTTTTAACAACATGCACTCAGATGCAGTAATTGCGGCACTGTCACATCTAAAAGTTAACTCTAGTTTGATTAGACTAATTCAAAGTCTGCTAAACAGTAGACGCATAACAGCATGTCTTGGATCCACAACTTTAACAAGGTTTGTAACCAGAGGGACCCCACAAGGAGGAGTACTGTCTCCACTAATTTGGAACCTAGCGATAAATGAAATCCTGCTATATCTAGAACGTTGTGGCTGCAAGGTCGTGGCAAATGCATACGACTTGGCAATCGTAGTGAGTGGCAAATTCGTAAACGTCCTCAGAGACATCTTACATGTGGCTCTGAACAAATTGGATAGATGGGCCAGAAGCAGCGGTTTGGACGTAAACCCAAACAAGACAGAATTGGTTCTCTTTACTAGGATGAATAAAGTCCCACATGTGGACCCTCCACCTCGGATAAATGGAACAGATCTAGTCTTTTCTGAAAGTGCACAATTGTTAGGAATGATTCTAGATAGGAAACTGTTATTTAGACTTAACGTATTGGAACGTGTAAGGAAGGCCAACGTCGCCGTATATTCCTTTAAAAAGGCTGTAGGGTCGCGGTGGGGCCTCTCTCCTAGAATCGTCCACTGGATATATATAGCAGTAGTTCGTCCATTGTGGTATGGTGGACGGCAACTGACAAAGTAACCACCACCAACCTACTAACAAAGGTTCAGAGAGCAGCCTGCCTGAGCATAAGCGGAGCCTTAAGGACTACAGCGACCGAGTCTCTACAAGCACTACTCCATATACTGACGATTAGTATTGTGGCGAGAGAAGTTGCAACCCGAGAGGCAATAAGATTAAACTGCCTATCAATGTGGAGGTACAAGAACTACGGTTACATGAAGATATCAAAGTGTAGTGCTATGGTAACTGACCGAGTGGACTATATACACGGAGGAAAAAAACGGCCTCTGTAACATATTGTCCCAAACATATTTTGCAGGCAACATATATATGTTTGAAGCAGCTCCCAAACATATTATGTTTGGGGTAGCGGTAATGTTACCAAACATTTATATGATTGTATGCAAACATATATATGATTGTATGTAATCATATATATGATTGTATGCAAACATTTATATGATTGTATGTAATCATATATATGATTGTATGTAATCATGTATATGATTGTATGTAATCGAGTTTTCTGAAAATTACTAAATTTTGAGTTGTGTCTCTTTAAAAGAATTTGTGCAATGTGCAGAGCAAGGCAAAACTTCAATAGTACAGTGCACTCTTCACTACTGTAGCCGGGGTCATTTCAGATGAAAACAATTTGTTAGTGCGGGAGTGTGTTTGTTCAAAGAACATGATAAGCCCACATACATACATACGTACATACATATGTATGTTGGCAAAATAATTTATGTTGGGCAATAAAACGGCGTCAGTATTATAGAACGTTTTGTAAATAAAATGTTTTGAAGTAACATACATTCCTTTTTAAAAAAATTAATTTTGCACTAAAATAATTGTGTTTTTTAATGAATAACCTCAATACATCTTTGATATCATATTCTTTCTTTTATTTTGAATTAGTTGTACGTGTTAAAACTACAACTAATTTCTTGGAATTCGACATTCACCACACATATTCAATAAAAAACCCGACCTTAAACTCGACGGGGCGAGTAAGCATCATCAAATAATAATAATACCCTTTGGTGTCGGTGCCATTCCTCCTCATACACACGGTTACCATATACATATAACCCTTCTTTGCACAAAATTATGAGTCATATAATTGGGCTCTCAGAGAGTAATACTCTCTAAAACTCTAAAAAATATGTTCTAATATATTATTTTGCCAAAAATATGTTAGGACACAATCATATCGTTTTTTAATATGCTAGAATTTTGCCCCGAACATATTATGATTGTGTGCAAACATAATATGTTTACCCACAAACATATATATGATTGTACCCGTCCCAAACATATATATGATTGCATCCAAAAATATTTTTAACATATTTTTTTCTCCGTGTACCAGCTGTGTACACCTTCGAGAAAAATTACATCACTATGATTCCCGCCAGAGATGAATGGGTTTTCAGAATACCAGGTAATAGAAACCATCTCCACTTTTACACGGATGGTTCGAAGCTTGATGAAAAGGTTGGCTTCGGAGTGCGCTGTGAAGAGCTTAGTTTGGATATAGCTCACAGACTACCAGATACCTGCAGTGTCTATCAAGCCGAAATAATGGCAATATGAGAAGTCGCCAAGTGGCTGAGTCGCAACATAGTAACCAACACTGGCGTTGTCATTTACTCGGAAAGCCAGGCTGCCAACATTTCTCTGGAGGCAACATCCCTAAATTCACAAACAGCCCTCGACTGCCGCAGATCTCTTAACGTAATGGCTGAGCAGTTTAATATACACCTCATATGGGTGCCTTGAACTTGCTAGGAAAGGGACGACATTACAAATTCTCGAAGAATTTGTATATATTGGCGCGCCACTATCGTGCAAGCTTTGGCTTAGGCAAGAGGCAATCAGGCAGTCCAACGAAAGATGGGCAGAAATCGACACTTGCAGGGTAGCTAGACAAATCTGGCCAAGGTATGACCTCAAAATATCTCCTCGCACTAGAGAGGCAAATATTGTCTACGTTAGTATCAGTTCTGACGGGACACTGCTTGATCGCCGAACACGCCAAAAAATTGGGTATGGACTCTAATGACTCCTGCAGAAGCTGTGGAGATGAGGAAGAAGTGGAGAGCATTGAGCACTTGCTATGCGACTGCCCCCCTCTGAGTAAACGACGACTGGACATACTGGGGTCGGCCTTTCTAGGCAGCCTAACATCGATAAATTTGTATATCAAACAGGTTGGTTTCGATGAGGGGCATTTCAACCCTGTGGTAACACTTAGGTCCCTAGTCTGGTCTATGTGAGCTTGTATTAAAAAAAATACGGCTGCCACCCTAACCTAAACCTAAACCTATATGCTATACCAAATTTTAAAATCGACCCATGTAATCAAATGATACAAGCGATTTGATATGATATGAAATTCTTCGAAAGAGTATGTGAAAACTTAAAGCGTCAATATCTCGAAACCGTTTTTTTAGATTTTTTCCGAACAAACATATTATATGTACAGCTCCAAATGACGTAACAACAGGAAAATGGAAATTCAGGTTTTGATGGATTTCGGTACACTGCATCAAAATACAAATTCTGACAAATTTTTAGCGACCTACTATCAAAAATGGCGAACTTATTAACGAAATTCAAAAGTGCCCAACAACAAAATTATTTCTTTTTTCATATTTCACTCAATTTTGTCAATTACGTTTGGTGGAAGTTGTATATGCATCATTATCTTTAGGTATTATCCTGAAAACCACGTTTTTCTAACGACAAAATTTTTCATTTTATTTAGTTTTTTCTTTTCCTGTAAAATTTTCAAATATGATGATACGCCCTTTCTCGTTTCTGATGACAATATGCGTTTTACCATGGACATAAATAATCTTGTAGTTGACGAGAAAAAAAAACAACAAAAAATATAAGTGTTAAAAGCATCTGAAAAATTTGGGAAAATATCTGAAAAGCCATATTTCAGAAGTTTTGTATTATGCAAATACGTGGACGGAATTGTACAAATAAAGCCTCGTTTGTACTCACACTTTCAAGTGCATATATTAATGGTGGTAAAATTAACGTTTTTAAAAGCATCTGCTGCATATGCTACTTTATATGGTATCCTGCACTTCCATGACACCAACCTAAAATTCTAAGAAAAATATAGTCATGTAGCCCCATTTGTCCTTAACTGACCTTACCAATTTCAAGATGGTATTCAGGCTCGTTCTTTTTTAAAACAATATTTAATAAAAAATGCCAATGATTTTCCTTTATAAATTACTACTCGTAGCTTGTCACGGTCCACTTCGTTGCCCCAGATTTAGATTTCCGATCCCGTCCATTTTTGGATCTGTCACGAATACTGCCGCCAATATACATAAAATAACAGCACTCTCGCTAACAAATTTTTCAAGATATCTCAATTTCAAGATATCAAAAATTTGGCTTATATGGGCGTGGCCACGGCCATTGGTTCGATCCCCCCCCTTTTTGGACCAATAACGTGGATACATGTACACAAAACAAGTAAGAAAGTTTCAGTCGGGTAATCCGACTAAGGTATACCCTCACTTTGTGGGTAATGTAATATGGAATATTACACGAAATAATCTGCCAATTTGTGTGGGGGGTACCAGAAAGGGTTTAACAATTACACCTATTTTTCTCTAAACACTAGATTCGTTAAATATATTGCACTGTGCCGAATTATGGGCTTATATGTGCACTGGTATATTAACGTTATGAGCTATACAATTTTGGTATTATTTGATCATTTTGTGTGGTAGGTACAAAAAGAGGCGTGGTGATAATGCCCACTTTTCACAGGGCTATAGGTACTTTAAAAGCGTTACTTGGTACTCATGGTACAGCATTGGTACTCATGCTATAAGATGTTAACTTTTTGTACCACATGGTACCTTTGTGTGGGAGGTACCAAAAGGGGCGTGGCAAAAACGCCCAGTTTTTACAGGACTATAGGCACTTTAACTCCATTACACTGTACAAATTTTCAAGTATTTGTATGCACTGTTTACTTTTAGTGCAAAACGGTCCATCTGTATGGGAGGTACCATAATGTCCACTATACAAAATTTCAAGTATTTTTATGCACTTGTTTTTATGCTGTTAACATTTGGTGCAAAATTGCCAATTTGTGTGGGAGGTACCGAAACGGGAGGGGCCACTTCGACCATTTTTCTCAAGATGATAATAACTAATAAACTAATACTATGTGTGAAATTTCAGAAGATTCGAATAAGTAGTATAGAAGTTATTAGCGAATCAATACTTCACAAAATGTTAACCCTTTGTGAGGGAGGTACTAGAAGGAGTGGACCAATATGGCCCATCTTCGAACTTAGCCGGAGATAGAAGAAAATATTACTACATACCAAATTTGAAGTCAATCGGTTACTCCTTTCGAGAGTTATCGTGTGCACCAGCCAGAAGACAGACAGACGGACGGATGGACATTGCTCATTCGACTTAAAATGACCCAAAACGGATATCCGCCAAACACACATAGGGTCTTAAGTCACTCCTTCGATGTGTTACACTTTTGGTCCGTATCAAATGATATATACCCTCGTATCACTAAAGTAAGGATATACTTACTGCACTCTTGCCGCAAATTGTGTAAGATATATCAATTTTAAATTTTGGCTTATATGGGCGGGGCCACTTCCGTTGGTCCCATCCCGCTCATTTTTGGACCAATCATATAAACTCCCACTAAATGAAATAAACAAAATTTCATCACTCTAGCTAAACATTTTTCTCAATATCAAAACTTGGATCATATGAGCGTGTCCACGCCCACTTGATATCGCTATGATATCTATGACACTATGATATCTGTTTATAACAATGTTGATTTACATCTACTGGCACACTCACGTCATACTGATCAGTTTTTTACATTGCTATAAAAAGTTTAAACCAAAAACTTCAAGACGATTGGTGGTAAAAGACACCACACGTGAAAATCGAAGGAACTGTTCTCGAGTTATGAGGTTGTGTGGGCCATACCACGCACCTTTGCCCAATCCCAAATGTTCCTAAATAGTGTCCTTTGGGCCAATTACAGATGTTAAACTATCGATGGCACTATCGATAGTTTCATTTTTTGTGACTATCGATTGTTTTCTGCTAAGATTATTTAATATTTTACAACTATCGATATTTTTGCATTGAACTAAGAAAATAAAAAGTTGGTTTGTTTTTTTAAACAAATTGAATTATTTATTTTACATATAAAAGCTTTTCTTTGAGGACTATTAAAATTCGATAGTATCACGATAGTATCGTCGATATATCGATATTTTTGTTAAGATTTGATAGTTGAGAATCAATACATTGATGGCTTTTTTTAAATTATCGAAACTATCCGATAGCGCCATTATCGATAGTTTGCCACCTCTAAGGCCAATACGAATTCCTCAAGCGCAAAATCGAGAAAAACGATAGATCCATTCTCAAGGTATGAGATTGTGTTCGCTGTGACACGCCCATTTGACCAATCCTAAAGTTTCCCATCAGGCCCAAAATCATAAAATCAAGAGATTCTTTCTCTAGTTATGAGTTTGTGATAGTCTTGTCGCTTTGAACAATCCTAAAGTTTCCTCCATGGTGTCCCCCCTGGGGCCAATACGAATCCATCATGCCCAAAATCGGGAAAATCTAACGATCAATATTGAGCTATGAGGTTTTGATGGCCGTGTCTCGTCAATTTGAACAATCCTTAATTTTGCTCCGTGGTGTCCCTCCCTAGTGCCAATACGAATCAATCAAGATCAAAATCGCGAAAATCAAGCGATCCATTTTTAAGCTATGAAGTTGTGTAGGCCGCGCCACGCCCATTCGACTAATTCTAAATATTCCTACATATGATCCTTCCTTGGTTCATTACGAATAGACCAATTCCAAAATCGTGAAAATTCGAATTATCAATACTCGATCTACGAAGTTATGAGGGACGCGCAACGCCCGTTTGACCAATCCTAAACTTTTCCCCATGGAGTCCTTCCTTTGGCCAATTCAAATACGTCAAGTTCAATATTAGGCGTGTTTTCGTTACACCATAAGTGCTTAATTTGTATGGGGAGCTAAGCACTTTTAAGCACTGTTAGTTCCCGATGGAGTTTGGTGCTTGTGTTCCTGTCTTAATTGAGTATGATGTTGCCAGATTGGGACCCTATATTTAGCAATATGGCATCCCATTTTTGGAGAGATTGTTATCAATTATTGTGAATTAAGGGGAAGAAGAAGAACAAAAATGGGAAATTATTTTAATATTTGCAAAAAGAGTGTAAACAATTGAACATAGAATAGTAAATATATGTTTTATAAATACTTTTCACGAATTTTTTGTCTGTTTCGCACTGTTCTTTCTTCGCAACTCATGACACCATTGCTACCAGATAGTGAAAATCCGCTACTTATTGCTTATGTGCCAGTTAGTGGAAGTCAATTGTTTTCGTTGCAAAGTGCTAAACTAAAATTGCTAGCTTGTAACGAAAACATGCCTATTGTAAAACTCACATGATCCGTTCTCGAGTTATGAGTCAGAAAATTCACTTCTGGGACCAATATGAATCCATCAATCCAAAAATTGTAAAAATCGAACGATCCGATCGAAATCGAACGATCCGATCGAAAATATTATTTATTCCGATGGAATAAACGATATAGGTAAACACACTTTTGAAACATTTTTGAATTCAAATTCATAGCAGAAGAAACTAAAAAAAGGGAACTTATCCACGTGTTTTCAAAGCAAATTGAGTCAATCTTTAGTTATTCGAGTGTATCCGTATAACGGTGGAAGGGGAAATGCGTTGGTAAGGAGATCGGTGAGATTGTCCAAGAATGTCAATCGGGGAAGTTAGCCGAACCTGCATTGGCATTAAATAAAAGTTTATTCATCCCTAACTTAAACGTCGAGCCGATAGTCTGAGTGGTTAATATTTATTGTTCAATACTTGCTCCCTCCTATGTATGTATTAAGAGCGGCCCTAAATGTGTGTTCGCTCTCACAGGCGTTGAGCATTCAATATACTCATTCATACTTTGTACGAGTATTAAGGGGCATACAATGGAGCCAAAACGGCACAAGTAGGCGGCGCGCCGCCACAAACATTTTTTATTGCGCGTCCCTAATGTTATTTTGATTTTTTCCTTCCCCTACTATATTTTTAGTGTATGAAAACTTGTTCTTTATAATATTAAATTAGCAATATTCTAGACGTACGGTTTTATAAAACATCTCTTTATAGCATAAATTTCAATAAATTTCAAATATGTAAATATCATTTTATAACTAAAGAGTAATAATAACCAGTCTGTTATGCAGACGACGTTGTAATACTTCTAAGGGGCTTTCATCCAAATCTGTTATGCAGAAGAGCTGAAGAGGCACTTAACATAACATAGCTGGACACAACCAAGGGGATTAAATGTTAACCCAGACAAAACAGAAATATGTCTATTTACAAGGAAAACGAAGATCCCACGTTTTACCCCGCCTCGACACCTGAATAAGACGATTGCTATAACTAAACCAGTAAGGAAAGGCTAAAGTCGGGCGGTGCCGACTATATAATACCCTACACCACTCTCGTAATATTGAATAACTCTGATATATAAATTTTGTATTTCATTGTATTTTTATACTTAAACTAGCTGGACCCGGTCCACTTCGTTGCCCCCACACTTCAGATTTCTGACAGTAGGAATCTCCTTAATCTATTCGTAGGTACGAACAGTAGGAATCTATTCGTAGGTACGAACAGTAGGAATCTCTTAGTAGGTACGAACAGTAGGAATCACTTAAAAAATTGCCTTATATATAAAATGGACCCGGTTCACTTCGTTGGTCCACTATTTGCAAATTTTTTTTTTCCAAAACCATATCAGACAAAATAGCTTTCAAACAAAAGAAAAAAAAATTAAAATCGGTCCAGTAGTTTAAGCGTCTATAAAATGCATACAAACATTTTTCCATTTTTATATATATAGATAATACCCAGTACCACAGTGTGGTGTAGGGTATAAAAACGATTGGATCTAAAGAGCAAAATCGGACGAAAGATATATATGGGAGCTATATCTAAATCTGAACCGATTTCAACCAAATTCAATAGCGATCTTAACAGCCGCGAAATACTCTAAAGTGCAAAATTTCAGAACGATCGGAGTGAAATTGCGACCTGTAGTCGACGAACAACTTTACATGGACAGACGGACGGACGGACAGACAGACATCGTTAAATCGACTCAGCTGGTGATTCTGAGTCGATCGGTATACTTTAAGGTGGGTCTAGCTGTGTTATTTTCAGGTGTTACAAACATCTGCCGTGAAACAAACTTATAATACCCTGTACCACAGTGTGGTGTAGGGTATAAAAATCAGGGATGTAACGAATATTCGCATATGTAAAAGAGAATTATTCGCATTATTTTTAACATCCGCTTTCGAATTCGCAAAAAAATCTTTGGAATATTCACTTTTGCATTCGCTTCGTCAAAAATATATTTCATTATTAAAAATTGGTTGTTCTGGCAATTTGTCAGTCATATACTACCGACAATTAATTAAAAACTGTTTTCATTAATTTTTATTTTATTTATTGAACAAAAACCAAACAATTCATAATAAAATTAAAAATCCCATTTTACAAATTCATCACTATTATGAGATGTGGAAA
Organism: Eudasyphora cyanicolor; assembly: GCA_963930755.1. NCBI lineage: Eukaryota > Metazoa > Arthropoda > Insecta > Diptera > Muscidae > Eudasyphora > Eudasyphora cyanicolor. The sequence continues at coordinate 112,130,037 of OZ005735.1, read as the reverse complement.
TATTTGACCCAAATTTTAGTAGACGAGAGTACAGAACTTTTATGAAAATATCACTTAACCCTGTGCTTTCAATTTCATGATTTTTTACCCTATACCACACTGTGGTACAGGTACAGAAACAAACTTATAATACAGTTTGTTTCACGGCAGATGTTTGTAACACCTGAAAATAACACAGCTAGACCCACCTTTAAGTATACCGATCGACTCAGAATCACTAGCTGAGTCGATTTAACGATGTCCGTCTGTCCATGTAAAGTTGTTCGTCGACTACAGGTCGCAATTTCACTCCGATCGTTCTGAAATTTTGCAGTTTAGAGTATTTCGCGGCTGTTAAGATCGCTATTGAATTTGGTTAAAATCGGTTCAGATTGGCCCTTTAGTCCTATAGAAGCCGTATTTTACATCCAATCGTTTTGAAATTTAGAATGGTAGAGTTTCTTGATCCATGAACCAACATTGCCGAATTTGAAGAAAATCGGTTAAGATTTAGCTATAGCTCCCATATATATGTTTCGTCCGATTTGGCCGTTTAGTCCTATAGAAGCTGTATTTTACATCCGATCGTTTTGAAATTTAGAATGGTAGAGTTTCTTGATCAATGAACCAACATTGCCGAATTTGAAGAAAATCGGTTAAGATTTAGCTATAGCTCCAATATATATGTTTCGTCCGATTTTGCTCTTTAGTCCTGTAGAAGCTGTATTTTAGATCCAATCATTTTGAAATTTAGAATGGTAGAGTTTCTTGATCCATGAACCAACACTGCCGAATTTGAAGAAAATCGGTTAAGATTTAGCTATAGCTCCCATATATATGTTTCGTCCGATTTGGCCATTTAGTCCTATAAAAGCTGTATTTTACATCCAATCGTTTTGAAATTTAGAATGGTAGAGTTTCTTGATCCATGAACCAACATTGCCGAATTTGAAGAAAATCGGTTAAGATTTAGTTATAGCTCCCATATATATGTTTCGTCCGATTTTGCTCATTAGTCCTGAAGAAGCTGTATTTTACATCCAATCATTTTGAAATTTAGAATGGTAGAGTTTCTTGATCCATGAACAAACACTATCGAATTTGAAGAAAATCGGTTAAGATTTAGCTATAGCTCCCATATGTATGTTTCGTCCGATTTGGCCCTTTAGTTCTATAGAAGCTGTATTTTACATCCTATCGTTTTGAAATTTAGAATGGTAGAGTTTATTGATCCATGAACCAACACTACCGAATTTGAAGAAAACCGGTTAAGATTTAGCTATAGCTCCCATATACATGTTTCGTCCGATTTGGCCCTTTAGTCCTGTAGAAGCTGTATTTTACATCCAATCATTTTGAAATTTAGAATGGTAGAGTTTCTTGATCTATGAACCAACACTACCGAATTTGAAGAAAATCGGTAAAGATTTAGCTATAGCTCCCATATGTATGTTTCGTCCGATTTGGCCCTTTAGTTCTATAGAAGCTGTATTTTACATCCTATCGTTTTGAAATTTAGAATGGTAGAGTTTCTTGATCCATGAACCAACATTGCCGAATTTGAAGAAAATCGGTTAAGATTTAGCTATAGCTCCAATATATATGTTTCGTCCGATTTTGCTCTTTAGTCCTGTAGAAGCTGTATTTTAGATCCAATCATTTTGAAATTTAGAATGGTAGAGTTTCTTGATCTATGAACCAACACTGCCGATTTTGAAGAAAATCGGTTAAGATTTAGCTATAGCTCCCATATATATGTTTCGTCCGATTTGGCCCTTTAGTCCTATAAAAGCTGTATTTTACATCCAATCGTTTTGAAATTTAGAATGGTACAGTTTCTTGATCCATGAACCAACACTACCGAATTTGAAGAAAATCGGTTAAGATTTAGCTATAGCTTCCATATATATGTTTCGTCCGATTTTGCTCTTTAGTCCTGAAGAAGCTGCATTTTACATCCAATCATTTTGAAATTTAGAATGGTAGAGTTTCTTGATCCATGAACCGACACTACCGAATTTGAAGAAAATCGGTAAAGATTTAGCTATAGCTCCCATATGTATGTTTCGTCCGATTTGGCCCTTTAGTTCTATAGAAGCTGTATTTTACATCCTATCGTTTTGAAATTTAGAATGGTAGAGTTTATTGATCCATGAACCAACACTACCGAATTTGAAGAAAATCGGTTAAGATTTAGCTATAGCTCCCATATACATGTTTCGTCCGATTTGGCCCTTTAGTCCTGTAGAAGCTGTATTTTACATCCAACCATTTTGAAATTTAGAATGGTAGAGTTTCTTGATCCATGAACCGACACTACCGAATTTGAAGAAAATCGGTAAAGATTTAGCTATAGCTCCCATATGTATGTTTCGTCCGATTTGGCCCTTTAGTTCTATAGAAGCTGTATTTTACATCCTATCGTTTTGAAATTTAGAATGGTAGAGTTTATTGATCCATGAACCAACACTACCGAATTTGAAGAAAACCGGTTAAGATTTAGCTATAGCTCCCATATACATGTTTCGTCCGATTTGGCCCTTTAGTCCTGTAGAAGCTGTATTTTACATCCAATCATTTTGAAATTTAGAATGGTAGAGTTTCTTGATCTATGAACCAACACTGCCGATTTTGAAGAAAATCGGTTAAGATTTAGCTATAGCTCCCATATATATGTTTCGTACGATTTGGCCCTTTAGTCCTATAAAAGCTGTATTTTACATCCAATCGTTTTGAAATTTAGAATGGTACAGTTTCTTGATCCATGAACCAACACTACCGAATTTGAAGAAAATCGGTTAAGATTTAGCTATAGCTCCCATATATATGTTTCGTCCGATTTTGCTCTTTAGTCCTGAAGAAGCTGTATTTTACATCCAATCATTTTGAAATTTAGAATGGTAGAGTTTCTAGATCCATGAACCGACACTACCGAATTTGAAGAAAATCGTTAAAGACTTAGCTATAGCTCCCATATGTATGTTTCGTCCGATTTGGCCCTTTAGTTCTATAGAAGCTGTATTTTACATCCTATCGTTTTGAAATTTAGAATGGTAGAGTTTATTGATCCATGAACCAACACTACCGAATTTGAAGAAAATCGGTTAAGATTTAGCTATAGCTCCCATATACATGTTTCGTCCGATTTGGCCCTTTAGTCCTGTAGAAGCTGTATTTTACATCCAACCATTTTGAAATTTAGAATGGTAGAGTTTCTTGATCTATGAACCAACACTGCCGAATTTGAAGAAAATCGGTTAAGATTTAGCTATAGCTCCCATATATATGTTTCGTCCGATTTGGCCCTTTAGTCCTATAAAAGCTGTATTTTACATCCAATCGTTTTGAAATTTAGAATGGTAGAGTTTCTTGATCCATGAACCAACACTACCGAATTTGAAGAAAATCGGTTAAGATTTAGCTATAGCTCCCATATATATGTTTCGTCCGATTTGGCCCTTTAGTTCTATAGAATCTATATTTTACATCCAATCGTTTTGAAATTTAGAATGGTAGAGTTTCTTGATTCATGAACCAACATTGCCGAATTTGAAGAAAATCGGTAAAGATTTAGCTATAGCTCCCATATATATGTTTCATCCGATTTGGCGCTTTAGATCCTATCGTTTTTATACCCTACACCACACTGTGGTACAGGGTATTATTTAAGTATAAAATGTCCCAAAAGTTAATTTATGTAAACAATTTATACATGAATTACAAATACATTTATATATCAGAGTTATTCAATATTACGAGAGTGCTGTAGGGTATTATATAGTCGGCACCGCCCGACTTTAGCCTTTCCTTACTGGTTTATTTATGTAAAACATTTTGCACAACATATTTTGCATTACACACATTATTATCCACACGAGATTATGTTTGAGTACGCATACCGTTCTTGAACAAAATGTTAAAGTTTTATTTATGTCGAATAAGTTTATTTTTTGTTTGTCATATATCAGTAAAAGAACAGCAACCAATCTTTCGGTTGTATTTCCCAAAAAACATTTAATTATTCTTAATTTGGGAAATGATTGGGATAACCAAAAAGTGGTTATTTATTAATATTTTTTCTGTTGTAGTAACCAATTATTCGTTGCAATAATAATTTTTGGTCTATTGATACACTTTCTGTTGGCAAGCATATAACATTCGTTGTCACAACCAAATAACGATCATATGGTACTAACCGAGTGTCAATGAAATAATTTTTAATTTGATTGATACAACTATCGATTTAGTTGAAAGCATTTTCATTTGATCGTATCCATGTTATTATTGTTGTTTCAACTATTTATATATAAATACAACCGGCACACGGTGTATGCAATAGAATGTTTGTTGCTAGTTCTATTTATTTATTGTTACTATCGAATTCCAACCAATTATTTTCCTGGGTGTAGTATTAGTTTATTATTCGCTAACACATTAAGAAAAATGGGCGAAGTTGCCACGTCCCCTTTTGGTACCTTCCACACGAATGGACCATTTTGCACTAAAAGTTAATAACTTATAACTCTGATAGCAGTGCATACAAATACTTGACATTTTGTTCACTGAAATGCTTTTATAGTACCTAGAGACCAGAGAAAAGTGGGCGTTATTGGCACGCCCCTTTCGGAACCTCCCATACAAATGGACCATTTTGCATGAAAGTTAAAAGCTTATAATTGTAATACCAGTGCATACTTTAAAGTTATTAAATGTAATTTAAAATGATAATAATTTAATTAAAACAAAAAAAAATAAATAAATGTACAAATATTTTTTGGGACTCAAGGTGTCGGTTATACCGACTGAAGTCGGTACCCGACTGAACTTTCTTACTTGTTTTATATACATTTCAGATTCATCAGTTGGACTAACTTCTAAACTGCTTGACTGATTAATGTTATTCTTAAACATTATATTTTTATTATCAGTTGAGTATACACATTTATGAACCAAAATCACTAATTTATCGCGGTGTAGGTTGACGAAGTGGACCTCGAAAGTGTCGGTCCCACAAAAACTACAATGCATTTCTTAAAACTAAAAACGCCAAAAAATGCATACACTCTTGATGAATTATCGTGCCAAATTCTGTTAAAATTAAAAGCGGTCACTTACAAAATGTGTGTTGCAAAATGATACAGTTGCTTTGGAATTGTCCAACTGCAACACATACATTGAATTTAAAAGACAGAATGTTGGATTGTTCGCATCCGTAAATAATTTTTTTGTATTCGCAAAAACCAAAAGATATTCGCAAGAAATATATTTCAATATTCGTTTTCGCTAAAGACACTTTCGTTACATCCGTATTAAAAATAAATTATTTATTTCAACATTCATGTAAAAAAAATCAATTTCCGGCCCTTCAAGCAAAAAATATCGGAAATTATATTTCTTTTTTAATATGATTAATAAGAATCAAAGCGATTATGATTACAATAGCCCAGAAACATGTTTATTTTTGAATAATTTAAATATCGACGGGAAATAAAAAATGTTACAGCTATTCCGCAATGAATTTACAATGCAAATTTTTGTTTAGATTTTCTTTTAAAAACTTTAATTAAGAAAATATTTTTAAAAACTGTTTATTATAAACAGTCTTAAGACCATCGCAATACGCCACAAGTCAATTAATTTCCTGTAGTTGGGGACATAATCGTTTTGTAATAAAACCTCAATAATAAAAATTAAATAAATCTATAACAAAATTAAATAAATCCCATAAATATATAGGAATTAAAAGAAAAAATTTTGTGAATATACTTAAAACAAACCAGATTTTCATATAAGCTTCGAACATCGGGATTGAAAAATGGACCATAGTATTAAAAAATGGTTAAATAAATCTCATGATACATTTTAATACATACTCGAACAATGTTTACAAACTAAAACGATTTTCGAGCGCCCCAGTAGGTGAGTTGGTAGCGTACTCGCCTATGAGTTTGGGGGTCGTGGGTTCGATTCCTACCAGAGGCTCTGGTCTGTCGCTGCAAAAATTTAGCCATATGGTCTTTGTTACCCGGCCTTTCCCTGGACCTTATAATTAGAATATAAATTTGCTTTGTATTGTACTTCATATAAATAAATAAATAAATAAAACGATTTTCATATGAAAATGTTATTTAGCTGTATGTAATGTTCCATAAATATAATGTAATATATTAGGAATAATTCTAGATAGAAAACTGTTATTTAGACTTAACGTATTGGAACGTGTAAGGAAGGCCAACGTCGCCTTATATTCCTGCAAAAAGGCTGTAGGGTCGCGGTGGGGCCTCTCTCCTAAAATCGTCCACTGGATATATATAGCAGTAGTTCGTCCTATACGGCATTGTGGTATGCTGGACGGCAACTGACAAACTAACCACCACCAACCTACTGAGAAAGGTTCAGAGAACAGCCTGCCTGAGCATAAGCGGAGCCTTAAGGACTACAGAGACCGAGTCTCTACAAGCCCTACTCCATATACTGCCGATTAATATTGTGGCGAGAGAAGTTGCAACCAAAGCGGCAATAAGATTAAACTGTCTATCTATATGGGAAGTAGCCAAGTGGCTGAGTCGCAACATAGTAACCAACACTGGCGTTGTAATTTACTCGGACAGCCATGCTATCATCAATTCTCTGGAGGCAACATCCCTAAATTCACAAACAGCCCTCGACTGCCGCAGATCTCTTAACGAGATGGCTGAGCAGTTTAACATACACCTCATATGGGTGCCTGGGCATAGGGATATCCCGGGGAACTGCAAAGCCGATGAACTTGCTAGGAAAGGGACGACATTACAAATTCTCGAAGAATATGCATATATTGGTGCACCACTATCCACGTGCAAGCTTTGGCTTAGGCAAGAGGCAATCAGGCAGTCCAACGAAAGATGGACAGAAATCGGCACCTGCAGAGTAGCTAGACAAATATGGCCAAGGTCTGACCTGAGAAGATCAAAATATCTCCTCGCGCTAGAGAGGCAAAGATTGGCTACGTTAGTATCAGTTCTGACGGGACACTGCCAGAGTATGAAGCCGCCGAGCCGAGCCGCCGATTTTAGCCGCCGCCGACCTTTTTTCACCAGCCGAAGCCGCCGCCGATCTTTTCGGCTAAAATCGGCTGAAACACAGCCGCCGTTCCATAGAAAAACGTTAAAATATGGATAGATACAATTTACATTTTTGATAAGAAAATAGCTATATACGGGTCTGTTCTGTAATCACGGCGATTTGATATCACGGTGATTTTAAAATCACCGGCGACATAACATCGCTTTTGGAGTTCGAAATCACCCGAACATATTTCGAACAATCTTTTTTGGGAGGCTATGAATAATAAACCGTGCGATTTCGAACCCCAACAGTGATTGTAAGTCGCCGGTGATTTTAAAATCACCGTGATTTCAAATCACCTTGCTACAGAACAGATCCGATAGCAGATATATCGTCCCCTTAATAGAAGAATAATGTGTACGCATATACATTATTATTTTTTATGGCTTTCTAAGAATCTACCCAATTGCTTAACATGTCTTAAAATCATAATATTGATAGTAATAGAAAAATAATTATAAAAATTCTTCTTTTAAAGGAGATAATAAGATTTTTTATTTGTTATTAGATTATGTACATTTAGAGAGATAAAAATACTTTCGGAAAAAAATCAATGGAGTATTAAAGAAATACTTATAAATTATTACCTTCATTCTAAAGAATCAATCAAGTTGAGCTCCAAACTGTAGGGGTCATTCTATTTAAACATCAAATTTTTGTCTTGCAACGTTGGCAGAAAAGTCATTGTGAGATAATTTGCAGATTGTAATATGTGCAAGGTTTATGCATGTGACAACGGCGCCATAGTCAGAAAAACATTTTATTGGCCACTGTCTATAAAATATTTTTATTGGCAATCCTGCATATAAATACTTACAACATATATTTTAAATATATGAAATTATAAGGGTTTCTGGCAATCGTCTTCACCTTTGGCTAACAATCTGTCATTGTCCGTACATTTGCGGCACTTTAACAGGGTTGATAACATTGTCCGATCTGACAATCCATACATGGCTTTAGCATACTTTAAAAATAGAGTACGTGTATCATAGAGCTGCCTAGCGGCATGGAATCGATGATTTTTTTACCACACAATATCTTACAATTAACTTAAAAGCATCTATTATTTAAAAATAAATACCAGAGCTTAACTTTTCAACTATTATTTTAAATGTTAAAATGTCTATCATAGACTCACCGTATGTCAATTTTATGTCGGCTTAGCCGCCTAGCCGCCGCCGCCGATCTATAATTTTCAATGCCAGCCGCCGCCGCCAATTTTGGCTCGGCTTCATTCTCTGGACACTGCTTGATCGGCGAACACGCCAAAAGATTGGGTATTGACTCTAATGACTTCTGCAGTAGCTGTGGAGATGAGGAAGAAGTGGAGAGCATTGAGCACTTGCTATGCGATTGCCCCGCTCTGAGTAAACGACGACTGGACATACTGGGGTCGGCTTTTCTAGGCAGCCTAACAGATCTTTCCAGTACCGATATTCGTACTATCGACAAATTTGTATATCAAACAGGTTGGTTTCGATGAGGGTCATTTCAGCCCGTGGTAACACTAGGGACCTAATCTGGTCTATGTGAGCTTGTATAAAAAAATACGGCTGCCACCCTAACCTAAACCTATTACAGAAATTAGGGTTTTTTGTGACTCACAACGCCAATATTACAAGTTAGTGAAAATATGGAATTATCGCTGCACTGAAAGAAAATAAAATGCTAAGGATGATAATACTTAGGCGTGGCCAGCTAAAAAGTCAAATTCGTCTTTGATCTTTATATGGAGGCTACATTAAAACATGGAACGATGGGTGCCATTTTCACAGCAATATACATTATAAAAGCTTAAATTTCAGAATTGTGGCTTAAAAATCCCTTAAACAGTCTAGAAGTCATATCGGAAGGGACCTTAAATGGCGATATAGCAAAACAAGGACCGATGTGCCCCATTTTTACTAGGGATGATTAGGTGCAATATAAATTATAAATGCTTAAATTCCACGCAGATCAATTGAAAACTGTGTTCTCAGTGGGGACCTTTATATGGGAGATATATCAAAACCTGAACCGATGTGCTCCATTTTCAATAACGATCGTCCCTTGCCTATGAAATACCTCTGTACGAATTCGCTTCGTATTTGCGACCTTTATTCACGAGAATATATGGACAGACGAACATGGCTAAATCGACTCAAAAAGGGATTATAGGCTGATCGGCACAATAAACAATTTGTCAATCGCTTCTCTTTTTAGGCGTTACAGCCAGCTACAGTGTCTGGCATAGTAACAAACACTCATACTCCCAGCCTTTACTTTAATTCAAACCTATTAGTATACTGGTGCGACTACCAGAGAAGCGATAAAAAGCTTATCTCATTTCAAGACTGCGGGACCGGTTGGAATATTTTCAGCACTTCTTCAAATTTTGTATCAACTGGAGTTTTCACTGCATGCATAACTCATGCATATACCCGAACAAATTGTCATGAATCGTGGGTGGCTACACAAGGGGAGTCAAACTTCTTTCCTGTTAAAAACCATGGAGCGTATAATTGATGACATGGTCAAAAGTAAAATAGCGGATGACAGGCTCAAATTCAAACATCACGCTTAGTTAAAAGAAGATCAGTTGAAACATCTATGCATGATGTAGTGCACCACATAAAGGGTCCGCCATCTAACGTTTTTTTTTTTCAACTAGTGCTTATTTCGTGAATAGTAACACTTAGCTCATGTCTGATTTGACAGGTAAATAGTTTTATCCTTCCGCTGAAAGAATATGGTTGTGTATACGCTTGAACAACGCTGGGAAATATTGAGACATTACTTTGGAAATCATGGAAATTATTAAAATTCGAAAAATCATTTTGAATGATGAGGCCAATTTCCACCTCGGTGGCTACGTCAACAAGCAAAATTGTCGCATTTGGGGCACAGAAAACCCGCACGCATACATTGAAAAGCCGATACAGAGTAATAATTGGGCCATTTTTCTTCGAAAATGAGCAAGGAGTGGCCGTTACAGTCAATGGCGATCGTTATAAATTTAAGAGGAGGATATTGGCAACATTTGGTTTCAACAGGACGGCGCTACGTGCCACACAGCCGAAGCTACACTCGATGTTTTGCGCCCTGTTTTTGAAGATCGCATTATCAGCCGCAGAGCTGATGTCGTTTGGCCACCTCGGAGCTCCGATTTGACACCGTTTGACTATAATTTGTGGGGTGCCCTCAAAGATAAGTGTTACGCCGACAAGCCAGAGACAATTGACGCTTTAAAGGACAATATTCGTGAAGCCATTGGTTAAATATAGCTGCACACAATCGATAATGTGCTTAAAAATTGGACCGATCGTGTAGGCTACTGCATGGCCAGCCGAGGCAGCCATTTGAATGAAATTATTTTCCATTATTAACCGGAAGGATTGTACTTTCAAATAAAAAAAGAACTTTGAGAAAATATTCAGTATTTTTTTATAGCATTTTCAAAAAAAAAGTTATTTGGCGGACCCTTTAGAAGAGTCCTTCATTGCAAGCTTGTACACTTGCTGTTTGCATAGAAATTGTATGCGCATTTATCCAGCCCTTAGACGAGTTTCAGGTTGAACGGGCGGTGAAAAACAGGATCAACAATATTCTAAGGAATATGTGGATTATTTGTGGGTCATATGACATTGGGGCATTTTATCGCCTCTTGTATAGGTTAGGACGATTCACAGTCTCCTAAAAGCCCTCGCCAATGAAGGACATAAACCAGTCTGTTACGCAGTTGTAATACTTGTAAGGTGTATGCCTTCAGTCAATTATGCAAAAAATGGTGGAGGAACTTAACATGGAGGCATATAACTGGACACAACCTAATGTTAACCTAAACAGAACAGAAATATTACTGTTTACAAGGAAAACAATTGCTATATCTACAAATGCAGAATCTTATGGTGATTTCGTTTGTGCAAAAAATGTAAATTGTGGTGCAGCTGTATGAACGGGTTTTGATTTCGTTTGTAAAATTATTGCACTCCGCAAATGCGTGGCAATTACAACCCCACCAACAAGAGCTTTGGAGAGTATACTACTGGACTGGACTTTTTATTGAAGAACCAGAAATCTAACTTTACTTCCGCATCCCAGACAATAACACGGTATTTCAAGCAGAAGTTCGGGCAATCACGGAGTGTGTGAACTGACTCAGTAATATCACAAATATGCCACCATCTTCACAGATGATCAAAGCAATATAAATATATAATATGTCGGAAAGGGTCAAATCCAGAACTGTGTAAGATGACTTTAAATGATTACTGGACACAGCGGAGTGGCTGGAAATTTACTGGAAAATAGCTTGACCTCAAAGGGCAGATAACTTCAGGAAATAAACATGAAAAATTCTAAACCTTTCTATGTCACGAAGGAGGAGTTAAAGCACTGGGTTGTGATGGCTCACAAATCTATGTGGGATAGAAAAATAGTGGGAAAAACTTAAAAGATACCGTGGGGTGACGCAAATGAGACGAAAACAAGTAGTTTCTTGAAGCTACACAAGATCGAGAACGAGAAACGACGAATGCAGGACATGTAGGGGAAACATCGAAACGATGGGACATTTTCTGTGCCAATGCCTAGTTTTCAAACATGCAAGATCCCGATATTTCTGGCCCGACACACTACCAGACCTGACTCCTCTCAGAGGATGTGATTGGAAGATACTTAGAAAATTCGTGTCTAGTTCCGATTTTCTGTAACTCTTGAGGTTTAAAACTACCATAAATATGGAGCGCATAACAGGCCGATCCACTTGGCTTGAGTGTACGTCCATAGACATCAGACGTTGAAAACTTCAACTAACCTAGTCCAAACCTGGATAAAATAATAAACATAAGTACATGTATTATTTATTTTAAGAGATACAGCTCAACGATCCTGTTGCAACTGAAATTAAGTTTATTTAATTAAAAAACTTAATCCAATATTTAAATGTGCTTAATGTGCTAATATTTGCCATTCATATATTTTAACTAGCATCCACAATGAATCTTACTAGTAATATACACATTGTGTCTTAAAATAGTGTCAAAAAGTTTTCCCACAAAGATCGAAAAGAGTCATCGTCAAGTGGAAGGAATTCAGAACAAATTGACCCCCAGAAAAAGGGGGTTTACCAGACAACCGTTTGGTACAGTACTTAGCATGCTTGTAATTAGAAAATGAATTGGAGAATATACTTTTGACTGAGGGGAGTGGAACTACAGGGACACATATTGGGCTTCATCGTCTGCTTTTGTGCGCATTAAACGTTTTACACCTAAGAGTTATCTCATACTGTTCCCGGGATATTTGCATCTGAATTCTTAATTTTTAACTGACTAGTCCTAATATCAGGACAGAATACTGAAATGGCAACAAAATAAGTTACGACAATTTGATTTTCTATTTTTTAACCCTAGGATGGTCAATGACTCTTGTACCACTAAATGCTCAATGTCGTCCAGCCAGACCACAAGAGAAAAATTAGTAAACAATTACTTAAAACGAACTAATTTATTTTATCGGATCTGTTAAAATGTCTTAAAACATGGTTTATATGAACTGTTGGTGATGTAATTACCAAAGAAATAAAGAAGATAAAGAAAACTCGGTGTTAAAATTTATTAAAACACTTCATGAAAATGGTTGTGGTCCAGCCACCACCAATGAGCATTTAGCAGTTTTTAACTAATCAGCTCAAAAACAATATGGTTTAGTTAAGAAGCCTTTATTTATAGAATTCACGGAGCCAGTTTTTGGATTTTATGGTCTGGATAAAAATTACACTGCGTCAAGTCAAATTTGGTCGGGCCAGACCACAACGACCATCCTAGGGTTAACTGATTTTTTGAAAATTGTATGCCAAAAATATCAAACCTGTTCCACAAAAGGGTAACAACTCAAAATGTTTAAATTTAGCTTTTTTGCAAGAAAACAACGTACAATGGCAATTTCTACCCACTGCAAAAAATGTCCGTTGACTTTTCTTCTTTTTCATAATAAAAAACCGTTATGACTCTCTCTGTGTTTACAGAATAACGTCTTTAGATTCAACTAAAGAGTTACATTTTGAATTGTCTCCAAGTGTTTAAGCAAATGGGACCGTTGATTTATCATCTAAAGAGTAATATTTTTAGTTGTGCCCTTTTCAACTTATAACCCGAGTAAGATTTTTCAGTTAAAAAGGTACAACTCAAAATAATACCACTATTTATATACAAACTTTTTTCATGAAAAGAGTAACAACTCAAAAAAGTTGTAATTTTTCTAAAATCAATAAAAAAACAAAAAGGAAAATAGCGTTATTATTTTTTCTATGATATTTTATTGCAACGACATATTCTTTTTTTGTAATATACCATTAATATTAACGGAAACAGTTTTTGGCCTCTACTGAAATTTTTTAAATTTTGAGTTGTTAGCCTTTTGTGGAACAGGTGCGATATATGTGTCGTATATGCGCATTTCCCCCGAATGGCCAATCAGCACCGAAAAATAATAAAAGTTAATAATCATCGTATTTTTTTGTGTATAATTACAAAAAATTAAATAAAAAAAGTCTAAATTTGTACAACACAATAGTTTCATAGCATATCTCGGTTGTTTTCATGAGGAAATTGACCTGAAAACAGAAAAATGTTATTTTTATCACCTTAAGCTACTTTTAACGACATTTTTATATTTAATTATTTTAACGGCCTGTTTATGTATTTCTAAAAAGTCTCTGTGAACGAAAACCAGTCACTCACTTTCTTCAGGAATTTGGTTTCTCTAAGGTTCGTTGGTTCGTTCGCCTGGCCTTACGTCAATGACATTAGCAATTTACCAATTGGAAAATAATGTAATTGCCAGATCAATAATTTCACAACTTCCGGCTTAAAAAAGCACACATTTTTGTATGGTCGACCTGAGCAAATACACCTCTGTACTCTTTACACTAGCGGTGGCCAAAAAATCAACCCTGGGTGGGTCAGCTGAGCTGAAGCAAGACTCTCATTTCTTTCTCTCTCTCTCTCTCACGTCTCTCTCATTGTGCACTGACAATTTTTTTTTGAGAATCTTAGCGAGCTGCCATTGATGACTTCTTTATGCTTAAATATGTATACATATTTATACAATTTTATTATTATTTAATTGTTTTACCATAATTATATTAATATCTACTTATTTTTGCTTTTAATAACGTTTTTTGTCATTATGTATGTCGAGGCGAGTGATTTTATAAAAGTGAACAACGATTTTTTTGATTTTTAAGAGACATTTTTTTTCTTTGCAAATATACTATTTATGTAAATCAATTGATCGTGTGGTTATCTCACAAAATAAAAACTTTGTCTTAATTAGAAAATGGCGAAAAAAAATTATTTGCAGGACAAATAAACATGCATTCCTACACCTTTATATAAACATCATATATATCGTTCGAAAGGTCGGTTGATAATAAAGTAAATTGCAGGCGTAAAGGTGCGGAATGTCACGAAAACCGGGCTTTTACCCGTAAGTCAAAATTCTGGGGGTGTCCGGCAAAATTTACAGAACAAATGTTGTTTTACTCGACATTACCTATAAGGTTTCCGTCCAGATTATGGGGGTGTCCGGCAAATTTCACAAACAGATTCTTGTTTTACTCGACCAGACCTAAAAATATAATATCGGGTTTTTTGACTGTCGCACCGTGTTATTGTATCACCGTAAGATGTTCCTTTGTCAAAAATCCTTTAAAACCTTTTTAAAATATTTAAAAAGGAAATTATAACTAAAAATTTTGTTTCCACATTATTAAACGTTTTTTCGTTACATCAATAGCGCCGTCCTGTACGGTGAGCCAAGCGATATCAGTTCGCGATAGTTTCACGCTTGCCTTCCTTGTTTAATCGAGTACGATGTTGGGAAAGAGTACGAAATTTTATGGAATTAGGATCTGACTACATTTTTTTAATAGAAATAATTCGAAAAATTGTATTTGTATTTTTTCGTTTATCATCACATTGACCTATTTAAAAAATTTTTTTTTAAGAATTAACCTACTTAATATGCCCCTTATTTTTTTCCTTATGACGATTTCGTTTCTGGAAAAAGTGCAGCATTTTTCTTACCCTTTTTCCAAGAACTGTACTTTTCTTTTTGGAATTCGACTTGAAAGGTATTTGACGTCGACGGGACAAAATTTTACCAGAAACGAAATCGCCGTTATTTTGAGGTGCTCTATTCAAACATGTGGTCAGACTAGATCCTCTTTTGATTACACTGTGATACAAAATCGAACTTTCCGAATGGGAATGGGATGAGACTAATTGCAAATGAATGTTGACATTATCCATAACAAAACCCTCAAGGGTTTTTTTCAGTTCAGTGCGAGATTTTTTTTACGCGCATTTGAAGTTGGTGATTTTAGTCTAACAAGAAAAGATCGTTGAAAATTTGATAAAATAATGATTATTTATTTTTGTTACCATGTAAAGTTTTGGTATCTTACGGTTTATGGGGTCGAGGAAACCATTTATTACCTACAACTCACGATAGATGGCGCTGACATGCAAATGGTGCTACTTCTTGTCGATTTTCATTGAAAAAGCGGTTCAAAATTACCAACTTCGTGTAAAAAAAATCTAGCACTGTACTGAAAAAAACCCTTGAAGGTTTTGTTAGGGATAATGTCAACATTCATTTGTAATTGGTTTCATCCCATTCCCATTTTGGTTGTTGCACTGTGTTATTAAACAGTGTTACCGCTGCGATATTTCAAAAAGTAGCACAAAAAGGGCACACATATCGATACATCCGTTCTAAACTATGCTAAGTGCAAAAGGGTAGTTTTTCAGGAGAGGCGATCAAAGTTTGATTTGTTTTTAAATTTGTGTGGAATTCCTTTATGGTGGAAATCGAATGACCTGTTCTGTTTTGTGAATAACTTATGATTGGGTTGACGGAAAAACACCAAATTTTGACAGAATAATAATAATTTGGAATATCTAAAAATTAAAAATACAATCTCCCTATAAACATGCTAAGTCGACTTAGCGTGTTTTAGAATGGAGGTATCGATATATAAATGTCCATTAGAGATCAATATTTCATCGACATTTAAAGCCATAATTTACATATATTAGTAATTTTAATTAATTTTTTCAAGATGTCGACTTTTTGCCTCAACTATATAACCCTACCCAAAAGTATCACGACGGAAAAAAGGGGGCAGCAATGCCCCTTTGGTCCCCCAAAGGTAATAATACTCTTGGTAATGAACCGATGTTTTATGAATGTTTTTGGTCGGCTCACACGAACGCCGCCGTCGAAAATTTTGACTCGGCTCCTTTCTTTGCGTAGGTCAACAGAACAGAGAGGAGTGACGCATACATCCATACTTATGTACAAACATCGAAGTTCTCGGAGCGACGTAGTGAGTATTAGCGACACGATCTGCATCGTAAAAGGCACAAAATACATTAATAATCAGCACCAGTACAACCAACAACAAAAATAGCACCAACAACAACAAGCAGCAGTGAGCAGCGAGTTGTTTAATTATAAAAGATAACTTTTTTGAAGGACACATACTGTCTTGGAAATGAGTAATGTGGCCGAGGTTGTTGACTTCGAGAGCACACACACACATACGGTCATGATAATGCAGTCGAACGCCGCCGACGCCTCTGTGGACTGTGGTGTTGGTGGCGTTTCGTTTTGTTGCTGAATTTGGCGTCGTCGCCGTCGCTCGTCGTTCGAATTGTTCCATATGCATTTGCGTACGATGTGTGATATGTCCATGAGGACAGAAAAACCCGATGAGGAGGTTTGTGCGGGTGTGCGTATGTGCAAGTGTTTGCATGACAAAATCTGTTATTGGACTGTTGTTGTTTTGCTCAATTCTCGGATATTCGTATTTTATTTATTTTTAAAATGTTTATTCTGCTGCTTATTTATATTTTAGGCAAAAATACATTTATTACTTCCACATACAGACAAACATCGAGCACGAGCACTTTATGATCATCGTATGCAAGCTTGAGCACGCGTGTATGTGCTTGTGCTTTATCGATATTGCTTCTTTGTCACATCACATTCACACAGACGCACGGACGTATCGTATCGAAGTGATTAAACTTTGTGCGCAATTTATTTTGCATTTCTTTATTCTACAAAACAACAACCAAAAAAGCAGCAAAAACAAAAAAACAACAACAATGCAACAGAAACCAAAAAGTTCACAAAAGTTCACAGTCAATGCTTTATTTAGTGTAGCAATACTGTGAACGTTCACCTCCCAGGAGAGATATGGAATTAATTCAATCTGAATCGTATAAATCCGCTTAGGAACCATATTTCTAAAATTCGTAAATATTCCTTTAGTTATGAAATCATGGCGCATTCAACATTGGAGTGGGTTATATATACTAAATGCTTTCATGTTCATAATACTTATGATTTTTCCAATAGCGTTTTATATTTGGTTGGTGTTATTTTAACAGATTGTATAGACACCGATGTGATAATCCTGAATACATATTTGTGTTACAGACTTCGCTCCAGTGTAAACATAATCTCAGCATTATAATGGTTCCCTTCAACAATGCAAAGTTCTCTTAATTTATCAGACTAGTTCATGGTTAGGTTAGGTTTAGAGTGGAAGCCTGTAAAATAGACTCACTTAGACTATACAGTCCATTGTGTTACCACAAGGACGTAAGGGAAAAACATTAGTCAAATTCCAACTTCAACGGCAGATTCCCCAAAAACATGAGAGCCTAAGGTAACATGTCTCCTTCTAGGGAGAGCGGATCACATACACAGAAGATGTACTATTGATTCCTCCTCCTCTTCGTTGTTGTTGTTGTTGTTGTTGTAGCAGTATATGTGTTTGTTATCCATTAGTTGTTTTTCATTCGCCTTGTATAGTGGTTTCTGCTGTATTGGTTTCCAGGCCGAGGAAGATGGCTGCTTCCACTGGTTGGGTCCAAAGAGACCTGGGAACAAGTTGAGTAGGTTTGGCAGGGCAGTTAAAGAGGTGTAGTGTGTCGTGTGGTCCCTGGTTACAGGCGGGACATATGTTCGACGTGGTGCCATCAATCCTTGCCCAGTATGAATTGAGGCGGCTACACCAGCCAGATCTTAATTGGGCCAAAAGTACTCTTGTCTGTCGTGGTAATTCCTCTTCCTCTGAGGCCACTGATGGAGGGTGGTCTCCTAGTACGACATTGACTCTGTAGTTATTCACGGCTTCAGCGACTGCGTCAGAGTGTATGTCAGCCAGACCTGCCTTGAAAGCTCTTTGGTCTAGAGGTTCTCTCTTGTAGCGTTGGACCTCGCGCTCTAGATCATGAAGGTCTTTCCTGATCTGCCTGGGAGGTGGGCGCCTATCCACTAGATGGTGATTGGGATGGCTGGGACGGTAGCAACCAAGCAGATACTGCTTCGACAGCAAAAAATTGTGTCGTCGCACGGTTATGATCTTCGTCTCCTCATGTAAGTGGTCCACAGAAGACATGAGGAGGCACCCTGTCGCAGTTCTCAGGGCGGCATTTTGGCAGGTCTGTATATTCTTCCACTGCGTCTCGCTCACATTCGGTGACCACACTGGTGCTGCATAGTTTACCACAGACCGACCTATCGCTTTGTAAGAGGTCAACAAGGTTTCTTTATCTGTGCCCCAAGTGCTGCCGGCTAGCGACTTGAGGACCTTGTTCCTACTTCTCATTTTATTGCAGATAGCTGTGGCATGCGCGTTAGACCTGAAGAGGCTATCAAATGTGACACCAAGAACCTTAGGGTAGTTGGTGGTCGGAATTCTTGTGCCATCGACTATCACATTGAGTTGCTCCTTCACTTGCGCTGTCCATGCAGTAAAAAGGGTGGCCGATGATTTGGTGGCGGATATTTTTAAGTTCCTCGCAGCGAAGAAATTGGCAATCTCAGCGAGGTAGACGTTCAGCCTTCCACATATGTCATCGATTAGAGGGCCCGACGCCAGAATCGTACAGTCATCAGCATATGATACGATTTCAACGCCGTCAGGTGGGGGTGGAATTGCAGAAAGGTAGAGGTTAAACAGTGCCGGAGATATCACCCCACCTTGGGGAACTCCCTGTTTCACTCTACGGGGTTTGGACTTCTTGTTTCTGAATTCCACATACGACTGGCGTCCACACATGTAATTGACGGTCCAACGTTTCAAACTATTCGGGAGGGACGTGTTGGCTATGTCCTCAAAAAGCGTGGCGTGGCTGACAGTATCGAAGGCCTTCGATAGGTCTAGCGCCACGAGGACGGTCCTGTCACCGGGCTTGTTCTGGTTAAGACCGCGGCTCACATGCGTGGATATGGCGTGTAAAGCAGTAGTCGTACTATGCTGCTTTCGGAATCCGTGTTGATGATTAGCAATTGGAAAATGTCCAATAAGGCTCGGGAGGATTAACGCCTCAAGCGTCTTTGCTACTGGCGAGAGAAGGGAGATAGGCCTGTACGATTCTCCCTTGCTCGCATCTTTGCCCGGTTTCAGTAGCGGGACCACTCTACCCATTTTCCAGGCTTCGGGTATTATCAGAGTGGCCAACGACAGATTGAGGACCCTAGTCAGGTACTCAACTCCCGGTATGTCCAATTGCTTCAACATCAGCATCGAAATTCCGTCGGGGCCGAGCGCTTTGGATGACTTAGCGCTACGGATGACATCTGCAACTTCTCCAACTGTAAACTGTGGTGGTACTTCTTCAGCTCGGAGAGCATGGATACGACGCATTACTCTCCTTTTCGCTCTGTCACTCACGGGGTGCTCTATAAATTGTCGGTTAAAATAACGCGCGCACCTCTTCGGGTCAGTCACAGTGGTGGCACCAAATGTGACTGCCGTCCGGTCGTCTTTCCTGCCTGGATTCGAGAGTGACTTAACCGTTGCCCACAATTTACTAATACCGGAACTTAAGTTGCATTGCTTCAGTTGATCTAGCCATTTATTCCGCTTATATTCGTCGACTTTCCTACTGATTTCTAGATTCAGTTCCCTGATTCTAGGATCAGCAGGATTAGAACGACGAATTTCATCACGCACGTCTGCTAGTCCCGCTGCATCTGCTGGGAAATTAGGTCGTATCTCGGGTATTCGACCAGCAGGGATAAAGCGAGCGGCTGCTGCGTTGATGATGCCTCGGAATTTCTTCTCAGCTACCCGAACATCTGAGGGGATGGGTAGTTCACTGAAGCTGCGGTTGGTGAATTCTCTGAACCCGTTCCAGTCCGCTTTCCTTTGATTCAGGAAAGTACGGCGTTCAGAGATAATAAAATCGGCTGGTCTGTCTATGGAGAGGATTATGGGGAGGTGGTCTGATCCCAATGAAATGACGGGCTGCCAGGTGACGTCATTTATCAGACCAGGCGACACGATGGTGATATCTGGCGAGCTGCTGCAATCACCCATAATCCGTGTGGGGGCGTCCTCATTCACTGTGCAGAACGTAGAGCCATCTATCTGCTCAGCCAAAGCTATGCCTCTATGGTCATTAGCTAGGAGAGAATGCCAAAGCTCATGATGGGCATTAAAGTCTCCTAGGACCACGCGATTATTGCCTTGCAGTAACGGACTGATGTCCGGCAAATAACGCGGAGAACAGCTACCAATCGGCGGTATATATACGTTGTACAGCTCTATCTCGGCAGTCCCGGACTTAACTGCTACCCCCATACATTCAATGTATGGGTCTCTAGAGTCAAGCTCAGGCGAGATAGGTCTGTATTGCACAGAATGGTGTAATAGGAAAGCCAGTCCCCCACCTCCACTTCTAGTGCGATCCTTACGTAGCACATTGTAACCCTGACAACTGTGCAAGCTGCATGTGTCGCTCAGCTTTGTTTCCTGGATCGCAGCGACCTTGATGTTATTCCGATTCATAAAATCTACAATCTCGTTGATTTTGCCGCGGAGACCATTGCAATTAAATTGCAAGAAGGATGCATGTTCGGGGGTTGGTACAGCAATGTGTGGTGTTAGTTGTGGTGTTGATTGCTGTGCATGTTGCTGTAGGGGAGATTGCGGCGGTGTCCCATAAACCGAAGGTGTCGATGACGTAGACGACGGGGACGACGAAGCCGACGACACTGACGACTGCGATTCTTGAGGCACACTGAGAGGTATGGATGCACAGCAGGCTCCGACATAGCTCCCTATGCGGCGATACTCCCCGGCGTTCCTAAGGCCAGAGCAACCCCTGAGATGCAACCACTCCATACATCGGGTACACCTTACTGATGTTGAGTTGCCACGTATAAGGTTCCCGCAGACGGAGCAGAAATATTGTTGTGGTCCGGGATTTTGTTCGGTCCCGGCACGGACCAGAAGAATTCGGAGCAGACACTCCGGGATGTGCCTCTCCCAAGGCGAAAAAATGGACGAACATAAAACACATAGTACTGAGGTGGCAGCCCCTGGCCGAAGAATTGCTGCTTCGGGTCAATCCGGTACAAAGAACCGGCTGCCGTGGGATTGCTCCTCTTCGTCACCGCAGCTTCTGCAAAAGTCATTATGCAAGACCTTCAATCTCTCTGCGTGTCATCCAATAAGGCAGTGACCCGTAATGCTGACACGATAAGTGAAACGTCTAGTGACGCCTGTCATGTGTTGCCCTAAGGGCACGATCTCTTAAGAAGAGCTAGCACGTCACTAAAGGCATTATTACACACTCCAGTTCTTCTGGAGCGTGTAAGGTAGTTCTAGTTCCTAGTCTTGGAAGTTCATCTGTTTTGCTGTTCCATAGTACGTCCCTGTGGCCGGAACCCATATCATATAAATATTGCACTCGAGGATTGACAGTCGAGGACAGTTCTTGAATTCAGGTACATACATATATAGTTTAAAGGGACTTAATAGCCGCCTGAATACCAGAGAAAATATTAATACCAACTTTTTTCAGAACAATTATTTTAAGCCACCTCCTTAATAGCCTGCCTGGAAAACACTACAGCAGCACCTCAAGTTACACAGAAAAGACACCAAAGCTCACATGGTTGTTGAGTTTAGAAGTTAACGAGTCTCCTATGTCCAAGTGATTAAAAAAGTACCAATTTTCAAATTAAAAGCACATTCGTACTAAGTACACACGAATCCCAGATCAGACAATATTGTTAGAAAAATGGCGGAAAAATGCAACCCTGTGCACGTACAACCGTGTGAACATACAATTTTTGTCTCGCAACGTTGGCAGTTATGTCATTGTGAAATAATTTGCAGATTGTTAAGGTAAGTACAGACGATTTGCAGATCGGACGACATAGCCAGAAAAATGTCGGAAAAATGCAACCCTGTGAATTTACAACCGTGTGAACATACAATTTTTGTTTTGTAACGTTAGCAGAAAAGTCATTGCGAGATAATTTGCTGATTGTTATATGTTCGAAGTTTATGCATATGACAACGGCGCCATTGCCAGAAAATCATTTTATTTGCAACACTGTCTATAATATATTTTTATTGGCAATCCTGCATATAAATATTTACAAAATATATTGTAAATAAAAGGTGGCGCAAAAGTAACCTTTCGATGTTATGTTAGACGCGATTGGCGGTCAGCAGCTAACAGTTGATGCACCGTCTGGACTTTGTACTGAAACATCTTCAAATCTTGTACCAAAATTCGCTGTAGAGACCGTCGACTGATACCCATTTGCGTGGCACGTCGTCTGGTCGATGTCGACGGCGCTTCCATGACATCCTCGGCTACAGCAGCAATATTCTCTGCAGAACGGCTACTCCGGGGTCTGCCACGCCTGGCAGCATCTCGTGTTGTGCCAGTCTCTTCGAGGCGAGCGGCTAAACGTCGCAGTGTTTCACCAGTAGGCGTTGGACGGCCAGGAAATCTGTGCCAAAGTCACCGACCGATTATTGGTCAAATAAATAGTCAGCAATATTCCGCGTTCTGGAGCAGTGTAGCGTAACATTGTTTATTAACGTGTATTTCGCATGTGTTTACTACACTAATGTCAAAACAGAACTGACATTAGGGGCCAATCGCAAAATTTATAGCATTTTCTGATAGGAGGATTACTTTTGCGCCACCTGTTATATGAAATTGTAATGTTTTCTTGAAATCGTCTGAACTGTCAATTCACCTTTGCCTAACAATCTGACATTGCCCGTATATTTGCAGCACTTTAACAGGGTTGATAACGTTTGCCGATCTGGCAATCGTCTATACTCAGCTTTAGATGTGCGAAGATTATGCATGTGACAACGGCGCCATTGTCAGAAAAACATTTTATTGGCAACACTATCTGTAAAATATTTTTATTGGCAATTCTGCATATAAATATTTACAAAATATATGAAATTGTAAGATTTTCTTTCAATCGTCTGAGCTGCCAATTCACCATTGCCTAACAATCTGTCATTGTCGGTAAATTTGCAGCACTTTAACAGGGTTGATAACGTTGTCCGATCTGGCAATCGTGGGTACTTAGCATTACGAATGATTGAGATTGAGCAATACATTAGCAATTTCTTGATACTTGGAACAAGCTTATAGAAATTTAAAGTAGGACCTGATGTAGGGGGTCTGGCGTCCCGGGGCTAATACTTATTTTGCGCCCCCACGTAGTGAAACATGTACATACATAATTATACCCTACACCAAACTTTGGTACAGGGTATTACGACTTTGTGCATTTGTTGTAACGCCAAAAAAGATAAGAAATAGAACCATAGTTTATTATACCGATCGACACAGAATCAATTTTTGAGTCGATTTATCATGTCCGTCCGTCTGTCTGTCTGTCCATGTAATCTTGTGATCAAAGTGCAGGTCGTATTTATGGTCCGATTGTGATGAAATTTAGCACAGTGCAGTCTTTTTTGGCACAAGGACGATCCGTATTGAAATTGGTCAAAATCGGTTCAGATTTAGATATAGCCCCTATATACATATATCGAGCCCTAACCGCCAAAAGGACTTTCTGTCTTTCCTTGCTGGTTTTACAATAACAAATCCAAAACTAAAGTAAAATAAATTCAGTTTTAAATAAATTAAAAAAATTGGGGTAGGATAATTTCATTACCAAATGATACCCTTCGAAGAGTACATCGTAAAGACAAATGGCCACATATAGCTTTTTCGCCGACTTTTTTTAGAAAATGTCAAAACCACAACATATATTTTAATCTGAGAAAAATTTGTCCGTAGTTTTCTAGAACAGACCAATCCCTGTATTTCTTATTCTTAGGGTTCATTTTCGGCATTTTTTAGAAAACATTAAAAAAAGCAAAGAAACCAGTCAGTCCGATCTTTCAGATATTCAACAAAGATACCCACGTTTCAGAGGTCAATTTAGACCTTTTCAAGAATTCCAACAAACCAACTCCCACCCTGACAGAATATTCAATATCTAGACTCAATGTTCTTATGTGATGCTCATGATCCATTTGATACTGGCTGCAAACAGACATCTAGTTACCAGAATATCTAGGTACAGTTTTTCGGATGTTTGATTACAAATAATGTCGATAAAATGCGTTTTGCACTTCGGTTTGACCACAGGCCGATCATAAAATAACTCGCCTAGTATTCCTTATTTGTAATCCTTTCAGAATATTGAAAACAATTACAGATGTCCTCAAAGTGTAAGAAATATGTTTAATATGTCCTGGAATAACCGCCTATGCCAGAAATTTACGATTTCGGGATTTTAGCATACGGGCATACTCGTAAATGTATTCATCTAATCATCATCTATCGATCAATATTTGACACTCCCAGTTATGTAAAATTTTTTTAGACTTTTTCCAATACTCAAGTATGTACATTTTGTATTAAATGTACTTTGATTTTTTGAGATGTGCTGTCATTCCAAAACAAATATAGTATTTAGATAACCCAAAATGTTCCTTTCATTTTCTTACTTGGACTTTCAGAAAAATTTCAAAAAAAAAAATAATTATGGAATGGAATAATTATATCCTGAAAAAATAGCATGTCCTTTTAATCGCGAACTCCACCAGAAAATAAAAAACTGAGTATACAGTTTTGTTTTTTTGTCAACTTTTAGAATTATGTAGAGATTTTCATGACTAATGATTTTGTTCAATTTTGTCGCACGGTGTTATAATAGGATTGTTTTATGCATTTCTTATTTCTCCGAAACAGAAATACAGACGTATAAACCACAATATTTTGTTTCCCAGAATTTTTGATGTACCATCCCGTATGGTACATCAGGAACTGTATGCATATTTGTTCAATATATGAATTGATTTCATTGCCCTTGCTGTAGGCATGCTGTTGATTGGACAGTAACTCGTGATCAATGTTAGTACTAAGGTTGTAAAGAGAAATTACGATAGACTAATCGTCCAGAAATCCTTAGCTCATGTATGAGACGGTTTTCCCTCTTTTCGTAAGTTTTCATACCTTGCCTTGGTTTCTATCCATTTTGTTGGTATATAGCCCAGATTGATACAACATGAGTAGATATCTCTGAGCCAGGCACTATAGGAAATTTGACTAGTTTTTTTGGCCAAAATTTAAATTTTATACAAAAATATTTTTTTTTGCTTTAATATGAAAATAAATTAACAGTGTAAACAAACATGTCTTTTTGATTTGTTTAGCAACATTGATTTACCGCTTTTTTTTATCAGATGTTTTGTGTGGGATTTCTAAATGAGTTATCAAATAACAATGAAGTACAGTGCATTTTTTTTTGGTAATTTCAAATTAAATTTTCCATAGTAATAATTCACAGTTTATAAGAATTAAAAAATGGAAAATAGTGTCAAAAGTGAGTATTTTATTAATATATAGTGATACTTTCGCGAACTCGTATATTAGATCGGTTAAATTGGAAAATTTGAAGCGACCTTAAGATGAGCTAATTAAATTATGATTTGGTTTTTTTTTATACCTACACAAAAATGCTAGCTCTTGCCAGACATAACACCATAACAATTCCATAGGACAATCATTCACCTTCCAATTCTAACATATTTCACATGCGGATCTGTGCAGCCTTTTTTAAAGAATTAATTTTTGCAGGTGTCAAATTTATTGTTACTCAAAAAAAAATTTTTTAACGAATTTTTTTAGTACATACATATTTTGTTTTTTGCACTTTGTTAGGCTCAAGATCGTTTTTGCTGTTTTCAGTATATGAAAACAACTTTGTTAAAGATTAAAGAAGAAGTAAGTGAATTCTTTAATTTTTAACAAAGTTGTTTTCATATACTGAAAACAACAAAAACGATCTTGAGCCTAACAAAGTGCAAAAATGCAAAATATGTACCATGAAAGCAGATCGAATAAAAGAAAACAAAGAATTATTTTTTTAATAAAATCCTGTCTAAAACATAACGTTATTTGCTACTTCTTAAAATGGTAAAAAAAAGTTCTACTGGTAGCTTTGAAAGTTGATGTAAACTCGAAAAAAATTGTTTAGTACATTTTTTGAGGGTATGAAAATTTTTTACTTTTACATCCAAAAAATCATTCAAATCGGTTCAGCCGTTTGGCTGTAATTAATTTTGCCCAAAAAAAGGGGTCAAATTTCCCATAGTGCCAGGGAGCAGTTGTGTTAGCCACATCCTGTAGCTTCGCCGGCGAGACATTGTCTGGTCCTTGCACTTCAAAGGAATCCCTTATTGAAGTATTTAAGTACTCTTCAGAGTTACCCGGGAAAAGTGTATCCAGGAGCACTCCCAGCGATTTCTTACTAGACGTAGTCCAAGAACTATCATCTTTTTCATTGTACCTAACAGTACAAGGTGTTGAGGCGAAAATCTTCGGTATCCTTGCATTATTAATTCTACACACAGAAAAACAATAAAAATCCAACAATTCTATATTTATTTTCAACAACTTTTGCTGGTTAACCAGAAACAATAAGGTTTTTGTTCTTTTCGTTTGCCGCTCCTACCAGTGATTTTAATGCACTGTGGTTCAGAATTTAATTTTACTGGCCAAAAGTCAAATTTTTTTGTCATCGCCGATTTATAAAAATTATATCAAAATATTTATTATTGTGGGCGTGGTGTATTGCTGAAAACAAATATTTTATATAATTTTGAAAAAAAAAACGTAATTTTTGTAGAAGGAAATTGTCATTTCAGAAGAAAACCTACGTGATTCCACTAAAATCCTTCGACCATTTTTTTAATTTTTCGAGGAGAAGCTCAGAGAAGTAAATAAAGTTTTTTTTTCAATCCCTATGGTCGTCTAAGGGTTAAGCCTATATACACTTTTGTACCTGTCCCGACCAGCCTGTAGAAAATTTTTTTAATTTTAATGAAATGTTGTAGTTGTAATTTCATACGAATATGTTGTAGGTACACCTAGCCATGTTGTGTGTGTTTTATGACATCTTAACCCTTTTTTTAGTTTTTTGGTCGTTTTTAATTTTACCTATGTTTATGCCACTTATGAACAGAGTATGACACTATACATACATGTAAGAAAAGGATAAAATCCAGTGGTATTCGAATAGAAACTCAGTTGCAAAATTATATCCAAGCAGATACAATCAAATTTTAAAATATTAAAAAAATGGAGAACTTCAGCTATAAAGAATTATCCGAAGAGTATTTTAGAAACAAAAAGAAGGAAGATGTTTTAAGTTACGTTCAAAGCAAATTAAATTCCTCAAGCATCGAAATAAAATTGGAACTGCAATATAAAGTAAAGATTTTCATCAACAACTTAACTAAGCGCTACAAACAAGTTGGATGGAATAAACATAAATTATATAAGACTTTTGCAATATGGTTAGAGGGCGAACTTAGTGTCCAAGTATCTTCAGAAAGTAAAAATCAAAACAATTGTGGGAGACCACCAAAATCACTCGGCAACGTAGCGGTAGATCTAAAAGGCGGAAACTTAAGGATATCAATGAAGAAATCGGACGTGAAACTGTTGCAAAAAGCTTGTTACATAAATTGCGATCACAAAAACAATGCACAAATTGTTGAAAAAGTTTTAAACGCTAGTCCTCTGAGAACAAAACGGATTATTAAGAGTATTCCAACTCCAAACGATAAAAAACAGTTATCAAATGAAGAGGCATTAGCATTATTTTTGTATTCGTCATATCATCACATACTTGCTGCTAAAAGGACAGTTTGCCACCAACGGACACTATTAAAATCACATCGAGTTCGGCAGAGGTAAAACTTCAAGACTTACTTAATCATACAACTCAACGCTTGCTACAATCATTTAAAGGACAACTGCAAGTTATCTCCCTTTTGCAAATGGGGATGAGATGGTTCTTCTGGACAAAAACAATACAAGCAATCTGTATGTGAAAATACTTCAGACGCAGATATGTTCATGGTGTCATTGCGATTGATAAATAATTTGGAAGCCTCGGAACCTTTGACCAGTATGATGCAGACAAAGGAAATTTGGAAAAATCAAACACCATCTTCTACGAAATACTGCAGACCAATTAAATTTGAATTTAAAAAAGAAACTCATGATACCATTAAAAGAGAAGTCAATGATATAAGAACCCAAATTACAAGAATGCAGCCATTAGATGTATTGAAGTTAACTACCAATTGGTGCTAACGATGATAGATGGAAAAGTTGGCCAGGCTTTGACTGACACAACGGCTTCATCCAGCTGCATTATATGTCAATCTACATCAAGCAAATTAAAAGTCCCGGAAAAATCAGTAGATAATATTGATGCATATGAATTTGGATTATCGCCACTACATACAAGAATACGATTTATGGAACACATACTTAAAATCAGTTATGATTTGGATTTTGGACCTACAGGATGAATAAGAAACAATGAAACCAACAAGGATTTAATTTATTTATTTATATGAATTACAATACAAAGTAAATTTATATTCTAATTTTAAGGTCCAGGGAAAGGCCGGGTTACAAAGACCATATGGCTGAATTTTGCAGCGACAGACCAGAGCCTCTGGTGGGAATCGAACCCACGACCCCCAAACTCATAGGCGAGTACGCTACCAACTAAAAAAAGAAACATGTTCAGGATGAATTTCTCAAATGTGGGTTGATTATAGACCAACCAAAACAAGGATCAGGCAATACCAATGATGGGAATACAGCAAGAAGGTTCTTTTCTGATCCCGAAAAAGCATCTGAAATAACTGGTGTTGATATAAATCCCATTTCAAGATTTAAAACAATTATCGATGTACTTGCGTGCCATAAACAAATTGATGCTAAAAAATTTAATGAATATAAATACCAAGGAAACTGCACTAATATATAATACAAAATATTCATGGAGAAATATGTCTGCAACAGTTCACAAAATTCTTTATCATGGAGAAGATGTCATTAAGCATCATTTGGTACCAATCGGAGATCTATCAGAGGAAGCCCAAGAAAAAAGAAATTGGGATTACAGGTTTTATAGAGAGGACAATACCAGAAAAATATCGTGAAATTGTACAAACGAAGATCTATTTAATATTTTGTTGGCAACGTCAGATCCCCTCATTTCCAGCATTCGTAATCAATGGAAAGTAGAACATCGGGATTTAGATGAAGATGCAAGAGGGCTGCTAGAGGACACAAATAATACGGAACAAAATATGGAATATTTGCAGGCAATTTTTCAACCGAACGAATAAAAATTATAATTTACTGTTTTTGTCACATATATAAGTAAAAAATAAATGCTTTCCCTTAATGCTGTTCAAGTACAAAATATAAAAAGTTTGCTATGCAAGGTGTTTTTTTAAATAACAAGGAAATGTTTTGTCGAAAAAAATGTTTTTTTATAGTTTTACAAAATTTATTATTAAAATGGTTTATTTATCAATAAACCATTTTAATAATAAATATTTTAATAAATAAAGAAGATGAAAACAAAACCCCCACATTTCCATGCTAAATATTAAAAAAATTCAAAACTTCAGCTTTGACCTTGAATTCCTCAATAACTGCTGACCCGATTTTATTGAAATAAAAACTGGCTAAAAGCTTAAGGAGTTACCTGTCGAACAAAAAAGTACTAAAATATCTCTATTGGTTCCAAAGTTACAGAGTTTTGGCCAGTTAAAAACGATTCTGAACCACTGTGCGACGTCTCAATGACATGTGCATTATAAACCGAGGCCAACCAAACATCGTACTTTTCTAACTCAAGGCTGGCTGCAACTATGGTTTCACTGCTAAAAAACTGAAGAAGGTATATTCGTCTACCATTATCTGTATCTTCAAGTTGCCTAAATCCTGGGATCTTAAGCCCACTAACCTCTCAACCGTGGTTGCATCAGATTTGTTTTTAAGGCAGCGGATTCAGCCTTAGAGTGGTGGAGCTTTATTGTAGAAGACGGACTATTGTCAGGTTTTGCAACCACCGTTATATTTGCCTCGTCGTCTGTGTCCGATAGACTAGTTAATACTAGAATTTAATATGAACTAGCTGGACCCGGGCCACTTCGTTGCCCCAGATTAAGATATCCGATCCCGTCCATTGTTGGACCATTCACGAATGCTGCCATCGAAAACATACATAAAATAACAGCACTCTGGCTAACAAAATGTTCAAGACATATACATTTTAAAATATGGCTCATATGGGTGGGGTCACGCCTATTGGTCCGATCCCGCACATTTTTAGACCAATTATGTAGATGGCCATCAAATGCCTATTCACAAAAGTACAACACTCTCGCTAACAAATTGTGCAAGATGTCTCAATTTAAAAATTTGGCTTATATGGGCGGGGCAACGCTCATTGGTCCGATCCCGCCCTTTTTTCGACCAATCATATAAACTGCCACTAAATACATATGGGCATTTCCAACGAGATGTCAACCGCAGCCAAAAAATTGAAAGTCTATAAAAGTATGTTGTTTTACTATTTTGTTATAGGGAATATATCAAATTTAACTAATTTTCCCAAAAACTACATTTATTCATAACACATTTTAAAATATTTGAGTGCAAATTCGAACAATTGCAAAATTCATGTTTTAAACATTTGTAATGCATGTTATGTTCTGATTAATGGCCTGTCTTTTAAATCTTGATTTATATTTAAGAGATATAAGAAAAATAATTTTTGTTGTGAAAATAAATATATTGAATATATTAAAAATCATTTATAATCAACCTTTGGATATCTAGTTGCACAAAAGTAAAAAAAATAAACATAAAAAGGACGATGGAATAAAATGTCGCATGCGACATGTCGCGTGACAATGTGATAAAAATTAAATAAAAAATAAACTACTTAATATTTTTGAATAAAATAAAAAACATTATTAAGATACATGAATCCATGACATTTTAAAATTATTCCTTCAGGTTTCTCTGAAAACAGTGTTTGATTGCTTTGAAAACGACTTCTGTTTTTGTCGCGTGCGAATGGCTTGGTTTTTTGTAATTATCTTGAAAACGAACAATTGGGCAAAATCAACCTTAGCACCACATATAGTGCTAATCAAGAGCTATAAGTTTCGCCTTTTGTCAAAATGAAATAATGTTTTGGCATATGTTTTTTTCACTCTAAATCTTGATATCGGGGATTTTTCCGGAATTTTCTTGGGTATTCTTCTTGTTTGGCCGGAGACCAGTCCAAATTGTTTATAACAATGTCGATGTACATCTACCGGCACTCTGATGTCGTACTGATCAGTTTTGTACAATGCTATTAAAAGTTTAAACTAAAAACTTCAAGGCGATTGGTGCAATGGATTTCATTTTTCGTTTTCAGTATTGGATTCATGCACTTGCTAATTAAATATTATATTTTTTGTATGGAAGGCACCACACTTGAAAATCGAAAGTACTGTTCTCGAGTTGTGAGGATGTGTTGGCCATATCACGCACCTTTGCTTCTGTAGTATATTGTTCCAAACATATTCGGTTTGAAACGTATACATATTTAGGGTACACACTAAACATATAATATTTGGTACAGACACAAATTATATATTTGGGAAGATGTTGTTGTAATCAAATCTTTTTTTACATCCCAATACGTTTTTATTTGGGACTATTATTTCCGAAACAGGTATTCGCCCATGTGATGAGAATCGCGTGAGTTCAAATCGCTAAACGCAAAAATTTCTCCTTCAATTTTAATGGTCTTCGAAATTAAATTTTAATAAAATGCACACATAAATGTAGTTATTTATACCTGTAATTAATAATTTGATTTTAATAAATCTAAATTGTTGTGCTAAAAAAGAATTCAGAACATGCATTTTGCGACTTGAAATCACAATCGCCAAATTTAGGCGAAATGCGATTGCCATCACATGGACGATTTATTTGCGTTTAAGTATTCAGAAAATACTTTAATTAGTTAAATTTTCCAGTAATTCAAAGTTAATTTTTTTACAAATTTTTAATGTTCGTAAAAATAATAATTGAAATCTTATAATCTTGGTTCAAAATAAATTACTTGGAAGATTGACAGCAAATGATGACTTCGAATTCTCAGAAATTAAATGATTGATTTAAAGCCAAACCAAGCAAAATAAAACTGAAATTGGAAAGTGTCAGCAAAAGTTTTAAACATTTTTTTAAATAAAATATATTTGGAGAATTTCCTAAACAATAAATTTATTTGCATTTAAACACATATTTTATTTGAGAAAATTTGTTTGCAAATATATTTTAATGTAATATTTTAATATATGCGTTCCAAATATATTTTCATTCGATTCAAACATATCAAAAAAGACGATTTTGCCCCGTGTACATATATATGTACAATGATTTAGGTTTTTTTTTGCTAAAAAAAGGCTTCTGAAAGAATAAAAATATCAGTCACGTTTTTGATAGAGCAAGAACTGACCACTGGCCAAAATTCGATTCTGTGAAAAGTCCGGCTTTTATACAGCACTCGAGTCTATCTATCCATATGCAAAATTTCAGCTTTGTAGCTCTTACAGGAGACTCAGCGGCTAAGTGGTCAAAATCACTTGGCGTAAAACCACATCCGGTGATCATCCGAGATCTGTATTCTTATATGCACATCAGTTTGTAGGTTCATAGTTCTTAAAAGACTTTTTAAGTACTGTGACAATTTCTTTTGTCACTGCAGTTTGACCCCAGGCTGGACTCTGAATAGTTGTTTTCGAATCCCTTTTGAGATATTTATGTACATTTACATTTTTAGATTCTTAGCTCTCAAATAACTGTTAAAAATACTTTAATAATGACAAAAAATGTTGTTACTGCTACACTGACCACAGTCAGAGAATTAGTACTAGTACATCATATTTACACATTTTAGCCTTTGCTTCTGAAATGACAAACACAAAACTCAAGTTTTTGATAGCGCTAGAACTGACCACAGAGCAAAAAATGACTAAGTGAAAAGTCCGTTGTTTATACAATACTCGGGTCTATGGCTGTGCAAAATTTCAGTTTTCTAGCTCTTACAGAACTTTCAGCGGTCAAGTGATTAGCGTTTTCGGAGATTTTTTTGTTATTCTTCATTTTTGGCCGGAGACCAGCTCGAATTCCAGCGAATCATCGAAATCGGTCTAGGCATTCTTGAGTTATAAGCGTAGTAACTAACATCACTATTTATACCCTACACCATACTATGGTACAGGGTATTATAAGTTTGTTTCACGGCAGATGTTTGTAACACCTGAAAATAACACAGCTAGACCCACCTTAAAGTATACCGATCGACTCAGAATCACTAGCTGAGTCGATTTAACGATGTCTGTCTGTCCGTCCGTCCGTCTGTCCATGTAAAGTTGTTCGTCGATTACAGGCCGCAATTTCACTCCGATCGTTCTGAAATTTTGCAGTTTAGAGTATTTCGCGGCTGTTAAGATCGCTAATGAATTTGGTTGAAATCGGTTCCGATTTAGATATAGCTCCCATACATATCTTTCGTCCGATTTGGCCCTTTAGTCCTATAGAAGCTGTATTTTACATCCGATCGTTTTGAAATTTAAAATGGTAGAGTTTCTTGATCCATGAACCAACACTACCGAATTTGAAGAAAATCGGTTAAGGTTTAGCTATAGCTCCCATATATATGTTTCGTCCGATTTGGCCCTTTAGTTCTATAGAAGCTGTATTTTACATCCAATCGTTTTGAAATTTAGAATGGTAGAGTTTCTTGATCCATGAACCAACACTACCGAATTTGAAGAAAATCGGTTAAGATTTAGCTATAGCTCCCATATATATGTTTCGTCCGATTTTGCTCTTTAGTCCTGAAGAAGCTGTATTTTACATCCAATCGTTTTGAAATTTAGAATGGTAGAGTTTATTGATCCATGAACCAACACTACCGAATTTGAAGAAAATCGGTTAAGATTTAGCTATAGCTCCCATATACATGTTTCGTCCGATTTGGCCCTTTAGTCCTATAGAAGCTGTATTTTACATCCAATCATTTTGAAATTTAGAATGGTAGAGTTTCTTGATCCATGAACCAACACTACCGAATTTGAAGAAAATCGGTTAAGATTTAGCTATAGCTCCCATATATATGTTTCGTCCGATTTTGCTCTTTAGTCCTGAAGAAGCTGTATTTTACATCCAATCGTTTTGATATTTAGAATGGTAGAGTTTATTAATCCATGAACCAACACTACCGAATTTGAAGAAAATCGGTTAAGATTTAGCTATAGCTCCCATATACATGTTTCGTCCGATTTGGCCCTTTAGTCCTATAGAAGCTGTATTTTACATCCAATCATTTTGAAATTTAGAATGGTAGAGTTTCTTGATCCATGAACCAACACTACCGAATTTGAAGAAAATCGGTTAAGATTTAGCTATAGCTCCCATATATATGTTTCGTCCGATTTGGCCCTTTAGTCCTATAAAAGCTGTATTTTACATCCAATCGTTTTGAAATTTAGAATGGTAGAGTTTCTTGATTCATGAACAAACATTGCCGAATTTGAAGAAAATCGGTAAAGATTTAGCTATAGCTCCCATATATATGTTTCATCCGATTTGGCTCTTTAGATCCAATCGTTTTTATACCCTAAACCACACTGTGGTACAGGGTATTATTTAAGTATAAAATGTCGCAAAAGTAAATTTATGTAAACAATTTATACATGAATTACAAAATTTATATATCAGAGTTATTCAATATTACGAGAGTGGTGTAGGGTATTATATAGTCGGCACGGCCCGACTTTAGCCTTTCCTTACTGGTTTTTATATATATATATGTAGATAGATACGATGCATTTATTGAGAAAACCATCGAAACGAAGAATGATGCATAAAATCATATATGATTTGTATACCCTCACTTTAGTGATGCGAGGGTATATATCAAACTGACGGAATAATTCGTGAAATATTCAATATTACATTACTCACAAAGTGAGGATATACTTTGGTCGGTTTATCCGACTGAAACTTTCTTACTTGTTTATATATTGGTCTATAAATTAACCATGGTCGACTTACAAAAAAACAACGCTTGCAAATTATTGAATTTTATTATCAAAATTCATGCTCGGTTAAGTTCTTTCATTTTATGGTCAGTTTGGGCGACCTTAGGCAGCAATTCGGAATCTTGTAACTAAATTCGCACCAAATTTACATTATTGGAAATTAAACCACCAACACGCATATGTAGAGTGCCGGTGGCATCACTGGACCGCACTTTTTCCAAGACGACGAAGGCAGGAACGTTACTATGTATGAATGGCAAACCGAATTCAAAACTTTCCGTGAGAAAGTGGGAAGTCTTCTATAGGAAGGATGATATCGAGGGTACTCTCCTCGTGTTTGGCATAGACCCAGAATCCAAGAACAATATTTTCATGGCGAAGGGCATGGCGTACTGCTTGATCTGGACAGCCTTTTTCAAAATTGGAAAGGTCCCGATTGGCAGGACAGATGAATCGAGTCCAAAAATATGTGGAAGTAGACAATAACACCACCAGTTTATCAATAGTACCGCCACTTTTGCAGGAAGTTCCCAGAAAAAGTGGTGGTCAAAATAAAAAGAGCCATAAAACGATTCAAAACAATGAGGGAGCGACAAAAAATAACACCGCTTCCCAAAAATGTCTACTGGAAGATGGTGTAATAGGTAGTGAACGAAAGGAGGAGAATGACCCACTACCAAATAATGAGGGAGTGCCACCAGATAGGATTGATTCCCAAAAGAAATTTTTACTGGAAAGACAATGGTTGAGGTTATCCAGATAAACCTCCACCGGAGCGAGACAGCGTCCAACGCTCTGATGGACATAATAATTAAAGGCAGGGTTCATATTATTTTGATCCAGGAACCATGGACAATTAGCAACAAGTTTACTGGATTAAACCATGTGAACTACAACATTTTCTACGCTAATACAGGTCCTCGTCCAAAGACTTGTATTTTGTGCCATAAAAACGTATGTTTTCTTTTCTCTCCAGAGTTGTCAACATCGGACGCAACGGTGCTGAGGCAAGTTAATGGAAATATGTACCTGGCGTCAATATATCTTCCATTCGATGCTTCGACATTGCCACCTACGTCGGAATTACAAAGACTGGTGGGAGAATCCAAACACACAAGTAATGAGTTATTAGCTTTTTGTGACGCCAACTCCCGTCATATCGCTTGGGGTAGTACCAACACCAATAAAAGGGGACACGCCCTTACAGAATTTTTGAATACAAACGACCTCATAACTCTTAACATAGGAAACTATGCAACCTTTGTTAACAAAATTAGGCAAGAAGTATTAAATATAACGATTTGTTCAGAAAATCTTATTGATGAGATCCATGAGTGGAGGGTTTCGGATGAACACTCCTATTCGGACCACCGTTATATAAGGTTTAAAATTGCCCGGCTACCGCCAAACTCAACAAGTTTCCGTAATAAGGCTAAGACCGACTGGACTAAATTCGGAAATCTACTTAGAAATCGATTGGGCCAGCCTACACGCGATTATCTATGTACAGAAGGCATTCATATCAATGTGAAGAAGATTACCGAGGCTCTTGTAAAATCATTCGAAGATAGTTGCCCACTTCGAGAAAGGAAATCTGCCTATGAGGAACCCTGGATGACAGGACAAGTTCGCTCGATTGGCAAAGATGTCCGCAGACTTTACAACAGAGCTCGACGTAAAAAACAATCAGTATATTGGGACGGCTACCACAGTAGACTCAAAGAATACAATAAAATCTTTAGATCGGCGAAACGTAACTCCTGGAGGCTTTTCTGTGAGCAGGTAGACAGCGCTAACAGCATGTCTAAATTAAAAAAGTTCCTCTCAAAAACTCATGTCCAAACCGAAACACTGGTGGATGACACGAGTAAAAGGGTGGAAACTATAGAGGATACCGTAAGGCTCTTGATGAAAACTCATTTTCCGACTGGTAATGCTGGACCAACACTTCTGCAGAATGAGGTGGATCTGGTATCAACTCATCTGGCTGGAGTAATTGGTGACATGGGCAAAAGTAAAATAAAAAAAATCAACTTGATAACTTCGTCAGTTGTTTGTCACCCACAGCCATTTGAGGCCATTGGCAAAATAAGGGTTCGCTCTCACGTCAAAATTTGCAATAGAATCACTGGAATCAATTGCGAAAGTCCAAAGTAGCGTCGTCTTCTTGCAGCGAGTGCAGGACATTGGCATAAATGCAGGTTGTTTAAGTTCGTAACATTGTCGTGCAACTTCCCCAGCTTGTGCATCTCCTTCGTTAATTGGCAACCCTGGCGGGTTGAAGGACACTCCCAGGACGATATTCGCTTGTACGGATTGTGAGAGGGCTTTTAAGCGTCTGGTGCTCTCCTTCGACTCTCTTGGGACGAATTCGCTCAGCACGGATCGTAGAGGGATTAAAATAATCTCTCTACAAACTCTCCCAAGACGATATTCGCATGGCACGGATTGTAAGGAGAGACTTCCAGCGTTGTATCTCTCTCCGACTCTCCCGGGAAGCAGCGCTGCCAGTTTAGGGGATTTATCCCCAATTTGAGGATTTTTCTTTGTAAATGGGGATACATTTTTTGGTTTGGGGATCCGGGGAATTGGTGGGGATTGCAATTTCTTATTATTACATGTCTTCATTTATGTTAAAATTTGTATTTTCTGTTAAAAATTGTGTCAAAAGTTCGTACAAAAAGAATCTTTGACTAACGCTCTCGCAGTGTATTAGATTACGACTTAGATAGACTACCTGAATTAATTGCAATACGTATTTCTATAGATATTTATAAATCTCAATGGAAACAAAATGTGGTTTATAAAATGAAAGAATTCTTCGGAGACGACATTGCGCTCATTTTCTATTAAAGTTTACTTGTATCAGGATTATGATGGTCCAACTCAATTTTTAAGAACTGGCATCGCCAGTATTAACCTTTTTGCCAATTATTTAGTCCATTGGCAGAAATTATAAAACTTTTAATACCAGAACGTCTCATGGTCATGGTTTAAGTGTATGTCCATGGACATGAGACGTTTAAACGTCTCCTCTCTTCAACCTAACATAACCTAACCTAATACCAGGAAGATGTACAAAAAATTAGATTATGTAGATGAGATGGAAGACTTTGAATCAGATATATTTGATATAATGAATATTTAAAACGTTCGTTTTCTGCAAACAAAATGAATTATAGTACAAAATACCTTGAATTTTAAAATACTTCATTCACATGAGTTAAAATAGTATCTGGGGATATTTTTGGGGATGAGAAATTTTTTTTTGGGGATTTAGGGGATAAAAAATAAAAATTTGGGGATTCGGCACCAATAAAAACTGGCAAGCCTGCCGGGAAGATATTCGCATAGTTCGAATGTAGAGAGAGACTTCCCGCAAGCAGAGGCCGTTGCGGATTTTCGACTCCTTGCTTCATCTGGCTCTCGTATTGAAACTAGTCTTTGTTAGGCGATACTATCGCGCATATCACTAATAGTCGTTGTTTTGCACTCGCGCATATCTCTTGTCGTTTTGCTATCGTGCCGTTTGGATCTCTACGGATCCTATGCATCTCTACATGGTAATATACGTTTTCATTAATACAAAATAAAGCTCTGCCTTTATCATTATCGAAAATACTGAACTCTTGTGTTTTATTTATTTTCCTTTTCTATTTCGCCCCTTGCATTACTGCATCACCAGCATCGGTTACTACACATTCTCAGATCACCATTATATTGAGTTCAAACTCGCGGAAAAAGCGCCTAAACCTGCCGTCCACAGAAATGTAAGGAAGACAAAGTGGCACCTGTATGAGAAGAATTTCAAGAAAGTCCTCAACTCTAAACTTCTGTACGAACCGAATGACAAAGCCGGTCTGGATAATCTGGTCGATCATATCACCACATCATTCAATAGTTCCCTTGAAGAAGCCTGTCCGAAAACAAGGTACAAGGGTAAAACTAAACCCCAATGGTGGACTTCTGAGCTAACGGCTATGAAAAAGACCTGCAACAAGCTATTCAATAAGGCTACATCTACTGGGGTCGCTAATGATTGGGATGCCTATAAAGAGCAACTCAAGATCTATAAGAAGGAGCTTAGAAAGGCGCAAAGGCGCTCTTGGTATACCTTCTGTGGTGAAGTGGAAAAGGTCTCCGACGCCGCTAGGCTGAGGAAGATATTATCTGCTTCACCCTGTACAGTGGGATATTTACAGGATGAGTCAAATAACTGGACCACAAACAGCGAGCAGTCGCTCAATGTACTGCTCGACACACATTTCCCGGGCAACTCTGTAACAGAACCCGAGGATCAGCAGGACCAACAAGAGTGCGAGTGGACTGCGAGCGTCGCTAGCTTCTTGACTGAGAGATCCAGAATAAGCTGGGCTATTAACAGCTTTGAGCCCTTAAAGTCACCTGGACCAGATGGCATCACTCCAGCAGAAATGCAGAAAATGTTAAAGTACATTATCCCCTGGCTGGAGAAAATTTATGTAGGCTG
Organism: Eudasyphora cyanicolor; assembly: GCA_963930755.1. NCBI lineage: Eukaryota > Metazoa > Arthropoda > Insecta > Diptera > Muscidae > Eudasyphora > Eudasyphora cyanicolor. The sequence continues at coordinate 112,090,126 of OZ005735.1, read as the reverse complement.
TATCAGGCTTTCATACGTCCCTAATCGGTGAAGGGATACCAAAGTGGTATTCATACCTAAAGCGGGAAAGATATCACACACTAGGCCAAAAGACTTCAGACCAATTAGCCTATCCTCCTTCCTATTGAAAGGTCTGGAAAGACTTTTAGATCATTTCATTAGGGAAAACCTGGATACAAAACTCCTGTCGGGGAACCAACATGCCTACAATAAGGGCAAGTCTACAGAATCAGCCCTGCACGAACTTGTGAGCACTATCGAATCGTCCCTGCATTTCAAGGAATTCACCATGGTGGCATTTCTTGACATAGAAGGGGCTTTTAACAACATTCACTAAGATGCGGTAATTGCGGCACTCTCACATCTAAAAGTTAACAATAGTTTGATTAGACTAATTCAAAGTCTGCTCACCAGAAGACGCATAACAGCATGTCTAGGGTCCACAACTCTAACAAGGTATGTAAACAGAGGGACCCCGCAAGGAGGAGTACTGTCTCCACTAATTTGGAACCTAGCGGTGAATGAAATCCTGCTAGATCTAGAACGTTGTGGCTGCAAGGTCGTGGCATATGCGGACGACGTGGCAATCGCAGTGAGTGGAAAATTCGTAAACGTCCTCAGAGACATCCTACAGGTGGCTCTGAACAAGTTGGTTATATGGGCCAGAAGCAGCGGTTTGGGCGTTAACCCCAACAAGACAGAATTGGTTCTCTTTACTAGGATGAATAATGTCCCACATGTGGACCCTCCACCTCGGATAAATGGAACAGATCTAGTCTTTTCTGAAAGTGCAAAATTTTTAGGAATAATTCTAGATAGGAAAATGTTATTTAGACTTAACGTATTGGAACGTGTAAGGAAGGCCAACGTCGCCTTATATTCCTGCAAAAAGGCTGTAGGGTCGCGGTGGGGACTCTCTCCTAAAATCGTCCACTGGATATATATAGCAGTAGTTCGTCCAATACTGTTATACGGTATTGTGGTATGGTGGACGGCAACTGACAAACTAACCATTACCAACCTACTAACAAAGGTTCAGAGAACTGCCTGCCTGAGCATAAGCGGAGCCTTAAGGACTACAGCGACCGAGTCTCTACAAGCCCTACTCCATATACTGCCGATTAATATTGTGGCGAGAGAAGTTGCAACCAAAGCGGCAATAAGATTAAACTGCCTATCAATGTGGAGGTACAAGAACTATGGTCACATGAGGATATCAAAGTGTAGTGCTATGGTAACAGACCGAGTGGACTATATACCAACTGTGTACACCTTCGAGAGAAATTACATCACTATGATTCCCGCCAGAGACGAATGGGTCGGCAGAATACCTGGTAATAGAAACCATCTCCACTTTTACACGGATGGTTCGAAGCTTGATGAAAAGGTTGGCTTCGGAGTACACTGTGAAGAACTTAGTCTGGATATAGCTCACAGACTACCAGATACCTGCAGTGTCTATCAAGCCGAAATAATGGCAATATGGGAAGTCGCCAAGTGGCTGAGTCGCAACATAGTAACCAACACTGGCGTTGTCATTTACTCGGACAGCCAGGCTGCCATCAATTCTCTGGAGGCAACATCCCTAAATTCACAAACAGCCCTCGACTGCCGCAGATCTCTTAACGAGATGGCTGAGCAGTTTAATATACACCTCATATGGGTGCCTGGGCATAGGGATATCCCGGGGAACTGCAAAGCCGATGAACTTGCTAGGAAAGGGACGACATTACAAATTCTCGAAGAATTTGCATATATTGGTGCGCCACTATCCACGTGCAAGCTTTGGCTTAGGCAAGAGGCAATCAGGCAGTCCAACGAAAGATGGACAGAAATCGGCACCTGCAGGGTAGCTAGACAAATCTGGCCAAGGTATGACCTGAGAAGGTCAAAATATCTTCTCGCACAAGAGAGGAAACGATTGTCTACGTTAGTACAGGTTCTGACGGGACACTGCTTGATCGGCGAACACGCCAAAAGATTGGGTATTGACTCCAATGACTTCTGCCGAAGCTGTGGAGATGAGGAAGAAGTGGAGATCATTGAGCACTTGCTTTGCGACTGTCCCGCTTTGAGTAAACGACGACTGGACATACTGGGGTCGGCCTTTTTAGGCAGCCTAACAGATCTTTCTAGTACTGATATTCGTACTATCGATAAATTTATATATCAAACAGGTTGGTTTCGATGAGGGGCATTTCAGCCCGTGGTAACACTAGGGACCTAAACTGGTCTATGTGAGCTTGTAAAAAAATACGGCTGCCACCCTAACGTAAACCTAACCTAAACCTACTACACATGCATGAATAAGTGCATACGTGAACACACATACATCGTTTCCCCCCTGAGCTATCGTTGTTATTGGAGTTTGTCATAGAAGGGATTTCGTCGCATCGCCTACCCTCCCTTGCTGGCAAAACCACCACCTTAACAGAGGTCAATGGTTTCAATCTCCTCTCCGTCCTCGCACTTGCGTCAGTAGCTTGAAATATTGTGTTGCCATCTTGAAGTCATTGATTTGATCCCGATTTCTGAGCCAAGAGTCGATTTTGGCAAAGATTTCGCACAGGGGAGGTCTTATTGATGTATCCGCCATAGAGATGTCCTTTGCAGTTCATCCTCGTGCCACTCATTCCAATTCCAACTATGTTACTGTGATCAGGAATCCAGCATAGACGAACCATTCTTTATGATACCGCAGTGCCATTTTGCATTCATTCATTTGATTTGGTAACATTTGAATTCAATGCCTTCAGAGCTGCCTGACTGGGAAGACTTTATGTTATGGCAAAAAATTCTGCTTGAAAAACGCTGCATGAGTCATTGAGTCGGAAAGATTGTCTAAAATCCAGACACTCACAGTACACCCCAGCTCCAGTGCCTTTGCCCATTTTGACCCGTCAGTGTATATAGCCGGCCCTTCAAATGGTGGTGATCCATTTCTCCAGTCTGACCTGTAGGGAATAATAATGTCAGAGTAGGGCATTGAGAAAAGTGGTGATACTATGTAGCCCGTTGTTTGATACTATGTAGCCCGTCGAGCACCCGATCTAAATCTATTGCCTCATTTAGAAGCCTTGAGTGGCCCCAAATCACGCTTTATGGCAACACAATGACCTAATGATTGAATGTTCAGAATTGTATTATAGCATCTTTCCCATGCTATGTTGCACGCCTGTGCTAATGCTGTGTCGTTCGTTGTTGCTCATTCATTGTTGAGAAAAAAAATATAGAAAAAGTGCAAAAAATCCACCTTCAGGAAAAAAAATCGTATGGCCATTAAATTATTAATTGAGCCAACTTGACTAAACGAATGATGCAGAAGTTCTTATTTTTGGGTCTACTTTCACGTCCAATTCTCAGAATTGAGTCCCAAAATCATGTGTTCTACTGTGTTAGTCTAAAATATGACTGCATTCTTGTGACCTCAACTGAAGTTGTATATATTTTAATTTTGTCGATTTTAATAAATATGTTTATGCTTATATTCTTCGCTTTTTATGTCAGATTTGGTGACCGACGTGCAATATGTAATAAATGCCAATAAACATAAATGCCGGTAAACATTACCAATAAAAGCTGGCTTGCTGACAAATAATGTTTCATATATTTGTTCTATATTTTTGCGTAATTATTTTATATTTTTGCATTTTTAATTATAGATAACACTACATATATTATTTTTGAAGAAGTTGTAGGGACATGTTCCAACTATTTTTCTCATTCCACCTAAACTTGCAAACTTTTTTCAATTTAAAAAAAAATACGAATTTTCCAAATAAATTTTAAATATTATGAAGGCGATTTTGTGCCTGACTTGCATTATTGTATTATTAGGAATTCGATTAAATATTATATAAACGAGTTTGGTTTTATTTTTCTAATAATAAAATAATTTTATACAGCTATTTACAACTTTTATTTTTTGTCCATTTGCACATAAAACGTTTGCTTTCTGCGTCCCCTCGTGTTGTCAAAGATCTAAATCGAAAAATATTGTTATTATTTATCTTACTTGGTTTATTAAGATACGATGAGTACACTGAAAAAAAATAGTAATACAATTAATGATGACACATTCTTATATTAAGTATGCGAGCTTGGCATTAATTCAATCACAATTTTCATTAAAATAATGAAAATTTACATGTTTTTTACGACATTTTCCTTAATCTAAAGTTTTCTGAATTTGAATTAATGACTATGTAATCATTAGTTATGCGTACGCCTTTCTTTAAATGTAAGCCTTTAAATTAAAGAAAAATATCATTATTTTTCTGACAATGCGAATTATTTATGTAATATTGCAATACTTTTTAGGATTTTCTACATTAAAACAATGACGTAGCCACGTCATAGTTTTAATGCCAAATCGGACTTAATTGACAGTATGAGCTATTTGAGTAATAAATTTAAGGCTGTGCTCCCCTTATAGGAAAGGTTGTTTTGGTAATAAATTTTATGACTCTTGCCATTATTTTTAAGAATACATACTTTTTAATTAACTCTCTCTTTCAGAGAATTATTCTCTCTCTCGGAGAATCAGAAATGTTTGTTAATGTTTGAGTCAATAATTGTTATGGAATGTTGAAGAGCTCTCTGGAAATTTGAAGTAACTCTGTCGTTTGCTTTCTTTTAAGTCGACATTTATTGAGAAACGATTTAAGCAAACAGTTGTGTTTTTTTTCGTCGTGGATTGTGAGAAAACGAAAATGCTGTACATTAGGGCGGGTTGATTTTTTTTCTTTTAAATCGTATAGCAAAAACGTAAACTACATAAAATTCTAAGAAAATTCTCCGAAGAAACCATGTACCTAAAATAAAATCCTAATCCGCGCCTCTCCACTTGAAAATGTTTGCCACAAAAAAATAAATGTTAGAAATAAAAGCTTTTTCCAAAAAAATCGAATTTTCTGAATAAAATTGTTTAGTAAGGTAGTTTTTTTGCACTTTATATCTTTTCTACACCCAAAATTTTTTTCATTAAAAATATATTCACCCAAGTAAAAAAGTTTGTATATAATTTTATATTTAATATTTGTATAAGAACATAGATAACAAAATTTTCTTTCATAATTTAATAAAAAAGATTGGAAATACAAAAAAAATAGTGTGCTCAAAATTGTTTTCAGTATTTATAAAATAACCTTCTCTTGTTTCGATAAACAATTCTTATTTTATAATGCAAATAAAACGTGAAACGTGTTCTAACTATTTTTTATATAGAACGCAAATCAGAGGAGATGCAAATTGGGGTTTAACAACTTTTTTGATAATTGAATATTTTGATTAGTCTCAAGACAAAACCTGTATTGCATAAACTATAATATAAAAAGTAAGAAAGTTTCAGTCTGGTAAACCGACCAAGTGAGGTACACTTTGCGAGTACTGTAATATAAAATACACGAATTAATCTGTCAATTTGTATAGGATATACCAGAGGGGGTTTAACAAATACTCCTATTTTTCGCTAAACAGTAAACTTCAAATATATTGCACTGTATCGAATTGTAAGCTTTTATATGCACTGGTATATTAAAGTTATGATCTCTTCAATTTTGGTATGATTTGGCCATTTTGTGTGGGAGGTACCAAAAGGGGCGTGGCAACTTCGCCCATTTTTCACTGGATTGTAGGAACTATGAAGCCATTACACTGTAATTTCAAGTCTTTTTGTGCATAGGTATTCAAGTTATAAGCTGTTAATTTTTGGAGCAAAATGATCCATTTGTGTGGAAGGTACCAAAAGGGGCGCGGTAACTTCGCCCATTTTTCTTGAGGTGATAGTGAGTAATAAAATAATATTATGTGTAGAATTTCAGACGATTCAAATAAGTAGTATAGAAGTTATTAAATAATCATTAATTCACTTAATATTAACACTTTGTGGGGGAGGTACTAGAAGGAGAGGACCCATATGGCCCATCTTCGAACTTAGCCGGAGATAGAAAAAAATATTACCACATACCAAATTTGAAGTCAATCGGTTACTCCTTTCGAGAGTTATCGTGCGCACCAGCAGAAAGACAGACGGACGGACGTTGCTCATTAGACTAAAAACGACTTAAAACGGATATCTGCCAAACATACTTAGGGTCTTATGTCACTCCTTCGATGTGTTACACTTTGGGCCCGTAGCAAATGATATATACCCTCGTATCACTAATATAATAACACATTATATATTCCAAAAAAAGAAAATCATTTTAGCGAAAGAGGAAACATATTTTCAAGTCGAAAGGCGCGGATTAGGTTTTGATTTTAGACCCATGGTTTCTTCGGAGAATTTTCTTAGAATTTAATGTAGATTACGTTTTTGCTATACGATTTTTAATTTTTTTTTTCATCCATACAAATCAACCCGCCCTACTGTACATGCATAAGTGTAATTTTATTTACTTTTCCATATTATACCGAAAATAATTTTAATATGGGCTGTTAACAGTTATTTTTGCTAAATGAAAACATACATATCTGAAACAATTAAAATTAAAGTGTGGAAACAAATAGATTGGCAAATCTCATAGCACCAACAAAGGAAATCAAAAAAGTATACATAAATGTATAGATTTCGTGTGTGTAGATTTCATATGTGTGTATGCTTGTATGTGGTTGTGCGTCTTAGTTATTTTGGCTGTATGTCATTTATGGTGATTTACACACAATTATGAAAGAGATGTTCTTGTTGGTAAGTTCTGCGAAGAGATTTTGCGCGAACACTAAAAAACGAAATGGGCGAACAAAGTATGATTTACAGGTGTTAAAATATAATATTGTAAAACTGAAGCAAAAATTATTGGCAAATTATGGAATTGGGAAAACACTTTTGTTTTAATTAAAATTAAATATCTATTAAAAAAACTGCTAACAGCGCATAAATCATACAAAATGTAAAATTATTTCTCGAAATATGGAAATGTGTTATAAATACGGAGGTCAACATTTTTTGGAGACACCGCACTGAAAAAAAATTTGTCATAAAATTAAAGAAATGCTCCAAAGACGTCCTTAGTCTTCAAAATAAGTACATTTTGTTCTTAAAATTAAGAAAATTTACTTAAAATTAAGTAATTTACTTAATATTATTGAAATTATCTATACTTTAAGTACAATATGTACTTATTTTTAAAACTAATGACGTCTTTGGAGCATTTCTTTAATTTTATGACAAATTTTTTTTCAGTGCGGGTTCGCAACCGATTAGGATATAGGTATAATACAGTTCTTAGCCTAAAAGGTAGTTTCTTTGAATTACAAATAGCTATTTGCAAAAATACATAGAGAGATTGCGACACATATTATAGCATAACTCGAGAATCATTATTTCGCGGAAGTTTTAAATAAATAGAGAAATTAAACCCACTATAGATTTACAAATCGATACCAAATATTTGAACATGGTCAAACATCAAGTATTTCGATAGTGCGTTTGAGGGCTTGTCTTTATACAACTAAAATATTGTTTTAAATTATAAAATGTCCAAAGTTTTCCGTAATATGTATTACACTTTTTTGTATTTTCCAATAAAAAATATAACAAATCCAATCATTATAAAGACAAAGCGTTGTGTTTTGAGTTTATAAGTTAACACTATAAATAGCACGAAGCATATTTTCTATGAATATAAAATGATTTCAATGGTTCAAAGAAAATAATTCATTAATAAGAGTACAATTTTAGTAAATACAGTGTAAATAATTTTCCATACATATTTTAAAAAACCATATTCAAATCCATGTATGTCTTAAATTTGATTATGATAATGTTTTAAATTTTATGATATTTTACTACAAATAAGCACGCGTCATACTTAAATTTACGCCAAAACGTACTTATTTTAAGACCAAACATAATTAGTTTTATTACCCAAAGTTCTTGATTCTATGAAATGCATCCTCAAAACAAGTACTGTTCATGTCTTTAAATTAACTATAAAACATTCTTATTTTTATAGCCATTGTCTTTGGCTCGAAATCATTGCCGAAATCTTAAACTTTACGACAAATTCTTTGATTTTGAGTACGTTTTTTTAGTGTACCCATTTGACCATTAATTTAACCACTTCATTATTATCGATTTGATTGTCAATGGGACAGATCACTATGCGGCAGGCTACACAGTTTCGCATCTATTTGGTGAGCAGGCAAACTTCATTGATGGTAGCAGTCACCAATTCTATGGCTTTTGAAAGCTATCGGATTAGTTAGGCGTAGGAAAATCTCATATTTTTCCTTCCGTCCCAGTGTTATCAGAATGGACGTCATAATCCTAAGTGAACCTAATATATACGCTACCACATTAACCCTACCTAACCTATACTATAAGTTAGTTGTCGACAATTAAACGCTTCGGATACAAAGCTCTTCCTGATAAAAAGAAAATTCGTGTCAAAAAGTAAAAGTAACGGAATATAAGTATTCTTTGTTTTTCTAAAAGGATAAATTGAATATGTGTGTTGGGTGTTTATACAGTTGATTTGCTAAAGAAAACGTTATCAATAAAATTTCGTCCTCTTTCATGCTCCAAGAAAAATTACAATTAACTACAACAAATGTAGAAAAAATATGTACGTATGTATATGCATGTATGGAATCACTTCGAACTCGATGTTCAATCCCTGCAGCGAAGCGGACCAGTTCATAAATAGTTCTACACTGGTCCATGAGAATGTATGAACTAGTTCTACATAATACCCTTTGCCCAGCAAGCAACTGTTTTTTTTTACATGAGCTTGTCCTAGGAAGAATCAATTGTCTCCAGCTGCATTCGCTTGGAACAGTTCTGATATAGTTCGGAATGGAATAGTTTAGAATTAATTCTAGGGAACTAGCTCTGATATAGTTCTTCAGGAATATATCTAAACTTCTCCAGAACTGTTCCAAGCGAATGCACCCAGAGAAAAATTGATTCTTCCTAGGAGAAGCCCATGTAAAAAGAAACAGTTGCTTGCTGGAAAAAATATATTATGTAGAATTAGTTCATGCTCTCTTGGTTATGGCCCAGTCTAGAACCACTTTCAGCTAATTATAAAGTTTAAGAATTAAAAATAAAAAATTAGTGATTGGTTTTTATTTTTATAATATTTATAAAAACTAAATTGAAATATATTTATTATTTTAGAAACGGAAATAAATTATTTTAATTCCTAGAAAAGGGAAACTTGAAATAGTTATTATTATTATTATCATTATAACGTCTTACTTGTTCAAATTTCCACTTAACAATGAACACAAGACTGAAATGACAAGCACCACCATAAATTCCTAACGGTAAACACTTAGAATTATTTCAATGCAGACGAAAAACCACAAACAAATATTCACGATGTACAAAATCAAACAAAAGCAGCGCTGTCTAGGCAGATTTCTTTGAATTCTCTTGTTTTTTGCGCTCAACTGTTTCTGGCTGCATTACTTTTGCTCTAGTCTGGATCTAGTTCATTTTGGACCAGCTCAGATCCAGTCCTTTTCATAGACTGTTTCCAATTTCTCTGCAGGGATGTGATCGAAATACTAACATTAATAGTATTATCGATTTCTTTCTCACAATTAATTTGTCTCTGTATACCGTGTTATCTCTTTTGATAACATCTGTGTATTCAATAGTGAGCGCGTAGCATTTCCCTGCAGCTAAAATCATTTCTAGTTACGTATTGAACCAGTCATAGGCTAGTTGCAATGTGACCTATGCAAACCCATTCGCATCGCTGCCAGCAAAAACGATTATCTGAGCTGCTTAACTGTATTTGCTTGGTACCTACATGGTGGTTGCAGATCGACTCGTTCGTCTCTCTGCCGTCAGTAGCAGAAAAATAAGCAAAAATGATTGAACTGCTTTACGAGCAAGTACTTGCTTGGTGGTGACAGAGTAAATGTTTCTCTCTCCCACCACCATTCTCTTGTACTCTCTTATTCTCAAATATAGTAATAACTGAACTAGATATTAACTAGTAATGAATGGTAAACAAATGAACTAGTTGGGTGCCTATGACAAGCCAATGTTAAAATCGATAGTTCGTTATATGAAAAAAGGACAGCTATGTTACTAGTTTGAAGTAAGAAGCAACTAGTATATTTCTATATACAAACTAGTCATTTTGGCTGCAGGGTTGTTACATCATACTCGTATGAGTCTTAACAGTATTTCTTTTCCACATGCTTATATTATTTTCCTTTAAGCTTTCAGCAAACTGTACTATCGGGTCCGTCAATAACAGCGCTACACAAGTTTTTTTAAATAAAACAAAAACGGTTTTGGATATCAATGAAATTCTTTATTCCTGTGAAAGTACGTTCGATGCCATTATGTATAGAACTCGATTTCTTTTGCATAGCCACCACGGGCACGCTTGGAGATGTCCAGACGCTGAACCCAATTTTCGACGGTATTCAAGCATAAATCGGCCGATACTGCTGCAATTTCACGTTCGATATTCGTACGAAGTTTATCAATCGCCGCTGGCTTGTTGGCATAGACCATAGACTTGACGTAGCCCCACAGGAAATAGTCTAACGGCGTCAAATCGAACGACCGAGGCGGCCAATCGACTGGGCCATTTCGTGAGATAACACGTTCTCCAAACTTGGTTTCCAATAAATTGATTGTGGCATTCGCTGTGTGACTTGTGGCGCCGTCCTGTTGGAACCACATGTCCACCAAGTCCATATCATCCAATTGGGGCCAAAAATATAAAAGTCAAAGTATCGGTCTTGCTTAAATATCGATAATGATCTTGCATGATGTGCACTAACGAAATAACACCAAACATAAAACATCTTGGGATTCAGCAAAATGTTTTCAAACTTTTCATTAACTCAGTAGCTAATATTATATATCTTAACTACTGTCCTTACAAAAAACTTACGTTGAATTAATTTATTTCGCATAGTATAGTTTATTGTTAATAACATCGTGACATAATAATACAAATATACATTTCATCATCAGAAACGAAAAAAGCCTACAAACCAAAAAATCCTAAATTGAATGATTGATAGGTAACTCATTCTGTTTAAGTTAGAATGTTCCTTTGAATTTCGTTTATGTCATTGATTTGTTTCGGTGCATATATTGGCCAATTTATCGGGCATACTCGTTAAAATCTGCCTACTCCTCATTACTACATCCTTGTAGTATTAGCTTTGCAGATTTTAACGAGTAGTAACTTAGCAGCAAAAACAACAATAAACCTCAGGCACCTTGCCTACTTATTATTAGAAAAAACTAATCATCGTGTTTTATTTCTATTTCTCCAATCTCTTTTTATTAACATTCTCGGAGTAAACGTAAACTCGTCTTTTGCTCCCCTACGCCCCCGCCGGCGTAAACATTGATCCAATCGAACCGGATTTGAGCTGCCCTACATCGTCGTGGAATTGGTTTTTGCTGCTTTTCGTCAAGGAAAACATCCCTCAGTCATCAACAAACCATCAATTTACAACAAAAACATCGGTACGTACATTCAGTAGACTAGTGAGTGTAGCGAGTGTTTTTATTTATTTAAAATAAAACTAAAGATTTTGGTCGGCTTTCGAAAATCCTATAGTGTTTTTTCGTTCAAATATACAGTCCACACCGTCGCTATTTCGTTGCTAAATCGCGTTAAAAATCATTCGGGAATAATTCTATTCCATATACAAAGCATTAATATTTTTAATATTTCGTTTCGGTTTGATTTGTTCGGTTTAAATTGTTAAAATAATTCCAAATCATTTCGGTCGTGCAGAGTGTAGTGCTTAGTGTCGCTCGTTTATACATTCGATTGTTTGTTTTGGTTTTCTACTGTCATTGCCTTCAGGCCCAACTATAATATGCATAAGCTAGCTTAAGCAACTGTGCGAATGCATGAAATCGTATGCGCCAAACTATAATGTACTTAAGTGAACTTTTCGTTAAGTTCTCTCAGCTCTCTCTCAGTTCCCATTTGCTTAAGCAGGGTGCGAAACTGAACGCACTTTCCGTACGGAATTGCTTATGCATATTATAGTTGGGCCTTTCGGCTGCAAGAGCGCCCATTTAGTGTAACAATAACAACATATTCGAACGAGAACCTCTCCTCTTGCTACTCCCTTCACTCGTTGTTTGGGTTATACATAGTACATTGTTAATGTCGCCTTTGCTTGCCTCCGTTTAACTAAAATACTCGTACATACATTCAATCAACATTGCTCGAATGTGGTGCTTCGAACCTTATCGAACATAACTACTACATACGAGGTTGCATCGAACTTATTTCGATCTCATACCTACAGTGGGTTCTAGAAAAACGTGCTTTTAGTGGAAAATACAGTAAATATTTTTATCGTGATATTTTTTGAAATAGTGATAGACGTACACTACACATAAATTATTTTCGGTCTTATACGACACCGTGTACCCTACATTCGGTCAATTCGACATTTTTAAAATAAAAGTGTAATTTTTGATATTATTCGTTTACGGTCTTTTCATTTGTGTATATTCGTCCACAAATGTACTACATTCGGTAGTTTTCGTAACGCAGTTGACAGATAAATTTCGTTATTGTCGCAAGAAAGTATTTCATCAAAATATTTTGAATTTTCGATACACTGCAAGAAATATATTGAATATTTTTGGGCATTTTCTCAAAATCTTGAATGATTTTCGTCATTTTTGAAATTATCTTTGCATTGTTTGAAGAATTTGTTCGTTTTTGGTCGTTTATTTTTGATTTGAGAATTTTGATAATTTACTTTTGATCTCATTTGGAGTTTTTCGATAAACCTTTGCTGTTTTTCGAACTTAATTTTTTGGAATCTTCCCACCTAGCGATATTTGATTGTCTTTTTGTCCCTTTTCGAAATTTGTTTAGCGTTATCTTTGGAAGAACACTTCGTAAAAATGTCTCTAACTCCCCTTGACTTTTTCGTAAAAGCTTCGGATGCTCTAGTCAAATTTGATACATGTTTCCGTCTTCTGAAAGATGAGGATATAGATGTATATAGTCTTGAGGTTCGCAGTTCCGAGTTGAACAAATTGTGGACTGGCACCCAGGAAATGTTCGATAAATGTATTGATTACTTGTCCTCTTCCAAAGACGCGGGGAAAGCGGACATCGACTCGGTGGACAGTAAATATGATGTGTCCCATCAAACATACATGAATTGTCTGTCCGCTATTAATAGAAAATTGGCACAGGTTAAAAATAGCTCTAATAGATTGTCCCTCAATTCGACTAACAGTAGCTCGGTTGTTTCATTGAAACAACAAACTCTGGGGGACACGCGAAATACAGACTTTTTGAACAATAGGAGTACGTCGACACAAACTTCTCGTGAAATCGGTACTCAAGTCGATTCTCCGACTGCATTTCGCTTTGAAAATTGTGACAGGAACTCGCGCATGGGAAGTGACCAACTAACTAGTGACAGCGTACATAATCTTTCGCTTCCGCCATGTGACATAAACGTTTTCGAGGGCGATTTCTTATCTTGGCCCACATTTAGGGACTTGTTTACGGCCGTATACATAAACAATTCGCGTCTTAGTGACATCGAGCGCTTGTGTCATTTGGTTGGCAAGACTAGTGGAGAAGCTCGCGAGATTGTCTCGAAATTTCCACTACTAAATCGTAGTTTCGTTCTCGCGTGGAAATCTTTAAAAGATACGTACGACAATCCTCGGCTTCTAGTACATAATCAATTGAAAATTTTGTTTTCCCTTCCGGTCCTTGAAAAAGAAACATGTTCAGGATTGAAATCAATCCAGCGCGGCATAAATGGATGTCTATCGGCGATGTCCTTTTATGAAATTTCGACAGATAATTGGGATCCGATAGTAGTGTTTATTTGCCTCCAACGGTTACCTAAACTTACACAAACGTTGTGGGAACAACGCTAAACAATTTTCGAAATTTGTTTAGCGTTATCTTTGGAAGAACACTTCGTAAAAATGTCTCTAACTCCCCTTGACTTTTTCGTAAGAGCTTCGGATGCTCTAGTCAAATTTGATACATGTTTCCGTCTTCTGAAAGATGAGGATATAGATGTATATAGTCTTGAGGTTCGCAGTTCCGAGTTGAACAAATTGTGGACTGGCACCCAGGAAATGTTCGATAAATGTATTGATTACTTGTCCTCTTCCAAAGACGCGGGGAAAGCGGACATCGACTCGGTGGACAGTAAATATGATGTGTCCCATCAAACATACATGAATTGTCTGTCCGCTATTAATAGAAAATTGGCACAGGTTAAAAATAGCTCTAATAGATTGTCCCTCAATTCGACTAACAGTAGCTCGGTTGTTTCATTGAAACAACAAACTCTGGGGGACACGCGAAATACAGACTTTTTGAACAATAGGAGTACGTCGACACAAACTTCTCGTGAAATCGGTACTCAAGTCGATTCTCCGACTGCATTTCGCTTTGAAAATTGTGACAGGAACTCGCGCATGGGAAGTGACCAACTAACTAGTGACAGCGTACATAATCTTTCGCTTCCGCCATGTGACATAAACGTTTTCGAGGGCGATTTCTTATCTTGGCCCACATTTAGGGACTTGTTTACGGCCGTATACATAAACAATTCGCGTCTTAGTGACATCGAGCGCTTGTGTCATTTGGTTGGCAAGACTAGTGGAGAAGCTCGCGAGATTGTCTCGAAATTTCCACTACTAAATCGTAGTTTCGTTCTCGCGTGGAAATCTTTAAAAGATACGTACGACAATCCTCGGCTTCTAGTACATAATCAATTGAAAATTTTGTTTTCCCTTCCGGTCCTTGAAAAAGAAACATGTTCAGGATTGAAATCAATCCAGCGCGGCATAAATGGATGTCTATCGGCGATGTCCTTTTATGAAATTTCGACAGATAATTGGGATCCGATAGTAGTGTTTATTTGCCTCCAACGGTTACCTAAACTTACACAAACGTTGTGGGAACAACGCTAAACAATTTTCGAAATTTGTTTAGCGTTATCTTTGGAAGAACACTTCGTAAAAATGTCTCTAACTCCCCTTGACTTTTTCGTAAGAGCTTCGGATGCTCTAGTCAAATTTGATACATGTTTCCGTCTTCTGAAAGATGAGGATATAGATGTATATAGTCTTGAGGTTCGCAGTTCCGAGTTGAACAAATTGTGGACTGGCACCCAGGAAATGTTCGATAAATGTATTGATTACTTGTCCTCTTCCAAAGACGCGGGGAAAGCGGACATCGACTCGGTGGACAGTAAATATGATGTGTCCCATCAAACATACATGAATTGTCTGTCCGCTATTAATAGAAAATTGGCACAGGTTAAAAATAGCTCTAATAGATTGTCCCTCAATTCGACTAACAGTAGCTCGGTTGTTTCATTGAAACAACAAACTCTGGGGGACACGCGAAATACAGACTTTTTGAACAATAGGAGTACGTCGACACAAACTTCTCGTGAAATCGGTACTCAAGTCGATTCTCCGACTGCATTTCGCTTTGAAAATTGTGACAGGAACTCGCGCATGGGAAGTGACCAACTAACTAGTGACAGCGTACATAATCTTTCGCTTCCGCCATGTGACATAAACGTTTTCGAGGGCGATTTCTTATCTTGGCCCACATTTAGGGACTTGTTTACGGCCGTATACATAAACAATTCGCGTCTTAGTGACATCGAGCGCTTGTGTCATTTGGTTGGCAAGACTAGTGGAGAAGCTCGCGAGATTGTCTCGAAATTTCCACTACTAAATCGTAGTTTCGTTCTCGCGTGGAAATCTTTAAAAGATACGTACGACAATCCTCGGCTTCTAGTACATAATCAATTGAAAATTTTGTTTTCCCTTCCGGTCCTTGAAAAAGAAACATGTTCAGGATTGAAATCAATCCAGCGCGGCATAAATGGATGTCTATCGGCGATGTCCTTTTATGAAATTTCGACAGATAATTGGGATCCGATAGTAGTGTTTATTTGCCTCCAACGGTTACCTAAACTTACACAAACGTTGTGGGAACAAAGTGTGAAGGATAAATCGTCTCTTTCATCGTGGAAAGAGTTGGATGCCTTCTTGACTGAGAGAATTCGCACACTTATGTGCATTCATGGTATGAGGGGAGATGAATCTCCAAAGCACTTAAAAGGGAAGAAAGTCCATGCTCATACTAATGCGGCATCTTCGGGACCTTGTCGTTCTTCTCCACCGGGTTGTATTCTTTGCCCTGATCAAAATCATAAAATTTACTCGTGCCCACGTTTTTTAAGTTCTACGCCTTCGGATCGATTCGCTATAGCCAAACGCCACCGTTTATGTGTAAATTGCCTGCGTAAAGGCCACGAAGTTAAAAATTGCGATAGCAGACGTCGTTGTCTGAAATGTAATCGGAATCATCATTCTTCGTTGCATCGTGACGAGCCCACTCCGAGTAATTCGACTCGAGTGGCAAGCACAGCAAACGCGAATGTGCCTTCTGCTCCTCCATTTGAGCATTTTGAACCATCCACATCGGCTGGATGTGAATCTCGTCAATCTTTTCATGTCGCGCAGAATAAATCTGTCATATTGGGAACAGCCATGGTGAATATCGTTCATCACGGTGTTTCGTATTCTGCTAGGGCGTTGATTGACCCAGCTTCAGAGGGCTCTTTTATATCGGACAGTCTTCAAAATCGGTTGACATCGCTAATAATATTTCTGGAATAAACGGTGTAGTTTCGGCCACTTCTGGAAAAAGTTGTCAATTGAATATAAGCTCTTGCGTTGATTCCAAAATTGTATTGAAGACAAACGCCATAGTCCTTCCTTCCATTTCGGGAAACCTACCTTCCTTTGCGGTCACTTCGGACCTCAAAGCTCAGTTACCCAATATTCGTTTGGCTGACTCGAATTTGTTTGATTCTCGCCCGGTAGATAGGAGCTGACATATATCCTAAAATTCTTCTAGAAGGTTTTCTTCGAAATTCGTCAGGATCGTTGCTCGCTCAAAATACTGTATTTGGCTGGGTAATTACTGGTGGTCTTCCTACCTAACGAGCTCGTACACTTTCATAAAAAATTAGCATAGCTTATGCCTTTCGTTCGTATTTAGCGTCGCACCTCCTTTACATCGTATATTTATAACTTATTTGAATTCGAAATATTACTAGAACTTGTCGTGATCTAAATCCTTTGAAAAACGTTAATTTCATATCTCGATGTTTCGCGGAGTCTATATAAGCAACTAACTAGATTAACACCATCTCGCCTACATTTGAATACTCACTAGGAAACTGAATTTGCGTTCCTTACTAATTTACTTATAAACATATTATATCTTTAATTTAATTGCTAGTTCTAGTTGTAGATTTGTTCGTGCGTGGGAGTCCGTAATGGCCCTCACTCGTGGTCTCTAATGACCCGTCACAGGCTCCTTAATAGTCCTGTCCTTTGTGGGAGTCCTTGTGGCCCTCAATCGTGGTCTCTAATGACCCGTTACAGGCTCCCTAATGGTCCTGTCCTTTTGTGGGAGTCCTTGTGGCCCTCGCTCGTGGTCTCTAATGACCCGTCACAGGCTTCCTAATGGTCCTGTCCTTTTGTGGGAGTTCTTGTGGCTCTCGCTCGGAGTCTCTAATGGCTCCGTCACAGGGTCCCTAATGGCCCTGTCCTATCGCGGGGTCCATAATGGCCCATTCGTTTGCGGTCCCTAATGACCATTAATTTTCGCGGCGTCCACAATAGCCTGTTCGTTTGAGGTCCCTCATGACCATTAATTTCGCGTGGTATATATATTTGTTGGTCCATCCGCTTGCGGTCCCTAATGACCTTTCCTTTTCGCGGGGTCCCTAATGACCCATCCGGTTGCGGTCCCTAATGACCATTCCATTCGCGGGGCCCATATATATATACTATATATACATACACACACATATATGTATGTATACATATCGAAAAAATTATGTAAAAAAAAAAAAAATATATTAATTATATTTAGTTGCAGCATCCCCTCGATGTTGCAAGGTGGCCGGAATGTTTAAGTTAGAATGTTCCTTTGAATTTCGTTTATGTCATTGATTTGTTTCGGTGCATATATTGGCCAATTTATCGGGCATACTCGTTAAAATCTGCCTACTCCTCATTACTACATCCTTGTAGTATTAGCTTTGCAGATTTTAACGAGTAACGATTCGGTTTCTTGTTCTTGACACTTGCTCCGCCACCTCTCTCCATCTTGGACCGTCGCTCGTTTAAGTACATCTTGCTGTACAATTGTTATATTAAAGGTAAATCTTCGTTACCACAAACTTAGCAGCAAAAACAACAATAAACCTCAGGCACCTTGCCTACTTATTATTAGAAAAAACTAATCATCGTGTTTTATTTCATTTCTCCTACTCTCTTTTTATTTACCCTCTCGGAGTAAACGTTGCTCCCCTACGCCCCCGCCGGCGTAAACACATTCTATTTGTTCACTGCTTCATACATCCCGATAAATTTGTAATGCCCTACTATCAAAAAATGGCGAATTTATTAACGAAAGTCAAAAGGGCCAAACCACAAATTATATCTTTTTTCATAATAAATGTCTATTCCACACAATTTAAACAACCATTTCAACGGCACATTTTTTCATTATTTAGTTTTTTGCTTCTCCTGAAAAATTTTCAAAATTGATGATTGGCCCTTTTTCGTTTCTGATGACAACACAGCGGAAATACATATGTATATGCAATCTTTATTTGTCATCCGAATAAGTTCATATTTTAGTATTAGTATTATTTTGGATTCTAAACTCGATGCAATTTGCATATTCCATATATGGGTATTACCAGCCTTACGTACATGACAGTCGTACGACTTCGACTAAAGAAAAAATATAGCAGCTTACAATATTTTTTCTTTTTGTTATATTTTTTTATCAATACTCGACTGAAGCTATATCATATGTAAAACAGGAATTTCGCTTAAATATATTTCCGAAGATATTTGCGAAAAACCGAGTAATACGTACGTGACAAAAATGGAAGTGAGTCTCAACCTCGTTCTTAAAACTTCAAAATTCTGCGAAGTGTAGCGGATTTTGCCATCGATTTTCTAAAGTAAAGTGGATCAATGTCGCTTACTATTCCTTTTTGTTTTGAGGAAAAACAATTCATAGATTTTTCTACAGATGCCGTAATATAATACGTTATGTGACATGCGTTATGTGACATATTTTTCCGTCGTAGTGTATTGAAAAATAAATTCGAAAATTTCAACGTTTAAAGCTTTATTAACTATAAAAGGTAGCGGAAACTTAAATTAATGTTTATACTGCGTACATTTAAGTCTTTTTTTCACATATTACACAATGAAATATTTTATAAATGTTTATTTTTGGAATACGCTGTATTGGCTAACTTTATTTCTGATTCATCGTTGCACGAAACCCAATGAATTTTTTGAATTCCAGGTATATTTGATACCTTCTTCTACTTTTCTAATAAATTGGGAGAAAACTCATCTATCTGCTTTGAAGAAATGTATATTAAACAAATACCACTAAGCTTATTCCGAGCACATTCAAAAAAATCCAAAGCAGTTTCCAACAAAATCCTTTTTGTTTTTGTTATCTGCTAAACACTTCTTTTTATGACGGCTCCTACTCCATCGACGGCTCCCTTCCCATGTGAAGTCGCAAAGTAGTTCCATTCCAAATATTTGCATTCAAATTTGTATACGAAGTCGGGAAAGCTCCGAACAATGTATTTATTTTTAAATTGGGAGCTGCTTCCGTCAGAGAATATGAATATCTTTGAAAATGTTCCACACTGAGCTTGTATTTGGTTTACAAGCGTCGAAATGAAACAAAAGACATCATACTTATTATGCGTTAATTTGTCGCTAATGACAGCAAAGGATCTTGTACCGCCATTTAGCCATGCTACACAAGTAAAAATTGTAACTTGGCGATAACTGAAGTGGGCGCTTTGAACTTCATTTTGGCTGACCAATCGATAATTTTCAGCAAAATCTATTTGTAGAACCAGTTCATCAGGGTTTAAATTATGTTTTTTACTTTGAAAGTAACTTTGTTGGGCACGTTTAACATAGAAATGTTGTTTAAAGAGTGGAAGCTCAACCTCCAATTCGTGAACAAGATCACACAAGGGAGCAGTAGTGCAAGTTAATGTAATTCGATCGCCCACCTTTCGCCAACGTTGCCATTTCACACTTTCTTCCATTTGTGTTAAATATTTTAGGGGAATTAAATCATGTTTTATATCGCGCACGCACTTTGGACAATTGTTAAGCATACATTTTTCCTCTTCAATGTTGCAGCAAGCTGATTGTAAAAAGCTTTGAAAATCATGCGATATCGACGGAATAAGGGTTGAACAACCCTGTAGCAAAAATCCGAAATTTGCATGTATCATGCAAATTTCGGATTTTTGCATACGCACATGTTGTGAGGTATTTTGCTCGAAAGTTGAATATTACGTGGTCTATGTTGAAAAAAAGTCGACTTTCTAACGGTTTCAGAGCAGTCCCTTTTATAAAGCTCATAGGCTTCCGAAACAGTCATGAGCATGAATCGTTTAGCAACGATTTGTCCTTCGATGATGAGTGTATCCTTCCTACCAGCAGATTGCACACTTATGCCATCATGCATGTAGAAGGCACTTACTTCTTTTAGTCTTTGTTGGAATTCCAAAGTGTGATTGGATTGCATTTTTTCATCATCTGTTGCTTTAACGTATTTCTCATATAAAACATTAATGACTTTAACTTTCTTGCCCAAATCCAATGGCAATGATTTTTCTACCTTCCTTAACTGCTTTTCCCAAAGTTTGTCGACATGAATAGGGCTCAACCACTATTTTAGTTTTCTTCTTTTCTCGAGATTTTCTTTGCCTCTCATTGTCTCTTGTCCTTTAGAAGATCTTGATTTAAATTTGTCTTAAGCGCCCAGGAGACGATCAAATAATTTCATCAAACAGTGTGTATGTATTAGTGTGGTGCGCTCGTGTGTTGCCCGCAAACGTTCAAATAAATACGTCAAACATCAGTTGGTATTTTGAGTTCTATTAGTATGTTAGTATGTCGTCGTCGGATGATGATTTACTTTTGTTGTCTTGTGCAGCAGTTTTGTTAAAAAAGAAAAAAGAGAACATGAAAAGGAAAAAGAAAGAGTGGATGAAAAACTTTTTTTCATCCGCGCACTTCTCCATGTCGGCGTTCACTAAATTAGTTTTCATCCGCGCACTTGTCATGTCGGCGTTCACTACGCAACTGAGCTTGTTTTTGTCAAACATAACGCGAGACCATCAAATAGAACGCCATCAAATTAGAAAATCAAAATTTTTTGATTTTCATCAAACAGAGTCGACAACGCGTACGTGTAGTGTACGTGTAGCCGACGAAAGCCGATTGCACCCACACACTTAAAGATTTGATGGAATTATTTGATCGTCTCCAGGGCGCTTTAATTTCTTTCAGTTTCTTTCGATACAGGCGCTGTCTCTCCTTTTCTTTTTCTCGGAACTCATTTAATTTTGTTGCATCTTTTTTCAATGTAGCTCTGTACTTTTTTGCATACTCCTTATTTTTTTCAGCTAATGTTTTGCCCATCTACAGAAAAATCATACTTCGATTATGAGTGTATTTTAATTTTCACACCGAATTACACATACCCTTACGTACGTGACAGAATTGCAGCACTAATAAAAATATTACTTTTGTAAATTTCACTATCATTCAAATAGTTTTATATACTTCACGATGAACTTGTTTAGAATCTAAATTTTTTGACAAATTGATCTGTTAAGACAAAAGTAATGATCACAAATGGTGTTTTTTCCTAACGTACGTGACATTAAAACATAATTGACAAAAAACTCAAAAGTAACTGTTATAAAAGCAATATTTGCTCTATTTCTTTTTTGTTGTAATTATTTGTTGTTGTGAGAATTATTTCATGTAAAGTCTCTCATCACAACATGTTCCGTAGATTTATAAAAACTTAAGAGAAAATGTAATACATTTCTACGAAGAATGTGAAAAAAAATATGTTTGGTTTTGGAGCCATTTTCCTCTTTATGGTACCAAATTTTTGCTATCAATGCATCAGAATATGAAAATTTGAACGTTTTTCTGTAATACTATCAAAGAAAAACTAATATTTACTCACTTTTAATTTTGAGGTCACGGTTGACATCTCGATGGAAATAGCCATATGCAGTTAATATGCACAACATATCGCTCACTCACTTCAAGAGTGACATAACTCAAAATTAAAAATTTTTGAGGTTGCCTTAAAAAAATGCGAATTTTTCTAATGTTCCTAAATTAATCTCAGCGAAATTTGGTCTATAAGTAAACAACCATATTTCGGATTATTCAAGCGTGTTTAAACATCTTATTTCATGTTACTTATCTTTTTTATGGACTTGAAGTTACACATCTTGGCCATTTTCAATTTTGAGTTATGTCACTCTTGTGAGTGAGTGAGCGATATGCAAAATATAATGTGCATATGTTGAATGTATCCAATGAATATTCAACTAAAAAATTGCATATGCAAAAATATGCATCGGCAAATTGGAGAAAATTAACTAATTTTTGAAACATAATTTTATATAACGACAAGAACTACCCTCAAACCAAATTTCAAGATTAAATCTTCAGCCATAACGCCCTTTCAGAACTAAGGTAACCATGTACAGATTTTAGGCGACAAACACTGACATATTAAAATTAAAAAAAATGAAAATCTATTTTAGAAAAATAATAGGCTGTACAAAATGGAACAACAGCAAAATATGAGGCGAATTTAAACATAAATGTGTTTGCGTATTTTTTTCATAAGGATGATTCCACGTAAACTGACACAATCTCAAATAAACAAATAAATCAGATTTTTGCAAAAAAAAGCCATAAGGGACATCACGAACAATTGAATTTCAGAAATTGATAAAACTTAGGAATAGTTTTTTCCCTACCACTGAGTTTCTGTAGGTTATTATAAAATTGTTGGATGCACTGATTTTAATGTTAAACTGACACGAGCTATTTTTCGAAAAAAAAATAATTTTTTTGAAATTTGTTATTTGACTACAAGAAAGTACGCATCCTTAAGTGTAGTTTCGTGTAAAATTCGTAACTTTTGGAAAATATTCGGTGCCTGCAAACAGTTTTGTATCTTGTAGTGTTTTGTTTGTCACACCCGATACGGAAAATATACAAAAAGTTAAATTTAATACATTTTATGTAGATATGCATATATCATCTTTTGAGTAAGTTAGGTCAAGGTTATATAGTATAAAGTAAACCAAAATGTTACAGTATCAGTGCAATATTTACGCAAGAATTTGCATTCTAAGATTTGTCACACCCGTTACGCAAAGGCCGCAAATAATTTTTAATCGATTTAAAAATATTTTCTATTTATTAATTTTATTTTAAGTATGAAATTAAATAATGGAAGGCAGAAATTTCGGTATAAATTGAAAAAATAAATATGTAGATGGTATAGGGGCAATCATTAAGAGAACGATGTGTGCGGCAGTGAAGGTCGATTATATCATTTTAAATATGTCCATTCATTGTTACAAGGTTTTGATTGGTTCTGCAATAAAAGGCTTAAGTGTATTTCTCAAATGGAGTTAACAAATGTCAATATATTTTAGAAAATAGCTGGAAAACCAAAAAAAAATCAAAAATATATCGACCTAAATATTATTTTGAAAAGAGTTCTGCTTATAATATTCTAGCAGGACGCACAGCGTATTCTAATTCAGAAATTAATTCTTTGTAGAAAAGCATTGCTATAAACATTGATATAAAAGCGAAAGAGTTTTAAAGATGTCAAAACTTGTTTTTGTCAACGAATTTTGTATTTGTAAGTTTTAACTCTATGTGATAAAGAAATATAGATAAATATAGATCAACTAGCTGGACCCGGTCCACTTCGTTGCCCCATACTTCAGATTTCCGATTCCGTCAATTTTTTAACCAATTACGTAGACTGCCATCAAATGCATATTTACAAAATTACAACACTTCGCTAACAAATTGTTCAAGGTATTTCAATTTCAGAAATTTGCCTTTAAGAGTGGGGCCACGCCCATTGGTCCGATCCCAACCCTTTTGGACCATTCACGTAGAATGGTCCATTCAAAAAATGGTCCGTTCATATAAGCCAAATTTATTATCGAGAGTGCTGCAGTTTTGGGTATATGTATCTGATACCGATCCCGCCCATTTTTGGACCAATCACGTAGACTGTCACCAGATACATATACACAAACTTGCAGAACTCACGCTAATGAATTGTGGAAAATATTTGAATTTCAAAATTTGCCTTATATGGGCGGGGCCACGCCCATTGGTCCGATTCCGCCAATTTTTTGAAAATTCACATAATCTGTCACTAAATGCATACACACAAAATTTCAGCACTCTAGCTAAACAATTGTCTCAATATCAAAATTGGACCCATATGGGCGGTCCACGCCCGCTTGATATATCGAAAATTCAAGTACCCTATTTTCAGCACCCCCTACACATGTACAGTCTGTGAAAATTTCAAGATGATCGGTCTAGCCGTTTAGACGTCTATACGGAACAAACATACAAACAAACCCACAGACACCCTCTTATATATATATAGATATCGGGAAAATACTCAGTAACAATGTCACACCCGTTCCGCTGGAATCACCCATATGTACGATATATGCAAATATGCAGTTTGCATAAAATATGCCAAAAAAGTAGCTGAATATTTAATTATTTTTTGACGAAACAATTTTTGTGTTATCGGTTTTGTCGTCCAATAAAAATATGCAATTGCATATATTCCGCTGTCTTCTGCTGACGATATGTATTTAACAAAAAAAATTCTTCGTCTGTTGATGGGGGAACATGGTAACTTTTTCTGTACCGTAGAGAAGCGTCGAGGCCAACCCATTTGCCTTTGAAGGCCCTTCTCTAGTCCCTCCAATAACTGTAATTTTTGGCTCGATTTTAAGAAATCGTAAAAAACACCCCAAAATGGGGAGGGCGGGATGAAATATTCTACAAAAATGTTGACCAAGCTATTCTACTATATGTTTCACAACACACAAAAGCCCAGAATTTAACGCAAACAGCATAAAACACTAAAATTCCAGTCAAAACTCTCTTATGCATGTTCGTGCAGCAATGTTATCAATTATCTACTATGTCGTATAAATAACATTAATTAATACTCATACGAACTAGTGGTCGAAGCAATAACGATACCAATAAATAGGGTTCTGACTATCAAACTCCTGAAAATAACTCCAGACTCTCTCAAAATCTCAAACGGTGTGAACATATTTTTGATCGCGACTGCACTGACCACAAACTGGAAATTAGAATGTGTGAATGTATCCTAGACAGCAGCTCATATAGATAGGTATTTATATTATTATTATTTCGGTTCCAACTGTTAAAGTTTCGTTGGGGTATTATTCCAGCCTAACCCTTAACTATATGAGTGCAAACATTCTGCATAATACTTCTCAGAAGTCAAGAGGTCGCTACTCGGAAAATCCAATGGTTTATCTACTCGAATGTTCCATGTTTCGATTTAATCGGTTTGCTGATACTGGTAAGGAAAAGCGACATCCCTGTACTCATAAAAACATCTTTCTATGTCAGAGGATGGAACAGTAAGGTACCGTCAGAGCGCATACTCAGCGTCATTGGCAAACAAGATTCGAACCTTAATGTGGGGAAGTGGGAAGTCTTCTACAGGAAAAATGATGCCGATGGTTCTCTCCTGGTGGTAGGCATAGACCCGTATTCCAGGGATAGCCATGTCAAGACAAAAGGCATGGCATTTTTCGGGATTTGGAAAATATTTTTTAAGATTGGAAAACCCCCCATTGGCAGGACAGTTAAATCGAGCCCAAACACGAACGTACCGCCTGAAGTGGCAAACGAAAATAGTGAACAGAAAGAAGCGAGTGAGACACTACCAAAAAGTGAGGTGGAAGTGGTCGATAACATCGCCAAATTGCCGATAACATCATCAATTTTGCAGAAAGTTCCCAGCAAAGGTGGTGATAAGGATATGAAGAGGAGCACAAAAACTCAAAACAAAGAGGGAGCGACAAAAAACAACACCGCCTTCCAGGAAGTGGTCGATAACATTGCCAAAATGCCGATAATATCACCAATTTCGCAGAATGTTCCCGCAAAGGTGGTGATAGGAATAGGTACATAAAGAATCAAAACAAAGAGGGAGCGACAAAAAGTAACACCACCTCCCAAAGAGGTCTACTTGAAGAGTGTGTAATAGGTAGTAAACGAAAGGAGGAGAAAGACCCACTACCAAATAATGAGGTAGTGCATCCAAATAGGATAAACGACTCCCAAAGGAAGCTTTTACTGGAAAGACAATGCTTGAGGTCATCCAGATAAACCTCCACCGGAGCGAGACAGAATCCAACGCTCTGATGGACATCATAAATAAAGGCAGGGTTCATATTGCTTTGATACAGGAACCATGGACAACTAGCAGCAATGTTACTGGATTAAACCATGTGAACTTTAACCTTTTCTACGCTAACACAGGTACTCGTCCAAGAACTTGTATTTTGTCCCATAAAAACTTATGTTTTCTTTTCTCTCCAGAGTTGTCAACATCGGACGCAACGGTGTTGATGCAAGGTAATGGAAGTATGTACCTTGTGTCAGTATACCTGCCATTCGATGTGCCGACATTGCCACCTACGTCGGAATTACAACGTCTGGTAAGGGAATCCAAAAATACAAGTAATGAGTTACTAGCTGGTTGTGATGCCAACTCACACCATATCGCTTGGGGTAGTACTGACACCAAAAAAGGTGACAAGCCCTTATTGAATTTCGGAATACTAACGATCTCCTAATTCTCAACATAGGGAACAAGGCGACCTTTGTTAATAAAATTAGGGAAGAAGTATTAGATATAACGATATGCTCAGAAACCCTCATTGATGAAATCCATGAGTGGAGGGTTTCGGATGAACACTCCTATTCGCACGGCCACCGTCTGACCCAATAAGTTTCCGTAATAAGGCTAAAATCGACTGGACTAAATGCGGCAATCTACTTAGAAATCGATTGGGCAAGCCTAAACACGATTATCCAAGTACAGAAGACATTGTTATCAATGTGAGGAGGATTACGGAGACTGTTGTAAAATCATTCGAAGATAGTTGGCCGCTTCGAGAAAAGAAATCTGCCTATGAGAAACCCTGGGTGACAGGGCCAAATCGCTCGATTGGCAAGGACGTCCGCAGACTTTACAACAAGCAATAAACCCGACCAAAATTATCGGCAGCGGCGGCGCATGGAATAATACCGATCGGCGGCGGCTGATGGGCTGAGTCGATCAAATGTCAACAATCGGCTGAGCCGATAAAGTTCCAACAATCGATTGCACAAGTTCTTCGGCAAAGATGGCGCTTTGAGATATTTACAATTAGAGAAAAAAAACTTAAAAAATTTTACGGAAGTTTTGATGTAATGTCGAAAATAGGTTCAATAAACCTCTATGTATTAGTCTTTATTGTGAAAGCGAATTTATTGTGAAAGACAAAGTGCTGGCTGTGTTCTCTTTAAAACGATGTAGACTTCTTAAAAATCGGTTCGGCCGTTCAAGAGTTTTTGTAATTTCCGAAAAAACCAAACCATTTTAAAAAAAATTTTAATTTCAAATCCCCATAACATTTTTGAATTTTTTTAAATAAATGATAGCAAGATCCATTTAGACACTTTTAACTTCATTGGTCGATATTAAAAATTCTGACCATATTGTATTACTTAGTAGCCACTTTCTTCATATTCATGGTTGCATAAAAAAATTCCTTTTGGCTCACTAAATAAACTTCGGCGGCTTCATAGCCTGCTTTACAACAGAGCTCGACAGAGTTAAAATGCTATCAGTATATTGGGCGACTACCACAGAAGACTCAAAGAATACAATAAAATCATTAAATTGGCGAAACGTAACTCCTAGAGGCTTTTCTGTAAGCAGGTAGACAGCGTTAACAGCATGTCTAAAATAAAAAAGTTCCTCTCAAAAACTCATATCCAAACCGAAACACTGGTGGATGAAACGGGTAAAAGGATGAAATCTATACATAGATGATACCGTAAGTTTCTTGACGAGAACTCATTTTCCGACTGGTAATGCTGGGCCAACAGAGGAACAGTGACAGAACGAAAATGTGATGCACCAAGTACCTATTGCGGATATAACAGATGCTATGGTTAAATAAGCAATAAAAAGCTTCTCTCCTTTCAAGGCTGCGGAACCGGACGGCATATTTTCAGCGCTTCTTCAGAAAGAGGTGGATCTGGTATCAGCTCATCTGGCTGGAGTTTTCACAGCATGCCTAACTCATCCATATACCCCAAAAACTTGGCAGGAATCAAGGGTGGTCTTTATACCCAAGCCTGACAAGGCGAGTTATACGATCCCAAAGGCTTGTCGATCTATTAGCCTAACTTCTTTCCTATTAAAAACAATGGAGGGAATAATTGACGACATGACCAAAAGTAAGATAGCCGACGATAAGCTTAAATTCAAGCAACACGCATATGTTGAAGGTGGATAAGTGGAAACAGCTTTACATGAGGTAGTACACCACATAGAACAGTCCTTCAGTGAAGAAATGTACACACTTGCCGTTTGTATAGACATTGTAGGCGCTTTTAACCACGTTCAGACCGATACACTCATTCAGTCCCTAGACGAGTTTCAGGTGACCGGGCGCTGAAAAACTGAATCAACAATATGCTAAGGAATAGGTGGATTATTTGTGGGTCATATGACGTAAAAATCAGAGACAAGGTAAATCGTGGTATACCTCAGGGGGGCATTTTATCGCCTCTCCTATGGGTTACGACGATACACAGTCTCCTTAAAGCCCTCGCCAATGAAGGACTTAAACCAGTCTGTTATGCAGACGACGTTATAATACTTCTAAGGGGCACACATCCAAACCAGCTATGCAGAAGAGCTGAAGAGGCACTTAACATAGCATATAACTGGGCACAACCAAGGGGATTAAATGTTAACCCAGAACAGACAAAACAGAAATATGTCTAGACAAAACAGAAATATGTCCAGACAAAACAGAAATATGTCTATTTACAAGGAAAACGAAGATCCATCTGTTTACCGTGCCTCGATTCCTGGATAAGAATATTGCCATATCTTAAGGTAAAATACTTTGGAGTAATCTTGGATCAAAAATTTATTTGGAAAGATCATATTGAAGGTAGTGTTACCAAGGCCCACAGATGTTGGTCTCTATAGCTATTCTATATGTTCAAAATGGGGACTACGTTCAAATATGACACACTGGCTTTACATGAGCGTAATTTAAGCAATAATAACCTACGCCTCTGTAGTGTGGTGGACATCAATGGACAAGAAGTACAGAGTAATCCCATTGCAAAAAGTGAAACGTATGTGCTGTCTAGGCATAAGCGGGGCAATTAGAACCGCACCAACAAGAGCATTGTTGGTTGGATATTGGCACATCCAACCAATAGATATCCGTATAAAGTATGAGGCAAGACGTCTACAAAGGAT